>OY288266.1:67047682-68495515 GCA_958450335.1 Hibiscus tridactylites | reverse complement strand
AGTTGTAATTGCAATTGCTTGAGCTTGAGATGTCTTTTTAAGCTGAGATTTGGCAAAGAGGCTTGTAATATGATTAATTGAGGTTTGGTAAAACTAAAATCTTGAAAGGCCTTTTATTTTCCAAAATTTATATTTTGGTCCCTAAAAGTGTATTTCTTGCAATTGGGTCCTTAAACGTTTTCCGATTGCCGTGCTTTTCTCTTCCAAGGTTCTTGGGCTTTCACATAGGTTTAATGCGCATCTAGAGAAGATAAAATAATAAAAAAGGGTCGTTAATCAAGGTTGACTTTTGGGTTGACTTTGGTTTTCCCGGTGTGATCTTCGTAGTTCGGGTCTAGCGTCTAGGTCGGGCTAAGGGGGTTACATTTGTTGGTATCAGAGCTAGGTTACGTATATTTGGGGCGGTGGTAAGTTGTTATGGTAAGTGTTGGATGTTTATTCCGTGTGTGGTTGAAAGTTGGTTGAAAAATACGTTTCTAAGTGAATTGTTGATGTTTTTATTGAGCTTTGTGGTTACGATTCTTCTGTAAGCTAATGTGAGCATGTGTTGGTGACATGCTGGTGTTGTGAGTTGATTTTATGAAAAATGAAAATGTGGTGGGTATGATATGTTGATGTTATGTTGTTGAGGGTGAATGTTGTTTGATGAGAGCATGATTGAAGTTTGTTGATTGATATGCTCGATGTTTGTGATATCAATGTTTTATTGATTGTTATGTCATATAAAAGGGGAGAATTCAGGATCCCTATTGCCTTATTATTATAGCTATTGTCTTATGTTGGAGTTGGAGTCTTGAATCCTTGCTTGAAGCTGGCCTGATCGTTTTGTTTGTTTTGTTATCATTGCTTTGTTAATAATAGCACAATGGGATCAATGAGAGAATGGTAGTTGGGTACGATGGTTGCTGATTTAGATTAAGTTGTAAATGGGTGGAATTCACTTTTTGGTGGGAGTGTATCATTTCAGTCTACGGTGCCTGGAGTTGAGGTAGTAAGGCAGGAGGTGAGAGTTGGTTATGTGATGAAGAATTCATCACTTGTGGTTCAAGAGGTGTCGGGAACATCTCAGGCCGTGGTGGAGGTGAGACAACGCCTACAAGTGGGAAGTGTTGTCTCGTTAATGTTGCAGGATGCTTGTGCTTGGTGGACATTTGTGGCGGTGGCAACGAATATCCACGATATAGATTGGGAGTTCTTTGTGTCTGCCTTTAATAGAAGATACCTTGGAGATAGGTTTCCAGGGGTGAAGCAACGTGGGAGTGTGGGTTCAGTTTGTGATGGTGAGAAAATTACAAGCAAAAGAGCTGTGAGTACTGGTCTCGAGAGTGGTCGGCGTAAGAGGATACGTGACAGAAGAGTTTGCTTGAATCGAAGTTTAGGTGGTAGTGCTGATGTGTGTCAAGTGCTACGTGATCAAGGAGTGGTAGTTCGGTTTCCGATGTGTAACCATTGTAGAAGGCATCATGTTGGGGTGTTGGAGTTTGTTGGAATTGTGGTTCTAAGGAGCATGTGAAGCGTGATTGTCCTCAAGTAGTGAGATCAGCTTCAGTGGGTGCAAAAGGGTCTCAGAAGGGTCGTGAGCGCGGCCGAGACAGAGTTCGGAGGTGGCAAGAAAAGCAGAAAGGTGTGAGGTGTTTGGGGGATGGATCTTGTTGGAATTGTGGGTCTGTTGGACATTTGAGACAAAATTGTCTGGAATCAGCTCAGGGTAGTCGGGGTTCTTTACCGCAGGGAGACGGTGATGATCTTAAAGTGTTGGTTGGTGCTGCGGCGGTGCGGCCAGAGAATAATGGTTCTGCGGGGAAGAGAGTTTGTCTGTTGGAGCTCCGGGGCAATGAGGTGATTACAGGTAATTTTGCTAAGTAATCTTTGCCCTAGTTATCTTTTTTTGGTTCCGGTTTGGATTCCCTTGTGCAGTGGATAAGGTCTTATAGCTAGCAAGTTGGGGTAGTAGCCGGTGTTGTTTTGAAAACAACTTTAGTGTGAAAAGGGTATTAGTGGAGTATTTTGTAGTTAGCAAATTGTTAGAATGGTAGAGCTTGAAAAGTTAGAAGTGAGGTAAGAGGTTGTTCTTAGGCGGATCCTGAGGATGTTATTGGTAGGTGTGAACCGACATACATGCACAGTTAAAACCATTTGTTATATATTATATATATATATATTTTGGTACATGCATACATGCGACATGACATTAGAGGTTCTGCATACATGTACACAGGCATTGATAGGGCATATTGGTGACCATGCATACGAACGTTCACACTTGCTAATAGCTAGTTGGGTCCGATAGTGTTGTGGTGGTAGGAGTAGGTTGGTTGGGGGGGGGTTAAAGTGTTGTTTTGGTGCTAGGTGAATGCTAGAAGTGGTAGAAGGTGGTGAACAAGTTGTCTGTAGTAGTGAGTGTGATCTAGCCTGTTGGCAAAAGGAAGGTGTTTAGGTGCTTAAAGAGTTTAGCGGTGGGGTGGTAAGGACGTTACCATTTGGAGTTAGAATCGGTTGAGGTGGTTGCGAATAACAGATAAGTGTTGTAGTTTCTTTGTGCTGGGTGATTGTTATAGGGTAGTGGATGTGTTTCCGGAGTGTTGAGGCGTCTTGGCGTTGATGGTTGCAATAGGAGGGTTGTTTATGTAGGTGACGGTTCGTAGTAACTTTAGAGGAGTTGGGAGGAGGTTATGTTGAGAGCTTTAGATAAGGTTTGGCTTGGAATGAGTAGAGGTTTCGTAATCTTAATATGTTTGTATGGAATGGGTGGTATCCAGTTGAGGTTAGTGTTATGGTCAAAGCTTGAAGTGGAAATGCAATGTAAGTTCAAGGGCCATTGTTGGTTTTCTGGGTTCTTGTGAGAAGTGGTTTGTTAGTTGAGTATAAGTAAATCTTTTCTAAGTCAGTTGGGGGTAAGTGGAACAGCTGGCGGAGTTAAGGTTGGAGTCTTGTGACGTGGATTTCGGATGTTGTGTGAGTAGTTTTGATGAGTTGTTATGGTAGTGATAGTGGCGGATGTGAAGGAATGTTATCAATACATTTAGAAGTTTGAGTAAGTAGTTGATACTTAAGAAGTTTTTGTTTAATGTGGTAATCGTTGAGCAGGAGTGAAGCGGTTGGCGAGAGGTTTTAGAAGTAGAGTAGGTTGTGGGTCACATGGTGGCTGAAAAATGGGTGGGTTGGTGTCACCGTGTGTGCAAGTTTTGTTGAGGGAGTTATGAGATAAGGCGGAGTATGTTGTAAAGATTTGAGAGTTCTTCGGGTTGTTGGGGCTATGCGCAGTTCGGTAGTGTGAAAAGTTAAACTGAGACTAATAACCGAGTGTTCTGGAAGTCTTGCACTGTAAGTAGTGGTGTTGGATTTGGGTATAGTGTAAGTTTGATTTGATGATGTGTTGGTTTCATGGTGTTTTGGGTTGAGGATGTTTCAGTGGTGGTTAAGTCTCTTGTGTTACATTGTGTGTTGCTTTGGGAAGTAGGGTATCGTGCTCTTTTCATAGGTTGAAATTTCGAGGACGAAATTTCCTAAGAGAGGGAGAGTTGTAACACCCCAAATTTGGGCTTAGAAGTTTAGGGTTTGAACCAGACCGGTCCGAGAAATAGTTAGAATCTAAAAGAGAGTTTTAGGGAACACCTAGTTCGGGATACTCTAAAAATATAGAAAAATATCTAAAAATCCTCATTTATTATATAAAAGAGAATGATGAAATCAATTTTACAAAATGAAGTTTGGAAATACTACATTTCGGTGTAGTGACCAAGTCGCAGTTTTTGCAAAAGTGAAATAGTGACTGTTTTGTAGAGGATTGAAACTTTGAATCTTTAAGGAGCTAATTTTACCAAAATGTTTTCATCAGATTTTTCCTTCATTTGGTTGATTTAAGTAATGTTTTAATTGAATAAAATAAAGGTGATAAACTACCTTTGACTTTCATAACCACTTTTCTCTAAATTTCTCTCATTTCATTTTCTCTCAAATTCCTTTCAACCAAACACATTTTCTCCAGCAAATTTACTTTGATTTTACACTTCATTTGATGAGATTTCCATCACTCATTGATTCCTAATCAATCTTGCAACAAATCCACTTGTTTTCTACATTGTATTTTCATGGAAACTTGCCCAAATCAAGGAGAAATCATCTTTTAGAGGTAATATTGTTCTTCTCCTCTAAATACTCAGTTCTTTACTGAAATTCCCAAGTTGTCAATCCTTTATTAATGATTTATAAGTGGTTTTAATGTTAGAAACACGATTTTGGCTTAAAACTCAAGATTTTGGAAGAGATCTTGGAGATTTTCGTGGTAATTGATTGGGCTCTGTTTTGAGATGGTTTTCTAATGTACTTTGGATGTTAAATGATGTTAGAAATGAGGTTTTATCAATCTAATCCCGAATAGGTTGTTTTTCCTAAGTTTTTGCTTGTGAAATTGGTGGTTTTTGGGGTGATTTTGGTGTTATGTTATTGCTGGAGGTATAAGGACGAGTTTAGGGTTGTTTTTTATGTTAATTGATGTTTAGAAATGGTTAGAAGTGATAGATCTTTGTTGGGCTTTGTTTTGGGGGAGTTTGGAGATGATTTCGGTTGTTTTTGGTGGCCGAAATGAGGTTCTTGAGTAGAGCAGCGAGTTTAGGTTGCATTGCTGGTGATTTTAATGTATGGTGATGCATTAATCCTCTGTTGTTATGTGTTAAAAACAGGGGAGAATGATCCGGAAGCGATAAAAGTGGCGTTGGAGGTTTCAGACGCTTGGGAGGCTTGTCGGCTAGCATAGTTTTGTGTATCGGTGAGTGAGATCATGTTTTCCAGCTTTGGAATGATTTGAAAAGAGGTTTGGGAACTTAAATTTAGGCTTGAAACGCCGGTTTAAGTTTGGAAGTAAGTAAAGTGGAATTCTCTCTCAATTGTGCTATTATTGTTTTGAAAACTATCAAAATGGGTTTTGATGCGATTGATTTGACAATGTGGTTTAATTTGTTGTTTGAGCATGGTTTTAAGCATGTGAGTTGGTTGTCAAACTTGGTTTGAGGAGAGATGCATGAAATTGATATTCCTTGTGAGTATGAGTTGTCAATTTGTGTCTCAAATGCTTTGTTTGGCTTTTTGGCTTTGAAGGTGTTGCATGCTTTAAAAAAAGCGAATGTGTTGATATTTAACATGATATATATTGGCATAGATGATGTAAAGATTACCAGATATATTGATCGATCAATAGGATGTAGAGTGCACTATAAACTAAAAATTTGTACGTGCTCTTGGGTGTCGTCCCAACGAGAGAGACCAATGATGGGCATTCCATTGGAGTAGGACTTGGTGAATTATCCAAGCTTTTTGCCGACAACAGTTATTGCCATGAGACCGATGATGGGCATTCCATCGGAGTAGGACTTGGTGAGAGACCAAGCTTTTTGGCAACAAGAGTTATTGCCATGTGAAATCGATGAGGGGCATTCCATCGTAGTAGGACTTGGTGAAATACCCAAGCTTAGTGGCGAGGGTAGATACCGCCAAGAGGGCCGGTGGCGAGATCCCACCCGGGTAAGACTTGACCTCGAGTCAAGCTGTCCGCATATCCGTGTACAATAAAATATGAAAATGCCAATATATGAGAATGAAATGTGTCACATGTACCAATGCTTGAGATGTTGTATGTAATGAGAAATGCATATGAGATAATAATTTTATGAAATGCTTTTGTGTATCAAGCATATGTGGCCTTGCCATGAGTTTTGCATAGGTTGTATGCATGTGTTAGCTAGATGGTACATGTGGTTTTCAAAATGGAGTTTTGCTTATACTAATGAGGTTTTGAGTTTATAAAATGCTTTTGAGTAACAAGCATGTGTGGCTTTGCCATGAGTTTTGCATTTGTTGAATGCATGAGATTGATAGAAGGAACATATGGTTTCCAAAAGGGTATTTTGCTTTGAAACGATCATCAAGCATGAGAAAAATATAGTATGAAGTGGATAAGATTTCCAAGGAAATTTGTTTAAACTTTGCACGAAGTGTTTATGCACGGAAAGGTTTAAATGATAAGAATTGCAAGAATGTTTTTTGGAGTGAGTTGTTTAGTGTTTCAAAGTTAAATGTTGGTTTTCTTGTTGAGCAATGCATGTTTTAAAGCAATGGTGTTTCGAAGGAGATTTTCAATCAATACTTTGGTTTATTGGGTTGTGATTACATTTTACGAAGGTTTTATGATTCGCTGCATTGATGGTGTTTTGGTTTTGAACATTCCTCACTAAGCATTATGTGCTTACGCTCCTTTTTGTCCATCAATGCAGATAGTTGAAGCTGGGACAGCAAGAAGCAAGGGATTCATGAAGAGCTCCACTTGAGAAGTATCTTTGGTTATAACTATTGATAATAAAGGCAATGGGGGGGACTTTTATGTTGTTGTGTAACGAGGTTGTTTATCTTGACCATGTTCGGTTTATGGTTTGAAACTTGTTGTTGATCGCTTTACAATATTTGGATCTTCTTCTTTATATGTTGATATACCTATGTTCTTCGGTTAAGGTAAGATCTTGTGTTGAATGAGATTAGGGTGTTGGTGCGCCTAATGCTTGTTTTGTATCTAGCCTTTGATGCAATTTGATGATTATAATGTTTAGCATGTTGATGATATGTTATGGAATGTTTAACAGTCTGTTTGAGGGTGTCTTAAGGTGAAAAACCAGAAGTTTCTGCTGTTTCTGGGCAGGGTGTATCGAAACACCCTTGGTTGTTTCGAAACGGGTTATTGAAATGGCTTGGGCGTTTCAGAACGGCTAGAAGTGTTTTGAAACACTTTGGCTTCTGGAAGTGTCTGTTACGGAACTAGGTTCGGAACACACCCGCGTACCAGAACGGTCAACACCGTTTCGATACGGGCGTTCGACATGGGTGTTTCGATACGGTTATCAGTGTTTCGAAACGGGTGACCGTTGGACTCAGTTTTGAATTGCTTTGAAGTTTGCATGCTTTACATTTATTCCTGAAAGTTGTAATTGCAATTGCTTGAGCTTGAGATGTCTTTTTAAGCTGAAATTCCTTTTATTTTCCAAAATTTACATTTTGGTCCCTAAAAGTGTATTTCTTGCAATTGGGTCCTTCAACGTTTTCCGATCGCCGTGCTTTTCTCTTCCAAGGTTCTTGGGCTTTGACATAGGTTTAATACGCATCTAGATAAGATAAAATAATAATAAAAAGGGTCGTTAATCAAGGTTGACTTTCGGGTTGACTTTCGGGTTGACTTTGGTTTTCCCCGTGTTATCTTCGTAGTTCGGGTCTAGCGTCTAGGCCGGGCTAAGGGGGTTACAATTCTCTTACCTTGGGACATCAGCATCCCTAGAACTCAATTGCTAGTGCTCCATGGTTTTTGAGGTAGGGTTGGTGGGTCATCATGTTTATTCATGGAATTTATTGGGGCAAAGTTGCTGAAAAGTGCATCCATCTTGGCGAGTTTTGCCTCCATAAACGTCATCGCTTCTTGAGTGAGTGCAATGAAAGTTTGAAGCGTGTCTTCTAATGGATTTAATTTCTTTTGAGGAGGACTGCATTGCCAGGGCATGTCTGCTGCTGTGGCGGCAGAATTGTCATGGTAGAAAAAATTCTGAGGTTGTTGATTGTACCATGAAAAATTCTATTGCGGCGGCAGATACTGCGGCAGGGGAATCTACTGTAGTTTTTTCTGCTGTGGCGGCATCTGTTGTTGGTCCCATCTTGGTTCGTCCATGTCTTCTTTGAAAAGAAAAGGAAATTTTCGAACACATGATTTCCCTCACATAAATTGCTACAATTATCCAACAACAGCTCTCGAGTGGTTTTTCTTGATTGCTCGTGAAGCTGACCACCTTGCCCTAGCATGTTGGTTTCTCCATCAAAATTGTTATGGTAATTTTTTTGAGATTTTTGATCATACTATAAAGAATTTTGCTGATGCGGCAGTGGCCTCTTCTGTCTCGTTTGCTGCCACGACAGCAGCTGCTTCTGTAGCATCTGCTGTTCATATTCACACATCACCTCTCGAGTAGTTTTCCTTGACATGTTGATCCTCTTGAATTTGTAGTGCTCCTAATTTTTTTTATATACAAAAAAAGAAAATCAAAAACCTAAAATTTAAATACTATTAAATACAGAGTGCAGAAAACAAAACGAAGAAAGATATCGACTCCCACAGGGATTGGAATAGCTTCTTCGAGTGCAAATCTGCACAGAAGTAAAATAAATACACAATTAATTTCAGGTTGAAGAAAGAGTTTTTAATGTAAAAACACAAATAAAAGAGATAGAAGAAATCAGGTTGATAAGATGGGCAGGGTTAATCTGCTTCTTAGTGTGAAACTGCGTTGAATAGGCCGTCATTTTGCGCTGCCACGATATGCTGCCTCGGTGGGTAATGGCGGATTGAGGCTGCGACCCTTTCATTGCCGCAATGGATATCAACTCTTGCAACTTTCGTTGTCTCAGCAGGTGGGATGGAGATAAGTTATGGTGGAAAGTCTGGCAAATACTCCAAGTTCGGCAGAGCAATTCTGAAGTGATGCTTCTTATGTCTAGGCAAGGATTTTTTCACCGCGTGATGTAGGCAATACCTAGTAATCTCAACGTAAACCTAACATAGGCAGTCGACGTTTGGTTGCTCCTATTAGCCGCTGAAACTCAAACTTATGTCTAAGCCGAATTAGTCAACACATCGACATGATGCGACCGTACTTAATTCTTTCGTGAGTTTGACACTCTCGTGCCCAACAAATGGATTTCTTCAACTGGACTTTTGGAACTAATTGAAGAAGTGAGTTACATGAAATAAGTAAACTTGGAATATTTTATTGAAAACAAACTTGAAACCTAAACAACCATTCTTACAACTAATTTACAACATAACCCCAAACCTAAGCTATGTCTAGAGAAAACCTAAGATGTCTCCCCTTTGATTTCCTAAATACATGAGGTTTATACAGGCAAAGATCTAGTCTAAGTCCTTCTTGGAGTAGAAGTTCTTCTTGGAGTAGAAATCCTTCATGGAGTAGAAGTCCTCAAAAGGCTTTTGTATTAAATGCAACTTTAAAATCTGACTTCTTTGAGTTGAATATGGACTTCTTTTCTCGTTGCCTTGTTCCACAAGTAAGCTCGTTCTTCTCCTCTGGCGGCTTTGTCTTCTGCTCCATGCGTTAAAAAATTGAGTGGATGATATCGTTAGAATCAAGATTTTCTCCTATACCAATCGCACTTCAATTTACCAACTCCTCACTTTGCTGCCCTAGGCGGCAGGTTGGGCGGCGGCAGCTACTCGGCAGTTGTTTTTTTTGTCTAGAACTGCATTAGTACAGCTCCTTGGTCTGATGCCTCAGCATCATGTCCTCAGCTCCTCTGTCCACTGCCAGCCTTTAGTACCTAAAATAAAAAATACACTAAAATAGTACCTTTCTTCACCAATTCCAAGATAATCTATAAAAACAAGATAAAGTAAAGAAATATTGTAAAATGCAATGCATGATCCTAATTATGCCTAAAATGAGCTCAAGAACGTCAATAATATGAGCAGGAATGTGCAGATAAAATAGAACTTCTAGACACTTTATAGTATCTGAAATAGAAACTAAGGGGGTCAGCTAAAAAGCTAAGTGTATCTCTAAAGTGCAAACAAAATCACACAATAAGATAATCTGATCATCATGCTCAAAACCAAATAGACATTCTCATATACAAATATGTATGAAAATGATGTGTGAGACAAATGACATGCACCCAACTACATCACCGTCCGAAGAGTAAGGTTCCCCATAACCATACTCTACATCGTCACCATCCGAAGTAGAACTCAGCCCGAAGGGTGGAACCACTTGCCCTTCCATTCATGTCATTATGTATTTGTCGGAAGATGGCAGCCTTTGTGAAGGATGAGAAGCTACTCATTCATTATTTCCAAGACAATTTAACCACTTCTGCAATCTGATGATACACTCAGCTCAGCGGAGTCAACATCAAGTCGTGGAAGGATCTTTCAAGGGCCTTCGTGGAACAATACAAGCATGTGACCGGAGTGACCTCGAATTGAATCATGTTGGAAGGATTGCAACAAAGATCAAATGAAAATTTGTGCCAATATGCTCAGAGATGGCGCGATGTGGTCTCACAGATTCAACCACCAATCCCCGATCACGAGATCACACCTATGTCTGTGAACACTTTGAGAGGCACATTATTTTACCGCTTGATAAATAACACAACTCATACTTTTCCCGACATGATAAGGTCTGGGGAATCAATCAAGGTAGCTATAAAAAGTGGGAGGATTAATAGTGGAGAGAACTCCCGAAAGAACTACAAAAGAAAAGATAATGAGGTGAAAAATTCAAGCACCTATAGTGCCCAAAATAATTTCAATATTTCGCCACCACAAGTCGCAACCGGAAATAGGAAAGGCTCGAACAAAAAATAGACTAGATACCCGAAGAAAGAAAATGAGAAAATGTCCTTCACACCTCTATCGGTGTCATATGTCGAGTTATACTCACAGTTACACAAGGCTGATTTAGTTCGACCATATTATGTCGCTCCTTTCCAGCCACCTTACCCCGCATGGTTTGATGGCAATGCAAATTGCGACTATCAGGCCGGTGTCCTAGGGCACTCGGTCAAGAATTGAATTGTATTTAAAAAGTTTGTGCAAAACATGATAAATATGGGGTTTTCCAATTGGATGAACCAAATGTGGCCTCCAACTTGTTGGACTATGCCCAAAGACCAATCATATGATGATTGAATAGACATATTATTTTACTAGATTTATCAAGTAATGGCATTATCGTTATTATCATTTGGTATGTTTCTGTGCATCAAACTAACCATTGGATAATAATGTTCATACAATAATACGATTATTGTTAAATAGAATCCTTAGTTGAATATTATTACGGGTATGGACGGTGATAATATATAAAAACTAATATGTGATTGATTGATAACAAGTGTTGTTATTGACATAGAGATGTCAAAATCAACACATAAGTATTTGTTAGACAACAACATATTAGATTGACCCACTATGAGCATGTTTCTTGGGTAATTATGTGACAATCACAACATTGCTCATGATAAACATATGTATGATCCTCAGACTTGAGATCAACATGATTTCAACATAAAGATTTACGTATTTTGACATAGTCAAACGTGTGTCGTAACTGACTACATTATAAAGACTGATGATTGGATATGTGATGACCTATGTAGTGAAATATGGTTGATCAAGAAAGGATTTGTCTCTCCTACATAATGGGAGAAATATCTTCGGCCACTTGATTGAGTGAGATTAGAAAATGCATGGCCATGCTCGAATATTATGATATGAGATATCATAGAGATTCGTTTATAATAATCTACTCAAGACATCAAGAAACACTAGATGGACAACGCAAGTGTGACTAACCTATGACTTGTGTTCATCTAAGATATAAAGGACAAAAGGATGAAATACATAAAGGAAGTTTATTCAGGAATTAAGAAAGTCAAACCATGACTTCATGCAACTTAGGTAGCAATGATGTATTGCTAGATGCCACTCATTGTTTGTAAAATTAGAACAATTATAATTTTGTTGCTAACGTTGCATGAACCTACAAGGGTCACACCCTTCGAATGAAACGAACAAAAATTGGAAACCATACTCCCTATATTAGGAAGGTTTCCGAAAATCCCCTATGGGATAGGGGAAATCGGCAACTCCCTTAAATAGGAATAATATTGGATAAATATTGTATTTATCAAATATTATTTAGAGTATGGAAAATATTTAGAGACTTAAATATTATAGAATAAGATCCTAGAAACTTAAATATATATTTGGAATTTATATAATGTATATTTAATTCCAAGTTTATGTAGAATTAGATTCTACATAATTAAAAATATATATTTAAATCCAAGTAAAGATAGAATGAGATTCTATATAATAAATATATATATATAGATTAAATATAATGTATATTTAAATCCATGTTTTATGTAGAATAAGATTCTACATAATTATATATATATATATATATATATATATATATTTAATATTATTAAATATAATGTATATTTAATATAAACCAATTTCAAGTAGAATTAGATTCTATGAATTTTGGTTGAACTTGGATTGAAGGAATTCAACTAGAATTAAGTCTCTGAATACTATTTAAAGGGACAAGGGCTAGCAACCAAATCATCCCTCTTCCTCCTCTGAAG
This sequence comes from Hibiscus tridactylites, assembly GCA_958450335.1. Classification (NCBI taxonomy): domain Eukaryota; kingdom Viridiplantae; phylum Streptophyta; class Magnoliopsida; order Malvales; family Malvaceae; genus Hibiscus; species Hibiscus tridactylites. The sequence continues at coordinate 68,483,314 of OY288266.1, read as the reverse complement.
ATTTCGACAACACCCTTAGGGATTCCCCACTGGAATTCGACATATCCTAGAAAGCTCTCTGAGAAGCTGTTCGATATTTTTTTGGTGTTCTACTTGCCCCCTGAAAAATCCCTAAAGGTTCCCTTGCTCGATTGCATGTCCCGGTTGAACTCTTAGTCGATTTCAGACTCCCTTAGGAATCCCTGGAGGGATTTCGACTTCTCCCTGAAGGTGTTCAAACCTGTCGAAATTTATCCCTAAGTGTTAGGGAGGCGGAAACTTTGTTCGTTTTGTTCGAGTGGACTCCGTAGAGGTCGTTGCGAACCTGTGACGATTCCGATTTTACTTGACATGGTTATTCCGAAATACCGTCGGTTTTCTAGTTTCTAGAGTATTAAAAGGTAACTCTTCATCTTTTCACCCCGGATTCGTTCCTGTACATGGATCCTGGCTGGATTACGTCGGATTCATTTTTCTGTTGCGCCACGGGGCGTGCCGATGTGACCCAACAGTGGTATCAGAGCCACTTGTATCATATGAATTCGGACTTAAATTCTTGGGTGATGTTTATGTATGAGATGCATGATGTTTGATTCGATTTAGATATTTATCGTTTATCGTATCACACCTAATAAAGACTTATTTTGATTATCACTGAATGATTAAGAGTTAATCATAACTATGTTAGGTTGCTTCAATGTTAAATGTTAACATGTTGAGACTAATCGTTAGTCTAGAGAACAAGTAGTTGCTCGTAGTTTCATAGATTTATGAAATCTCTGAAAGGGCTTCTAATTTGATAAAAGTTATCAAACTATCTTTCACGGTGAATCCATAAGAGTTATGGTTAGACGTTATGAAAAATGCATGTCTAGAATTGGCATCATCAGAGACCTGGTACTTAAGTGAGCCTAGTGCGCCACCTCTCTTTCATGTTGACCTACCCGGTGCATTTGTTCGTTAACGCAAATGGTTTATGAAACCTTGTGATCCTTCTTTGGCCCATTAACCGCAACATAGGGATAATCAGTTTAAAACTCTGTAAACACATCGTTACTTTGTTCGCACGATGTTTGAAATGCATGTTAGATTGCACGATGTTTGTTTTGCATGGTTATAGCCCATAGCCTTTATAGTTTTGGTTTTTATAAATATGGCCTGCGTGTCGTGCCTTTCTCTATCTTCTATTGTACTTCTCTTCTCATCTCACTCCCTCGCATGTAACGCGAGTTTCTGAAAATTGTAAATACTCATGGAGATAAAGCAAGGACCAAGGTAGCAGTGTGGTGGGCCTTCCCTGGTGGACCGGTCATTTCAGAAGCAGATTCTATCTTCAGTAGAATGGTCCTCCCATTGGCTTGGGATGGGTCGCCTTAGGTTAAGAAGGGCTATAATCATTGCATATTTATTTACCGCTTATATTTACCTTGTATGTGATGCAATGGATGTTTTATAAGCATGATTAAACATAGTTCTATTGATAGGATCAATGTTAAAATGATGTGATAATTAAGTAAATCCCTCACTATAAATCTAAGTCTATTTTAACCATCCAATATTTACCCTCGTAAAAGCTTCGATCGATATAATGCGAGCTTTGCCAAAGCAATGTCACATTTATCTATCTTAGTTAAACGCGAAGAATAAGCTAGTGATATTTGCCGGTTGAGATATTGGTATTGACTTAGCTGGGTTGTTCTAATAGGATTAGAAAACCTAGTGGTTAAAAGTTTTGGATAATTATAAGATGATTTAAAGAACAAGAGTTGTTCGCCAAAAGATGAGGAATTACATAAGATGTAATTAGTAAGGCGTTACTTACCTAAATAACCATTTCCAAAAAGACTGGCCAAAGCTGATTTAGGAATGGTGAAATACGGATCCTCACTCACTAGAAAACTATCGAAACGTTTTTCCAAAATTAAAACTAGAGGGTTTTTAATTTTGAAGAAAATAGTGGGAGTAAATTTATAGTAAATACCTATCTATAAATTTTAAAATTTAGTAAAACTTATGTAGCATATTTTCTTTGATGTAGAATTAATGGCAAATAATACTCTATCTCTACGATCTATCCTTGAGAAGCATCAGCTCAATGGCATAAACTTCCTTGACTGGTTCCGCAATTTGAGAATTGTTCTCAAATTGGAAAAGAAGGAATATGTCATTGAAGAACTTGTTCCTGATGAACCGGTTGCCACTGCTTCCAGAGCTGACAAAGACAAGTTTAAGAAACACATGGACGACATGCTGGATGTCTGTAACACCCCCTTCCCGACCTGGTAGAGAACCGGGTCGGAGAGCGTTACCGGAAAACAATGCGATGCGAAAATCTTTTATTTCTTTTTCTAAAAACACATTCTTCGCAACTTCACTTATTAAACTTAATGGTCTTATTAGGCTTATGGTTTGTTTCTTAACAATGTTCATACTTGCAGAGTTACCGACTTTACATATTAATCCCTTTAACCTTATAGAATTTTCTTTGAAAACCATCCCGTATCGAAACGCCCTAAGCCGTTTCGGTACGGTTTGACCAGAGTCAAAACTTTGACTTTTCCTTCTTGACTGTTTCGGTACGGCTTGACCCGTATCGGTACGGGTTGACCGACCTTGACTTGACTTAGACTCGTTTCGAAACCCGTTTCGAAACAGGGGTCTCCAGTAGCAAAACTGTATCGAAACGGGCCTCAACCGTTTCGATACACCATGCTTCCCAGACTCAAATTGTACTTATCCGTATCGAAACGTCATCACCCGTTTCGGTACGGGAGACCTAAAATGACATATTATAGCTGGTTTTGATCAATTTAGCATAGCAAACTTAGTCCAGTTTTAGTGAAACTTTACTCACATCTTTCTAAGGGTAATAACTACTGTCTTGCCAAGTTTTATAGCTATTTGAATTCTTTTACTCGGTTTTACCAATTAAGCCTAAAAACATAATCTTTAAAGTCAAACTCTTAATATAAGTACTATTTTCATTTTATTTAAACCAAGGCACTAGAACATCACTTAGGCATACTAAAACAAACATATTAAGCTTATTACCTAGACTTTGCCACCATACTAGGAGTTCAAAGGATAGAACACATTACTTGGACTTGGTTGTGACTTGTGCAACGTACCAACTTCTCCGATCTCGATCCCAATACTTGCTTAACCTGAAATGGATGCATGAAATGCATTAGGCATACTTTGCCTAGTGAGGTAGTCACATAACTATAAATATACATATAATGACTTATAACATGCTTCTAAGAAACATCATTGATCATGCAATATCATGGCATATTTCATATTCACGACAAGGCATATATTAATATCATGGTTCATGGCAAACAATATCTTGAGTTCATAATTTCCTTGGATCGATTCATGGTATATGGATACACGAATTCCACCGCCTCGCCAAAACACATAAATGGTCATCCCGCCAACATCGCCAAAGACCAAACACAATACATCCCTCCGCCTCGCCAAATCATATAGGCCGTAGCCCTAGGACTATAGTCCACCCGTACACTGAGCTCATTAATTCTATGGCATGCCAATTGTATCCAATACTTCGAATCCAAGGTTCATATTTCATAATTCGTAATAATAACAATCTCAATTATGCATATCATACTTATCACATGTAAATGCTTGCAATGAATTTCATAACAACAATTAACATGCTTAAAAATCATGGAATCAATGAAATGCTTACCATACACTTACCAACATATGATCAATGATGAAAAACCCCTAATTCAAGGGTTAGTAATAACAACATGTTCGGGTAGGCCCTTGTCTAACCCGAGACGCGACTACACTCACCTCGATATTAAGGTTCTCGAATAACGACGCCTTTTCCCTTGGTTGGCGGTTGTCCTTTCTCGACTTCTTGAACTAAATTAAATAGGAATCTGTTAGGACCGACAAGACAATATCGAATAAATATAATAATATTAATCAGACTCGATACCGAAACTTAAACCAACCAAGGATTTGAGCTTACTCGGCAGAGATTCGATATTACTATATCGAATTTATCGAATCACCAATCGAACACGAGACCACCTAAGTATTTTTATATCTTTCCTGCACTAAAATTTAATCGAATTTGCTCCTCCCTTTTTGCTATTTCCTTACGCACATTTTCTTACTTTGTTGCGCACATCTTCCCCTTTTTATACCCAATTATGCCGGCCTTCAATGGCTTCCACATGCTCCACGTTGCTTGGAGATGTGGCAAGTTTTTGGGCTTAAATTTGGCCACCCATGGCCACGTGGTGGGGAGCAAAACGTGGCCTTATGGCCCTGTGCCACATTACTAGCAAAGGTGGGGGATGCACAGCTATTTCTTTCAATTTGAAGGAAATGCCGTGGGTCTTAAAATATATACACACCCACAATGACTGGCTTTGGCTCCCTTAATTCATCTCTAATCTCCACGTAGAAGTGAAGTTTCATAATCATCTTTCAATGGCCACGTATATCGGTGATTGCCACCCTTTGTTCTCATTTGGCCGAGTGGCCATTTAACGTGGAGGTTCCTTAGGAAATTCCTTCAAAATGAAGGAATTGCTCACAGTAATTACTCTTTTTAATAATAATAATAATAATAATAATTAACTAAACTGTTTATTTGGATACCAAATCGAACCAACCTTTAATCGAAACGAAAATATTCGATTGCTGGAATTTGTCTCTGAATTTATAAATTGACTCGAATATTTTAATAAGATCGAATAACTTATAGAACTAATATAAAATATTCGGTCATCGGAACCTAATTTCGACTAGACCGATTTTTGGGGTGTTACAATGTCGGTTGTCTTATGCTTGCCTCCATGACCCTGAGCTTCATAAGCAACATGAGGACATGCTGCTAGCTTATGATATGATTCAAAATCTCAAGGAGATTTATGAAGGGCAAGCTCGTCAAGAGAGGTACGAGACCTCTAAAGCTCTGTTTCAATGCAAGATGAGTGAGGGATCTCCCGTAGGAGCTCACGTCATCAAAATGATGGGCTACATCCAAACGTTGGAGAAGCTCGGCTTTCTACTGAAAGACGAATTAGCTACCGATGTCATCCTGCAATTGTTGGCGGATAGTTTCAATAAGTTCGTCTTTAATTTCAATATGAATGAAATTAACAAGACGCTGCCACAGTTGCTCGGCATGTTGAGAACTGCTGAAATCAACCTGAAGAAGGTAGGACCTAAACCTGTTCTGATGGTCCACAAGGGCAAGAAGAAAGGTAAATCGGCAGCAAATGCTAAAGGTGATGGTAAGACCAAAACTGATGGAAAGGAGGCATTGAAACCTAAGAAGGGAATCAAGAAGGATGGAAAATGTTTCCATTGCGGCAAGACCGGACATTGGAAGAGAAACTGCCCCACACACCTACAAGAAGTCAAGAAAGCAAAAACGAGTGAGGTATCAACCTCAGAGGCTTCTAAAGAGAAGGCATCAGAATAGACATTGACATACGAATGGAAATAAAGCAAGAGTTGTTACATCATCCATTAGGACATGTGTTTTTGCTTAAATAGATTTGTTTTAGTTTTTAAGATTATTATTTTGTGCCTAAGTTTTAGTTATCTTGTAAGGACAAGATATTTTTAATTTTGAGATTATTGAAATAAATGTTATTCTTTTAATCTCTTATGGCACAACGAATAAATGAACTTTAAACTAATCAAATCAATAATATTTATAAGATAAATAAAACAAATGACTAATCTCAAACTTGTAAAAGTATTAAGGTAATTTGATGAGATCAAATTCAAGAATACTTAAAGTTTGATGAACTTTCAAAGAATATGAGATTGTCCCATTATTAAATCCCACAAGTGGAACGAAAAGTCTTTGAAAGAGAATCAAATATGTTAGACATGTTTTGATTCAGAACAAGTCATTTTCGACTTCTTTACACACTAGAAAAACAACTCTCATACTTAATCGTTTTTTTAAACTTGGTTCGAAACGCCATATAAGATATGGACTAAGAATTGTTCTAGAATACCTTTGAAGTTTTAAGGTTACTTACATGTTAAAATGTTTACAAAGTTTGAACCTTAAAAACTCCATTTGTTGTTTATCCTAACGAGAAAAAAGCGTTCGTTTCTCAAACGAGAGTTTATCTTGAAAGAGATTAATTCTCACAAAGGGATATTATTTCTTCAACTTTAACGAGAACAAAATATTTGTTGCTCAAACAATAGTTTATCTCGAAAGAGAATACTTATCACTAAGGGGTTTCATTTTTCAACGAGAACAAAATGTTTGTTGCTCAATCGAGAGTTTCTCTCGAAAGAGATTACCTCTCACAAAAGAAAAAAATGGAATTTGGAATTTGAAGAAATTTTAGACAATAAATTTATGAACCAAAGATTGAGAATGTTCCACAAATGATCAAGGAACATTGGAACAAAACACAACCATTGTGTTGATCCTTAAGAGAATACCATCTACTTGAGAAATATGGATTTCTCACTATCCATACATGGAAACACTCTTCTTTTCGGATCAAGATAAAGACTAAGTCTTATCAGAAAGCAATGGTGAGCCAAAATTCGAGAAATGGCTAAGAGCCATGAGAGATGAGATGAAATCCATGTCTAAAACCAAGTATAGACTTTGATTACCTAAAAGGGTAAAACCTAAGAGGTATGGATGAGTTTTTTTCAAAAAGGAAAAACCAACATGGATGATAAAACATACAAAGGATGATTCGTCGCTAAAAGTTTTCGACAAACTTCATAGTATAGACTATGATAAAGCATCTTCCTTTTAGCTATGTTTAATCCATCTTAATCTCACTTGCAAGTAGTTACATACCATGATTATGGAATCAAATGAAGGAATGTCAAAACCACTTTCCTAAGGGAAAACTTGAAACAGATGTGTATATGACACATCCAGAAGGTTTTTGTCACTCCAGTAAAACACTTGGAAGGTATGTAAGCTACAAAGGTCTGTCCGTAAACTAAGGCAAGCTCCTCCAAGTTGGGATATTCGTTTCAGAAGATACAATCAAAAGGTTTGGTTTATCTAGAAACAAAGGGAGTCTTGTTTTCAAAAGAGCTAGTGAGAGCATTGTTACTTTCCTAAGTATTGTATGTAGATGACATACTCATCAAAAGGAACTAAAGATCGCAATCTGTTTTGCATTAATAAAAGATACTGTGAGTTAGAAACATGAGACAGCATCTAACTCTACAACATAGGCTGAATGTATTACAGTCGACATAGCAATAAAGAAGGATGTTTGGATCTAAAGGGTTTAATTCTGAACTAAGGGTTGTTCCCAGCATAATAGATGCTACATAACTCTGTTATGATGGAACCTTTGCGTAAGCAAATAAAACTCAGATCTCATCAATAAATCCAAACATATTCTAAAGTGCTTCCATCTTGGAGATGTGAAAGTATGTAACATACGCACAAAGTTGATAACTTTGTCAACTCCCTGACAAAGCTTTTGACACAACATAAGCATGTGAATTACACTAAGCCATATCGTATTAGATACGAGAATGATTGGTCTTAGTGCTAGTGGGAGATTGTTGGAGTATGCCCAAAGACCAATCATATGATAATTGAATAGACCTACTATTTTATTAGATTTATCAAGTAATGGCATTGTCGTTATTATCATTTGATATGTTTCTATACATCAAACTAACCATTGGATAATAATGTTCATACAATAATACGATTATTGTTAAATAGAATCCTTAGTCGAATATTATTACGGGTATGGACAGTGATAATATATAAAAACTAATATGTGATTGATTGATAACAAGTGTTGTTATTGACATATAGATGTCAAAATCAACACATAAGTATTTGTTAGAGAACAACATACTAGATTGACCTGCAATGAGCATGTTTCTTGGGTAATTATGTGACAGTCACAACATTGCTCATGACAAACATATGTATAATCCTCAGACTTGAGATCAACATGATTTCAACATAAAGATTTACGTATTTTGACATAGTCAAACGTGTGTCGTAACTGACTACATTATAAAGACTGATGATTGGATACGTGATGACCTATGTAGTGAAATATGGTTGATCAAGAAAGGATTTGTCCCTCCTACATAATGGGAGAAATATCTTCGGCCACTTGATTGAGTGAGATTAGAAAATGCATGGACATGCTCGAATATTATGATATGAGATATCATAGAGATTCGTTTATAATAATCTACTCAAGACATCAAGAAACACTAGATGGACAACGCAAGTGTGACTAACCCATGACTTGTGTTCATCTAAGATACAAAGGACAAAAGGATGAAATACGAAAATGGAGTTTATTCAAGAATTAAGAAAGTCAAACCGGGACTTCATACAACTTAGGTAGCAATGATGTATTGCTAGATGCCACTCATTGTTTGTAAAATTCGAACAGTTCTAATTTTGATGCTAACTTTGCATGAACCTACAAGGGTCACACCCTTCGAATGAAACGAACAAAAATTGGAAACCATACTCCTTATTTTAGGAAGGTTGCCGAAAATCCCCTATGGGATAGGGGAAATCGGCAACTCCCTTAAATTGGAATAATATTGGATAAATATTGTATTTATCAAATATTATTTAGAGTATGAAAAATATTTAGAGACTTAAATATTATAGAATAAGATTCTAGAAATTTAAATATATATTTGGAATTTATATAATGTATATTTATTTCCAAGTTTATGTAGAATTAGATTCTACATAATTAAAAATATATATTTAAATATATTTATATCCAAGTAAAGATAGAATGAGATTCTATATAATAAATATATATATATAGATTAAATATAATGTATATTTAAATTCATGTTTTATGTAGAATAAGATTCTACATAATTAAATATATATATATATTTCATTTAATATTATTAAATATAATGTATATTTAATATAAACCAATTTCAAGTAGAATTAGATTCTATGAATTTTGGTTGAACTTGGATTTAAAGAATTCAACTAGAATTAAGTCTCTGAATACAATTTAAAGGGACAAGGGCTAGCAACCAAATCATCCATCTTCCTCCTCTGAAGATTTCGACAACACCCTTAGGGATTCCCCACTGGAATTCGACATATCCTAGAAAGCCCTCTGAGAAGTTGTTCGATATTTTTCTGGTGTTCTACTTGCCCCTAGCAAATCCCTGAAGGTTCCGTTGCTCGATTGCAAGTCCCGGTTGAACTCCTGGTCGATTTCATATTCCCTCAGGAATCCCTAGAGGGATTTCGACTTCTCCCTGGAAGGTGTTCAAACCTGTCGAAATTTATCCCTAAGTGTTAGGGAGGTGGAAACTTTGTTCTTTTTGTTCGGGTGGACTCTGTAGAGGTCGTTGCGAACCTATGACGATTCCGGTTTTACTTGACGTGGTTACTCCGACATATCGTCGGTTTTCCAGTTTCCAGAGTATTAAAAGGTAACTCTTCATCTTTTCACCCCGGATTTGTTCTTGTACATGGATCCTGGCTGGATTACGTCAGATTAATTTTTCCGCTGTGCCACGGGGCGTGCTGACGTGACCCAACACAACCCACTAATGAAACATGGAGATCATGGTGTAAATGTTATCGAGGAAGAGTATACTAGAAATCCCAAAGGGAATGTGTCTTAAATCAAGTCCCTTTTAAGATGGGTATTCTAATAGTTGTGCATGAAACGTATAATTGATGGAGGCATGGAGATTGTGCAAGAGGGATGTACACCATATTGTGAGCTTCACCAAGAAGATGGACACGGAATTCAACATTGTGAGGAGTTCAAGCCATTTATCCAAAAAATGATGGACAATAAAGAGATCAATTTTTTTAGAAGGCCAAAAGATAGAAAGATCAAGATGCGTGCACCTCAGATAGCCCTAAGATCAAGTACATTGTGGATAGGTCATTTTTATTTCACTTAAACCGAGGGAAGAGAGTTGACCCCAATAAAAGAGTTCTAAGGTGGTACCTAAGCTTATAATCTTAGCTCTAGCTTCTTTTCCTTTCAAGGAAACCCGAAAAGTTCCTTGGAGCTACATTGCAAATATTTTAGTACTAGAAAGCTCAGAACCACAAGAAGACAAGAATTCACCTAATTAAGTGAAGCCCACACGAGAGGTGGAATCAGTAGAACCGAAGACCAAAACAGTGAATGAGGTGGGGCATTCACGAGAAGTGGTAAGTTTTATTCACTGGAAACATTGAAGGCGAAGGAAACGCCAAAAGACAATGGTAAAACGACATTGATCGAGCCTGAAAAAAGATATTTAGGGAAGAGCCTCTGTAAAGTGTTCATTAGTTCTATATTTTGTGCATATTCCATCTCATATTATTGTTGTTTTTAAGCACATTTTAGGCATAATTACGCTCATGCATTTCATTTTACAGTATTCTTTACTTTGCTATGGTTTTTATTGATTATCTCTTATTTGGTAAGGAAAAGATATTGTTTTAGTTTAGTTTTAGTTTCAAGTACTAGAAGCTGGAAAATGAGAGAGGAGTTGAAGGGCTGATGTTGAGGCAGCAGATCAGAGAGCTATACTGATACAGTTCCAGACAGAGACAGACGCTGACGAGTAGCTGCCGCTGCCATACCTGCCGCCCAGGGCAGCAAGCTGAGGAATTGGAGAATTGGAGTGCGATATGTAGAGCAGAAAATCATGATTCTAACTATGCCATCCACTCAATTTTATGATGCTTGTAGCAGTGGACAGAGTCGCAGAAGGAAGAGGTCGAAGATAACTTGCGGAGCAAGGCAACGTGAAGGACTCTACATTCAACTCAAAGAAGTCAAAATTAAAAGTTGCATTTAATGCAAAAAGCTACTTTGAAGACTTCTACTCCAAGGAGGACTTGACCTAGCTAATGCCTATATATACTCAATGTATTTTGTACTTCAAAATAACTTAGGTTTTCCTTTAGGCATAGTCTAGGTTTTCTTGTCGCCATTATGTTCTAAATTCTCTTTTGGGTTTGAGTTATGTTGTAAAGTAATGTGAGAACGTTTTTTTAGGAATTAAGTTTTTATTTTCAATAAAACTTCAAGATTTGCTTATTCCATGTTCTTCATAGTTTTCAAATAAGTTTAAGAGATTAGTTGTTAACTATCCATTTGTTCGGTATCGAGAGAGTCGAACTCACGAAAGGAGTAAGTACGGTCTTTACTCTAATCAAGTGTTGATTAATCCAGCTTAGATATAGGTTAGAGTTTAAGACAGCTAAAGAGAACGAACCAACATTGTTGTCTTTGCACGATTCACGTCGCGATCGGTATTATCTGTAGTGGGCAACAACAACATTCTAACTTAGACATAAGCAGGATCACTTTCGAAATGTTCTGTTGAGCCTTGAAGGACTGCCAAGTTTGTTGCCGAGACACACGCCCATTCCACTGCCAAGGCAGTGAAAGCATCAAAGCAGCTAATCTGCCATCCCCCGCCGGGGCTGCAAAGTCTGGCAGTGCAAAGCAACTTATCATATTCAACGCAGTTTCACACTACTCAACAGCATAACCTGACCCATTCCATCAATTTGATCTCTTCTCTATTATTTACTTGTGTTTTATTTACTTTCTTATTAAACGAACTAAACTTATTTGTGCATTTAATTTTCCTTGTGCAGGAATCACAATTCGAGTTTAAGCTGTCCAATTCATGTGGGAGACGATATCTTATATACTATAACTTGACAGGAGTGTGCACTTGCGTTCATAATTAGAGAACACCTAAACCCTCTACAGCCTCCTCCAAATATTAATGAGTTGGTAACCGAGACACAAGCGCAAGAATTCTTGAGGTTCCTAAAGCATAATGAGTATAACATTGTTGAACAACTCCACAAGCAGCAAGCATGAATCTTGGTACTTGAGTTGTTGTTGCGCTCAGAAAACCACCGTAGTGCACTGTTGAAGGATTTAAATCAAAATTTCGTCCGGAACGACATTTCACTAGGTAAGTTGGACCGGATAGTGGGCCACATTTCCGCGGATAATTATATCACTTTCAGTGATTATGAAATCTCAGAAGGGGGCATAATATCAACCAAGGCTTTGAACATTACCACCCACTGTAAGGGGTATGTCTTGCATGGGGTACTCATTGACAATGGGTCCGTTTTGAATGTGTTTTCAATGTTGACTTTGCAAAGGTTGCTTATAGATGGCTCACACATTAAGCCATGCAAGAAATCTGTTAGAGCGTTCGATGAGACCCAAAGAGATGTGGTTGGGAAGATTGAAATACCCTTGTTAATTGGATTGACCAAGTACACTGTTGAGTTTGTACTGATGGACATCCAACCAACCTATAACTGTCTATTAGGAAGGCCTTGGCATTCGGCTGGTGTCATGCCTTCATCATTGCACCAAAATTTGAAATTTGTCATCAAAGGAAAGTTGGTAAGCGTATGGGCCGAACAAGACATCATTGCTTATGTTATGTCTGATGCACCTTACATTCAAACCGATGAGGATGTTGTTGAGTGCTCCTTTAGGGCCTTAGAGTTTGTGAATGCTACCTTTGCGGCAAAAGGAGACAAGATCCCACACCATAGATTGTCTAATTGTACCAAGATGGCGGTATGGGAAACTTTGGGACGGGGAGCCAAGAAAGGGAAAGGCTTTGGAAGAAACCTACAAGGATGGCTGTGGGCCAAAAGTGTCATCAACAAGAAGGAACGGTTCGGGCCCGGTTACAAGCCCAATTTTCAGCAAATAAAACTAGAGTGGAAGAAAGGGGAAGAGAAAAGGAACGCCAGGTTCAAGGGAGATGATATTTCATGGGAACCAATGACTTTTTCCGACATGGAGGATATTTTCTGTTTGGAGAGATGGTCAATACTGAACAGAAAGTGCATGAAGCAATCCATGATAATGAAAAGCTCAATGGTGAAGAGATGTTCAGTGAAGCACTAGAAGAGATGGATGTGAACATGATAGTCGAAGATGGCAAGAGCGGCAAGTTTTTGGTCATAATCCACCTTTACTTCCCGAGAGAGACACTAAACAATCGAACCACCGTTGACCTATATGTAGTTTTTAGGTCAGAATTAGAGTAATGCTCAGAACAAACCTTATTCGCTTTTGCCCGCGAGCAATAGAGATCTTTTGTAAAGGGATACTATGTTAATTTTCTTACTTTCAATTCTATGAAAAAGATGCTTTCCACGTTTTCTCAAATGGAAAACATCGTATTGATTACATTCATTTATTATTTATTCATTACTTCATTCCTTTCATAAGAATATTCATTTCTCTTCCCAATATGTATTCATTTCCAAACTCTTACAAGGTCCCTATTATTAATTGTATGAATGGTTTTGAATCTAATCCCAAGATAGATTTCGAGCAACTCATGTGTTTGGTAGAAATTGATGAAGTGAAGAGGAGATAGAATGTGAGGTCCCGGAATAATTTCTAAGATTAATAGAAAGTGAGGACAAATAGATCCTACCCCACCAAGAAGCAGTGGAGGTTCTCAATTTAGGGAGCAATAAAGAGAAAAAAGAAGTTAAGATTGGCCCCACTTTTTCATCAAAGACCAGATTTGATTTGGTTTGATAGATTTGCTTCTAGAGTTCAAAGACATCTTTTCTTGGACTTATCAAGATATGCCGGGATTGGATACAAATATTGTATTGCATAAGCTATCGATAAGGCTAGAATGCAAGCCAGTTGAACAAAAGCTTAGAAGAATGAGGACATATATGTTATTGAAAATCAGAGAAGAAGTGAAAAAGTAGTTTGAGGCTGGTTTCCTAAAGGTCACCAAGTACCTAGAGTGGGTAGAAAATATAGTCCTTGTGCCTAAGAATGATGGGAAGGTTTGCATGTGTGTGGACTATATAGATCTCAATAAAGCAAGCCCTAAAGACAATTTTCCCTTACCCCACGTTGATACTTTAGTCGATAATACCGTGGGGCATTCGTGGTTCTCTTTTATGGATGGTTTCTCGGGGTACAATCAAATAAAGATTCATCTTGAAGACATGGAGAAGATTACATTTGTGACCATGTGGGGCATGTTTTGCTACAAAGTGACGCCGTTTGGACTGAAAAAATTTGGGGGGACCTATCAAAAAGCCATGGTGACTCTTTTCCATGACATGATGCACAAAGAAATTGAGGTATATGTAGATGACATGATTGCCAAGTCTCGAACCAAGGAGGAGCACATTCAGAACTTGAGAAAGTTGTTTCAAAGATTGAGAAAGTATCAGTTAAAGCTCAACCCGGCTAAGTGTACCTTCGTAGTTACGTCTAGAAAGCTCTTGGGTTTTGTGGTTAGCCGAAAAAGGATTGAGATTGACCATGACAAAGTGAAAGCCATTCAAAATCTCCCACCACATTAGACACAAAAATAAGTTCGAGGTTTCTTGGGAAGATAAAATAATATATCTTGGTTCATTTCTCAGTTGACCGTCAAATGTGATCCTATCTTTAGACTACTTCGGAAGAATAACCTAGGGGTATGGGATAGACAGTGTCAAGAGACTCTAGAAAAGATTAAGATGTATTTGACGAATGCTCCAATTCTAGTGGTGCCGGTGTTAGATAGTGTGATAAGGTTTTTTTTTAACCGCTAAGTGAGGCCTTATCACTATCTCTTCTTGAAAAGGGTTTTATTTTAAAAAAGGGGGGGGGGAATTCGAATTTATAAAAAGGATGAAGATTTGGAGTCGCCATCGGCCACTAAGGTAGGCCGGACACCACAAAACCAGAGATTCGTTAAAAAATGGGTTCGGGAGTTGGTTACGTGTGGGGAAGGATTAGCACCCCCCATCACGCCCGGAAATCGGTACCAAATTGCTTGTTGCCTTTTGATCGATATAAATTATTTAAAAACCGAAGTGGATTTAATAAGAATGTTCTTAAATGAAAATATGGTACACCGGACCATAGACTAAACCGACATCATATAAGACTGACTTCCGTGTTAGTTTAGGGTTCAGATCTCGTACGTCACCTTTATGCATGATGCAGACAAATTAGGGATGATGCGTGTTATTTTCCTTTTTATGCTTTTGCTTACCTAGAGACAGTGAAAATTAATCCGAGCATTCGATCGACATCCATTAAGCTAGGACTGTCGTTTATCGGATACCGGGGCTAATTGATACATCTCTTGGGGTTGATTTTTAAGTCCGATTATCATGCTTAATTATCGGGCCTTATGAATGACAAGTATATATGCATGTCATAAAAGTACTCAAAATAAACACATAAAAAGAACCCACCCAAGGCCCTAACTTAAAGGTCCAAATTATGGGATATTAATTAGTGATTTAATTTCTTATCACATAATTCTAATATTAAGCCCTAGATCATTTATACCCTAATTAAAGGTTCGATCCAATTATGGATTATCTTGTTTAATTTTGTCTAAGTATCACATTAATTCTAATTTATAGAAATGGGCGTGATTAAACCTAATAAAGGCCTTAAACTCGAGCCGACCTAATTACTCGAATCATGCCTCTATAAGGCGGGCGCACAAACTGACATAATTAAACAGATCGAGATGACTTATCTAGACTAACTAACCCAAGCCCACATAAAAAAACAAGCCCATAAGATGCTAAACCAGCCTATCTATCCTGAGGCCTAAAAAGGCCCACTTGAAGGATACCTACATCTAAAACACGATAAGGCCCAATTTTACCATCTTTTAATAATTATTGGTTAATTTAGTTGAAAACACATTTACGTTAATTCACTTTAATACATAAAACTAGGCGGATAAAAAACATGGTAATACACATATATATATTCGACTTATGCAACCAATCGAAATAAGTAAGAAAACACAAAAACTTTAATCATTCTACACCATAGAACAAAAGAAAGAACATATATTCGATACAACAATGATTAGGCAAATAACGAGTCATGTGGACCCACAATATCGCAAGAAACATTCCAGGCCAACATACATATTTGATATATTCGAAATAAAATAACATTCACCAAGTCATCAACCCATTTATCATGCCATAAAAAAACAGACTAGGACCAAATTGCAAGAAACACAAAAAACAGTGGCAAAATTTAAAAAAAAACACAAAAGCTTAACACTGGAAAAGGGACCAAATTGAAAATAGAGCAAAATACGGGGGACGGGGGAGATGGTTTGACCAAGAAACAACTCGATCTAGGAAGACATTGAAGACGGGCCTAAAATTCTAGGGACCTATGGAGCTATTTTCCCATGCGGAAACCCCTAAGACGCTAATAACCCGACGCGGAGGGACCTAAAGCGGTAATCAACCAGGAAACCGAACGATATGACTCTATAAATACTACCCTAAACACCTTGGTTACCCTTTTTGCCCGAGAAACAAAACCCTAGCCGCTAGAACTCTCTCTCGACCATCTAATACCGGCCGGTGATATCCACCGTTCGGTGACCTCGAAAAACCACCGAAAATAAACCCCAAAAAACACCAAATTCCCTGAAAACAGTTTTGTTTTTGTTAACAAACCTAAACGACGACCCCTCCTCTAAACCAGACTCCTCCCTTCTAAGAAAAAAGAAACCCCAAAACTCGTATCCCCTTTTCTCAGTTTTGAAATCAGTTGCCAAAAAAGAAAGACCTCATGTGCCCTTCAATAGACTCACCCTTTAAAGCCATTGGAGGCTCGAGATTATCGTCGGTGAAGGATCAGAAGCCGTGAAAGAACGAGACAGAGAAGGTAAAAAAAACATTTCTTTTAATGCAATGAAAATAAAATAGAAAACGATTACCTCTTCAATCTTTGCTTGTGTTTCCTTTTTGTATTCAAAAAACGTTCTCTTACATTACTATTCTCTCGGGTTTATATAGCCCTAACATTCCTTGCTGTTGATATTCATAAAAAGAAAAGTGAAATTTGCCATTGGTTGTTGAAGTTTTGTTTGCATTCGTCTGAAATCTGTTGTACATTCCTCTGCCGCGATTGTCCTCTCCTGACATTTTTGTTTTTGTTGTAGGTGTCGCTGCTAGAGGAAGAGAACGGGGGCCAGAGGATGATGCGGTCGACGTGGCCTTACGGATCATGCGTGGGAGTCAGATGGGTGATGGTGGCTTGCACGCGCACGTTTTGGGGAATGGTGAGCCGGGCGTAGAAGCCGAATGGATGAGCGGACACTTACACGCGCGTGTTCCTGAAATGATGAGTCGCACGTGAATCATACCCGCCTAGAGAAACGATCCTAGCCGCTCGATCTTGATCTGGATCTGACGGTCAGTGTTCCTGCGGCGCTAAGGCATCCGAGGGCTTCCCTAGGGTTTTCCTTCGAGCTCTCATCTAGGCCATCAGATCTTGATCCGATCTGACGGTGGGGAGCTAGCTACACAAACAACAGTTTAGGTTAGGGCTAGGGTTTCGGGTCGTATATCTGACTTGGGCCACACAGGCCATGTAATTGATTTTTACTTGTAAATGGACATTGATTAATTTTGCTGGGCTTTATTTATCATGTTAGGTTTTATTTAATTGGGTAGATTTATATATATTAACTGGGTATTTCAGACCCAATTCGAAATATAAAAAAAAATTATCAAGAGTAACAATAGTAATAATTAAAATAATAATAATAATAATAATAATAATAATAATAATAATAGGAATAATGATAATAATAAGAACATATGATAATGTTAATAATGGTGACACGGAAGAAATGATGCTAATAACACAATGATATATAAACTTGATGGATATACGTATATATAGGAAGATAATGTTAATAACAACTAGAATCACATAATAACATTTAGGGATTAAATAGTATTCATATATCTCTTAAAACGATCGAGTATTAAACAAGGCCCATTATATATACTTTTAGAAGAAAAGACCTTTTTATTTATACAAAAAGATAGAAATCAACTCGGACAAAATTAGTGATTACAGTTGCCCCTCTTTGCTTGTACTTGTGGAACAAGAACAAAGCAAAGACCATAAGCACTAATTTTGTCTAACTTCCCTGTTTGAGTGGCTTGCCCCTCTGAAGTGGTAGAAACAACGTTGGTATCGTTGGGCTGTCCTCCCGGAACGGAAAAGGACCTGATGGGTTCAATCCTCTGAAGCGGCAAAGAAAGAACCCGAATAGCTCGTTTTTCCGAAGCAACAAAAACACACTAAGCAGGCTTTCTGGCTCTTCTGCCCATAAATCCTTGAGCTCTTTGGCTCTTAGATTCTGGCGTGGCGAGTCTGAATTTCTTCACCCAAAGCTACGTTTTCTTCTCTGAAGTGGTAGGAACAAAGTTGATAGCGTTGCTACGTCCTTCCGAATCGTCAAAGGACATAGTTGATTCATTCCACCGAAGCGGCAAAGAATGAACCCTAAATGACTTGTTTTCCCGAAGAGACAAAAGCAAGTTGAGCAAGCCTTCTAGTTTCCCTGCCCGAAAATCCTTGAACTCTTTCGTTCTTGGATTCAGATGTGGCGAGTATGAAATTCTTCGCCTCAAGCTACATTTGCTCCTCCGAAACAGCAGGAACCAAGTTGGTAGCGTTGGCATGTCTTTACGAAGCGGCAAAGGACATAGTTGATTCATTCCTCCGAAATGGCAAGGAATAAACCCAAATAATTTTTTTCCCCGAAGCGGCAAAAACACTGAGCAGGCCATCTGGCTTTGCTGCCCGAAAACCCTTGAACTCTATCATTGTTAGATTCTGATGTGGCGAGTCTGAAATTCGACGCTGATGTTTGACTCACACTCGGCTTTAGCCTCTAGATCTTTTGGGAAGCCCTTTTTGCGGATTCCAGCCTCGGTATTTCCCTCCTAAAGCGCCTTTTCAGGTTTTCACTTTGGTATTTTCTTTTTATGAAGCGCCCTTCTGGGTTTTCACTCCATTTCTTTTTTTTCTTTTGTTCTCTTTCTTCTTCTTTTCTTCTTCTTTTTTCTTTTCTTTTCTTTTTCTTTTTTCTCTTTTTTTTTGCTTCTCTTTTTCTTTTTGGCCTGTGGTCAGCTATTTGAACATTTCTTCAAGGTCATTGTCTCTTATCCGGCATCGGGCCAACTTAGCTTCTTTATTCACCTGCATTCAAGAGATCAAACCACAGAAATACCAAGAAATCTTTTGCTTTGTATGTCTATTTCAAACTGCTCGAGTAATTCTTTGAAAAGAGATAAATGAAGACGCCAGATAATACTTATTAATATATTTCGAAGTTCATGAGAAATTTCATATGTCATGCATGGAGGGAACAAATGATGCAATAGCCTAAGCATTTTCCTCGTGAATGATGTGGGAATCCATCAACCATAGGCAGACACTTTGCTAGCATTATTCTGTATGTTTCTGAATCCTGAGATCTTACTTGTTGATCGTGTGCTTATTGGCACTTCGTTGCGAATACCCCTCTTCAATTCTCAACTCCCACTTTAATCTCAAGAGGCCCTTTTAGGTTTTCGTCCTTTGATTCCCCCTTTTCTCCGTTCTCTTTTTTTTTGTGAAGCTCTCATTCGGGTTTTCACTCCACTTCTTCTTCTTCTTCTTCTTCTTCTTCTTCTTCTTCTTCTTCTTCTTTTAATACTTGAAGCGCCCTTTTCGGGTTTTCACTTTTAAGTATTTATTTCCCACGAGGCGCCCTTTCGAGTTTTCATCCCACTTCGTCTTTCACGCATAGTACTTCTTGACCGAATATGAATTCATTAGATTGCCCAACTCTTTCCCATCCATTTCCATCAGGATCAGTGCCCCTCCAGAATAGGCCTTTTTAACCACATAGGGCCCTTCCCAATTAGGCATCCATTTTCCCCGAGAATCTCTTTGGGTGGATAATACCTTTCGCAGTACCAAGTCTCCTTCCTGAAACTCTCTCGGACGAACTTTCTTGTCATAGGCTCACATCATTCTTTTCTGATACATTTGACCATGGCAAATGGCCCTCAGTCGCTTCTCTTCAACTAGATTCAACTGATCAAACCGAGCCTGTATCCATTCAGCTTCCTCCAGTTTACTTCATTCAGTATCCTGAGAGATGGGATTTCTACCTCCATTGGAAAAACTGCTTATGTAGCGTAAACCTGGGAGTACGATGTTGCCCCAGTCGAGGTACGTATGGCCGTCCGGTATACGAAAAGGGAAAATGGCAACTTCTCATGCCAATCCTTGAACGTATTTGTGGTCTTGGCTATAATCTTCTTGATGTTCTTCTTTGCAGCCTCTACCGCCCTATTCATTTTTTGGCAGTACGCCGTGGAGTTGTGGTGTTTTATTTTGATCTGCTCGCATACTCCGTCCATCATCTTATTATTTATATTAAAACCATTATCAGTAATGATCCTTTCCGGTATCCCGTATCGGCAAATAATCTCCCTTTTCAGGAACTTGCATATCGTTTTCCTAGTAACATTGGCATATGAAGCAGCTTCTACCCACTTAGTGAAGTAGTCAATGGCAACAAGGATAAAGCGGTGTCTATTGGAAGCCTTGGGGTGGATCTGGCCAATCACGTCCATCCCCCACATGGAAAAAGGCCAAGGGCAATTCATGGTATGCAATGGCATTGGTGGTGAATGTATCTTATCAGCATATATCTGACATTTATAACACCGCTTAGCATAGTCAATATAGTCCCCTTCCATGGTTGACCAAAAGTAGCCATACCTCATGATTTTTCGGGCCATTGAGAAGCCATTGGCATGAGTCCCACACAACCCATCATGAACTTCTGCCAGAATGTTTTTGGCCTCCCGGGAAATAATGCACTTTAGCAGCACTTGGTCCTTTCCCTTCTTATACAAGATCTCCCCGTCTAGGACATACTCGGTCGCCATTCTCCTAATGGTCCTCCTATCGTTCTCGTTAGCCTCTGCGGGGTATGACCGGTATCTAATGTACTGCAAGATGTCATGATACGATGGGTTATCGTCCACCTCTTCTTCTATGTTGTAATAGTGGGCTGGTACCTCCAACATTCGCATCTTAATTGGTCTCATCTCTGCACCTGAGCTTGCCTTGAAGGTGGCAGCTAAGGTTGCTAGGGTGTCTGCCATCTAGTTATCCTCCCTGGGGTTGTGAGTAAAACTGATCTTCTCAAAATTCTTGATCAGTTCCTGGACCAAGTTGTAATACTTGACCAACTTTGGATCCCTGGTTTCCCATTCATCCCTGAGCTGATATATTACCAAGGAAGAATCTCCAAACATGTGGAGTTTCTTAACCCTTCTTTCAATGGTTGCACGCAACCCCATGATGCACGCCTCATATTCAGCCATGTTGTTGGTACAGAAGAAGTCCAGTCTATTAGTGAAATGGGATTTGTATCTTCTCCGGAGAGACTAGCACTGCCCCGACTCCGTGGCCTAGAGTGTTGGATGCCCCATCAAAATATAACCTTCGTTATTCTCCTTCAATGGTGTCACTCTCCCCCTTATTTATACACATCAGATCCTCGTCCGGGAAGCTGAAGTCTAATGCTTCATAATCATATAAGGCCCGGCTTGCCAGGAAGTCTGCTATAGCGCTCCCATTTACTGCCTTCTGACTCACATATATGATATCAAATTCGGACAACAGCATTTGCCAACGGGCTAACTTTCCTGTGAGAGCTGGCATTTCCATCAGAAACTTTAGGGGGTCTAATTTGGAGATCAACCACGTGGTGTGGTACAACATGTATTGTCTGAGTCTCTTGGTCGCCCATACTAGGGCACAACATAACTTCTGGATTTGAGGGTGCCGAGTCTCACACTCGGTAAACTTCTTACTCAAGTAGTAGACTGTCCTTTCTTTCTTCTCGGCCTCATCGTGCTGCCCTAGGACACATCCCATCGAATTCTCAAAGACTGTCAAGTATAGGATCAACGGTCTATCTGGTACTGGGGGTACTAAGACTGGAGCATTGGTTAAATACCCCTTGATCTTATCCAGGGCCTCTTGGCACTCTTCATCCCAAACTCCGGGGTTATTCTTCCGATGTAGTCTGAAGACAGGGTCGCATTTGTCGGTTAATTGGGAGATGAACCGGGATATATAATTTAACCTCCCTAAGAACCCTCAGACTTCCTTTTGGGTCCGAGGTGGTGGGAGATTCTGGATAGCTTTTACTTTGTCAGGATGTGACGGCAAAAGTGCACTTCGCTGGGTTGAGTTTCAACTGATACTTCCTCAACCTCTGGAATAGTTTCCTCAAGTTCTGGATATGCCCACCTTCAGTCTGGGACTTTGCTATCATGTCATCCACATGGACCTCGATTTCTTTGTGCATCATGTCATTGAAGAGCGACACCATGGCCCTTTGATACGTTGCCCCGGCATTTTTCAAACCAAAGGGCATTACCTCATAACAAAATGTTCCCCACATTGTCACAAATGTCGTCTTGGTCTTGTCACCAGGATCCATTTTTATTTGGTTGTATCCTGAAAAACCGTCCATGAAGGAGAACCGCGAATGGCCCGCTGTGTTGTCTACTAGGGTACCAATATGAGGCAGAGGGAAGTTATCCTTTGGGCTTGCCTTATTGAGATCTCTATAGTCCACACACATGTGAACCTTCTCATCCTTCTTGGGGATAGGCACTATGTTGGCCACCCATTCTGAATATTCAACCACCTTTAGGAACCCGGCCTGATACTGCTTTCTTACTTCGTCCCGGACTTTCATCCTTCTCAATTTCTATTGGACCAGCTTGCACTTGGGCCTGATCGGTAGTTTGTGCACCACAATACTCGTGTCTAGACCTAGCATTTCTTGGTAGGTCCATGCAAAAATGTCCTTGAATTCTAACAACAGGTTCCTTAGCTCGACCCTGGTTGCGGACGAAAGTGTTGTACCAATCCTGACATTCTTTCGGTCTTCATCATCATTCCCCAAATTTAGGATCTTTATCTCCTCTTGGTGGGGGACTATCTGTCTATCTTCACTCTCCATTAGTCTGAGGAATTCCTCCGAAATTCCATATTCTTCCTCACTACCCTCTTCTTCGCCAACCTCGGCCAGATACAATGGTTGCTCAAAATCCACCTCGGGATTAAATTCAGCATCATTCACAAAGTTAATAATAGGGGTCCTGCCACATTTATAAAAAGAATGTGTATTGGGAAAACGAATGTATATTATTTACAGAGAAGGTGGAATAATAAATAATAAACGAATAATGAATGAAATGAATGGTATGCTTTGCAATTTTGGAAAAGCGTCTTTTTTATTGAATTTATAACGAGCGGATTAACATAGGTGCCCTTTATAAAAGATCCCTATTGCTCGCGGGCACAAGCAAATAGGGTGAGTTCTAAGTATTACTTTGGCTTAGACCTAAAGACTATAGGCACATCCTGAACAGTCCAGTTGTTAAGAGCCTCTTCCTGAAGACAAGGGCGAATTCCTGCCAAGAAGGTCGAGCTCCCCTCATCTTTGGATATCATATTAACATTCAATTCTCCTAGAACCTCGATGATCTTATCTTCCTCACAGAGCTTGGCATTCTCCATATTGGCCTCATGTATCATCTGTACGGGGTTGATGACTCCACCCGACACAAAGATGTTTCTCATATCGGTGTAGACAATTGGCTCCCATGAAATGTCTTCTCCTCGGAGTCTAGTCATTCTCCGTTCGGATTTCCTCTTCCATTCCAATTTTCTTTGCTGAAATGTGGGCTTATGACGAAGCCCAAATCTGTCTTGTTTGTTAATAACACCTCTGACATGCAAACATCCTTGTAAGTTTCTGTCGAGTCTTCTTCCTTTCTTTGCTCCCCACCCCAAAGTCTGCCACACTTGCATCTTGGCGCATCTAGATAGTTTTGGGCACGGGATCTTGCTTCCCTCTGTCACAAAAGTTGCATTGACGAATTCAAGGGCCCTAAAAGCACATTCAACCGCTTCCTCGTTAGTTTGGACATATGAGGCGTTGGTAGCCACGAATGCTATAATGTCATGTTCGACAGACACACTCACTAGCTTCCCCTCAATGAAGAACTTCAGCTTTTTGGTGCAACGATGAGGGCACAGCTCCCGCTGAATGGATCCAGGGCCTCCATAATAGACAATTATAGGTCGGCTTGATATCCATCACCACAAAATCGACCACATACTCACTAGGTCTGATTAGCAATGGTACCTCGATCTTCCCTACAACTTCCCTTTGGGTTCCATCAAAAGCTCTAACTGAATTGTGGCAAGGCTTCATATGCGAGTTGTCTATGGGCAGCCTTTGCAAAGTTGCCATCGGCATCACATTAAAAGCTGAGACGTTATCAACAAGTACCCCCGGTAGGACATACCCTTTTGCAATGCGTGGTTATATTCAAAGCCTTCATTGACCCCATTCCTCCGTTTGGGATCTCGTCATCACTGAAGGAGATGAAATTATCCGCGATGATGTGACCTACAATTCGATATAGTTTGTTGACTGAAATGTCATCCGGGAAAAACGTCTGGTTCAGTACCTTTAGGAGTGCATCGCGGTGTTTCTCAGAATTCAACAACAGTTCTAACACTGAAATCCAGGATTGCTACTTTCGGAGTTGATCGACAATGCTATACTCGTTGTGCTTCAAGAATCTTAAAAACTCCTGAGCTCGTGTTTCTGTCACTGGTTCATTAATCTTGGGAGGGGGGTCCTCTCCGAACAACTTTTCAGTCTCCGGCTCGGATGACTTCTCTTTTCCCTTTGGATCTATCTCTTTGGGAGCGTCTGGGGCGTAACACCTCCCACTTCTGGTGAGATTCCCCACCTCGTTTACTACTTCACTTTCTGCCTCTTTCGGACCATCCTTTTTCTTGGGTCCTTGCTTACTAGGCTATTTGTTTTCTTTCATTGGCTTCTCATTCTCTGGCACCGAGACATAGGCCGCATAGCTCCATGGAACCTTCTTTTCGTCCTTAAAAGGGAAGGACGTCGGGTGAGATATCTTCAATTTCGGGGCCAGTTTAGGGCTTTCTCCCCCAGATATGCCTCTCTTCTTCGTTTTGCGAGGTATAATAAAGGGTCAGTCTAAGCCAAACCTGAGCTTGGTGTCGTCAGACGCACACACCTCTAGGTCCCCACTTTCCTCATCCTTCTCAAAAAACTTAATTTCTTTACTGTCCATCATTCCTTGGACCACTTGCTTGAACTCCCCACAACACTGGATGTCATGTCCCTCGTGCTAGTGGTATTCGTAGTAGGGCCCACACCCTTTCAACACAACCTCCATCCCTCGATCAATTAGACGGGCCATGCATAGCTGTTGAAACACCCATCGTAACGGGGATATGATTTTAGACACACTGGCTTTAGCCCTTCTGATGTAACCCTCCTCGATCACATTCACTCCTCGGCCCGCATGATTCGGCAACGGGTTGGTGGTAGTATTTGGCTCATCTAGCTGTAATACCCTGGTTTTAATCAAATGCTGCACAAACTTCTTAAAGGCTATGCAGTTCTCAATTGTATGCCCCGGAACACCACCGTGATACTCGCAGTTGGCTTTCTCATCATACCAAGTCGGGAATGGTGGCTTGAATGGGGTGACATGATAGGGACAAACCAATTCTGCCTCATACAAGTGAGTGTACAAGTCAGCGTAGGATATTGGGATCGGGGTGAAGTGCATCTTTTCATCCTCCTTCTTGGGAGCCCTAGTTTCCTTCTTATTCGAACTCTGTCTCCCGCCTGATGTAGCTTGCGGTGTCGAAAGGGTAAAACTTTTCGGGGCCGTATAGGTGTTTACAGTATTCACCTCGTTTTCCTTCTTCTTATAGCTCTTGCGATGACTTTCCCCGCTATCGATCCTCCTGCTTTTGATGGCCATTTCAATGGACTCCCCAGTCTTCACCATGTCTGCAAAGTTCTGAGTAGTATTATTTATCAAGCGGTCAAATAATGTCCCCTTCAATGTGTTGATGAACATTGGGGTGATCTCGTGTTCTGGAATCGAGGGCTGGATTTGAGCAGCCACGTCCCGCCATCTCTGGGTGTATTGGCGCAAACTCCCATTGACTCTTTGCTCCATTCCTTCCAACATAACCCGGTTCGGGATCATATCTGTCACATGTTTATAGTGGTCTATGAAGGCCTTTGAGAGGTCTTTCCAAGTCTTGATATTTACTCGGCTGAGCGTAGTATACCACCTGATAGCGGGGCCGGTCAAACTATTCTGGAAACAGTGGATTAGCATCTTTTCATCCCTGATGAAAGCATTCATCTTCCGACAGTACATAGTGATGTGTGCTAATGGGCAGGTGGTGCCATCATATTTACCAAAGTCAGGGACCTTGAACTTGGGCGGGAGTACTAAATCTGCCACCAGACTCAGATCACTGGAATTGTTTCCTTGTTCATCAACCTCTTGGATACTTCTGAGCTTCTCCTCGAATGCCCGGAATTTCTCCGCGTATTTCTTTTCTATCTCGGCTCTAACCCTTTCTACCTCTTCTAACATGCTCAAATCTGGCACCTCATTCTCATGGTCACCTTCTATATCAACAGGTTGACTTGCAGCCACTCCCTGGGGCGACTAGCAGATGCCCCCGTGAGGTTAATGAAGACCTTCTTCCCTGACTCTGGCGCTTCCGGGTTAATCTTCGTGTGAGACGTAGTACCTTCGTGTTCCTCCACATATGAGCTGTCAACAGAAAGTCCTTCATTTCCCATAATCTAGGTTAACAAGCTAGTCATCTAAGCAATGATGGAAATATGCGACTGTGCTATCTGATCGCTGATGTTCCTGTTAACCCCATCTAAACGGTTCTCCAAATCCTTTTGGCCTTGTTCTACTTTAGCCAACCTATCCTCCATGACCCGATACTGAAATCGTGTATCGTACGAATGTGAAATGGTTGAAAATTTTAATGAACCAAAATGAAATTGTTATCTGAAATGCAAAGTCTTTTAGTTAAGTTCAAGTTATTTAAACAATATGTGCAAGTAAATGTTCAAATAAATGTATAATGTATGGATAAATGTATATTACATGAATCTTCAAATAATGTATGAATAAATTTATACTATATGAATGAATAAATAAATGTATAATGTGTAAATGTTCGAATAAATGCATAATACGCGAATGTATGAATACGAAGAGCAACACTAGGTTTGGCAAATATAATCCTCAAATAGCTCATATTAAGTGGAATGTGTTTGATTACAAATCTTTGGGGAAGCTGATTACATCAAAAGTCCTACATTAACAACCACTAAAAACCTAGTCAATCTAACACTACTCCTTCTTTCTTCCACCCTTCTTCTTCATACATATTGGTCTAGCCTGCGCTCAAATCCATAACCTCCCTGAGAATCCATACGACCGTCACTCTTGCCTTGTTCGAGTCGTCTACCTGATCATGAAGCTCAGTGGCATCTTCGGCTAAAAGTTGTAACTTCGCGGCAACATAGCGCACACGGGCGTCCCACTGGGCCAATTCCTGTTCTTGCCTCCAAATAGTAAAGGCGGCAAAGTGTAATTGCTCCAAAGTAGGCGTAGGGCGTACTTGGATTGCCCCCCATGACGCTCTCAATACGATCCTTAAGCTCTTTTACCTTGGTTTCTAGCTCGTCGATGTGATCCCTCAAGACTTGATTCTCCGACTCACTGGCCTTGAGTTTGTTAGTCGACCCCTTGTGCCTGAAAAGAGACTTCTCCAAATTCTTCACTTGGTCTTTTAAGGCCCCATTTTGATTCACTTCTCTCTCGAGCTGCCCTGAATACTCGGTGCGTAGGCTCTTCAATTCTTGAGTTAATGTAAGTACCCGGTCTTTGAATTCATGGTGCCCTCTCTTATAGTTTTCAGCCCTTGCCCTTTCTGGCTTGAGACGGAGTTCAGCCCCCTGACTCGTCCCATCTCCGCTAGCTCTCTTTCCCTTGTTCATCCTTTGCAACTTTTGTATTTCCTCCTTCTCCATCCTTAGCTCGAGTTGTAACTCGTCATTCTTCTTTTGTAGTCCCTTAATATTCCCTTCATACCGCACTCTTTCTAGTTCGAAATTGAACTTCTCTCTATTTTCCTTCTCTTCAAGATGTGCATATTTCTTCTGTTCCTCCTCTAGTTGTTCCTTCATTAGGTCTGCTTCGGTAGGAAGTGAAGCTAAACTTTCCCTCATGGTCCTCCTCTTGTCCGGGTTCAACTGGGGAACGTTATCATCGACGCGGTTGAACCTCCACACTTTGTACTCTGGGGTGACCATGTAAGGGGCATTCAGGATCCTTACCCGCCTTGCATTATTCCATGTTGAGGGAGCGGTATACACCTTTCCTTTGTAGCCGTTTTCCTTTTGGTAGTTGATGTCGAAATCATTCAAACCCTTCCTACCCGGCACAAACTACTTTGACCCATATTGTCTTAAAACTAACAGAGGTGCGTAGGTCGTGTGTCCCCAAAGTCCCAACAAGGGTACCCATGAGTACATTCTGCACCTGTAGAGAATACTTCTCATTGATAACCAAGGAACTCTCCAAACTATGTCGTCGGCATTCAGATTCTGAAGGACATCAAGCCAAACCTCATCGGTTCACTTTCTAGGCCAATTCCCTTTGTTCAAAAATTCTTCTAAAGTTGAAAACTTATTGTCGTAGACCGGCTTTGAGAAACTAGCATCTGTCCAAAAGTGGCTATAGAACCACACTGTTAAGAGATGGGGACATCCTAAGAAGAGACCACCTCTGTGCTCTCGGCAAAATCTTAAAGATTGGAAGGTTTCTGATAGTATGACCGGAACTG
The DNA here is from genome assembly GCA_958450335.1 of Hibiscus tridactylites. Lineage (NCBI taxonomy): Eukaryota > Viridiplantae > Streptophyta > Magnoliopsida > Malvales > Malvaceae > Hibiscus > Hibiscus tridactylites. The sequence goes on along the minus strand of OY288266.1, from coordinate 68,454,692 downwards.
GATTACCTACTTCGGCCAATTTATCGAACAAATCTAACACTACCGGGTGGATAAAGCCTAGGGCTTTGGGAAAGAGGACCAACCTATAAATCAACAGTGCAAATAAATTCCGCTGAACCCTACCGGCCGGAAGTACCGAAGCTAAGGCCAAGATCCCGTCAACCTTTAGATACTCCTTGTTGTTCCATGTCCCAACTTGTTGGTCTACCCACGATGCTAAAGTATCCGAAAGCTTTAGAAGTTTTGTCCGAAAAGGCTTGTACTTGTTTGTCTTTGAGAAAACACGATCCTCCTGTATTTTCTTGCAATTCACAAGATCTTGATACTCTTCAATGGTTGGTTTGAGGTCTAATCCCCGATTGTAAAGAAACTATAGGCTGGGTTCCAAAACCCGGCTAAGGCTCGAGGTCATGCTTGATCAACTGGGACGTACAACAAATATGCTATGTTGCCAAACTCACCCTTAAAGACGGTCCTCGCTTCGGAGTCCCAACTGTTCCATACTTGCTTCAACCCTGACACATCATTGATTTCTATATTCAAGAAAGACTTGTTAGCCATCACCGATCTGAACGCAACGATAATGTTATCCCCTTCATGTTGTTGCTCTCCTTCCGACCACACTTGTACCTCTGAATACTTTTCATCTATACTCCTCACTATTTCCCCATAATTCTCGCCTTTAATTTACACTATTCCCAAACCAATGTGCTCTTTTCGACATGATGATATTTGCATAATAAGAGAAAAAGGACAAGGAAAGCAAAAGGGGTTAGTCATATGAGAAATATAAATCAATGCAAGCAATAAAATTCAAGCATTAACGAAAAAAATGTAGAAACAATCAATTAGCAAGAAAAACCTAGACGCTCTAATTCTAGGGTTATCCGCATGGCTCTAAATGAGTGGGCTTTCTACATTCTCACTCATGAGTTCGGTTCTAGCAAAGGGTACCCGAACCTATCTTATCACCTACTAAGGCATTAAGAACCCCAATTCTGGCCCATTACAGGCTTGCGAATTGGTTTCGGCTCGAGGGAAAGCACGGCCTAATGACGTGGAGGGTTGCTCAGGTTTCAAAAGGCGTGGGTTCCGAAAATGAATTACCGACCCATGGAGGGATACTCACGTGGGTATGGGCGTTTCACTCTCACTTAAAAAGGGTAGCTCGGGTATAGAGCTTAATAACATGGTGCAACACATGTCGGTGATTTCCTTAATAATTAAATGGAAAATTAATTCGATTGTCACAAATTTCCAAAGCCCGTTCAACTTAAGTCGTATTTTCATAAAAGAATAAACTCATTATCTTCACTTCGAATTTTAAAAATTTTCTATCGATTAAATGGCAACAAATGTTTTATTGGCTTAACTCTCATTTTTTGTTTTATAAAAATAAAAATTTTGATCCCCAGCGGAGTCGCCAAACTGTGATAAGGTTTTTTTTAAAACCGCTAAGTGAGGTATTATCTCTATCTCTTCTTGAAAAGGGTTTTATTTTAAAAGGGGGGCGAAATTCGAATTTATAAAAAGGATGAAGATTTGGAGTCACCACTGGCCACTAAGGTAGGCAAGACACCACAAAACTAGAGATTATTTACAAAACGGGTTCGGGAGTTGGTTACGCGTGGGGAAGGATTAACACCCTCATCACGCCCGGAAATCGGTACCAAATTGCTTGTTGCCTTTTGATCGATAGAAATTATTTAAAAACCGAAGTGGGTTTAATAAGAATGTCCTTAAATGAAAATATGGCTTAATTTGTACGAGCTTTAGCGAATTTGTAACCCCCTTAACCCAGCCCAGACGGTTGAACCGAATTAAGAAGCTTACACGGGGAAAACCAAAGTCAACCCGAAAGTCAACCTTGATTAACAACCCTTTTTTTCTTTTTAATCTTATCTAAATGCACAATAACCCTAGATATGTTCAAGAGATCAGCATACCCAAAGATCACCTCAATCAGAAAATATTTAGGGACTCGATTGCACAAATTATGAATTTAGGGACCAAAATGAAAATTCTGAAAATTATAAGGACTTAACCCAATTAAAAGTTACCAATATGAAATTAATCATCTTTCATGCTTCTCTGCCAAATTTCAGCTCAAACGGACATCTCAAACTCATTCAATTGCATATACAAAGATTTGGGACCAAAACATAACATTTACAAACTCTGCAAAGATGCCATTAACTGAATTAACGGTCGCGTATCGGTACGCCAGGAGTAGTATCGATACGCGGGGAAGGCAGTGACCAAACTCACAGGAAAGGTATCGATACGCTCTCCCGCGTATCGGTACAACATTCATATTTGGCCTACCGTATCGAAACACCTCGCAACCGTACCGATACCCCTGTGCAGAAAAGCACATATTTGGCTTATGCGTATCGATACACGAGCCCGAGTATCGATACACACACCAGAACTGTCCCAAATTCAGCCCCAAAAATGCATCAAACATCAACATAATGTCATCAAATCATACCAACAAGTCATTGTATGCTTAAGGAACATAAAAGCATCGACCATTCTCAAGCATGACATCAATTTGGCAAATCCCCAATTCTAAAGGCATGCATCTTATGTAGAAAACCATTCAAGCACCATAATACCAAACCAACTTCACAAAGGCCAATTACATGTTCCATCATCAACAACAACATAAAACCAACTTAGGGAGTCCAAAACATCTCTCAAAACAACAACATAGGTTCCCCATTGCCAAATGCCAAAAGCTAATAGTGTTAAGAAACTTTCACCATACATGAGCTTAGTTCTTCACTTGGATTCTTGACCTCTTGCTGCCCTTATAAGCACTTCAATGCTCTGCATTATTGGTTTAAGAAAAGAGAGAGCGTAAGCAAATAGCTTAGTGAGGAATGCCCATTTAAAACAACTCAATAATGCATTTATAAAACACCTTTATAAACCTTAGTTCAAAACATCATTTGTACATGCACATAAGCATTTAAACAAGCATTTTATGCTTCAAATTCAATAGCATGACATATTGGCCACAAGTGATAATCATAAACTTTCCATTTAAAAATACAATCAACATAAGATCCACACATGGACTTTTAACCACCATTGTGATCTTTCAATTCACAAGGACCACACATGGACTTTTAACCACCATTGTGTCCTTAGCACAAGAATCACCCATGGACTTTTAACCACCATGGTGTTCTTACAATTCACAAGGACCACACAAGGACTTTTAACCACCTTTGTGTCCTTAACAAGAACCAACCATGGACTTTTAACCACCATGTTGTTCTTAAAATATACAAGGCTCACACAAGGACTTTTAACCACCTTTGTGACCTTAACAAGAACCAACCATGGACTTTTAACCACCATGTTGTTCTTAACACAAGAACCACCTATGGACTTTTAACCACCATAGTGTTCTTAACCTTTCTCAAAACATCACTTGCCAATATGCGTCATTTAACAACAATAATCCACTGTTTTAAAGCATTTCACAAAGCCATTAATCATCATGCAACATCATGCATTAAAACCACATTTTATCAAATGTTCAAAACAAGGATCTCTTACCTTGAGCATCCTTCAACACATGGCTTATAAAATCAGCAATTAAACATGCTAAAATATGCTTTCAAAACAGAATTTAAAACATGCAACAAATCACGTTGCATACAACCATTCCATGGTTCAACATAAAATGTGTACTTCTGAAAACTTACTCTTGAGCTTAGCTAAGTTGCTTAGACTTAAACTAAGCTCCCAAACCTTCAAAACATTGGTTTCAAAGCCGAAAACCAAAATCCACTCACTGATTCCGTTTCGCCACTCGCCGAAACACCAATCAAGCTTCCGGATCACCACCACAAAGATCCAAAGATGACTCCCCTGTTTTAAACACATCAAAGCAGAGGATTAATGCATCATCATGCATTAATATCTTCAATGAAAGCACCTAAACTCGCTGCTCTCATCCACACTCCATTTTCGGCTACCAAACACAACCGAAAACACATCCAAACAACTCCACAACACTACCCAGCCAAGATCCATCAATTCCAAACATTCTTAAACCTCAATTAACATCCAAAAAGGATCTAAACACATCCTTATACCTCCAGCTATAGCAGAACACCAAGATCACCCCAAAAACAACCAAAAACTCAAGCAAAACTTAGGAAAATTAACCTATCCGGGATTGCATTGATTAAACCTCCATTTCTCATCAATTAAACATTCATTTAACATCAAAATGACACCTCAAAACAATGCCCAATCAGATCATACGAATTTCATCAAAATTAAAGCAAATCTTGCATTTAAAAGCCAAGATCAAGAATACAATTGTAAAACCTTTAATAAAACACAAATCAAGGATTGAGAACTTGGGAATTTCAGTAAAGAACTGAGAATTTAGAGGAGAAGGACGTTCATACCTCTAAACTTGAGTTTCTCCCTTTTTGGAACCAAAATTTTTGAAAATCCAATAAGCAAATGCTAAGGTTTTGTGGTAGGATTGATTAGAGATCAAATGAGGATTGAAATCTAATCTTTGGAGATCAAACTCAGAGAAAATTTTGCTGGAGAAATGTGTTTGGGTTGAGAGAAAAGTTGAGAGAAAAGAAAATGGAAATTTTGGGAAAAGTTTGTTAAAATGCCAAAATATCTTTCCCTCCCTTTTACCTTTATTTTAAAACCTTTAATTAATTGATAAATATTCAGAAAAATCTGGAGAAACTCTTTTGGGTAAATAGCTCCTTAAAGATTCAAAGTTTCAATCCTTTTAAAACAGTCACACAGTTTTCAAAAATTACATTTTGGTCACTAACCCAAAATGTCACTCTTCCAAACCTCATTTTGTAAAATTGATTTCACATTTCTCTTATATATAATAAAAGAGGATTTTAAGACATTTTTCCATATTTTTAATGCAACCCGAACTAGGCATTCCTAAATTCACTCTTTTATATTCGAACCGCGATCCGACCGGTCCGGTCCAAACCCAAAACTTCTAAGCCCAAAATTAGGGCGTTACAGAATTTGTGACTTTAGAATTAATTAAACGTTTAATTAGTAAGGATGACGGTACATCGGACCATAGACTAAACCGATATCATATAAGACTGACTGTTGTGTTAGTTTAGGGTTTGGATCTCGTATGTCACCTTTACGCATGATGCAGACAAATAAGGGATGATGCGTGCTATTTTCCTTTTTATGCTTTTTCTTACCTAGAGACAGTGAAAATTAATCCGAGCATTCGATCGACATCCATTAAGCTAGGACTGTCGTTTATCGAATACCGGGGCTAATTAATACCTCTCTTGGGGTTGATTTTTAAGTCCGATTGTCATGCTTAATTATCAGGCCTTATGAATGACAAGTATATATGTATGTCATAAAAGTACTCAAAATAAACACATAAAAAGAGTCCACCCAAGGCCCTAACTTAAAGGTCCAAATTATGGGATATTAATTAGTGATTTAATTTCTTATCACATAATTCTAATATTAAGCCCTAGATCATTTATACCCTAATTAAAGGTTCGGTCCAATTATGGATTATCTTGTTTAATTTTGTCTAAGTGTCACATTAACTCTAATTTATAGAAATGGGTGTGATTAAACCTAATAAAGGCCTTAAACTCGAGCCGACCTAATTACTCGAATCATACCCCTATAAGGCGAGCGCACAAACCGACATAATTAAACCGATCGAGATGACTTATCTAGACTAACTAACCCAAGCCCACATAAAAAAAACAAGCCCATAAGATGCTAAACCAACCTATCTATCCTAAGGCCCAAAAAGGCCCACTTCAAGGATACCTACATCTAAAACACCATAAGTCCCAATTTTACAATCTTTTAATAATTATTGGTTAATTTAGTTGAAAAGACATTTACGTTAATTCACTTTAATACATAAAACTAGGTAGATAAAAAAACATGGTAATACACACACATATATATATATATATATTCGACTTATGCAACCAATCGAAATAAGCAAGAAAACACAAAAACTTTAATCATTCAAGACCATAGAACAAAAGAAAGAACATATATTCGATACAACAATGATTAGGCAAATAACGAGTCATGTGGGACCCACAAAATCGCAAGAAACATTCCGGGCCAACATACATATTTGATATATTCAAAATAAAATAGCATTCACCAAGTCATCAACCCATTTATCATGCCATAAAAAACAGACTACGACCAAATTGCAAGAAACACAAAAAACAAAGGCAAAATTTTAAAAAAAAAAACACAAAAGCTTAACACTGGAAAAGGGACCAAATTGAAAACAGAGCAAAATACGGGGGACGGGGGAGACGGTTTGACCAAGAAACAACTTGATCTAGGACGACATTGAAGACGGACCTAAAATTCTAGGGAGCTATTTTCCCATGCGGAAACCCCTAAGACGCTAATAACCCGACGCGGAGGGACCTAAAGCGCTAATAAACCAGAAAACCGAACGACATGACTCTATAAATACTACCCTAAACACCCTGGTTACCCCTTTTGCCTGAGAAACAAAACCCTAGCCGCTAGAACTCTCTCTCGACCATCTAATACCGGCCGGTGATATCCACCGTCCGGTGACCTCGAAAAACCACCGAAAATAAACCCCAAAAAACACCAAATTCCCTGAAAACAGTTTTGTTTTTGTTAACAAACCTAAACGACGACCCCTCCACTAAACCAGACTCCTCCCTTCTAACAAAAAAGAAACCCCAAAACCCGTATACCCTTTTCTCAGTTTTGAAATCAGTTGCCAAAAAAGAAAGACCTCATGTGCCCTTCAATAGACTCACCATTTAAAGCCATTGGAGGCTTGTGATTATCGTCAGTGAAGGATCGGAAGCCGTGAAAGAACGAGATAGAGAAGGTAAAAAAACATTTCTTTTCATGCAATGAAAATAAAAAAGAAAACGATTACCTCTTCAATCTTTGCTTGTGTTTCCTTTCTGTATTCAAAAAAAGTTCTCTTACATTATTGTTCTCTCGGGTTTATATAGCTCGAATATTACATGTTGTTGATTTTCATAAAAAGAAAAGTGAAATTCGCCATTGGTTACTAAAGTTTTTGTTTGCTTTCGTCTGAATCTGTTGTACATTCCTCTGCCGTGATTGTCCTCTCGTGACATTTTTGTTTTTGTTGTATGCATGGCTGCTGGAGGAGGAGAACGGGGGCCAGAGGATGTTGCGGTCAACGTGGCCATACGGATCATGCGTGGGAGCCGAATGGGTGACGGTGGCTTGCACACGCACGTTTTGGGGAATGGTGAGCTGTGCGTACGAGCCGAATGTATGAGCGGGGACTTACACGTGCATGTTCTAGAAACGATGAGTCGCGCGTGAATCATACTCGCGTAGAGAAACGATCCTTGCCGCTCGATCTTGATCTGGATCTGACGGTCATTGTTCATGCGGCGCTAAGGCATCCGAAGGCTTCCCTAGGGTTTTCCTTCGAGCTCTCATCTGGGCCATCAGATCTGGATCAGATCTGACGGTGGGGAGCTGGCTGCACAAACAATAGTTTATGTTAGGGATAGGGTTTCGGGCCGTATATCTGACTTGGGCCACACAGGCCATGTAATTGATTTTTACATGTAAATGGACATTGATTAATTTTGTTGGGCTTTATTTATCATGTTAGGTTTTATTTAATTGGGTAGATTTATATATATTAACTGGGTATTTCAGACCCAATTCGAAATATCAAAAAAAATTATCAAGAGTAACAATAGTAATAATTAAAATAATAATAATAATAATAATAATAGGAATAATGATAATAATAAGAATGTATGATAATGTTAATAATGGTGACACGGACGAAATGATGCTAATGACACAATGATATAAAAACTTGATGGATATATGTATATATATAGGAAGATAATGTTAATAACAACTAGAATCACATAATAACATTTAGGGACTAAATAGTATTCGTATATCTCTTAAAACGATCGGGTATTAAAAAAAGCCCATTATATATACTTTTAGAAGAAAAGCCTTTTTTATTTATACAAAAAGATAGAAATCAACCCGGGCAAAATTAGTGATTATAGATAGACGTTGACTCTGTACTTGAAAATTTATGAGAATTCGATAGGTTGCGTATTGAGTCAACATGACGAGTTTGGAAAGAAAGATAGAGCTATTTATTATTTGAGCAAGAAATTCACCGATTGTGAAACGCGGTACATGCCAATTCAAAAATTATGTTGTGCTTTAGTATGGGCTACCAAGAGGCTCAGATAGTATATGTTGTACCATACCACTTGGTTGATATCCAAGTTGGACCCGTTGAAATTTTTATAGAAGCACCAGCACTAACCAAAAAGATGGCTCGTTGGCAAATGCTTTTGTCCGAATTTGACATTATATATGTGAGTGAGAAAGTTAGAAAAGGAAATGATATAGCATATTTCCTAGCAAGCCGCACTTCAGATGATTAAAAGTCCCTGAATTTTAATTTTCCAGACGGAGATTTGATGTGCATCACAGTTGAAGATGCCCTAGGTCATGGAATATGGGCAATGTTAATTTCTCCATAAAATGTCTATTATCCTTTCACAAGTAGACTGGAATTCTTTTGTGCAAACAACATAGCTGAGTATGAGGCTTGTGTTATGGGATTGCGTGCGTCCATTGAAAAAAAGATCAAGGTGCTTCAAGTTTTTAGAGATTCGTCCTTGGTAATTTATCAGCTTCAAAAAAAAATGGGAAACAAGAGACCCGAAGTTGGTTAAGTATTATGATTTGATCCAAGGGCTAATCAAAAATTTTGAGAAGATCAATTTTTCTTACCTTTCGAGAGAGAACAATCAGATGGTGGATGCTTTGGCAACTTTGGCTGCAATGTTTAAGGAAAGCACAGAGGCAGAAATGAAACCAATTGAAATTAAATTTTTTGAAATACCAACCCATCGTTATAGCTTGGAAGAAGAGGTGGATGGAAACCCATGGTACTATGATATCCTTCGGCATATCAAGTTCTAAACATACCCCCAAAGAAGTCAATGAAAACGATAAGAGAACCATTAGAAGAATGGCAGGTGGATATGTCCTAGATAGGGAAATCCTATACAAAAGGGGTAAAGGCCAAATACTCTTAAGGTGTATCAATGCCCGATAGGCTAAAAGCATTCTAGATGAGGTACATAACAGATTGTGTGGGACACATGCCAATGGCTTCTCAATGGCCAGAAAAATTATGAGATATGGGTACTTTTGGTCAACTATGGAAGGGGATTGTATTGACTATGCTAAGAAATGTCGCAAATTTCAGATATCGATAAGATCCATTCTCTGTCGTTACCTTTACACACTATGAACTCACCGTGGTCGTTCACTATGTGGGGGCATAGATGCCATTGGTAAGATTCACCCAAAGGCTTCCACTGGACATCGTTTTATTCTGGTGGTCATCGATTACTTCACTAAATGGGTAGAAGCGGCTTCCTATGCTAGTTTCACAAGGGTAACAGTTTGCAAGTTCTTGAAGAAAGAGATCATTTACCGGCATGGTTTGCCAGAAAGAATTATTAGCGATAATGCTTCCAACTTGAACAACAAAATGATAGTCAAAGTGTGCGAGAAATTCAAAATAATGCACCACAATTCCACCACTTAACATCCCAAGATGAATGAGGTGGTAGAAGTGACAAACAAGAACATCAAGAAGACCATAGCAAAGATGACAGACAAGTTTAAGGATTGGCACAAGAAGCTACCACTTGCTTGTTTGCCTACCGTACGTCCATGCGTACTTCGATGAGAGCAACTTCGTACTCTTTGGTTTATGGCACGGAGGTAGTTCTACCTATTAAAGTGGAGATATTGTCACTATGAATTCTGAATGAAGTAAAGTTGGAAGAAGTTGAATGGGTACAAGCCCGATTTAATTAGTTGAACCTCATTGAAGAGAAGAGGGTGAAAGCCATTTGCCATAGTCAAATGTACCAGAAAAGAATGATGTGAGCTTACGATAAGAAGGTTCATCTGAGAGAATTTCAATAGGGGGTCTAATGCTTAAAAGGATCTTTGCCGACTCAAAGAGATTTCTGTGGGAAATGGGTGCCTAATTGGGAAGGGCCTTATGTCGTAAAGAAGGCTTTTTCCGGAAGAGCGTTAATCTTAACAGAGATGCATGAGAATGAGTTAAGCAATCCAGTAAACTTAGACTCAGTTAAGAAGTACTACGCTTGAAGAATGAAAAAAGAGATAAAAAGAGAATGAAAAAACACAGTGAAAACCCAAAAGGGCGCTTCACAAAATGAAAATACCCATGGTGAAAACCCAAAAAAGGCACCTTAGGTATTGAAAAGAAAAAGAAAATGAGGGTTCAAGATGAAAACTCGAAAAGGGCGTCTTGAAACTGAAGGAGGATATGAGTTGAAAACCCGAAAAGGGCGGCTTAGATAAATTTTGAGATTAAGCATATGGAAAATAGACCCTCTTGGATATCAGAGATTTTAGTGAAGAACGTCTGGCATGGGATCTACTTCGGTCGGTGGGATCTCACATCATTCATACAATGGGTGTCTGGACATTGCATCATGATTTATTTTCTTTCATTCTTCATGTTTGCCATAACTTTTTTAAATCATTCCGAACTTTTTCAAATATTAATGAAGTACTATTTTGTGCCTTCTCTTATCTTTTCTACAAGCATCCTGCAAGTAGGTTGATATAGACTCTTGAAAAACAAAAGATTTCCTTGTATTACTATGTTCTAACCTTTTAAGTGCAGGTGATCCAAAGACAGAAATTGACCTCAAAATTTTCTATTGAAAGAGGTATACGAGGTCTGAGCATAAAGAAAAACTTAGATGCCAGGTTATGAGAATGCATCGAAGTAAAGAGGCAGGTGTCATCCATATCAAAATGCAGGCTTGTCACAGAAAAGAAAGAGGATTGAGAAGACCAATTGATTTCAAGGTGAAAACCCGAGAGAGCACCTAAAAAGAAAAAGGAAAAAAAGAAGAAAGAAATAAAAAGGAAAGGAAAGGAAAGGAAAGGAAAAAAGAAAAAGAAATAAATGAGAAACCTAAGTAAAAACCTGAAAGGGCATTTTGAGAAAAGCAAATCTAAAATGAAAACCTAAAAAGGTGCTTTAGAGCGAAGATTCAAAAGTTGAAAAGGAAAAGGGCTAAAATGGTTGAACCCGAATATGAGATGGGGTACCGTCACTGCAAAGATCAAGAAGAAGAAGAAAGCAATGAGAAGGTCAAGATAGATCGACCAGAAAAGTGAAAGCGTCTGAGCAATGTTTAGATGTCACTATTCATGCATCATATATAGTTAGGCATCCCTAAGTTAGGAGCATGCTAACTCATATCATCAAAGCACTTTGTCTTTTTTGACAAGTACTCAAAAATTGGCAAGAGATTGGATCTTTTACTTCAAGATCGGAGAAGTGGATCTTAGCAAAGAATCAAGAATTCTTAAACTCACACAATCTTTAAAAATCTTTTGATCTCCAACTTTTGGGGAGTGATGAACATCTTTTCATGCCGACGCGATAAGAAGGCAAGGCGTCACTTTAAGGTTCTTCAGTCTTCAGACTTTTGGGAAATAATGGAGAATCTTTTGGTACTCACGCTATAAGAAAACGGGGTGCCATCTCAAAGTTCTGTATAGGAAGAACTTGAAGATTTCAAAGCAAAGAGCTCTATAGAGAAAGGACTCTGAAGCAAAGGTTCTATATAGGAAGAACTTATAGCTCCAAGATTTCAAAAGCGAAAGATTCTATATAGGAAGAACTTGTAGATCCAAGGCTCCGAATGAGGAGAAGAGGAAAGTTCTATATAGGAAGAACTTGCAACTCGAAGAATTTTCCAAGGAAGAAGAAAAGGATCTATAAAGGAAGAGCTTGTAGCTTCAAGGCTTCAGAAAAAGAGAGAGTGAACGATTCCATATAGGAAGAACTCACAGCTCTGAGTATCCAAACATGGAAGTGGGATAAATTTAGTGCTTATGATCTTTGCCCTATCCTTGTTTCACCAGAATGAACAAAGAGGTGCAACTGTAATCACTAATTTTATCTAGGGTATTAGACCCGGTTTTAGTTCATTTATTTGTTGTTGTTGTTGTTGTTGTTGTTGTTTTTGTTATTATTATTATAACAAACAAATATTAAAAATAATGATGAGCAACAGTCCATTATCAATATACTAGTTCATTTACATTAGAAATAAGCCTAAAGTATATGATGGCCTGATAAGGTTCAAGTCTAAAAATATATGAGAACCCTAATCTTATTTGTTCTCTTCCGCACAGCCCATTATGGATCGTTAGATCTGGAGGACGTTCGTACGGCTCGGATCAAGCCACGCCCAGGCCACTTGGATTATCACTCGCGTGTGCAGGACACCGCGCCAAGACTCTTCATCTTCTACGTGGTTTGCACGCACCCGACCCACCAGCTACCACATTAGTGTATGAAGGTGTTTCTCTCTCCTGTCCCCTCTCTCACAATTCATCCACATTACCGGCAATGAAACAAAAAAGAAAAGATGTAAGGGATATTCACAGTAATTCAGAAATGGGCATGAATAACAACAAAAATGACAAATAGGAATCAACAACCAATGATAATTTTCCATTCTTTTTTCATTTTATGCAAAATATTGTAATTACAGGGTATATGTAGAAAACCGAAATTATTGTAACCCTATTTTAGGATTTCAGAAAGCAATAGAAAAGCAAAAGCAAAAATTTCGAAGATCTTTTAGGAAAATCTCTCGGGTATGCAACGTGGATGCGGACTCACTGGCCAAAATGGAATTAGCTTGCTGGAACATTAGACTCTTTTTCCTTTATGTTTTATATGTATTTGCTTATTTTCGGCTGTTGATCATAACAATACTTATGTAATCCTTTATTGATTAATAATATCTTGTGGTGCTCTTTTCCTCTTTCCGCTGTCGATTTACTCCTTGAGTATTTCGTTACGAAGGGGGTTTTTAACGAGGCCACCAATTTCTATAAAAAAAAGAAAAAATTTCGAGGTATATTCTCTTCTATTCAGTGCATAAATCATAAAAATTAGAGCTAGGGTTTTTTGCATTCGTTGTTGTCGGTTTCCTTCTGTCGCCGTTTAGTCTTCTCCGCGCCGGTGATAAGCTTTTTAAGTTCTCTCGGAACTGTGTAGGGTGAATCAGTTTAAGAGACCGAGAGTTTTCAAAGAAAAGAGAATTTTCGAAGATGGTTTTCTCAAAAGGGAGGAGCTTTTGGTTTGTTTATCCTAAAACCAGTCTTCAATTTTGGGTTTATGGGAAAAAAAGGGATCGAAAAGTAAGTTTTTTAGATTTCTAGAGCCGAGCAGCGAAGGCCGATGCGGCGAAGCACGACGAAACTCCTGTCGTGTTCTAGATATCGTGGTGGCCAGTCACCGACTTCTGAGTTTTGAGGTGGAGATTATGAACATTCCAACAATGTTCATTCATAATCCTCTTTCATAGGTTTTTGGGGAGAAAAAACTTTTTTGTAGAGTAAGGGTCCGTTTTTGACAAAAAAAAAAGCTTTTTTATACATTTTAAGAAAATAAAAATGGGTTAATACCCTCTTAAATTCCTTTGTGTTTCTGAAACTATGCCCGCATTCCTTTTGTCTTTCAAAATTTGGCCCGCGATCCATGAAGTTTTTAAATGGTTTTCAGTGCGGTCCCCATTTTGGATTGAATTGAATTTTCAATGGGTTAATACCCTTTTTGGTCCCCTAAAATCTGCTTTATTTTTTAATTTGGTCCAGATTCCAATGGGTTATTTCTTCTTTTAACTCCCTTTTATTATGTATATTTAAATTTCTGTTATGTATTTAATTTCTTTTAATTTCAGTCCTTTTTGTTCATATATTTATATTCACATGAGTGATATATGTTGGTTTATGTTCTTATTTTGGTTACCCATCTCTCTCTCTATATATATAATATAATATAATATGTGTGTATGCTTTGTGCATGAGGTTATGTATTCATATATTAAATATATATAGTACGTAATACATAGTATATGGCATATGTATATAGTCTTTTAAAAGTCGTATTATGTATGTATTTGTTTATGTTTTGTAAGTTGATGTATATATGGTTTTATATGGTTATTAAATAATATATATACATACATACATATATATATATATATTATTTCTTATATATAATTCTATGTTAAAACTGTTTTTTTATACTAATGTATAGTATATGTGCGTGAATACCCTATTATACACTATACTGTTTTTCATATAGATATATTATTTTATCTTATATATGTTTAATATATGTGTATATTTTACTATATTATATACTGTTTTTATATATTATATTATTTTATCTTTATGTTTTCACATATGTTATATATATAGTTGTTCTTTATTTATAGGGTAAACTAACCCAATGACCATCATACTATGGTAAATGTATTAAAATGACCACATTAAAAAAAATCGACTCAATTAAACCACAAAACTATTTAAATGGTATCAATATGACCACCAGCCGTTAAAGGTTAACGGAAGGGTGACGTGGCAGTTAAAAAAATAAGGGTATAATTACACATTTGGTCCTTATTACTTATACACTCTATCAATTTAGTCTTAATTTTAATTTAATAAAATAAATTCAAGAATGTTGCGGTTGACGACAAGAATGTTGCAGTGAATTATAGGAAGCGAGAAGTTAAAAAAATTGTAAAAGAAGAGATGTCTGTGAAGCATCAGACAAGGAAGGAAAAGGCCAATGGTGAATTGCAGAATCAACAGGTTCACCCCAAACTTGTTGGCCACTCAAAGGAACATAGGAAGAGAAACCATCCTCACCACAAACCCATGCATTGAAACCTTTCAAACTCAAATTTGTTCTCAAACAAACAACACTGAGTTATAAATAAACACCAATCTAGTGCAGTCTAACCGCTAGCAAATCGCAGCAAACCGAGTCCTTCTTCTTCAAAAACCCATACGTACTATTCAGTTTGTGTAATGCCATCATGAATTTACAAGAATATAGGCATTGTAGATATGTAAAAGGCATTTTATTAAGTTCCACTCAGTCACTCAAGCTATATCTATATATTCATATCCGACGTTCGTACCAGCATGCGTATTGCAGTGGGGTTAAATTCCGCCTTTGTCTGTCAACATAATGGTCTCTCAGCAGTGGCAACGCAACCCAAGTCTACTCAAAATATTATTGCTTTATTTCATATTTACTCTTTTTTCACCATTTGATTTACTTCATATAACAGGAACTCTAAATTACTTAAGGGTAATTTGTCCAAATATTCTAAAAACATGTTTGGCCTAGCGGTAAGCATGTCTCATTTACTCTTGAAAGACCTAGGTTCGAGTCGTTACAATGACATTTCTTTGCTTTTGATTTTTCTTTCCCCCAATCAGGTGACACGTGTCATCACATGATTGAAGGGGGAAATTAATTAATTAAATTAAATAAAAATAATTAAAGTCTTCTAATAAGATGGTGACACGTGTCACTAAATAATTAATTTATTTTATTAAATTAAAATTAGGACTAAATTGATAGAGTGTATAAGTAATAAGGACCAAATGTGTAATTATACCCTTATTTTTTTAACTGTAACGTCACCCTTCCGTTAACCTTTAACGGCTGGTGGTCACATTGATACCATTTAAATAGTTTGGTGGTTTAATTGAGTCGATTATTTTAATGTGGTCATTTTAATACATTTACCATAATATGGTGGTCATTGGGTTAATTTACCCTTATTTATATTGTTTTATTCATGTTTGCCTTGTGTTTATGATAGCATTTTAATTGTGCATGCATTAAATTGTTATATTTGTTTGTTGCACTAGTTTAGTTTAGTTCTCAAAGCCTCAATACTTTATTGGGAGTGTTGTCCCGAGTCTTCGGGTGTCATCTCTTTAAGTACCGATTAAATTAGGTCAAATTTTTATTTTATTTAGTAAATGTGATACGATCCCTTAGGTACCGATTTTCGGGCGTGGTGGGAGTACGAATCTTTCCCCATACGTAACCTACCCCGAACTCAACAAATTTCTAATTTTATTTTCCCGTGTCCGATGTACCTAACCCAAATGACCGGTAGTAATTCCATCATTTTATTTAAAACACAAGCTTTTTTTAATTCCCCGATTCAAAATCTTTCTAAAAAACCGGGAACACACTTATATATATATTTTTAAATCGCTACCTTTGATTACATGTTTTTTGTAAGCCTGTCTTAAAAATTCTTTTCATTATGCAAGCTGCCGTGCTTTTAAGTTTTCATGGCACTCTCATGTTGAGAGAGACAGAGCAAGAACGATATAATCTATCATGGGTGTCTAACAGTTTCATGTGTAATCTTTAGTTTTTTTTTTTTTTTGAATTGGTAATCCTTAGTATTTTAATTTGTAGTTTGTTTTAGTGTTAACTGACGTTAGAAGATGAAAGAAAGAAAGAAAAAGGGAAATTAGCAGTTTAAACCTAAATATTTAGGATAATGATTAAATTAATAAAGTTTGAACTAAATTGATAAAAGTATATAAGTTTTAGGTTAAAATTATTATTATCCCAATTAAAAATGAGTCACGTTATCATTTCCGTTAACTTTTTAATGATCAAGGTACTAAAATAGAAATAAAACATATTGTAAGGCATCATTTTGCCAAAAAAAAGTGGGGTACCAAAACAGAAACACACCAATAAATTGGGTGCTAAATAGTTAGTTTACCATAATAATAATAACAATAATAATAATAATATATTTTTCCAAGGTGAATCATCATCTCTTTCCTACATGTTAATAGAGAGAGTAATTAATAGATAGTTATTTTAAAGTGGATGGATTTTATTGGTTGGACCACGGATCACGTGGTGAACATAATCCATAAAATAATTTAGGGAAAACTACACCAGTGACCACCGAAGATATTGAGGATACCTATTTGAACCACCGAACTAAAAAAACGTCAATCACACCACCAAACTTATTAAATCAACCTATTTTGACCACCGTCGTTAAAAAATTAACGGAGGGGTGACGGAAGTGCCACATGGCAGTTAACAGGACTTTTTTAAAATTACATGTTTAGTCCCTGTTATTTACTTATTAAATCAATCTGATCCTATTTTTATTTTAATTAAATAAAAATTAATCAACCAATCAAATTATGACACGTGTCAACACCCAATTGGATTAATTTAATTTATTTTGTTTAATATTTAATATATTTTTTCCTCCAATCAGGTGGTGACAGTCACCACCTGGTTAAAGGAAATTTAAAGAAGAAAATAAAAATGAGACTACGGTGGTTTGAACTTGGGACCAAGGGGATAAAACACCCAAATTTTAACCATTGAAACAAACTACTCTTAGTGTTATAGTTTGCACCTTTTATATACATATCTGAATTCCATTCTTCTTTCTCTTCAAGTTCTTAACTTTGTTTCTGCAGATTTTAAAATCTAACATAACTTCTCCACAATCTCTGCATTTCTCAAGAGATTATGATATGAAAACTAATACCAAAATCCCACCTGCATCTGTAGATTCATCTACTTTCGAGCATTTCCCATGGTTACCATGGTGTGGACAAACAGGGTCACCCTGTTTATATTGAAAGGATTGGTAAAGTTGACCCTGCCAGGCTGATGAAGATCACTACAGTCGAAAGATTTTTAAAATATCATGTGCAGGGATTTGAGTAGGCTTTTTAGGAGAAGTTTCCTGCCTGTTCTATTGCTTCTCAGAGGCACATAGATCGTACGACGACAATATTAGATGTCCAGGGGTTGGTAAGTGTTCATAAGTTACAGATCATATGCATTTCTTGCCATACCATGTTTCATATTATTTCCTACATATGCAGAAGTGGATGAGGTTTGGCAAGGTTGCGCATGATCTCGTGATGCGCATACAGAAAATTGATGGTAACCAGTAATTTTGTCTACTTCGTCGTACAATGCTGAATGTCACTGTTGGATGGAGAGAGTGCAAATTTCCTTTAATTTTCTGTGTTTTTTTAATCTTTACCGTATGATACTATGTGAAAATTTCCGTATGATACAGAAGAAAGATCGATGAAAGAAGAAATACATAAAGTGGGATTTTGGTATTAGTTTCCATATCATAATCTCTTGAGAAATGCAGAGATTGTTGAGAAGTTATGTTAGATTTTAAAATCTGCAGAAACAAAGCCAAGAACTTGAAGATAAAGAAGAATGGAATTCAGATATGTATATAAAAGGTGCAAACTATAGCACTAAGAGCAGTTTGGTTCAATGGTTAAAGCTTGGGGGTTTTATTCCCGTGTCCCAAGTTCGAACCACCGTAATATTAAATATTAAACAAAATAAATTAAATTAATCCAATTAGGTGATGACATGTGTCATAATTTGATTGGTTGATTAATTTTTATTTAATTAAAATAAAATTAGGATCATATTGATTTAATAAGTAAATAACAGGGACTAAACATGTAATTTGAAAAAAGTCATGTTAACTTCCACGTGGCACTTCCGTCACCCCTCCGTTAATTTTTTAACGGCGGTGGTCAAAATAGGTCGATTTAATAAGTTTGATGGTGTGATTGACATTTTTTTTAGTTCGGTGGTTTAAATAGGTATCCTCAATATCTTCGGTGGTCACTGGTGTAGTTTTCCCAATAATTTATATGGATGGAGCACGAATAACCAAACTCTTAGAAGGTGGGAAATGGTATATGAATTCCACATGGCAAGTTCTGGATAAGCCAAGTGTCATATAAACTTGAAAACCGGGCTTGGTGGATAAATCATAAAATAAACCTCAACCTCTCAAAACGTAACTCACTGGTCAGGGCAGAGTTGGTGAGAGAGTTTCAGAAAGCAAGTCAGAAATGGCTCTGAAAGTGGGTGCAAACGCAATAAAAAATCCGAACGTATGGCCTCCATTCAACCTGCAGACAACCCTTGCTTTGAACTTCAACTTCAAGCCTTCTGCAAGGCCTATTCGTAAGACTCTTCGCTCTTCTCTGGTGAATGAGCAACAGGCTTCCTTTACTGACCAGGAAAAGCAGCTTATCGACGCGCTCATCGGGATTCAAGGCCGAGGCAGATCAGCTTCTCCTCGGCAACTCAATGTACAAAAACATTTGCTTTTTTGATCTCTGCATTACTTCCAAACTTCCAATTCCACGACTACTGACTTTGGTTTTCACCTTCAAAGGATGTGGAGCGAGCTGTTCAGGTTCTGGAGGGCCAAGACGGCGTCGGAGATCCGGTTAGTTTTCTTTAACTTCTTCTTTCTCTTCAGTCTTGTAATCAGTAGCTAACAAAGGAATTTTGTATTGGGCTGAAAACAATTTTAAAAGGGAATATTGACAAAAAATATATATAATGGGTTTCTAAGTTAAAATTGAAATGGACGCTTGTTAGTGAAGTATCCGCTAGCACAAGGTTTCGGGTTTTATAATTTTAGTACTGAAAAATGGTGATATTGTAGACGAGCTCTGATCTAATTGAAGGTCGGTGGCAGTTGATGTTTACGACCAGACCTGGCACAGCATCCCCAATTCAGGTAATTAGTCCTCACTTCTCTGATTTATGGACTCTCTAAAAACTTCTCAACTTTATAATTAATTAATTAACCAACATATTAAGCATTGAACTTAGGGATTTAAATTGCGGTTGTGGCCGCCTTATGTTTATCACGGTTGCGGCCGCGTTACGTTTATCGCGGTTGTGGATACGACGGATGATATTGCGGTTATCGCGGTGGTGAATTTTTCAAAGAACAGATACTATTGCAAAATAACGGTTGCGAGAATCTGTTTTTGGACGGTGCCAAAACCGTAATATAACGGCCGCTATTGCGATTGCAGTCCGCTATCTAAATCTATGACTCAACCTACAACTTTACACCACTGTAACAAACTTGTAGGCGAAGACATAAAAGCATACTATGTGTCTGTATATGTTTACAAATAAGTTACTTTTTGTTTTATACTAGGGAAGTTAGAACCCTTGTCAATTTACAAAATTCTTCAGTGTGAAAAGGCTTCAATAGAGAACATTGGGTTAGTCCATCTTCCATAGGTATTTCCTCTTCTCTTTTCAATGATATGCTTTTTATTGGCTGTAGAGAACATTTGTTGGGGTTGACCTTTTCAGCGTATTTCAAGAGGTTTATCTTCGGACAAATGATCCACGGGTCTCCAATATCGTGAAGTTTTCTGATTGGATAGGTGAACTAAAAGTAGAGGTATGGTTTCATCATCTCTGGTGATCACAGTAGCTCATTGTTGTGAATTATTCTTGCGCGGACAAAGTGTCATGAGACATGAATAAAAGTAGCCGTTACTGCCCTGGGTTGCTCAAGTTGTGAACTTGCATACACTCTGTATTATGTCTATTTGTTTCATGCTTTATGAGATTTTGTCATCAAACTAACATTTGGTCTCATCAATAATTGTTTTAATTGAAATAGCAATATTCTTGATAATATAGCATCCTTAAATATGGAGTATGTCATTAGTATTCCCACTTGAATAGGGTTCAGTGCATAATAACCTAGATGCTTATATAACCCATATAGCCATGTTCCCCTCCAAGTCAAAATTTCCTTATATACAATGTTCCCCCTCCATGTCAGTTTCTCTAAAATACTCATGTCCAACACATATACATGGATGAGTGTAGGAGTGATCCTCTAAATGTATTAAAAGTTTAGAAAAAAAAAAGATAAACTCGTGTCGGATGCTTATCTGTATCCGACACACCACGATTCTGGGTGCAATATTATAGACATCAAGTTTGTTCCTTTGTGCATAGCTCAACTTTTCTCCATGACCATCTTATCATTTTCCCCCTTTTACAGGCAGCAGCATCAGTCAAAGATGGAAAACGAATCCTCTTTCGGTTTGACAGAGCAGCCTTTACATTTAAATTTTTACCATTTAAGGTACCGTATCCAGTCCCATTTAGACTTCTTGGAGATGAAGCTAAGGGCTGGTTAGACACTACATATTTGTCTCATTCTGGAAATCTCCGCATCTCAAGAGGAAATAAGGTGAAAACATTTTTTTACTTTCATATGTTCTATTTTATGCGAGTGCTATGGATAAAAGTTTTTTGGAAGGAAGTCCTACAATGTCTCTGTAGTGCAGGGAACTACATTTGTGCTTCAAAAGAAGAGTGATCCTAGGCAAACATTGCTAGCAGCTATTTCCACGGGAACAGGAGTTAGAGAGGTAAAATAACACTTTTAGGATTTACCAATAATATTGGAAAGAGCACATGCTATTGTGTATCTGGGGTAGCCTCTCAGTGCTAACTGTTGCATCCCGCAACCTTTTCAGGCAATTGATGAGTTTCTCTCCTTAAGCAAGAGTGTGGCTAAAGATGAACCAGTTCTCTTAGAGGGTGAATGGCAAATGATATGGAGCTCACAGGTGCATTTATAATGCCTCAAGCATCTAAGCTTATAATGAGTAGTGTTCTTTTGCCATATGACCATAACATGCCTCATTATTCTAAAATCAAATAAAGGTAGTCATGTTCTTTCTTTGGATAATTGCTTCTTAGTTCTGGCTTTGTTCACCTTATCCCTTACTATCTTGTTGCAGGTAGAAACAGATAGTTGGCTAGAAAATGCCGGGAACGGTCTTATGGGCAGTCAGGTAAGTGACATATAAATGTCAGTAACGTTGGCTTTGCAATGAAGCCATGGTTGCTGGTAGTTCTCTCTTTTCTAGAATTTTCTCATTAGAGTAATCCAGTTCTTTGCTGTAGATTGTCAAGAATGGACAAATGAAGTTTCTAGTCAACATCTTACCTGGGATCAGTTTCTCCATGATTGGCAATTTAGTGTAAGTCTCCATGATTTTCCACTTACAAGGCCTCACCACAAATACATTAATTAGTCTAAAACTTGATCTCACATTGTTTGATGTAGCAAATCAGGCACAAAGACATATGATGTTACCATGGACGATGCAGCCCTGATCGGTGGTCCATTTGGGTACCCTTTGGAGATGGAGACCAAGATCAATATGGAGCTATTGTAAGATGCCTCAGATAACATCTCCTATTTGGTTGGACGTCTACTTGCAATCTTAACTGATTACAATTACTAAATGTGCATTTGCAGATATAATGATGACAAGATCAGGATTTCCAGGGGCTACAATAATATTTTATTTGTCCACCTTCGAACATCAGATGGATCAAAATAGATGAACATCAGTTGGATTACGATCACCCCCTAACTACTTTGGTGGGTGATAGTCAGGCCTTAATCCGTGGAAAATGAGTCAAGGAAATTCGACATAATTATCGGGAAGAGAAACGAGGTACGTCCACTTGGCAAACATAACTCAGGATATAGATATGGGTGTGGGGAAGATCACCACAGAGTATCTCATCTTTACTGCATGCAGATGCTTGTGGGGAAGGTGTTAATTTCATGTGGTTTTGTTCTCATCTATGTGAACGAGTGAATAGATACTTGTACTGTTAAACATCAAATGCTGTTTGTAAGTCCATTTATGCTGTGTATATTGCATCTCAACACTGTATTCCAATGTCATAGGCCTTTTACTGTTTTGAAAATTTAAAATTATGGTTTTTTGTTTTATAATTCTTTTTATTGTGTGAAAGATGCTCTAACGTTGAAACTAATCCTAGCTTACCATTTCCAAAATTCATTTTGCAAGCATTAGAATCTGAATTAGGTCTGATAGTACTCTTAGTTCGTGTATTATTTCACTTTTGAAACTTACTTTCTTTCATTCTCATCAAAATCATGAATTTTATTCGTAGTTAAAAAAGTACCAGGTTGCCGAACTTCTTACAAGGCATAAGGTAACCGAAGACAAACATAAAACCGGGAAAAAAACAGTATACAGTCAAGACAACAAGAAATCACTACCAAAGGACGCATTTCTCCTAGGAATGAATAAACTGGCAATGGTCACTGTTTACCTATAAAATAAATAAAAATAAAAAACACAGTTCAGATTCAATAAATTCTATATTTATGGAGAGAAATTATTTTATAGACCCGACTCACCACGTCATTTATGATCTTCATCCACTAAAAAACAGCAAACGGCTGACGTGCTTGAAGACTCAAACTCTATGGAGAAAAAAGGTACGGATACTGCCTTCTTAAGAGTTGTTGGCTTGAAAATATTATTTTATTTCTTTTTCCTTTGAGAGAGAAAAGAGCTTTTCCAATTTGAACACTTGAAATATTGCTTCCTCCGCACCTTACTAATGGTTTAATAAAGATTCCCACTAGAACTGAGGAAACCATTACTAGTGGTTGATGATGGAGCGGATCGAAGCACTTCTTCGCCTATAAAAAGCATACTTTACTTGTCGTCTCGGCTGTGCTACTGAAGGCTCCGGGGAAGTCAGAATAGAAGAGCACTCATCTTGGGATGCCCGAGCTTTCTCTCTCTATCTTTGGGTGAGTCTATGCCTATAGAATTTCGTATGTAAGCGTATTCACTCGGACTGAGACTTCTATGTAATCTTGCTGTCTAGCTTCTATTGGAAGGGTGGATTCCCAGACGGAGATGCTGCAGCATCAAAAAGGCTTTATTCTTTTTTAGAAACGATAAACCCATTAATCCATTTTAGTGAGTTCCACTCTACAAAAAAGAGGTTGACCTTCTTAGTCTTATCTATCGTCTACAACAGGAACAAGCTCTTTCAATGTTTACCAGATTAGTTTTTGCTACAACATTCCAGTGTTAAAGGTTTGGAATCCATGAATCTCTCGGAGTGCGACATACTTACGATTAGGTAAGGCAAAAGAATGGAAGCACTTCGCGCACGGTGAAATGTTCATCTCCAACTGAGGTTAAGGCATGATCGACCTCATCATCCTATCAAGAGGAAACTGAAAAAAGGGCCTGATGCAATCAAGTTGACAAGGATCTGGAGATAGGTAGTAAGAAGAATAAGTATGTGTAATATTAATCATAAACCAAGACCATTTGGTATATCGATGGCAACCCATTTTTCCTAAACTTTGGTTCGAGCAAAAATCAATATGCTCCTTCGGACCCTCTTGCGCTCTAAATATGGGTTCATATACCCCCAATACTCTAGTGAGACTCTATACATCGTATTACCACTTAGCAGAGCCTCGTGTGGTGAGGAGAATAGGGTTTGCTAGCTTTTAGTTTAAACGGTTCGAGAATCTATTAACATAGGGCCCCACATTGTGTGTTTAGTCAAGTAAACTTTCTTATATTCCGTATGCTCCGTATGCAGAGATCCCAATGAGCAGAAAAAGAGACAAGTCAACCCTTCCCCTAAAAAGAAAGAAAGGTAGTTAAAGGACGATCCTTCGCCGCGAGAACTCCGGGGAGCTACAAATATGGAAAAGAGAGAATGGTTGTCACACATGCGGGAAAGACTCAAAATGAAAGAAAGCAACTAATAGACTTCTTGAGCTCATGAAAGTACTCTATCTCGTATGCATACTACTGACAGAAACAATACATACTAGCCATACGAGTTCGGTTCACCAGCACTGACAGCCGCTTAGCAATTAAGCCCTAATAGACACTAATTAACCAATAGCTGAAAACCAATACTAAGCTTGCTAATGTCGTCTAACTTCCTTCTCTTTTGTCCTAGATAGGATTGAGGGTTCTACTCAAGAGAGGTCCATTGCACAAGTGGCGCGCGGGGCTAGGTAAGGTATAAGACCATGAAAATAGGTATCAGAGCGAGGTTGTGCTTGGTGCCATGGCATCCTCAAAGGTTACTGACCTAAGGCCGTATAACGATCAACCTAAGAAGAGGTCCAAGTCAGTGGAACGTGTACCATTGGAGACAGGCGTGGGAAAATTGAAGCTCATTGTGGCGGATTAAGAGGCAATTATAACGCAAATTTTAATGGTCGAGCCTCTTCTTTCTTCCTTTGCTGCTTTTTAACAGTTGCCTACTCTACTCATTTACATCGTATAAGTAAGCGCATACTCCCTTGCCTTCCTTCCAGTCTTTGCAGTCTTCGAAGCTGTCGATGTATTCCAATTGTCTATTAGAGCGAGTGAATGTTCTTTCAGGTACAATGTAATAGAAACCCCTAGGGATAGAAACATCACCCTCTCTCTCTCTCCTACTTATGTTCTCTGGATACCTTTGTTCTTGATCGATCGAATAGAATGACCCCAACTTCTGCTATCAATGAAGTGATTTATGTCCCTCGATCTGACCCTTTTAGGTATAAGAATAAGGACAATGAGCCATCTTCTACTGATACGTAGCTAAAATGGTTACTATTTCATCTTTAGTTATGCCTCTAATGATTCGAATATGATGTTGATCTAGGCTTTATTATGTGTTTTTCATGCAAGTCTTCAATTTTGGAAAACACATTGAAAAGAGGTAAAATTTCCGCAATTTTTATCTGGAGTCAAGTCCGGGCTAGTGGGCATGAAAGTTGACGTGGCGTCCAGTCAGCAGTTTCTAAAAGATGACATCGGCAGCGTCAGATAGCTTATCAGCCGCGAATCGATAGCTTATCAGCCGAGATTTTAAATTCAAACTTGGAATTATCTTTTGTATATAAAATTTAATTTGAATATTTTTTAGGATTTATCTTCTATCATTTTAGGGTTATCTTAGGATTTTTAGAATACTATAAATACCCCCTTAGGGTAAGCTAGAAAATCATCTCTTGTTCTTAGTTTGTTTTTATTTTTAAACTTTATAATTTTTTCTTTCCCTGTACGTTTTATTTCTTTTAGTTTTTTTACTTTATTTTAAAATTATGCTAAGTATGATTTCTTCCATAATCATGCTTAGCTAAATTTTCTGATTAGCCAAAGGCATAAAGCGAAGCTTCGATTCACCTTGTGAGAATTAAAAGCACTCAACAACTTCGTTTTACATTCTCAATTTTCTGAAAACTTAGATCGGCAATCGACCTTTCTATTAAAATCTTTTCACTTTCATTTCAAAAAGTGCACGTTGAGATGATTGTTCTTTAACCTACCGTGGTTTGCCGAGCGAAAATCCGCACAAACACCTCAAAAAATTCCATATGATTTGTTTGAGTACAAAACCACAAGGAGTATCTAAAGACCAAATAAAACTTCGCGCCTTTCCTTTTTCTTTAGCTGATCTTGCCAAGGATTAGTTATTTGACCTACCACCCAATTCTATTACAACTTGGACTGACATGGCGCGGCTTTTTCTTGACATGTTTTTCCCTGTGGACAAGGCAAGCGAACTAAGGCGAAGCATCTTGAGTATCCGACAAAAGGATATTGAGTGGTTATACAACTACTGGGAGAGATTCAAGAACTTGTGCGCAAATTGCCCACAACACGGGTTGTTAGAACAAATGCTTCTTCAGTATTTCTACGAAGGCCTACCCCCTATGAAAATGAAGATGATCAATGCGGCAAGTGGAGGGACACTTGTGAACATGACCCCAACAGCAGCAAGGACTCTAATCTCCACGATGGCCGCTAACTCCCAGCAATTTGCCCTTCTAGAGAACCCTCTCGGCGAGTTCACGAGGTAAGTAACGTTTCATTAGAACATAAAATTGACAAATTGGTTGAAATTTTTCAAACCCTTGTTGCAGATAAAAAAGTCGCGACTAGGCTTTGCAAGATATGCACGAGTCCAGAACATCCAATGGATTGCTGCCCGATGATACAAAAGGAGGATGTTGCGCAAGCAAATGCCATAAGTAATTTTCCCGGACCTCCCAGAGTCAATACAATTTATGTGCTAATACATACAACTCGGGATGGAAAGATCATCCAAATTTCAATTATGCGCAAAACCAGAGACAAAATCAAGCTTATCAACCACCTGCACCACAAAAATATCAACCGTAAAAACCGTTGTTGGAGTCGATTGTTTAAAGGTTGGCGCTATCCCAAGAAAAAATTCAACTAAAGAACGAAGCACACTTTGAAGAAATTGACAAATAGATGAGTCAACTGATGTTAGCAGTGAGTCATTTAGAACCCAGAGGGAAGCTGCCGCCGCAAACCGAGGAAAATCCACAAGAAAATGTTAGTGCAATGACCCTACATAGTGGTACTGTTATCACATCACCAGCCCCTAAAGATGCTGCTGCATAACCCAAAAGAAAGATGAATCAGAGTCCAGAAAGGGAAAGGAGTTGTTGACGCAGAAATCCAAAAAAAGAAGAAAACTGATTCACAAACTCCTCTAACGCCATCTCGCTACGCTACTCCACCTCCCTTTCCTTTGAGGTTGGTGAAGCGTGATAAGCAAGCCGAGGAACAAAAAATTCTTGATATGTTTCGTAAAGTGGAGGTAAACATACCTCTCCTTGATGTGATTAAAATGGTTTGACAGTATGCTAGATTCTTGAAAAACCTTTGCACAACCAAAAGAAAACTTACCGAAATTGAGAAAGTAAATCTTGGTGAACATGTCTCAGCCGCTTTCCAATGAAAGCTTCCACCGAAATTGAAGGATCAAGGTATGTTTGCTATTCCCTGCAAAATCGGTAAGGTTGGGATTAAGCGTGTTATGTGTGATTTGGGTGCTTCCATAAACGTTATGCCTCTTTTTGTTTACAACTCACTTTTTTCTGAGCCATTGAAGGAAACTAAAGTGACGATCCAGCTGGCAGACCGATCTGTAATATACCCGAAAGGACTACTTGAAAATGTTTTGGTGAAGGTAAATGAACTTATTATTTCAGCAGATTTTATGTCATTAACATAGAAAATGACCGATCAAATACCTCTTTTGAAGTCCTTCTTGGTCGTCTCTTCCTTAGTATGACAAATACAAAAATAGATGTAAGAAGAAGAATTCTTACAATGGAGTTTGACGGTGAGGTCGTTAAATTTGACGTATACAAAGCAATGCGACATCCAAATAATGTTGCTAGTATTAATTTTATAGATGTCATTAAACATGCCGTTGAAGAGTTTATAGTATCTAACTTATCTGATAATTTGTGCAGGGAATTGGAAGGCCGTGACAAAAAAAATTAGGGAGATGGAAAATATTTTTTCTTTTCATTTTGATTTGCGCCTAACTCCTTTGAAAACTAAAATGTTTCCTTCCATTTTGCAGACACCAAATTTGGAGTTAAAATTACCGCCAGATAAATTAAAAAGTAAAGAAGATATTTGTTAAGAAAAATAAAAGGACTCCGCAATCGTAAAATTTCTCGTAGGGGAATTCTAAATTGGACAAAGCGCATCAACTGGAGGAAATATTTGTCGTGGTACCCGTAGTCTGAATCAGGTCGTCGAGCTGAACGACGTTAAAAATAGAGCTTAATGGGAGGCAACCCATTGTTTCTTTTCTTTGATATTTAATTTTGGTTAGTTTTATTTTTGCTCATGTTTATTTTTAATATTTTTAGGTACGAAAAAATTCCCAAACTCGAATAAATCCAGTTGATCTGATATATTCAGATTCGAGACAATGTTGCACAAAAGGGAACATCATTCGCATAAAGGCGGCAGGTAAGTGCTTGTTTTCTCTCACACGCGGGTCCCACCTCATCCACAAAAGTGATAACAATCCCATGACCTGTCAAAAACACCATTCTTTTATCCTTATCTTTTAACAACCAAACTTTTAAATTTTAAACCCCACCCGTGCACCCCACGCCTTGATGATTATCAAATCCCTTTTTATAAAACAAATTCTTTTCTACCCCCACGTAATCTCTTTAACCTAAACATAAACCTTTCTTTTATTTTCCCCATCGGCCGCATACCTTGCCAATCTCGCCTCTTTTTTTTTTCTTCCTCAACCCTCATCTTCATCAACCCATCACCATGGTCCGAACGAGAGATCAAGCTCGGTGCCTTTTACAGACGCATGCGCCCATCGTTCTCGATTTCTCTTTCGAGTAGCCGAACCAAGTGGCATGATCAAACAATCAAGAAAACTGAGATTCATTATCGTTTTCGTAGTTAGAATAATGAGTATTTCTATTCCCTCTCTTATACTTTCAATTACATATTGGGACAATATGATTAAGTGAGGAGGAGTAGAATTTGTGTCAAATTCTTTTTCTGCTTATTCGATTGGTTGAGTTGAGTTCTCTTGATTGTACTTCGTCGGAGTTTCTTATTGCATGTCCTTTATTTCACCTTGTCTCGTTGATTTTCCTATGACATGAGATATTGCTTGTATTGAAGATTAGGATGCATGCTAGATAATGGTTTAACTTGTAATTTCAAATAAAATTTGTTATGACATTCCTTGATTTTTTTAATTGAGATGCTGTCTACCGAGTACACATAACACCTTTGTAACACCCCCTTCCCAGCCTGGTAGAGAACCGGGTCAGACAGTGTTATCGAGAGACATATTTAGAGATTAGAATTATATCGATGTTCAAAATCCTATTTGTAATGTTTCATTAATCTCTTCTAAGACTTAACAATTAAACCCTATTAGTAATTTACTCAATTTGGGGTTAATTTTAAACTTTTCTAAGTTTTAGGGTTGAATCGTAGGTCTTTCAAAGGTAAGGGTCCTTGTTCGTAATTAACTAAACTATATTGTGATTCAAATACAATATTATTATGCCTATAAATTTTCATGCCATATTCTACTTGCATACCTAATTTTAGGGTCAAAAGGGGTCCACTTAATAGATTTTTACCTTTTATGACGATGCATATTTTTTTAAGCATTTCTAACTAAAATTTAGAGCACTATAAGACATACCAACTATATCATTCAAGCACTAAGCAAGATATACCATAAAGGGCATATTAAACTATTACAAGTACTTTGCCACTTTTCTAGGAGTGTATAGGTTTAACATATACTACTATAAACCTGTTGTGACTTGAGTGGCGCTCTGACTTTCCCGATCCTGACCGAACAATTGGATTAACCTGAAATGCATGAGACAAATGCATTAGGCATATACTACCTAGTGAGGTAGTCATAAACAAGACAATAACAATGGTATACACATCCTTGTAAATAATAATTGATGATAGATATACAATGCTCATGTTTTTTAGCATTATTTTCATATTTTGACAGTAATCCCTTGGATCGATTTCGGATATTGGATACTTGAATTCTCTACGCCTCGCCAAAACAATGAATAATCTAATCCCTCCGCCTCACCAAATGACCAATACCACAAATCGAACCTTCGCCTCGCCAAATCAATATAGGCCATAGCCCAAGGACCGTAGCCCACCCATACACTAAGCTCATGAATTCTATGGCATGCCAATTGTATCCAATGTCCTTCGAATCCAAGGTCCTATGATAATTTCAATAATCCATATTTAATAATAATAGCAATGATCAATGTATTTCATGAGTCAATGACAATATTAATGGTTTAAAATCCAATATGCAATGGTTCAATGACAACGATCGATTTTCCTCGGTTCAATAAATATATTTATGTTTTATTACCAATATCCAGTATTTCAATATACATGCTTATAATTTTAATATTAATATCAATATTCAATAATTTTATCAATGGCAACGATGATGTCCGATGATTCACCTACGATGGTTCTATATTTATGTAATACAATGACCATGTTCAATATGCAAAGGACCAATATCTATGTTCATGTCTTATACCGATGTTCAATACAATGCTTACCAATAATACCAGTGCCTACCAATATGTCCATTGAAAGACTCAATGATGCTTCCTTTCACAAGGGATTAGTAACAAAGTTTTAATATCAATGAAACCGGGACAAGCGCTAGCTTAATCCCGAGACTCTGACTATACTCACCTCGATGATTTGGCATTTTAAGATTCTTGAATAATAACACCTTTATTTCTGATTTTCAGAAGGGTTGGCGGTTGCTCCTGTTCGACCCCGTGAACTAGGTTAATCAATTAATAAAAATTGATTATAATTGATAAGACATTATCGAATTACTATGAGGATATTAATCAAATTCGATATCGAAACTTAAACTAACTAAGAATCTGAGCTTACCCCAACGCTAGCAAAAATTTGATATTGCTATATCAAAAAAACTGAACCACCAATCGAACACTGGACCGAATATAAATATGAATTTTTTTCTTCTTAATTTGTTGTGTTCTTTACGCAGAACTATATGAGTCGTGGCAAGGTTTGGGGCACAATGGACTTATGTGTGTAGCCACGTGGTGGCAACATGCCACCTTTGTTTTTGCTTTGGACGAGTGGCCTAGGGATGTGGCAACATGCCACGGCAATTTATTTTACCCTTTTTTACTAATTAATAATAATAATAATAAACCGATACAATTAAGTCGTATAATTGATTTTGGGTACAAGATCGGACCAACCTTTAATCAATACGAAAATATTTGATCGGGGTGTTACAACTCTCCCCGCTTAAGAAAAATTCATCTTCGAATTTTCACTTGAACCGAAAAGATGTGGATACTTTCGTCTCATAGTCACCTCAGGTTCCTAGGTAGCTTACTCAACAGAATGACTCCTCCATAGCGCTTTGACCAATGGCACAGACTTATTACGGAGCCTCTTCACTTCCTTAGCTAGAATCTGAATCGACTCTTCTTCATATGTTAGGTCTGGTTGAATCTCCACGGACTCTTGTTCAATGACATGTGATTGATCATATCGGTATTTCCGAAGCATGGAGACATGGAACACATCATGAATCTTGGTTAAATTTGAAGGTAATGACAACCGATAAGCTACGGGGCCAACTCACTCAATGATCTCAAAGGGTCCGATGAATCGAGGACTCAATTTCCCTTTCTTGCCAAATCATAAGATCTTTTTCCATGATGAAACTTTGATAAAAGCTTTCTCACCAACTTCATATTGGATGTCCCTTCTCTTAAGATCGGTATAGGCCTTTTGTAGGTCAAAGGCGGCTTTCATACGTTCATGGATAATGGAGACTTTTTCTTCGGTTTCCTGAAGCAGATCAGGGCCCAATATATTGCCTTCACTGAGTTCAGACCAACACAATGGAGTTCGACAACGTCTACCATATAGTGCCTCGTATGGTTCTATTTGAATGAAAGCTTGGTAACTATTGTTGTAGGCAAACTCGATAAGAGGTAGCGATTTTTCCCATGTTCCACCAAAGTCAATGATGCATGCTCGAAGCATATCCTCCAAAATCTGGATTACCCTTTCTGATTGTCCATCAGACTGAGGGTGAAAAGCAGTGCTGAGATTGACCTTTGTGCCTAACGCTTTTTGTAATGCCTTACAAAATCGGGAAGCAAATCGTGGGTCTCGGTCAGAGATGATGGACTCAGGCACTCCATGAAGTCTAATAACTTCCTTGATGTGCAAGTCAGCTAACTTGGGAAGTCCATAATCCATTTAGACTGGTATGGAGTGTGCTGACTTGGTAAGACGATCTACTATCACCCAAACAACATCGTGTTTAGAAGGAGTTAACGGTAGACCACTGACAAAGTCCATAGGGATCTTCTCCCACTTCCATTGTGTTGGATCAATAGGTTGCAAAAGACCAGTGGAGACTTTGTGCTCTGATTTCACATGTTGACAAGTAAGGCATTTAGATACAAATTCAACTATGGCTCGTTTCATACCTGGCCACCAATAAAGCTCAAGAAGATCCTTGTACATCTTCACGGATTCAGCATGGGAAGAAAAAGAACTTGAATGAGCTTATGAAAGGATGTCAGTATGAAGGGATTCGTCATTAGGTACACAAACCCGATCATGGAAACACAAAAGCCCTTCATAATTAATTCTGAAGTCAGGGTTATCCGATAGCTTAGAGACAATGGATTGGAGCTCAGGATCTTGCTCTTGCAAAACCTTGATTCGAGAAACTATGGTCAACTGAACTTGAAGTTCAGCTACGAGATAAAAATGCTTCCGAAGCCGAAAGTGAGCGTTAATTGCTTGAGGGGTAAGCAAAGGTTTTACGGCTGAGTGCATCAGCTACAATATTGCCCTTGCCCGGATGATAATCAATGACTAGATCGTAATCTTTAAAGAGTTCCATCCACCTTCGTTGTTGAAGATTCAACTCCTTTTGGGTCAATAGGTACTTAAGGCTCTTATGATCGGTAAAGAGATAACATTTTTCTCCGTAGAGATAATGTCTCCAGATTTTCAATGCAAAGACAACTACAACCAATTCAAGGTCATAAGTAGGATAATTCATTTCGTGCGGATTAAGTTGTCTCGAAGCATAAGCAATGACTTTTCCCTCTTGCATCAATACACATCTTAACTCAAGGTGCGATGCATCACTATAAACTGTATAGTTCTTTCCAGACTCGGGTTGGGTTAGGACTGGTGCGTGAGTTAAAACTTGTTTCAATTGATAGAAACTTCGTTGTTGAACCTTGGTCCACACAAAATGAGCTTCTTTCCTTAATAACTTAGTCAAAGGGGCAGCTATCATAGAGAACTCTTTCACGAATCTCCTATAATAGCCAGCAAGCACAGGGAAGCTTTTGAATTCACTAATATTCTTCGATGGATGCCAATCTACGATAGCTTGGATTTTCTTCATGTCCACCTGAATACCCGAAGCTGACACAATGTGTCCAAGAAAAGCAGCTTCAGTGAGCCAAAACTCACACTTGGAGAATTTCACATACAATTGCTTCTTCCTTAAGGTTTAAAGCATGATACAAAGATGATCTTGGTGTTCTACAACATTCTTGGAGTAGATCAATATGTCATCTATAAACACCATTATGAATTTATCCATATAGGGTCAAAATACCTGATTCATCAAATCCATAAAGGATGGCAGTGCATTGGTTAACCCAAAGGGCATCACCAAGAATTCGTAGTGTCCATATCTTGTACGAAAATCAGTCTTGGGTACATCACATTCTTTAACCCTCATTTGGTAATATCCCGACCTTAAATTGATCTTGGAAAACACGGAGGCATCCTTTAGTTGATCAAACAAGTCGTATATTCTAAGCAATGAGTACTTGTTCTTGATGGTTACTTTGTTCAACTGTCGGTAGTTAATACACAATCAAATAAAACCATATTTCTTCTTTATAAAGAGAGTCGGGGCTCCCCAAGGCGAACATATTGGTTGAATGAAACCCTTGCTCAGTAATTCTTGAATTTGAGCTTACAACTCCTTTAATTCAACAGTTGCCATACAATATGGTGCAATGGAAACTGGGACAGTCCTAGGTTGCACCTTGATGCCAAACTCCACTTCACGGGTTGGGGAATTCCTGGAAGTTCTTCAGGGAAGACATTAGGGAATTCACATACAGTGTCAATGTCCCGCAATCGTGCTTCATCTTTTGTTTCTAACGTTAATGCACGTAATGAAGGATTTCTCGCGTTCATTAAAACAACACTTTCCTTGCCAAGACGTCGAAGGTACACCTTCCTTTGACAACAGTCTACCCAAGCTTGATGCTCACTAAGCCAATCTAAACCTATGATAACATCGAACTCATGAATCGATAAGGCCAATAAATTGGCCGGGAAAGGAATCCCTTGAATCAATAAGGGGAAATTCTTGCACACTACTCTTACGGTGACATAATATCCTAAGGGATTGGTTACAGAGATTTTGATGCTATTGGTTCGGAAGACATGTTATACTTTTTAACTACAATGGTACTTATAAAAGAGTGGGTAGAATCGGGATTAATCAATGCATATAAAGGGTGTAAATATAACTCAATGATACATGCAATGACATTAGGCTCATCCTTGTCTTCCCTACTCCTCACATGATACATCTGGGTAGGGGCTTTAGAATCTTGCTTATTGAATGGTTTCCCCGAGCCACTTGATCTTCCATAAGTTCCTATTGATCCTTGCTTTGATCCTTTACCTCGAAAGGATTGAGTAAGAGAGGCAGCAGTAGTCGGTGTGGCAGTTGGCTTGGTTTCATTAAGTGGACAGTCACGAATGAAGCGACCTTGCTCACTACAATAATAACAAGCTCTAGTCTGCTTACGGCATTGACCCGTTGGGTGCCTATTCTGACAGTAGTTACAAACTGGATGTGGGTTGCCTCAATTAGAGCCTCTAGTGCTATCAACAGATGTTGCCTTAGCGAAAGACTGTGTCACAGATTGATTCATATTAATGTTTCTAGAACAAGAAGGTTGTGGGTAAACGTTCTGCTTAAGGCCTTGGTATCTCCCTTTCTTGTTCCATCTTGGAGGTCAAATATCATCCCTAAACCTCTTTTCAGATTTTTCGGACCCACCAGCTCGTTGAGCCCTTTGTGCGGCTTCAATGGCATTAACTCAGTTCACTAAGTCTTGAAAATCAACAGTGCTTAATGCAGTAAACATAGGGCGTAATTCATCATTGAGCCCCGCAATGAACATTCGGCACTTCTCTTCCTCATTCTTGATATACTCAACACCGTATCTACAATACTTATAGAAATCGTAGATGTACTACTCGATCGGTCCTCCGCCCTATTTGAGGTGGAGTAAGATATTTCGTCTCTCAGTGAGATAAAACTCACTGATGTACTTCTTGCGAAATTCTTAAGGAAGAACTCCCAAGTTACAGTGTCCTCGGAGACCGTCAATATATTAGTATTTCACCAGTGGGGTGCCTCGTCAACCAGCAACGCGATGGCACACTCAAGTTTATGCTCATCTGAGCACTGTAGCTACTTGTTCAAAATTCGTAGAGTGTTGTCCAACCAATATTCAGCAACCTCAGGGTTGTCGTCGTATTGTCTTGGTAAAGGTGTAAGCTCGATACTGTGATAGCTTATCGATAGGAGCTTGAGTATTTTTGACAGCATGAGCAATGGGTTGCACAACTTGCTCAACCCTCAAAGCAGTTATAAACTGCTTGAACATGTCAGCCATGTTAATGTAACATTTAGCATGACCGGTAGGTGTTATATGCTCGGTATTCTGAGCAGGAGGATCTCGCAAATGCGGTGGATTCAGATGATTTTCTCCTCTAATCTCCTCGCCATGAGTCGATGAGCCAGAGGTAAGCTCGTCTATATGAGCTTCGTTCGTCTCAGACATATCTATATGAAATATTAGGTCAGTGGACAAGTCACAATATACACTATATAACTCCTAGGTAGCAAAGTAACACAATAACAATACAATAATCTTCAGTTTAGTCCTAGAACTGTCTAAACTCTAGCTCTGATACTACAAATGTAACGCCCCTTTCCCGGCCTTGTAGAGAACCGGGTCAGACAGTGTTATCGGGAGACATATTTCGAGATCAGAACTTATATCAGTGTTCAAAATACTATTTGTAATGTTTCATTAATCTCTTCTAAGACTTAACAATTTAACCCTATTAGTAATTTACTCAATTTAGGGTCAATTTTAAACTTTTCTAAGTTTTAGGGTTGAATCGTAGGTCTTTCAAAGGTAAAGGTCCTTGTTTGTAATTAACTAAACTATACTGTGATTCAAATACAATGTTATTATGCCTATAAATTTTCATGCCATATTGTACTTGCATACCTAATTTTAGGGTCAAAAGGGGTCCACTTAATAGATTTTTACCTTTTATGTTGATGCATATTATTTTAAGCATTTCTAACTAAAATTTAGAGCACTATAAGACATACCAACTATATCATTCAAGCACTAAGCAAGATATGCCATAAAGGACATATTAAACTATTACAAGTACTTTGTCATTTTTCTCGAAGTCTATAGGTTTGACATATACTACTATAAACCTGTTGTGACTTGAGTAGCGCTCTGACTTCCCCAATCCTGACCGAACAATTGGATTAACCTGAAATGCATGAGACAAATGCATTAGGCATATACTTCCTAGTGAGGTAGTCATAAACAAGACAATAACAATGGTATGCACATGCTTGTAAATAATAATTGATGATAGCTATGCAATGTTCATGTTTTTAGCATTATTTTTATATTTTGACAGTTATCCCTTGGATCGATTTCGGATAGTGGATACGTCAATTCCCTACCCTTCGCAAAAATAATGAATGGTCTAATCCCTCCCCCTCGCCAAATGACCAATACCACAAATCGAACCCCTGCCTCGCCAAATCAATATAGGTTATAGCCCAAGGACTGTAGTCTACCCATACACTGAGCTCATGAATTCTATGGCATGCCAACTGTATCCAATGTCCTTCGAATCCACGGTCCGATGATAATTTCAATAATCCATATTTAATAACAATAGCAATGATCAATGTATTTCATGAATCAATGACAATATTAATGGTTCAAAATCCAATATGCAATGGTTCAATGACAACTATCGATGTTCCTTGGTTCAATAAGGATATCCATGTTTTATTACCAATATACAGTATTTTAATATGCATGCTTATAATTTTAATATTAATATCAATATTCAATAATTTTATCAATGACAACAATGATGTTTGATGATGCAGCTACGATGGTTCTATTTTTATGTAATACAATGACCATGTTCAATATGCAAAGGACCAATATCTATGTTCATGTCTTATAAAGATGTTCAATATAATTCTTACCAATAATATCGGTGCCTACCAATGTCCATTGCAAGACTCAACGATGGTTCCTTTCGCAAGGGATTAGTAATAAAATTTTAATATCAATGAAACTGAAAGAAGCGCTAGCTTAATCCCGAGACTTTTATTATACTCACCTCGATGATTTGAGGTTTTAAGATTGAATAATAAGGCCTTTATCTTTTATTTTCGGAAGGGTTGGCTGTTGCTCCTGGTCGATCCCGTGAACTACGATAATCAATTAATAAAAAATAATTATAATTGATAAGACAATATCAAATTACTACGGAGATATTAACCAAATTCGATATCGAAACTTAAACTAACTAAGAATCTGAGCTTACCCCAACGCTAGCAGAAATTCGATATCGCTATATCGAAAAAACTAAACCACCAATCGAACACTGGATCGTATATAAATTATATGAATATTTTTTTCTTCTTAATTTGCTGTGTACTTTGCGCACAACTCTCCCCCTTTTATACTTGTATGATCCGGCCTCAATTGGTCTCCCCATGCTCCACGAATATATGAGTCGTGGCAAGGTTTGGGGGCACAATGGCCTTATGTGTGTAGCCACGTGGTGGCAACATGCCACCTTTGTTTTTGCTTTGGCCGAGTGGCCTAGGGACGTGGCAACATGCCACGGCAATTTATTTTACCCTTTTTTAACTAATTAATAATAATAATAAACCGGTACAATTAAGTCATATAATTGATTTTGGGTACAGATCGGACAACCTTTAATCAATACGAAAATATTCGATCGTTAGAATTTAACCCTAAATTTATAAATTATCCGAATAACTTTTTATAAAATTGAGTAAATTATATATCAATATAAAATACTCGGTCACCAAAATTTAATTATGATTAGACCGGGTTTTAGGGTGTTACAACTTCATATGAGTTTTGAGCCTAATGAGCATATATTTTCTTTCTTGCTCTTTGTTAATTTTGAGTGTGCCAGCTGATTCTTTGCATTCTAGAATTTGTAGCATAATGTTTGTCGAGACTATACTATTTTGAATGTGATGCTTTAGTGTGATAGATGCATTAGGTTTAACCCTTTTCTCTTACAAAAAATGGCATACCCTTTGTTTATTTACCACTTAGATAACCAATTTTGAGCCTTATCTTTTTCTTTGGTTTACTACATTTTTAACCTAAACCGATTTTGTTGTTTATCCCTCTTTTTGACATCCTTTTTCAGGACAAGGTTAAGATTATTTTGGAGCTAAAAAGGGGGAGAGATTCGAAAAAATAATAGTGCAAAAAATAGTACAGTTTGGTTCAAACAGTGCAGAAACAAATAGTGTAGCTTGATTCGAACAATGCATAAAAAATAGTACAGTTTAATTCGAACAGTGTATAAAATACAGTATAGAACAGTTGAATAAACTGTTCGAACAGGAAAAAAGAAAAACAAAAAAAGGAGAAAGAGTGAATAAGCTTTGCTCGTTTGATTTGTTGTTTTCATTTCTTTCATTTTTACTTCCCTTAGAATAAATCTTCGAAATAATTTTCTCTTTGTCTTGAATTTTAAACCCAATCTTTGGCCTTTATCCTACCCGAACCTTAGCCCCCATTACAACCCTTCAAAAGAACTCTTGATTATTGCATCATGTTCATATTTAGTAGTGGGGATTAGATTTAGTTACAAGCTTATGGTAGTACCTTCATTAGTTTTGTCTTGAGTGATCATTTAACCCAAAAACACTTTGAGCGAAATGAGTGAATCCTTGTGAGAGTACTCGGTTTTGCTTCATTGATATTGACAGATTATTGGAATGTCTAATTTTTTTTTTAAAACTGTTCCTAGTCTTGCATGTTTTCAATTGTGCCTTAATCTCAGTATTTGTTCCGATCTTCGATCATACGGATATCTTAGAGACATCGTGAAATAAAGGGTGATGACTTGAGCTTTGATGTGTTAGTTAAGAGATACTTGAGGACAAGCATCGAATAAGTGAGGGGAAATTTGATACGTAGCTAAAATGGTCACTATTTCATCTTTAGTTACGCCTCTAATGATTCGAATATAATGTTGATCTAGGCTTTATTATGTGTTTTTTGTGCAGGTCTTCAATTCTGGAAAACACACTGAAAAGAGGCAAAATTTCTGCAATTTTTATTTGGAGTCAAGTCTGGGTTAGTGGGCATTAATCTGGTCATGAAAGCTGACGTGGCCTCTAGTCAGCAGTTTCTAAAAGATGATGTCAGTAGCGTCGGATAGCTTATCAACCGCGAATTGATAGCTTATTAGCCAGGATTTTAAATTCAAACTTAGGAATTATCTTTTGTATTTAGAATTTAATTTGAATATTTTTTAGGATTTATCTTCTATCATTTTAGGGTTATCTTAGGGTTTTTAGAATATTATAAATACCCCTTTGGGGTAAGCTAGAAAATCCTCTCTTGTTTTTAGCTTGTTTTTACTTTTAAAGTTTATAATTTTTTCTTTCCCTTTACGTTTTATTTCTTTTAATTTTTTTACTTTATTTTAATATTATGCTAAGTATGATTTCTTCCATAATCATGCTTAGCTAAATTTTTTGATTAGCCAAAGGCTTAAAGCGAAGCTTCGATTCACCTTGTGAGAATTAAAAGCAGTCAACAACTTCGTTTTACATTCTCAATTTTTTGAAAACTTAGATCGGCAATTTGCCTTTCTATTAAAATCTTTTTGCTTTCATTTCAAAAAAATGCACGTTGACTTGATTGTTGTTTAGATTTATAGTTAGGAGGAAGGATATGCTTGTAGCAAATTCGACTTCCTATAAACACACTTAGCGATCAGTTTCGCTAAGGGAAATTGAGATCGGATTCGATTCTCATCGAGACAACATAATTCGAGTCAGGTTTTTTCCAAATTATAAAACTGTTTTATTCTAAAATAGTCGTGGTTACTCTAACCAGAAAACTGGAATCTAAAAATTGATGTTAGATTATCGGTTTACCAGAGAGAAAAACAAGTTACGAGGGTTGGGCCTTATAGACTATAACTGTCATGTATCCGGAGTTAAAATTATTTTTCGATGATCGTTTTGAATTGAAGAAGAGCAAAGCTTGAGGCTAATTAATTTAATTATTTTACTCTTCAAAATTTACTTCTAACGTTTTCACTTTTACTCTACAGTTATTTTCTAGCTTTCGTGCTCAACCCCTCATTCACTATATTGCCTCGAAACAGTCAACATCAAAACCTTCAGATATCAGAAGCTTCGAAGTCCCTACGGATCGACCTTTATTCTCTCTATACTATGCTATTTTTATTTATTTGAGATTTAAGGATAATTTATTTGGCAGTTACGACGCTTCTCACCTACAATCTATGAACCTGGACCTGAACCATCTTATCTAATGCCTTCGAATGAAGACCTTGGAAACCTATCCAGCCAAAAGAGAGTGGATACTTCAAACCCATTGTAGAGGCCCAGAATGTACTTGATTCAAGGATTCCATCACTAAGAGAAGACGAGGCTACTCTCAATAGGTGCTTGGGCTACTACATCCCTGATTACTTTGATCAGGCCAACTGGGGATAGATATCACGTTCAACTGCACTTCACGGGCCCTCTCATCTTGAGCAAGATACAACTTTCCCGCATGCTCTGCTTAGGATGACCTTCTACCCATTTACATAGCAGATAGCAGCCCAATTAGGAGCTCTCAACCATCGTGCTTCTAACCCATTCTTTAACCGTTGTGTCGCCCTACCCGGCAAAGGAGGGGCCCTAAAGAAAGGTCTACCTCTAAAAAACAAGAGGACTATGAGCTCT
Organism: Hibiscus tridactylites; assembly: GCA_958450335.1. NCBI lineage: Eukaryota > Viridiplantae > Streptophyta > Magnoliopsida > Malvales > Malvaceae > Hibiscus > Hibiscus tridactylites. The sequence goes on along the minus strand of OY288266.1, from coordinate 68,413,474 downwards.
CTATTTGAGTTAGCCTTGATCGCTTTCTTATCATACGCTCTACCCTTTACGCAAAATAGCTAATCAAATTGCCCATCTCCGGTTGATTCTCTATTTAGGAAGAGCATACCAAAACCCTCTCTCTCTTCGCTATAGCGGACAATGTGAATCAATGCCTCTTTCAGACAGTGGAGAAAGACCTTTCAATCTATGGTTACCGATCAAGCCTCTCTATCTTATCTGATATAACTAGTCGTCACCTTCAGCTGCAGCAGTGGCACTTTTATTGCACTCCCTTGGTCTTTCTTTTGAAAGAATTAGCCCATGAGTCAACAACAATATAGTTTTCTTCCTGTTAACTCCCTTGTTTGATCAAACAATTTTCCTGATGGATGAGAAACATGTCTATTCCTCGTAACCACTAGCATTACATACTAGACTATGACTGGCTTTACACTCAATGGACTTAGCACTCTTTCTTCAATATTTGGGGAAAAGCTACTGGTTCACAAGTCAGGACCGGGGGGTTTAGTTAGCTTAGCACTCCCCAAGAAAAGCACTTAAAGGAAGAAGAACTAAAACTACAAGACCACTAGATATGAACTATTAGAGTTCAATTTCTCTACTACTTATTAAATAGGGGAAATATAAAAAATGTGATATATTTTTTTATACTGGGCATTTTACTTATTCCTTAGGCTCTCCAGCCTTTCTTTAATTGAGCTAAGAACATATTATATTATCTTTCACCTTTGCTTGATGTGAGTGCATCGCTTGCGCTTGATTGAGATGCTTACACTCTCTCTTCCCTAGCTGTCTGTATGTATATCTTTGTCCTACCGATCAAAAGAGGGAAAGACTGGTGAGAGTGCAACTACTACTCCATTTATATTGGGACTAGAGGTACCGCTATTTACACTTGGTATAAAAACGACTGCTACGAAGTATGAAACTAGATCGATGGAAACAAGAAATTTAACTCTAGATCCTGAGGCTTACCTTTTTTTGGCAACTGGAATACTAGAAGAAAGAATGGAACTCGATGAAATGCAATTGGCTTATCCCCTTTTATGCACCAAAGTCAATCCCTCATTTATAGTTCATCTAAGTTTGGTTTGGGGGAAAAGACTATATTTTATGAGTTAAGAAAGCATATTCTTACCACTCGCTTAAAAGAAGACCTTATTGCTTCAATTGAAGAGGCTTATATTGATTCTTGATAGGCAAGCTCCACTGGGAAAGGGGAATACAGTTACACTTCGTACTGGCTCGAGAGCGAGAGCAAGAAAAGAAATAGGTAGTCCTACATTGTATAGAACCCGAATGGAAATCCTCTACCCCTTTTCGTTGCCCCTACTTATGTCCCCACTCAAAATTAGGTTTAGGGTTTTAGGTTAGGGGTTATGGTTAGTGTTTAGGGAAATTAGGTAGGGTGTATTTTTTAGGGTATATGGTGTAGGGTTTATGATTTAGAATTAAGGGTTAGGGCTTGGAATTTAATTTTGTTGTGGTTTTTAGTGTTGGGGCATAAGTAAGGGCACCGAAAAGGAGCAGGGGATTTTTTATCCTATATAACCCTGCTAGGGAGCTCTCATTAACTTCTTATTATATCTGGTCTCGGCCTTTAGCCAAGAGGAATGAATTCTGTCTCAAATCCATGTGGGCTAGACTCCTTTTCTGGCTTTGCTATCGGACTTCTAGTTGCCCCGCATCTAGCTTATTTGAAATGAAGTTGGATTTTTTAATTAGCCGAGCGGGACTTCTCTCCCTTTAGACTAGGCTTGGGCATTTTCTTTTGTTGTGTCCGACTCTTCTTTAAATAAAGTGAAAGACATTCTTTCCTCCCCACCGGCCTGACTATTCTATACCTCCCCTTGACCTTCCTTATTGAAGCGGATAAAGCTCAATGAAGATTCAAAACTCATGGTAGAAAAGGAGAAATGGTATTACATAAGCGTGCTTTAGGAAAGTGTTCGAAAGACGACCTCAACACATGGAGAATCTCGCTATCCAGTCGAATAATGCGAAATATTCATTCTCACGGCCGTAGGTTGGGTAGCTACTAAGATTATAATACCCCAAACATCGGCTTAGAAGTATATTACTAATTCAAATGCTATCAGAAGTGTCTTGTTATATTTTTTTATTTATGAACCAATCGAGAGTGATAGGACTAAAATTGAATAAAGAGAAATGTGGATAGAGTAATGTCACAAACATTGGCCTAGGAATATGCATCTAATTGATCACTAGTTAAATTCTTATAGACTTATCATCTATTAGATTAATTAAGGGAATCAAGGATCAAAGTTGAATCAAGGAAAAAGTGGATAGCCATTTAGAAAATAGGGGCTAAACCGAATTCAAGATTAAACTAAAGGTTTGCATGTTAAAGAATTAGTACATGGAGGACTTGTACACATGGCTGGTGGGAGAAAGAACACATGCCAGGGGTCTTGGCTAATTGAGGATGATGAACACATTATCCTCATCTTCCCCAAAAACAACCGAAACCCATTTTAGATAGAGAGTGAGAGCTTGCTAAGAGAAATGGCAATGGAAGCTTGGATCTTAGCTAAACTTTTGGAGCCTTATTCAGATAGTTTGGGAATGAGGGTAAGAAACTCTTTTTCTTTTCCTTAGGACCAAGTTTGATTGTGAATCTATTGAAATTTTGTAATGAAACTAGTGGAACTTTTGAACAAATAATTGTCACATTGCTTGCTCGTAATTGTAGGTGAATATTTGGATTGTTTTTAAACTTTTTGGGGCTGTTTTGAAAGCTAATTGAGGGGTCATTTTACAGTTAAAATCTGAACTGTTTTGAGACAATAAGGGGGTTGCTTTATAAACCTGAAAACCGGGCTGTTATGCAAGCTAAACTTAGGAAAATGTTTTGCAATAAATTGGACTGTTTTTGCATTGTTAAGAGACTATTTTTGCCTTTTTAGGAATGTTTTGTAGAAACTGGAAATTTGGAACAGTTTTTGCAAAATTGAGGGGCTGTTTTGGTGAATGTCAAGGACTCTTTTGAACTTATAAGAAATTAGTGGACTGTTTGGATTGATGTGAAACAGGGGAGGGCTGTTCATGTTCCTTAGGGACTGTTTTGAATGTGTACAAACATATTAAGGGTTGTTTTGAAGTGTTTAAGTATGTATGTCAATGAGATGAATGTTTTACATTAATATGGAAGCTAGTGGACTATATGTGTGTGTGTGAAAATGCATATGTCAGGGACTGTTTTAGACAATTAAAAATGTTTGGAATGCTTTGTGTAAATTTATGAGCATACACGGATAATGAATTATCCTGTAAGTAAAGAATTGGTCTAACGTATGATTGTACTAGGGATGGCAATGGATCGGGTTTGGATCGGATTGTATAGAATTCAAGTCCGAATCCATTACAATCGGACTCGGATATTTTTTCGGATTTGGATTTGAATTTTTTTCAAACGGATTTAGATCGGATTGTTTTTGGATCGGATTTTTTCGGATCGGATTCAGATTTCTTTCAACTGCATTTAGATTGGAGTTTTTGATTCAGATTAAATAGTCATCCCTAGTCTTGACCCAAGTCTGAGGGGTAGATTCGTGAATTTTATTGTATTTAGGGTATATTGTTTTTTGGCCCTTTAATAATTTTATTTTAGTGCAAATCAGTCCATAATTTTGTATATTTAATTTCTTACGCATTTAATTTATGCTATTTAATTCTACATTTGTTCATTTTTATACCTTATTTGTTGACTACATTTAATTTTTTGTGTTTATTGTTTATGCTTTTAATTTACTTTCTATTTTAATTCATAATTTTAGCATAAAATATCATAACTTTATCTATCGATTGCACATTACTTACTTCCTTAATTTTTAGTAATTCATTGATATTTACATTTATTTGTTTCTCTATTGTATTTATTTTATTGTTTGTTTATCTATGACTTGATCTTGCATTTATCTTTTTCATATTTATTTATACATGCATATGATATAAATAGATATATTACACTATATTAAGATTAATTAATATATATAAATCACAATAAATATTATTATTATTTAACTTACATTCTTAACACATTTATATTTTTATTATCAATTTTAAAATATATATATATATATATATAAAGTTAATTTTGTTTTACCATTATTTCAAATTACCTAATATATACATTTATGTTCTCGTTTAAAAAATATTATACATGATATTTTGTTTTAAGGAATTAAAAGTCCTAAATGTTTTGATTCGGGCTCGAATATGGATCAGATGCGTCGGATTCAGATCGGACATGGATTCGGATCGGATTCGGATTCGGATCGGATCTTGGCATGATCCATATCCAACCCATCTCCTATTAGGACTCAGACATTTTCCTCGGATTCGGATTCGGATTTTTTTAATCGAATATGGATCGAATAAATTCCTTCAGATCGAATCAGATTCGGATCGAATTCGGATCAAATTGTCATCCCTAGATTGTACTTATGTTATGTTAGACCAAGAAGGAGTTGGAGCAATAAAGACTAAAGTAGATCCAGTTGTAAATAAACAAAAAGGAATCGTGATTCGAGAGCAAAGTTAGCTCGGAACGAACTGTGAGTGTAGTTTAACATTTCGGGTTAGGCTTACAACCTTCTCGGTACTCTTAATTATTTTCATTATAATACTTTACCATTAAGCGAATATATATATATATATATATATATATATATATATATATATATATATATATATATATATATATATATATATATATATAAGCCTGGAGTCGAGGTAAGTACCTAAATGCTAGGTACTCTATGAAATACGATACTTGATTTAAATTTATGTTCATGATAAGATCTCTACATGCTTAATAAATGGTCTTGCTATGCTAATATTTGATTAGGATACATGTTAAAATTAGAACCATACATGAAGTGTATATAGTATTTGATATGATAAGTAATAAGCCTTGCTTGTATGATAATAAGTAAGTGAAGCTATGTTCATCTTTGACATGAATAAGATATGATACTTGATTTTACATGAGATTATACTCATGGTGAATCCTACAAGTGTGCTTTTACTTGCTTGATAAGTAAAACCTCTACTAAGCTAACATTTAGTGAAAAACCTGAGTTTGAATTGAGAATCATGGTGGATTGGTTATGTGTTTCACAAGATTTACAATCAGCCATGTTTATTTGACATTTAACAATGGAGCTTTGCTCAATTCTAATTTCCGGTATGATATGAGAAATTTAAAGCCTTGGTCTCGAGTCAGTCATAGGTATAGTTGGCATGCCATAGAGTCCATAGAGCTCGTGTTTGGGGTGGACTACGGTCCTTATGAGGCGACAGTAGGAGGGATGTTTTGTGGTCACTTGGCGACAATAGGAGGGATTGACCGGTACTTTGAGTACCTTTTTGTTGGCGACAGTTGGTTGGGGATTCGTGTGCCTAGGTTACTTGATGCCAAAGGCTATGATTAAGAAACAATGAAGTTTACAAGCCAAATTAATGAATCATTTTGATAACTTGCATGACAAGTAACATTAATTATATGATATCTATTTACTTATTTTGTCTTAAGAAAAATAAGTGATATGTTCGAATGGATAATTGTAATCATTGATTATCAAAGTTATAATAACAGTAAAATAAGGAGATTAATGAGTTATAATAACAAGCAATACTTATTTGATATTCGTTTTATATTTGGTAAAGATAGAATGTCATGTTCGAATAACATGATATGTATACACTCGCTACCTAGTTTTGAACTAAAGTTTGGCATAATTGTGCTTGTTCATGGTATGAAAAGATAGACATGAATGTTTATAGATTAATCAATATATGCCTTTAATTTACTTTGACTGTGATTGACTCATTATCCCAAATAATTAAGATAAAAGATTTCTTGCATTATAGGTAAAGTTAAGCCTAGTTACATTTGATTTATCAGTGGTGGCATGTCAAGGTGCCTTAAACTTTATTTTGACATAGTAGTAATATAGGTTCTTGAACAAGTGTTATACATGTGAAATTTTGTTAATTTGATTTATAAGGCTATGAGAATTTAAAGAAGTATATATGTTGACTAACTATGTTATTAATCCGTTTAGAAGCTTGTAGGATAAGGAAAACTTAGATTTGTAATATTTGTTGTCTTTAAAAGAAAGAAATGACGCTATACTTCGAATGTGATAGTAGAAGTTAAAAATAATCAATTAGAGATTTGAAGTATTGAATATCATTGATGGAAAATATTTCGAATCGATAACTAAGTTAGTTAAAAATTGTATTATGATGTTTGCTTCTATTTTTTTCCCTTGTACTCCCTCGCTAAGTGTGTACTTATTATTTTTACTTCGATTATGTTTCAGGGTGATTTTTGTTGTAGCAGTTTTATTTCGGGAGCTCTATCAAGATCACAAGTACTTAAGTGTATGTTGTTAATTTTTTCCTAGAACTCCTAGATGGAGGCAGCATGCTTTTATTTTGCATATAGTATGTTTGATATGTTTTTCGATAGTAATGCTTTTAAGCATTCAAAGTAATTGTAAATATTATTATAAATGGCCTTTTGTGCTTGGTGGGGGTTAATTTGTCTAAAACTCGATTGGAAGGTTGTGCTATTAGATTTATAAGAACATGGCCGAATGAGCATTGCGCTTGTATGATTCGAATAGGATTGAAATGTGTGTCGTAAGTATTTGCCTTGATTATCTGATGGTTGTTGTAGGCATAGGATTATAGAAATCCTTGTTATGCTTGTTTCGATTATCTTAGGGTTACTTAACTTGAGTTAACACTGGAATTGGGATCTTTTCTAAAAGCCTTAGTGATTTTATCACGTTTTAGTAATGAGATAACCTTAATTAATGATGTTTCGAGTAGATAATTTTTTCCCGTAATGGTCTGATTATATGATATGCTATAGCGAATGATTGAGGTTGTATTCATGTCGGTTCGATTGGCTCTAAAAGTACTAGTTATGAATATTTCTTGTTTAAATCAGTAATGACTAATGAGATAGCTAAGGTCCGATTGGATTCCTTTTTTTAGTAAAAAAAGAAAAGAAAAGAATGGATTTCTTGTTAGAAACTCTTGTATGTTTGATTGTCAAAAGAATCCATGATCAAATATAAAATGAGAACTTGAATGGTTAGTAAACCTTATATACTTAATGTGTTGTTAATACTCAAAATCTAACTCATATTGATATTTAATTCTACTATTAATATAATTAATTTGTGATGTAATCTCAAAAAAAATGTGATGCGAAAATGACGATTTTGTCCTCACTATTTAGCCTATAAATAGTTGGCAATTTCTCTCATTTGAGATATAGCTAAGCAATAGAGTTTGCTTTAGAAACATTCTCTTTGGTTTTTATAAACCTATCACGAGTGTTGATTTTGAGTTGAGAGAAGAGCAGTATCATCAGAGTCTGTTTCATTTTTCGGGTGTACAAAATTTAGAGAGTCGTGCTCACTTCAGGGGGCGTTCGTCCATTGTAGCGATTACACACATCGAGGCAAATTCGCTTCTAAGGCAGTGGTTAATACCACGACACGGTTTGGTTTCGTTTAATTATTTTACTATTTTTTAGTCAGTGTTAACGCCTCGTTTTGTAGTAGTCTATTTTTCCAACAATTTAGAAGCGAATTCAAATATTGTTATACAAAGTTCAAGTTCGATAGTATGAAGCATTGTTGAATTCGATTGTTGGTCTAATCTTCCATCAAAATGGTTCGTAATAGTTTGATGATTATCATTCTTATGATCGTACATGATGTTATGGAAATTGATTTGTTTTCACAAGTATGAATGCTTGATCTAATTCAATGCTTAGAAAACATGACAATTTCTCTGAAAAAACGGCAGTACATGATTGTATGGCCAGTTTTTAACTCGTCTTTTTGATGAATATCGTTTTATTATACAAACGTTTAAACCAGAATTTAATGGTTTAATGACTTATAATATTGGTTACTTAATTATGATATTAATGTTGAGTGGTTACCAACGTTTAATGGTTTTGTAATTATGTTGGTTTAATGTTTTTATTCTATAATGATTAAACGTTTTGAAACATTCATGTTTTGGATGAAATTTTAAATTGTGCCTTTGAAACCATTTTTTTTGGCTTTGATAATAATAATGACTAAAACGTTTATATTAAATGGTGGAGCATTTATATGTTACACATTTTATAAAGTTAAGTATTTAATAGTACTAAACATTTATTATTCAAAGCTTTGCTTATCATGTATTGGTTTATGAGTATGCAACGTTTTCTTCTTGAAAGTTACAAGATAACATTTGTGGTTTTGGATTTAAGTGTATTCATTTTTAATTGACGTCATTTATAAGAGGTGTCAAGAGGATAGTAAATTGATCTTGCATCTTCATACAACATTTTATCTAATTGAGTAATATTTGTGTGTATGTAAATGTACAACTCTTAATATCTGATGGTATTATGGTATGTTAACCATGTGATTTGGTGAGTTAGTATCGAATTAATATATTGCCTCGGATTATGATAGTTGGTTCATGTGGAGATATGAAGCCATTATTCTCATGTGGGTAAGATTATTCAATTTCTGAAAATTAAGGTGAAAATAATTGTAAATTATTTTTTATCGTGCTACTAATTTCTTTTGAGAAATTTATAAGTCAACAGGAGAAATGGATGTTCGTCTATCAAAACAAATATGTCAATGACCAAGTTTGATTCTTTGGAGAAGTATGGTGTTCGTGAAGCTAAAATGGAAAATTCTCCAAACTAAATAGTTGTTAAATTTTGGCTTGATTTCGGCAATCTGCTGCAGATAAGAAACTAAAATTTTAAAGATAAAAATCTTATTACTATCAGTAAAATTTTAATTTTTATTACTGTTAGTAAATTATTTTTGTGACTAACCATGTATAATCTTCATTTGAATTTAGAAGGTTCAAAAGAGATTGATTTAGATGAAGTGACTATCACGATAAATTTTGGGGTCATTCTGGTTAAAGATGATGATGCAAAGATTGAAGTTGCAAGCATGGTGAGAATGAGCAAGTCTATTTGGGATTGTGATTCTACGCACATGTGAGGTCAGATTATTTAGATTTGTTGCCTGTCTATTCATGCTTTATCACATGAATTTACGTTGCGCCTTTAAACTCGTCTTTAACTCAGTGAGCATGTTTTAGACTAGTGTAAAGATTAAAGCTAGAATGAATGATTATTCTAAGTAGTGAGCCTTATATTAAGTATGCTTAATAAGATACTATTGTGAGTAAAAGTATCAAACATAATTCTTTAAGAGACCTTAATTAAAGAAAGAGGAAAATTCATAAATAGCTTATTGGAAAACATTATGAAAATGCATGTGTAGAATTTGTTCTATCAAAGACATAGTATTTAAGCGTGCCTAGTGCACCACCTCTCTTTCATGGTAACCTACCTAGTGCATTGTTCTTTAATGTGCTAACATTTATAAAAATACTATGACAAATAAGTTCTCTTTAAACTTAGTGTAGAAGTTAAAAGAGTTGAGATTAATTTGGTTGAGCAGAATACCAAATTTAGTCATAGTAAATAAAATATGTGATGGTCTCTTCAGGCCTAATATGTTGAATAATATGAATGAGAATATGATAGATATTAGTGCTACTAAAAGTATGTTGTAGCAATTAAATCTCTTTGAGTTCTTTTCCTAAGTAGAGGAAAGGAAAGAGATGATCTATCTTAAGAGTTGTGTTAAAATTTCTTGTAATAAACTTGAGATAAATTTGAAAACTCTTCATAAATATTTTCATAATATTCCTAATTTCTCGACTTAGGAGAAAGTTGAAATTCTTTTTGAATAAGATAAAAGGAATTTCATAATCGTTTGAGATTATGTATACTAATCTTAATGATTAATATTTTTTAAAACCTTGAGAATATAATCATGAATCAGTGAGACACTTAATAAGAAACAGAGTATTCTCTTTAGAGTATGTGAAGTCAGAAAGGAACCTGGCAGATCCGCTTACCAAAGGGTTAAGCTGGAAGTTGGTCCTAGATTCGTCGAGGGGGATGTGTTTAAAGCCCATTGGTTGAGGAATTCATGGTGGATACCCAACTTAGTTATCTAAGTTCAATGTGGTCAAACAAAACCATGGAAAGACTCATAGTGTACATTTCTTATTACCTATCCATATGACGAATAATGTACATGCACAGGTTGAGCATTGTTGCTCTTAATAAATTCATAGCCTAGGTTTTGGGTGGTCTTAGTGAGAAAGACTTGATGAATTTACCAACTTTGGTTGAATAAATTACTCTTAATAAGTTCATTTCCCAGTATTGAGTGGGTAGTTCTATCGCGAAGGACTGTCCCGTGTTGAGTGGGAAGTCCTATCGCGAAGGACTGAATGAACTTGTCGTTAGAAAGGATGAGTTTTCTTAAAACTCTTAAAGAATTCAATCTCAAGAGTTTGGGTTGTTCTATTGAGAAGAACTTATTGAATTCACTGATTAAAGAGGTTGAGTTTTTATTCTTAATGAATTCTTATCTCAGAGTTTGGGTGGTTCATTTTATAATTGAACTTGAAGAATTCACCTATTTATTTGAGAGGATGAGCTTAAGAAAAAAGCTCTTAATTATTTCATAGCTCTTATTTGAGTGGTTTATGTTGAGATAAACTTGATGAAATAACCTATGTAAGTGAGAAGGACTAGCCACCTTCTATGAAAAATGTTGGGTCGTTTTTCTAGTACACTTACTAGAATCCTCAAGAAATAGGCTATATATATACATTCATATATATACTTTGTAGACACATCGAGGACTTCGGTGGATGAAGGGGTTAGTTGTGTGTTATGAGTTTACCCTAATATTAGAAAGTTCAAGACTAGTTTCACTTGTCTAAGAAAATGGTTGCTTATCATCACTATGTACTAGTTCAAGATACGTTCACTAGTGCTTAAGCAACTAATCTCGTTATTGCTCTTCTCATGTTTTAACTTCAATTCTCTCATATCTACGAAGGATATTTTTTCGCATTGGTGGGGGATTGTTGTTAATACTCAAAATATAACTCATATAATAATGATATTTAATTCTATTATTAATAGAATTAATTTGTGATATGAAATGACGATTCTGCCCTCACTATTTAGCCTATAAATAGTTGGCAATTTCTCTCATTTGAGATATACCTAAGCAATAGAGTTTTCTTTAGAAACATTCTCTTTGGTTTTTATAAACCTATCACGAGTTTTGATTTTGAGTTGAGAGAGGAGCAGTACCATCAGAGTCAGTTCCATCTTTCGGGTGTACAAAATTTGGAGAGTCGTGCTAACCTCAGGGGGTCATTCGTCCATTGTAGATATTACACACATCGAGGCGAATTAGCTTCTAAGGCAGTGGTTAATACCACGACACGATTTGGTTTCGTTTAATTATTTTATTATTTTTCAGTCAGTGCTAACGCCTCGTTTTACAGCAGTCTATTTTTCCAACATAATGTCCTAATAGAACCTTGTTTCTCTTCAAAAAATAGTTATAGACAATCTTCTTTTTTATTGGAATCTATGTAAATTAGGTTTCAACTATAGATTTAAAATCATAGTACAACTAAAAATTAATTCTGGCAGTAACAAAGAAAGTAGTAACCAAGATAAGAACATTGATATGACCCTTTTCTTTAGAATGGTTTATGCTAAATGCTATTAGTTTATTATGTCATTGTGTAATAGAAGTCTATAATCCATGTTAAAATCTTTCTAGAATGCGTATGAAAAAAAAAAGAAATTTAGTCTCACATATTGCAATAGATCTGTTAGCCTTTCTCGTTTTTGGCTTGTGACTCCATTTTTGTTTGACGATTGTTTATCCCTGTTTGTTTGTAATACTTTTTAACTTGGTTTAACTTTTGAACTGGTTAAGGAGTGTTACAGAGATAAGGCAAGGTGTTCTCCAGCCTATTGTAGTATCGGTGTGGAATAGCCAGCTCGAATGGGGATATGTGTCATTTAATGTTTGACAAATCGACAACCTAAGTGAGTCGAGCGAACCATTATATGTTGGGAAAATTACACCAGTGACCACCGAAGATATTGGGGATACCTATTTGAACCACCGAACTAAAAAAAACGTCAATCACACCACCAAACTTATTAAATCAACCTATTTTGACCACCGCCGTTAAAAAATTAACGGTGGGGTGACGGAACTGCCACGTGGCAGTTGATGGATATATTTAAAAATTACACATTTGGTCCCTGTTATTTACACATTTTTTCAATTTAGTCCTAATTTTCAATTAATAAAATAATAAATTATTTAATTAGATAGTGACACGTGTCAACACCTTATTGGAGGACTTTTAATTATTTAGATTTAATTTTATTAATTTATTTTCCTCCTCCAATCAGGTGGTGACACGTGTCACCACCTATTTAGAGGAGGAAAACGAAATTGAGCATAATTACCACCCAGGGGATTCGAACCTGGGTGGTGTAGGTGGAAATGCAATGGTTAAACCACTGCACCAAGCCCAACATTATACTTCAAAACACCCAACTTAATATTTAACTCTTATTGGTTTCTACATTTATAACCCAAAAGTTAAAACCCTAAACATTAATTTCACATATATAAATCCTAAACCCTAACCCTAAATATTTCAAATTAAACCTCAAACCCTAAAATTTTAAATTAATTTCACAGTAAATATTTTAAATTAAACCCTAAACTCAAACCCTAAAAATTTCAAATTAATTCCATGTTAAATATTTCAAATTAAGCCTTAAACCCTAAACCCTAAATATTTATGGTTTAATTTGAAATATTTAGGATTTAGGGTTTAAGGCTTAACCCTAAATATTTAGGGTTTAGGGTTTAAGGCTTAATTTGAAATATTTAATATGGAATTAATTTGAAATTTTTAGGGTTTGAGTTTAGGGTTTAATTTAAAATATTTATTGTGAAATTAATTTAAAATTTTAGGGTTTAAGGTTTAATTTGAAATATTTAGGGTTATGGTTTAGGATTTATATATGTGAAATTAATGTTTAGGGTTTTAGCTTTTGGGTTATAAATGTAGAAACCAATAAGAGTTAAATATTAAGTTGGGTGTTTTGGAGTATATTGTTGGGCTTGGTGCAGTGATTTAACCATTGCATTTCCACCTACACCACCCAGGTTCGAATCCCTTGGGTGGCAATTATGCTCAATTTCGTTTTCCTCTTCTAAATAGGTGGTGACACGTGTCACCACCTGATTGGAGGAGAAAAATAAATTAATAAAATTAAATCTAAATAATTAAAAGTCCTCCAATAAGGTGTTGACACGTGTCACTATCTAATTAAATAATTTATTATTTTATTAATTGAAAATTAGGACTAAATTGAAAAAATGTGTAAATAACAGGGACCAAATGTGTAATTTTTAAATATATCCATCAATTGCCACGTGACAGTTCCGTCACCCCACCGTTAATTTTTTAACGGCGGTGGTCAAAATAGGTTGATTTAATAAGTTTGGTGGTGTGATTGACGTTTTTTTTAGTTCGGTGGTTCAAATAGGTATCCCCAATATCTTCGGTGGTCACTGGTGTAGTTTTCCCTTATATGTTTAGTCTAAATAGATATATGTTACATGCTTCTCTCTCCCTAGATGACTCTTCAATACTTAATAAGGTCTCTACACCCCGTTCTTTGGAGCTCTCTCTAAGATAAGATCATCATTTCAAGTATCGCTATATGTCCCCCCTCCCCCCGAGCCATACATTTTAGCATACCTACTCTAGCTCTTCTTCCAAGTCATCCTATTTAATTTAATAAGATGATCAGCTATCTCATGAGAGAGGGGAAACACCAATAAAGCAAGAATTTCAAGAAATGCATCAGGCCTCAGGGATAGGTTATAAAATAGAATCAGGCCTCAGGGACAGGTTATAAAATAGCTGGACCCTTAGAGGCGTTCAATACTCCGATATATGGGAAAGGAAAAGGAGTTATCCATCATACGAAGGTAGTGGAAGATCGTGATTTAGGGAAGGAATTCAAAAGTTTTCATTGATTTAAGGTTTCCGTCCAACAGCTGACTAGATTTTTAGCCGTTAAAAAATATCTTAATCCGAGATAGCAGAGTTAGGCTTATTGAAATTGGAATCATAATCCGTATCAGCGGGTGAGCTTGTGTAACTATTAGCTGCTTTTGTCTTATTGGGTTGATCAACCGAAAAGGATAAAGGCGTTGTAAGCGGTTCAACTCGACTATCTGGTGACACGCTCACATCAATAAAAAGGTTGAATGCAGGTGCGTATCCCAAATGAAGGTGTACTTTAGGAAGGTGCTTTAGTGGTTGCCCTTCAGGCGGAGTGTTGGATCTGCGGCCTGGCATACAACTCTTAAAATATCGGATGCTTTTGTGGTTATGTGCCTTGGCCTGGCCAAAGTTAGATATAGATCGGTTGGCGCTGGATCCCTGGATGGAGGTAGTGGATCTAAACCCTTAAAATTATTTTATAGACTCTGCTCACCACGTCATCCATGGTCTTCATCCACTAAAAACAACCAATTAATCTTGAAAAAACAATATACAGTCAAGACAACAAAAAATCACTACCAAAGAATGCATTTCTCCTAAGAATGAATGAAGTGGAAATGATCATTGTTTACCTATAAAATAAATAAAAATAAAAAACACAACAAATTATCAACACAGTTTAGATTCAATAAATCATGTGTCTATGAAGAGAAATTATTTTAATGACTCGGCTCACCATGTCATCCATGGTATTCATCCACTAAAAACAACCAATTAATTCTCTTTTTACATGTCACTAATCCATTCATAATCAATTTCCATGTAACTACCCACTTCCTATTTACATGGCATAAAAAGGAAAAAATATATCATAGGCTCGACTCGCCATGTCATCCATGGTCCCAACCAATAAAAATAATTTATTTCATTAATTCTTTCCATGTAATAATTTTACCAAGCAGAGATTCACTAGGTAAAAAGTGTTTCTTTAATTTAATTTATAATAAATATGAGTGAAGATTCACGTGGTAAAAAGATGACATGAAAAAAATTAATAAAATGGATGATTCTTATTGATTTGGATCATGGATGACGTCACGAGCCGGACCTATAATATAATTTCTTTATAAAAAAGATGAATATTCTTTTAAAAAGGATATGTGGCTGAATTTTAAAGACGAGACCACAGATGACGTGATAGTCCCGGACTATATAATAATTTCTCATCTACGAAACTAAATTTAGTGAAAAATTCACTATCCATTTTATACCAATCAGACTCATTATTATTGACATACTCTTGTACTTAAACAATCAAAATTTTCTACCCTCTAATTGTTTCTCATCAAGCACTTAGTACAACAATAGCATGTCAACCATTAAAGTTCGAACGAACACTTTGAATCGTTTCTTTGGATGAATTTTGTTAATAATCCAAATTGGATTATTATTTAGGTTTCTAGGGTAGTTTAGGGAAATTTTTGGGATGTAGGCTAAAACCTACAGTACCACGCCACCTTCTTATGGCGTGGTCACTTTTATAGCCAACCTCGCCACCATCTTCTGGCGAGGTCACATGGTGGCTGTCTTCGGCTGGCTGCTCGGCTCAAATGGTGGCCGGTGGCTGGTGCCTCAACACAGGGAAGGGTGACCTCGCCACTTCCTTATGGCGAGGTCACATGGGCCATGCATTGCATGCGGTTCATGCAAGGTGGCTGGTTCTTTTAGGGTTTGGCATTGGTTTAGGGTTATAGCTTATGTTTTTATTTTTATTTTTATTTAAATATATTAAAATTTTAGGTAGGGTTCATGCATGGTGAGGTCACATGGCTCATGCATTTTACATAGGGTTCATCCATGGTAAGTATGGTTTAGGGTTTAGGGTATGTGTGGATTAGGGTTTGGGGCTAATTTGCGATTTAGAGGTAATTTCTGGGTGGATCTATTTTTACGTTAATTCGAATCTAATATAAATTTTTATGGCGAGGTCACATGGGCCATGCATTTTACGTGGCCTGCATACGTTTTATGCATGGTATGTATGGTTTAGGGTTTGTTTGGATTAGGGTTTGGGGCTCATTTATATATTTTTCTTCAGTTGGATTAGTGCATGTTTATCTAAACTCAAAATCGACCTAAAACCCTTATTTATTAAAACAAATTGATATTATTAAATTTTATCGGATCAAAACTCATCGAATATAGTTTTTTTACCAACCCTTATTTTCACTTGCTTTTTTTATTTTTTAGTTATTACATACATAATATATTTTATAATAGTCTAAAGATGATGATTATAGCGTATTATTTATTTAGGGTTTAGGGTTTAGCGTATTATTTGTTTATACATATTCTTAATCTTTTAACAATACATGTATATATTATAGACAAAATTTAAACTCGTATATTAACAATACATATATATTTTATAGACAAAATTTAAACTCGTATATTCTAAAATAAATATTATCTGATTTTTACTACAATGCTCACTAAATTCTATGCATATAATACTTTTTAATTGTCAAAGAATATCACATGAAATGAAAGTTTACATATTATAATGATGTAGTCACCACTCATGCGAAATGAAGTTCATGCTCTTTCTTTAATGATTAATATTTGTCGGGGGTAGTTCGAGGACAAAATTTGAAAATTTTTTAGGTTTTAATTTTTTTCATGTGTTTCAAAATTTTAAAAAAAATCTTTTAAAAATTATTTAGATAGGAATTGAATTGAATTAATTGTTTAAATCGATTCAATTTAAATATCAGTCAATAGTTCGAATATTTTCACATTCGAATATGAATTGTAAAAAAAGGAAATGTTAATGATTTTACATTAGTTCGAATATGAGATGTAAAAAAGTAAAGGTTAATAAATTATTTTAGATCTTCATATCTGACTTCTGTCGTTGCTTATGTGAAAATTGTATGGTTTGAGCATTTTTTCACTATTAAACCAAATAATACTAATAATATGATATGAAATTAGAGTGTTGAATTTTTTAGTTCTAGATAGATTCAATAGGAGTGTTTTTTTAACGTTTCAAAAACTAATTTTTTTTATTCAAGGTTAGTTTATTACGTATACAATAAAATCAACAAAATTTAAACTTTTAGGACGATAACTGATACCGATATGAGAAGCATGCACCAAGCCTAATGGACGATAATTTAAACTTGTTTGTCTAGTTCCTGAAGGTGAGATTGTGTTTGGTTTTGGAACTTTTCCTGTGAAACGGTTAACCTCTCAACAATAGATTCAATGGAAGATTTCTGGGGGGATTGATTTTGGTAGGGAGGTTGTCTAGTTTGGAAATTTGGGTTCCTATTACCATAGCTAAGGTTAGGATGATCTCTCCAACCGGGGTTGAACGTGTTGCTTTGTGGATTATATGGCCTTTGGGGAGGTCCGGGAAAATTGTGTAAGGCGTTGACTTGAGCACCAGACGTTTCCCTCAGTAGTGGGCATAAATCGGTTGCGTGATCTTGCATAGTACAAATCCCGCACGCCTTAGCAACTCCTATTTCTCCTGAAACAAGTGAATGCACAATATTAGTCAAATTATCAATCTTATTTTCTAATGTAATTGTGCTTACTGTCTGAACCCGTCGACTGGGTTCACTTGTAGAACCAAATTGCTGCGAATTTGCAGCCATTGTGGAGATTAATTTTCTCGCTGCAGTAGGAGTCATGTTAACGAGCGCGCCACCGCTTGCTGCATCTACCATCTTTTTGTCCATCGGTAACATTCCTTCGTTTAGGTATTGAAGGAGTGTTTGCTCGGATAAGCCATGTTGTGGACAGCTTGTGCATAGCTTCTTGAACCTTTCCCAATAATCATATACAGATTCTTCGTGCATTTGTTGGATACTCAATATGTTTCGCCTAATTTCTGTCGCTTTTTCCGCAGGGAAGTATCTGTCAAGAAAAACACAAGAAAGGTCAGACCATGTATTAATTGAATTCGGAGGTAAATAAAATAACCACTCTTTAGCCGTTCCGGCTAAGGAAAAAGGAAAAGCCCTTAGTTTTATTTTGTCCTCTGAGACCCCTTGTGGCTTCATGCTGCTACACACCATATGGAATTCAGCAAGATGCTTGTGTGGGCTTTCAGTAGGGAGGCCATTAAAGGTAGGGAGTAGGTGAATTAATCATGTTTTGAGCTGGAAGGGAGTGTCGCCTTGAGGAAAGGCGATGCAGAGTGGTTGCTGCATAGTAGGGGCTGCGTTCAGCTCTCGAATCATTTGGTCCGCCATCGGTTTTGGTTCCTGTGTAGGTTCTTCAATTGGTGTAGTTTCGGAGGTGGATTCTTGTTCGGGTCGTCGTGTGCTTTGTTGTTTCTTTCGTCGAAGTGTTTCGCCGTGAGTTCTACGAGCGCTTGCTTCGATTTCTGGGTTATATGGAGCTAAAGTACCCGGGTTCTTCCTGGTCATAAAAATAAAACAAAAATCAGTCAAAAATTGCCGAAAATAAATCTCCCCGGCAACGGCGCCAATTTTTACAAGTCGTCGTTTAACCGGTCAAAAATAAATAAATATTTAACCTCTTTCAACAATAAATAAAATAAAGATACTGAGTAGATATAGGGAAAGAGGGTCGATCCGTGAGGAGATTAGCTGGAATTATTGACTGAATACTGCTTCAAGTATTACTCCCAGGAATATCTGCAGAATAATTAAATAATGTGGGTGGAAGTGATTTGATATTGAGTGAAGTAATAAAATTAAAATGAAAAAATTAAAAATAAGGAAAACCAAGTATGTGAAATAGCCTCGAACCAGCTCCTTCAATTCTTTCGATCACTGAAATAGATTTTTATTTCGGGGATCATGTCGGTTACAGTCTACGAGGCCCAACTCGTCGTAACTTGTTTCTCTCTCGAGTAACCAATCATCCCAAGTCTATCTTCGGAAGATGGTTCTTAAATAAATCAACCACGTCTATCGCCGTTAAATTATTTAGAATAAAAACAGGAAAAACCCGACTCAGAAATTGTCTAAAAAGAATCGCTTCTGATTTTATCTTTCCTTAGCGGACTGCCACTAAGAGTGTTCATAGGAAGTCGAAATTGCCACAGGCCGATCCTTCCTCCCGACTGTGTTTTTAAGCGATTTCAGACCAACGGGCCCTTTTTGATTTGAAAAACGGTTAAAACCTTTAGTAAGGCCGATTGCCAAACTATCTAAGCAGAAAGATAAAAATGATTTTCCAAAAGAATTTAAGCAAGTTCAATTCTCACGAATCGAATTGACTTGGCTGGTTCTTGGCTTAAAAGATTTAGCTAAACATGATATCGGTTATCATGCTTAACTTGGTTTTAAAATAATTAAATAACATAAAATAAACGAGACAAAGAAAATAAAAGAAAAGAACTTGGATTAAACCGAAAATGTTTACAAAGATAAAAGAGAACTCAAAGCTAGAAGATGATCTTAAGCCTTCACCAAAGGTTGGTATTTATAGGCTTAGATTTACAAAGATAAGAGATAAGAAATAACAATTCAAATTCAAATGTTGATTAAAATTCAAAATAAAACTAAATGGATAAAAACTGATAAACTGATCGGATCTTCTCTCGGAACATTCCAGGATCTTCTAGAAGTTGCCATGTCACTGCCACATCACTGCCACGTCACTGCCACGTTAGACGCGTCGTGCCTGGTGTCGTGCCCATGATGCCAGTCATGACATAATATATAAAAAAACTGCAGAAATGCTCCCTTTTCACTGCTATTTCCAGAATTGGATCCCTGCACAAAATGTAACAAAAACAACATGTATTAAGCAGCAAGAAGTCCCAATAACTAGAAAAGTAGCATGTGAAATATGTCAAATTTGAGAACTCATTAAATTCCCCCTCACTTGTCTCATACTTGTCCTCAAGTATGTCCGAAAAAACATAAACCCAAGAATGAATTTCTCAAGCCATTACAAGCATCAAACACAATCATAAGAGTTCTAGCGGGAAAAGAGTATCATGAAAGAAACATAATCAAACCAAATGAATGCAAGCAAAGAACAACCCTTGTCTCTTCCAATTACCTATCAAACATTAATCAAATCTTAACCTAGTCTTAATCCTCACCAAGATACACTCAAGAGCACTCAAAGTGTTTGAAGGTAAATGTGAAGCAAAAACACTCTAAGTCATGCATGAACAAAGGTTTCCATAAGCTTGTAACAAGTTCAATTCTCCACCACTTATTAGAATCGAGGTGCAAAAATCATTAGGTCTTTTATTCAAGGTGTAATGTGGGTTTAGGAAAGGGTAAAAAGATGGAAAGGAAATAAACAAAGAAGATGATCAATGCAAGATTTTTCAAACAATAAACAGTGAAGACAAATAAGGAGCTTAAAGATGGGAAAGCAAACACACATTTTTTTCTTTTCTTCTTTTCGAAATTGTTTTTTTCTTCTTCTTTTTTTTTCTTTCGAAGCAATTGCTTCTTTTATTCTATTTTTTCTTTGTTTTTTTCTTCATCATTTTTCTGGAAAAATTATGCCCTTATTTGAAAAGTATCTCCTTCATGTCTAATAAGGAGTCTAGCATTTGATCAATTGAAATGGTTAAGTCAAGGAAATGGGGTGTAAGGCTAACAAAGGCTCACTAGGCGATGAGAAAGGGTAAAATGGAAGGGATAGAAGAGGTTAAAGCCTAATGCCTAAATCATTTTAAAGCACCTCGTTCTTAGTGTAGTCTCGAATCGTAAGCAAGCCACAAGTTCTAGATTCCTAAAATTCAGGATGACACTCTCAAGCAAAAGAAACGAGCATAATATGAAGAATGCATGCTCAAGGCTCAAATCTTACCAAAATTGGGCTAATTTGATTAAGCTAGGCGAGAAATATAATTAACACTATCAAGAGTAATTAAAAGAGATGTCAAACTGCAGATTACCCATATCCTTTGATTATCAAAATGCTCCAATTCAATCATTCCTAAGCACTAGAACAAGTACAACATGCTGGTCAACAAGTAATGGCAAGAAAAAAAATTCATCTCAAGTTTAATCAAAGTCAAACATATAATTAAACAAGCATAGGACAAGTGGTGTTGTTGCACCCTCCCCCTCACTCAAATGAATTGCCCCAATTCAGAGAAAAGAATTAAAAAGTAAGGCAAAGAGGGGTAAAGGAAACTCCCCGTGATCAACGATGATTACGGCCACGTCCGCGGCCGCGCCCAGGACGTAGGTAAGAGAGGATTTTGGAAATGTTGTCTTCTAGTGCGTGGAGGCGCACAACAAAATCCGGAACATCGTGTGAAGGCTGCTCTTGGGGAGAAGGGGAGCGAGGGGCGTGTGGGGTATTTCTGCGATCGAAAACCCTCCTCGTTCTTGGTGTTAAAATTCCTGGTGGATTGAAGAAAGGCGCATCTGGTGGTCCATCAAGTAGTCTCATGGAATCCAAGCAACGCTCATCTAAAGCATCCATAGAAAAGACGTAAGTAAAATTCTCAATATCAAAGTGAGCTATTCTAGATGCAAAGTGAGTAATTAAAGGACCAAGTATTAAGGGGCGGTTATACCGGATGATGACTTTGAATTGGCGAGCTAACCAAAATCCTAAGTTACCTTTCTTCCCGAATGCATACACCAAAGGAAAAATAGTTCAGTCTTACTCAGAGTAGCAGAGGCATCGTTACGTCCAGAAAAATTGTAGGCAAGGAAGCGATGAACGTAACGTAGCCCTGGTTCTTAAAGCGTAATAGCTTTGGTGGAACGAGGGTCGAAGACTATGTCTGCTTGTCCGGAGAGCTCAAAATAAGCTGCATTTTCATCAAAATCTGCAGGAATCTCAAATAATGCTGTCAGATAATCAGGGTCTGTGACGTTAGTCACAAAACCCATAGCTAAATTAAATTCATTGACAGACATAGCAAAGCTTTCACCACATAGCCGAAATCTGACAATAGTAGGGGAATCAGGCGTAATGTAACTAGTTTCGGCAAAAGAGAAAGTATAGTAGAATTCAAAAACTAACTCATAAAATGTTCCACAGTTTATTTCAGAATAAGCAGTCCAACCGATATTATTAAAATAGTTTGTGACAGATTCAGAGATATTCAGATTAACAATAGTAAGCTGGGGAATGAATTTGCAAACTCGAAAAGGTCGATGTTCGATATTCTAAAATTGGTCAAGCTGATCAGAAGGAAAGATGAGGAAACCTTTGAGTTCTTCCTCGGTCGGAACTGCGTATTTACGCCCACGCCTATTTCTTTCTGAATTTCTTGTGTCGCCTCTGGGCGGAGAGGGAAAAGTTGATGCACTATTCTGCTGGGCAAAGTGCTCGTCATGGTGATAGTTTGTAGAGGACTGATGATCGTGGTGGATGTAACACTCGTGTTTTGGGGCTAGAAGTTAGTCGGGTTAGTGATTCGAGTCGGTGAAATTAAAATTAAATCAATTTGACCTTAACTTGGGCTAATTGGGTTCTAAAATAAAAAGGAGGGACCAATGCGGTGATTTAACCCAAATGTTTTAAAAAGCTAGATCACTTTTTGAAAGTTAAAGAGAACAAAAAAAATGTGTAGTCATCTTTCTCATTCTCCTTTCTTCACCATGGAAACCCTAACAAACCCTCCCAAATCCCAAATTTGTATTTCCATCAATTGCTTCATCAATTCAAGGGCGTTTTTAAAGGTAATCACATATTTGAACTCTCCTCTCCATTTCCTATCTATTCATGGTCATTGATTTTAAAACCATGAACTTTTGAAAATTAGGGTTTGATTTAAAGTTTGGGCTTTTAAGGGGTTTTTCATCTTGTTTTTATTAATTGAGTTGGGGCTTCGTTTACTCATATTAAAATACATATTATATGTTAATTTGGTTGAATTTTGATGAATTTCCGAAGTGGGTTCTTAAACCCATTTTTGAGTTGTCAAAAACACCATTTTTGGTGGGTTTTAGGTTGAAAACAAAAGGCTGATGATTTAGGTATGTTAGGAGGGTGATTTGGGACATTTTAGATGTCATTTGGGTGTTTAAAAACATGATTTTCTGCTGGGTAAAATAGGAGTACGAAAATGGAGTTTTGGAGGGTTTTGGGTGAGTTTTGGGGGTTGTTTTAGGTGAGAATTAATAGCCCAATGGTAGTACTATGGTTAGGGATTGATTTGGGACCATTTGTGGGTGTAAAGGGAATTGGAAATATGGATTTTGGAAGAGGTTTTGGGGCTGTCCGAAATTGCTAAGTTTGGGGTTTGGTCATGTCTTGCGACATTGTAAATTGTATTTGAATTGTGTTCCGGATTGGTATGTTGAGGTTGGGCTGATTTGAGGTTGTTTGAATTGTATTGAGGTTGATTAGAAGAAAGAATTTGGGTCGGCGAAGCATCGGGAAGAAATCCGGAAACTTGAAGGTGATGGTTGCTTGGTATTTGAGCTTGGAGGTGGAGGTGAGTGGTTAATGTTTTTAAATTGATTTTTAAGTTGTTGATTCAAGCATGTGGACTAGGTTGGACTTGGTAGACCCACCTAGAGTTAGGATTAGGGTGATAGCCTAATCCTAAACTTTAGTTAGAGACCTTGGATGTACTCTTTAATTATTGTTATGCCTCATGATAATTATGTACAATGTGATACACATGCATGTGAAAGTATGGCTTAATGTATTGATTTTATATGCATGTTGATGACAAATATAATGTGGATATATAATGAGATAATTGTTCGGATAACATACATGTGGTGTTGGTTTGTGAAATGAGGTTATGATGTGGATTGCATGATTTTGGAGAATCATGGTGAGTACGTGCTAAGTACGGATATTTTGTTGAAATTAATATTGTAAAAGGTTGTGGAATTTGATTTATATTGGCACTAGTATGCTTGGGTACAATGATCGATCATTAGGATGAGTGTTCACACAAATTGAGTCAAAACGTACGTGGCCTTGGTGGCGTTAAGGCACCAAGGAGGAGTACGGTGATGTAATATTCCATTGGAAGCTTTTATATATTTCTACGTGATGATGAGTGGAATCCCATCCGTAGGGCATGTGGTGATGGGTGGAATCCCGCCCATGCAAGGACCGGTGATGAGTGGAATCCCACCGAGGTAATGTTGTTGTTGGAAATGCGTTCCAATGGGTTATCCGCGTATTCGAGTCATAGCTAGGTGCCAATATGAGGTTGTATGAGTATACCAATATGAGATTATGCATATATGCTTGTATGATACGAAATGTGATGCCCTTTATGATTTGATATATGATGTGGTTAATGCATTGAGATATATACCGTTGTAAGTTGAGCTTATGAGATGTTGAGCATGACATAATGTTGATTATATGTTCATGCATCATGTTCATTTTGGCCTTTGCGGATCGGAGGTGAGATCATGCATTTCATTTTGGAAATAGCTCGTGCTTGGACCCTGCATTGTCGAAGGTTTGTTTTATGAGCTTACCCTCACTAAGCTTTTATGCTTACGCTCTTTTTTGTTCGACAATGCAGATAAATAACTTGTGGGTGGCAAAGGCAAGGAAAGGCCTCCAAGTGATGCTATCGGTTAGCTCAATGTATGAATTTTAAGTAATAGTTTGTAATAGTTAAGCAATGGGATAGGTATTGTTGATTTGAGTTTTGATGTATGTCGATATTGGTCTTGATCTTCGATGCCTTGTTTGATCTATAAATATTGCTTATGTTACATGCCTTGAATGTCTACATGTTTTGGTTGCTAAGGCATGAAACCTTAAATGCTTGTATGTCCATAAATGCATGAAATTCCCTTTTGTATGAATGTTATGTATGAATGCCTTACTATTTGTTGATTGCTTCCTTTGGCTTTAGTATGATTACTTAAATGTTGGTATGTGCCTAGGAGAGTCCAAAAATGCATCTAGAGTCGTGTTTGGGGTCATCGAGTTTGCAATTGTGGAATTGCAGTGCAAGGCGTATCGATACGCCTCAGGGCCGTATCGATACGGCCTTGTTCAAATGCCACGATTTTGGCCTGGCGTACCGATACCCTAAGGGTATCGATACCCTCCAATGTCACTGGAATTTGGAGAAGTTGGAACGAGTAGTGTGTACCGATACGGGGTTCCCGAGTATCGATACGGGTCTACTCTGTTGACCAAGAAGGGTTGACTTCTTGGGTTAACCTAGAAAGGGCGTATCGATACCCCTAGCTAGGGTACCGATACGGTCTGCCTTATAAGTTTAAAATTTAACCGTTATGTATGGTCGTGTTTAGAATGCGTTTCCTTTGAATGGTTTCCGCTGTTGTGAATCACATAGGACGTAATGTTCATCTAGGCAAGATTAAAATGAAAAAAATAAAATAGGGTTGCTAACCGAGGGGGAATCCTTTGGGTTTCGCTTCGGTTTTCCCCGTGTGGCCCACTCGAACCGGTCATTCGGCCAGACCGGGGCAAGGGGGTTACATTTGTTGGTATCAGATCCTGATGTTTCCGAGACCTTGGGCAGGTAAGTGAGGTAAGTTTAAGTTTTAAATTGATATGCACGGTGTTTGCTTGCTCTGTAAGTATGACTGCTTGTATGACAAGTATGTTGATTGCTTGTTTAAAAGCATGTTGTTTGTTATCCGTGTATGCTGTGATGAATGATTGTTTGATTGAGAATGCATGTTGTTTGATAGTACGTGTATGTTTGCTTGTTTAGCAAGTAAGCCTTGTTATATGCTTGTTTGAGCATGTATGTGTGTTGATTTGTTTGAAGCATGTTTAGTAGAGTCCCATTGCTATTATTACATTGAAAAAAAAGGATTTTTAAGTGAGGGAATCATACTTGAGCCACTAGGAAGCCTTGCCTTGCTAACCCAATCGTGTATGTTTTACTGTTGATGTTGTTGTTGATTTAATTGCTTTTCGGTAGGTAGAAGTCTTAGTTTCTAAAAAGGGTGGACGATGTTGAGGGAGTCCATCACCTCAGTTAGAGAGGTATGGTTGTACCAGAATTGAGGTACAATTTGTCCGTTTGAGACAGTGTGTATGTGGGTTGATTCCTGTGGATGAGGGACGATGTGACCAACTCTGGCATTAGTTGGTAAGAAGAAGTGAAGGCATAGGAGTGGGAGTAAGAGTGGTGTCGATGTTTTAACAGATAAGCCCTTGGTGCAGTATTAAGTCGCTTCCTCCAGTTGATTCTAAATCCATGCTTTTGTATATCGTCAGTAAGCATACAAGTTTGAATATGCCCGGTGAAGTGTTAGAGGTAGGTGCGAATACCTTGGTTCTTTTAGCGAGATTAGGGTAGGGGGTCTCGTGTGAGTAATCTGAAATTCAGAAGTGTTAGTTGGTGACCGTTGGGGTTCGGCCTATGATTTTAATGCAAGACAGTCGGTCAGTGTCCGAGAGTGGGAGCTAGTTTGTGTGATTGGGTCAGTGTACGTTGAGTTGTTTTCCAGCAAGCGGAAGAGATGAAGTCACTTCCGATATAGTTGAGCCGAGAAGGGAGCCTTGAGCTTTGACTCCAGGTTGTTTGGTAGGGGTAGAACAAGTCCAACATGACTGTTTTTGTGTGATCAGAATTGAATCTTGAAGTTACGAGATGCTCTAAGAACAGTTTAGAATAGTCGGATTTTGTTGAAGAACCAGTATGAAAACAAGAAGACCGAAGACTATCAGTTGTGTACATGTGAAGTTACAATTTCTGCGAATACATCCTTTTGTGTGAGCATGTAAGAAATTAGATATCCTTGTTGAGACCTTAGATATAGGGACACATGTGACTAGCCTTTGGGAGATAGTAGTGATCAGAAAGATGTACAGAAGGTGTTTGTTGGTAGTTCAGAGTTACTAGTTTCTAGTAGATGTGAAGTGATTGTCTTCCTACGGTTTCGATGTACCTTTTTGACATGGTTTGGCTTGTAGAGCACAAAGTTAGGATATACGTTGAGACGAAGAGAGAGTGGACTTGAAGTTGCAGATTTTTGTGAGACTATAGTAGTAGGTGAGGAGGTGAACTTCTTGTCGAATGTTGATCCAGCTTTGGAGGTCGAAGATTGATTGAGTTTAGTTGGCAGGCTTGCTTAGCAAGTGTGATGGATTTGATTTTTGAATGAAGATTAGACCGCAAAATGTTAGGATAGTTTGTGTTTTATTTTCCTAGAAGTATTTGGAAGATTTACCCGATTTGTCTCTTGGTAGGGAAGAAGAGTTTGTTGTTGAGACCGTCTTCGAGTTTGCCCCCGTTTTGATTGCTTTGTATCTTCTGACTCCTGAAAGAATTGAGAGTATTGAAAGATCAATTACGAAGTTTGTTGGACCTTAGACTCATTAGGCCTAGTATGTCATCTTAGAGTATGACAATACAATTTGTGAAGAAGGTGGAAGACAATACGAGAATGTGTTTAGATTTCAGACAGATGAAACAAGTGACAGTGAATAATTAGTATCCGTTTCCGAGTGTCAGTGAATTGTTGATCAGTCAGTGTGTGCTTCAGTCTTTTCGAAGATTAGTTTGAGATTCGTTTACTACCAGTTGAAAGTGAGAAGATTTGAAGTACCGAAGACAGCTTTAGGGGCGAGATGTGATCACCTTGAGTTCTGAGTTATGCCGTTTTGTTTGACTAGTGTATTAGTTACCTTCATAGAGATGTTGAACAGAATAATTCCCGAGTTCCTTGATCGGTTGTAGTAGTTTTCATAGATGACACATAAGTATATTCACGTACCGAAGAGGGCCATGACAAGCTTTGAAGTTAGTGTGATAGATCCTTCTAGGAAATCAGTTGTATGTCAAGCTATGCAACGTGAACTTCGAGTTAATAAAGATGTTCCCCTAGGACATGCAGAGCATCCGAGTGTATTAGAGTAAATCCCAAGTAGGCAAAAGAAGATATGAGTTGGAGGAAATTGAAGACTGTGACAGATATCTATAGTTCCTAGGTCTAGCATTGTTACTTTCAGAGAATTGTAAATAGTTTTTTGAAGATAGTTGCTCCATTGATAGATTGCTACAGAAGAATGTTCAGTTGTGTGCTTATGCAAGATAGAGGATTGTAGCTTATTCATCGAGATAGTTGAAAGACCGAGAGAAGAGTTATCTGATATGAGACATAGAGTTAATTACATTTGTAATTGCTTCGAAGACTTGGAGACAAGCTTGTGTAGTAAGAAATGCACAGTGTATATGTACGTATCATCAGAACTTGAAATATTTGAAGACTTAGGAAGGGTTGAAACTTGAACAGCATAAAGTGTTAGAACTGCTTGAAGACTGTAATATCAAGATTGAGTACCATCCGAAGATAGTCAACTTAGTAACCGATATTTCGAGTTGTAATTGTTGTTAGATTAGTAGTTGAGTTACGAGTTGCAATTGCCGAATTCCGTTTATCAAATGATAGTAGTTTTGTGGCCGAGTTTCAAGTTGAGAGTACTTTGAGTCAGAATGTTTGAAGAGAAACAGTTGCAAGACGGATTCTTGGCACCTCACGTGCAAGACATAGCGGAAAGAAGACCTTCAGAAGACAATTCAGAGGTGATAGAGTTTGTATTGTTAGAGATAGAATTCTTGTACTGATTGGCATAGTGTTTTGAGATGTATTGTTTTGGTCGAAGCACACGGTAGTTCATTTGTATTGCATCTGAGTTGTATGAAGACGTATTGTGGGTTGAAGACGAGTGCTTCGGGATTGGGTTGATGAATAATGTGGTTCAGTATGAGAGTTAGTGTGTAAATTGTCAGCGTATTAAGACCGAGTGTCAGTTTTCTTCTAGTTTGTTACATCCGTGGAAGGTTCTTAATGGAAGTGGGTAATAGAGATCCGAGATTTCAATTAGATTGTTTTTGAAGACGTCTGCATAGTGTTTGATTAATTGATGAGGTCAGATGATCCATTAGAGAAAGTCATCGGTCAAGTTTTTAAACAGTGCTTATGAGTTGTGAGTCGGGATGGATCCGTTGTTTATTTGTTGTAGTTACCACTAAGGTTAGAAGGAGGTTTGTGATGTGTCTGTGAATCTATGATTCGGGGATGTGAGTCAGATCTGCTCCGTGCTATGTTTGTTGAAGAGATTGAGTTGAGTTTGAAATTGTGCGCAACGAAGAATCAGTTGAGATCTTAGCATCAGATATCTATTGTTGTGTGGTAAGTCCACCGAGGTTGGTTAGTGTGTTGTGGTGTGAAAGAAAGTGGGTTCCTGTCCGATAAATTTCGGGGACGAAATTTCCTTAAGTGGGGGAGAGTTGTAACACCCGTGTTTTGGGGCTAGGAGTTAGTCGGGTTAGTGGTCCGAGTCGGTGAAATTAAAATTAAATCAATTTGACCTTAACTTGGGCTAATTGGGTTCTAAAATAAAAAGGAGGGACCAATGCGGTGATTTAACCCAAATGTTTTAAAAAGCTAGACCACTTTTTGAAAGTTAAAGAGAACAAAAAAATGTGTAGTCATCTTTCTCATTCTTCTTTCTTCACCATGGAAACCCTAACAAACCCTCCCAAATCCCAAATTTGTATTTCAATCAATTGCTTCATCAATTCAAGGGCGTTTTTAAAGGTAATCACATATTTGAACTCTCCTCTCCATTTCCTATCTATTCATGGTCATTGATTTTAAAACCATGAACTTTTGAAAATTAGGGTTTGATTTAAAGTTTGGGTTTTAAGGGGTTTTTCATCTTGTTTAGATTAATTGAGTTGGGGCATTGTTTACTCATATTAAAATACACATTATATGTTAATTTGGTTGGATTTTGATGAATTTCCGAAGTGGGTTCTTAAACCCATTTTTGAGTTGTCAAAAATACCATTTTTGGTGGGTTTTAGGTTGAAAACAAAGGGATGATGGTTTAGGTATGTTAGTAGGGTGATTTGGGACATTTTAGATGTCATTTGGGTGTTTAAAAACATGATTTTCTGCTGGGTAAAATAGGAGTACGAAAATGGAGTTTTGGAGGGTTTTGGGTGAGTTTTGGGGGTTGTTTTAGGTGGGAATTGATAGCCCAATGGTAGTACTATGGTTAGGGATTGATTTGGGACCATTTGTGGGTGTAAAGGGAATTGGAAACATGGATTTTGGAAGAGGTTTTGGGGCTGTCCGAAATTGCTAAGTTTGGGGTTTGGTCATGTCTTGCGACATTGTAAATTGTATTTGAATTGTGTTCCGGATTGGTATGTTGAGGTTGGGCTGATTTGAGGTTGTTTGAATTGTATTGAGGTTGATTAGAAGCAAGAATTTGGGTCGGCGAACCATCGGGAAGAAATCCGGAAACTTGAAGGTGATGGTTAATTGGTATTTGAGCTTGGAGGTGGAGGTGAGTGGTTAATGTTTTTAAATTGATTTTTAAGTGGTTGGTTCAAGCATGTGGACTAGGTTGGGCATGGTAGACCCACCTAGAGTTAGGATTAGGGTGGTAGCCTAGTCCTAAACTTTAGTTAGAGACCTTGGATGTACTCTTTAATTATTGTTATGTCTCATGATAATTATGTACAATGTGATACACATGCATGTGAAAGTATGGCTTAATGTATTGATTTTATATGCATGTTGATGACAAATATAATGTGGATAGATAATGAGATAATTGTTCGGATGACATACATGTGGTGTTGGTTTGTGAAATGAGGTTATGATGTGGATTGCATGATTTTGGAGAATCATGGTGAGTACGTGCTAAGTACGGATATTATGTTGAAATTGATATTGTAAAAGGTTGTGGAATTTGATTTATATTGGCACTAGTATGCTTGGATACAATGATCGATCATTAGGATGAGTGTGCACACAAATTGAGTCAAAACGTACGTGACCTTGGTGGCGTTAAGGCACCAAGGAGGAGTACGGCGATGTAATATTCCACCGGAAGCTTTTATATATTTCTACGTGATGATGAGTGGAATCTCATCCGTAGGGCATGTGGTGATGAGTGGAATCCCGCCCATGCAAGGACCGGTGATGAGTGGAATCCCACCGAGGTAATGTTGTTGTTGGAAATGCGTTCCAATGGGTTATTCGCGTATTCGAGTCATAGCTAGGTGCCAATATGAGGTTGTATGAGTATACCAATATGAGATTATGCATATATGCTTGTATGATACGAAATGTGATGCCCTTTATGATTTGTTATATGATGTGGTTAATGCATTGAGATATATACCGTTGTAAGTTGAGCTTATGAGATGTTGAGCATGACATAATGTTGATTATATGTTCATGCATCATGTTCATTTTGGCCTTTGCGGATCGGAGGTGAGATCATGCATTTCATTTTGGAAATAGCTCCTGCTTGGACCATGCATTGTCGAAGGTTTGTTTTATGAGCTTACCCTCACTAAGCTTTTATGCTTACGCTCTCTTTTGTTCGACAATGCAAATAAATAACTTGTGGGTGGCAAAGGCAAGGAAAGATCTCCAAGTGATGCTATCGGTTAGCTCAATGTATGAATTTTAAGTAATAGTTTGTAATAGTTAAGCAATGGGATAGGTATTGTTGATTTGAGTTTTGATGTATGTCGATATTGGTCTTGATCTTGGATGCCTTGTTTGATCTATAAATATTGCTTATGTTACATGCCTTGAATGTGTACATGTTTTGGTTGCTAAGTCATGAAACCTTAAATGCTTGTATGTCCATAAATGCATGAAATTCCCTTTTGTATGAATGCTATGTATGAATGCCTTACTATTTGTTGATTGCTTCCTTTGGCTTTAGTATGATTACTTAAATGTTGGTATGTGCCTAGGAGAGTCCAAAAATGCATCTAGAGTCGTGTTTGGGGTCATCGAGTTGGCAATTGTGGAATTGCAGTGCAGGGCGTATCGATACGCCTCAGGGCTGTATCGATACAGCCTTGTTCAAATGCCACGATTTTGGCCTGGCGTACCGATACCCTAAGGGTATCGATACCCTCCAATGTCACTGGAATTTGGAGAAGTTGGAACGAGTAGTGCGTACCGATACGGGGTTCCCGAGTATCGATACGGGTCTACTCTGTTGACCAAGAAGGGTTGACTTCTTGGGTTGACCTAGACAGGGCGTATCGATACCCCTAGCTAGGGTACCGATACGGTCTGCCTTATAAGTTTAAAATTTAACCGTTATGTATGGCCGTGTTTAGAATGTGTTTCCTTTGAATGGTTTCCGCTGTTGTGAATCACATAGGATGTAATGTTCATCTAGGCAAGATTAAAATGAAAAAAATAAAATAGGGTTGCTAACCGAGGGGGAGTCCTTTGGGTTTCGCTTCGGTTTTCCCCGTGTGGCCCACTCGGACCGGTCATCTGGCCAGACCGAGGCGAGGGGGTTACAGTGGAAACCGTAATCGGCCGAGAAATCTTCTGTGTAACCAAAAGAGGGGTGATACATTAGCAATGGGCGTGTTAATATCGGAGTAGAATTTACCTCGGGGTGTTGCTCCGATTCGGCAAAATGCATGGAAAATGAAGGGATTGTGGAATCCCTCTATTGGGTATGTGATGGATGCTGCCTAGAGGGTGTGGAGGAGTCCACAATAGGCATCGAGTATAATGATGGTGACGGAGACCGTGGGGATGGCGGACGGCGGCTGGTGCTTGGACCAGCGGCGCTGTTGGAACGGTGCGAACGGCGGCTGACGTTCGGGGAAGGAGGCAGAGGAGCTGCGGTAGTCGGGGGGATAGGATTTTCGGCCGGCGGAGTGGTGGCTTGTCGTTGACGACCTCCGCGGCGAGGAGGAGGTGTGGCGAAGGGTTCAGACTCGCTGATAATCTCCATAAACTGGGGCAGTTGAAAACGACGCTGTCCGCCGATAACCATCGGTGGTTCTTGAGGGAGTTGGCGGGCTTGTTGTCTTGTGCGTGGCATTGTGGGCTGATGTCGGAGGTGGAAATCCGGCTGGGTGTGTTTTGCGGTGGGGTGAGCTTGCTAGGGTTTGGTGGTGTTTGCGGGAAGGAAAGAAAGGGAAAAGGGGGGAAAGGGTTTGTTCGACGAAATGTTTAATGGAAAGGTCTCGGGGCTATCGTGCACCGTTCATTGAGTGTGCAAAAATGCACCGCGGTTAATGTAACGGTGCACTTTGGTTGTGGGAATTTGATTGTCCTGCTGCATTCGAAAGAAAACCTGCAGTGAAAAAAATGGTTATTTAAGAAAGAAATAAACTGAAGAAGAGAGTAAAAAAATAAAATAAAATAATAAATAAAAAATGAACCAATAGGTTGCCTCCCATTTAGCGCTTCTAGAAGTTGCCACGTCACTGTCACGTCAGACGCGTCGTGCCTGGTGTCGTGCCCATGATGCCAGTCATGACAGAATATATAAAAAAACTGCAGAAATGCTCCATTTTCACTGCTATTTTCAGAATTGGATCCCTGCACAAAATGTAACAAAAACAACATGTATTAAGCAGCAAGAAGTCCCAATAACTAGAAAAGTAGCATGTGAAATATGTCAAATTTGAGAACTCATCAATACTCGCTCTTAACCTTAAACCCTAAACCTAGACATAAAAATAGGTACACCTTAAACGCAAATTAGCCCCAAACCCTAAACCATAAACCAATACTGAAACTGAAGAGTAACATATAAAGTATTATATAAATATTTTTATATAATTTTAGTTTGACTAGTGATAAAAAATGTGTGAAAATTAACATATAAAGTATTAGTTAGGTTCAATAAATTAGTTGTTTATTCAATTATTTTTTTATTTTCGAAAAAAAATAAAAATTAAAAAAAAGTTAAATGAAAATTCATGATTCAATTTTTAATTCAAATAAAAATATAATAAATTTATATTAGATTCGAATTAACGTAAAAATATATCTGCCCGAAAATTATCTCTAAACCGTAAATTAGCCCCAAACCCTAATACACACATACCTTAAACCCTAAACCATACTTATCATGCATGAACCCTACGTAAAATGCATGGGCCATGTGACCTCGCCATGCATGAACCCTACGTAAAATTTTAATAAATTTAATTAAAACATAAGCTATAACCCTAAACCAATGTCAAACCCTAAAAGATACATACCTTGTATGAACTGTTAGCAGGCCATGCATGGCCCATGTGACCTCGCCATAAGGAGGTGGCGAGGTCACCCTTCCCCTTGTTTAGGCACCAGCCATCAGCCACCATGTGAGCCGACCAGAGCCGACCAGCCAGCCGAAAGCAGCCACCATGTAACCTCGCCAGGAGGAGGTGGCGAGGTTGGCCATAAAAGTGACCACGCTATAAGGAGGTGACGTGGTACTGTAAGTTTTGGCCTACATCCCAAAAATTTCCCCAAACTACTCTAGAAACCAATTTATCAATCTAATTTGGATTATCCCAAAATATCCTCGTTTCTTAACAAATAAATATTAATCTTTTTCTAAACTATTGTTAACTGATGTGTTTTCAAAAAGATACAAGGTCAAAATTATATATTTTTAAGATGTTTAAAGTATATTTTCTATGCCAAAACAAGTGTCATTTCATACCTTTTTAGGTCTTCGATTAATATTTATTTCAATAAATGTATGAGATGCGGCATCCATTCGTCTTTTTCCTCTCTCCTTTGATTTTCTAGAAAATAAAATAAAAAAACTAAAGAAAAACTTTTAAAAATTATTTTTTGACTAAGTCCCAAGCACTTTGATTCTGAAAACTCATCTATTTTAGTGCATCAGTTCAATCTATGCATCTTTTTCCCCATTTCTACCGAAATTAAAAAACCGTAAGTTTAAAAATTTGTCCAAAACTCTTTGATTGCCCAAATGCATATATGAGAGTGAAATCAAGACCACAGCCCTAAAATATTAGTCACAAAAAATTTCGATTTTGCTTGTAATAACGGGTTCTGTAACACCCCAAAGTGGGGTAATTTATCTGAAATAGTTTCATTGCCTTTCAGGGACTTGTTTGGAAAAATTTTAAATTTTGAAAGGTAATTTTAAAAACTCTTGGATGTTTGAGGTCTTGGGCTTGATTGAACCATTATCACTTGGCCTTTGGAAATGAAATGAAGAAAAAAATAAGTGGAACAATGCTATAGGGATTTGATCTCGTGTCTTTATGGTATGGTAAGTAATGTTTTAACCATCAGAACTAGGGATGGGCATTTCACCCGGGCCCGACGGGTTCCGACCCGACCCGACCCGACCCGATCGGGTCGGGTATTTTTATGAAAAAATCGGGTTCGGGTCGGGTCGGGTTTTTGTGTATGGTGAGGTCGGGTTTTAGGGTAAAAAAATACGACCGACCCGGGACTAATAGTGTAATTTTCCCTTAAATTTTTTAGGGATATTTGTAATTATACCCTCTCTTTATATATATTCTTTATAATCAAGTCCTTAAAATTAATTTTTTATTTACAATTTAGTCCTTAAGTTTATTATTTTTTATAATTATGCCTCTTAAAAATATTTTTTTACAATTAGGTCCCTAAAATTAATTTTTTTCTGTCGGGTTTAGAATATTTAATTTCGGGTCGGGTTTTTTAAAGAATGGGGTCGGGTCGGGTCGAGTCGGGTTCGGTTTTAAGATTATTAGTTTCGGGTTCGGGTGGGCTAAAAACCCGACCCGACCCGTGCTCATCCCTAATCAGAACTAAGGCTCAATCTGGTAATAACTTACCTTGACTTATTCTTAAATCTATCTTTTGAATCTTTGTTATTCAAAATAATTAAAACAACAACCAACCCCCCACCTATCGCATTAATTGTCGTCCATGTCATTGAAAGAGAGAGGGAGTTACAAAATGTTTTTATGTTTCCCCCGGAAACTTAATCGCAGATCTAAGCCACCGTTGGTCCGTGGTGTTCACCGCCCACATCATCGGAAGCGTTGTGCTGTCCCGACCAGACTCCGTCGGCCACTCGCGCATCGGAGCAGCCGTTTGTCGTGGGCAACGGTTTGAAGGTTTCGTTTTTTCCCCATCGCCGTCTCTTTTTCACCGATTCTGGCCACCTCAATCATCCTATCGTCGCACCACCACCGTCAACGGATTCCTCATGTCACGGTGAGCAGAACCCACTCAACCGATTGCTCGTCTGAAGCTGATTGGAGGTTCACCGGAGTTTCGTCATTACAACTGAGATTCAATGTTTTGGGTAAGATTTTGGTGAGTTTTTCCTGCCTAAAATGAGTTGCTCTCCTGTTGATAGTACCCTTGGCTGATGAGCTATGTTTTTCCGGCAGAATCGACGCAAATGGTGCCTCCGGCGACCTTCCCCGGCGACCGTCCGATGACCAGTTTTCCATTGTATAAGTGAACCGGTCTGAACCGGTATAAATTAAACCGGTCTGAACCCATTGATTAAACTCGGTCTAACCCCAACCAAACCAAGCCCAGTTTAGTGTCCGACCCGACCCGTCTGCCCAACTTGTTGACCCGACCCGTTAACCCGTTGACCAAGTCAGCCTGAGTCAACTTGTTTGAGTCAACTCAGTTGACGCTTACCAGTTGACTGCTGGCGTCAGCGTTGACTCTGACCTCGTTGACCGTTGACCTGCTGACGTCAGCGTTGACTTTTACCGTTGACCAAAAAGTCAAATTTTTCGAAAACTTCTATTTTATGTTTTTCGACGTCATGAGTCCGATCTTAAAGCCCGTTTCGTAAAATTCTGACCCGAATGCCTCCGAATCTGACCTTGAACCCGGAAGTGCTTATGTATTTAATTAATTGGTTAAGTGTTTTGTGAACGAGGTTTGATCTTGGGATTTATGTAATTGAAGGTACTCTTAATTCATGGAATATGAATTTTTGATGGATGTCAAATTCAGGTTCAAGGGTATTCGAATGTTGTCCACAGATCGATCGTTGTAGCTTGGAGCCAAGGTAATACATTACTGCCTTCTACATGCTTTTGCAACATGTTGGTATGTGGTTAATGTTTACACGACCATGTTTGAGCATATGATTATTTCTGATTATATCGATCAATTATGAAATAAAAATAATAATGGCTAAGGCAAATATTCGAATAAGAGGTTTGATAAATCGAAAGGACTTTCGAGTTCAGTACATGGTTAATGAGACGATAAATCTTTAAACCTGATGATCTCTTTTGTGGAAAGGATAAATGTCGGAAATATCTGATTAACAAACGACAAAAATACTCCTTAACTATAAACACAACCTGGGAAGCTATACTTGATCTGGTAAGACATCCGATGCTTTTGAAAAACCTCTGATTTCTTGAAATGTTATAGTAACAAGACTTAAATATTCAAGTCTGCAATGTACTTGAATTTCTAGAATTTTGAATAAATCTCCGGAGATAAATTTACGAAAAAATATTCGTATGTTTGAATTAATCAACGTGGCGTAAAAGATCGAATAGATTGCGACGACAAAAGAAGGATTGAAAATAATGATAAGATTGAATGAGATTGAATGACGCTAAAGATTGAATTTTCCTCGGGCAATAATTGCCAATCGACCGACTTATGTGTTATATCCTCGAGGTCTGAAATGAATGAATAGTTGAAAGAACCAAAAGGCTCAAAATAATTAGTGCACCTTCGGACATCGAAGTGATTGAAAGTACCTCTAAGACTTGGAATGAGAAATATCAATAAAGCCAAACAAACGTAATGACTCTGAAAGTGGTAATACACGACCCTCGTTGGTTGGTTGTTTCGAGAACTATCGTGACGTTGGAAGAATACCATACTAGAGCATGTTCGAGTTATTTGGAGAAAGTACCTAGGTTAATGGTAAGAGCAGCCTGCTCTTCGTGTGTATTCGATGCCATGGATTGGGTTTAGGTGCAATACACATGTTCGGATACTTGGAAAATACCAGTTGAATACATGTTTGACCTCCCGTTATACGTTACTGGTTGCATGGCGAAGTCGAGCTTTTTGTTACAATGTAGTTAGTTTTGAGAAGTGAGTACTTAAGGTGTATCGATCCAGTCAAATAATAAACATGGCAATGATGGTTTGCGATTAGTTCGAAGGGGCTCGAACTTGATAAGCAACTAGAAAAATTTGAACTTCGTACATCACTGCTTACATTGTTGGTTTAATTACCAGACTACCTCGGAAGGTCAGAATGACCAAAATACCCTCGTAAACTTTAATGATCGAATCACTCTCGATATATCTGAATTCTCAATGATTCTGAGGCATCAAATTCTGATGTTGATTCGATCCGTCTTATCGAATTCCCTTATTCGTATGGACCTCGTTCTGAAATCATTCCAGAATTGTCAATTGTCATCTTTTCGATATCTATCAAGTATCTCTGAGAAATGAATTGGGTCATATAGTGCACAATATGTATCTGTAAATACTTTTTGTTCTAAACCAAGACCATATGCTTAAAATTTAAAAGTATGACAATATAATACGAAAGGAAAGCAATTCCCTGATTTCTGACCTCTGATATGAAAAATATATTTGGTATATGACATTGAATACGAAATAATAATAATAAAATAAGTTTGACATCTGTCTTCCGGTATAAAAATAGATCTGATATCTATTTTCTGTAATATTTTCTTATGAATATAAACTGAAATTATCTGGGGTACATTATTTGGGATATGAATGAAGATTTGTAGGCTCAGCGCTGGTAAGTCCTTCTGGACCTAAGCTCCTACGCCCAATGGGCCTAGGGTAAGTCTTTCTGGACCTAAGGCATTCCCTTAGGTAGGCTCCTACGCCTCAGGCCTAGGGTAAGACCTTCTGTATGCAGCTCAGTGGGAATTGTATTTTGGAGTTCGGTTGGAGGGTAGTTAAGTAAATTAATAAAACTTTCTGACATCTCTTGAACATACCTTACTAAATTAATATATCAAAGTTGGACTCCTTGTAAACTTATAATTTGCGCTTAACGAACCACTGTGAACTCCTTGATTCAACTTTTGAAATTTGAATCTCTTTAAATCTCCGGCTTTCGACCCATCACTTAAGGTTCGGATGATCAAATAAAGAATAACTTTGTTACCTTCTGGTATAATGCTCCTCTGAAATCTCGAATCGTAAGTTGAGCTTACCGTTGCTCAGTTCTTCATGACAATGTAAAGCTTGCCATATACCTACTTGTGCTTTTAGCATCTCTTGGAAGTTTGTATTACTGAGCTTTCCGAAGCTCACGTTATTTTTACCATCACAGGTTAGAAGATCGACTTTGTCGCATCTGTCAACGTCGGTATGAGAGTTTCTTCGGCTTGCTTGCGGAGTATAGTATCTGTATAATTAGGGGGCATGTATGTCATATTTTGATTTATATTCGAGTTTGAAACTTGTATTAATAATTTGTATCAAAGTTTTGTTTCATTGTCTAAATGTTTTTCTGAATTTGTATTTTAATTCAAAAATTGATTTATGATTTCAAATGGTTCAACAAATTTGTTTATTTGAAATTTTATCGTGGGTCGTTTCGGTGACCCTAATGTGACTTCCTAGGGTCTAGGGGTTACAGGTTCAGTAAAGAGTTGATGGGCTTGAATAATACATTACTGAGGAACAACGACTCTTTTAACAACTGACCTGAAAATAGTTAAATAATTAAACCTTAAACATTTAATTTGACCAAAAACACTTTAAAGACTTACACAAAACAATAAAATATATAATTTAAGCATTTATTTTCAAATAAACTTTTGGAAAACGTGGTTACAAGTAGAACATAGTTAGAGATGCATAGCGAAAGGTAAGATGAAAAGAAAGAGAGAAAGTTCAAAGGCCACTGGATCCAATCAACTTGGTTAAGCCAAAGGTTATAGCCATAGCTACCCAGCCTCCAACCAACACTCTAACCGCAGACTTCACCGTCGGTGCCTTCCCCAACACACCTCCCAACCATCCGAACGCCACCAAAGCCAAGCTCACCGCCGCAATCACTACACCTACCCTCACCTTATATTCCCTTATAAAAGACGCAGCTAGCAAGGGCACCATTGCTCCCACCGAAAATGAAAGGGCTGAGGCTGCTGCTGCTTGTATAGGATTCGGTAGGCTCTCCTTTTCTCCTTCTGCTTCTCCAACCTCACCTCTTCGGTTGTCTCTTTTAATCTGAGCCAACTCGATATCTAACTGCGAGTACACGGAAACGAACTCACCTATGGCCATGCTGCATGCCCCAGCGACCAGACCTGCAAAACCAGTGAGTATCATGGCCTTGATGTCTTGTTTTACTGCACCAACGCCCATCATCAGTGATGCAGTGGAGACAAGTCCATCGTTGGCGCCTAGCACCGCAGCCCGTAGCCATTGAGATCGTTTTGAGTAATTAAAATAATCGTTTGCTTCAGCATCATTCACTGCTGGGATACTCAACTTCTGGTTGTTGAAAGATGATGCTTCGTTGTTTTGGGTCTCCATGAGAAAGGAATAGATTTCAGAAATTACAGGAAGAAGGAAAGATAGACAAGTGTAGTGGAGGACACACGCCTCCCTGCAAGGCTATTTATAGAGGGAGACGTTCACTGTGTAGGAGGCAAATGTGGGGTATAAAGCACCGATGATGTTTAGCGAAAATAAAACTAATCCGATCATGACAAAGTATTATTTTTTTAATGTCTCCGTTCTCCAAAATTTTACAAATTAACTTGCGTTAGTAACTTTGATGAGTACTATTTATCTTTATCAACTACTTAAAGTATCATTTATAAGACAATGAGTTAAATCTTTAATAATTTTTTTCTTTGAGAAAATTAAATATTTAATAATCGAAGATAATATTTCATGTCCAAATTTTGTAGCACATTTATTGAGAATCGTGTATAATTTACAGAGACGAAGCTAGACAAAATTTCTCTGCTTTTTCTGGTGCTTTTTTCTATGTCCTATCATTAAAAAGTTAATTTTTAGGCCTTAACCTTATATTTTAAATCCTAAACCATAAACCTAAAAATTATACATTGCCCCTAATTCCCTAAACCTTAACCTTAAATATTAACCTTAAACTTAATTTTTTAGTGTAAGACATAAATATAGACATCAAAAAGGTACAAAATTTATGTTCGTCAAAATTACTACGGTTGGTGGAGATAATTATCATAAACATATAACTATTGTAGAACTCAACATTATTTTATTGGTAGATCCCGACATTACTTATTAGAAGAGTCATTTAAAGATGCACAATAAATTATATATTTTTTGCTTAAAAATTACAATAAATTACATTTTTTTTATGGTTTAATCACTTTTTGAGAGTGATAAGAATTTAACTGCAATGATTATTAGAAGAAGTCATTTAAAAATGTACAATAAATTATATTTTTAGAGGTAAGAAGTAATTTTATTATTGTACATTTATGGATGGACAATGACTTAATTTTATTAGAAGAGTCATTTTATTGTTTTAGAAGAGTCATTCCAATATTGCAAGGCTTAATTTAATTAATAATGAGGGATAAGAACTTAATTGCAATAGTTTTAATTCTTTACATAGGTAGTATAGCAACACTATTCAATTGCTGCTCACCCCATTACTAGTGTCTCCATGCAGGTATTGGAAATTTTTTTAAAGAACCCATAATCCCTAATCAAGCTGAATTTTGACGAAACAAATCAAGGAAAGTTTTGC
This sequence comes from Hibiscus tridactylites, assembly GCA_958450335.1. NCBI lineage: Eukaryota > Viridiplantae > Streptophyta > Magnoliopsida > Malvales > Malvaceae > Hibiscus > Hibiscus tridactylites. Next base: position 68,372,032 of record OY288266.1, on the reverse strand, counting down.
TTCTCTGTGAATCACTTCTACAATGGGTTCAGACTCGACTCTTCAAATATTGTATGGCGGACAAAGTTGTTTGTATTTGGCAAAATTTGTAGTGATTGGTTCTCCACTTTGCTGCCAAAGTCTACGTTTGATATAAATTATAAGCTTCAATTTTTTTATATAAAGAAAAAGACAAAGGAAGCAGTAGGGAAAACATAGTCACTGGGTTCAGACTCGACTCTTCAAATATTCCGTTTAGTGTTTTTATTATTTTGTTACAAACGGTCATTGGGTCATTAAAATTGAAATATAGTCAGGTATAATAATAATTTTACCCAAAAACTTATGCATTCTATTAATTTGGTCCTAATTGAAAATAATTCAATAAATTTAACCATTTAAATTTAAAAAAGTTGTCATTGGACACTTATGACACACCCTCCGACCACTTATCGCACTCTATGCTATTGTCTATCAACTCGATAACCGACAAATGAGATAATTCGATAGACACAGCCACTTCACTACTTAACAACTCACAAGCTACTAAAACAAATTCATTGTGACCCAAACGTCACCTGTTAGTAGACACTATCAATTCACTAATAAAATTTTGAAATACAGAGAGTTAAATTTTTTTAATTGTTTTGAATCGGGACCAAAATAATAGAATATATAAATTTTGAGGACTAAATTATTATCATACCATGTCATGTTAGATGTTCGTTTTAATTTTAACAGAAGAGTGACATGTTTATAGCAAAATTTTAATTAATTAATTAATTTATAACTTTTCGAGAAAAAAAAAGGTTTACACATAATTGAATGATTTGAAATGTATTTTACCATTTTGCCAAAACCCGGCTGATGGAGGTTAAACAGTTTCAAAGGCGTGAGGGTGAGAACAAATGCAAATTCATATGAACCCATGCTAGTACTATCAAACAAATTATATAAATTCGTGTAGACTATTATTAGACCTCAACAATATTTTAAATATAACCAAAGCAGTTATTACATTACAAAAGCACAGAATATTAGTGAAACCCAAAGGATATATATTTCAGTTAGGTGCCAATAACCCACTCAGATGAATGGATTGCATAATGGGAGAGCACTTTGTTGTGGTGAGGAAGGAGTACTTGGAATGAGATAATATTTAATATACCAGAAGAGTGTGCTATCCACGCGACTACCACCCCCTGTCATTAGTTTCTGTTTAGCAATTGAGAAGATATTACCAACAATCCGATTGTCTAATAAGATGAGACACTAGATTTATTAAGTAAGGTTAAATATTCGAATTTTAGTGTTGTGAATAGATAAATTAGGTTAGGAGGGTTGCCCTATAATGAGCCTCTGCAATATTCGATCAAGATTAATCAACCAATGAGTTAGATACCAGTTGTTAAACCAAAAAAAAAAATGTTGCGGGTGTAGCTGTATTGCCCTTTCGTTTTCTACTTTCCACTAAGACTATGATTATCGTTTTGATCTCTATCCTCTTTCATGCACCTCTCTAAAGGATGGCATTTACTGTATTTGTTGGTTTCGTGAGTGAAATTTAATGGTTTTAATTTCTGATTTCTCTTACGTATTGGCCTCACTTTGGTTTTCTCCACGAAGCATGCACAAGCCTACCATTCCCATGTAGGATATGCACAAAAATGACATTTTGTAATTAGGATAAAATACTTAAATTATTACTTAATTTTGTTCCGTGACCTATTTTGGTCACTAAACTTAAAAAAAAAAATTTACTCACTATATTTTATTTTTTGACTTATTTTGATCATTTTGAATTATTTTATTAATATTTTAGGATATTGTCCGTTGAAGCACCAATATATTTGGGTGTTTGGGGCGAAGTCAGAAAATTATTTAAGGGTGTCATTTTTCTTGAATTTTTTTTAGCTCAATCGTATGATTTTATTAAGAATAAATCATACAAAAAATCCAGACTCGGGCCTCATTAAAAACCTCCCTAAACCTAAATGGAGGAAAAGAGTACCCGAGGTGGACCCGAAATTACACACGAAAGCAATGAACAAACCCCTCCCTCGGACCAAAATTACCATACAAAAGCACCCCACCCTAGCAGCCCCACTGTAGCGTATCCGGCAGCCCCTGCTACTAACAGAAAACGCCCCCTGCTACACCACGCACCCAGCTCCCATTCCCGTATGGCACCCACAATCACCATAACCCCTTGCCAAATGCCCGACATGTCCCTCAGCCGATCAATCAAACCCCACACGCAGCCAATCCCTCCGATCCACACCCCCCTTTGCAAGCATATCCGCAACACCATTCGCTTCACGCTTAGCATGTTGAAAAGTACAATTCACACTACGACAAGCGCTATCAATCCTCCGAAACAACCAATAGTGCTTCCAAGGTCTACTCTCCCTATTTAACACCCAAGAGAGGGCCACTAGCGAATCCGACTCGAACACACAAGGCCTTCCCCTCCAATGCGAGTCGCTAAATGCCTCTATAGCATAACAAAGCGCATGAATTTCAGCTTCATTTGAATCGAGTATCCCCAAAGGGCCAGCAAACATTGCCAAAAGCTTACCCCCATCATCACGCAACACCCCACCACACCCCGCGAGTCCCGGCTTTCCTCTAGCTGAGCCGTCAACATTAAATTTAACCATACTTACTGGTGGCGGTACCCAACTCACCCCTATCCGAGGTCCAAATGTCCGTCCCCTATGCTCACACCACCATGGGCAATCCCACCACACCGATTCCACGAGCATGGCATTGTTATCCAACACATTCACCCAAGAAAAAGCACGCAGCTTAATGGTAAAAAACAACTCCACCGGTGATAGCCGCTTCCCATTAAACAAGAGGTCGTTGCGAGCTAGCCATAGCGACCACAAAGTCGCTGCACAGCTCGCCATCCACCATTGTTTAATCACTCCTCGAAACTGCCCATCAAGGAATATATGTACAAAAGACACTATCGACGCCGGCCGAACCAACTCCACCTTCCACCACGCCAAGAACAACGACCACACTTGCCACACCCACTGACAATGAAGCAAAATATGGTCCGCTTCATCCTCCCCCTCCCCACACCAACGACAAGACGTATCCTGTGTCTCAACATGCACCCCACGGTCACGTAACATACATAGCGTCGGTAGCCGCTCAAGGAGTACAAACCAGACGAAGCATTGTACTTTCGGAGGTGTTAGAAACGACCAAACACCCACATGACTCCATTCAATTTCCCCTTCCAATCCGAAAGTCGCCATTAATTGCGATAGTCTCGATACCGAGAAAGTGCCCGTCGGGGTATGTTTCCAAACCCACGTGTCCAACACCTCGTCCACAAGCTGCAATGCACCCACCACACCTCTCAATTCACACAATTGTTCCTCCTCAAACACACGCAATTGTCTTGAGAAAAAACCCTCCCATCTCGCATGTCCCAAAGAAAAGTCAATGGCATAATCGAATACCAATGCCCACTTGTTCACCGCAAGTCGATACAACCGCGGAAAAGCCTCGCATAACGACACCTCCAAACACCATCTATCCCTCCAAAAAAGAACCTTCTTCCCGTTACCAATCAGCCAAAAGAAATTAGGCAGCCCCATAAAATGTTGTACACTCACCTCATGTTGAATCGCCATAATCTGTCGCCATACAGTCGACATCGTACGCTTCTGAGCTAATGTCATCCGTCGTTGTAACAAATCAGCCCCATATTTCGCAGCTATGATATCTCTCCATAACGAGCCCTCATCCACCTGAAATCGCCACATCCATTTTGCCAAAAGTGCCAAATTCTTCTTATTCAAATCGACCACTCCCAACCCGCCAAATTTACGCGGTCGACAAACCACCTTCCAGCTCACCCTACTCATCTTGCGCCTCTCCTCCGTGCCCCCCCATAGAAAGCTTCGACGGATGCGATCCAATCTTTTAATTACACCTTTCGGTACAACAAAAACACCCATGTAATATATAGGGAGTGCCGATAACACTGAATTTAATAAAGTCAAACGTGCAGCAAAAGATAACGAATCCCTCTTCCACCCCGCTAAGCTTTTCCGAAACCTCTGAATAAAGGGATCCCACATTTTAATACTGCGTGGACTTACCCCCAACGGCAAACCCAGATACATCATCGGTAATTTTCCAACACCACATCCCAAGATACCCGCCATTGCATCTAACACGCTCTCCTCCACACCAACGCCATACAAACAAGATTTTGTGTAATTAATCTTCAAACCAGACCCATACTCAAAGCATGTAAGAATCCTCTTCAGGTTTTGTGCCTTCACCAAATCCCCCGGAAAAAATAAAACTGTGTCATCCGCAAATTGCAGATGCGACACGAAGCACTCCTCCACCACACGCACTCCCCTAAATAAACCCTTCACTTCCGCCTCAAGTAATAGGACATGCAGTAACTCCGCCACCATCACGAATAAAAGAGGTGATAAAGGATCACCTTGACGCACTCCACGCTTCATCGGAAACTCTCTTGTCGGGCTGCCATTGAGTAAAATTGACAGTCGTGCTATACTAAAACAAGTGCGCATCCACTGCATCCACTTACATCCAAATCCCATCCACTGTTGAATACTCTCAAGACAATCCCATTTAACAAAATCATAGGCCTTGGCGAAATCAAGTTTCAACAACACACCACCATCGCCTTCATCGTTTCGCTGCATCGAATGCAACACCTTATTTGCCAACATAATCCCATCGACAATTTGTCGTCCTCGAACAAAAGCGGACTGTACATCACTTATAATTAACGGCAGCACTCTTTGTAAACGCTTAGCTAGGCATTTCGCTACAATTTTATACATGGAGTTCAAAAGACAAATTGGCCGAAAATCTCCAATTTCCTTCGGATTATCTTTCTTTGGAATTAGAGTAACAAATGTGGAATTCACTCCCTTCGGTAATACCCCCGATCCATGAAAATCATGTACCACCCGCATCACATCCTCCCTCAAAAAATGCCACCCTTTTTTGAAGAAATCAAAAGTGAAACCATCGGGGCCAGGTGCCTTCGACCCGTCGCAGCTCCATACTACTGCTTTTACTTCCTCTTCGCTGAATTCCGCCTCTAAACTCACTACCAGCTCCTCGGGAATCTGTTTAAAAACCACCGCCATGTCAACATCCCCCAAACTATACGGTGCAGTAAAATGCTTCTTAAACTCGTCATATAGCAGCTGTCGGAGGCGATCCGGTGTTGTCTCCCACACGCCATTAACCAACAATCCCGTAATGCCATTCTTTAATGCTCTAATTTTTGCCGTACGATGAAAAAATGTCGTGTTTCCATCCCCCTCCCTGAGCCATTTCACCCTTGCTTTTTGTCGCCAAATTGACTCTTTCATCCGTGTTAATGACCAAAGCTCCTGTTGTAATTTACGACGCTTCAGCAACTGTGATTCCGAAGCTGCCGATGTGCTTATCAAACCGTCAATTTCAGCAATTGCATTCGTCGCTGACTCAATACGATTGTCTAAATTCCCAAAAATTCTCTTGTTCCAGTCTCGTAAAAAAATTTTCATGCCACGCAATTTGGAAACCATACCCTCACCCTCTCGCCAGTGCGACAATCGTCCCCACTCCCCCTCCAAATCTTGTAAACAACCCCTTTCTTCCAACCAAGCATTAATAAATTTAAATGGTTTCGGTCCCCAATCCGCCATATCGCTGACAAGTAATATCGGTGTATGATCCGATAAACCCCTCGGCAAAGTTGACAACCTCAAATTAAGGAATTTATCTATCCAATGCATTGACACCAAACATCTATCGATTCGGCTACATTTGCTATCCGGACCAAACCAAGTAAAAGATAATCCATGCAAAGGCAAATCACAAAGACCATTTTGTTGAATAAAATTCCCTAACATATCCATACCTCTATCCGCCGATATGCAGCCATGTCGTTCCGCAACGCTCGTCACTGCATTAAAATCACCAATGAGACACCATGGGATGTCATTCGAAAGTATTTCCCTCTCTATTTCAGACCACAGCAGCCCCTGTTGAGTAATATCATATGGTGCGTAAACACCTACCAAACCGCAAATCCAATCTTCATTTGTCCAGCAACCTTCAATCGCCACATACCGTTCTTTCACAATCTTCCTACTGACCTTGAATTTGGCCGTCTCCTAACATAACAAAATTCCCCCCGATCGACCTATTGATGGCGCGCAAACAAACTCAAAACTGTCCGAAACCCAAATACTCCTTACCAACGCCGTAGTGATATTTTCCAGCTTTGTCTCTACAATTACCACACATTCCCTCCGATGTTTCCGTACTAAATTCCGTACCCCTCTCCTCTTCGCCGCAGTACCCAACCCCCGCACATTCCACGACAACATCCGCATCGTTCGATTACAATTGAAATGGCTCTCTCGCCTCAATAAGGCGAGCGATATCTTTGATCACGTTCTCTTCGTTCCCAATTGTTTCAGCGCCCAAAAGTTTTCCCAATTCCCATGTCTCCTACGCCTCCCTAAGGATGCTCTTTTTACGCTGTATAAAATCCGAATCCGATAGTGAACCGTTAGCCACTTCCGTCGACTGTGGTTTGGGATTCTTTCGTGGTCGTCCTCTTCCTCTCTTCTCCACTGCGTCACTCTTTATCCCCACGTTATCCTCATTCCCTGTTGAATTTAGAATCTCCGAAATGTGTCTGACTCGCCGTTGTCTACCATTATATTCTATTATTGCTGCAACTCCAGCCCTAGAGTTAGGCCCATTGTCCACTGTATGTTCGTGTTGCATTGTCGCCAATGCTACCGCTAAACATCGACTACCACTGCCACTGGTGGCCTTGCCTTCACATTCCTCTCTATCCGAACTGTTAAACTCGCTGCCCTCACGTCTTTCACACTCACTAATATCCATACTACGGTGTTCGAATATTTCCCTTGCAACGATGCCCACTTCCTCATCCGCCATACCCGATTTTTCTTTTCCGGAATTAACTTCCTCGCTCGAATTTGGTTCAAGTACCCTATCATCTCTCCTTTGGTTGTCGTCCCACAGTCTATTAATCATCCAACTTTTCGGGGAAGGCATACTAACCGAATTTGGAACCACTGTCTCCTCCTCATCGTGGCAAACTGCCTCTGTGTTAGTTTGTACCCTCGTTGCATTAGTATCTTCCTTATCTACCGATCGCTCCCCCCCTCCGATTCCTCTCTACTACTTTCTTCATCCCCATTTCTAGTCATCAAATTATGGTCAGCTATCTCATAGACCCGTACTCTATATTGTATAGCATCAATCTCAACATCTATTGTCTCCTCTATTGGCAAAAACCAGTCCGTTTCGATAAGGAATTGAGCTTTCTCAAATGATGTTGGAGCTTCAGTATTCTCGTCGACGCAAATCAATTCACCCCACAACGCTGCTATGTTTCGATAGGTGCCCTCGGACCAGGCATGAATTGGTAATCCGCATACCGACACCCAAACCCTTCGATTGGGAATCATACAATCAGGCGACCATTCGGATACATTTTCCAACCATGGCGTCAAGCATTTGTATTTTACGCATTCATCCCTTGTCTCTCGATTGGGGAACATTAACAGAACGAGCGATCCCACAATTCTCATAACCGTGAAATTCCTTTTGATTGCTCGCAAGTCCGATGCCAAGTCCAATATCGATCGCGGCTGCCGGCAGAATCCCACTGCACAGTTCTTGAGAATTGTCATTTTTTCCGCATCCATTACACCCTCGACCCTGCGGTACTCCTTCAAACTCGGTGTCAAATCCTCCTTTGTGGTCTCGTTAGGCAGTGTTTTGTTGTCCTTGGAAACCCTACTACTATCCGCTGCCTTGTCCTTGTTGGAAACCCTCACCGCACCCTCCCTATTTCCCTTTGAAAAACCTTGTTTTCGACTCCAAAATGCATCTCGCGTATCTCTTTGCGCTAATTGGACTGTCAATTTTGAGCCATAAAGACGGAAACCATTGAACCTCTCGATCACCCGATCCGCATCATCCTTTGTTTTCATCCGAACAAAGCCAAACCTAGATCCATCTCTCGCCCTCTTCGTCGGCACAAACACGTCCACCACAACCCCATGTCTATCGAAGACTTGCCAAACCCCTTTCCAATGTAGTTGTGCTGGTAGGTTTCCGATGAATAAGGTCCAGCACCGTCGTGATGCTCTCCCGTCCAGTTCCCTCATGGCTTAAACCCCCACATTGCCTCTTCGTCGTCATTTTTCTTGAATTATATTCAAGGAATGTCAAATTATTTATAAATGAGTGTCATTTATTTAATTTTTTTAAATTATATATAAAAAATGTCCCAAAAAATTTTGGGGTGTCATATGACAACTCATACTAATGGGTGGCTCCACCCATGCGGGCCAGGTCAGAAAATTTTAACCCTAAATCCAATTCCGACTCTAAATTTCCTTACACTTTCCCAAACCTAAATTTCAAAAACTAAAACTCACCCTTATCGAATCGGCTAGAGTCAAAACTTGTTGAGTACGGGTTCAAATACCATCTCTATTCATCCGCCTCCCAAGTATCGATACCTTCAAATAAATATTGATACTCTAGGAAAAGTATCGAAATCTCAAAACTTCAATGTTTTAAATCCAAGGAAATTGGCTCATGTTTCTATACTTTATGAGGAATCAAATACCATACAATATATAGATGTCAATACCTTCCTTAAAGTACCAATACTTAGGACTAGATTTTACAATTTGGCCCCTCAAATTTTCTCTATCCTTCAATGTGGTCCTTCATTCTTCAACTCCATGAAATGAAACCTTGGTACCTCTATAACTTTCCACATGATCTCGGTGTTAACTTTGATTTAAGACTCATAACCCCTCATCTAAAGGTTAAGACTATCCACACTTGCCAATCTATAATATCGTTTGATGACTAAAAAATTGGGGTGTTACAGAAAGAGAAAAAAAAAGAAGAAGATAAAGGAAAACACAACAAGAATTATGACAAAACATGAGTGACAACCCCTTTGCCAAAGGCCGACGACACTATACCCTCCTAGATAATCAAGGAGAAAAAACTTATAAAAGGGGAGAGAAGAAGCTTAGGCGAAAAAGAGTTAAGTGTCGTAAAATTAATGACCAAATCACAAAAAATCAAATTAGTTAGCTAAACACCAAAATCAACGTTTTAATGTCCAATTATTCAAAATTTTAAAATTCAAAATCAACTCGAACTTGAAATCAAAACCATTAATTCGTGTTGACTCGAATAACTCGACTTGAATAACTCAAAATAAATAAAAAATCGAGTGGAATCGAGTTTTACTCACCCTACTTCTGCATACTTTATATTTCTTTAGAAAAATAATATTATTTTTAAAATTATTCTTTATTAAAATTTTATAATAGACAATTTAACATATTTTTCAATGTTTACATTATCCTATTATATATTTAACTTTTATGTGATGTACATAATATAAAAAAAATAATATATACTTAATGGTACCTGAGGCCCTCAAACTCTTTCAAAAAGATCAGCATGACCCTTGAATTTATTTTGCACCCAATTTGACCTTTAAAATGAGACAAAAATTAATTCGGGCCTTTGACTAACGGAACCCGATGTTAATCATTACAATGTTGACATGATAGCTCATTATGCTAACATTGCAATTTACGGTGATGACGTGACAATCCATAGTGGACGATGGCATGAAATATGAGTTAAATTAGTGGTTTTAGAAAGTTTAAGGACTTAATTAATTTTTCTTATAAAGTTCAAGAGTCATATTATTTTTTAAAAAAATTGAGGACATCCGGTACCATTAAACCAATAAAATATTACAATAATGAAAAGAGGCTGGACTCAAACCTTAAAATGTTGGTGTCAAAACCGATTCATATTTAAACTTGACTTAATTTTCTTTTCTGAACTCATTTTTGAACCAAATATTTCTTCAAGGGTCGAGTGAATAACCCTATCCTTAAATATATTTACTGAAAAGTAAGCTTTAAGAGCGGATCTAAGAATTTGAACTTGGTAATTCACCTACCAACAATAAATATAATCGCATGTAAACCGAGCCTGAATTGAATAAGTTATTAAAATTTATATTTAAAAAATCATAAAACAATAAATTTAAAATTACTAAGATATAATAATGACTATAAATAAACTTAATTACGTGCAATAATAATAATAAAATAATAAAATAGTAGTAATAGAATATTAATATATATGGTAATAAAAATAATGAAAGTAATAATAATAAAAATTATCATAATAAATATAATAATAGAGGGGTAAATATATTACACAATAAATACAATTATAATCATAAAAAAGTATATTAACTACCGAAAAATAATAATGGTGTTTTATAATAATAAAATAAAAATCTAATAACAATAAATATACAATGCAATAAAATAATGAATAAATATGAAAATAAAAATAAACACATTGAGGAATCAAATTGAAAGAAAACAAAACTTGAAGGCTCAAAATAACATGTTATTATGTGAAATTATATTAAAATGAATTACAAACAAAAAAGGAAGGACCAATATGGAAATTACCCCAAAAAGGTAAATGGGATATTTTTAATCATTTTTAATCGGGACGAATGCTTAACTTTATGTTAGGGGTCAAACCTATATCATTTTTATCATTTTTTATTATTTTTAATCGGGGCGAAAGCATAACTTTATGTATAAGAATAGAATTTTAATAGAAAATGCATAGAAAATTTCTATTTTTTTAAAATCATATACGAATTTCAATTTTTTAGAGGGGCTACTACACCTCCGTCCATCCCTAGTTTTAAAGGTGGGTCACATTATAACATCCCCTGCCCAATCCAGAAGAAAATCGGGTTGGTGATGTCACAATAATTGAAATCGGAGAATCAAACATTTAATCGAAATCAAACATATAAAATTTCAAAGCATAAAAAATCAAACAAGTAAAACATCAATCATCAGAGGAAATAAATCATTTAATTAAGATTGAATTAATCATTGGGGACCATTTTGCAAAATTTGAAAAGTTAAGGGACTAAAATGTAATTTTTCAAAATTTTGGGGACTTTACTGAGAATTTCTATCTAAATCATTCATTAATAGAATTGGGTCATGATAACTTATTCATAAAGAAAGTCAACACATAAATCAAGTTTTAACATTTTAGGACTAAATAATGGAGTTTAAAACTTTAAGGACCTATTTGTGAATTTCTAAAAGTTTAAAGGACCAAGGTAAATTTAATTTTATTAATAGGTTTTATTCTTAAACTCGTTTTCATCCCAAAACTTGAATTAAAAAAAACGGTGACTAAATCGAAGTTCAATCGAAAAAGTTATGATCTAGTGACTGAAACGTAAAGAGTCAAAATTTTAGGGATGATTTCGGCAATCACTGTGACGACTGCCTTGGCAATCATCTCGACAACCTCTTTGACACCTGCCTCAGCAATGACTTGTCTGAATCCATAGAAGCTGAAGAGACGGAGATTGAGGCACAAGAGGAAGCCTACTGGACAACAACTCGGCCAGGTAAGTACTTCAAACCCCTCAATTACTCTAGAGAAGAAAGAAAGGTTGAAAAGCCTTTTATCGAGCAACCACCAATTCTTGAATTAAAAAAATTGCTTGAACAGTCAAAATATGTTTATTTGGGAACCAATGACACATTGCCCGTAATCATTTCTTCTAAGTTACAGCCTAAACAAGAATAAAAACTGATCAACATGTTGCGACAACACAATAGGGTAATATGGTGGACAATTTACGATTTGAAGGGAATAATGTTGAGTGGATCGAAAGATCGATATTTACCTAGAGGGGGGGTGAATTGGAAATTTAAAGGTTTGTGGTGGAAATTGGCAAATTAAAAATTGATGGACAAGAGATTTAGAGTGGTTCAAGTTCCAAATGAACTCTACATCCACTACCTTAGCCTCACTAAGGATTTGCAACAATTTCACTAAATTGATCTTCCCCTTTTCTAGGACAAGGAGGCAACCCTTTACAATTTCGGTTGATTTTTCTACTCAAAAATCAACCCAACCCTCACACAAGAGAACAAAGAAAATTGTAGGCTAATAAGGTATCTCTCAATACAAATGATAGCCCCAATACAAGCACTCAACCCAATTTGATAAAATATGAATGAAGATTACAAATTGGGATTTATACACAAAGTGGGATTTTTGCACAATTGCTTGATTTTGATGTTTGGATGTTTGCTTTAGGATCAATAGTTGTTGCTGATGCTTTTGGATGTCTCTTTTATACCTTCTCATTGATTTCTAGCCGTTTGGGTGGTTGGGAACATAAATGGAGCCGTTGGAACCATCTCTTGCCACCATAAATGCAGTCTGCACCAACCCGTTTCGAAACGCGGGGTACCTGTTTCGGAACGGACCAAAATAGAAAGAGCCGTTGGGGTGCATTTAAGAGCCCGTTTCGAAACGCCTTAGGGCCGTTTCGGAACGATTTTGCCACTGTCAAGGGTCGTTTCGGAACGGTCTTAGCCCATTTCGAAACGCCTTAACTACTTTCAGAAAATCAGTTAAAAACACATAACAGTCATATTTTTTAAATTCAACTTAAGACCTGTTTCGAAACGACATGAATCCGTTTCGAAACGAAATTGCTACTGTCAAGGGTCGTTTCGGAACGGCCGTGATCCGTTTCGAAACACCCCTTTTATATTTAAAAAATCAGCATATATTTGAACCGTTGTAGTCTTTTTAAATCAAATATGAAGATCAGTTTCGAAACGAGTGATACCGTTTCGAAACGAGGTAAAGTGTTTCGATACACGTTTCGGAACGGTGGTCGACAGTGATGAAAACGTTTCGAAACGCCTCAGGGCCGTTTCGAAACAGGTGCTTGAAAATCTCTGTTTTGGCTTGAAACACTTAGAAAAATATTTGAAAGACTTGTTTTTAACTTGGGCATAATCTTAAAATTATATGGGGATATTTTGAGGACTTAAAATTTGTTTTGACATTTTCAATTTAGTCCTTAGGTTTTTAGTTATATCAAAATTAAAATACTTGTTTCACAATCTCCCCCTTTTTGATATAACAAAACCAAAGTTAGAATTTTTGAGAATTTTGAAAGTTTTGAAAATATTCTAACTCCCCCTTAATTTAAGATAGGTTTTTAAAGTTAAAAGACATTTTTGATTTGAAATCCAAGTTGTAAACCTTTAAAAACCTTTTAAAATTTAAAACGAATTTTAGTGGCTCTTAAATTTCTTCTCCCCCTTTTTGTTAGATCAAAAAGAACAATAAAAGCTCATTGAGAAGATAAATGATTAGTACCAATAAGCAATAATAAGCAACCATAATATTAATTCATAATCAAAATATCCAAAACATAAATCAAACATTAAGTTCAACAGAAAATCCCAAAATAAAAAAGCCATAAGCATAGGTCCTAAAACATGAGAAAACATAAAGATGCAATCTTATTCCTAAAATGCATAGATAATATGATATGATATGGTAAGAAGATCCTAGGCCTCGTCATCATCATCCGAAGTATCATCATCGCTCTTGGCTTGAGAACGGTGAAACTTCGTCCATTGCCCATAGAGCGTAGAGAAGGATAGGTCCAAGTTGGAATGAGAAGTCTCAAGAGTAAGAAGGCGATCCTCGACATTCTTCAAACGATTGCCCATAGTTTCAAAGCCCGAAGCAATGCTAGTGTCCAAAGCATTCATCCGAGTGTCCAAAGCATTGAACCGCTCGGTAAGGAAAGCCGTGAGGGCTTCATTGTTTGCAGCTTGAACTTGCGGTGGAGGAGCAACGGGAGGAGGAGCCGCTTCTCTATCAACTCTTTCCCAAACACCATTCACATATGTGAACCCATACTTGCGTAGGGATGACTCACCAATCTTGGTCTTGCGAGGGACCGGAGAGTCGTAGGTACAATCAATGCCAAGATCATGAAATAGGGCGCTCAAGACAATGCCATATGTAAAAGACTTCAAATCATTTGTGTCAATAAGCTTGATATTATTGACTATCTCCGCAAAAATTATCTTAGGCACATTTAGGCGCTCACCCTTACGGAAACACTCTAGCCAAAAATGATCAGTGTGACGGATATGAGAGTATTTACCTCCGGAAGGACGAATAAACCAAGAAACCATCAAGTGAAGAACTCGATCGTGCACACCCAAATAAAGTGCCTTACCGGTGAAAGAGCTTAAGTGGCGTTCATCCTCAAGACCCCCATCCTTAAGTTTAAGAGCAGACTCCAAAAGAGCAACATTAACAACAAACTTTCTGCCTAATAAGGATGATTCAATTCCTATAATCTCGGTTTTGGTCTCATCATAAATAAAACGAGCATTAGAGTAAAAGATGAGTACCATGTTTTTGTAGCAAACATCCGGAATGCTCAAGAAATACATGAGATTCCACTCATCCAAACGAGCGAGATAACGGAAAAGGAAACGCTCGGAATTGAGGAACTCAAGATCAAAGACACGTTCTTTACGAACCGCGAAATCCTTGACATAAGAGAATCGAGCACGCGCCTCCGGATTTTTAAGGGATTTCTGAAAAAGCATAGTGAGATTCGGACGAATGCTCGAATCACCGGATTGAACGGCTTTGCGCTTCTTGTTAGCTTGATCCGCCATCTAAAAACATTAAGCAAGTGTTTTAAAATTAAGTGTATGCATTGATATTTAAAATCAATCCAATAATAAATCCCACTTAGGTTTTTGAAAACAAAATTAAAATAAATAAATAAAAAGTTTAAAAAAAAATACGACTGAAAAATTTTATATTCGAATCAAAAAATTTGAGATTTGGAAAATTTTTTACAAGATATTGAAAACCCACAACTAAAAACATATAATTTATACAAAAATAAAATTTTCTTACCTAAGATTCGAACATAAATTGAAAGTAAAAGAAAAATAGAAAAATTACCTTAGTTTGGGATTTTGGATGATTTGATTAAAATCCTTGCACAAGATTGATGAAACTTGCTTAGACTTGAGTTGTAGAGTAAAACCCCTCACAATTTTGTGAAAATCAAAGAGTTTGAGAGGGTATTTATAGGGAGAGAGGCGGTTTAGGGTTTTAAGAGTTTGATATAAAGTTAACTTTATCATTAAAAGCCCTAATTTAAAGCAGTCCGCGATGTCGTTTCGGAACGGTCAAGACCGTTTCGGAACGGGCGGCTAGGGTTTTGACCATTTTAAGACCATAAGCTGACCGTTTCGATACGGTGTTGACTGTATCGAAACCCCTTTGACCCGTATCGGAACTCGTTTCGATACACACCTTGGCAGTAGCAAAAACGTTTCGGAACGCTTGTGAGGCGTTTCGAAACGCCCTTCCCTCAGAACAGGATTTAAGGTATCCGTATCGAAACAGGGTCACCCGTTTCGATACACCTGGGCCTGGAAGTGCAGATGAGGCTCTAAAGTGCAGAAAAATGAAGTTTTAAGAGGCCTAACATGCATAAATGTCATGAATGAGCAGGCAAAACATATTCAAGCATAAACATACTCCCCCTAACTATAGGCATGGAAGAAATTGGGAGTCTAAGCATACAAACATGGTATTTCACAAGATCAAGCATATTTAAGCACAAAATAGGTCCAAAAAGGTCAAGATAGGCTAGCTAGACCTAACTCTCTCCTAAGGGACCAAAAATGCTCTTTGTCTAAGGGTTTTGTAAATATGTCCGCTAATTGATTCAAGGTGTCTACGTACTCTATAACCACATCTTCCTTAAGGACATGATCTCTAATGAAATGATGCCTTATTTCTATGTGTTTGGTTCTAGAGTGTTGGATGGGATTTTTAGTTAAGCATATTGCACTAGTGTTGTCACATTTTAGGGGTATGGTTCCAACTTTAATTCCATAATCTAAGAGTTGTTGCTTCATCCAAAGGACTTGAGCACAACAACTCCCTAAGGATATGTACTCGGCTTCGGTGGTAGATAAGGCTACACTATTTTGTTTCGTAGAGAACCAAGATATGAGCATACTACCTAAGAATTGGCAAGTTCCCGAAGTACTTTTCCTATCAATTTTGCAACCCCCATAATCCGCATCCGAGTAAGCATGTAGGTTGAAGGTAGAGTCTCTAGGATACCAAAGGCCTAAACAAGGAGTGTCTCTAAGGTATCTAAAGATTCTCTTAACGGCTATAAGGTGAGACTCTCTAGGACTAGCTTGAAACCTAGCACACAAGCAAACACTAAACAAGATATCCGGTCTACTTGCGGTAAGGTAAAGCAAAGATCCAATCATAGAACGATAAAGCTTAGAGTCAACACACTTACCTCCTTCATCTTTGTCAAGCTTTGTAGATGAGCTCATAGGAGTGGCTTGAGGCTTTGCATTCTCCAAGCCAAACTTCTTGCGCATATCCTTTATGTATTTTGCTTGGTTGATGAAGGTGCCATCCTTCTTTTGCTTGATTTAGAGTCCCAAAAAGAATGAGAGCTCCCCCATCATGCTCATCTCAAATTCACCTTGCATTAACTTAGCAAACTCTTGACAATGACATTCATTAGTAGAACCAAAAATAATATCAACATAAATTTGAACTACTAAGATGTCATTTTTATACATTTTTATGAAAAGTGTAGTGTCCACCTTACCTTTTTCAAATCCTTTTTCAATCAAAAAATTTGAAAGCCTTTCATACCAAGCTCTAGGAGCTTGTTTTAAACCATAAAGAGCTTTGGTAAGTTTGAAAACATGATTTGGAAATTTTGAATCTTCAAAACCCGGTGGTTGTTCCACATACACTTCTTCATTTATAAAACCATTTAAAAATGCGCTTTTAACATCCATTTGAAAAAGCTTGAAATTATGATAACATGCATATGCAAGCAACATCCTAATGGCTTCCATTCTAGCTACGGGTGCATAGGTTTCATCAAAATCTATTCCCTCTTCTTGAGTGTAACCTTGTGCTACAAGTCTAGCTTTATTTCTCACAATGTTACCACTCTCATCTAGTTTGTTCCTAAAGACCCATTTAGTTCCTATTGTAGATTGATTACTAGGCCTATCAACTAATGTCCATACATTACTTCTCTCAAATTGATTTAACTCTTCTTGCATAGCCATAATCCAAAAGTCATCTTTCAATGCTTCTTTTATGTTTTTAGGCTCTATGCATGAGATAAATGCAACATGGTTCATTAATCTAAGAGAAGAACGAGTGGTTACCCCCTTGGATGGATCACCCAAGATTTCACCATCTTTGACATAGTTCAACTCCCTTGGGTAGCTCACTTCCTTTTCCTCAATAGCCAAGTCCTTCAAGGCTTCAAGAGGTGGTTCTTGTGTGTCTTCTTCTTTTGTTGGAATCTCATCCTCCTTTGAAGTTTGACCTCTATCAAAGGCATTTATGATTCCTACATCATCATCATCACAAGAATCCTTCCTAGGAAGGAGGTTATCATCGAATACAACATGAATAGATTCTTCTACTACTAAAGTTCTTTTGTTAAATACTCGATAGGCTTTAGAGGTTAAAGAGTAACCTATAAAAATGGCTTCATCACTTTTTGCATCAAATTTACCTAAGTTATCTTTTCCATTATTTAAAACAAAACACTTACACCCAAAAGGGTGAAAATAGCTAATGTTAGGCTTTTTAGATTTTAAAATCTCATAAGGTGTTTTCTTTAAAATTGGCCTAATCATTACTCGATTTACAATATAACAAGCGGTGTTTGTGGCTTCCGCCCAAAAATATTTAGGTAAATTATTTTCACAAAGCATAGTTCTAGCCATTTCTTGTAAAGTTCTATTTTTCCTCTCAACTACCCCATTTTGTTGAAGAGTTTGAGGAGCCGAAAAATTATGGCTAATACCATTTTCATTCAAAAATTCTTCAAACCCTAAAATTTGAAACTCGGTTCCATGATCACTTCTAATGTGTGAAATTCTAAGTTCAAGATCATTTTGGGTTAATTTTGAAAATGTGATGAATTTTTCCAAAGCCTCATCTTTAGTACTTAAAAAGAGAACCCAAGTAAATCTAGAAAAATCATCAACTAGCACAAATGCATAAGATTTACCACCCAAGCTCATAGTCCTAATTGGCCCAAATAAATCCATGTGAATTAATTGTAAGCATCTACTAGTAGAAACATCATTAATGGATTTAAAGGAAGACTTATGTTGTTTACCCTTTGAGCATGCATCACAAATTTTATCATTTGAAAATTTTATTTTGGCAAACCTCTAACTAGATTTAAAGAGACTAGTTTTTCTAAAATACTTATGCTAGCATGTCCTAGCTTTCTATGCCACAACCATGCATCATTTTCATTTTGAGCAACCAAGCATGCATGAGATGTATGTATGTCATCTAAATGCACCATGTATATGTTTCCTATGCGATGACCTATGAGCATGATATTATTAGATTTAATGTCTACAATTTTGCAACCATTTTTATCAAATAAAACATTAAATCCTTTATCACATAATTGACTTATGCTCAATAAATTATGTTTAAGACCATCGACATATAAGACATTTTCAATAAGAATCGTAGAGTGATTACCTATGGAGCCAATACCTTTAATGTGGCCTTTGGAGTTGTCACCAAATGTTACTACTCCTCCACTTTTTGGCTTTAAATCCATGAATCGACTCTTGTCTCCGGTCATGTGCCTCGAGCATCCACTATCAAGGTACCATGAGTTTTGACTTTGTGCTTTGGCCTTGTAGCAATGCTCTCCCTACAAACAAAGATATTAAACCTTTGTTTTTGGTACCCAAATCATTTTGGGTCCATGAGTGTTAGCTCCCAAAACCTTGGTTCCCTTAGGAATCCAAGATGACATAGCAATAATATTATTAGATTTTACAAGTTCCTTAGGAACCCATACACTTCTAATTCTTTTGGCTCTACTATGTCTAGGGTAGCTACCTTGTTTGTAGTAATTAGTCTTTTTCTTAGGTTGGTGTGTTCTAGAGGATTCTCCTACTTCATGCTTGACACTACCAACATTTTTTAAAGACTTTTTGAGCTCATTTAGTTCACCCAACACCTTTTGGTGTTTACTATTACATTGAGATAAAAGATTATTAAGATCAACATTTTCATCTTGAAAGAATTTAAGTTCATCTTTTAATCCTAAAATCTTTTTCTCAAATTTAGAATTAGCTTGAGTGAGTGAGTCATTTTTCTCATTTAGTTCTAAAATGATTTTCTTGTTTTTAATGACCGACTCTTTAAACTTCTCAACTAATTCATCATATACCTCTTGTAACTCATCATATGCATCATTTAACTCTTCATATGACAAATCTAAAGTAGATGAGTTAGAGGTTACCAAGGAGGAATCTTCCTCAAGTGCCATGAGACAAAGATTAGCCACTTCTTGTTCGTCATCCTCCGATGACTCCTCATCACTCCAAGTAGCAAGCTTGGCTTTGAGTCTTTTCTTCTTCTCAAAGCCTTTCTTCTTGAGTTGAGGGCACTCCGAATGGATGTGGCCGGGTTGTTTGCACTCATAGCAAATGATGGGATCCTTTCCTTCTTCTTTGTTCTTCCCTTTGAAGTCCATCTTTCTTTGGATTTTTCTACCCCGGTTGGACCTCATGAAGCGTGAGAACCGTTTGGCTATCATAGCTAATTCTTCAAGTTCATCCTCATCACTAGATGAGCTCTCATCAAGTTGTGAAGCTTTAGCCTTGAGAGCTATACCCATCTTCTTCTTCTTCTCAACCTCAAGCTTCTCTACTCTTTTCTCTTCTTTCTTTTTCTCATCTTCCCTTCCTTGCTTCATGATCTCATGAGTAAGTAGAGAACCCACAAGCTCATCAAGCTTCAAAGTCATCAAATTCTTTGCTTCGATGATAGCGGTTCTCTTCCCATCCCAAGATTCGGGAAGTGAATAGAGTAGCTTCCGGACAAGCTTGTCTTCCGGTATGATCTCTCCATATCCCTTTAGACCATTGACAATCGTGGAGAATCGATCAAACATCTTTGACACCGTCTCATCGGGGTCCATCTTGAAATTTTCATAACTAAGATTGAGAATGCCAATCTTAGTTTCTTTGACATCATTGGTGCCTTCATAGGTGGTCTCAAGAGTGTCCCACACTTCCTTTGCACTTTCAATTGATGAGACCTTTGAGTAGATGTCCGGACCGAAAGCACAAAATAGCATGTGGAGAGCTTTATCATTGACTTGAATCTTTTTCCTCTCCTCTTCACTCATTTCGGCTTTCTTCTTCAACACCATCTTGCCTTCACCGTCTTGCTTCAATGGAATGTATGGCCCATCCTCAATGACATCCCACACAAGATAGTCACTAGACTTGATGAATAGACGCATTTTATTCTTCCAAAAAGAATAGTTGTCACCATTGAAAAAGGGAGGCTTTGTGGTCGATTGTGCCTCGTACATGCCGGAACCGGAGGTTGAAGCCATCTCTTGATATGTTGATGATCACACTCTTCCAAGGATCTCCTCTTGTGGTTGTTAATCCTCAAAGAGTTAAGCTCTGATACCAATTGTTGAGTGGATCGAAAGATCGATATTTACCAAGAGGGGGGTGAATTGGAAATTTAAAGGTTTATGGTGGAAATTGGCAAATTAAAAATTGATGGACAAGAGATTTAGAGTGGTTCAAGTTCCAAATGAACTCTACATCCACTACCTTAGCCTCACTAAGGATTTGCAACAATTTCACTAAATTGATCTTCCCCTTTTCTAGGACAAGGAGGCAACCCTTTACAATTTCGGTTGATTTTTCTACCCAAAAATCAACCCAACCCTCACACAAGAGAACAAAGAAAATTGTAGGCTAATAAGGTATCTCTCAATACAAATGATAGCCCCAATACAAGCACTCAACCCAATTTGATAAAATATGAATGAAGATTACAAATTGGGATTTATACACAAAGTGGGATTTTTGCACAATTGCTTGATTTTGATGTTTGGATGTTTGATTTAGGATCAATAGTTGTTGCTGATGCTTTTGGATGTCTCTTTTATACCTTCTCATTGATTTCTAGCCGTTTGGGTGGTTGGGAACATAAATGGAGCCGTTGGAACCATCTCTTGCCACCATAAATGCAGTCTGCACCAACCCGTTCCGAAACGCGGGGTACCTGTTTCGGAACGGACCAAAATAGAAAGAGCCGTTGGGGTGCATTTAAGAGTCCATTTCGAAACGCCTTAAGGCCGTTTCAGAACGATTTTGCCACTGTCAAGGGTCGTTTCGGAACGGTCTTAGCCCGTTTCGAAACGCCTTAACTACTTTCAGAAAATTAGTTAAAAACACATAACGATCATATTTTTTAAATTCAACTTAAGACCTGTTTCGAAACGACATGAATCCGTTTCGAAACGAAATTGCTACTGTCAAGGGTCGTTTCGGAACGGCCGTGATCCGTTTCGAAACACCCCTTTTATATTTAAAAAATCAGCATATATTTGAACCGTTGTAGTCTTTTTAAATCAAATATGAAGAACAGTTTCGAAACGAGTGATACCATTTCGAAACGAGGTAAAGTGTTTCGATACACGTTTCGGAACGGTGGTCGACAGTGATGAAAACGTTTCGAAACGCCTCAGGGCCGTTTCGAAACAGGTGCTTGAAAATCACTGTTTTGGCTTGAAACACTTAGAAAATATTTGAAAGACTTGTTTTTAACTTTGGCATAATCTTAAAATTATATGGGGATATTTTGAGGACTTAAAATTCGTTTTGACATTTTCAATTTAGTTCTTAGGTTTTTAGTTATATCAAAATTAAAATACTTGTTTCACAAATAAGCCCAGCGATATGCATGTACAAAATTCTCTTGGAGGACGATCACAAACTTACCATTGAGGCTCAACGGAGGCTTAACCATGCTATAAAGAGGCAATGAGAAAGAAACCATCAAATGGCTTGATGCCGGAATCATCTACCCTATCTCCGACAGCACATGGGTAAGCTCGGTACAATGTGTACTAAAGAAAGGTGAAATAACAGTGATAACCAATGAGAACAACAAGTTAATCCCAACCATGATTGTGACTGATTGGAGGGTTTGTATGGATTATCGCAAGTTGAATAAAGCTACTAGAAAAAATCATTTTCCTTTACCATTTATTGACCAAATGCTTGATCGACTTGCAGGTAAACCATTTTATTGTTTTCTAGATGGTTATTTAGGTTACAATCAGATTGCCATAGCACCGGACGACCAGGAAAAGACCACCTTTACATGCCCATAAGACATATATGCATTTAGAAGGATGCCATTCGGGCTTTGCAATGCCCCGGCAACCTTATAAAGATGCATGATGACAATTTTCTCTGACATGGTGGAAGATTTCCTGGAGATCTTCATAGACGATTTCTGAGTATTATGTAATGACTTTGACAATTGCCTCAGCAATTTGGAAAGGGTACTCACACGATGCAAGGAATCTAAGTTGGTTCTAAATCGAGAGAAGTGCCACTTTATGGTGGATGAAGGCATACTACTCGGCCACAAGATCTCATCAAAGGACATTGAAGTAGACAAGGCAAAAATAGATGTGATCGAGAAACTACCTCCACCAACTACAGTCAAAGGAATCTGAAGTTTCCTAGGACACGCAGGTTTTTATAGAAGATTTATTGCAATTTTTTATAAAATAACTAAACCTTTGTGTAATTTGATTGAACATGATAGGACTTTTGACTTCAATGAGGAACTCAATGAAGCATTCAAAACACTGAAACAAATACTTGTGTCTACACAATCGTAGTCCCACCAGACTGGGCATTGCCCTTCTAGCTCATGTACGACGCAAGTGATTATGACGTCGGGGCAGTTCTTGGTCAAAGGAAAGACAAAACCTTTCATGTGATCTACTATGCTAATAAAACACTCAACGAGGCCCAAATCAATTACACTACCACTAAAAAGGAGTTACTAGCCGTAGTCTTTGCCTTTGACAAGTTCCGATCATACCTAATCGGAACCAAGGTGACAGTCTACACAGACCATTCGACAATCAAATACCTATTTTCCAAGAATTATGCAAATCCCAAATTGATTCGATGGATTCTTCTGCTACAAGAATTCGATGTCGTCATCAAGGACAGAAAAGGAACAAAAAATCAAGTTGCCGATCACCTATCACGACTTGAACAAGAAAGAGAAGACACCACAGACACAGAAATACAAGATACATTCCCAGATGAGCAGCTCTTAATTGCCTCGGCAATGACTGGCACTACTGCCTCGGTAGAGACTGAAACTACTGCCTCGATAATGACTGACAGTATTGCCTTGGCAATACCCTTGACAATAATTTTCGACTCAAAAACACCCTGGTATGCTGATCTTGTCAATTTTCTAGTTAGTGGTGTATTACCTTATAACCTTAACCATCAAGGGCAGAAGTGGTTCCAACATGATGCCAAGCATTATTTTTGGGACCAACCTCTTTTGTTTAAACAATGTGCATATCATGTTATAAAGAGATGTGTTCCTGAAGAAGAACACGGAGAGGTGCTTCAACTGGAAAATCCTAATTTAGCCTCAATTGAAATTAGGGACCTAACTGAATAAAGTTAAAGTATAGAGGTCAAGTTGTTAGGCATGCTATAGTTGGAACCCTTCTTCTGTATTTTACCTATTTGTTTAGGGTAAACACGCCTTTTGCCTCTATTTGGTATTTGTGCGCCGCTCTCCTTCCCCTTTTCTCTCAAAAAGAAAATTAATAAAATAATCAAACCCCTTTCCCTTTTTCTATTGAAGCTCCGGCCAAGGGGCCATAATCACCAGTTCAGTGTTTCAAGACCACCGATGCGCTCGTCGTCACCGCGCGAACAAAACCCGACCACTCAACTTCCGTCACGCCGCCGTTCTTCGCTGGAAATAGGTTCGAAACCGGTCGTGGAAACGTGCTATGCCGCCACCGTCCTCTGTGTGCGCCGCCTCTGTCTCGAGTTTGGGTGAGTGTTGTAGTCGAGTCGGTTGGGCTTCGGGTTGCCGCCACCATCGGTTTGCCGGCCGCTGTGGATCTTTGCCGGTTGCCGATGGGTTGGATTAATCGATTAGGGTTAGGTTTTGGGCGATGATGTTAGGGTTTGGTTTATTTGGGAATTTAGGGTTTTGAATCTGATTTGGGAAATTATATGATGAAACTAAACCGGGTTTTGTTGAACGAGACCGGGAGGCAGAGTTGAACCGGACCAGTGGGCTGATCCAGGCTGATGTCATCTAACGTTGTTGCTGATGTAGGCTGACGTCAGCGATAACATCATCCTGGTCAATGATGACGTCAACATTGACTTTTGGGTTGACTTTTTCGACCGAGTTCACCTTCATGTTTTTCTACATTCTGGTTCTGTTGTCGTTGTCCCTTTCTTCAAATTCAAACCCGAAATACCTTTTTGGATCATGTTTATTTGTTGAGCTCAGAATTTTGTTAAATGTTGCATCAGAGTTTGACTCAGTTATTTTTGTGTTTAGGTGACGTGGACTCTGACCCCGAGACTTTACCTCCTCCTCCGCCAGGCAGGCCTCTGGTGGCACAGTCTTCGAGATCTGCTAGAAAGATTTTTGTTAAGCGTAGTTTATTCGAATGTGGCACAATAAGAAATCTTATATAGTGTTCTTTGTTTTTAGCAGATAATTCTGTTCGACCTTCCGCTAGTGCTGAGCGTGGGAGACGTCACTATCGACGTTGATAGTTTAGCTGTCTAAGGTGTGTTCTATGTATGTGCTACATGTCTCTCCTGTCTGATTGCATGATATGTATGTTATATATATATATATATATATATATATATATATATATATATATGTTTGTGTGTTATTTTGCTCTGTTATCTGATAAATATTATATGATTCGATTGTGTGTTATTATGCTCTATTATCTAATAAATATTATATGACTCGAATGTTGTGACCATATTATGTAACACATACCGGAATTGGACTATTATTTACACGCATCTTAGTTATTTAACAAGATTGCATTCGAACTCGAAAATCAGATAACATGTCATATCATTGGGTTGGGATATTGTATGGAGAAACTCAGCGACTTCATCCTTCGGGTTGAACTTCGCTTCAGATTAGTAGTTCCATCTTTCGGGATGAGTTTTTCTTCGGACATGGTGTTGCGGTGTAGAGTGGTTCAAGGGAACCTCACTCTTCGGACGGTGATGTAGATGGGTGCATGTCATGTTATGATATCTATATGCATTGCTTGTAATACTTCGAAATATCTGTTAATTCTTGATTTGTTGTTTGACTGTTGGATTGACTTCTGTTTTGCACTTTAGAGACACACTGAGCTTTATAGCTGACTCTCCCTTAGTATCTGTTTCAGATTTTCAAACTTAGGTTTCAGTACTTGGAGGACCTCATTCGAACGAATTGAATTTATTATTCAGTATGGATTATTTTAACTTTTCTTTCTTTATTTATGTATTTCGGATTTGGTTGTAATTTGGACTTTGGACTGTTATTCTGGGATTGATGAACTAATTTATGCATGCATTGTTTTACGAAAAGACTTTAAAGGAATTTTATAATTGAATAATAAATTTCGACACGTTTTCTTTTAAGTGATCTTTCTTGAGGGGCAAGTTTCCTAAAACGACAAATATAATTTAAGTAAATCTCTTAGGTCAAAATAAGGGGTTACATTTAGTGGTATCAAAGACAGGTTACAGCCCTGTGAGGCTCGATAAAATTTGATTTTAAAGTTTTCAAAATTTTGCATGCATAATAAATGTTTTTGGGAACTATGAGATTTTTAGATAAATTTTCGAATTTTAAAGAAGTAATTTATGTCTTAATTAAAGTCTCCAAGTACCAATTTTGACTTTAGGATTCTTCTTTTTGTAGATAAACTACTATGCCACCTCGTAGGAGTACTAGAGTTACGACTGGCTGAGGACGAGGCCGTGGACGAGGTCGTACCGCTATTTATATGAGTGACGTTAATCCTCCTGAGCATTCGCCGCAACATCAAGAAAACCCACAATATGAGCAGGCTGAGGAGCAACCTAAGGTTCATACGAGTGGACAACAGACCGATCACTATGGTCAGCAGACTCAGAGTGAAGGTCCTCGTGCAGTCGGTAACAGTGAGACTGCTGGAGTTGATGTTGCTGCAGTGCATTTGGAGCTACTTGAGTATATTCGACAGGGTTCTAGGAGACCCATATCTGCTGAGTTTTTGTTTGCTGGGATGTCGATGTTTGATGGTAAGACGACTGAAGATCCAGTTGATGCAGAGTATTGGCTGAAGAAATTACAACAATTATTTGATGGGATGGACTACCCTACTGACAGGAAATTAAGAGCGGATGTATCTTTATTGAAGAGTGAAGCCCTGAACTGGTGGGAGGCTGAGAAGACCTGTAACCCCCTTAACCCGGCCCAGACGGTTGACCCGAATTAAGAAAGTCACACGGGGAAAACCAAAGTCAACCCGAAAGTCAACCTTGGTTAACGACCCTTTTTTTTTCTTTTTAAACTTGTCTAGATGCACGTTAACATTAGATGTGATCATACAAACAGTATACTCAAAGATCATAAACATCAGAGATCAAACAGGGACCCAATTGAACAATTTACAACTTTAGGGACCAAAAAGTAAATTCTGAAAACTTTAAGGACTTAACCAGATTTTAAGTTACCAGCTTAAAATTAATCAGGTTTCATGCTTCTCCGCCAAATTTCAGCTCAAACGGACATCCCAAACTCATACAATTGCACAAACAAGTTTCAGGACCAAAATGCAAACATTCCAAAACATATAACCGCCTATGTCAGCCCCCAACGGTCACGTGTTCCGAAACTGGCAGAGCCCGTTTCGAAACGTGGGGCCGTTCCGCAACGCGTACCGCAACGGGGGACTGGCAGTAGCCTTTTCGTTTCGGAACGGTCTCTCCCGTTTCGGACGCTTGGGCTGGTTTAGGGCACCCGTTCCGAAACGGTAGGCACTGTTCCGAAACACCCTGCACAGATTGCCTCAAGATGCATACTTAAACACACAATTGATCATCCAATCATGCTCCAAAAGCCACCAAACTTTACCAACATGCAATTCAACATATAGGAGACATACTTGCATCAACAATTCATCAATATAACAACATATATGAAAAGCCCCAATTCTATAAGCATGCTTCCTACACAAGCAACCATTTAAACACAAAATCTCCAAATCCATCTCATATAAGCCAAAACATGTTCCAACAACATCAACAACATAAAACCATCCTTGTCCGAGCATATACGAACACATAAACATCAACCCAAGAGATTCTACCCCATTGCCTTTATTAACTATAGCTATTCACCGAGACATACATCTCAAATGGAGTCCTCCTTGAATCCCTTGCTTCTCGCTGTCCAAACTTCAAGAATCTGCATTGATGGACAAAAAGGAGCGTAAGCACATAATGCTTAGTGAGGAATGCTCAAAACCAAAACACCATCAATGCAGCGAGTCATAAAACCTCTTTGAAAAGCAACTCGATTTGTTTACCAAGCAAAGTTTGAAAACCCCTTTTCAACAACATGCTTTAACCCTGCATTGCTCAAACATGAAAACCAACCCTTAGCTTAGCAAGCTAAGAAAACCATTTCAAAGCTCAATTTGCAAAATCATCCATTTAACCATTCCATGCATAAACACCATATGCAAAGTTAAATTCAAACCTTGGAAAACACTTCCATTTCACAACATACCTTTCTTATACTTGAAAGTCATTCCAAGCAAGAAACCTTTTAAAACCATTACTCAAACAATCCAAAACATGCATTAAACCAAGGTAATATATGAACCACAACATCATCTTCACATGCCTTTTAAAACAAGTCTTATCAAGACTCCAATGCATTTAAGAGATTTCATGCACACATGCATCATTTACCAAATGATAATCAACACTTGTTCAACCTAACAAGTAAACATGCATTCACAAGCATTTAACACTTTTCATGCAACCATGCATCTTTTCAAGCATCTCATGCTTCTTTATAATCAAAAACATTATATTGGCCTCCAAGTGATCAACCACATCCACTTTTCAACTCAACATCCAATCGGATACGCGGATCACAAGCGTTGTCCCCCACGCTTCATACACACTACCAATCCAAGGTCTCCAAATGGACTTTTAAACACCATTCGACCTCACCATCCTAAGGTTCCTATGTATGGACTTTTAAACACCATACAACCTTAGCTTTTTACAAGGTTCCCATGTATGGAATTTCAAACACCATACAACCTTATCTTTTCCCAAGGTTCCCATGTATGGACTTTCAAACACCATACAACCTTAACTTTTCCCAAGGTTCCCATGTATGGACTTTTAAACACCATACAACCTTGACATGCACAAGGTTCCCATGTATGGACTTTTAACCACCATACAACCTTTGCATTCACCGATTGGTAGTTGTATAACATCACTAACGAGATCCGGGACACCCTACACAAGATCCACACATGGACTTTACACCACCATTGTGATCTTAACAAGCACAAGGTTCCCATATATGGACTTTTAACCACCATATAACCTTTGCTTAACCAAGGTCCTCGAATGGGCATTCAACCTCCATTATGACCTTAACCATCTCGTTAGGATACTTGAAGGGAGTTTATCGGTTCACTCTTAACCACTCCACCTCCAAGGCGACTTTATTCACGGTGCACCCAATCCTATAGCCGGCTAACTATATCCGATCAAAGAACCAAGAACCACTTACATCACTTGCCAATATAACCATCTTACCACATTAGTCCAATGATTCACATGCATAACCAATATGCAAAAACCATCATTTACCATCATCAATCCACTGTTTTAAAGCATTACACAAAGCCATGAAACATCATGCAACACCATGCATCAAAACCACATTTTCAATGTACAAACCAAGGATCTCTTACCTTGAGCATCCTTCACATATGGCCTTCAAAACCAGCATTAAACCATGCTTAAAATATACTTTCAAAACAGAATATAAACCATGCAAATCACATGCATTGCAACCATCAAACTCAATTGCTTTTAAAGCCAATTCACAACACAACCAAGAGCGAAAAACCATTTACTTACTCTTGAGCTTAGCAAAGTTGTTTAGACTTAAACTAAGCTCCCAAAACCTTCAAACCCTGGTTTAAAAGCTGAAAACCCAACTTCACTCACCGATACACAAAACAAGGCTAGCCAACAAGCCTTCCAAGCATCCGAAACCTTCCGCAATGCCCCTAAAGCTCACGGATCAAACTCCCCTGTTTCAAACACACAAAAACAGAGGATTAATGCATCATTATGCATTAAAAACACCAGCAACACAACCAAGCTCGCTGCTCATCACAAATCCAACATTTCGGCTACCAAACACAACCGAAATCACCTCCAAACACTTCCAAAACTTAACCCAGCCAAGATCCATCACTTCCAACCATTTTTAAACATCAATTAACATCCAAAATGATCACAAACACATCCTTATACCTCCAGGTATAACAAATCATCAAAGACACTCCAAAAACAACCAAAAACTCAAGCCAAACTTAGGAAATTCAACCTATCCGGGATTGCATTGATTAAACCTCAACTTCTAATCAATTTAGAATTCATTTAACATCAAAAACACACCTCAAAACCCTGCTTAAACAGATCATACGAAAATTCCACAAAAATCACCAAATCTTGCATTTTAAGCCAAAATCAAGATTCCAATTGAAAAGCCTTTAATAAATCACAAATCAAGGATTGAGAACTTAGGAATTTCAGTAAAGAACTGATAGTTTAGAGGAGAAGGACGTTCTTACCTCCAAACTTGAATTTCTCCTTTTTAGAACCAAAAAGTTTGATGAAACAACTTGCAAATGGTGAGGTTTGGTTGTAGAGATGATTAGGAATCCAAAGAGAATTGAAATGAGTGATTTAGATGACAAAATCAGAGGAGAAAATCTGGAGAGAAAGTGTTTGGGTTGAGAGAAAATGAGAGAAAATGAAAATTGGAAGAAAATGGAAAGTTAGTTACAAAATAGTAAAATGATTTCCCTCCACTTTTCTTAAGCTTTAAAATCAGAATTTTGCATTAAAATATCTTAGAAAAATCTGGAGAAACTCTTTTTGGAATAATATCTCCTTAAAGATTCAAAGTTTCAATCCTTTATAAAATAGTCACGCAACTTTCAAAAATTACATTTTGGTCACTAGCCAAAATGTCACCCTTCCGAACCTCATTTTTCAAAATTGATTTCACAGTTCACTTTTATATATTAAAAGATGATTTTAGAACATTTTTCCATATTTTTAGTGCAACCCGAACTAGGCTTTCCTAAATTCACTCTTATATATTCGATTAGCACTTTGACCGAACCGGTCAACGCCCAAAACTTCTGAGCCCAAAACCGGGGCGTTACAAGACCATTATTTCTGCTAGTCGGGTCACATGGGATCATTTTCGTCAAGCTTTCCGAGGCAGATATGTTGGGGCAGAGTATTTAGCCAAGTGTCGAGAGGACATGACCGTGAATCAATATGAGATCGAGTTTTTGAGGCTGGTACAGTACACCCCTGGGTTAGTACTACATAGAAAGAGAAGTGTGACTGGTTTCTGAAGGGTCTGCGACCTTCGATCAAGACTGGTGTTGATTTGCATTTGGACAAAGAGTATAAGGATATTACCTTGCAAGCTAGGACCGTTGAACGCAATGAGGCAGAGTTGCGGCGAGCTGAGTCTCAGGGTATAGATCGGGGTAAGAGGCAGTCAATTGCTTCAATTCAGTATAGTCAGGGTAACCAGACCAGGAAGAGGGTAAGAGATGAGAGTGATTATCAGAGTTATTCCAGAGCCAAATCGGTGGCCACTGTTGTTCCGACTTCTAGTGTTGGAGGTTCAATTAGCACACGAGGGGTACCACAATGTTCTTTATGCAAGAAATGGAATTTAGAAGAGTGTAGGAGACAGTTTGGGGCTTGTTTTCGTTGTGGATCGTCCGACCACCTTTTCAGAGATTGTCCACTTGCACCTCCGTCAACTCATATGATGAGTCAGTCACAAGCATCGGTGTAGGCTCCTGTTACCGGTAGAGCTTGAGGTAGACCTGATACTAAAGTTTCTGCTGGTAAGGGTAGGCCAACTCAGAGTGGAGGATCAGTTGGATCAGTGGTGAGACAGCCAGGTTTTGTTTATGCTAACAGGAGACATGAGGACCGTGATGAGCCAGATGTTATTTTTGGAACCTTTTCTATTCAGCCTATCTTGTATTTTGCATTATTGGATATTGGTTCTACCCATTCATATGTTGCGAGTTCGATATCTGGGGGACTTGAAATTCCGGTTGAGAATACTGTGAATGTGGTTTCAGTTTATAGTCCAGTTGGTAACCATGTCAAGGTTACTAAGGTGTACAAGAATTGCCCTTTGGAAATTCAAGGGAAAATATTCTCTGCTGATTCGATGGAGTTACCTTTCAGAGAGTTCGACCTTATTCTCGGAATGGATTGGTTATCCTCTCGTCGAGTCCGTTTGGATTGTGAAAAGAAAAAGGGCGACTCTGAAAACCTCAAATGGGTGCGAGGTGATTATGGTGGGAGAGATTAGAGGTTACATGTCCAATGTTGTTTCGGCTCTTAAAGCAGAAAAGATGATTCGACATGGGGCTACTGCTTACCTTGCTTATATTTTTGACTCGAGGCAGTTAGATTCTGGTTTGGATAAGATCCAGGTGGTTAGGGATTTTCCAGATGTTTTTCTAGAGTAATTGTCGGGGGTACCGCCAAAATGTGATGAGGTTGAGTTTGGCATAGATGTTTATCCGAGTATAGCCCCGTTTCTATGGCTCCATACAGGATGGCTCCGGAGGAGCTTAAAGAATTGAAGATTCAGTTGCAGGAATTGCTGGATAGAGGTTTCATCCGACCTAGTGTTTCTCCCTGGGAGCCCCTATTTTGTTTTTGAAGAAGAAGGACAGATCACTTCGGCTTTGTATTGACTATCGAAAGCTGAACAAGCTAACGATCAAGAACAAGTATCCCCTTCCTCGTATTGATGACTTGTTCGACCAGTTTCGGGGAGCTACAATATTCTATAAGATAGAACTGAGATCAGGTTATTACCAACTCAAGGTTAAGGATTCTAATGTGTTCAAGACCGCTTTTCGGACTCGTTATGGTCATTACGAGTTTCTGGTGATGCCGTTCGGATGGACTAATGCCCCTGCAGTATTTATCGATATGATGAATAGGATGTTTCAACCCTACCTAGATCAGTTCGTGGTGGTTTTCATTGAAGACATACTGGTTTATTCCAAATCAGGGGCAGAGAATAAGGAATATCTCCGGATTGTCCTACAGACTTTGCGAGAGAAGAAGTTGTATGCAAAGTTCAATAAGTGTGAATTTTGGTTGACGAAGTTTACCTTCTTGGGGCATGTGGTTTCTGCTAATGGTATTCAGGTTGATCCAAAGAAGATTGATGCTATTTTGGGTTAGAAGCAGCCCAATAATGTTCCTGAGATTTGAAGCTTCTTAGGTTTAGCTGGCTATTATTGGAGGTTTGTGGAGGGTTTCTCGATTATTACAGTTCCTTTGACTACACTTATGAGGAAGGATATTCCTTTTGTCTGGACTGAGGCTCAGCGGATCAGTTTTGAGAAGCTTAAGACCGTGTTGACTGAAGCACCGGTTCTGATTCAGCCTGAGCCTGGGAAAGCTTATACGGTATACAATGATGCCTCCCACACGAGGTTGGAATGTGTTGTGATACAAGAGGGGAAGGTAGTCGCTTATGCGTCTCGTCAGTTGAAAGTGCATGAGTGCAACTACCCTACCCATGATTTGGAGCTTGTTGTTGTGATCTTTGCTCTGAAAATCTGGAGACACTATCTCTACGGAGAGAAGTGCTATATCTTCACCGATCACAAAAGTCTAAAGTACCTCCTTACACAGAAAGAGTTGAATCTGAGATAGCGTCGCAGGTTGGAACTTCTCAAGGATTATGACTGCGAGATAGAGTATCACCCGGGGAAGGCGAACATGGTTGCCGACGCCTTGAGTCGTAGCGCCATTTCAGAATTGGGGACTTTGTTTGCTCGGATAAATTTGTTTGAGGATGGTAGTTTGATGGCAGAACTTCGGGTTATTCCTACGCTGATATCTGATATTAGAGTTGAGCAGCCCACTGATTATTTTCTTATGCATCATATCAGGGAGGTTTCTGAGTGTACGTCTGTGGATTTTACTATTGATCAAGATGGTGTTTTGTGTTTCCGAGGCCGATATTGCATTCCGAGGAAATCTGGGTTGAAACAGGTTATTCTTCGCGAGGCACATGACAACCCCTTTTCTTTGCACCCCTGGTGGTGATAAGATGTACAAGAACCTTCGTCAGAGGTACTGGTGGATATGTCTTAAATGATATGTTGTCAGATTTGTGTCTAAGTGTATGACTTGTCAGAGAGTCAAGGCAGAGCATCAGCGTCCATTTGGGTTGCTTTAGCACATCGAGATTCCTCAGTGGAAGTGGGAGCATGTGACTATGGATTTTGTTAGTGGTCTTCCGATGACTCGGTCCAAGAAGGACTCCATCTGGGTTATAGTGGATCGTTTGACTAAGTTCGTGCATTTCATTCCGGTTCGAGTTAAGTATCCTTTGAGTAAGTTAGCTCGGCTCTATATTTCTGAGATTGTTCGACTTTATGGGGTAATGATATCGATTATTTCTGATCGTGATCTGAGATTTACAGCGATGTTTTGGAAGGAACTTCACTCTCCTTTGGGTATCCGGTTGAACTTTAGTACATCTTATCATCCGCAGACTAACGGGCAGTCCGAGCGTGTAATTTAGATTCTAGAGGACATGTTGAGGGGTTGTGTTCTCGATTACAGTGGTAGTTGGGAGGATTTCTTGCCGCTCGCAGAGTTTGCATATAATAACAGCTACCAGGCCAGTATCAAGATGGCACCGTACGAGGCTCTGTATGGGCGTAGGTGTAGGTCACCGATTGGATGGACTGGACTTAATGAACATAGATTGTTGGGACCAAACATAGTTCGTGAGGCTGAGTACAAAATAAGATTGATTCAAGATTGGCTTAAGGTTGCTTTTGACAGACAGAAGTCTTATGTTGACTTGAGACGTCGATATCTTGAGTTTGAGGTTGGTGATGAGGTTTTCCTGAAAGTATCTCCTTGGAGGAAGGTACTTCGGTTTGGTCGGAAGGGCAAGCCGAGTCCTTGATATATTGGTCCTTATCGGATTCTTCATTGGGTTGGACCTGTTGCTTATCAGCCTGAGTTACCACCAGAGATTTAGCGAATTCAGGATGTTTTTCATGTTTTTGTGTTGAGACGCTACCATGATGACCCGTCTCATGTTTTGCATGCGGAGGAGATTGAGATTCGTCCTGATCTACGCTTCGATGAGGAGCCTATCAAGATTCTTGCTCAGGATAAGAAAGTTTTTAGAAGGAAGAACATTAAGATGCTCAAAGTCTTGTGGCATGGTCGCAGTCATGATGAGGCTACCCGGGAGCCCAAAGCTGTCATTAGAGCTCGGTATCCCTATTTGTTTGCTCTAGGTAAATTTCGAGGTCAATTTTTTTATGGGGGGAGAGTTGTAACAGCCCAATTTATAAACCCTAAATCATAAAAATTCCCAATTGGAAACCCAAGAATTTGGGGAAATCTCGGATTTTAACCTAATTGGAATTAGGGACCTAATTGAATAAAGTTAAAGTATAGAGGTCAAGTTTTTAGACGAGCTAAAGTTGGGACCCTTCTTCTGTAATTTACCCATTTGTTTAGGGTAAACACCCCTTTTGCCTCTATTTGGTATTTTTTGCGCCGTTCTCCTTCCCCTTTTCTCTCAAAAATAAAATTAATAAAATAATAAACCCCTTTCCCTTTTTTCATTGAAGCTCCGGCCAAGGGGCCATCATCGCCCGTTCAATGTTTCAAGACCACCGGTGCGCTCTTCGTCACCGCGCGAACAAAACACGACCACACCAACTTCCGTCCCACCATCGTTCTTTGTTGGAAACGGGTTCGAAACTGTTCGTGGAAACGTGCTCTGCCGCCACCTTCCTCTGCGTGCGCCGCCTCCGTCCCGATTTTGGGTGAGTGTTGTGGTCGAGAAACTACCTCCACCAACTACAGTCAAAGGAATTCGATGTTTCCTAAGACACACAGGTTTTATAGAAGATTTATTACAAATTTTTCTAAAATAACTAAACCTTTGTGTAATTTGATTGAACATGATAGGACTTTTAACTTCAATGAGGAATGCAATGAAGCATTCGAACCACTGAAATAAATACTTGTGTCTGCACCAATCGTAGTCCCACCAGACTGGACATTGCCCTTCGAGCTCATGTACGACGCAATTGATTATGACCTCGGGGCAGTTCTTGGTCAAAGGAAAGAAAAAACCTTTCATGTGATCTACTATGCTAGTAAAACACTCAATGAGGCCCAAATCAATTACACTACCACTATAAATGAGTTACTAGTCGTAGTCCTTGCCTTTGACAAGTTCTGATCATACCTAATCGGAACCAAGGTGACAGTCTATACAGACCATTCGACAATCAAATACCTATTATTCAAGAAAGATGCAAATCCCAAATTGATTCGATGGATTCTTCTGCTACAAGAATTCGATGTCGACATCAAGGATAGAAAAGGAACGAAAAATCAAGTTGCCGATCACCTGTCACGACTGGAACAAGGAAGAGAAGACACCACAGACACATAAATACAAGATGCATTCCCAGATGAGTAGCTCTTAATTGCCTCGGCATTGACTAACACTACTGCCTCGTTAGAGACTGAAACTACTGCCTTGACAATGATTGACAGTATTGCCTTTGCAATACCCTTGACAGTAATGTTTGCCTCAAAAACACTCTAGTATGCTGATCTTGTCAATTTTCTAGTTAGTGGTGCATTACCTTATAACCTTAACCATCAAGGGAAGAAGTGGTTCCAACATGTTGCCAAGCATTATTTTTGGGACCAGCCTCTTTTGTTTAAACAATGTGCAAATCAGGTTATAAAGAGATGTGTTCCTAAAGAAGAACACAGAGAGGTGCTTCAACCTAACACCCTAATTTATCCCCAATTTATAAACCCTAAATCGTAAAAATTCCCAATTGGAAACCCTAGAATTTGGGGAAATCTCGAATTTTAACCTAATTGGAATTAGGGACCTAATTGAATAAAGTAAAAGTATAGAGGTCAAGTTGTTAGGTAGGCTAAAGTTGGGACCCTTCTTCTGTAATTTACCCATTTGTTTAGGGTAAACACCCCTTTTGCCTCTATTTGGTATTTGTGTGCCGCTCTCCGTCCCATTTTCTCTCAAAGAGAAAATTAATAAAATAATCAAACCCATTTCCCCTTTTCCGTTGAAGCTCCGGCCAAGGGGCCATCATCGCCCGTTCAGTGTTTCAAGACCACCGTTGCGCTCGTCGTCACCGCGCGAACAAAATCCGACCACCCAACTTCCGTCGTGCTGTCGTTCTTCGCTGGAATCAGGTTCGAAACCGTTCGTGGAAACGTGTTCTGCCGCCAATGTCCTCTGCGTGCGCCGCCTTTTTCTCAGGTGTGGGTGATTGTTGTGGTTGAGTCGGTTGGACTTTGGGTTGCCACTGCCATCAGTTTGTCGGCCGCCGTGGATCTTTGCCGATTGCCGATGAGTTGGGTTAATCAATTAAGGTTAGGTTTTAGGGGATGATGTTAGGGTTTGGTTTATTTGGGAATTTAGGGTTTTGAATCTGATTTGGGAAATTATGTGATGAAACTGAACCGTGTTTTGTTGAACCGGACCGAGAGGCAGAGTTGAACCAGACTAGTGGGCTGATGCAGGCTGACATCATCTGACTTGTTGCTGATGTAGGCTAACGTCAGCGATGACGTCATCCTGGTTAATGATGACATCACAATGACTTTTGGGCTGACTTTTTCGGCCGAGTTCACCTTCATGTTTTTCTACGTTCTGGTTCCGTTGTCGCTATCTCTTTCTTCAAATTCAAACCCGAAATACCTTTTTGGATCAAGTTTATTTGTTGAACTCAGAATTTTGTTAAATGTTACATGAGAGTTTGACTTAGTTATTTTTGTGTTCAGGTGACGTGGACTCTAACCCCGAGACTTTACCTCATCCTCCGCTAGGCAGGCGTCTGGTGGCACAGTCTTCGAGATATGCTAGTAAGATTTCTATTAAGCGTAGCTTATTCGAATGTGGCATAGTAAGAAATCTTATATATTGTTCTTTGTTTTTAGGAGTTAATTCTGTTCGACCTTCCGCTAGGGCTGAGCGTGGGAGACGTCACTATCGACGTTGATAGTATAACTGCCTAAGGTGTGTTCTCTGTCTGTGCTACATGTCTCTGATGTCTGATTGTATGATATGTATGTTATATATATATATATATATGTCTTTGTGATATTCTGCTCTGTTATCTGATAAATATTATATGATTCGACTGTGTGTTATTATACTTTATTATCTGATAAATATTATATAACCCGAATGTTGTGACCATATTATGTAACACATATCGGAATCGGACTATTATGTACATGCATCTTAGTTATTTAACAAGATTGCATTCGAGCTCTGAATTCAGATAACATGTCATATCATTGGGTTGGGATATTGTATGGAGAAAGCTCAACGACTTCATCCTTCAGGTTAAACTTCGCTTCGGATTAGTAGTTCCATCTTTCGGGCTGTGTTTTGCTTCGGACATGGTGTTGCGGTGTAGAGTGGTTCAGGGGAACCTCACTCTTCGGACGGTGATGTAGATGGGTGCATTTCATGTTATGATATCTATATGCCTTAGTTGTAATAATTCGGAATATCTGTTAATTCTTGATTTGTTGTTTGACTATTGGATTGACTTCTGTTATGCACTTTAGAGACACACTGAGCTTTATAGCTGATGATGCGTGTAAAAGAGTCTATCGCAATGGTAGTGCAAGTATACACGACGCAAGTACTAAAGTGATACGAAGTATCGAATATTGTCTCCACAGGGATTGGGATAATAGCTTCACCTTAATTCACTGTACGAAAGTAAAGAAAATATTTGAGAAGTTGTCACGAAAATAATAAAAAGAACTTAAATAAGAGAGTAGGGAAATCAAGATAGAGAGAATGGGATGATATTGAATTGCTTAGTAGTGCAGGTATTGCTAAGTCTCGAAACTTCAGTTCCGTCGTCGTCCCCGTCGCGGCAGCACCTGTCGCGGAAGCAGTCCGTTGCTTGTCGCGGCAACGAACACTCAACTCAATACTTCAAGTTTGGCAAGAATCCCAGATGTGCCTTGGCCTATCCCTAGGTCCAAGTCTGTCGATGATCACGTCTTTGATGATACCTCCCGGCGTGAATCAAAGGATGAACACTTATGTTGTTGAATTCTTCTTTAGCCACTTAACCTCGTCCTATCCCTAGGTCCGAGATAGTTCAACTATAAGCTAGAGAACTTGCTCTTATTTCTTTCGTATACTTAACTCTCTCGATGCTAAGTAAATTGATAACCTCACAATGCTCTCCCGATGCTCTTGCAAGATGCTAATAACCAAAATAAGAGAACTTGAAGTTTATTTTATTGAACTGAAAATTCCTAAAACAAAACAACCCTTGCAACTACTTTACAAATCCACCCGTGGCCCTAAGGGGAATTTAGAACATGATGAGGGAAGGAAAACGGCTAGGGTTTTGGGAAGAAAGCTAGGGAATCGGTTCTATCCTCCTAGGTCGAAATATATGCCCTTATATAGGCTTTTGGTCCAAGTTTTCTAAAATAGCAAGAATACAACTTTAAATGAAAGTACAATTCTAATAAAGACTAAATCTTCAAGGAATCTACTTTCCAGCCGTCATCTTTCTTTCTTGGGATTTTCTCTCCTTGAACTTTGGGCTTGACATTCCTTTCGATCGGGGGCTTGGAAAAATATGGTGATTTCATACGACAGACGGGCTGAATTTTCTCTATCTGTCGAGGTCCACTTTGCTTCTTCTCCTCAAAACTGCTGTCGTCCTCTGCTGTCACGGTGGCAACCATGGTAGCATCGTCCTCTTTGACTGCTCATCCAGTTCCAGCTCTTCTGCTTCACTGCCCAGCGCCTGCCCATTCCGTCTGCTATAGCAGCAACCTGCAAAAACAACCATTTTTAGTAGAAACTGTGCCTTTTAATATATTTGTGATGTTTTGCTGTAAACTGACCTAAATGTAATAAATAATGCTTGAATGCAGCATAAATATGGGTTAAATATGGGTAAATAATAGAACTTTTACACACTCAACAGACCCCCAAACTCAAGTTTTTGCTTGTCCTCAAGCAACTAAGACTTAAAAGAAAAATGAAATATTTTTGTTTTGGCTTTCAAACAGTGAACTTTCCCTTACCCTTCGTTCGTTCCCTGTAACAGCAGCAACCTGTTGGGTAATCTAGGATCTGTCCGGAGTCTCACTATAGTCCTCGTGCAGTGTGTGCATGCTTGTGAACAGTTATATGCCAAGACTCTCTTAGTTTCACTAGAATATTTCAGCTCTTAACTCGAATTTTTATGCCAAAGTTTATCTTTTAAAGGCACTTTTTCATGCTCCTTTGATTTTTTTGTTTTGACTCGATTTCTCTATTTTAAGCTAAAGTTTCACTAGAGCCAGTTTTGGGCACCTCTAGCTAACTTCCTAGAGCCAGTTTCGGGCACCTCCAGGGCTGTTGAGTCTCTTTTTCTAAACTTCTTTCCTAGAGCCAATGTTAGGCACCTCTAGGGGCTATTCAAGTGCCAAGCTTCCTATTCTAGTTGGCTAAAAGAGTTCTAAGCAGTAAAATAGTCACAAATGTGTTTAAGTTTTCAGAACTATAGAAAGGCTCTAAACTTCTCCTAAAAACTATCCTAAAGTCACTGCCACGAGAGGGCTGTCACGGCAGGTAAGTTCAGTTCACAGTTTTCAGCCAAAGTTTTCAATATTTTCATCATTTTTTTGACAAAAATAAACTAAGTAAAGACACCAATTTTTAAACTAAGATGTACTCTATTAATGGAGGGTTGCCACCCCCAAACTCGAGGGTTGCATTGCCCTCATCACAAAATATATAGGAGGTAGCAATAATAAGATAAAAAACTTAAATTTTAATCGTTGTCTTCGCTGGTGCTGTTAAGTCGGATCTGATGGCAAGCTCTGGCTTTCGGAGCTGGCTGGGGCACGGGGGAGGCATATGTGTTCTTTTCCTTGGCCTCCCGTGGTGGCTGGATTCTGGTTGGGGAGATGTGAGGGGGTTGCTCCACAACCTGAACTTCAGAGCTGCTGCTGATGCTTTCCCCGTTGTTGCTGTCACTGCTATTGCTGTTGGCTTTTGGCATGCTGTTTTTATCTGCCATCCGCTTCTACCTCTTCACTGGTGAGAATTCCTTTGAAAGATTCCTCTTGATAGAGGGCTCAATATCACTGGCGGCCCAAACAGAAGAGAAGGAAAACACAGCAACAAAGGCATCAAGATCCTCCGATGCCATTCGATGTTTTGTGCCTCGAGTAGATGGTTCAGCATGGGTACTGCCTGTTGCTATCGGGGTAGGCGATGGCGTTGAGGCGGCAGAGGGTGTCCGTGGGGTAGCAGCAGGTGTAGGAGTGTGGGCAGGTGTAGTGACAGTAAAGTAATGGGCAGGAAAATTATGGAAGACATCATCAGAGAAAATTTAAGAATTTTGTATAAAAGTTACCGTAGAGGCAGCAAAGTCCCTGATGAAGGTCATTAAGCCCAGCTGTCGTTCCTCCAGCTTCTAAATGGCAGCTAATATCTGGGCGGAGGAGTCTGTCGGGGCAGCTGCTGCGGCAGCTGGTTTAGTATTTGGCTGCTCTGTCGTGTCGGCTGTGGTGGCAGCCGGGTCAAATGATGATAGAGGGGTGGCAGCAGTCAGCTCCATAAGGCCGAGGATGTTCTTTTCAGTCCAACCTCTTCCTTCGACTAACAAATCAGTGTGCACTTCTGGGACATTATGGTCGCGGCAGAGCGAGGTGATGAGGTACGGAAGGTAGAGGGGACCCGTCGGTCTGTGCGCACACTCCAAAATATTTTCTCGAATATAGCTGCCCACATTAATGGGCCGTTCATGTAGAATAGAGTGTATCAACTCTAACCTTGGTTGGTCGACGTTGGTGTTGTGGGATGACGGCATGATCCTTTTTTTATGAAAGCATTCCATAACTTTGCCTCCGGCAGCAGCTGGGTCTGCTTCACCGTCCGTGGTTTTTTTTCGGCTAGTATTCCATTGAGTCCCATCACTTGTCAACTCTACCATGACAACGTCATAGGCATCATTGTCTAATGTATTGAGGAATTGCTGGTGGGCGTCGTCATTGTTGCTGATGTAGAAGCCATATAAGGTGTTAATGTACTCTACTTCAAACGACACTTCTTTCCCTCGAACGAACTCCGATGTCCTGCTGCTGATGGCGGCATAAAATTCTCGAACCAGCGTGACATTCATTTCCTCCGGCTGCTCCGCAAAGGTTTGCCACTGTAAAGCTCTAACCTTCCGGGCTATGAATGGTTTGAGGCCCAAATTTTCCTTCGTCGGTGTATAGATAAAGCCTCTCTCTTCCCACATATCTCTGCTAGCAAAGGAACATGGGGGAGTTGCTGTCGGTGTGGAACAAGAGGCAGCATTTCGTCGGGTTTTCCTAGAAGACATATTTGTGCAAGGGTTGTGCAAATAAAATGAAAGCAAATGAAAACTAAAGAGAGAGCAAGTAAGAAAGGTAGAGGTGAGTGAAAATGAAAATGAAACGAGGTTATATAGAGAAGGATTTGTTGCCCGTTGAAGCTGTAACGGCAGGCGCGAATAACGGGGCCAACTGTTATGCGTTAACGTGTCTGACGCTTCTGTCACGCGTTTCCGCGTCCGTTACGCTTC
The DNA here is from genome assembly GCA_958450335.1 of Hibiscus tridactylites. NCBI lineage: Eukaryota > Viridiplantae > Streptophyta > Magnoliopsida > Malvales > Malvaceae > Hibiscus > Hibiscus tridactylites. The sequence goes on along the minus strand of OY288266.1, from coordinate 68,330,121 downwards.
TGTGACGTATTTCCGCGTCTATCGTGACAGCGTGATGACAGCCTGTATTTTCCGCGTCTGTCGCGGTAGCTGTAACGACAGCCTTCAAAAATTGGGCTTTGTTGGGCTGATGGATGGATGGTGGGCTGAGTTCACTTCTCCTGTTCTTCTTGACTCCTTTATTTCCTAAAAACAATAAAAACATTATTCAAATAAAATAAACCTTATTTCCTAATAAATAATAAATAATAATAAAAATAAAATAAATAAATAAAATTTATGTTAAATTAGGGATGCCAGGTGGGGCATCTCCTAAAGTAACCACTTCCTACATTCCTAGGGCTTCAGTCCCTTGATAATGCTTCAAGCACTGTCCGTTGACTTTGAATTGGTGCCCGTCTTTTAATGATCGGATTGTTATGGCACCATGGGGAAAAACTTGTACGACTTGGAACGGGTCAGACCATCTAGATTTTAGCTTCCCTGGGAAGAGTTTCAGTCTAGAATTGAACAACAATACAAGATGTCCTGGGCAGAACTGTCGTTGCAGCAACTTCTTGTCATGCCACTTCTTAGTTTTATCCTTGTAGATTCTTGCATTGTCATAAGCCATTGTCCGGATTTCTTCAATTTCGTTCAAATCTAATAGCCTTTTATGCCATGCCCTATCCAAGTCCATATTCACTGCCTTGATCGCCCAGTATGCTCAGTGCTCTATCTCGACAGGTAGATGACATGTTTTCCCATAAATCAATCGGTACGGAGACATTCCTAACGGAGTTTTAAAAGCTATCCTATATGCCCATAACACATCATTGAGGAGTAAAGACCAGTCTTTCCTAGTTGGCTTAACCATCTTCTCAAGAATGTTCTTAACTTCCCTATTGGATATTTCAGCTTGTCCATTGGTTTGTGGGTGATATGTTGTCGTGATCCGATGCTTGACACCGTATTTCTTTAAGGCAGCAGCAATAACCCTGTTGTCGAAATGTCTCTCTTCATCACTGATAATCGCCTTAGGGATGCCAAACCTAGAAAAGATATTTTTGTGTAAAAACCTTTGGATTGTCTTGGCATCATTCTTTTGAGTTGCGATAGCTTCGACCCAATTAGAGACATAATCTACTGCTGGGAGGATGTATAGATTCCCACATGAAGATGGGAATGGTCCCATAAAATCAATCCTTCAAACGTCAAAGATCTCGACTTCTAGAATGTTCTACAGTGGCATCTCATTTCTCCTTGAGATGCTTCTTGTCCTTTGGCACCTGTCACAGCTCTTGTAGAAGATTTGCGCATCTTTATACAGTGACGACCAATAAAACCCTGACTGTAGCACCTTGGCAGCAGTTTTGTTGCCTCCTAAGTGACCTCCATACTATGAAGCATGGCAGTGATGAAGTATGCCTTCTTGATCTTCTTGTGGTACACACCTCCTTATAACCTGATCTGCACGGATTTTGAAAAGAAGAGGTTTGTCCCAATAATAATGCTTAACATCATTTTGGAACCTCTTTCTGGCTTGATAATTAAGATCAGAAGGAACTATACCGCTAACTAAGAAATTAACGAAATCAGCATACCAGGGGAATTCAGAAGACTTACCTGCCGCCATGGCTGTCGCGGCAGTGATTGCGGCAGCAAAGAGCTACTCGTCTGGGAAGGTCTCCGGTATGTTTGTCTCATCTGTTGGTAGATTCTATCCCTTCTCTAACCTTGACAAGTGATCTGCTACCTGATTTTCTATCCCTTTTTGTCCTCGATTTCAAGGTCGAATTCTTGCAATAGCAGGATCCACCGTATCAATTGAGGCTTTGCATCCTTTTTTGCGAACAGATACTTCAGAGCAGAATGGTATGTGTGCACTATTACCTTCGTTCCAAGTATGTAAGAACGAAACTTGTCGATGGAGAACACCACAGCTAATAACTCATTTTCTGTGGTGGTGTAGTTTACTTGGGCATCATTCAATGCCTTGCTGGCATAGTATATGACATGAAATAATTTGTCTTTCCGCTGCCCAAGTGCTGCCCCGACATCATAGTCACTAGCATCACACATGATCTCAAATGGCTGTGTCCAGTCTGGTGGCTGTACTATTGGGGCTGTTACCAGTTTTTCCTTCAGAATCTTGAATGCTTCAGTACATTCATCATTAAAGTCAAAGGGTCGGTTCTGATCCAGAAGATGGCATAGGGGCTTGGTGATTTTTAAGAAATTTACAATGAATCTCCGATAAACACCAGCATGTCCCATGAAACTTCTAATACCCTTGACCGTGGTCGGCGGAGACATCTTTTCGATCACTTTTATTTTGGCCCTGTTGACTTCTATCCCACGACAGCTAATCTTATGGGCAAGGACTATCCCTTCGTCCACCATGAAGTGGCATTTTTCCCAATTCAAGACTAGGTTTTCTTTTTCACATCTTTCAAGTACCTTTTGTAAATTGCCTAGGCAGCTTTCAAAATCGTCCCCAAAGACTGAAAAATCATCCATAAAAATTTCAAGGAAGTCCTCCACCATATCGGAGAATATGTCCATCATGCACCTTTGGAAGGTGGCGGGTGCATTGCATAATCCAAAAGGCATCCTCCTAAAATCGTACGTTCCAAAGGGGCATGTGAAGGTCGTCTTTTCTTGATCTTCTGGTGTGATAGCTATTTGATTATAACCTGAATAACCATCAAGAAAACAATAGTAAGGTTTACCCGCTAGTCTATCAAGCATTTGATCAATAAAGGGTAAAGGGAAGTGGTCCTTTCGGGTAGCTTTGTTAAGCTTCCGATAGTCCATACAAACCCTCCAATCGGTCACAGTCCTGGTTGGGATTAATTCATTGTTTTCGTTGGTCACCACGGTCATTCCACCTTTCTTGGCAAGGCATTGCATCGGGCTCACCCATTTGCTGTCGGAGATGGCGTAAATTATACCAGCATCTAACCATTTTATTATCTCTTTACGCACCACCTCTTTTGCGAAAAACCTCTCTAACAGTTAGAGAAGGAAAAATATTGTTTGTCTTATTAAGGTGGACTGCGTAGAGGTAGGAATGCTGTTGTGATGACTTGGATTCAGTTTTGGGCCTAGGAGTCTTTAAGGTTGACTCGGGGTTCGTAGAACCAAGACTAGAGATTTGGGTTAGTTCGGGAGTGGTTCAGGGAAAACATAGTTCGGGATGTGGTAAAATTATGAGAAAAATCCTAAAATCCTCTAAAAATATTTATTAAGGTTTGGTGAAGTCAATTTTGGAAAATGACTTTTGGAAGATTGACATTTCGAGTTAGTGACTAATTTGTAAAAAAGTAAAATCTATTTTTAAAAGACTATTTTGAAAGAGGGCCAAAACATAGAATCTTTAGAGAGCTAATACGTTATAAATAAGTCTTTTTCTTTTAATTGACTATTTTAAATGTATTTTATTAAAAAGAATAAAAAGAGATTTTATGAAAAAGGGATTTAGTCTTCCAAAATCTATTTTGACGTAACTTCCTTTTCTCTTATTTCTCATCAGCCAAACACTTTATTGTCTCTCAACACTTTCAGAGATTTTCACCTTTCTATTTCACTTTGGTTAACAAATGATTTCCTTGGTGTTTCTTCTATTTATCTCAAAGGATTCTTGAAGACTTTGCAACAAATCTTGTCAATTGAAGGAATAGGCAAGGGTTAGAGGTAATTTTCATTCAACTCCTCTAATAAAGGTTCTTTAATGAAATTGCCAAGTTATTGGCTCTCTAATTGTGTTTAATAACAAGGTTTTATAATCTATTTGATGAAAATAGTTAAATCAAGATTTGAAAGATGATTTCTTAAGATTTTTGTAATGGTATTGTCTCCTTGCTTTAGGGGAACGCGTACACTTGGTGGACCACTGTTACTTTGGGTATGGTCGAAGCGGATATCATGTGGGAGTTCTTCAGAAATGCCTTTAAGAGGAAGTATCTCGGAGTTCGGTATCTAGATGAGAAGAAGAGGGTGTTTATGGCCTTGGTTCAGGGTAACAAGACTGTGTTCGAGTACGAGGTTCAGTTTGTGAGGTTGAGCCAGTATGCACCCGAGTTGGTTCCCAGTGAGAAGGAACGGTGTGAACGCTTCCGATATGAATTGACTAGAGATGTGAAGACTTACATGTTTGCCTTTGACTACACTGAGTTTGATGTTTTGGTCTATAAGGCCAAGGATATTGAGTAGAACTTAGGCTCCAGTGCTCAAGCTAGTGGGTCTGATTCTGGGAAGAGACACGCGAATTATGATAAAGATCATGCCAAGAGGCAAAGGGATAGGAGGTATCAGCCCGATTCGAGACATTAGGGGTGGTAACTATAGACGTAACCATCAGGGCCAAGGAGCTGTTGTACATACACCGAAGTGAACTAGATGCGGGAGACTCTACCAGGGTGAGTGTATGGGTAATATGGGCTGTGTTGGAACTGTGGTTCCCAAGACCATATGAGGCGTAGCTGCACACACCCGGCTAGGGGCAGACCAGCTCCAGCTAGGGGTTTTGAGCATCAGAGAGGTCGTGGGCACGGTCGTGGTAACTTTCAGCCGAGGAACGAGGGTCAGAGGAACTTAGCTCATGTAGTGGCAGTGCAACCTGAGGGTGGGGGACCGGCTAGGGTGTACGCACAGCGAGAGGCTGGGAATGACACATATGTTATTCTAGGTAATTTGTCGTTACAGTCTTTGACATTACTTTCTTTGATAAATTCAGGATCGACACATTCATACATTTTGGGTGAGCATGCAAGGTCATTAAGGTTACCATGTGAGTAGCTAGAGCTAGGTGTAAATGTTACTAGCTCTTTCGGTGATAAAGTGGTAGTTAGGAAGATGTATAGGAGGTGTCCCTTGATGGTTCAGGGCCACATGTTTCCGGTTGATATGATGGAGTTACCGTTCTATGGTTTTGACGTGATTTTGGGCATGGATTGGCTCATAGAGCTAGGGTTGACTTTGAGACCAAGAGAGTCTCCTTGAAGCTTACAGATGACTTTTAGGTTGTGGTAGTTGGCGAGAATGTTAGGTTCTTGTCCAATGTTGTTTCTGCTTTGGAAGCTCAAAAGTTGTTGAATTCGGGTTGTCAGGCTTATTTGGCTTATGTGATGAATCCGAATATGAGTGAGGTTAGACCGCAAGACATCGGGATAGTTTGTGATTTTCCGAGTGTTTTTTCGGAAGAGTTGTCGGGTTTGCCTCCAGATAGAGAAGTTGAATTTGCTATTGAGACGTATTTCGGTTCTGCACCCGTGTCTATTGCTCCGTATAGGAAGGCACCGAAAGAGTTGAAAGAGTTAAAGACATATCTTCAGAAGTTGTCTGATAGAGGTTTCATTAGGCCTAGTATTTCTCTGTGGGGTGCTCCGGTCTTGTTCGTGAAGAGGAAGGATGGTAGTATGAGGATGTGTATAGATTATAGGCAGTTGAACAAGGTAACAGTGAAGAACAAGTACCCTTTTGCCTAGGATTGATGACTTTCTTGATCAGTTGAGAAGTGCTTCGGTGTTTTCAAAGATTGATTTGAGATCCGGCTACTATCAATTGAAGGTGAAAGATGTGGACATACCGAAGATAGCCTTCTGTACAGGTTATGGGAACTATGAGTTCTTGGTGGTGCTCTTCGGTTTGACTAATGTTCCTGATGCATTTATGGACATGATGAACAGTGTGTTTCATGAGTTTTTGGACAGGTTTGTGGTAGTGTTCATAGATGATATCATAGTATAATGTAGGACCGAGGAAGAGCATGATGAGCAATTGCAGTTAGTGCTTTAGACTTTGCTTGAGAATCAATTGTATGCCAAGTTAAGCAAATGTGGGTTTTGGATTGGGGAGGTAGTCTTCCTAGGCCCTGTGATCTCGGCTAAGGGGATTACTGTGGATCCCAAGAAGATAGAAGCCATAGTGAGTTGGAAACAACCGAAATCAGTGACAGAAATTCGTAGTTTTCTAGGTTTGGCGGGATATTATCGAATATTTGTCGAGGGATTTTCAAGGATAGCAGCTCTTTTGACTAAGTTGCTTCAGAAGAATGTCTCGTATGAGTGGTCAGATGCAAGACAACGAGCGTTTGAGAAGTTGAAGAAAGCTTTGACCGAAGCTCCTATTTTGGTTCAGCCTGAACCGGGAAGAGAGTTTGTGATTTACAGTGATGCATCATATGTGGGTTTAGGTTGTGTGCTTATGCAAGAAGGTAAGGTTGTAGCTTATGCTTCGAGACATTTGAAGGTTCACGAGAAGAACTATCTCACTCATGATATTGAGTTAGCCGCAGTAGTATTTGCATTGAAGATTTGGAGACATCACCTTTATGGTGAGAAGTGCATCATTTATACTGACCACAAGAGTTTAAAGTACTTGATGTCTCAGAAAGAGTTGAATCTTAGGCAACGTAGGTGGATAGAACTTCTTAAGGATTATGACCTCACGATAGAGTACCATCCGGGTAAGGCAAACGTAGTAGTCGATGCCTTGAATAGAAAAGTGGCAGTTGAGTTGTGAGCTATGTTTGCGAGATTGGGTGTGTCACGGGATGATGGTTTGATAGCCGAGTTGCAAGTTAAACCGTTGTTGGCCCAGTTGATCCGGGAGAAACAGTTGCAAGATGAGTCGTTGGCACCTCACGTGCAAGATATAGCCGAGGGTAGACCCACAGATTTTTGTTTTGGTGAGAATGAGATCTTATGTCACAAGGATAGAATAGTTGTTCCGAAAGATTCTGAGTTGAGACGTGTTATCTTGAATGAAGCACATAATAGTCATTTTGCTATGCATCCGGGTAGTACGAAGATGTACCGCGGTTTAAAAGAAGAGTATTAGTGGGTTGAGTTGAAGAAGGATGTGGCCGTGTTTGTGAGTAAGTGTATGGTTTGTCAGCGAGTAAAGGCCGAGCATCAGTTTCCTTCAGATTTATTACAGTCGTTGAAGATTCCGGAATGGAAGTGGGAACATATCACCATGGACTTTGTGTTGGGTTTACCGTTGACTCATTCGAAGAAAAATTCAGTGTGGGTGATAGTCGATAGATTTACTAAGTGTGAACACTTCATACATGTTCATACTACCTACACCTTAGATAAGTTGGCCGATCTATATATCAGGGAGATAGTGAAGTTGCATGGGGTACCGAAATCGATTATGTCAGACCGAGATCTGAGGTTTACAGCTAGGTTTTTGGAGTGTTTGCATTGTGCCTTGGGTACTTGGTTGAACTTCAGTACTTCGTATCATCTGAAGTTAGATGGTCAGTCAGAGAGGGTAATTCAAGTATTGGAGGACATGTTGAGGTGTTGTATTATCGACTTCCAGGGGTCTTGGGAAAAGCACCTACTGTTAGAAGAGTTTGCGTACAACAACAATTATCAGGCTAGTATACAGATGGCACCGTATGAAGCTCTGTATGGTAGGAGGTGTATAACACCTATTTGTTGGGCTGAGGCTGGACAAAAGCTTGTACCTATGTCTGATTTGCTTAAGGGCACTACCGAGAAGGTAAAGTTGATATGTGATCGTTTGAAGGCAGCTTCAGACCGACAGAAGTCGTATGCTGATTTGAAGAGGAAAGAGATAGAGTATGTCGTGGGCGAGAAGGTGATTTTGAAAGTCTCACCTTAGAAAAAGGTGATGAGGTTTGGTAGGAAGGGTAAGTTGAGTCCAAGATCCATCAGACCTTATGAGGTAGTTGAGAGGATCGGTCATGTTGCATATAGATTGAGACTCCCGACCAAGTTAGAGAATATCCACAATGTATTCCATGTATTGATGCTCCGCAAGTATAGATTGGATTTGTCTCACGTAATGCCAGTGGAAGAGATTGAGTTGATCCCCGACTTGTCCTATGATGAAGATTCGGTTGAGATTCTTGCTACAGACAAGAAAGTGTTGTGCGGAAGGTCTATCGAGTTAGTCAAGGTTTTGTGGAGACACCGAGGTGTGGAGAAGGCTACTTGGGAGAGAAAGGAGGACATGGAGAAACAATTTCCGTACCTCTTTCCGTTAGGTAATTTCAAGGACGAAATTCCCTTAAGTGGGGGAGAGTTGTAATGCCTCGGGTTTAGGGGTCGGATGTTACATGGGTAAATCGGGTTTGAGTCGTGGGCTCGTTTTAAATTAAATTGGGATTTGGTTTTAATTAAAAGAGGTTTGTAGTTCATTAAGAGAATTTTGGTAAATTTTAAAATAAGGGAAATAGGATGAGTAAAAGAGGCTTTTTGAAAACCTTTCTCATCTTCTTCCTACCACCAATTCCACGACATCTAAAACCTCCCCAACCCAAAACACTATTCCATCCATTTCCTTCACCATTTCAAGTGATTTCATCGAGGTAAGAACGTTTTTGACTTCTACTCGTCATTTTCAACATTTCTATAGTTTTAGTTTTTCATAAACATCACTTTTGAATATTTTGAAGTTTTCAAGTCTTGAAAAAAAAGTAAGAAGCTTTAATGGGTTTTTGATGGAGTTTTTATTTGTAAAGTTAATTTACGTTTTAGTCTTGCCCTAATGTGTATTATATGTGAAAATGGTGGGGTTTTATCAAGAATCCCGAAATGGGTTTTGTGGGTGTTTTAAAAGGGGTGAAAACTTGGGTTTTCGGAGTAGTTGGTATAGGAGAGTTGAACTGATGATTTGTTGATTCTTGAGGGTTGTTTTGAAGGTATTTAATGATGATTTGAGAGTTGAAATTGATAGTTTTCTGCTGGGTTGTGTGGGAGTACGAAAATGAAGAAGTTTGGATAGTTCATGGTTTTGAAATGTAGTAAATGGGTCTTGAGATTGTGTTTTGATTTTGACAGTGATTTTGTGGCTGAATTGTTGAGTAAATTGTTGTTTTTGTTTGATTAGAACCAAGGGAAATCGTTGGAGAAGCTTCAGGCTCGGTTCTGGGAAATTTAGATGCTTGAGATTGGTGTTTCAGCTTCCGTTTGGGTTTCATCGGTGAGTGGAAATATTTTGAAACTTGATTTGATTTCAAAATGGGTTATTGGGGGTTTGGGTGGAGCCTAGAGGGCTAACCTAAACCCAAGTGTAAGTTTACTAATTTTACCTTGATCGTTAAGAGTTGGTGTATGAACAATAGTTGTGATATTGTGTGAATTGTGGATTGCCTTTACTTTCGTTTGATGTTGTTGTGTACTCGTTGTTGATGTTGAGCCTCACGTGATGGTTGTCGTAACTACGGTGATGTGTAGTCCCACCGGTAGTGACTAGTAGAAGAGTACGATGATGTGTAGTCCCACCGTGTTTTGGCTATGCATGTGCATACCATGTAATTGTGATGATTGTGTTTCTTTTCGTGCTTCTTAAATGGTTTTGCCTAAACCTAAGTATATGTTTTAAAAATTGCATTGTTGATGTGTTTTAGAACTTCGCTCACTAAGCTTTACGCTTACGCTCTCTTCTTTTTCAACAATGCAGATCATTAGTGGCTTGGGAGGCAAGTGGGCAAGGAAGGAGTTTCTCGGTGTTCTCGGGTAGTTCAAGTATGGTTTATGTTTTGTAATAATGCTTAGACAATGGGAATATTAGGCTTGTTATGGAGTTGGTGTTCAAACTCCCTTGCTATGGTTTGTTTATGTTTTGAGCATGCTTTAAAGGTTGAAGGTATGTTATGTTGAGGTTTAATGTGGTCATGTATGAAATGCTTTGTGTTGGCATGTTAATGTTTTGAATCCAAGTGATTATGTGAGCCTTAGGCATGGGATCCTTTTGTTTGCTTGAATGTATGTTAAATGATGTGATTAGGGTACCCTTTCTTTTAAAATGTATGTATACATGCCTAGAGGTCCTAGGTTGGTGTTTTTGAAGCATCCTTTGTGCCTTAACCAGCAAAAATCTGTGTGATCGAGTCAGAGGTATCGACACGGTTAGGTCTGTATCGATACTGCCTTCTTGTTTCTGGCCAAGCATATCGATACTCGGGAAGACGTACCGATGCCATTTTTTCTACTGGAAATCTGAGATTTTGACGAGAAATTGAGGGTATCGGTACGGGCTTGGGCGTATTGATACGGTCATCTAATGTTGACTTTGGAATTTGACTATTGGGAGCGTTTCGATACCTGCCTTGGAGGGTATCGAAACGGGTCCCCAGGGTTGACTCTGGGGTAAGTTGACCGTTGAAGGCGTATCGATACGATCCTTGACGTATCGATACGGCCAGAGTTAAATGGCTAAAATGAACATTTAAGTGTTGGTTGGGTGGGTAGTGTTCGTGGTTGTTTCTCTGATGTCTGCCTAACTCGCGTAGGATTAAATAAAGCAACTAGACAAGATAATTAACAGAGAAAAAAATAGGGTTGCTAATCGGAGTGAGGCCTTAGCGGGTTGCACTTCTGTTTTCCCTGTGTAACTTGTTCGGTCCGGTCTTTTGGCCAGGCCAGGACGAGGGGGTTACATTTGATGGTTTCAGAGCCTCGGTTACGAGGTCTTTCGGAAAAAGTAAGTCATGTAAGTTGGTTGAATGATTGCTTGTTATTGCACGGTGTATGCAAGCATGCTTTTAAATGTTCTTGTTGTTGGTTGGAGTCTAGTCAAGTGTTCCCATTTCTAAGTGTTGTTATCGGAAAAAGATTTTGGTTTAAATGGTCGAGAACTTGAATCCTTGCCCTTGCTAACCTCATGTTTTCTTTTGTGTGTGATGTGTTGTTTATTTTAGATTTTATCCCATTATGGTGAGACAGAGGGGACGGCCTAGAACGGGTGACCAAACACCCGGGGGTGAGCCTCTTGTTCCTCCTGCTCCCGATGGTAATGGAGTTGGTGGCGAAGGTAATGGGCCTCAGGCCAGTGCCAATGTTGGAGGTAATGGAGCCCAGGCGGGTCAGAGTCAGGCAGGTGCGGACATGACCCATTTGATTCAGACCATAGCCGGAGCTTTTCAGATAGCTTTCGCCGGTATGCAAGCTGCAGCACCACCTCAGGGTGCGAGGAAAGGATTAACCCTAGAGAAGCTCCGTAGTTTGGGCGGAGTTGAGTTTCGTGGTTTGATGCCCGAGGGTTCAGAGGCTTGCCTCGAGAGTACTACACGCATCTTGGGTCAGATGGAGTGCTTAGACACTCGTAAGCTGAATTGCATTGTCTCCTTGCTTCAGGGAGACGCGTACACTTGGTGGACCACTATTACTTCGGGTATGGCCGAAGCGAATATCACGTGGGAGTTCTTCATAAATGCCTTTAAGAGGAAGTATCTCGGAGTTAGGTATCTGGATGAGAAGAAGAGGGAGTTTATGGCCTTGGTTCAGGGTAACAAGACCGTGTTCGAGTACGAGGTTCAGTTTGTGAGGTTGAGCCAGTATGCACCCGAGTTGGTTCCCAGTGAGAGGGAACGGTGTGAACGCTTCCGGTATGAGTTGACTAGAGATGTGAAGACTTACATGTTTGCCTTTGATTACACCGAGTTTGATGTTTTGGTCTCTAGGGCCAAGGATATTGAGTAGAACTTAGGCTCTAGTGCTCATGCTAGTGGGTCTGATTCTGGGAAGAGACACGCGAATTAGGATAAAGATCATGCCAAGAGGCTTAGGGATAGGAGGTATCAGGCCGATTCGAAACATAGGGGTGGTAACTATGAACAGGGCCATTAGGGCCAAGGACCTGTTGTACACACTCCGGAGTGCACTAGATGCGGGAGACGCCACCAGGGTGAGTGTATGGGTACCTATGGGGTGTGTTGGAACTATGGTTTTCGAGACCATATGAGGCGTAGCTGCCCACACCCGGCTAAGGGTGGACCGGCTCCAGCTAGGGGTTTTGAGCATCAGAGAGGCCGTGGGCGCAGTCATGGTAACTTTCAGCCGAGGAACGAGGATCAGATGAACTTAGCTCATGTAGTGGCAGTGCAGCCCGAGGGTGGGGGATCGGCTAGGGTGTACGCACAGCGAGAGGCTGGGGATGACACGAATGTTATTGCATGTAATTTCTCATTATAGTCTTTGACATTAATTTCTTTGATAGATTCGGGGTCGACACATTCATACATTTTGGGTGAGCACACAAGGTCATTAGGGTTACCATGTGAGTGGGTAGAGGTAGGTGTAAATGTTACTAGCTCTTTCGGTGATACAGTGGTAGTTAGGAAGATGTATAGGAGGTGTCCCTTGATGGTTCAGGGCCATGTGTTTCCAGTTGATATGATGTAGTTACCGTTCTATGGTTTTGAAGTGATTTTGGGCATGGATTGGCTCGTAGAGCATAGAGCTAGGGTTGACTTTGAGACCAAGAGAGTCTCCTTGAAGCTTACAGATGACTTTGAGGTTGTGGTAGTTGGCGAGAACGTTAGGTTCTTGTCCAATGTTGTTTCTGCTTTGGAAGCTCAGAAGTTGTTGATTTCGGGTTGTCAGGCTTATTTGGCTTATGTGACGAATCCGAATATGAGTGAGGTTAGACCGCAAGACATCAGGACAATTTGTGATTTTCTAAGTGTTTTTTCGAAAGAGTTGCTAAGTTTGCCTCCAGATAGAGAAGTTGAATTTGCTATTGAGACGTATCCTGATTCTGCACCCGTGTCTATTGCTCCATATAGGATGGCACCAAAAGAGTTGAAATAGTTGAAGACACAGATTCAGGAGTTGTCCGATTGAGGTTTCATTAGGCCTAGTATTTCTCTGTGGGGTGCTCCGATCTTGATCGTGAGGAAGAATGATTGTAGTATGAGGATGTGTATAGATTATAGGCAGTTGAACAAGGTAACAATGAAGAACAAGTACCCTTTGCCTAGGATTGATGACTTGCTTGATCAGTTGAGAGGTGCTTCAGTGTTTTCAAAGGTTGATTTGAGATCCGGTTACTATCAATTGAAGGTGAAAGATGTGGACATACCGAAGACAGTCTTTCGTACATGTTATGGTCACTATGAGTTCTTGGTGATGCCCTTCGGTTTGACTAATGCTTCTGCTGCATTTATGGACATGAAGAACCGTGTGTTTCATGAGTTTTTGGATAGGTTTGTGGTAGTGTTCATAGATGATATTTTAGTATACTCTAGGACCGAGGAAGAGCATGATGAGCATTTGCGGTTAGTGCTTTAGACTTTGCTTGAGAATCAGTTGTATGCCAAGTTAAGCAAATGTGAGTTTTGGATTAGGGAGGTAGTCTTTCTAGGCACGTAATCTTGGCTAAGGGGATTAGTGTGGATCCCAAGAAGATAAAAGCCATATTAAGTTGGAAACAACCGAAATCAGTGACAGAAATCCGTAGTTTCTAGGTTTGGCGGGATATTATCGAAGATTTGTCGAGTGATTTTCAAGGATAGCGTCTCATTTGACTAAGTTTCTATAGAAGAATGTCTCGTATAAGTGGTCAGATGCAAGACAACGAGCGTTTGAGAAGTTGAAGAAAGCTTTAACCAAAGCTCATATTTTGGTTCAGCCTGAACCGGGAAGAGAGTTTGTGATTTACAGTGATGCATCATATGTGGGTTTGGGTTGTGTGCTTATGCAATAAGGTAAGGTTGTTGCTTATGCTTCGAGACAGTTGAATGTCACGAGAAGAACTATCCCACTCATGATATTGAGTTAGCCGCAATAGTATTTGCATTGAAGATTTGGAGACATCACCTTTATGGTGAGAAGTGCACCGTTTATACCGACCACAAGAGTTTGAAGTACTTGATGTCTCAGAAAGAGTTTAATCTTAGGCAACGTAGGTGGATAGAACTTCTTAAGGATTATGAACTCACGATAGAGTACCATCCGGGTAAGGCAAATGTAGTGGCCGATGCCTTGAGTAGAAAAGTGGCAGTTGAGTTGCGAGCTATGTTTGCGAGATTGAGTGTGTCACGGGATGGTGGTTTGATAGCCGAGTTGCAAGTTAAATCGTCGTTGGCCCAGTTGATCCGAGAGAAACAGTTGCAAGATGAGTCGTTGGCACCTCATGTGCACAGATTTTTGTTTTGGTGAGAATGGGATCTTATGTCACAAGGATAGAATATTTGTTCTGGAAGATTCCGAGTTGAGACGTGTTATCTTGAATGAAGCACAAAACAGTCCTTTTTCTATGCATCCGGGTAGTACGAAGATGTAGCGGTATTACTGGGTTGGGTTGAAGAATGATGTGGCCGAGTTTGTGAGTAAATGTATGGTTTGTCAGCGAGTTAAAGCCGAGCATCAGTTTTCTTTAGGTTTGTTACAGCCGTTGAAGATTCCGGAATGGAAGTGGGAACGTATCACTATGGACTTTGTGTCGGGTTTACCGTTGACTCCTTCGAAGAAAAATTCGGTGTGGGTGATAGTCGATAGATTTACTAAGTGCGCACACTTCATTCCTGTTCATACTACCTACACCTTAGATAAGTTGGTTGATCTGTATATCAGGGAGATATTGAAGTTGCAAGGGGTACCGAATTTCAATTGTGTCAGGCCGAGATTCGAGGTTTACAGCTAGGTTTTGTTAGTGTTTGCATCGTGCCTTGGGTGCTTGGTTGAACTTCAGTACTTCGTACCATCCGCAGTCAGATGGTCAGTCAGAGAGGGCGATTCAGGTATTGGAGGACATGTTGAGGTGTTGTATTTTCAACTTCTAGGGGTCTTAGGAGAAGCACGTACCGTTAGTAGAGTTTGCGTAGAACAACAGTTATCAGGCTAGTATCCAGATGGCACCGTATGAAGCTCTGTATGGTAGGGGTGTAGAACACCTATCTGTTGGGCCGAGGCCGGACAAAAGCTTGTACCGATGCCCGATTTGCTTAAGGGCACTACCGAGAAGGTAAAGATGATATTTGATTGTTTGAAGGTAGCTTCGGACCGATAGAAGTCGAATGCCGATTAAAAGAGGAAAGAGATAGAGTATGTCGTGGGCGAGAAGGTGTTTTTGAATGTCTCACCTTGGAAAAAGGTGATGAGGTTTGGTAGGAAGGGTAAGTTGAGTCCAAGATTCATTGGACCTTATGAGGTAGTTGAGAGGATCGGTCCTGTTGCATATAGATTGAGACTCCCGGCCGAGTTAGAGAAGATCCACGATGTATTCCATGTATAGATGCTCCGCAAGTATAGATCGGATCCGTCTCACATAATGCCAGTGGAAGAGATTGAGTTGAACCCCAACTTGTCCTATGACGAAGAGCCTATTGAAATTCTTGCTACGGACAAGAAAGTGTTGCGCGGAAGGTCTATCGAGTTAGTCAATGTTTTGTGGAGACACCAAGGTGTGGAGGAGGCTACTTGGGAGAGAAAGGAGGACATGGAGAAACAGTTTTCGTACCTATTTCCGTCAGGTAATTTCGGGGACGAAATTCCCTTAGTGGGGGAGAGTTGTAACGCCCCAGGTTTAGGGATCGGATGTTACGCGGGTAAATCGAGTTTGAGTCGTGGGCTCGTTTTAAATTAAATTGGGATTTGGTGTTAATTAAAAGAGGTTTGTAGTTCATTAAGGGCATTTTGGTAAATTTCAAAATAAGGAAAATAGGATGTGTAAAATAGGCTTTTTGAAAACCTTTATCATCTTCTTCCTTCCACCAATTTCACGACATCTAAAACCTCCCCAACCCCAAAACATTATTCCATTCATTTCCTTCACCATTTCAGGTGATTTCATCGAGGGAAGAATGTTTTTGACGTCTCCTCATCATTTCCAACATTTCTATAGTTTTAGTTTTTCATAAACATCACTTTTGAAGATTTTGAAGTTTTCAAGTCTTGAAAAAAAAGTAAGAAGCTTTAATGGGTTTTTTATGGAGTTTTGATTCGTAAAGTTAATTTACGTTTAGTCTTGCCCTAATGTGTATTATGTGTGAAAATGGTGGGGTTTTATCAAGAATCCCGAAATGGGTTTTGTGGGTGTTTTAAAAGGGGTGAAAACTTGGGTTTTTGGAGTAGTTGGTGTAGGAGAGTTGGACTAATGATTTTTTAATGCTTGAGGGTTGTTTTGAAGGTATTTAATGATGATTTGAGAGTTGAAATTGATAGTTTTTTGCTGGGTTGTGTGGGAGTACGAAAATGAAGAAGTTTGGATAGTTCATGGTTTGGAAATGTAGTAAATGGGTCTTGAGATTGTGTTTTGATTGTGACAGTGGTTTGTGGCTAAATTGTTGAGTAAATAGTTTTTTATTGATTAAAACCAAGGCAAATCGTTGGAGAAGCTTCAGGCTCGGTTCCGGAAAATTTGGAGGCTTGAGATTGGTGTTTCGGCTTTCGTTTGGGTTTCATCGGTGAGTGGAAATATTTTGAAACTTGATTTGATTTCGAAATGGGTTCTTTGGGGTTTGGGTGGAGCCTAGAGTGCTAACCTAAACCCAAGTGTAAGTTTACTAATTTTACCTTGATCGTTAAGTGTTGGTGTATGAACAATTGTTGTGATATTGTGTGCATTGTGGATTGCCTTTACTTTCGTTTGATGTTGTTATGTAGTCGTTGTTGATGTCGAGTCTCACGTGATGGTTGTCGTAACTACTGTAATGTGTAGTCCCACCTGTAGTGACTAATAGAAGAGTACGATGATGTGTAGTCCCATCGGAAAACTACTAGTCGAAACAGTGATGTGTAGTCCCACCGTGTTTTGGTTATGCATGTGCATACCATGTAATTGTGATGATTGTGTTTCTTTTCGTGCTTCTTAAATGGTTTTGCCTAAACCTAAGTATATGTTTTAAAAATTGCATTGTTGATGTGTTTTAGAGCTTCGCTCATTAAGCTTTACGCTTACGCTCTCTTCTTTTTCAACAATGCAGATCATTAGTGGCTTGGAGGCAAGTGGGAAAGGAAAGAGTTTCTCAGTGTTCTCGGTTAGTTCAAGTATAGTTTATGTTTTGTAATAATGCTTAGACAATGGGAATATTAGGCTTGTTATGGAGTTGGTTTTCAAACTCCCTTGGTATGGTTTGTTTATGTTTTGAGAATGTTTTAAAGGTTGAAGTTATGTTATGTTGAGGTTTAATGTGGTCATGTATGAAATGCTTTGTGTTGGCATGTTAATATTTTGAATCCAAGTGATTATGTGAGCCTTAGGCGTGGGATCCTTTTGTTTGCTTGAATGTGTGTTAAATGATGTGATTAGGGTACCTTTGCTTTTAAAATGTATGTATGCATGCCTAGAGGTCCTAGGTTGGTGTTTTTGAAGCAGCCTTTGTGCCTTAACCAGCAAAAATCTGTGTGATTGAGTCAGGGGTATCGATACGGTTTGGTCTGTATCGATACGGCCTTCTTGTTTCAGGCCAAGCATATCGATACTCGGGAAGGCGTACCGATACCATTTTGCTACTGGAAATCTGAGATTTTGACGAGAAATTGAAGGTATCGGTACGGGCTTGGGCGTGTCGATACGGTCATTTAATGTTGACTTTGGAATTTGACCGTTGGGAGCATTTTGATACCTGCCTTGGAGGGTATCGAAACGGGTCCCCAGGGTTGACTATGGGGTAGGTTGACCGTTGAAGGTGTATCGATACGGTCCTTGACATATCGATACGGCTAGAGTTAAATGGCTGAAATGAACCTTTAAGTGTTGGGTGGGTGGGTCGTGTTCGTGGTTGTTTCTCCGTAGTCTGCCTAACTCGCGTAGGATTAAATAAAGCATATAGACAAGATAATTAAAAGAGAAAAAAAATAGGGTTGCTAATCGGAGTGAGACCTTAGCGGGTTTCACTTCAGTTTTCCCCATGTAACCTGTTCGGTCTGGTCTTTTGGCCAGGCCGGGACGAGGGGGTTACACATTGTTTTTTATTATCATGCTCATGTTTTTAAGATAGAATTAAACCTATTGTTTTATGAATGTTTTGAGAAATTATATGATGATTTATGTGATCCCATGAGATAGAATTGTGATTTTGAAGAGATAGACTTTGATGAGAAAATGCCATGCTTTATTTATGCTTTTGAAATGGGATGAGAAATAAAACTTGAGTTGAAAAAAAATACGATGCGCCAACTCGAATAACTCAATTTTTTTTACTCAACTCGACTTGATCGAACACTCACCTCTAGTACTAACATTACCAAATCAAAATATTCATAAACTTTAAGTTATAATAAGATTTTTTAAAATTTTGAAGATGTCAAATTAATATTTTCGAAATTTTTGAAAGGACAAAGAAAATTTTCTCAAATCTTCGGTGTCGAGGCTCCCTCAGGTTTTCATCAGCGTCGGCCTTTGGTGTGAAGATGAACCGATGGCCAACAACATTGATCTTAGAGGTAGTTTGATATTCTCTCTTGATAATATTTCATTAGAATGTGATTGATATAAATTTGGAAACTTTGACACACAAGTTTACACAAGTCTTTTAATTTTAAAGTTTAGAGGTTTAAGTTGAGGTTTAGGGTTTAGGTATTTATGTTGTATGGTGTAGAATTTAGGATTTAAGGTTAGAATTTAGAATTTAGGGTTTAAGGTTTAGGATTTTGGCTATTAGGGTTAAGAATTTATGTTTTAGATTTTATAATTTAAATATGAAGGGTTGGGTAAACAACTTGTGCATCAAAATATAACTCTATAAATTTTATTATTAAAAGTTATTTTTACAATGTTTGGTGTCCGATGGAAAATATAATTTTTTTTTTTGAATATCCATTAGAAAATATAATTACAATCCCATGAAAAATTACATTAACACATTTGGTACTCAAAATATTTTTTTTGAGATATGTTTAATGATAGAAAATGTAGATATTAAAATGGCTAAGACCAGAACCTAACAACTGGTCTCAGTGAAAAAGCGGATGATGTTTATACTAGTAGACTCAGGTTCAATCACTCTGTTTATAAAGTGTGTGTACTGTTTCAACGGGTTAAGAATATGCATAAACAGATATTACCTTCTAATCACATTTAAACATGACAATGGTTCAATTTTATATGGCATCCATTCCAACTTTTGCTTTACAAATATTGATGTTAAAGAGGTGATTTTTCAAGAAACGATGTCCAAGTTAAATATAATAATTCTATCAATTATTGAATGTGGTTTCTAAACTCAAATCGAATGAGATTGACGAAGAATTTGGCCAAAAACTTGTGTATGTGATGTTTCAGTTTCATGGACCGAAATGAAAATGTAGTGGCATCAGAAGGAGGAGCGGAGAGATGAAGATGCGTCTCTAGAAGCTTAGAATCCACTTTAGTAGCCCGGTATTTCAACTTTCTCGAGGGGTATAGTTTCCTCTTCTGTTTTTTTGACAATTTTTAATCGAGATTCTCAAATTGTTAACCAAGTTTAGATGGAAAGATCCTACGTTAGTGAAAAATATCCCACTATAGAACAACCAGTACAAGAAGTGCTTTAATCCCAAACACACACGCACCTACTGTTGAGTAGTTAGGAGGTTAATAATGCAGTTAAGATGGTTGTTAAGTTGTTAGATTAGTTAAGTTGTTAGGTCAGCTTAATATGTGTGTATATATATATATATATGACATTTGTATAGTTGATAAAATAATAAGAATCATTTAATTTTTCAATTACTCTTTTACCCTTCTCAACATGGTATCAGATTTGGGATTCTGATATGATCGTTTTTTCTTTTCCCCTCTTTTCGTTTCTAGGGTTTTTTCCCCTCTTTTCTATTGTTTTCAATCATCCGTTTCTGCCATGCCTCCTACCATTGAAGCAATAGATTCCAATCATTCGTTGTATCTTCATCCTTCGGATACTCCAGGAATGATGCTTGTTTCTCAGCCGTTGCTTGGCTTGGAAAACTATGGCGTTTGGCGTCGCTCGATGCAGATTGCATTGCTTACCAAAAACAAACTTGGCCTCGTCGATGATTCTTGTCCTCGGAGCAATTATGTGGCTGCCTTACATCCTCAATGGGACTAGTGCAACGTGATTGTGTTGTCGTGGATTCTGAATGTGGTTTCTCGTGAGCTTTCTGCCGGGATCGTTTTCGCCTCTAGTGCTGCGTCGGTGTGGGTTGATTTGAAGGAGAGGTTTGACAAAGTCGATGGATCAAGGATTTTCTTCCTTCATTGGGAGATTGCCACGCTTTCACAAGGGGAGTTTTCCATTTCTGATTATTTCTCTCGTTTAAAATTACTTTGGGCTGAATATGAGACGTTAATTCCATTTACTTCCTGTGAGTGCGAAGTTTCTCAGCAAAACTTGAAACATCTTGTTCGCCAGAAGCTTTTTCAGTTTCTTATGGGTTTAGCTGAATCCTACGCTGCTGTTCGGAGCCAAATTCTTCTTATGCAACCTTTACCGAGTGTCAATCAGGCTTATTCCATGCTTCTTCAGGAAGAGTCTCAGAGGTCACAATTCTCTGTCATTTCTGGGCACGACTCCTCGGTGATGTTTTCCAAATCTGATGCTTCTGCTCGCCTGCGTTTCTCGGGTTCTTGTGACTACTATAAAATCAAAGGGCACAAGAGGGAGCAGTGCTATCGATTGATTGGTTTTCCGCCTGACTTTAAGTTCAGTAAACGACGAGGATCTCAAGCTGCTGTTGCCATCAATTCTGCTCCCGCTTTTGGTGATACGTCTGAGGAATTTTTGGCTTCTCAAACTGATGCTTCGGTTCCTTCTTCTCCCACATTCACGCGTGAACAATACTCTCAAATCCTGAATCTTCTGAAATCTGCTCCTTCTGGTGATTCCGCTGTGAATCTTGTAGGTATGGCTAATAACGATTCTTTTACTTCTAATGCTTCTCTTACCTGGATTGTAGACACAGGGGCAACAGATCATATCCTTTCTGACTTTTCGAGTTTGGTTCATCTTGTACCCTGTTCTTCACCCTCTCGATTAATTCATTTACCCAATGGTAAAATCGTTCCTGTCACCTTTGTTGGCTCTGTCCACCTTGGTTCTTCTTTTACTCTTACTAATGTTCTTTTTGTTCCCAATTTTAAACATAATTTGATTTTCGTTTCTAGGTTAACCCGTGATCTTCGTTGTTCTCTAATTTTTTTTCCTAATTTCTGTCTTCTACAGGATCTCTCCAGTGGAAGGGCGAAGGCGATTGGTAGGGTGTTCAAGGGCTTGTATTACTTTGAGTCTTCTGATTTTAGGTCTGATTTTTTTCCTTCTATTTCTCGTTTAGTTTCTTCTTTTACAGTTCCTAGTTCTTGTATGGTTTCTGCTGTTTCTTCTACGTGTATTTGGCATGCTCGATTGGGGCATGCCTCTATTGGCAAATTAAATAAATTGGATTGTTTGACTTCTGTTAAGCTAGATTCTGACTCTGTTTCTAAATGTGTCATTTGCCCCTTATCTAAACAAACACGTTTGCCTTTTCCATCTAGTTCTTCTAGGTCCACTGATCCCTTCCACTTAGTTCACTTAGATCTCTGGGGTCCTTATAGGACTTCCACCCATTCTGGTTGTAGGTTTTTTCTCACAATTGTTGATGACTTTTCTCGAGTATGTTGGGTTTACCTGTTGAAGCAAAAGCATGATGTTCTTTCCTCTCTTAAGAAATTCTTTATTCTTGTTCAAAACCAGTTCTCTACTTCTGTTAAGGTCGTTCGTAGTGATAATGGGTCAGAGTTCTTTAATTCTGAGTGTGATTCTTTTTTTTCTTCTCGTGGCATTATCCATCAAAGTTCCTGTGTGTATACCCCTCAGCAAAATGGTGTTGCTGAGAGGAAGCATCGCCATATCTTAGAAGTTGCCCGAGCTTTACGTTTTCATTCTAAAGTTCCTCTAAAATTCTGGGGTGAGTGTGTTGTTACAGCTTGTTATCTAATAAATCGTTTACCAACTGTTGTTCTTCAATGGAAATCTCCTTTTGAGTTGCTTTACAATAAGCCTCCTAATTTGTCTCATCTAAGAATTTTTGGTTGCTTGTGCTTTGCCACAAAACCTAACTTTTCTGACAAGTTTGCCTCAAAGGCTATTCCTGCTGTTTTTTTTTTTGTTATTCTTCAACTCAAAAAGGTTATATTTTGTTTGATATTGAGCTCAAACGTTTTTTTGTTAATCGTGATGTTGTTTTTCATGAGGATATTTTTCCTTTTCATGATGTTTCTTCTTCCTCTTCATCCTTTTTTCCTCCACAATCCTTTGATTATGATTCTGATTTTTTGGTTCTTCCTCCTTCAATTTCTTCACCTACTGTTTCTATTTCCCCTATTGTTCCACCTTCCTCTGTGGTTGATCCTTCTCTTCCTACAGATTCTCCTACTATTCCACATCCACCTAGTTCTTCTCCTACTATTCCACATCCACCTAGTTCTTCTCCTGCTAGTGTTTCACTACCTGGTGGCACTAGTTCTATTGATCATGAGTCTGCTTCAACAGGGATGCCTGCTGCTCCTTCTTTGTCTTCTTTTCCACCTTCTACTTCTTCACAACCTTTACGTCGTGTCTCTTCTCGTGTCTCTAAGCCACCTAATTGGTTAAGTGATTTTGCCTGCACCTGCCAGTCACCCTCCCTTCCAGGTTCGTACTCTATTTCCAATTATGTTGCTTATTCACATTTACCTTCTTCCACACAGTCCTTTATTTTTTTCTACTTCTCAAGTTTTTGAACCTCGTACTTATGATGAAGCTAAATCTGACCATGTTTGGATAAAAGCCATTCAAGATGAAATCAGTGCTCTAGAGTTAAATAGGACTTGGTTTGTTGTTTCTCTACCTCCTGGGAAGGCTTGTATTGGCTGTAAATGGGTCTTTAAGGTCAAATTTCGTACCTCGGGTGAAGTTGAGAGGTGTAAAGCTCGGCTTGTTGCCAAAGGTTACAACCAAAAGGAAGGAGTTGATTTTGTGGAAACCTTCTCTCCGGTTGTTAAAATCACTATTGTTCGATTTGTTTTGGCTCTTGCATCCATCTTTTCTTGGCCTCTTTGGCAGATGGGTGTTCATAATGCTTTCCTCCAAGGTGATCTCCTTGAAGAGGTGTACATGGAGTTACCTCAGGGGTTTTGTAGTCAGGGGAGAACCTAGTTTGTCGACTACAAAAGTCACTCTATGGTTTAAAGCAAGCGTCTCGGCAGTGGAATGCTAAGTTGACAGAAGCATTGCTTACTGCTGTTTTGTGCAAAGCAAGTTCGATTATTCTTTGTTTACAAAAAAGGAGGAGTCGAAAATTGTAATACTTCTAGTCTATGTAGATGACCTTATGATCACAAGAAATGATGATGGTATGATTGATGATCTTAAGTGTGTCTTACACAAGAATTTCAAAATGAAGGATCTAGGGGAATTGAAGTACTTTTTTGGACTTGAGTTGTTGAGGTCTAAAGAAGGAATTATTTTAAACCAGCGAAAGTATGCACTCGAGTTAATTCAAGATTCAGGTCTAGGGGGAGCTCAGCATACTTCAACACCATTGGAGCAAAACAACAAGCTTACCACAGTAGAGTTTGATCAGTTTGTTCAGCAAGAAACAGATGATGGTGAGCTATTGGTTGACAAATCAAGTTATCAAAGACTTATAGGTAGGCTCTTGTATCTCACACACACAAGGCCTGACATTGCTTTTTCCATTCAACACCTTAGTCAGTTTATGCATCAACCAAAGAAGGGACATATGGAGGCTGCCTTAAGGGTAGTCAGATATTTAAAGAAGAATCCTGGACTGGGGATTTTTTTGAAAGCTTCAAGTGGTTGTCAAATTGTTGCAAGCTGTGACTCAGGTTGGGCAACCTGTCCAATGAGCAGAAAGTCAGTGACTGGTTACTGCATCTAGCTGGGAGAATCACTTGTCTCGTGGAAGTAAAAAAAACAATCTACAGTGGCCCGTTCTTCAGCAGAAGCAGAGTATAGAAGCATGGCTATGACAACATCAGAGATTGTTTGGTTGAAAGGGCTTCTGTTAGAGCTTGGGGTGAATGATAATCAACCAGCAATGTTGTATAGTGATAGCAAATTAGCTCTACAGATAGCAGCCAACCATGTGTTTCATGAAAGAACAAAACACATAGAGATTGACTGCCATTTTATTAGAGAAAAAATACAAGAAGGGTTGATAAAGACTGAATACGTGCCTACAGCAGAGCAACCAGCAGACATATTAACCAAATCACTTGGGGTGTCACAGCATGAATATCTCTTATCCAAGTTGGGGGTTAAGGATGTGTTTAGCCCTCCAACTTGAGGGGGAGTGTTGAGTAGTTAGGAGGTTAATAATGCAGTTAAGATGGTTGTTAAGTTGTTAGATTAGTTAAGTTGTTAGGTCAGCTTAATATGTGTATATATATATATATATATGACATTTGTACAGTTGATAAAATAATAAGAATCATTTAATTTTTCAATTACTCTTTTACCCTTCTCAACACCTACACATGTATTTAACAATCCAGTACAAGAAGTGCTTTAATCCCAAACACACACGCACCTACACATGTATTTAACAATCCAGTACAAGAAATGAAATCTCTTTAAACTGAAATTGGTATAAAACTACCATCTACGCGAATTAACGACTGAAACACGTGCAACAAGCTGTTTAATAGATTCTTTACAAAATCTTGAGCTTGTTAAATAGATGATATTTTATCAAGAAATATTTCAGAAGATCCAAATATCCGATATGAACGCGAATCTAAAGAAATTAATCAAAGTTGATATAGTTTACTTGGCTAGTTAGTATTTGGTAGGTGAGCTTTCATCTAAGTAGTTGATGTAAATTGATCTCGACCATTCATTTTAAGGGGATTCAACTATAAATAGAGGGATTTCCCACTTCATTTGTATAATACAAATCATTTAATCTGAAGTCATCTCTTTTATTCTACGCTACATTTCTTTATTTTTGCTTTCGTTAATCAAATATTTTTCGTTCTTCAATGCCTTGGAAGAGTATGATCTTTTGGAGAGAGTTCTTAGGCTGACTTAAGCATTTGTCTCAAGAATATCGTCCAAGGCCGCGCAGCTGGCTAGACTGAAAATCTAACCTCGTCACAAATTGCACATGCTGTAAACCCTGTGGAACATGCAAAAATGAAGCATTTTGAGTTAGATTTATGTTTCATAAGAGAAAAGGTGATAAATGGATCAATAAAGGTCAATTATGTTTCAGTTATTGATTAAATAGCAGATATACTTACAAAGTCGATGTATGCAGATTTCTTTGCTGAAAAAGGAAGAATTCATAAAAGTATGTTGAGATCAAAGTTCTCAACAAGATAGAAAGTAAGAAAAGAACTACGGAGGAGTACTATTAAACTTAAAATGTTCCCTAGTAAAATTTGAGTTAGTAAGAACTGGTGTAAGTTGTTGTTAACCATAAATTGGTTAAATAGTTATGTTAACGGTAAAATATTTCTCGATAATATGATAAGTTTTGAGTCTATTTGTGTGTGTGTGTTTTAGTATTGATCATTACCAGAATAAAAAAATTAGTTCTTTCAAGTAAACGATGTAACGGTAGATGGGTGTAAAAGTTTTTAAGTTTTATACGTTTTTTGGATCGTTAGATGGGTGATGGCTGAGATTAACAGCAAAATATGTGAAGATGTACAACAGCGGTTGAGGAAGGATCGGGAATAGGAATAGCCCAACAAACCGAAGTTAACTGCAAAACCAACTTGTCTCACCTACTGTCAAGTTGTCTCATTTGGCCACCTTTGAATTTAAACCTCAAAAACTCTTTGCAGAAACGCAGAGGCAGTAATCATTCTGAATCCAATGTGAAATCATCCGGGAGTGGAGGAGGAAGTGGTGGGATTGCTGAATCACCAGAAAAATTGTGATTGATCTCCAAGATCCTCCTGGAAGAAATGATCCCAAGTTTATCTATTATGCTAGAAGAGTTGTTGGAGAGTATTGTCTGTGCTGACTGTATCACAGAACTAAAAACACCAGATTCCCTAAGTCCTTGAATTATAGCCTGTGAAGTGTGAATAGAGAAGAAAAGGTGAATGGTTTGAATTCAACCACAAATATTATGCAGTGAAGATGCTTCAGATAAACAGGTGTAGTAGACTAGTAGTTTTACCCACCATGGGAGAATAAATCCGAGTAAAAACTCCCCTCTTCAAAAGCTTCAGGTTCAATGCTTTATCAGTCCACACCACATGGTCACGGTACCTAAGTCAGACAAGCCATATCATTTGACACAAGTGCTTACAGCCACATCTATGATGTAATCCTACAAGCTCTATTTCCAGGAATCAACATTCCAATATCCACTGTCCCATATCATGCACACCAGAACCTCTATTTGAAACACAAAACACCGAGACAGAGTATGTTTAATGTCACTGTAAGAATTACCAGCCAAGCATTTCCTCCTCCGTTGCAGTTGAAGCAATTATGAATGCCTATATCAAATAAAACATGACACAACTGTAAGCAAATTATGACTCTAAACTTAGAGACACAAAATCAAGCTAAGATTCATCCATATCAGTAAAAAAGAGAAGCCTGATATAAACTAGTAATCTGCCTCTAAACTAGCCCTTGAAATATTGCAAGTAACACTATACTTTGCACCCAATAAACTATTTTTCCTAAGGCCAAAAAGCCCTTTTTTTTGGAGAACATGTTTTCTATAAATGGCAGGAAAAAAAAAGACACAAAACGCATGTCAGACATGAATTGGAACTCACAGCTCTATCAAATAGTAACATGAAACATCTTTTAACATCCTCCTTTGTAGGCTTGCAGCCACATCGATCACGCCTTGAAGTGAGATCAGAAAATTTGGTGTATGTGTAATGCAGAACAGCAGCCTCATCCATTTTGATTTCACTATGATATGTTACATAAAATCAAGGTAGTTATATACCAATAGACAACGGCTTTTGAAGCAATTAACAAATCATGCAAAAGTACATATCAATGTTGTCAAAGCTGCAAGGCCTCCTCTAGGCACTAGGATCATTACATCACCGGAGGTGCACAGCTCAGAAAACAATCACCAAGGTGAAATAAGGCACTAATTTTAAAACATAATTAAAAGTATTTATAAAATAGAAAAGAAAAAGAAATTCTCTGCATTGTATTTAATAAGTTCAAAATTTATGGTTTGTGAACAAAAAAAATGTCTTATTTATTGTTTAACCTGTTCCAAAGGCTAATTAACTTTAAGTCCTTAACAACAAAAGCTCAATGTTTTCTCCTTTCAATTTTCAAAGCCAAAATTGTACATGGACTATATGTAATTACTATCCAATATTGTATCGGGTAATTGCTGCAGTATTGCAGTTAGGGAAAAAATTCCAAGTATTGCACCTGCCTTTTTATTTTTGGATCTATGGCATTTTCTACAATAAAAGTAGGAGTCAGTAGGAGTACAAGCCGACTTCATTGTTCATGATTTTTTATTAAAATAATAGTGAAGTCGATAGGAGCACACGCCGACTTCACTGTTCACGCCAGTCTGTGCCCTGCATGCATTTGAATCAATGGGTGAAGTCTATAGGAACACAAACAGACTTCTGCAAATTTTTAATAAAAAATACCATAAACAGTGAAGTCGGTAGGAGCACATGCTGACTTCACCTTTCACTGTTCAAAGTACCATAGATCATAAAATAAAAAGAGGAGTGCAATAGATCCCAATTTTTTTTTCAAGTGCAATATCCAATATCTTATTCATGTAAGGAGATATTATTATCGTCTTTCACCAAAAAAAAAGCTGATAAACGAAACTAACAACTATGAGTCTATGACACTTAATTGTGCCTTCTTGCGCTTTGGACCCGAAAAAAAAATGTTTAGGCACAAATGTTGTGCACTTGATCAAAGATGCGTTGCCTGAAGCAGTACAAGGCACTTTACTGTACTTGGCACCTAGGCAAGCACCTTGACAACACTGGTATGGAAACCACGTCAATTTATTTACACAAAATGAAAAGAATAGGAGAAATACCATACTTTGGTCTCTTCATGTAGTTATGCCATCTATGTGCACCATTAGGACGAAGATGGTCTTGAATACGAGCAGCTGATTTCCCATTTCCATAGGTTATAAAGTAGTTTGGATTATCATGGGCTGCCACCATGTAGTTGCCAAAATACACACGCTTAGGGAGATGATCATAGTTCTTCTTGAACATGGAGACCTATGCAAAGATAGAATGTAGAATCATAATGCTCATATATGATCGACAATTAGTAGTAACATTCACATCAAACTAATAATAGTCATATTGTTATAAACCTAGCCAAAGAAACAAATAGAGGATATCATACCTCAGTAAAAGGTTCCTTTATATCATCCCGCTCAACACTGCTTTCCTGAAAATTTTACATGATATAATCACCTACTGTGTCAACAACAATGAAATAAAGAATAAGAAAAGACAACTAAACCTCCTTAACCTTTATCTAAGATAGAGGCAAATCCACTCACATAATTTGGGAAGACAACTGTATCAACATCTTCAGGCACATCTGCCAGCAATTGTCTGACAGAGTACTCACGAGCACCCGCAGGATGTATAAGCTCATCAGTATCAAGATGAATAATCCAATCCATGCCAGCATCCTGTAAATGAATGGAGGAAAACTAGTAAGGCAAAGAGTTATATTCAACATGAACTTATGCTACCAAACATATAGATTATGCCAGAGATGAAAATGCAATAGCATACCCTAGACATTACAATAGCCATTTCCATGTTAAGAGACTGCTTCACAAACAGCTCGTAATTACATGGTTTATAGAAGAATTTTGATAGCCAAGTCTCATTCCAGATCCGACTACAAGAAAGAAAACAAATTACCTTTTTTGGGCAATGAAATGAAGTATTAAAAAAGAAAAAGATATCAAGGTAAATGGCAAAGGTCATCTTCAGTTTATAGCCAGTATTTATTTCAGAGCTCATGTCTCTCAACATGTGTAATTTATTTCGATTTTGTATATGAAAAAAGTGCCTACCAGAAGAAGGTGACAAGAAACAATAATGCTTCTAGTTATAAGCTATTAATATTAAACCAGATCATGTACCAACCTTTTAGCTTGTTGTTCCTCTAATTCTTTTGTTCGGTATATGAGTTTAACCCCCTGAGATGGCAACAGAAACATAGTGAAATAAACAGTAGAACATAATGAAGAAAGGTTTTGCAAACAAAAAATGAGGAACAAAGGATTTATACTCAACTGGAATGGATTCTAGGACTTTAGATACGACGGGAGAGGCAGCATTCCCTTCAACAAAAAGGGAAAAGAATGAAACTCCAATAACCTTGTGATAAAAGACCCACGGTAATATCTGCTCTAAGCCTGCAGAAGTAGTTGAAACAATAGATATCTAGCATGCAGCAAAACCATCAAAAAATTGTAAGAAATAGCACCACAATCTATTCAAAAGTTCAAAATTTAAAACATATGCTTGGGGTGATGATAATGGTTTCGGAGGTGTCTTTGAATTAAAACATTTCCCAGATTTAGCATCACATTTTATATGTTGTGTTTTTGGGTTTAGAGATGTATCCGTTAATTACTTAATGATGTTTCAAGTGTCTGGTAATTATTGGTTTTCCTTATTGCTTTCTGGAATTGTTTTTCCTCTCTTAGTTCTTCTATTTCTTCAAATTTAAAAAATTGGTAGGGGTCTAAACCCTAAACCTTTAACAATACACATAATTCCCTAAATCTTAAGCTAATTCTAAACTTGATTTTTTAACATGAGGCAAATATATGAAGAAGGTAAGAGGAAGAGAATTTCTATATTCTTGACTGCCCGTTTCCCAGATAAATTAGGACCTAATATTTACTATAGTTCACATGCATTAGCTACGTGTGTTAAGCTAATCAAAACCGCCTATCAAGTTTCTTCGGGGAGAAAAGTCGAATATGCAATCAACCCTTCTTTTGTAATAACAATAAGAATATGCATTAGCAATTTAGCATCAACTATAGAAAGGGAGACCCAAACAAAGGTATCAAGGAAAGAAAACCTTAGGCCTGAGATCCGAGCCGAAGCCGAAATTCCAATCCTTAAAATAAGGGAAAACAGGGGTCCGGCTCTGATCCAAAATACCGACGCAGTCAGAAGCGAAGCGGCTACCGGAGGCCAGATGGCCCATGTCAGGGAAGTCGGGAGAGAAAGGAAAGGGGTCGGTGAAACCGCCCCGCCATTGGAGAATAAAAGCAAAGAAGGCGAGCGTTAATGGGAGGAGAGTCAAGAGCAAGAGAAGACGAGAATAGGAAGGTTGAATAGAAGATAAAATGGAAGTGGGTCTTAAAGCCATGAGAGTGAGAGGAGATGCAGAGGTGGAAGACGAATATGCATATATAGGAAGAAAGAAAATGATTTGAAACTGAAGAGCAGAGCAGTTTTTGTCATTTTGGCGTTGTCATTGCCGCTTCCACCTTCACCTTCTTTACGTTCTTTTCCTTCACTCAGTTCACGTTCTTATCACCATATTAATTAACGATTGTATTTAAGACAAAATATCTCATAAATATTTAGTTGTTGCTTTTTTTAGGATAATTAATTGTTACTTTTCAAATAAACAAATTAGAATTACTTAACACTGCTTGTCTTACATTTGATCATTATATTTTTAATTGTATTATTATAACTACTTAATTATTTGTGTTATATTAATCAAGTTATTTACTGTTAAAATCTAATGAGAAGGGTTACGTGACAGTTAACAGAAATTTGTATAATTATATATTTGGTTCTTGTTATTTACGCATTCTATCAATTTAGTCTTAGTTTTAATTTAATAAAATAAATCAATCATTCTAATTGTGATAAAGTAAGTTGCCAACGTTCCGTCATCGTTATATTCAATTTTAGGTTAATATTGACAATGTTTATCCTTCTCTATCGACATTGATGTTTATTTGTATTTTCTATTTTTCTGAATTATTTGGTTGGGTATTTTACTCTTTTCTTTCTATTTATGTCAATTTTTATTTTTTAAGTAATTTCATGCATAGGTAGTATAATTTTTTTTTTGCACAAGCATGTCTATTTTAACTCTACAATTAAAATTTAAATCTTTAACTCTGAACTTCAAAGTCCTAACCTTAAACTCTAAATTTTACTCTCTCTCGCCTCACTAAATAAGTCTAGTATTTATTTTTTTTGTCAAAATTTTTGAACTTTGACTATTTATTGCTTTAAATTTATTGTTGATAAAAATATGAAGAAAAAAAATATGTTTTAAAAAAACTTCGATCAAGTAATTTAAAATATATATTTTATAAAATTTAATTAATTAATATATTTAAAATAATTGCGGTCAAAGTTTAAAAAATTAGTTTTTTTAAAAGTCAACAGTAGAAAAATTTAATGGGATAAAGAGAGTAACTTTAAACCATAAATTTCAAAACCCTAAAACGTAAATACATAAACATTAAATATTTTCTATTAAAAAATTATAATCCCGGCCAAATTTTATTATCTCTTGACTATTTGTGTTTACTCTAAAAAAAATTTCTCTCAGCCTTAGAGCTAGAGTACCGCAACCAATCTTTTTTTATTTCATTTGTTTCCATAATCGGTGGTCAACAATTGATTTTAGTATTATTATTGGTCACCAAATTTATTATTTTTTTATCTTTTTATATTGCTAATGAGAATTTCTATATTTGTGACACGCGTTTCCTTTGTGGCACGCTTTTTTATTGTGTTTTGTGGTTCGTTTCCTTAGTCTTAGTATTTGTGTCACAGCGGTCGTTTGGTGCTCGTACATAGATCTTCATGACATTAGTTTCTAATTTTGATTCTTTTGGTGGTCATAGAAAGATAGATCCTCACTCAGTTGATGGTTGTCTGTCGATGTAATTAGACATGGCTAGCGGAGCAATATGCGTGATAGTTTGGTTCACTCGCCACTCTTTTTTATCCTGTAAAGCATCTCGTTTCGATAGAGACGAAGAAATTCGAGAAGCCATCATGGTTTTGACGGTATGCTTAATATCTGTAAAAGTATTTACTTTTTTTTGCACTTTTGGATTGTTTGAGATTTTTAATGGACTAGTCTTCATTATTCCCCCTCCTGAATGCGTTGTATTTGTAATATCTTTCATGATTTTTTTAATAACATTCAGTTGTCATTGTCAAAAAATTAAAATCATGCTAATATATTAAGAAAAATATTCATGCGTTGTTAGTGTAAACAGTTTACATAAGCATATTCATTTTAGAGGTTAGAGGTTTAAAGTTTATGGTTTAGGTTTTAGTGGTTTGAATATAAAGTTTAGAGTTTAGAGTTTAGAGTTTAGTATTTAGAGTTTTAAGGTTAAAATTTTAAATTTTATGTTTTAAAGCTTAAATAAGTATACTTTTATAAAAAAAATTCATTGATTGTACATCAAATATTAACTCATAAGATAAGTAAAGACTTTTTCATTGCTTGCACGTCAAATATTAACTCATAGATTAATAAATAAAAGGTACAAAATGTGTTAGACTAAACCTCATTTAATTAGCAAAATTCTTTTTGTTTAGATTGTAAAAGTATATCGTTCAATAAATTAAGATATAAACATGTAACAATATGTGAACATGGCATAAAATCCTATTATATTTTTTGAATTAAAGTGGTCGAAGCCATGAAATTAAGTATTAATTGTTTTATGATATAGGAATCAAAGATGTCATGATCAACTTGGTATACCCTTAATAATAAATAGCATGAGACCCACCGGCTTATCAAAGTCTTGTCAATCACCAATTTATTTGATTATATTGTGAATGACACATAAACATGCTAATAGCGAATCAATTTAGTGTGTCGTTCTTTAAGGCTTAAAGATAAAAGTAGAACTATTAGGTCCTATTATTACTAAAATAGAACTTAAAATTTTATATTTTTCGAACTAGTACTATTTTAGTGAACTCACCGTAAAAGTACGGCGAGTTCAAATAAAATATTAATTTTTTCAACAAAAAATAAACTCGTTGTAGAAGCACTGCAAGTTTAAAATATTTTTATTTTTTTCATGTTTTAACTTAATTTTTTTATAAATGGTTAGCAAATCCTTATTGCAACTTGCCACAGCGAGTTTTACTTAAATTTTTTACGAACTTAGAAAAAAATAAACTATTAGGAACCCAATTTGCATCTTCAATATATTGAAGAACAAAATAAAAAAAATATTAGGAACCAACTTTAATATTTAGCTCCATAATTTCCAAAGAAGGATGTTGGCATTAGCTATATACACGCCTAACTAGAGTGTAAACCTTTGTTTCTTATCGATGTGGGATTGTTGAAGCTAAACTGAAGATGCGAATATCAAATTTGGTCCATAATAGTTCAATTTTTTTTCGTTCTTCAATACATTGAAGATGCGAAGTGGGTTTCTAATAGTTTAATTTTTTATTTTTGTCCTTTAGTAAAAAAGTTTGATTTTAAAAATTTTAATTGGAATTTGTGGTGATGCTAATCATCCGTTAATGCGATTAAATAAGTTAAAATACAAAAAATTAAAAAAAATTAATATTTTATTCAAATTCGTCGTACTTCTACGGCGAGTTCACTATAATAGTGCTAGTCCGGTAAATATAAAATTTTTGGTCCTATATTGATAATAATAGGACATAATGATCCTACTTTTGTCTTTACCACATTCTCTAACACATAATTATTTATTATTTTTGACATCTTCATGTCATTGACAACACTCTATCATCAATCAACTACACATTAATCTTAATGGATTATTGTTGTCCAAGCCTAAAATAATACTTGAATAAGGACTCTTTAAGATAAACATATTTATTTTTAAGATTTTATTATAAAACAATTTATTTATTGTAAAGAAAATAATTGAAATAATGATAGAACGTTTTATATTGATAAACGAAGTAAAATGAGTATGTAATTACAATCATCTTATTATTAGTCTTTAGGCATACTTTAATAAAAAAATATTTATGATAGATATCGTGTGCGGAATAAATAATGTTGTAAATAACGCGATCAAGTCTTACATGAACTGAACAACGTGACGAAGTGAACTTTGATCCTTGAAACCCCATATCACAAAAGCCATAATCAAAGAGTAAGTCGTAAAAATCCTAACTCAGTTTCGATGAAGAAAAACAACCCTTCCGCTCAGTATAGCCAAGAGTTGCATTAAAATTGCCGAGAAGAATCCAAGGCGAAGTAATGGTGTCGTGGATGCGGCCGAATAGATTTACGTCTGGGTTTGCATAGACAAGGATAACTAGTAGAGAGTGATTAATATGAGTACAAATAATGCCAAATTAAAAATGGTTGAGAGTCAAAAACTATTTAAATCTTTATTACTTATAGACTTAAAAATTCTTTCGGCTGAACTCATAAATAGTTGTTTAGGAAAGAAGATGATGTTTATTTTAAGAGACCTAAATTTAAATTACTATGTCATCAAGGTGTATATGCGGACAAAAATCCTCAACCCCTTTCTGGTGTCTGTTTCCATAGCCCAACACTAAAAATCACTACAAAATTAAACTTTAAGTCTTAACCCTAAATTTTAAATTATAAACTCTTAATCCTACACCCTAAAAAATACACACAACCTCTAATTCCCTATACCCTAATTATAAAACTCTAACCTTAAATCCTAAACTCTAAATTATAAATCTAATTTTTAGTGTGATACATAAATAAAAACATCAAAAAATAATTTATATTCGTGTATATACATTATTAAAAAATTAAAATATCTATAAAAATACCTTGTCTTATAATCACATTAACTCTATTAAAAAAATTCCCCGCTAAAAACAGTATAAAAAAACTAGGTAAATTCAATGCATTTACAAAAGTCTTGAAGTGGGCCTTTTCATGCGATATAAATTTAAGTTTTGAAAACTGGGCATGTCGCTTGAATTGTTGGACAAAAGGGTGCTCGAAAATCTTAATCCGATCATACGTGTGCATAGTGTCACGTACTAATTTTTTCGACCCGATCAAGCCACACATCAAAGGGCCGAAAGCGTGCTCACCAAGGGACGGAGCGAAGGGACGACAACCGAGGGACATAGTACGGGGAAAACTGAGAAGGCCACACCTCGTGCGTACATTCCACCACACCGACGAGAGCATCCGCAACCCATGGGACTGGGTGTGCGGACCAAAGGGCCTAAAGGCCCGCACCAAGGGTGCACACCGAGGGGCCTAAGGGCCCACACCAAGGGGCCTACGGGCCGGCACCACGGGTGCACACCGAGGGGCCTAAGGGCCTGTAACGCCCCGGTTTTGGGCTTAGGAGTTTTGGGCGTTGACCGGTTGGTCAAAGTGCTGTTCGAATCGTAAGAGGTTAAATTAGGAAAGCCTAGTTCGGGTTGCATTAAAAATATGGAAAAATGTTCTAAAATCATCTTTTAATATAATTAGATGAACTGTGAAAACAATTTTGGAAAATGAGTTTTGGAAGGTTGACATTTTGGCTAGTGACCAAAATGTAAATTTTGAAAGTTTGGTGGCTGTTTTATAAAGGGTTGAAACTTTGAATCTTTAAGGAGCTATTTACCCAAAGGGAGTTTCTCCAGATTTTTCTAAGATATTTTGAGTTATAATTCTGATTTTAAAGATTTCATAAAGGAGGGAAATCTCATTTTGCTATTTTCTCACTTAACTTCCAATTTTCTTTCTCTCTTTTTCTCTCAACCCAAACACTCCATTTCCAGAGAATTGATTCTGTTTTTCTCACCTAAAATTCTCCTTTCAACTCTCTTTTGATTGCAAATCATTGTATCTTCAAATCCTCTTCAATTGCTACAAGTTTCATCAAGGATTTTCATTCCAAAAAGAGGAGAAACTCAAGTTTGGAGGTAAGAACGTCCTTCTCCTCTGAACTTCAAGTTCTTTAATGAAATTCCTAAGTTTTCAATCCTAAATTGATGTTTAATTAAAGGCTTTTAAGTTGATTTATGGATCTTGGCTAATTATGCAAGATGTTGATGATTTCACATGATTTTCGTTTGATCTGTTAAATCTGTGATTTGAGAGGTGTTTTTGATGTTAAATGATTCCTAAATTGATGTGGAAATGAGTTTTGATTGATGCAATCCCGGATAGGTTGAGTTTCCTAAGTTTAGCTTGTGTTTTAAGGTAGCTTTTGTGGTGATCTTGGTGATCTGGTGTTGCTGGAGGTATAAGGTTGTTAATAGGTTGTTTTTAGATGTTATTTGATGTTAATGGAAGTGAGGTTTTGCTGGTTTTTGGCTGGGCTTTGTTTAGAAGTGGTTTGGATGCATTTTCGGTTGTGTTTGGTGGCCGAAAATGGAGGTTGAATGAGAGCAGCGAGTTTAGGTGCTTTCATTGAAGCAATTAATGCATGATGATGCATTAATCCTCTGCTTTGATGTGTTGAAACAGGGGAGGCATCATTGGATTCAAGTTTGGTTGATTCGGAAGCTTGATTTGGTGCTTTGGCTTGAAGCAAAGTGGAAATTGGTGAGTGCAATTGTGGAATTGGATTTCTAGCTTTTTAAACCAAGGTTTGAAGGTTTTGGGAGCTTAGTTTAAGTCTAAACAACTTTGCTAAGCTCAAGTGTAAGTTTTCGGATTTTCTCTCTAGTGGTGGCCATGACTTGATGTTTTGCAAAGTGATGATTTGCATGTTTTGATTACTGTTTTGAAAGCATGTTTTAGCATGGATTTTGCTGATGATATAAGCCATATGTTGAAGGTAACTCTAGGTAGGAGTACCTTGCTTTTATACATTGTTTAAATGTGGAATAATGCTTTAAAATGCATGATGAAATTGGCTTGGATTAAATGCTTTAAAACAGTGGATTAAATGATGATTATGATGTATATTGGCAAGTGATGTTTTGAAAATGTTAAGGTCACTAAGGTGGTTAAAAGTCCTTGAGTGAGCCTTGTTACTTATGAACATCAAGGTGGTTAAAAGTCCTTGGATGGTTCATGTTGCGGACACTAAGGTGGTTAAAAGTCCTTAGGTGATCCTTTCCATGGTGTTTAAAAGTCCATGGGCCAAGGTGTTTAAAAGTCCTTGGGGCCAAGGTGTTTAAAAGTCCTTGGGGTGATTCAAGCATTGGACACAAAGGTGGTTAAAAGTCCTTGTGTGGTCCTTATTCATGGTGTTTAAAAGTCCATGGCCAAGGTGTTTAAAAGTCCTTGGGGCCAAGGTGTTTAAAAGTCATTGGGGAAAGTTGTTGAACTTGTTTTGTGAAATGAAATGTATCACTTGAGCCAATATGACATGTTAAGTAAGTAAGAAGCATGAGATGCTTGTTTTGATATATGATATGAAGCATGTGATTGCTTGATTTAAAGTATGCTTTTGAGCATGTGCAAGGTTTGGTTTTAAGCATGATTTATAAATGGTTTTAAATGCATTATTGAATTGTTTTAATGAGCATGCCTCACTAAGCTTTTGCTTACGCTATCTACGTTTTCTTAATTCAATAATGCAGAGCATTAGAGTACCTTAAGGGGCTGCAAGGAAAGGCAAGCAATCAAGTTCAAGAAAAGCTCTAAGTATGGAAGGTTTTGTTAAACATTTAGCTTTTGTATGTTTTGGCAATGGGGGACCAATGTGTATGATTTGGGAGGTGTTTGAGACTCCCTAAGTATGTTGAGTGTTGTTGTAATTGCTGGTTTTTGGATTGAACCTTATATGCTTGTTTTGCAAGTTTGATGCTTGAGTGGCTAGCTTGTGTAGGAAGCATGACCATTGAATTGGGGCTTTTTGCATATGATGTTGGTTTGTTGATTCGTTGGTTCCTACAAGTCTTATATCTGTTTAATTGCATGCTGGTAAAGTTTGGTGATGTTTGGAGCATGTTTGAATGACCAATTGGATGTTTTGGTATGCTTGTTTGCTGAAATCTGAGCAGGCGTTTCGGAACAGTATGCACCGTTTCGGAACGAGTGCCTTACACGAACCCAAGCGTCCGAAACGGTGTGCACCGTTTCGAAACGGTTAGGCCTCTGCCGAGCCACGTTCCAGAACCCGTTTCGGAACGGCCCGTGTTTCGGAACAGGGTCAACCTGTTTCGGAACGGTCGACCGTTAGGGGGCTGACATGGTAGTTATATGTTTTGAATTGTTTACGTTTTGGTCCCGAATCTTGTATGATCAATTGCATGAGCTGTGGATGTCCTTTTGAGTTGAAATTTCACAGAGAAGCATGAAACCTGACTAATTTCAAGATGGTAACTTCAATTTGGGTTAAGTCCTTTTATTTATCAGAAATTACAATTTGGTCCCTAAAGTTGTAATTTGTTCAATTGGGTCCCTGTTTGATCTCTGATGTTTGTGATCTTTTAGTATGTTGCTTGTACGATCACACATAGGTTAAATGTGCATCTAGATAAGTTTAAAAAGTAAAAAAAAAGGGTCGTTAATCAAGGTTGACTTTCGGGTTGACTTTGGTTTTCCCCGTGTGACTTTCTTAATTCGGGTCAACCGTCTAGGCCGGGTTAAGGGGGTTACATTTGGTGGTATCAGAGCTGAGTTTGCGAGTAATTGGGAATGAATGTATGCATGATTGATGTATGTATGTTCTGTATGCTTGTTGTTTGAAAGCATGATCAGTGATTTGTGTTTTTGGATGCAATTGAGTTGTATGCCATGATGTTGCATGCTGAGGGTACCCATTGCCAAACAAAAGCTAATGAAATGAAGTTGATTTTGATGAAATTGAGCTTGAATACTTGGATTGCTTACCTTGCTGGGCCTGACTTGTTTTATATTTGCATTGTGTTGCATGGTAAAAGTATGGCACCACGTAGAGAGTTAAGAGGTAGTGCGCGAGCTACGGCTCCCAACGAGAATGAGAATGAAGAGCACACTGGTAGTGCTGTGTTACCCCCTCCTCCGCCTGGTGGTGGTGCTGGAGGTGAGCGAGCTGAAGCTGCAGCTGGTGCTGGAGCTGTTGGACCAGAGGTTGGTCAGGGGCAAGCTATGCCTGACATGTCTGTTTTGGTACAAGCTATTGCGGGTGCTTTTCGAGCAGCAGTAGCTGGAGCTCAAGGAGCTGGGCATCAGGGAGATGCTGGAGTCAGATTGCCTTTGGAGCGTCTGCGCAGTCTTGGAGGGACTGAGTTTAGAGGTTTATCAGCTGAGAGTTCTGAGGCTTGGCTTGAGAGTACCAAGCGTATTTTGGGTCAGATGAGCTGCACAGATGTGCAAAAGTTGGGCTGTGTTGTGTCCTTGCTGCAGGACGATGCTTATACGTGGTGGACGACCACCATAGCTGGGATGGCTGAAGCTGATGTTACCTGGACATTCTTTCAGAATGTGTTTAAGAGGAGATATCTGGGAGTGAGATATCTGGATGAGAAAAAGCGGGAATTCATGTCTCTTACCCAAGGGAGCATGAGTGTAGCTGAGTACGAGGTGCAGTTCGTACGGCTTAGTCAGTATGCACCGGAGCTGATACCCGATGAACGGGCGAGGTGCGAGAGGTTTCGTTACGGTCTTGTGACGGATGTTAAGATGTATGTGCTGGCCACTGAATATGATGATCTTGATGTTTTGGTGGGCCGAGCCAAAGACATTGAGATGAACCTGAGTTTGTCTGCTAGAGGTGCTGGAGCAAGTGCTGGGAAGAGATCAGCTGAGTATAGTTCCGGAGGTGGACGGAACAAGAGGGGACGCGATCAGAAGTATCAGTCCTCAGCCAAGAGAGGTGGAGGTGCACCTGCTAGAGGAGGCTTTGCTAGGGCTGAGTCTAGTGCTTGCTGGATTTGTGGTTCTCGTGGTCACATGAAGCGTGACTGTCCTCGTGCTGTGAGGGAGGTGCAAGCTCCTGTTGTGGCAGCTGGTAATGCTGGTGGAAATGGATGCTGGAACTGTGGTTCTGCGGACCACTTGAGACGTGATTGTCCGAGGTTGGCTGGTGGCCAAGATCGTGCTCCTGTTGTAGCAGCACCGCAGAGAGGTCGTGGGCGCGGCCGTGGTAATTTCCAGAGGCGTGAGGAAGGTGGCCGAGGAGTAGCTCATGTTGTAGCTATTCAGCCTGAAGGTGGAGGCCAAGCGAGGGTGTATGCTCAGCGCGAGGGAAGGAATGATGCAGATGTGATTGCAGGTACCTTTACTTTGCAATCCTTGTCATTGCTATCTTTGATTGATTCTGGATCTACTCATTCATACATTTTGCGTGAGCATGCTGAGTTGCTTGGTTTGCCTGTTGAGTCTTTGGATGTTGGTGTTCGTGTCACTAGTTCGTTTGGTGAATCTGTTGTGACTCGAAAGTTGTATAGAAGGTGTCCTTTGGTTGTTCAAGAACATGTCTTTCATGTTGATCTTATGGAGTTGCCCTTCTATGGTTTTGATGTGATCCTTGGTATGGATTGGCTTGCTGAGCATCGTGCTGTTGTGGATTGTGAGAATAAGCGGGTGTCGCTTAAGCTTGCGGATGATTATGAAGTTGTGGTTGTTGGCGAGAATGTGAAGTTTCTTGCTAATGTTGTGTCTACCTTGGAGGCGAGCAGGATGCTGAGGCAAGGTTGCGAAGCTTACCTAGCTTTTGTGATGAATCCTAGCTCTAAGGAGTTGAGGGTGCAAGACATCCGTGTTGTGAAGGAGTTTCCTGGTGTTTTTCCTGAAGAGTTGCCTGGTTTACCTCCTAATCGCGAGGTGGAGTTTGGGATTGAGCTGTATGAGAATACAACTCCTGTGTCCATTACTCCCTATAGAATGGCACCTAAGGAGCTGAAGACGCAGTTGCAAGAGCTGCTTGATCGTGGTTTCATCCGGCCGAGTGTGTCGCCTTGGGGTGCTCCTGTCTTGTTTGTGAAGAAGAAAGATGGCACTATGAGGATGTGCATTGATTACCGTCAGCTGAACAAGTTGACTATCAAGAATCGATATCCTTTACCGAGAATTGATGATCTCTTTGATCAATTTCGGGGAGCTGCTGTGTTCTCTAAGATTGACTTGAGGTCAGGGTATTATCAATTGAAGGTGAAGGATGTGGATGTGCCTAAGACAGCTTTCAGGACAAGGTATGGGCATTATGAGTTCCTTGTGATGCCGTTTGGGTTGACAAATGCTTCTGCTGCTTTCATGGACATGATGAATCGTGTTTTTCATGAATACCTGGACAAGTTCGTTGTGGTGTTCATTGATGATATCCTCGTGTACTCGCGTACTGAGGAGGAGCACGAAGAGCATTTGAGGGTTGTGCTGCAAGCTTTGTTGGAGAATTAGCTTTATGCTAAGCTGAGCAAGTGTGAGTTTTGGCTTAAGGAGGTGGTGTTTCTTGGACATGTTGTTTCAGCTGAGGGGATTCGTGTTGATCCTCAAAAGATTGAGGCGGTGAGGAGCTGGAAAGTTCCTAAGTCTGTTCATGAGGTCCGTAGTTTCCTTGGTTTGGCGGGATACTACCAGAGGTTTGTGGATGGTTTTTCCAAGATTGCTGCTCCTTTGACGAAGCTTTTGCAGAAAGATGTTAAGTATGAGTGGACGGAAGCGAGGCAGCAAGCTTTTGAGAAGCTGAAGTTGGCTTTGACGCAAGCTCCTATTTTGATTCAGCCTGAATCAGGGAAAGAGTTTGTGGTCTATAGTGATGCGTCCTAT
Organism: Hibiscus tridactylites; assembly: GCA_958450335.1. Taxonomy (NCBI): domain Eukaryota; kingdom Viridiplantae; phylum Streptophyta; class Magnoliopsida; order Malvales; family Malvaceae; genus Hibiscus; species Hibiscus tridactylites. The sequence continues at coordinate 68,288,867 of OY288266.1, read as the reverse complement.
GTTGGTTTGGGATGTGTGCTGATGCAGGAGGGTAAGGTTGTGGCTTATGCGTCGCGGCAGTTGAAGGTGCATGAGCGCAACTATCCTACGCATGATATTGAGCTGGCTGCGGTGGTTTTTGCTCTGAAGATCTGGAGACATTATCTGTATGGTGAGAAGTGTACGGTGTACACGGATCACAAGAGTTTGAGGTATCTGATTAGGGATGGCAACGGGGCGGGGCGGGGCGGGTTTTTGGCCGCCCCGAACCCGCCCCGACCTATAATATATTATACCCGACCCCGCCCCGCCCCGAATTAAAATATTATTTTACCCGCCCCGACCCGCCCCGATACAATAAACCTTAAACCCGACCCCGCCCCGACCCGCCCCGAAAAATTTAAAAAAATTTAATTTTCGCCGACGGTAAATATTAGATTCGACCAATCTTCCACCACAATCACAAATTATAGTTTAAAATGACTTCAAACTTATATAAAAAAATAAAATAAAACTAATTTTAAATTATCCACATGTTAAACTACATATTCAAAAGAATCAACTTGAATCATTAACCGTTAGAATCGAATATATTAAAACTTGAACAACATCTAACAAAATTTTACAATAAGTACGAACCAAAATAAAAACAAAAAATAGCTTAAAACTCATAAAAGTGTTTAAATAAAATGATATTTTTTATAAATATAATAAAAATATATATAAAAATATAAAAATGTACCGGGGCGGGGCGGGGCGGGGAATTTCTAGCAAATACCCGAACCCGCCCCGCCCCGACTTCATGCCTTTCACGCCCCGCCCCGCCCCGCCCCGCCCCGCCCCGATCCCCGAAATTTTAGAAAAAATACCCGGTCGGGTCGGGTCGGGGCACCTCGGGTCGGGTCGGGGCCGGGTATTTTTGCCATCCCTATATCTGATGTCTCAGAAGGAGTTGAATCTTAGGCAGCGACGTTGGTTGGAGTTGCTCAAGGATTATGATCTGACGATTGAGTATCATCCTGGAAAGGCCAATGTTGTTGCTGATGCTTTGAGTAGGAAGGTAGCGGTTGAGCTGAGGGCGATGTTTGCTAGCTTGAGCATATCGCGAGATGGTGGTCTTGTTGCTGAGTTGCAAGTGAAACCATCTTTGGTTCAGTTGATCAAGGAAAACCAGTTGTTGGATGATTCCTTGGTGTCTCATGTTCAGGATATCGCGGAGGGTAGACCTTCGGATTTTTGCTTTAATGAGGATGGTGTGTTGTGTTTTGGTAGTCGGATGGTAGTGCCTGCAGATGTTGAGTTGAGGCGTGCTATTCTGACTGAAGGTCATAGTAGTCCTTTTGCTATGCACCCTGGTAGTACTAAGATGTACCGTGATCTTCGTGATGAGTACTATTGGGTTGGTTTGAAGAAGGATGTTGCAGAGTTTGTGAGCAAGTGTTTGGTGTGTCAGCGAGATAAGGCTGAACATCAGTTTCCTTCTGGTTTGTTGCAACCGTTGAGAATCCCTGAATGGAAGTGGGAGAGGGTTACCATGGATTTTGTATCTGGTTTGCCTTTGTCTCCATCAAAGAAGAATTCTGTTTGGGTGATTGTGGATCGCTTGACTAAGTGTGCGCATTTCTTACCTGTGCATACTACGTTCTCTTTGGATAAGCTGGCAGAGCTGTACATTGGTGAGATAGTGAGGTTGCATGGTGTGCCTAAGTCGATTGTGTCGGATAGGGATCCGAGGTTCACATCGCGTTTCTGGCAGTGTTTGCATCAGGCTCTGGGTACAAGGTTGCATTTCAGTACATCCTATCATCCTCAGTCGGATGGTCAGTCTGAGCGGGTTATTCAGATTTTGGAGGATATGTTGAGATGCTGTGTGATTGAGTTCCAAGGTTCTTGGGAGAAGCATCTGCCTTTGGTTGAGTTCGCTTATAACAATAGTTATCAGGCGAGTATACAGATGGCACCATATGAGGCTCTGTATGGGAGGAAGTGTAGGACTCCTCTTTGTTGGGCTGAAACTGGTCAAAAGTTGGTTTCGATGCCTGCTTTGTCGAATGGGACCACCGAGAAGGTGAAGCTTATTTGCGAGAGGTTGAAGGCTGCCTCTGATCGGCAAAAGTCTTACGCGGATTTGAAGCGTAAGGAGATAGAGTATGCGGTGGGTGACCGTGTGTTCTTGAAGGTTTCGCCTTGGAAGAAGGTGATGAGGTTTGGCCGGAAGGGTAAGTTGAGCCCTCGGTACATTGGACCATATGAGGTGGTTGAGCGAGTGGGTCCTGTTGCGTATCGGCTGAGGTTACCTCAGGAGTTGGAGAAGATTCATGATGTGTTCCATGTTTCTATGCTCCGGAGGTATAGATCTGATCCTTCGCATGTGATGCCTGTTGAGGATGTGGTATTGAATCCGGATTTGACCTATGATGAGGAACCGGTGAAGGTTCTGGATTCGGGTTGCAAGGTTCTTCGTGGCAAGACCATTGAGTTGGTGAAGGTGCTGTGGAAGCATCGAGGTGTTGAGGAAGCCACGTGGGAGCGGAAGGAAGACATGCTGAAGCAGTTTCCTTATCTCTTTCCTTCAGGTAAATTTCGAGGACGAAATTTCTTAAGGGGGGGAGAGTTGTAACGCCCCGGTTTTGGGCTTAGGAGTTTTGGGCGTTGACCGGTTGGTCAAAGTGCTGTTCGAATCGTAAGAGGTTAAATTAGGAAAGCCTAGTTCGGGTTGCATTAAAAATATGGAAAAATGTTCTAAAATCATCTTTTAATATAATTAGATGAACTGTGAAAACAATTTTGGAAAATGAGTTTTGGAAGGTTGACATTTTGGCTAGTGACCAAAATGTAAATTTTGAAAGTTTGGTGGCTGTTTTATAAAGGGTTGAAACTTTGAATCTTTAAGGAGCTATTTACCCAAAGGGAGTTTCTCCAGATTTTTCTAAGATATTTTGAGTTATAATTCTGATTTTAAAGATTTCATAAAGGAGGGAAATCTCATTTTGCTATTTTCTCACTTAACTTCCAATTTTCTTTCTCTCTTTTTCTCTCAACCCAAACACTCCATTTCCAGAGAATTGATTCTGTTTTTCTCACCTAAAATTCTCCTTTCAACTCTCTTTTGATTGCAAATCATTGTATCTTCAAATCCTCTTCAATTGCTACAAGTTTCATCAAGGATTTTCATTCCAAAAAGAGGAGAAACTCAAGTTTGGAGGTAAGAACGTCCTTCTCCTCTGAACTTCAAGTTCTTTAATGAAATTCCTAAGTTTTCAATCCTAAATTGATGTTTAATTAAAGGCTTTTAAGTTGATTTATGGATCTTGGCTAATTATGCAAGATGTTGATGATTTCACATGATTTTCGTTTGATCTGTTAAATCTGTGATTTGAGAGGTGTTTTTGATGTTAAATGATTCCTAAATTGATGTGGAAATGAGTTTTGATTGATGCAATCCCGGATAGGTTGAGTTTCCTAAGTTTAGCTTGTGTTTTAAGGTAGCTTTTGTGGTGATCTTGGTGATCTGGTGTTGCTGGAGGTATAAGGTTGTTAATAGGTTGTTTTTAGATGTTATTTGATGTTAATGGAAGTGAGGTTTTGCTGGTTTTTGGCTGGGCTTTGTTTAGAAGTGGTTTGGATGCATTTTCGGTTGTGTTTGGTGGCCGAAAATGGAGGTTGAATGAGAGCAGCGAGTTTAGGTGCTTTCATTGAAGCAATTAATGCATGATGATGCATTAATCCTCTGCTTTGATGTGTTGAAACAGGGGAGGCATCATTGGATTCAAGTTTGGTTGATTCGGAAGCTTGATTTGGTGCTTTGGCTTGAAGCAAAGTGGAAATTGGTGAGTGCAATTGTGGAATTGGATTTCTAGCTTTTTAAACCAAGGTTTGAAGGTTTTGGGAGCTTAGTTTAAGTCTAAACAACTTTGCTAAGCTCAAGTGTAAGTTTTCGGATTTTCTCTCTAGTGGTGGCCATGACTTGATGTTTTGCAAAGTGATGATTTGCATGTTTTGATTACTGTTTTGAAAGCATGTTTTAGCATGGATTTTGCTGATGATATAAGCCATATGTTGAAGGTAACTCTAGGTAGGAGTACCTTGCTTTTATACATTGTTTAAATGTGGAATAATGCTTTAAAATGCATGATGAAATTGGCTTGGATTAAATGCTTTAAAACAGTGGATTAAATGATGATTATGATGTATATTGGCAAGTGATGTTTTGAAAATGTTAAGGTCACTAAGGTGGTTAAAAGTCCTTGAGTGAGCCTTGTTACTTATGAACATCAAGGTGGTTAAAAGTCCTTGGATGGTTCATGTTGCGGACACTAAGGTGGTTAAAAGTCCTTAGGTGATCCTTTCCATGGTGTTTAAAAGTCCATGGGCCAAGGTGTTTAAAAGTCCTTGGGGCCAAGGTGTTTAAAAGTCCTTGGGGTGATTCAAGCATTGGACACAAAGGTGGTTAAAAGTCCTTGTGTGGTCCTTATTCATGGTGTTTAAAAGTCCATGGCCAAGGTGTTTAAAAGTCCTTGGGGCCAAGGTGTTTAAAAGTCATTGGGGAAAGTTGTTGAACTTGTTTTGTGAAATGAAATGTATCACTTGAGCCAATATGACATGTTAAGTAAGTAAGAAGCATGAGATGCTTGTTTTGATATATGATATGAAGCATGTGATTGCTTGATTTAAAGTATGCTTTTGAGCATGTGCAAGGTTTGGTTTTAAGCATGATTTATAAATGGTTTTAAATGCATTATTGAATTGTTTTAATGAGCATGCCTCACTAAGCTTTTGCTTACGCTATCTACGTTTTCTTAATTCAATAATGCAGAGCATTAGAGTACCTTAAGGGGCTGCAAGGAAAGGCAAGCAATCAAGTTCAAGAAAAGCTCTAAGTATGGAAGGTTTTGTTAAACATTTAGCTTTTGTATGTTTTGGCAATGGGGGACCAATGTGTATGATTTGGGAGGTGTTTGAGACTCCCTAAGTATGTTGAGTGTTGTTGTAATTGCTGGTTTTTGGATTGAACCTTATATGCTTGTTTTGCAAGTTTGATGCTTGAGTGGCTAGCTTGTGTAGGAAGCATGACCATTGAATTGGGGCTTTTTGCATATGATGTTGGTTTGTTGATTCGTTGGTTCCTACAAGTCTTATATCTGTTTAGTTGCATGCTGGTAAAGTTTGGTGATGTTTGGAGCATGTTTGAATGACCAATTGGATGTTTTGGTATGCTTGTTTGCTGAAATCTGAGCAGGCGTTTCGGAACAGTATGCACCGTTTCGGAACGGGTGCCTTACACGAACCCAGGCGTCCGAAACGGTGTGCACCGTTTCGAAACGGTTAGGCCTCTGCCGAGCCACGTTCCGGAACCCGTTTCGGAACGGCCCGTGTTTCGGAACAGGGTCAACCTGTTTCGGAACGGTCGACCGTTAGGGGGCTGACATGGTAGTTATATGTTTTGAATTGTTTACGTTTTGGTCCCGAATCTTGTATGATCAATTGCATGAGCTGTGGATGTCCTTTTGAGTTGAAATTTCACAGAGAAGCATGAAACCTGACTAATTTCAAGATGGTAACTTCAATTTGGGTTAAGTCCTTTTATTTATCAGAAATTACAATTTGGTCCCTAAAGTTGTAATTTGTTCAATTGGGTCCCTGTTTGATCTCTGATGTTTGTGATCTTTTAGTATGTTGCTTGTACGATCACACATAGGTTAAATTTGCATCTAGATAAGTTTAAAAAGTAAAAAAAAAAGGTCGTTAATCAAGGTTGACTTTCGGGTTGACTTTGGTTTTCCCCGTGTGACTTTCTTAATTCGGGTCAACCGTCTAGGCCGGGTTAAGGGGGTTACAGGGCCAGCACCACGGGTGCACACCGTGGGGGCCTAGGGCCGCACCATCGGGTCCGATGCACACGCACACAAGGGTGCCGACAGTAGCCCGCGCCGAGGAACCGAGAGGACCGAGTCCGACGCACCCTAGGGTCCCGACAACGACCGACGCCCAAGGACGGGGCAAGCCGATCACGCCGCACCCTAGGGTCCCGACAGCGACCGACACTCAGGACCGGGCGAGCCGATCACGCCGCACCCTAGGGTCCCGACGACAGTGCACACGGAGGGGCTGGAGAGGGCCAGCCAGACGCACCCTAGGGTCCGCACACGGGGCCTTGGGCCGCGTCTCCACACAAGCAAGGCCTTCCTAGAGGTTAGGGGCCACGAATCCTTTTAGGACAAGGATTCCATCTCCTTGAGGAAGTAGGACATTAGGTTATCCTAGTTAGAGTAGGATTATGACTAGAGGGGCTATTTAAGGAGGCTTACCCCCACCTCATTATTTATCTTTTCTTTCTTTCAGTTGTTCTCTGGCCTTGAGCCATATTTTCGTTTAGCTTTCTAATAAAAGGTGTCGGGCATTCGCCCGACTTTCCCCCCATCACTTTTCTTTGGCCATCACCCATTTTGTGTTAAATCGTCTTCCGCACGGATCTAGGCACTCTCGCCTAGATTGTCAGGCTAACTTAGGTTCCACACACGCGCAAAGGTGCCTAAGGCCGCACATCCAACGGGTCGGGATTCTAGGGACGTGACAAGTGGTATCAGAGCAAAGGAGTTTGCTCGAGATGGCCAAGAAAGACGAAATTGGGACAGTACCAAAGGGCACGGAGGCCCAAGTAACCGACAAGAGCACCGACAAGAAAAGGGTCACTTCGAAAGATCGGTTAACAACACTTGAGGACAAGACAGAACGACTCGAGACCAGGGCAAAGGAGTCGGTCGAGTCCCTCGACGCTGTCAACGATCGCTTGAAAAAGTTAGAAACCGAAGTCGGCCCCCTCAGAGATAAGGTCACAGAAGAGGTGGGAAAAGTTCTCGACGAGGCATACGAGAGATTAAACCGACAAGACATCTCCCTTCAAATTGCGATGGAGGCAATGAGGGGAGAGTTGTTAGGAGAAATCAAGAAACTCAGTGCTGAATTATCCCTCTATAAGAATGCCGTGCTAACCGGCATGGTGGACCAAACAGTGGGAACGAAACCCAGGATCGACGTACCAAAACCAAAGGAGTTCAAAGGAGCAAGGGACGCTCAAGAAGTGGACAACTTCGTTTGGAACTTGGAGAATTACTTCCGACTCTCCGGCATCGACGATGAGGACACCAAGGTAAACACCGCTTCCGTTTACTTGGTTGATTCGGCTCTCCTTTGGTGGCGTCACAAGTGTTACCAATCCAGAGATGGGACGATCCCCATCAAAACATGGAAAGAATTTCAATTCGAATTCAAAGAGCACTTTTACCCAAAGAACGCTCAAGAAGAAGCTCGGGAGAAGCTTCATCGACTAAAGCACGACGTCTCAATTCGGAAGTACGTCAACAAGTTCACCGAACTCAGGCTCCAAATTCACAACATGAGTGAAGCCGACGCTCTCTTTATTTTTAAAAGTGAGCTACAACGTTGGGCAAAAATGGAGTTACATCGAATGGGAATACATGATCTTTCAAAAGCATTGGACGTAGCCGACTCCCTTGTAGAATTTGAACACAAGAAGTCAGACAAGCCAAGGCAAAGGTCAAAGTACGAAGACAACGACGAAGAAGATCGGGATGAACAACCCTAGGGTGAACCCAAGAAACCATCAAACAGAGATTTCAAACTCCGTAAGCCGTGGGTAAGGAACAACAACAACTTTAGTTGTTACAATTGCGAAGGCAATCATATGAAAAAGGATTGTCCCGAACTCGAGAAACCGGCAGCCATCCAAGGAGATGATAGCGAAGACGAACTCGAACCCACCAAAATAAATGCCATTATCAGTTCCATGGAGACTATGAAGGGTTTCAAAGAGAATGGACTGATGTTCGTGGACATCACCTTGGCAGGCCAAGAATTGAACGCGCTAATAGACACATGTGCCTCAGAATTATTTGTGTCAGAACACAGCACCAAAGGACTTGGCCTTCGAACTGAGAAGGCAAAAGGATTTATTAAGACCATGAACTGTCCGTCGACTCCTATCACCGGGATAGCAAAAGGAGTCAAACTCAACATCGGCGATTGGTCGGGCAAAGAAACCATCAAAGTAATTCCCCTTGACGACTTTGATGTAGTAATCAGCATTGATTTCCTTGACCGAATCAGGGCATTCCCTGTCCCGTTCTGCAATTGCTTGTACATACTTGACCCTAAGCGCCCATGCGCGGTGAAGACAAAGCGACAACCCGAAGTTAGGGCCAAGATGGTATCAACCATTCAGTTCCACGGAGAGGGACGGAAGAAAGTGTCAACACCTCGGAAAACAAGGGCACATGAGAAACCGACCGTGTCCAAAAGGTCCCCACAAAAACGGGACAAGTTTCACTCGAACAACCGAGGACTTTCCCACCAAAGCGGGAGGTTGAGCCCAAGATCGAGCTTGTGCCAATGACAAGTCCACCCGCTCGGGCAGGTTCACATAAGACTAAGAGGCAAGCTAGGAACCGGGAAAACAGGAAACGTCGGGACAAGAACTTCCAAGTAGCAGACTTGGTCCTAGCCAGGTTAACCGGAGTATCACACCATCCGAACTCTGAAAAAAGGCTTGTGCGAAGGTACGAGGGTCCATTTAAAGTTTCTAAACAAGTAGGAAAGAACACATACCAATTAGAACTACCACCGACCATCCATACCGTCCGGGTAAGATGGGTGAAGCACAATCAAACCAAGCACTCAGCAAGGTAAAGGTCTCCTTCGCTGATGAAATTGGAGATACCCAAGCAGAAAGGATAGTACAACGATAGAGACAACGGCCAAGTCATGAGTACTTTGTCCTATGGAAAGGACTTCCCGACAGCAAAGGGAGTTGCGAACTAGCCAAGGCCGTATGGCAGTTCAAGAAACAAAAGAGTCGTTACCATCTTAGCCGAGCGACGAGGGCGTCGCCGAATCCAGTGGGGGAGAATGTTACGTACCAATTTTTTCGACCCGATCAAGCCACACATCAAGGGGTCGAGTGCGTGCTCACCAAGGGACGGAGCAAAGGGACGACAACTGAGGGACGTAGTACGGGGAAAATCGAGAAGGCCACACCTCATGCGTACATTCCACCACACCGACGAGAAGCATCCGCAACCTATGGGACTGGGTGTGCAGACCAAAGGGCCTAAAGGCCCGCACCAAGGGTGCACACCGAGGGGCCTAAGGGCCCGCACCAAGGGTGCACACCAAGAGGCCTATGGGCCGGCACCACGGGTGCACACCGAGGGACCTAAGGGCCAGCACCACGGGTGCACACCGTGGGGGCCTAGGGCCGTACCATCGGGTCCGATGCACACGCACACAAGGGTGCCGACAACAGCCAGCGCCGAGGAACCGAGAGGACCGAGTTCGACACACCCTAGGGTCCCGACAACGACCGACGCCCAAGGACGGGGCAAGCCAATCACGCCGCACCCTAGGGTCCCGACAGTGGCCGACACTCAGGACTGGGCGAGCCGATCACGCCGCACCCTAGGGTCCCGACGATAGTGCACACAGAGGGGCTGGAGAGGGCCAGCCAGACGCACCCTAGGGTCCGCACACGGGGCCTTGGGCCTCGTCTCCACACAAGCAAGGCCTTCCTAGAGGTTAGGGGCCACAAATCCTTTTGGGACAAGGATTCCATCTCCTTGAGGGAGTAGGACATTAGGTTATCCTAGTTAGAGTAGGATTAGGACTAGAGGGGCTATTTAAGGAGGCTTACCCCCACCTCATTATTCATCTTTTCTTTCTTTCAGTTGTTCTCTGGCCTTGAGCCATATTTTCGTTTAGCTTTCTAATAAAAGGTGTCGGGCATTCGCTCGGCTTTCCCCCCATCACTTTTCTTCGGCCATCACACATTTTGTGTTAAATCGTCTTCCGCACGGATCTAGGCACTCTCGCCTAGATTGTCAGGCTAACTTAGGTTCCACACACGTGCAAAGGTGCCTAAGGCCGCACGTCCGACGGGTCGGGATTCTAGGGACGTGACAATAGCGTGAAAACGCACACGTAATGCATAGAACCTATTCCTCCTGCCAACGTGTGGATTAAGGGTGGTTCTGGGAGGAGCTTCCTTGTGCAGGGTGTTGTTCCAGCGGTGTGGGAAGTGGGATGGTTACTGATATGAAGCTGGGTAGATAGGATAGTGAGCGTAGGAATATTCAGGGTTGTGAATTGGAGGTATGTGACCAATCCATGGAAGTTTTTTTTTTGTTCAAAACCAATCCATGGAAGATGGGTTTAGATATTTGCAGCATTTTCTTCGGCCTTGTGAATGTCTTTAAATAAATAAAATACTTAATGGGTAAATTACATATATTATCACTTAACTATTTTTTACTCTTATTTTGATCACTCAACTTTTAAATTTTTTCAATTTACTCATTCAATTTTTAAATTGCTCATGTTTTGGTCACTCTATCATTAAATAATTAACGGTGTATGACATGGCAGCTTATACTAAAACGGTGCCTTTTTAGATCCTTAAAAAGTAAAATTTTATACCAAAACAACGTCGTTATAAATTCCTATTAAAGTTTTTTTTTTCATTTTTCTCTTTTTATTCATTTTCTTTTTCATCTTCTTTGTCCCTCTTATAAAACCTTTTAAATTTCAGTCGTCATTCTTAACACCTTCGGTTGCCATCGTTGAAGGTAGATGACTCACATTTCGCTTATAATTATCATTTTATTTTGGTTGTTGAATAGCTTATCAAGTAATATACATATGGTGAGTTTTTAGTATTTATAATTTTATTATATTATTCTTTTGTTGTTTATAATATTAGTTATAACTTTTTAATATTTATAAATTTAACGTTAAGACATTTATATTATTTATAATAATAATATAAATTATTTAATATAATAATATATAATAAAATTTTCAAACATAATTTATAAAATTTTCGAAGAAGATTCAACCGTTATTGACGATGACGATTGATGGCAGCTGACAATGCCTGATGACAATGATGAATGACAGCTGGCAGTAGATGACTTTGGTCGGATCTAGGGATTTAATTAATATTTCATTTAAAATTTAAGGGTCAAATTGATATTTTATCTAAAGTTTAAAAATAAGATTAATATTTTATCTAAAGTTCATGGTCAGATTAAAATTAACACATTTTCTAACGTGACATGTCATCAATCTAACGACACTATAACCAAACATTATAAAACAGTAACGTAAGCGACCGAAACCTTATAAAATGATAATATAAATTATCAAAATATTATTATTTTCAATTCGATGAGCAGTACTTATAAATATAAGTGACAATTACAGTAGTTTACCTATATTATTTTCACAATTATGGTTTGAAAACTTCATTTTATTTTATAATTTAACATAAATATGCATTTTCCATTATAATTATCAGTACGATTCTTCCGATCTAAATCAAGCATGTTTTACAAGAAGAAAGTTTACCTCAGCATGTTCTATTCGATACGAGTAAGCGAAATGATATTCTTAAAAAAATAGAGAAATTAGAACCAAGTTTTTAATAAATTGTAAATATAGTTATATATTTTTATAAATTTAAATAATTATAGTTTTTTACTTCTTTAATTTTATTGTACAATATAATTATTTCCAATGATTTGTTTTAGTTATATTCTGGATTTTTTTATCACAAAGTCGAATATATTTTAGGCTCAAACTGAATTAGTCATAAGGATGGCAATAATATATGTTCCCGACGGGTCCTGACCGGGACAAATTTTTATTAGTATAATCGAGTTTCGGGACGGGGCGAGGCAATGTTAAAAACTGTCAGAGTCTGGTTTAGAGTTCAAAATATCCGACTCGAACTGAAATATTTAAATTTTTATTTAAATTATTTACGACTTTGTCATCATATATATATATAGTATTAGGTTAAGCCTAAAACACATTCATTTCCCCCTCTCTAAAGCTCTGCTGCCTTCTCATTTTCTCCCTATTCAAATCTTTCTTTTTTGTAACTTTAATTCTAAATCTCACCAATACCTCATATATCTTGTGATCTAAAATGGAAAATAAATAAATCACAAAGAACTCTAAACAACCGGCTTAAAACTTTCCCTCAAGTTCTAGGGTTTTCTTTAATCGATTTGCCCTGTACTTGGTGGGTTTTTGTTAGGAGTTGAGTTTGTGAGATCTTTTTTAAGCTCACGACGGACCCTTCGTCTTATCTAACTTTTCAGACGATCTTTTTCAAGGTTCTCTTAGCCGAGGAGGATGGTTTTCAGCGTCGGTTGCAGGGGTTGTTTTCCTCGGGTTCTTGCTCAGTGGTTTAGGGTCAGAGTAGCTCCTCAGGTTCTCTTTGTTGAAAACTTAAGACGTGTTCCAGGTTCGATTGGTATTTCTCCATTCTTGTTCTCTTGATCTCTACAAATTTTTTCTGGTCATCCCGACACTGATAGTCGGTTCAAGAGTCTTTTATTTTATTTCTCTTTTCGTGCTTTAATCTCCTGTTATGGAAATAGTCTCCTAGAATGTTAGAGGATTGGGTCAATCAGAATCTATTAAAATCGTTAAATTCCTCATTGATAAATACCACCCATGTGTGATCTTCTTTAGCGAAACCAAACAAAAGAAAATATTTATAGAAAGAAAAAGAACTAAATTTAAATTTTCTTATATCTTCTACGTTGAACTTAGTGGTTTAAGAGGCGATCTTACCCTATGGTGGAAAGAAGAAGCTGAAACTTCTGTTTTATCTAGTTGTTAAAACCTCATTGATATTCATATCTCCATTATGAAGGATGATCTTTGGTTCTGCTCTTTTGTTTTTGGACCCCATGTAAAGAAGGAAAAAAGAGTTCTGGATGAAAATGTCAAAACTATGGAAAAATAATGAGGCCAAATGGTGCATAATGAGAGATACAAATATAGTGGTCAGCCAAGAAGAAAAACTTGGTAGTTTACAAGTTGATTCAAATCAAGCAAACTATTTCATGGATTTTATGAAATGTACAGGTTTGATGGAGCTACCCTTGAAAGGAGGAAACTTTTCTTGGTCTAAAAGAAGGGAAAATGAAGACCACATTCTGAAAAAAAAATCGATAGATATCTCTTCTCCCTTGAATGGAACGCTCTCTTTTCAAAATCCTTAGGTCTTATGGATATTGCAATAGGATCAGACCACTGCCCGGTTACTCTTCTTCTACAAGGAGTCAAAAAGAAAAGGAAACGGGACTTTAAGTTTGAATCGAGATGGCTGGAGAAGGAAGAATGTAAAATGAATGTAGAGACTGCTTGGGCCATTATAGAGATCAATTCAAGCCAACAAAATCAGGTAAGCAAGAAATTAAAAACTAGTGGTATTAAACTCTCTGAGTGGAGTTTTAAGAAATTTGGGAAAGAAAAGCAAAGATCCCAAGAAATACGCAAGCTCATTGCTCAAGCTTAGGATAAACCACTCTCGAAACTTCTTTGTATGAAATAAAGGACCTTAAAGAAGAATTGAACAAAATTTTAGATGGAGAAGAGAAATACTGGCATCAAAGAAGAATAGAAGATGAATACGAGGTTGTGCTCAACATGGAAGACCACTTCAAAAAGCTGTCCTCAAAGAATCTCTCTACCGTTTTCAACTATATTTCTGGTTGTATTCCCCTTTCAATTTCTGAGGAGATGAACTGGGAACTTAGAAAAGATATTAGTATTGAAGAAATCCAAAAAGCATTTTTCAATATGGGAGCAATGAAAGCACCGGAGCTGGATGCATATCCTAAAATATTCTATCATTTTGTAATGCCCGAGGTTTGGGGCCCGGGAGATAACCAGGTTTGATTAAACCACTTCGGGTTAACTTAATCGAAAGAAAACATTTTAATGAACAAAAGGGGGTTTTAAGGAAGAATGGCAAAAAAGGGTTTTGAGAACTTTTAAAGAAAGGGTTTTTATTTCAAATCATCATCTTCTTCTTTCCTACACTTTTCCCATTTGCTTTTCTCAAAAACCTCCATTGTTACTATTCCATTGCTCCCACCCTTTTTCTCACAAGAAAGTTTTCAAGGTAAGCATTCCATTGTTTTGATTTTACTTTCTTTAAGTTGTCATTAGCTAAAATTTTCTTAAAAATCCATTATTTAGAGTTATTTCAAAAATGCTTTGAGTTTGAAAAATAGTAAAAGGAAGGGATCTTCATTTGGGTCTTTTGATGCCATGTTTAAGGGTGTTTTTAATCTTGTTTTGGTGTCTTAAAAATACTAAAATAGTGGGTAATAGTAGTAAACCCGAAATGGGTCTAAAAATGGGATTTTTGGGGTTGAAAAGGTAGAGTTTTTGGCTTGGTTTGGGGTTGAAATCGTGGCTGGTGGTTCTTTTGATGTTGGGGGATGTTTCTAGATGATATTGGATGTGTTTTGATGGTTGAAATTGATGGATTTGGTTTGGGGTTTTTCTAGAACGAAACTGGTGAAGTTTTGGGTGAAATTTGGGTTTGAATCAATGTGTTTTGGTTGCAAGGAGTTGGATTTCCGAGTTGTTACTGGTTTACAAGTATATTAGCATCCTAATATTCAGTTTTGGGTTGTCTTGAAGTATAGGAGATTGATTTGGGCACTTCAGGCGCGATACTGGGTGTTACGGAGGCTTGATATCGGTGTTTCGACTTTCGTTTGGGCTCTATCGTTGAGTGGAAACTGTTTTAAGGCTTTAAATATGCCCAATGAAGGTTTCTTGGGGTTTGGGTGGAGCCTTAGAGGCTAACCTAGACCCAAGAGTAAGTTTATCTATTCTCGCCTTGTTTAGTTGATTGTTGGCGTTCGCGATTATGTGTGTTGTGGTGTTGATTGTGGATTGTTTTTATCTCGTTTTAATGTTTTTGTGTTGTCGTAGTTGATGTTGAGCCTCACGTGATGGTTAGTCGTTGTATACGGTGATGTGTAGTCCCACTGGTAGTGACTAGTAGATGAGTACGGTGATGTGTAGTCCCATCGGAAAAATGCTAGTTGCTGTGTACGGTGATGTGTAGTCCCACCGGGAATGGTTGTGCATGTGCAAACCATGTTTCGTCTATGCTTGCGTTTATTACATCTCTTTCCTAAATGGTTTTTCTTTTAAAACTAAGATATACATTTTAAACTACATTGTTGTTGTGTTTTAGAGGTCCGCTCACTAAACTTTTAAGCTTACGCTCTCTTTTCCAACAATGCAGATCATTAGAGGCCCGGAGAGGCAAGTGGGCAAGGGAGGAGTTCTTACTAAGCTCAAAGCATGGTTTTGTGGTTGTAATAATGCTTAGACAATGAAAATACTAGACTTTTATGTTAGGGAGTTGGTGTTTAAACTCCTATGTTTGGCTTTGTTTAAGTTGCTAGCATGTTTTGAATGTTGATACCATGTTATGTTGAGGGTTGCTGTGGCCTTGGATGAATTGCTATACGTTTTGACTTGTTAGTGTTTTTGAACCTAAGTGTTCTTGTGAGCTTTGGGTTTGAGATCCATTTTGTTGCGTGTATGCATGTTTGAAGTCATGTTTAGGGTGTTTTTCCTCTAGATTGTTTGTATAATAAGTTGCTATGTGGTTTGTGATTTTTCGGGGCAAGTTTGGGAACGTTTGGAGATGCCGAAATGCATTTTCGGGCCAAATTGTGTCCAGGCGTTTCGAAATGCCTGTTATGGTTTCGGAACGGTCGAGCTCTAGTGGGACCCGTATCAGAACGGGGGTGGTGTCGTTTCGGTACAATTTTGCTACTGAGGTTCTTGTTTCAGAACCATGTAGGGCCGTTTCGGTACGTTTGGCCACTGAAGGCTCCTGTTTTGAAACCAGGCGGAACCGTTCCAGAACGCGTTGATGTTACTTTTTGAATGAAGCCCACGTTTCAGAACGAGCAGGCATGTTTTGAAACGTAGGTAGTTAAAAGGGTTAAAAGGCATCTTCGAGGGTTTCCTAATGTTGTATTTTAGTCCCTAATGCTCGTATGCTTCCTAAATGAGTTATATGTGCCCCTTTGTAATGGTTTTTCCTCGTGAGCATGAAATTTGACAAATAAGCTACTTGGTAAGTTTAAATTATCGTATGCCCCCTGATTTGTTTGTCTTTCGTTTTCGCTTTTCCGTTGTTGCCTTCACACATAGGATTGAAAGTGATATTTAGACAAGATAAATAAAATGAAAAAAATAGGGTTGCTAATCGGAGTGAGGCCTTAACGAGTTTCGCTTCAGTTTTCCTCGTGTAACCCGTTCGGTTTGGTCTGTTGGCTAGGCCGGGACGAGGGGGTTACACATTCATTATGGGACATTATCAAAGAAAATGTTGTGAAGTTAGTCCTTGAATTTTTTCAGAATGGATCCATGTTGAAGGACATAATAAGAATAATATTGTGCTTATCCCGAAGACCAATAATCCAACTTAAACGACACATTTTCGACCCATAAGCCTGTGCAACTTTTTATACAAGGTGATTTCAAAAATTCTAGCCTTAAGACTAAAAGTTATTCTCTTGAAGATTATTCCACAATCTCAACCGGCCTTTGTCAATTGAAGACTTATTCAAGACAATATTATTGTTGCCCATGAAGCCTTTCACTCTATCAAGAGGCGTAGGAAAGGAACTACAAGTATCATGCCCATGAAGTCTCTAAGTTCATTAAAATAGAACTCAAGAATGGGATATGGAAAAGATTTCGAAATTATTTCCCCCATCAAATTAGTGAGAAGATCCTTGTTATCCCTATTGGAAGACCGAGCACGAAAGATAAACTAATTTTGCCTTTTAACAAAGATGAGGAATTTTCTATCAAATTTGGGTACCATTTCTTGGCTGAATAGGAGTTTTCTCTTGACGAGCCTTCCTCAAGTTTGAATCCTCTAAGGGGACCTTTATTATGGAAAGTGATTTGGAGTATGGAAGTTGTTGGGTTTTGTGGTGCTCGATTCCTTCAACCGTTCTTGCTCGCCAAGTGGTGGAGAAGTGGAATTTTGGGTGATAGAGGTGTGTGTGGAGTGTAAAAGTGTCTATCGCAATGTAGTGCAAGTGTACACGACGCAAGTAGTAAAGTGATAAGGAAGTATCGGATATCGTCTCCACAGGGACTAGGCTAATAGCTTCACCTTGGATTACTGCACGAGAAGAAAAAGAATAGTTTAAATTGTTGTCACAAAAATAATAAAGAGAACTAGAATTTAAGATTAAAATAATCAGGATAGAGAGAATGGGCTGGTATTGAATTGCTCAGTAGTGTAGGTGTTGCAAAGTCTAGGAATATCTGTTCTATTGTCGTCCATGTCGCGGCATCACCCGTCGCGGCAGCGGTCTGTTGTTAGTCGCGGCAACAATCACACAACTATATACTTCAAGCTTAGCAAGAATCCTTGATGTGCCTTGGCCTATCCCTAGATCCAAGTCTGTCGATGAACACGTCTTTGATGATACCTCCTGTCGTGAATCGAAGGATGAACACCGATGTTGTTGAATTCTTCCTTAGCCACTTAACATCGTCCTATCCCTAGGTCCGAGATAGTTCAACTATAAACTAGAGAACCCACACTTATTCCTTTCGTATACTTAACTCTCCCGATATTAAGTAAATGTATAACCTCACAATGCTCTCCAGATACTCTTGCAAGATGTTGAAAACCAGAATAAGTGAACATGAAGTTTATTTTATTGAACATAAAATTCCTAAAACAAAAGCAATCATTGCAACTACTTTACAAATCAACCCGTGGCCCTAGAGGAAGTTTAGAACATGTTGAGAAGTGGAAAACGGCTAGGGTTTTGAGAAGAAGGCTAGAGATGAAGATGATGTCCTCCTAGGTCGAATTACATGCCTTTATATAGCCCTTAGGTTCAAGTTTTCTAATATGGCAAGAGTACAAGTTTAAATTAAAGTACAACTCTATTTAAGACTAAATCTTCAGAGCATAAGTCTTTAATTCGTCCTTCCTTCTTGCTTGGAGTTTCTTCCTTAAACTTTGGGCTTGGTCGTCATTTTGATCTAGGGCTTGGAAAAATATAAGGGTATTCCACGACAGACCGGCATAATTTTCTCTTTATGTCGAGGCCCACTTTGCTTCTTCTTCTCAACATTGTTGTCGTCCTTGGCTGCCACGGCAGCGGCCATGGCAGCATCGTCCTCCTCGTCTACACATCCAGTTCCAGCTCTGCTATACCACTGCCCAGCGTCTGCATCTCCCTTTACTACAGCATCTACCTGTAAAAGCAACCAATTTCAGTAGAAGCTGTGCCATTTAATATACTTGTGATGTATAACTGAAATCTAACCTAAATGCAATAAATTATGCTTGAATGCAGCATAAATATGGGTTAAATAGGGGGTAAATTATAGAACTTTTACACACTCAACACACCCCCAAACTCAAGTTTTTGCTTGCCCTCAAGCAATTTGGACCTAAAAGAAAAATAAAATATTTTTGTTTGGCTTAAAACAATGAACTTTCCCTTACCTTCCATTCATTCCCTATTATGAGCAACACCTTGTCGGATAATTCAGGATTCGTCCGGAACCTTGCTATAATTCTCATGTAGTGTGTGCATGCTTGTGAACAATTATATGCCAAGACTCCCTTAGTTTCACTAGAATAGTTAAGCCTCTAACTTGAATTTTTATGCCAAATTTCATCTTTTTGGAGGCAATTCTTAGGCTCCTTTAGTTTTTATTTAGACTCGATTTTATTTTCTCAAGCTTAAGTTTGACTAGAGCCTGTTTCAGGCACCTCTAGCTAACTTTCTAGAGCCGGTTTCAGGCACCTCTAGGTGTATTGAGTCTATTTTTCTTAACTTTTTTTCCTAGAGCCAGTGTTAGGCACCTCTAGGGGCAACTCAAGTGCTAAGCTTCCTATTCTAGTTTACTAGTAGAGTTCTAGGCATTATAAAAGTCACAAATGGTGTTTAAGTTTCAGAACTATAGTAAGGCTCTAAACTGCTCCTAAAACTATCCTAAAGGCACTGCCACGACAGATAAGTTCAGTTCAAAGACTTAAGCCAAAATTTTCATCATTTATTTCTTTTTTTAGCAAAAATAAACTAAGTAAAAGACACAATTAAACTTAATAAGACTCAATTAATGGAGGGATGACACCCCAAACTCGAGGGTTGCATTGCCCTCAATGCAAATGACATATGAGATAAACAAAATACACCACAAAATATAAATAAAGGCATACAGCAAAATAAGATAAGAAACTTAAATTTAGGCGATGTCGTCGATGCTGCTACTGAGCTGGATCTACCAACGAGCAGGGACCTTCTTGGCTGGTGCTGGTTGGCGGATGGGGGAGGCAGAGGTATTCTTCGTTTTGGCCTCCCTTGGGGGTTGAATATGGGTAGGGGAGATGTGAGGAGGTTTTTCCACTACCTGAATCTCGGAGCTGCTGCTGCTGCTACTGCTACTGCCGCTATCTTTCTTATTCTTGCTTGCCACCGTTTTCTGCCGTTTTACTGGTGTGAACTCTTTGGACAAATTCCTCTTGACAGAGGGTTCACTGTCAGATTCCTCCCAAATTGAGGGAGAGGAGAAACCTGCTATATAGGCGTCGAGTTCAGCTGAAGGCATCCTTTTCTTGGTTCCCGTGGCAGATGGCGTCTTGGGCGTGGCAGCAGGTGTGGGGGTATGGGCAGGGGTGGTGGTAGCAAAATATTGATTGGGGAAAGTGGGGAACACATAACATCGTGGAAATTTAAATAGGTATGGATGAAATGTACTGTGGAAGAGGTGAAATCTCTGACGAAACTCATGAGGTCGAGCTGTCGTTCCTCCAATTTTTGTATGGCAGCAAGGATCTGGGAGGAGGTGTCGGTCGGAGGTGCTGCTGCTGTAGGCTGCATGGGTTATGTGGTAGCAGGCTCGATGTCGATTGGTTCTGTCGGCTCTGCTGCTGTGGTAGTAGGGTCGAAAGACGACAGCGGGGTGGCAACAGTGAGTTCCATCAGGCTGAGTATATTTTCTCTGTCCAGCCCTTCCCTTGGACTCGTAAATCTGTGGCAGCTTCTGGTACATGATGGCCGCGGAAGAGGGCGGTGATGAGATAAGGGAAGAAGAGTGGTCCTGTCGGCCGGTGTGCACATTCCAATATACTCTCCCGGATGTATCTGCCAATGTTAATTTGCCTCTCATTTGATATAGAATTAATGAGAACTAACCTGAGTTGGTCTACAGTTGTGTTGTGCGAGGATGACATAATTCTCTTTTTGATGAAGGCATTCCATAGTTTGGCCTCCGAGGTGAGTTGGACTCTCTTCACCGTCCTTGGGTTTTTAGGATCAGTGTTCCACTGGGTACCTTCATCCGTGAGCTCTGCCATCACAGCGTCATAGTCGGCAGGCTCAAGACTCTCTAGAAATTGTTGGTGGCCATCTTCGTTTCTGCCCACATAGGATCCGTAGAGAGTGTTGATATATTCTGGCTCGAAGAGCACCTCTCTCCCTCTGACTGTGACTGCGGCCGCGTTCCTGCTGCAGATGGCAGCATAAAAATCTCAGACAAGCGACACATTCATCTCTTCTGGCTGTTCCGCGAATATCTGCCACTGTAGGGCTCTGATTTTCCTAGCTATGAATGGCTGCAGTTCCATGTTCCCCGTTTTCGATGTGTAAATAAAACCCTTCTCCTCCCACATGTCACGAATCTAGAAGGATCGTGGAGTTGATGCTGCCGGAGCAGAGCCTGAAGCATCACTTCGGCGGGTGTTTCTAGAAGACATGTTGCAAGGATTGTGTAAGAAAAATGAAAGCAAGTAAAAATTCTAGAGAAAACAAGTAGAAAGAGTAGAAGTGAGTGAAAAATGAATAGTGAAACGGGGTTTATATAGGGGAGAGTTTGCTGCCCGTTGGAGCTATAACGGCAGGCGCGAATAACGGGGCCAGCTGTTACGCGGTTTCTGACACGTCTGTCACGCGTTTCCGTGTCTGTTACGCGTCTATCGCGACAGTGTGCCGACGGGCTGGATTTTCCGCGTCTGTCGCAGCAGCTGTAACGGCAGGCTCCAAAGTTGGGCTTTTTGGGCTGAATTCACTTCTCTCTTCTCCTTGTCTCCTTTATTTCCTAAAATAATTAAAATAAAAACGTTATTTCCCAAAAATAAAATAATTCTAATTTCCTAATATATAAATAAATAAATAATAAATAAAAATAAAACTTAGGTTAAATTAGGGATGCCAGGTGGGGCATTCCCTAAGGTAACCACTTCCTGCATTCTTGGGGCTTCAGTCCCCTGATAATGCTTCAATCGTTGTCCATTCACTTTGAATTGGTGCCCGTCTTTTAAAGACCTGATCGTGATGGCACCATGGGGAGAAACCTGTACCACTTGGAATGGGCCAGACCATCAAGATTTCAGCTTCCCTGGGAAGAGTTTCAACCTAGAGTTAAATAACAACACAAGTGTTGAGTGTATAAAAGTTCTATTATTTACCCCCTATTTAACCCATATTTCTACTGCATTCAAGCATAATTCATTGCATTTAGGTTAGTATACAGTTAGACATCACAAATATATTAAAAGGCACAGTTTCTACTGAAATTGGTTGCTTTTGCAGGTTGCTGTTGTAGCAGATAGAGAGGCAGGCGCTGGGCAGTGAAGCAGAAGAACTGGAACTGGACGAGCAGTCAAGGAGGACGATGCTGCCATGGTTGCCGCCGTGACAGCAGAGGACGACAAGAGTTTTGAGGAGAAGAAGCAAAGTGGACCTTGATAGATAGAGAAAATTAAGCCCGTCTATCGTAGAAAACCAATATATTTTTCCAAGCCCTAGATCAGAAGGAATGCCAAGCCCAAAGTTCAAGGAGAGAAAATCCCAAGCAAGAAGGAGGACTAGTTAAAGCTATATTCTCTGAAGATTTAGTCTTTATTAGAGTTGTAATTTAATTTAAACTTGTGTTCTTGCTATATTAGAAAACTTGGACCCAAAGCCTATATAAAGACATGTAATTCGACCTAGGAGGGGACATCACCTATCTCTAGCCTTCTTCTCAAAACCCTAGCCGTTTTGATCCTCTCATCATGTTCTAAATTCCCCTTAGGGCCACGAGTTGTTTTGTAAAGTAGTTGCAAGGGTTGCTTTTGTTTTAAGAATTTTCAGTTCAATAAAATAAACCTCAAGTTCTCTTATTCTGGTTATTAACATCTTGCAAGAGTATCGGGAGAGCATTGCGAGGTTATCTATTTACTTAATATCGGGAGAGTTAAGTATACGAAAGGAATAAGTGCGAGTTCTCTAGTTTATATTTGAACTATCTCGGACCTAGGGATATGACGAGGTTAAGTGGCTAAAGAAGAATTCAACAACATCGGTGTTCATCATTCGATTCACGCCGCGAGGTATCATTAAAGACGTGTTCATCGACAAACTTGGACCTAGGGATAGGCCAAGGAACAATAGGGATTCTTGCCAAACTTGAAGTACAGAGTTGAGTGTTCGCTACCACAACAAGCAACAGACTGTCGCCGCGACAGGTGCTGCCGCGACTGGGACGACAACAGAATTGTTTCTCCTAAACTTAGCAATACCTACACTACTGAGCAATTCAATACCGGCCCATTCTCTCTATCTTGATTTCTCTACTCTTATTTTCCAGTATTCTTTATTATTTTCGTGACAAAATCTTAAATCATTCTTTTACTCTCGTGGAGTAATTCAAGGTGAAGCTATTAGTCCAGTCCCTGTGGAGACGATATCCGATACTTCCGTATCACTTTACTACTTGCGTCGTGTACACTTGCACTACAATTGCGATAGAAACTTTTACACGCAACAAGTTTTTGGCGTCGTTGTCGGGGACTGGCAACATAACTCTACCTTTCTTTTACTGCAATTTTCTTTTTATTTTTCAGTTTTAATTCGGTTTGTTCAACTTTTTCTTTTCACATGGTTTCTTGTTTATGCGCAGATCGAGACGAGGAGAAGAACCTGAGTATCCATTAGATCCTAAAATCGAACGTTGATGAACCGACTTCGTCACGTACTAGCCTGGAACGAGTACCTTGAGGAACAGTTAAGACGATGCAAAACCAAGGGAACCCCCAGGTTGATAATCTTGCCAGAGATGGAGAGATTATCCCTCCTATCGGCGACCCGCCTGCCGCTGCCGCACGATGGTCTTGCCGTGACTACATGCTGAATGATCATGTAGATCTAAAAACCACGCTGCCGAATATAGATGTTGACAACTTCGAGATGAAACCTGTTATGTTTAGCATGATCAACAATGCCGGTTAATTCAGTGGTGCTGCTACAGAGGATGCTAGGGAGCATCTCAAAACGTTCCAGGAAATCTGTGGTTCGTTTAGACTACCATGAGTTAATCCGGAGATACAGAGGCTTCGGTTATTTCCCCATTCATTGAGGGATAGAGAAAAGACTTGGTGGAATAAGCTTACGCCGAGTTCAATTAGAACTTGGGCAGATTTGTCTCGTGAATTTTTATCTCGTTTTAATCCTTCACATTTATCTGAGCGATTACGTAATGAAATTGCTACATTTCAACAGGAAGATGACGAGCCGATGCACGAGGCTTGAGGCAGATTTACCACTCTTCTAAGGAACTGTCCAATCCATGGATTCCCCGTTTGGAACCAGGTAACTAAGTTTTATAATGCTGCCAATTTACAAACTCGTATTCGAATTGATTCAGCAGTAAACGGATTACTATTGGACAAAGACCCAGACGAGGCAATGCAAGTATTGAAAAATCTGGCTAAAAATGAGGAGAAGTTTCCGACAACAAGAAGAGGGGATAAACGGGTCTTAGCTGTTAAGTATTATGAGGCCGACAACACGATGAAATCACAAGTGGCATACCTCACTAAGGCAATGAAAAAGCTTTTGAACGATGATTCCTAGCCGGTATTTGCTGTCGAAGAGGTATGTGAAATTTGTGAAGGAAATCACAGTTCGGATGAATGTCCTATACAGTTAGAAGAGGGAAAGTATGTTGGAAACTACAACAAGCAGAATTATAATTCCAACAATTACAATCCCAGCTGGAGAAAGGGTCCAAAGTTCTCTTGGAGTAATCCTAATAATGCCCTGAATCCTCAAGCACACAATACTCAGAATCAGGGAGGACCTATATTGCTGACTCGACAGCAATTGCAGCCGCAGCAGCAGCATCAACATCCACCACCTGCCACAAACAGTATACTAGAACAGACACTAGCTACGTTTATGTCTCAAACAGGAACTTACATTGAGAACATGAATCAATTTGTCAAGAAGACGGAGACATTCATGAATAAAACAGAGATGCGGATGATAAATCACGAAGCTACTCTAAAATCGTTGGAGGCACATATGGGTCAGGTTTCCCAACATATCAATCCAAGGCAGACTGGCGGATTTCCTAGCAATACTGAAAATGCTAGGCAGCCCACACATGAGCAGTGTAAAGCCATTACTACTAGGAGTGGGAAGGAACTACCAGGGCCAGAGAAGGAAGCTGAAACAATGAAGAAACCAGCCTTGGACATACCTGCCGAGGAAGCTGCCCCGACAGGTAACAAACAGCCTGCTGCCGATGAGCCTGTCACGACAGCAGAAGCGACAGAGGAGAAAGCTGATGAACCCAAACCTCCTCAGATTCGTATGCAGTGGGAATGATGTATTGCTAATTATCGTCCTCCACCTCCTTTTCCTCAACGGTTACAGAAACTGAAACAAGAATCACAGCTTAAAAAGATTTATGATATTTTTAAGTAGGTTCATATCAACATCTCGTTGTTAGATGCCGTTAGGGAGATGCCCGGTTATGCCAAATTTCTCAAGGATGCCAAGTCGAAGAAATCTAGACTTGGGGAATTTGAAACGGTTAAGATGACAGAAGGATGCATGAGTATTCTGCACAAGCAACCACCCCAGAAAAAGAAGGATCCGGGGAGCTTCATCATACCTTGTGTAATCCGAGACAAATATGTGGGTAAGGCACTTTGTGATCTTGGTGCTAGTATAAATTTAATGCTGAAATCTGTTTTTCAGAAATTAGGTATTGAAAAAGCTCGGCCCACAATAGTAATTTTGCAATTAACAGACCGCTCTTACGTTCATCCGGAAGGAAAAATCGAAGATATTCTGGTAAGAGTGGATAAGTTTATATTTCCTGCTGACTTTCTTGTTTTAGATTTTGAAGCAGATGAAAACTCACCAATCATCCTGGGGCGACCCTTCTTAGCCACGAAAAGATCGCTGATTGATGTGGAAAAAGGAGAACTCACAATGAGAGTGAACGATCAAGAAATAAAGTTGAATGTTCTCCAAGCTATGAAGCACGCTGATGCAGAGGAGGAATGCAAGGTTATCACTGAAGTTACCCTTGACCAACCCTGCATCAGGTCAGGCTGTCACGACATAAACATTGGTCACTGCCTCGGCAGCCACTTACAAGACTGTCACGACAGCACCGACGACAACAACTCCTTAGAATCCGATACATCAAATACTGAAGATCATGAGGAGGCAAACCGGATAAGCGATCGTCCAAGTAAGTTATTCGAGCCTTTAAATAATACCTCGGATAACCATGCAATTCAAAAGCCATCAACTGTTGAACCCCCTGTTTTAGAACTTAAACCCCTTCCAGGGCAGCTAAAATATGCTTTTCTTGGTTTAAATGATACGTTGCACGTAATCATCTCTTCCAAGTTGATGCAGGAACATGAACATCAGTTAATAGGGATGCTGCAGCAGCACAAAAAGGCTATTGGATGGACGATAGCTGATATTCAAGGCATTAGTCCAGCCTTATGTATGCATAAAATCCTTTTAGAGGATGATCATAAGCCGACTATAGATGCTCAAAGGCGGCTGAACCATACGATGAAAGAGGTGGTGCGAAAAGAGATAATCAAATGGCTAGATGCTGGAATAATCTACGCCATCTCGTACAGCAAATGGGTGAGCCCGATGCAATGTGTTCCCAAGAAAGGAGGAATGACCGTGGTGACCAACGAAAACAATGAGTTAATCCCAACCAGGACTGTGACCGGTTGGAGGGTTTGCATGGACTATCGAAAGCTTAACAAAGCTACCTGAAAGGACTACTTTCCTTTACCCTTTATTGATCAAATGATTGATAGACTAGCAGGTAAACCTTACTATTGTTTTCTTGATGGTTATTCAGGTTACAATCAAATAGCTATCGCACCGGAAGATCAAGAAAAAACGACATTCACATGCCCCTACGGAACATACGCTTTTAGGAGAATACCATTTGGACTATGCAATGCACCAGCCACCTTCCAAAGGTGCATGATGGCCATATTCTCCGATATGGTGGAGGACTTCCTATAGATTTTTATGGATGACTTTTCAGTCTTTGGAGACGACTTTGAAAGCTGCCTAGGCAACCTACAAAAGGTACTCGAAAGATGTGAAAAAGCAAACTTAGTTTTGAACTGGGAAAAATGTCACTTCATGGTGGATGAAGGGATAATCCTTGGCCATAAGATTAGCTGATGTGGCATAGAAGTCGACAAAGCCAAGATAGAAGTGATCGAAAAGCTGCCGCCGCCCACTACAGTCTAGGGAATCAGAAGTTTCTTAGGACATGTTGGTTTTTATCGAAGGTTCATTGTGAATTTTTCAAAAATCACCAAGCCCTTATGCCATCTTCTGGAGCAGAACCGGCCCTTCGACTTTAACGATGAATGTACTGAAGCATTCAAGGTTCTTAAGGAAAAACTGGTAACAGCCCCAATAGTACAGCCACCAGACTGGACACAGCCATTTGAGATCATGTGTGATGCTAGTGACTATGCTGTCGGGGCAGCACTTGGGCAGCAGAGAGATAAACTTTTTCATGTCATATACTATGCCAGCAAAACATTGAATGACGCCCAAGTGAACTACACTACTACAGAGAAGGAGTTATTAGCTGTGGTTTTCTCCATTGACAAGTTCCGTTCTTATATACTTGGAACAAAGGTCATAGTGCACACAGACCACTCTGCATTGAAGTATCTGTTCGCAAAAAAGGATGCAAAGCCTCGATTGATACGTTGGATCCTGCTATTGCAAGAATTCGACCTTGAAATCAAGGACAAAAAGGGGACGGAAAATCAAGAGGTAGATCACTTGTCAAGGTTGGAGAAGGGACAGAGTCTACCGAAAGATGAGACAAACATATTGGAGACCTTCCCAGATGAGTTGCTCTTTGCTGCCGCAGTCACTGCCGCGACAGCCATGGCGGCAGGTAAGTCTTTTGAACTCCCCTGGTATGCTGATTTCGTTAATTTCTTAGTTAGCGGAATAATTCCTCCTGACCTTAATTATCAAGCCAGGAAGAGGTTCCAAAATGATGTTAAACATTATTATTGGGACGAACCTCTTCTTTTCAAAATCTGTGCTGATCAGGTTATAAGGAGATGTGTACCACATGATGAGCAAGAAGACATACTTCATCACTGCCATGCTTCACAGTATAGAGGACACTTAGGAGGCAACAAAATTGCTGCCAAGGTTCTGCAGTCAGTATTTTATTGGTCGTCACTGTATAAAGATGCTCAAATCTTCTACAAGAGCTGTGACAAGTGCCAACAGATAGGAAACATCTCAAGGAGACACGAGATGCCGCTGCAAAACATTCTTGAAGTCGAGATCTTCGACGTTTAGGGGATTGATTTTATGGCACCATTCTCATCTTCATATGGGAATTTATACATCCTCCTGGCAGTATATTATGTATCTAAGTGGGTTGAAGCTATCGCCACTCAAAAGAATGATGCCAAGACAGTCAAAGGTTTTTACACAAAACATCTATTCCAGATTTGGCATCCCTAAGGCGATCATCAGTGATGAAGGGAGACATTTCGACAACAGGATTATTGCTGCTGCCTTGAAGAAGTATGGTGTCAAGCATCGGATCGCAACCGCATATCACCCACAGACCAATGGACAAGCTAAAATCTCCAACAGGGAAGTCAAGAACATTCTTAAAAAGATGGTTAAGCCAACTAGGAAAGATTGGTCTTTACACCTGAATGATGCATTATGGCTTATAGGACAGCTTTCAAAACTCCATTGGGAATGTCTCCTTACCGATTGATTTTTGGGAAAACATGCCATTTACCTGTCGAGATAGAGCACAAAGCATACTGGGCAATCAAGGCAGTTAATATGGACTTGGAAAAGGCAGGGCATAAAAGGCTACTGGATTTGAACGAAATTGAAGAAATTCGGACAATGGCCTATGACAGAATCTACAAGGATAAAACTAAGAAGTGGCATGATAAAAAGTTACTGCCACGATAGTTCTGCCCAGGGCAGCTTGTATTGCTATTCAACTCTAGATTGAAACTCTTCCCAGGGAAGCTAAAATCTAGATGGTCTGGCCCGTTCCAAGTTGTGCAGGTTTTTCCTCATGGTGCCATCTCAATCAGATCTTTAAAAGACGGGCACCAATTCAAAGTCAACGGACAGCGCTTGAAGCATTATCAGGGGACTGAAGCCCCAGGAATGAAGGAAGTGGTTACCTTAGGAGATGCCCCACCGGGCATCCCTAATTTAACCTAATTTTTATTTTTCGTTTTATTATTACTTATTATTTAGGAAATAAGATTTATTTTATTTAAATAATGTTTTTATTTTTATTGTTTTTAGGAAATAAAGGAGTCGAGAAGAACAGGAGAAGTGAACTCAGCCCACCATCCATCCACCAACCCACAAAGCCCAAATTTTGGAGCCTGTCGTTACAGCTGCCGCGACAAACGCGGAAAATACAGACTGTCAACACGCTGTCGCGACAGACACGGAAATGCGTAACAAATGCGCAGCAGACACGGAAATGCGTGACAGACGCGTTAGATACACTACCGCGTAACAGCTGGCCCCGTTATTCGCGTCTGCCGTTACAGCTCCAACGGGCAACAAATCCTTTTCTATATAAACCCCGTTTCATTTTTTCATTTTCACTCACTTCTACTCTTCTTACTTACTCCTCTCGAATTTTTGCTTTCATTTTCATTTTCACAACCCTTGCAACAATGTCTTCCAGGAATACCCGTAGGAATGCTGCCTCCAGCTCCACCCCGACATCAACCACCCCACGCTCATTTCAGATCAGAGATATGTGGGAAGAAAGAGGATTCATTTACACTACAAAGGAGGGAAATCTGGGCCTAAAGCCGTTCATTGCCCAAAAAATTTGAGCTCTACAGTGGCAGATCTTTGCCGAACAACCTGAAGACATGAACGTCTCTTTGGTGCGAGATTTCTACGCTGCCATTAACAGCAGGATGACGACAGCAGTGATCATACGAGGAAGGGAGGTGTCGTTCGAAGCTGAATATATCAACACCTTGTACGGATTCTACGTCGGCAGCAACGACGATGGCCACCAACAGTTTCTGAACACCCTTGACCCTGCTGCCTATGGTGCTTTCATGACAGTTGACTGATGAAGGAACACAGTGGAACACCAACTGCAAGAACCCAAGGACGGTAAAGAGGACTCAACTCCTGCCGGAAGCCAAGTTATGGAACGCGTTTATCAAAAAGCGCATCATGCCGTCGTCACATAATACCACTGTTGATCAGCCAAGGTTAGCCTTAATTCACTCTATTTTACATGAGAGGCCCATTAATGTGGACAGCTATATCCGCGAGAGTATCCTGGAGAGCGCACACCGGCCGACGGGATCGTTTTATCTGCCGTACCTCATCACAGCCCTCTGCCGCGGTCATGGGGTACCTGCAGCTGCCACGGATATTAGAGTCCAAGGAAAGGGATGGATAGACAAGAACATACTCAGCTTAATGGAGCTCACTGTTGCCACCCCTTTGTCATCATTTGATCCAGCTGCCACGACAGAGCAGCCGGAGACTGAACCTGCTGCCATAGAAGCCAGGCAGCAACCAGCAGCAACAACAGCTCCAACTGACTCCTCCTCCCAGATTCTTGCTGCTATCTAAAAGTTGGAGGAACGACAGCTCGGTCTGATGAGCTTCGTCAGGGATTTTACTGCATCTATGGTACATTTTATCCAGAACTCTTTAAATTTCCCTAATGTTGTATTTCCCACCTTCCTTGCATATTATTTTGCTGTACCAACCCCTGCCCACACCCAACACCTGCTGCCACAACACGGACACCCTCTGTAGCATCAACACCATCACCTGCCCCGACAGCCGCTGGCAGCAACCGTGCTGAGACGTCTGCCCATGGAACGAAACGAAGAATGCCATCGGAAGAGCTTGACGCCTTCATTGCTAGTTTTTCTTCCTCCTCTGTTTGGGCCGTAAGCGACAACGAACCTTCTGTTAAGAGGAATCTCTCAAAAGAGTTTACACCGGTCAAGCAGCAGAAAAGAGTGGCAGACAAAAACAACATGAAAGGCAGCGGTAGCAGCAGCAACGACAGCAGCAGCAGCTCAGAAGTCCAGGTTGTGGAGAAACCCCCTCATATTTCCCCAACCAGGATTCAACCACGGAGGGAGGCCAAAACAAAGAACACATCTGCCTCCCCCATCCACCAGCTAGTTCAGAAAGCTCGTGCCCGCCGCCATATCAGAGTCAGTAGCAGCAGTGACGACATCGCTTAAAATTTGAGTTTCTTAACTTATTTTGCTGTCTGCTTATATATTTTGTGATGTACTGTTTTTATTTTTATTTCATCTTGTCATTTGCATTGAGGGCAATGCAACCCTCGAGTTTGGGGGTGGCTTCCCTCTATTAATGGATTCCATTTTAGTTTTAAAAATTGTGTCTTTTACTTAGTTTATTTTTGCTATAAAAAATGAAAAATATGAAAATTTTGGCTTAAGTCTGTAAACTGAACTTACTTGCCGTGACAGCTCTATCGTGGCAGTGCCTTTAGGATAATTTTTAGGAGAAGTTTAGAGCCTTTCTATAGTTCTAAAAACTTAAACACTATTTGTGACTGTTATACTGCTTAGAACTCTTTTAGTCAACTAGAATAGGAAGCTTAGCACTTGAATAGCCCCTAGAGGTGCCTAACACTGGCTCTAGGAAAGAAGTTTAGCAAAAGCGACTCAACAGCCCTAGAGGTGCCCGAAACCGGCTCTAGGAAGTTAGCTAGAGGTGCCCAAAACTGGCTCTAGTGAAACTTTAGCTTAAAAAAATAAATGAAATCGAGTCAAAACAAAAAAAAAATCAAAGGAGCATAAGAAATGCCTTCAAAAGATAAACTTTGGCATAAAAATTCGAGTGAAGGGCTGAAATATTCTAGTGAAACTAGGAGAGTCTTGGCATATAACTGTTCACAAGCATGCATACACTGCACGAGGACTATAGTGAGACTCCGGACAAATCCTAAGTTATCCGACAGGGTGCTGCCGCGACAGAGAACAAATGGAGGGTAAGGGAAAGTTCACTGTTTTAAGCCAAAACAAAAATATTTTATTTTTCTTTAGGTCTGAATTGCTTGAGGGCAAGCAAAAACTTGAGTTTGGGGGTGTGTTGAGTGTGTAAAAGTTATATTATTTACCCCCTATTTAACCCATATTTATGTTGCATTCAAGCATAATTCATTGCATTTAGGTTAGTTTACAATTAGACATCACAAATATATTAAAAGGCACAGTTTCTACTGAAATTGGTTGCTTTTGCAGGTTGCTGCTGTAGCAGATGGAGAGGCAGTCGCTGGGCAGTGAAGCAGAAGAGCTGGAACTGGACGAGCAGTCAAGGAGGACGATGCTGCCATGGTTGCCTCCGTGACAGCAGAGGACGACAGGAGTTTTGAGAAGAAGAAGCAAAGTGGACCTCGATAGATAGAGAAAATTAAGCCTGTCTGTCGTGGAAAACCAATATATTTTTCCAAGCCCTAGATCAGAAGGAATGCCAAGCCCAAAGTTCAAGGAGAGAAAATCCCAAGCAAGAAGGAGGATGAGTTAAAGCTATATTCTCTGAAGATTTAGTCTTTATTAGAGTTGTAATTCGACCTAGGAGGGGACATCACCTATCTCTAGCCTTCTTCCCAAAACCCTATCCGTTTTCATCCTCTCATCATGTTTTAAATTCCCCTTAGGGCCACGGGTTGTTTTGTAAAGTAGTTGCAAGGGTTGCTTTTGTTTTAGGAAATTTCAGTTCAATAAAATAAACTTCAAGTTCTCTTATTCTGGTTATTAACATCTTGCAAGAGTATCAGGAGAGCATTGCGAAGTTATCTATTTACTTAATATCGGGAGAGTTAAGTATACGAAAGGAATAAGTGCGATTTCTCTAGTTTATAGTTGAACTATCTCGGACCTAGTGATAGGACGAGGTTAAGTGGCCAAAGAAGAATTCAACAACATCGGTGTTCATCCTTCGACTCACGCCGAGAGGTATCATCAAAGACGTGTTCATCGACAGACTTGGACCTAGGGATAGACCAAGGCACAGCAGAGATTCTTGCCAAACTTGAAGTACAGAGTTGAGTGTTCGCTGCCGCGACAAGCAACAGACTGCCGCCCCGACGGGGACGACAACAGAACTGATTCTCCTAAACTTAGCAATACCTACACTACTGAGCAATTCAATACTGGCCCATTCTCTCTATCTTGATTTCTCTACTCTTATTTTCCAATATTCTTTATTATTTTCGTGACAAAATCTTAAATCATTCTTTTACTCTCGTGCAGTAATTAAAGGTGAAGCTATTAGCCCAGTCCCTGTGGAGACGATATCCGATACTTCCGTATCACTTTACTACTTGCGTCGTGTACACTTGCACTACAATTGCGATAGACACTTTTACACGCAACAACAAGCTGCCCTGGGCAGAACTGTCGTGGCAGCAACTTTTTGTCACGCCACTTATTGGTCTTGTCCTTGTAGATTCTTGCGTTGTCGTAAGCCATTGTTCGAATTTCTTCAATTTCGTTCAGATCAAATAGCCTTTTCTGCTCTTCTTTTTCCAAGTCTATATTCACTGCCTTGATGGCCCAGTATGCTCTGTGCTCAATCTCGATAGGTAAATGTCATCTTTTCCCGTAAATCAGCCGATAGGGGGACATTCCCAATGGAGTTTTGAATGCTGTTTTGTAGGCCCATAATGCATCATTGAGGTGTAGAGACCAGTCCTTCCGAGTTGGCTTAACCATCTTTTCAAGAATGTTCTTGACCTCTCTGTTGGATATTTCAGCCTGTCCATTGGTCTGAGGGTGGTATGTTGTTGCTATCCGATGTTTTACACCATACTTTTTCAAGGCAGCGGCTATAACCCTATTGTCGAAGTGTCTCCCTTCATCACTGATGATCACCTTAGGGATGCCGAATCTGGAAAAAAATGTTTTTCTGCAAAAACCTCTGAACCGTTTTGGCATCATTTTTCTGAGTGGCGATTGCTTCAACCCATTTGGACACATAGTCCACTGTCAGGAGGATATATAAGTTCCCACATGAAGTTAGGAATAGTCCCATAAAATCTATCCCTCATACGTTGAAGATCTCGACTTCAAGAATATTTTGCAGCGGCATCTCGTGTCTCCTTGAGATGTTTCCAGCCCATTGACACTTGTCACATTTTTTGTAGAATGTTTGAGCATCCTTGAAAAGTGACGGCCAATAAAATCCCAACTGCAAAACCTTGGCAGCAGTTTTGTTACCTCCTAAGTGTCCTCCATACAGTGAAACATGACAGTCCTGTTCATCCTGTGGTACACATCTCCTTATAACTTGATCTGCATAAATTTTGAAAAGAAGAGGTTCGTCCCAATAATAATGCTTAACATCATTTTGGAACCTCTTCCTAGCTTGATAATTAAGGCCAGGAGGGGTTATTCCGCTAACTAAAAAATTAACAAAATCTGCATACCAGGGGAGTTCAGAAAAACATACCTACCGCCGTGGCTGTCGCGGAAGTGCTTGTGGCAGCAAACAACTGCTCGTCTGGGAAGGTCTCCAGTATGTGTGTTTCGTCTGCTGGGAGACTCTTTCCCTTCTCTAACCTTGACAAGTGATCTGCAACTTGATTCTCTGTTCCCTTTTTGTCCTTAATTTCAAGGTCGAATTCTTGCAGTAGCAAAATCCAACGTATCAGTCTAGGTTTTGCATCCTTTTTGGTGAACAGATACTTCAATGCAGAGTGGTCTGTGTGGACGATGACCTTCGTTCCAAGTATATAAGAACGAAACTTGTCAATAGAGAATACCACATCTAATAGTTCCTTCTCTGTGGTAGTGTAGATCACTTGGGCGTCGTTTAGTGTTTTAGTGGCATAGTATATGACTTGAAAGAGCTTGTCTTTTCTCTGCCCAAGTGCTGCCCCGACAGCATAGTCACTAGCATCACACATGATCTCGAATCGCAGTTTCCAATCTAGTGGCTGTACTATTGGGGCTGTTTTCAGCTTTCCTTTCAGAACCTTGAATGCTTCAGTACATTCAACGTTGAAGTCAAAGGGACGGTTCTTCTCCAGAAGATGACATAGGGGTTTGGTGATCTTCGAAAAGTTCGCGATAAACCTCCGATAAAAACCAGCATGCCTTAAAAAACTTCTGATTCCCTTGACTGTGGTGGGTGGCGGCAGCTTTTCGATTACTTCTATTTTAGCTCTGTCGACTTCAATGCCACGACAGCTAATTTTATGGCCAAGGACTATCCCTTCATCTACCATGAAGTGACACTTTTCCCAATTCAATACCAAGTTTGCTTTTTCACATCTCTCGAGCACCTTCTGTAGGTTGCCTAAGCAGCTTTCAAAGTTGTCTCCAAAGACTTAAAAATCATCCATAAATATTTCTAGGAAATCCTCCACCATATCGGAGAATATTGCCATCATGCACCCTTGAAAGGTGGCTGGTGCATTACAAAGTCCAAATGGCATCCTCCTAAAAGCATAAGTATCGTATGGGCATGTGAACGTTGTCTTTTCTTGATCTTTCGGTGCAATGGCTATTTGATTATAACCTGAGTAACCATCAAGAAAACAATAGTAAGGCTTACCCGCTAATCTATCAAGCATTTGATCAATAAAAGGTAAGGGGAAGTGTTCCTTCCGGGTAGCTTTGTTAAGCTTCCGATAGTCTAGACAACCCTCCAACCGGTCACAGTCCTTGTTGGGATTAGCTTGTTTTCTTCTTTGGTTACCACGGTTATTCCTCCTTTCTTGGGAACGCACTACACCGGGCTCACCCACTTGCTATCCGAGATGGCATAGATTATTCCTGTATCTAGCCATTTTATGATCTCCTTACGCACCACTTCTCACATAGCATCGTTCAGACATCTTTGTGCATCAATGGTCAACTTATGATCATCCTCTGAGAGAATTTTATGCATGCATAATGCCGGGCTGATGCCTTGGATATCAGCTATCGTCCATCCAATAGCCTTCTTGTGCTGTTGCTACATCCATATTAGCTGATGTTCCTGTTCCTGCATTAACTTGGAAGAGATGATTACGAGCAACATATCATTTAAACCAAGGAAAACATATTTTAACTGCCCTGGCAGGGGCTTAAGATCTAGAACAGGGGGCTCAACAGTTGATGGCTTTTGAATTATATGGTTATCCGAGGTGTATTTTAAGGGCTCGAATAGCTTACATGGACGCTGGCCTATCCAATTTACCTTCTCTTGATCTTCAGTATCAGATTCTGAGGAGCTGCTGTCGTGACAGTCTTCTAAATGGCTACTGTGGCAGTGGCCAATTTTGATGTCGTGGCAGCCTGGCCTAACGCAGGGTTGGTCAAGGATAACTTCAGTGATAGCCTTCAATTCTTATTATACATCAGCATGTTTCATTGCTTGGAGAACATGCAGCTTGATTTCTTGATCGTTCACTCTCATGGCGAGTTCTCCTTTTTCCACATCAATCAGTGATCTTCCTGTGGCTAAGAAGGGTTGCCCCAGGATGATTGGTGCGTTTTCATCTGCTTCACAATCTAAGACAAGAAAGTCAGCAGGAAAAATAAACTTATCCACCCTTACCAGAATATCTTCAATTTTTCCTTCTGGATGAACGTAAGAGCGGTCTGCCAGCTGCAGTAATATTGTTGTGGGCCGCGCTTTTCCAATAACTAATTTCTGAAAAACAGATTTGGGCGTTAAATTTATGCTAGCACTAAGATCACAAAGTGCCTTACCCACGAATTTGTCTCCGATTATGCATGGTATGATGAAGCTCCCATGATCCTTATTCTTCTAGGGTGGATGCTTGTGCAGAATACTCATGCATCCTTATATCATCTTATCCGTTTCAAATTCCCCAAGTCTGGATTTCTTTGACATGGCATCCTTGAGAAATTTGGCATAACCAGGCATTTCCTTTATAGCATCCAACAGAGGAATATTGATATGGACCTGCTTAAAAATATCATAAATTTTCTTAAGCTGTGATTCCTGTTTTAATTTTTGTAACTGCTGAGGAAAAGAAGGTGGAGGACGATAATCAGCAATACGTCCTTCCCACTACATTTGGATCTGAGGAGGTTTTGGTTCTTCATCTTTCTCTTATGTCCCTTCTGCTGTCATGACACGCTCATCGGCAGCATGTTGTTTGTTACCTGTCGGGGCAGCTTCCACGACAGTCGACTCCAAGGCTGGTTTCTGGACTAATTCAGCTTTCTTCTCAGGACCTGGTAGTTTCTTCCCACTCCTAGTAGTGATAGCCTTACACTGCTCATGTGTGGGTTGTCTAGCGTTTTTAATATCGCTAGGAAATCCTCCATTCTGCCTCAGTTTAATATGCTGGGAAACCTGACCCATCTGTATCTCCAATGATTTCAGAGTAGCTTCATGATTGGTCATCTGCATGTCTGTTTTGTCCATGAATGTCTCCGTCTTCTTGACAAAGTGATTCATGTTCTCAATGTAGTTTCCTGTTTGAGACATTAATGTAGCCAACGTCTATTCCAGTATGCTAGTTGTGGTAGCTGGTGAATGTTGTCGCTGCTGCTGCGGTTGCTGCCGAGTCAGCAATCTAAGTCCCTCATGGTTCTAAGTATTTTGTGCTTGAGGATTTAGGGCATTATTAGGATTGCTCCAAGAAAACTTGGGATCCTTTCTCCAGTTGGGATTGTAGTTGTTGGAGTTATAATTTTGCTTATTGTAGTTCCCAACATACATCCCTTCTTCTAACTGTAATGGACATTCCTCCGAACTGTGATTTCCTTCACAAGTTTCGCATACCTCTTCAGCAGAGTAGACAGGCTGTGAATCTTCTTTCAAGAGCTTTTTCATTGCCTTAGTGAGATATGCCACATGTGGTTTTAACGAACTGTCGGCCTCATAATCTTTTACAGCTAAAACTCGTTTACCCCCTCTTCTTGCTGTAGGAAATTGTTCCTCATTCTTCACCAGATTTTTCAATACTGCCATTGCCTCATCTGGGTCTTTGTCCACCAGTAACCCGTTTGCTGCTGAATCAATTCTTATATGAGTTTGTAAATTGGCAGCATTATAGAATTTGGTTACCTGGTTCCAAACGGGGAATCCATGCATCGGGCAGTTCCTTAGAAGAGTGGTAAATCTGTCCCAGGCCTCGTGCATTAGCTCGTCATCTTCCTGTTAAAAAGTAGCAATTTCGTTACGTAATCGCTCAGATAAGTGTGAAGGATTAAAACGAGACAAAAATTTACGAGTTAAATCTGCCCAAGTTCGTATTGAACCCGGCGTTAGTTTATTTCACCAAGTATTTGCCATGTCCCTCAATGAATGAGGAAATAACCGAAGCCTCAGTATCTCCGGATGAACTCATGGTAGTCTAAACGAACCACATATTTCCTGGAACGTTTTCAGATGCTCCCTAGCATCCTCTGTAGCAGCACCACTAAATTGGCCAGCGTTGTTAATCATGCTGAACATAACAGGTTTCAGCTCAAAGTTGTCAACGTCAACGTCTGGCAGGGTTGTCTCTAGTTCTACATGATCATTCAGCATGTAGTCTCGGCATGTCCGGCGTGCGGCAGCGACAGGAAGGTCAACAAGTGGATCGTTCCCTCCGTCTCCGACAGGATTTACATTATCCTGCGGATTCCTTTGGTTGTTCATGGCCTCTAACTGTTCTTCAAGGTATTCGTTTCTGGCTAGCACGAAGCGAAGTCGGTTCCTACGAGCGTTCTATTTCAGGATCTAATGGATACTCAGGTTCTCTCCTTGTCTCGATCTGCGCATAAACAGAAAACCTTGTGAGAAGCAAAGGTTGAACAATCCAAGAATAAACAGAAAAATAAAAATAATGCAGTAAAAGGTAGGGTAAAGTTATGTTGCCAGTCCCCGGCAACGACGCCAAAAACTTGTTGCGTGTAAAAGTGTCTATCGCAATATAGTGCAAGTGTACACGACGCAAGTAGTAAAGTGATACGAAAGTATCAGATATCGTCTCCACGGGGACTGGGCTAATAGCTTCACCTTGGATTACTGCACGAGAAGAAAAAGAATAGTTTAAATTGTTGTCACGAATATAATAAAGAGAAATGGAATTTAAGATTAAAATAATCACGATAGAGATAATGAGCTGGTATTGAATTGCTCAGTAGTGTAGGTGTTGCAAAGTCTAGGAATATTTGTTCTGTCGTCGTCCCTGTCGCGACAACACCCGTCGCGGCAGCGATCTGTTGTTAGTCGCGGTAGCGATCACACAACTCTGTACTTCAAGCTTGGCAAGAATCCCTGTTGTGCCTTGGCCTATCCCTAGGTCCAAGTCTGTCGATGAACACGTCTTTGATGATACCTCCCAGCGTGAATCGAAGGATGAACACCGATGTTGTTGAATTCTTCCTTAGCCACTTAACCTCGTTCTATCCCTAGGTCGGAGATAGTTCAACTATAAACTAGAGAACCCGCACTTATTCCTTTCCTATACTTAACTCTCCCGATATTAAGTAAATGTATAACCTCACAATGCTCTCCCGATACTCTTTCAAGATGTTGAAAACCAGAATAAGTGAACTTGAAGTTTATTTTATTGAACAGAAAATTCCTCAAACAAAAGCAATCCTTGCAACTACTTTACAAATCAACCTGTGGCACTAGGGGAAGTTTAGAACATATTGAGAAGGGGAAAATGGCTAGGGTTTTGGGATGAAGGCTAGAGATGAAGATATGTCCTCCTAGGTCGAATTACATGCCTTTATATAGGCCTTGGGTTCAAGTTTTCTAATATGGCAAGAATACAAGTTTAAATTAAAGTACAACTCTATTTAAGACTAAATCTTTAGAGCATAAGTCTTTAATTCGTCCTTCCTTCTTGCTTGGAGTTTCTTCCTTGAACTTTGGGCTTGGCCGTCATTCTGATCTAGGGCTTGGAAAAATATAAGGGTATTCCACGACAGACCGGCATAATTTTCTCTTTATGTCGAGGCCCACTTTTCTTCTTCTTCTCAACATTGATGTCGTCCTTGGCTGCCACGGCAGCGGCCATGGCAGCATCGTCCTCCTCTTCTGCACATCCAGTTCCAACTCTGCTGCATCACTGCCCAGCGTCTACATCTCCCTCTGCTACAGCAGCTACCTGCAAAAGCAACCAATTTCAGTAGAAACTGTGCCATTTAATATATTTGTGATGTATAACTGAAATCTAACCTAAATGCAATGAATTATGCTTGAATGCAGTAAAAATATGGGTTAAATAGGGGGTAAATTATAGAACTTTCACACACTCAACAATGTGGAAGCTAAAAGGAATAAAAACAAGATGATTTATAGTGGTTCAACCTTCTAACCAAGGTCTACATCCACTACCTTAGCTTCCCACTAAGGATTTCCAATCAATCCACTATTGATTCGTCCCCTTTTCTAGGCTTAGGAGGAAACCTTTACAAACCGATCAAACCTTCTACTCAAAGACTTGATCAAACCCTCTTTACAAAGAGATAAAAAAAGCAAACTCAAATCCCTCTAATAGGTATTTGTTTGCACAATTAAG
This sequence comes from Hibiscus tridactylites, assembly GCA_958450335.1. Lineage (NCBI taxonomy): Eukaryota > Viridiplantae > Streptophyta > Magnoliopsida > Malvales > Malvaceae > Hibiscus > Hibiscus tridactylites. The sequence continues at coordinate 68,249,144 of OY288266.1, read as the reverse complement.
CTCTTACCCAATCCTAAAAAACTTGAGAAAATATAACAATTTTGACTCACTAGTGTTTGTCTATACAAGGAGTTGACAATTAAGCACTAAGACACATTTGGATCATATGTTGTATTACAATTGAAGCATTAACCATTACCAGATGCTTGGATGTCCCTTTTATATCCCTCTTTGAGTTTGTTGCCGTTGAGGACCGTTGGGGATGGATTAGAGCCGTTGGAGCCTTTATTTCTTACCATAATTGCAGTTCTGTAGCTTGGCGTATCGATGCCCTCAAACCGTATTGATACGGTCCCGATAAGAAAGTAACCGTTGTGCACTTCAGCTGGTGCGTATCGATACACTTACCTAACGTATCGGTACGGTCCTGCAGTTTAAAAGACCATTGTGAAATATGACCGTTGGGGGTAGTTAGGTGTATCAATACGTGATACAACCGTATCGATACGCGACTAGTCGTTGGGTAATTTTAAAACACATTGTATCGATACGACTAAGCGTATCAGTACGGGTTTTGGCTACTGGAAAATTTCTTTAGTTGAAACCCTAGGGCGTATCCGTACGGTACCAGACCGTATCGGTACGAGCACTTGAAAAGCTCAGTTTTGACTACTTTAAATGTATTTTAAATCATTCCAAAGCCTTGTAAAACCCTTAAACATATTTTCAAGTTGTTTTTGAATAAAAACATATTTTAAATTCTTTTCAATTTAGTCCAAAACATTTTTCAAATATTATATCAAAACACTTAGTTCTACAATCTCCCCCTTTTTGATATAATAAAACCAACTTGAAATTTTTTTTTGGATTCTCTCCCCCTTTACATTTTAAAATTTGAATAAGAGACTTAAAATTTGAATTTGATTAAAGGTCCCCCTTATTCTCTTGAAAAACTTGAAAATCAGTTTTTCAAACCATTTCTCTCCTTTTTTATTATATAAAAAAGATTTTAAAATGACATTGGGCTCAAAATAACTTATGAGGTAAGGAAAAAATGACACAATTTAAAAATTTGGTTTTACCACACTTGAACACAAGGGAGGATGTGAAGCCTTCCTTCTTCAAGTGTTCTTCCTTGTGTGCATGGAGCTCCCCCTGATTGATTGGACTTTTTGAACATCTCCATCACACCTCCCCCTCATTGAGGGTCATCAAGCATAGGTGGGCTACCTCATCATCGGTAGAGTCTTCATCACTCCATGTGGCCACATATGCTTGCTTTGGAGATGATCCCTTCTTGTTGGACTTGTGGGGTTCCTTCATCTTCTTCCACGATTCATGCTTGAATTTTTCCATTTTGCTCTTCATGAGCCGGGCAAATTTGTTGAAGAGATAGGCCATCTCTTCATCTTCGCTTTCCTCCTCACTTAGTTCTACATGATGGCATGTGGAGGATTTGAGAGCAACGACACTTGCATTGATGTCTAGCTCCATGATCTTCTTCTTCGCCATCTTTCTTATCTCTTCCTTCTTCTTCTCCTCTTCTTTTTCTTTCTTCATAATTTGGTGAGTGAGAAGTGACCCCATGAGTTCATCAAGCTTCAAGGTCTTCAAATTCTTAGCTTCGATGATGGTGGTCCTCTTTGAGTCCCATGACTCAGAAAGAGAATAGATAAGCTTTCGGACAAGCTTCTCTTCCGAGATGGCTTCTCATAACCTTTGAGTCCATTGGTGATGGTGGAGAACCTATCGAACATCTTCTCAATGTTCTCTTCCGTATCCATCTTGAAGTTTTCATACGCTAGGTCGAGGAGCCCGATCTTGGTCTCCTTTACTTCATTTATCCCCTCGTATGTAACTTCGAGCTTGTCCCAAACTTCCTTGGCACTCTCACAAGAAGACATCTTCTCATAGATATTGAGGCCAAAAGCACAAAAAATGATGTGCAAGGATTTGCAATTAAGCTCCATCTTCTTGCGATCTTCGACACTCCAATTCGCCTTGCTTTTTTGAGGCACGAATGGACCATCTTCTACTATGTTCCAAAGCTTGTAGTCCTTTGACTTTATGAAGAACTTCATCCTTCTCTTCCAATGGGCATAGTGTATTCCGTCGAAGAAGAGCGGTTTTGTGGTGCTCGATTCCTTCAACCGTTCTTGCTCGCCAAGTGGTGGGGAAGTGGAATTTTGGGTGATAGAGGTGTGGAATGTAACGCCCTAGGTTTCGAGGTCGGATATTACTCGGGTAAATCGGGTTTGAGTCGCGGGCTTGTCTTAAATATAAATTGGGTTTTTTATTATAATTAAAAAGAGTTTGAGTCATTAATGTCATTTTGGTAATTTTAAAGTAAAGGGAAATAAAATATGAGAAAAGGGTTTTGAAATTGGCTATCCATCATCTTCTTCCTCTTGTTCACGTTGAAAAACCCCTCTTATCCCCTAAAACACTATTCTTTCAAATCCCACCCTCATTTCAAGTGTTCTCTTCAAGGTAAGCACATTTTTGAATTCTCCTCACCATTTCCAACATTTCCCTAGCTTTAGTTTTCATAGAAATCCTCTTTCAAGGTTTTTGAGGTTTTCAAGTTTTTGAAGTGAAAGCATGAAACTTTAAAAGGATTTTCGTTTTGTTTTGATGTGTAGAGTTAAATTATGAGTTAACCTAGCCCTAAGGTACATTATATCTCAATTTGGTTGGTTTTTGTTAAGAATCCCGAAATTGGGTTTTGAGGGTATTTTAAAGGTGTCAAACTTTGTGTTTTTGGTGTGATTTTGTGAAAAGGAGTTGGGCTGGGGTTATAGTGATATTGGAAGGGTGTTTTGAGGATGTTTGGAGGCGTTTTGGGCAGTGGATTTGGTAGTTTCCTGCTGGGTCATTAGGGAGTACGAAAATGAAGGATGTTTTGTTGGTTCATGGGTTGGAAATGGGGTAAATGGGTCTTGGAAATGTATCTTGATTGTGACAGTGATTTTGGGGCTGAATGATTGAGTAAATTTTTGTTTTTGATTGACTAGAACCAAGGGAAACCATTGAAAAGGCTTCAGGCACGAATCTGGGTAATTTGGAGAATTGAGATCGGTGTTCGGCTTCCGTTTGGGTTGCAACGGTGAGTGGAAATGTTTGACCTTGTTTTGCTTTCTAAATGGTATTCTTGGGGGTTTGGGTGGAGCCTTGAGGGCTCACCTAAACCCAAGTGTAAGTTTGCTAATCCTACCTTAATGGTTATGTGATGATGCGTGGTTAATTATTGTGTTATCATGTGCATTGTGGATTGCTTTTACATCCGTTGTTGTTGTGTAGTCGTTGTTGATGTCGAGCCTCACGTGATGGTTGTCATAACTACGGTGATGAGTGGTCCCATCGGAAAACTACTAGTCAAACGGTGATGTGTGGTCCCACTGTGTGTGTTGGTTGTGCATGTACAAACCATGAGTGGTCCCATCGGAAAACTACTTATCATTTAAGAAAAATGTTTTGAAAACTGCATGATTGTTGAGTTTTTAGACCTTTGCTCACTAAACTATCAAGCTTACGCTCTCCTTTTTCCAACATGCAGATCGTTAGAGTTCGGGAGGCAAATGGGAAATGGAGGAGCCTCTTTGGAGTTCTCAAGTAGCTCAAGTATGATTTAAGAAATTGTAATAATGCCTAGCCATTGGGGGTATTAGACTTGTATGGTGTTGGAGTTCAAACTCCTTTGTTGGTTTTTGATGTTCTAGCATGTTGGTTTGTTGGTGCCATGGTTGTATGAGCATTGTTGGACTCATGTATGTTGGATTGTTGTTAATGCCTTGTTATGGATTTGTAAACCATGTTTACCATGTTGCTTGAATGCTTTGTGTTTGAGGGTTTAGGCCCTTTTCTATGAATACTATGAGTTGCTATAAGAGCATGTAAACCTTGCTAGTGGATGCTTGTGTCTTTTGCCTTTTAGACCCCTTTTATGTATGGTTGATATGCAAGTTCCCCTTAAGTATGGTTGCCTTGGATTTGATGCCTCGTTGTTTAGTTAAATTGATCCGTATGCTTATTTATAGTTGGTGAATGTTGTATGGATGTTTGATTGTGGATAGGTGGGTCATAAAATGCATCTAGAGTTGAGTCTTAGATTATTTTTCGTCTAATTTGAGTCTTGTAGTGCAAGGCGTATCGGTACGCCTAAGGGCCATATCGATACGGTCCTACACTTTGGGGCTCAATTTAAGCCTAGCGTATCGAGACACGGGGGTGTATTGATACGCCAAGGTCTCTCTAGAAATTTGAGATTTTGGCGTATCGATATTGGTCTAGAGTGTATCGATACAGTTTCATACCGTTGACCGTCGAGGGCGTATCGGTACGGTCAACCAGTGTACCGATACAGTCTCCCTAGGTTAACTATGGGCAGTTGACCTGGTCAAGGTGTATCGATACCCTCTTCTAGTGTATTGATACATATTGTGGTAATGAATAAAATGGGTTGTTCTAAGTTGCTTGTGTTGTATGCTTGCCTCTTCTGATCTCTTTCCGCTGGCGTATGTCACGTAGGATGTACTAAAGCATTTAGACAAGATAATAATTAAAAGAAATTTTCGTAGGGTTGCTAACCGAAGGGGAGACTTAACGAGTTTCACATCAGTTTTCCCCGTGTGACCCACTCGGACCGGTGAGTCGTCAAGACCGGGACAAGGGGGTTACATTTGGTGGTATCAGAGCCAGGTTTCCGAGACCTGGAGTAGGTAAGTGACGTAAGTTTGATGTGTTATGTTGTTTCTTTGTATCGATGAGTGTTTTACCATGTATGCTTGAAGTCTGCTTGCTAGTATGGTGTTTGGAAGCATGTTTTAATGGCCTTTTGATTTGGTTAAGGGTTAGCCAAATGTCCCTATTGTTAGGTGTTGTTGTCAAAAAAATGGTTTTGGTTTAACGAGCTTCAGAACCTGAGTCCTTGCCCTTTTGCTAACCTAACGTTTTTCTTGTGTGTTGTGTGTTTGTTGTTCTAGATTATATATTGATATGGTGAGACCAAGGGGGCGACCTAGAGCGGGTGACCAGGCACCCGGGGGTGAGCCTCTTGTTCCTCTTGCTTCCGGTGGTAATGGAGTAGGTGCCGAAGGAAATGTGCCTCAGGCTGGTGCGCAAGTCAGAGGTGATGATAATATGCCTCATGTCGATGCTAATATTTGAGGTGTTGGAGCACAGGCGGGTCAGGGTCCAGCGGGCACAGACATAACCCATTTGATTCAGACCATAGCCGGAGCTTTTCAGACAGCTTTGGCCGGTGTACAAGCTACAACACCACCTCAGGGTGCGGGGACAGGATTACCCCTAGAGAGGCTTCGTAGTTTGGGCGGAGTTGAGTTTCGTGGGTTGACTCCCGAGGGTTTGGAGGCGTGGCTTGAGAGTACAACACGCATCTTGGGTCAGATGGAGTGCTCAGACGCCCGTAAGTTGGGTTGCATGGTGTCCTTGCTTTAGGGGGACGCATATACTTGGTGGACCATTGTTACTTCGGGTATGGCCGAAGCGGATATCACATGGGAGTTCTTCAGAAATGCCTTCAAGAGGAAATATCTTGGAGTTCGATACTTGGATGAGAAGAAGAGGGAGTATATGGCCTTGGTTCAGGGCAATAGGACCGTGTCTGAGTACGAGGTTCAGCTTGTGAGATTGAGCCAGTATGCACCTGAGTTGGTTCCTAGCGAGAGGGAGCGGTGTGAGCGCTTTCGGTATGGGTTGACTAGAGATGTGAAGACATACATGATTGCCTCTGAATACACTGAGTTCGATGTTTTGGTCTCTAAGGCCAAGGATATTGAGTAGAACTTGGGCTCTAGTTCCCGTGCTAGTGGGTCCGATTCCAGGAAGAGACACGTGAACTGGGATAGAGATCATGCCAAGAGGCATAGGGATAGGAGGTATCAGCCTGATTCGAGACAGAGGGGTGGTATCTATGGATGGGGCCATCAGGGCCAAGGAGCTTTGGTGCACACTTAGGAGTGCACTAGATGCTGGAGACGCCACCAGGGTTAGTGTGCGAGTACCTTTGGGCCATGTTGGAACTGTGGTTCCCGAGATCATATGAGGCATAACTGTCCACGCCCGGCTAGGGGCGGACCGACTTCAGCTTGGGGTTTTGAGCATCAGAGAGGCCGCGGGCGCGGTCGTGGAAACTTTCAGCCGAGGAACGAGGGTCAGAGGAACTTAGCTCATGTAGTAGCAGTTCATCCCGAAGGAGGAGGACCGGCTAGGGTGTATGCTCAGCGAGAGGCTGGGAATGACACGGATGTCATTGCAGGTAATTTCTCGTTACAGTCTTTGAGTTTGCTTTCTTTGATAGATTCGGGGTCGACACATTCATACATTTTGGGTGAGCACGCAAGGTCATTAGGGTTACCATGTGAATGGCCAGAGGTAGGTGTAAATGTTACTAGCTTCTTTGGTGATACAGTGGTAGTTAGGAAAATGTATAAGAGGTGTCCCTTGATGGTTCAGGCTAGTATTCAGATGGCACCGTATGAAGCTCTGTATGGTAGGAGGTGTAGAACTCTGATTTGTTGGGCCGAAGTCAGACAAAGGCTTGTATCGATGCCCGATTTGCTTAAGGGCACTACCGAGAAGGTAAAGTTGATATGTGATCGTTTGAAGGCAGCTTCAGATCGACAGAAATCGTATGTCGACTTAAAGAGGAAAGAGATAGAGTATGCCGTGGGTGAAAAACTGTTTTTGAAGGTCTCACCTTGGAAGAAGGAGATGAGGTTTGGTAGGAAAGGTAAGTTGAGTTCGAGGTTCATTGGACCTTATGAGGTAGTTGAGAGGATTGGTCCTGTAACACCCTAATTTTGGGCTTGGAAGTTTAGGGTCTGAACCGGACAGGTCTAAATTTCGGTTTGAATATAAAAGGTGGTTTTAGGGAAAGCCTAGTTCGGGATGCATTAAAAATATGGAAATATCTAAAAATCCTCTTTTTATATATATAAGAGAGTGGTGAAATCAATTTTACAAAATGAGGCTTGCAAATATGACGTTTCGAGTTAGTGACTAAAATGTAATTTTTGAAAAGTTCGTCACTGTTTTGAAAGGATTGAAACTTTGAATCTTTAAGGAGCTAATTTACCCAAGGGAGGATTTCTCCAGATTCTTCTTGATTTTTAAAGACTCATTTAATGTTTAATTAATAAAAAGAAAAGAGGGAAAATCATATTTTAGTTTCATAACTAACTTTTGCTAAGATTTTCCCATTTCATTTTCTCTCAAAATTCCCTCAGCCAAACACATTTCCACAGTAGCTTTTCTTTTGATTTTCATAACAAATGATTCCTAATCATTTCTACATCAAATCCTCTTCATTTGCATATTGAATTTTCAAGGATTTTGGCTCTAAACAAGGAGAAATCCACATTTAGAGGTATGAATGTCCTTCTCCACTAAATACTTAGTTCTTTACTGAAATTCCCAAGTTTTCAATCCTTAAATTAAGTTTTATTAAATGTTTTAATGTTATGATCTTGATTTTGGCTTAAAACTTGACATTTTGATCAAATCTTGAAGAATTTCGTGGAGGTTGTTTGGGCTCTATTTTGAGATGCATTTTAATGTATTTTGGATGTTTAATGATGTGCAATTTAGGTTTAATCAATGTAATCCAGAATAGGTTGATTTTCCTAAGTTTTTACTTGTAAAAATGGTGGTTTTTGGGGTGATTTTGGTGTTCTGTTATAGCTGGAGGTATAAGGACGTGATACCTTTTTAGATGTTAATTGATGTCTAAGAATGATTAGAAGTGATGGATCTAGGCTAGGTAGTGTTGTGGAAGTGTTTGGATGTGATTTCGGTTGTGTTTGGTAGCCGAAGTGTGAGTTTTGGTGAGAGCAGCGAGTTTAGGTGTAATGGATGAAGATTTTAATGCATGATGATGCATTAATCCTCTGCTTTGATGTGTTTAAAACAGGGGAGACATCTTCGGGTCCTTGTGGTGTTGATCCGGAGGCTTGAACGGCGTTTCGGCAAGCTTGCGAAACGGAATTGGTGAGTGAAGTTTGGTTTTCAGCTTTGAAACCAATGTTTGAAGGTTTTGGGAGCTTAGTTTAAGTCTAAGCAACTTAACTAAGCTCAAGAGTAAGTTTTCGGAGAAACTTTCTCTTTGATGAACCATGAGATGGTTGGATGCAATGTGTTTAATTTGCATGTTTAAATTCTGTTTTGGAAGCATATTTTAGCATGTTTAATGCTGGTTTTAAAAGCCATGTGTTGAAGGATGCTCAAGGTAAGAGATCCTTTGTTTGACATTGATAAATGTGGTTTGATGCATAGTGATGTATGATTGTTTAATGGCTTTGTTTAATGCTTTAAAACAATGGATTGGTGATGGTAAATGATGTATATTGGCAAGTGATGTGTTGGTTTAAAATTACTTGAATCGGATATAGTTAGCCAGCTATAGGATTGGGTGCACCGTGAATAAAGTCGCCTTGGATGTTGAGGGGTTGTAATGGTACCGTAAACTCCATCCAAGTACACTAACGAGATGTCTAAGATCATAATGGTGGTTAAAATGCCATGTGTAGATCTTGTGTTGTGTGTCCCGTGTTCTCATTAGTGATGTTATACAACTACCAATGAGTGATGTGGAGGGGTTGTGATTGTACCATTAAACTCCATCACGGGTGTTGAGGGGTTGTGATTGTACCGGTAAACTCCACCTTGTGTGTTTGGTAGTATGTATGAAGCGTATGGGACAACGTTTGTAATTCGCGTATCCGATTGTGTTTTGTGTTGAAAAATGGTTATGGAATCACTTGAAAGCCAATATGACATGTTGATATAATGAAGCATGAGATGCTTGTTGTGTATGCATTGTTGCATGAGTAATGATGTTTATGAATTTAAAAGCCTTGTAAGGTGTTTATAAAGTGCATTATTGTGTTGTTTCATTAGAGCATTTCTCACTAAGCATATGTGCTTACGCTCTCCTTCTTGAACCAATAATGCAGAGAATTGAAGTGCTTTAAGGGCAGCAAGGAGGTCAAGAATCCAAGAGAAAGACTAAGCTCATGTATGGTGACTATTTTTACAACACTATTAGTTTTTGGTATTTGGCAATGGGAACCTAGGTTGTGTTTTTGGGAGATGTTTTGGACTCCCTAAGTTTGGCATGATGCCTATGATGTTTTGAATTTGTAATTGGTCATTATGATGTTTGCTTTGTTGGTATGATGTTTGGTTGGTTTGGAATAATAGGTTGCATGCTTAAAGATTGAGGTTTTCCCTAATTGATGCCATGAATATGTTTGGTTGATGCAAATATGTTCCTTTGATGCATGATAACTTGTTGGCATGATTTGGGGGTCATAGGGATGGCTTTGATGGGTCGAATGTGTGATAAACCAGATAATTTCTGCAATTCTGGGCAGCCTATATCGGAACGAGTACTACTGTTTCTAAATAGGGGTCTGAAATGGCCTTGGTGTTTCGTAACGGGTAGAGCCGTTCCGAAACACTTTTGTTACTGCCAAGCCCTGTTTCGGAACTGGTTTTGAAATGGTCCCGCATTTTGGAACGGTCGCCCCCCGTTCCGAAACACTTGACTGTTGGGCACTGAATTATATGGTTTTATGTTTTGAAATCTTCAAGTTTTAGTCTTGAACTTCGTTTATGCAATTGCTTGAGTTTGGGATGTCCGTTTGAGATGAAATTTGGCAGAGAAGCATGAAACATGACTAATTTCATAATGGTATCTTAAAAATTGGTAAAGTCCTCTTAATTTCCAGAATTTACAATTTGGTCCCTAAATTCGTATGTTGTGCAATTGAGTACCTTGTTGCTTTCTGGTTGCTGCGATTTTTTAGTATGCATATCTCAAGAGAACGCTTAGGGTTAATGTGCATCTAGACAAGTTTAAAAAGGAAAAATAAGGTTGTTAATCAAGGTTGACTTTCGGGTTGAGTTTTGTTTTCCCCGTGTAATCTTCGTAGTTCGGGTCAACCGTCTAGGCCAGGCTAAGGGTGTTACATTTGGTGGTATCAGAGCTGATTTCTCGAGTAATTGGGAATGGTTATGTGGGTGATATATGTATGATTGCTTTGTATGCTTTTGAGTGAAAGTATGATGTGTGAATTGTAAGTACGTTGCAATTGTGATGTATGATGTGGTGAAGCATGTTAGAGGGACCCATTGCCATATCAAAACTAATGAAATGATTTGTTTTTAATTGAAAATGAGCTTGAGTACTTGGATTTCTTACCTTGCTGAGCCTGATTATGTTTATTGCATTTGTGTTATTGCATTGTTAGTGAATGGGACCTCGTAGAGAGACGAGGATTAATACGCGAGCTATGCCTCAAAACGAGAATGAAGAGAATGCGGAGAATGTAGTGGATTTACCTCCTCCACCTGGTGGTGGTGGTGCTGGAGGTGATGGAGCTGGTGCTGGTGCTGGGGTCGCTGGACCTGAAGATGGGCAGGGGCAAGCTGCTCCTGATATGACAGTATTGATACAGGCTATTGCTAGAGCCTTTCAGGCGGCAGTAGCTGGGGCTCATGGAGCTGGGCATCAGGGCGATGCTAATGCTAGACTACCTTTGGAACGTTTGCGCAGTCTGGGAGGGACTGAGTTCAGAGGTTTTTCTGCGGAGGGTTCCGAGTCTTGGTTGGAAAGTCCCAAGAGAATTTTGGGACAAATGAACTGCAATGAGGTGCAAAAGCTAGGCTGTGTGGTATCGCTGTTACATGATGATGCGTATACCTGGTGGACGACCACTATCTCTGGATTGGAGGATGCTGATGTGACTTGGATGTTCTTTCTGAACGCGTTCAAGAGGAAGTATCTGGGTGTGCGATACCTGGATGAAAAGAAAAGGGAGTTCATGTATCTTACTCAAGGGAGCATGTCAGTGGCTGAGTACGAGGTTCAGTTTGTCAGTCTCAGTCAGTACGCACCTAAGCTTATCCCTGATGAGCAGGAGAGGTGTGAACGTTTCCGTTATGGTTTGGTGACGGATGTAAAGACCTATATGCTTACGGCTGAGTACACTGACTTTGATGTGCTAGTTAGTAGAGCGAAGGATATTGAGCTGAATCTGAGATTGTCCTCTAGGAGTGCGGGCAAGAGAGCTGCTGAGTATAGTTCCGGTGGTGGACGGAACAAAAGAGGACGTGATCGGAGGTATCAGTCTTCGGCTAGTCGTGGTGGTGGAGGGCAAGGTGCGCCTGTTCAGGGGGACAGGGCGAGAGCTGATCAGAACACGTGCTAGGCGTGTGGATCACGTGGTCACTTGAGGCGTGATTGTCCTTGGGCAGTGAGAGAGGTGCAGGCTCCTGTTGTGGTGACTGGTAATTCGTGCTGGAACTATTGTTCGGCGGATCATATGAAGAGGGAGTGTCCTCTGTTGACCGGTGATGGCCAAGGACGTGCTCCTGGAGTTGTTGCACCATAGAGAGGTCGTGGGCGCGGTCGTGGTAACTTCCAGCTTAGAGAGGATGGTGGAAGGAATGTGGCTCATATGGTGGCTGTTCAGCCTGAGGGTGGTGGTCATGCCCGAGTGTATGCTCAAAGGGAGGGGAGGAATGACACGAATGTGATAGCAGGTACTTTCACTTTGCAATCCTTGTCATTACTTTCCTTGATTGATTCTGGATATACACACTCATATATATTGCGTGAACATGCTCAATTGCTTGGTTTGCCTGTTGAGTCTTTGGATGTTGGTATGCGTGTAACTAGTTCTTTTGGTGAGACTGTTGTGACACGAAAGCTTTATAGAAGATGTCCCTTGGTTGTGCAAGACCATGTTTTTCATGTTGATCTTATGGAATTGCCTTTCTATGGTTTTGATGTAATCCTTGGTATGGATTGTCTTGTTGAACATCGAGCTGTGGTGGATTTTGAGAATAAGCGAGTTTCGTTGAAGCTTGCGGATGATTATGAGCTAGTGGTGGTGGGTGAGAATGTAAAGTTTCTTGCCAATGTGGTGTCTACATTGGAAGCGAGCCGGATGCTGAGGCAAGGTTGTGAAGCCTACCTAGCCTTTGTGATGAATGCTAGCTCTAAGGAGTTGCGAGTGCAAGATATCAGGACTGTGCGAGAGTTTCCTGGTGTGTTTCCGGATGAGTTGCCTGGATTGCCTCCTAATCGCGAAGTGGAGTTTGGAATTGAGTTGTATGAAAACACAACTCCAGTGTCCATTACTCCTTACCGTATGGCACCTAAAGAGTTGAAGGAGCTGAAGACGCAACTTCAGGAGTTGCTTGATCGTGGTTTCATTCGGCCGAGTGTGTCACCTTGGGGTGCACCGGTCTTGTTTGTGAAGAAAAAGGATGGCACTATGAGAATGTGCATCGATTACCGTCAGCTTAACAAGTTGACTATCAAGAATCGGTATCCATTGCCGAGAATTGATGATCTTTTTGATCAATTTCGGGGAGCGGCTGTGTTCTCTAAAATTGACTTAAGGTCAGGGTATTACCAGTTGAAGGTGAAGGATGTGGATGTGCCAAAGACAGACTTCAAAACGAGGTATGGGCATTATGAGTTTCTTGTGATGCCGTTTGGTTTGACGAATGCTCCTGCAGCTTTCATGGACATGATGAATAGAGTGTTCCATGAATACTTGGATAAATTTTTTGTGGTGTTCATTGATGATATTCTCGTGTACTCTCATACTGAGGAGGAGCATGATGGGCATTTGAGGATTGTGTTGCAGGCTTTGTTGGAAAATCAGCTTTATGCCAAGCTGAGCAAGTGTGAGTTTTGGCTCAGAGAAGTTGTGTTTCTTGGACATGTGGTTTTTGCCGAAGGGATTCTTGTTGATCCTCAGAAGATTGAGGCAGTGATGAATTGGAAGCCTCCCAAGTATGTTCATGAAGTCTGCAGTTTCCTTGGTTTGGCGGGATACTATCGGAGGTTCGTGGATGGGTTTTCAAAGATTGTTGCACCTTTGACGAAGTTGTTGCAGAAGGATGTTAAGTATGAATGGACGGAAGCGAGACATCAGGCTTTTGAGAAGCTTAAGACAGCTTTGACGCAAGCTCCTATCTTGGTTCAACCTGAATCAGAGAAAGAGTTTGTGGTGTATAGTGACGCGTCCTACGTTGGGTTGGGATGTGTGTTGATGCAAGAGGGTAAGGTGGTGGCTTATGCATCGCGCCAGTTGAAGGTGCATGAGCGCAATTATCCTACGCATGACATTGAGTTAGCTGCGGTGGTTTTTGCTTTGAAATTTTGGAGACATTACTTGTACGGTGAGAAGTGTACTGTGTACACGGATCACAAGAGTTTGAAGTATCTGATGTCTTAGAAAGAGTTGAATCTTAGGCAACGACTTTGGGTAGAGTTGCTTAAGGATTACGATTTGACGATCGAGTACCATCCGGGTAAAGCTAATGTTGTAGCGGATGCTTTGAGTAGGAATGTCGCAGTGGAGTTGAGGGCTATGTTTGCCAGTTTGAGCATTTCACGTGATGGTGGTCTTGTGGCTGAATTGCAAGTGAAACCATCCTTGGTTCAGTTGATAAAGGATAAGCAATTGTTTGATGATTCCTTGGTGCCACATGTTCAGGATATTGCTGAGGATAGGCCATCGGATTTCTAATTTAATGATGATGGAGTCTTATGCTTTGGGAGTCGGATAGTAGTGCCCAATGATGCCGAGATGAGGCGTGCTATTCTGACGGAAGCTCATAGTAGTCCTTTTGCTATGCACCCTGGTAGTACTAAGATGTACCATGATCTTCGTGATGAGTACTATTGGGTGGGTTTAAAGAAGGATGTTGTTGAGTTTGTGAGCAAGTGCATGGTATGTCAGCGAGTTAAGGCTGAGCATCAGTTTCCTTCAGGGTTGTTGCAACCGTTGAGGATTCCTAAGTGGAAGTGGGAAAGGATTACCATGGACTTTGTTTCTGGTTTACCTTTGTCGCCATCGAAGAAGAATTCGGTGTGGGTGATTGTGGATCGCTTGACGAAGTGTGCGCATTTCATACCCGTGCATACTACGTACACTTTGGACAAGCTTGCGGAGTTGTACATTGCTGAGATTGTGCGGTTGCATGGTGTGCCAAAGTCGATTGTGTCGGATAGGGATCCAAGGTTTACATCGCGTTTCTGGTAGTGTTTGCACCAGGCTTTGGGTACAGGGTTGAATTTCAGTACATCTTATCATCCGCAGTCAGTTGGATAGTCTGAGCGAGTTATCCAAGTTCCGGATGATATGTTGAGGTGTTCTGTGATTGAGTTTCAGGGCTCTTGGGAGAAACATTTATCTTTGGTGGAGTTTGCCTATAATAATAGCTATCAGGCAAGTATTCAAATGGCACCTTATGAAGTTTTGTATGAGAGGAAGTGTAAGACTCCTCTTTGTTGGGCTGAAACATGTCAGAAGTTGGTTTCGATGCCAGCTTTGTTGAAAGGAACCACCGAGAAGGTGAAGCTCATTTGTGAGTGATTGAAGGCAGCTCCTGATCGGCATAAGTCTTACGCGAATTTGAAGCGTAAAGAGATTGAGTATGCGGTGGGTGACCGTGTGTTTTTGAAAGTTTCGCCTTGGAAAAAGGTGATGAGGTTTGGACGAAAGGGTAAGTTGAGCCCTAGGTATATTGGACCATACGAGGTGATTGAGCGTGTGGGTCCTGTTGCGTACAAGTTGAGGTTACCGTGAGAGTTGGAAAAGATTCATTATGTGTTTCATGTCTCTATGCTTCGGAGGTATAGATCGGATCCTTCGCATGTTATGCCTATGGAGGAAGTGGAGTTGAATCCGGATTTGACTTATGATGAGGAACTGGTGGAGATTCTGGATTTGGATAGTAAAGTTCTTTGAGGCAACACCATTGAGTTGGTAAAGGTGTTGTGGAAGCATCGTGATGCTGAGGAAGCCACGTGGGAACGAAAGGATGGCATGATGAAGCAGTTTCCATACCTTTTTCCTCTAGGTAAATTTCGGGGACGAAATTTCTTAAGGGGGGGGAGTTGTAACACCCCAATTTTGGGCTCGAAAGTTTAGGGTCTGAACCGGACTGGTCTAAATTTCGGTTCGAATATAAAAGGTGGTTTTAGGGAAAGCCTAGTTCGGGATGCATTAAAAATATATAAAAACCCTCTTTTTATATATATAAGAGAGTGTTGAAATCAATTTTACAAAATGAGGCTTGGAAATATGACATTTCAAGTTAGTGACTAAAATGTAATTTTTGAAAAGTTCGTGACTGTTTTGAAAGGATTGAAACTTTGAATCTTTAAGGAGCTAATTTACCCCAGGGAGGATTTCTCCAGATTTTTCTTGATTTTTAAAGACTCATTTAATGTTTAATTAATAAAAAGAAAAGAGGGAAAATCATATTTTAGTTTCATAACTAACTTTTGCTAAGATTTTCCCATTTCATTTTCTCTCAAAATTCCCTCAGCCAAACACATTTCCACAACAGCTTTTCTTTTGATTTTCACACCAAATGATGAGATTTCAATCCTCAAATGATTCCTAATCATTTCAACATCAAATCCTTTTCATTTGTATATTGAATTTTCAAGGATTTTGTCTCTAAACAAGAAGAAATCCACATTTAGAGGTATGAACGTCCTTCTCTTCTAAATACTCAGTTCTTTACTGAAATTCCCAAGTTCTCAATCCTTAAATTAAGTTTTATTAAATGTTTTAATGTTATGATCTTGATTTTGGCTTAAAACTTGAGATTTTGATCAAATCTTGAAGAATTTCGTGGAAGTTCTTTGGGCTCTGTTTTGAGATGCATTTTTAATGTATTTTGGATAATGATGTGCAATTGAGGTTTAATCAATACAATCCCGAATAGGTTGATTTTCCTAAGTTTTTACTTGTGAAAATGGTGGTTTTTGGGGTGATTTTGGTGTTCTGTTATAGCTGGAGGTATAAGGACGTGATTAGGTCCTTTTTAGATGTTAATTGATGTCTAAGAATGATTAGAAGTGATGGATCTAGGCTAGGTAGTGTTGTGGAAGTGTTTGGATGTGATTTCGGTTGTGTTTGGTAGCCGAAATGTGAGTTTTGGTGAGAGCAGCGAGTTTAGGTGTAATGGCTGAAGATTTTAATGCATGATGATGCATTAATCCCCTGCTTTGATGTGTTTAAAACAGGGGAGACATCTTCGGGTCCTTGTGGTGTTGATCCGGAGGCTTGAACGGCGTTTCGGCAAGCTTGCGAAACGGAATTGGTGAGTGAAGTTTGGTTTTCAGCTTTGAAACTAATGTTTGAAGGTTTTGGGAGCTTAGTTTAAGTCTAAGCAACTTAACTAAGCTCAAGAGTAAGTTTTCGGAGAAACTCTCTCTTTGATGAACCATGAGATGGTTGGATGCAATGTGTTTAATTTGCATGTTTAAATTCTGTTTTAGAAGCATATTTTAGCATGTTTAATGCTGGTTTTAAAAGCCATGTGTTGAAGGATGCTCAAGGTAAGAGATCCTTTGTTTGACATTGATAAATGTGGTTTGATGCATAGTGATGTATGATTGTTTAATGCTTTAAAACAGTGGATTGGTGATGGTAAATGATGTATATTGGCAAGTGATGTGTTGGTTTAAAAGTACTTGAATCGGATATAGTTAGCCGGCTATAGGATTGGGTGCACCGTGAATAAATTCGCCTTGGATGTTGAGGGGTTGTAATGGTACCGTAAACTCCATCCAAGTACACTAACGAGATGTCTAAGATCATAATGGTGGTTAAAATGCCATGTGTAGATCTTGTGTTGTGTGTCCCGTGTTCTCATTAGTGATGTTATACAACTACCAATGAGTGATGTGGAGGGGTTGTGATTGTACCGTTAAACTTCATCACGGGTGTTGAGGGGTTGTGATTGTACCGGTAAACTCCACCTTGTGTGTTTGGTAGTATGTATGAAGCGTATGGGACAACGCTTGTAATTCGCGTATCCGATTGTGTTTTGTGTTGAAAAATTGTTATGGAATCACTTGAAAGCCAATATGACATGTTGATATAATGAAGCATGAGATGCTTGTTGTGTATGCATTGTTGCATGAGTAATGATGTTTATAAAGTGCATTATTGTGTTGTTTCATTAGAGCATTTCTCACTAAACATATGTGCTTACGCTCTCCTTCTTGAACCAATAATGCAGAGAATTGAAGTGCTTTAAGGGCAGCAAGGAGGTCAAGAATCCAAGAGAAAGACTAAGCTCATGTATGGTGACTATTTTTACAACACTATTAGTTTTTGGTATTTGGCAATGGGAACCTAGGTTGTGTTTTTGGGAGATGTTTTGGACTCCCTAAGTTTGGCATGATGCCTATGGTGTTTTGAATTTGTAATTGGCCATTATGATGTTTGCTTTGTTGGTATGATGTTTGGTTGGTTTGGAATAATAGGTTGCATGCTTATAGATTGAGGTTTTCCCTAATTGATGCCATGAATATGTTTGGTTGGTGCAAATATGTTCCTTTGATGCATGATGACTTGTTGGCATGATTTGGGGGTCATAGGGATGGGTTTGATGGGTCGAATGTGTGATGAACTAGATAATTTCTGCAATTCTGGGCAGCCTGTATCGGAACGAGTACTACTGTTTCGAAATAGGGGTCTGAAATGGCCTTGGTGTTTCGTAAGGGGTAGAGTCGTTCCGAAACACTTTTCTACTGCCAAGCCCTGTTTCGGAACAGGTTTTGAAACGGTCCCGCGTTTCGGAACGATCGCCCCCCGTTCCGAAACACTTGACCGTTGGGCACTGAATTATATGGTTTTATATTTTGAAATCTTCACGTTTTAGTCCTAAACTTCGTTTATGCAATTGCTTGAGTTTGGGATGTCTGTTTGAGATAAAATTTGGCAGAGAAGCATGAAACATGACTAATTTCATAATGGTATCTTAAAATTGGTAAAGTCCTCTTAATTTCCATAATTTACAATTTGGTCCCTAAATTCGTATGTTGTGCAATTGAGTACCTTGTTGCTTTCTGATTGCTGCGATTTTTGAGTATGCATATCTTAAGAGAACGCTTAGGGTTAATGTGCATCTAGACAAGTTTAAAAAGGAAAAAAAGGGTCACTAATTTCATAAAGGTGTCAAACTTTGTGTTTTTGGTGTGGTTTTGTGAAAAGGAGTTGGGCTGGGGTTATAGTGATATTAGAAGGGTGTTTTGAGGATGTTTGGAGGTGTTTTGAGCAGTGGATTTGGTAGTTTCCTGTTGGGTCATTAAGGAGTACGAAAATGAAGGATGTTTTGTTGGTTCATGGGTTGGAAATGGGGTAAATGGGTCTTGGAAATGTATCTTGATTGTGACAGTGATTTTAGGGCTGAATGATTGAGTAAATTGTTGTTTTTGATTGACTAGAACCAAGGGAAACCATTAGAGAGGCTTTGGGCACGAATCCGGGGAATTTAGAGAATTGAGATCGGTGCTCGGCTTCCCTTTGGGTTGCAACGGTGAGTGGAAATGTTTGACCTTGTTTTGCTTTCGAAATGGGATTCTTGGGGGTGTGGGTGGAGCCTTGAGGGCTCACCTAAACCCAAGTATAAGTTTGTTAATCCTACCTTAATGGTTATGTGATGATGTGTGGTTAATTGTTGTGTTATCATGTGCATTGTGGAGTGCTTTTACATCCGTTGTTGTTGTGTAGTCGTTGTTGATGTCGAGCCTCACGGGATGGTTGTCATAACTACGGTGATGAGTGGTCCCACCGGTAGTGACTAGTAGTAGAGTAAGGTGATGAGTGGTCCCATCGGAAAACTACTAGTCGAACGGTGATGTGTGGTCCCACCGTGTGTGTTGGTTGTGCATGTGCAAACCATGTAGTTGTCTTGTTCTGATACCTTTCATGCATTCAATGGTTTACTTATCATTTAAGAAAAGTGTTTTGAAAATTGCATGATTGTTGAGTTTTTAGAGCTTCGCCCACTAAGCTCTCAAGCTTACGCTCTCTTTTTTCCAACATGCAGATCGTTAGATTTCGGGAGGCAAGTGGGCATGGGAGGATCCTTTTGGGAGTTCTCAAGTAGCTCAAGTATGATTTAAGTAATTGTAATAATGCCAAGACATTGGGGGTATTAGACTTGTATGGTGTTGGAGTTCAATCTCCTTTGTTGGTTTTTGATCTTCTAGCATGTTGGTTTGTTGGTGCCATGTGTTGTATGAGCATTGTTGGACTCATGTACGTTGGATTGTTGTTAATTCCTTGTTATGGATTTGTAAACCATGTTTACCATGTTGCTTGAATGCCTTGTGTTTGAGGGTTTAGGCCCTTTTCTATGAACGCTATGAGTTGCTATGAGAGCATGTAAACCTTGCTAGTGGATGCTTGTGTCTTTTGCCTTTTAGACCCCTTTTATGTATGGTTGATATGCAAGTTCCCCTTATGTATGGTTTCCTTGGATTTGATGCCTCGCTGTTTGTTTAAATTGTTCTGTATGCTTATTTATGGTTGGTGAATGTTGTATGGATGTTTGATTGTGGCTAGGTAGGTCATAAAATGCACCTAGAGTTGAGTCTTAGATTGTTTTTCGGCTAATTTGAGTCTTGCAGTGCAGGGCGTATCGGTACGCCTAAGGGCCGTATCGATACGGTCCTAAAATTTGGGGCTCAATTTAAGCCTAGTGTATCGATACACGAGGGTGTATCAATACGCCAAGGGCTCTCTAGAAATATGAGATTTTACCGAGATTTTGGTGTATCCGTACTGGTCTAGAGTGTATCGATACGGTTTCATATCGTTGACCGTGAGAAGTTGATCGTCGAGGGCGTATCGGTACGGTCAACCAGTGTACCGATACGGTCTCCCTAGGTTGACTATGGGCAGTTGACCTGGTCAAGGCGTATTGATACCCTCTTCTAGTGTATCGATACAGCATGTGGTAATGAATAAAATGGGCTGTTCTAAGTTGCTTGTGTTGTATGCTTGCCTCGTCCAATGTCTTTCTGTTGTCGTATGTCACGTAGGATGTACTAAAGCATTTAGACAAGATAATAATTAAAAGAAATTTTCCTAGGGTTGCTAACCGAAGGGGAGCCTTAATGGGTTTCACTTCTGTTTTCCCCGTGTGACCCACTCGGACCGATCAGTCGTCCAGACCGGGACGAGGGGGTTACATTGAAGCTAAAAGGAATAAAGACAAGATGATTTATAGTGGTTCAACCTTCTAACCAAGGTGTACATCCACTATCTTAGCTTCCCACTAAGGATTTCCAATCAATCCATTATTGATTCGTCCCCTTTTCTAGGCTTAGGAGGAAACCCTTACAAACCGATCAAGCTCTTTACCCAAAGACTTGATCAAACCCTTTTTACAAAGAGATAAAAATAAGCAAACTCAAATCCCTCTAATAGATATTTGTTTGCACATTTAAGCTCTCACCCAATCCTAAAACACTTGAGCAAATATAACAATTTTGGCTCACTAGTGTTTGTCTATACAAGGAGTTGACAATTAAGCACTAAGACACATTTTGATCATATGTTGTATTACAATTGAAGCATTAACCATTACTAGATGTTTGGAGGTCCTTTTTATACTTCTCTTTAAGTTTGTAGTCGTTAGGGATGGATTAGAGCTGTTGGAGCCTTTATTTCCCACCATAAATGCAGTTATGTAGCTTGGTGTATCGATACCCTCAAACCGTATCGATACGGTCCCGATAAGGAAGTAATCGTTGTGCACTTCAGCTGGTGCGTATCGATACGCTTACCTAGCGTATCGTTATGGTTCTGCAGTTTAAAAGGCCGTTGGGAAATATGACCGTTGGGGGTAGTTAGGCGTATCAGTACGCGATAGAACCGTATTGGTACGCGACTAGCCGTTGGGCTGTTTTAAAAGACATCGTATCGATACGGGTAAGCGTATCGGTACGAGTTTTAGGTACTGGAAAATTTCTATAGTTGAAACCCTAGGGTGTATCGGTACGGTACCAGATCGTCTCGGTACGGGCACTTGAAAATCTCGGTTTTGACTACTTTAAATGTACTTTAAATCATTCCAAAGCCTTGTAAAACCCTTAAACATATTTTCAAGTTGTTTTCGAATAAAAACATATTTTAAATTCTTTTCAATTTAGTCCAAAACATTTTTCAAATATTATATCAAAACACTTAGTTCTACAGAAGTGCCTTCCAAAATCAAGCATTTCTTGTGAAGGGTCTGCCATAATGACATTGCTTCAAAAAGCAACCTAAAAGCTAGATTCAAAAGGGGCTTTGAAGATTGTTCCATATATGGAGCGGATAAAGAAAGTTTGGAGCATATCATTTTCTCTTGTGCGCAAGCTGTCTAGAAGGCTTCTGGATTTAGTTATTGTCCTTCTCGTTTTGGTTTTTCCAAATTTTCTCTTTGGTGGTTCAAACTTTGCAATCTTGCTGCAAATGGAAATTTTGATGATGGTCTTAATCTGTTAACCTTTGTTGTCATCTTTGGAAAGAAAGAAATGTTTTTTTTTTCTTTTTAGGTATTGTTTCTGATCCTATTGAAACTTGGCTAGTTGTTGAAGCTTCTTCCCTCGAATTTTCCAAGGCAAACTGCAAAGCAAATGAGAACTTTATCAAAGCATTTGTTCCAACCCCTCAATGGACTCCACCCTCTTTTGTATCAATTAAGTTGTGATGCATCCTTTGACGCATGTTTAAGTTTGGCCTCGACATATGTTATCTTTTGAAATGAACAATGACTTATTTTTGGAGGAACTACAAAACGCTTTCGAGCATCCTCGGTGAGCATGGCATCAGCCATTGCTGTCAGAATGAGCCTGTTTTATGCCCTTAATGAAGGAATTTTCAATATCATGGTGGAATCCGACAACGCTATTTTGTCTCCAAATTACATTCCATTTCCTTTTTCAATATCATGGTTGAAGACGAGTTTTTTTTTTTTAATTTTGGGGCGGGTTCGAGAGGATAAAATAATATTTAATTTTAAGACTTGTTGAGGCTAGGTTAGATATGTTCTATATCGGGTTAAGGTTCAGATCATGCAAAAAATTGCCGCGCTCCATTGCCATCCCTAAATTAGTCATGGGCTCCAACTTATTCAAATTCATCAAAAAAAGTTCAAGATATTTTGTTGAAACTTCCGATTGATATTCGGTTCTAGCATATTTGTTTTGCATAATGCCAGAAAATGTCTCTAACGTCTGACTGAATAGTCGCTTTGGCCCATATTCTTTTTTTTAAAGTAATTTAGCCCCTAACGTTTTATTTTGGGTTAAAATGGCTCATTTGCGGACGAAAATTATTAGTCAAGTGACGATAAACAACTTGAAATTACTTGACAAAATGACACATCAAAAGAAAAAATATTTATATCATACGATTTTTTAAAATTTATTTTTTTGACTCATGTGTCATTCTGTAAAGTTGGCATATTTGTCTAAATGACACTGCTATCACGGTGTGCACTGCCATGTAAGTTTATCACGTCGTTTCAAGTCATTTATTGTCAGTTGACTAACAGTTTTTATTCGTATAGGGGTCATTTTGAGCCAAAATAAAATGTTGATGGTTAAATTATTTTAAAAAATTAGGACTAAAATAACTATTTAGTCAAACATTATAAATATTTTTTTACATCATGCCTATTTGTTCTTCGGATCTTCCGGCAAATTCATTCTGAACTTAGTGTAAATATGTGAAATGCCATTATATTATTTTTTAAAATTTAATTTTTAGATTTTATTTTTCGATAGTAAGTTTATGTACTGTTTTTTATTTAAAAAATTTAATCCCCGCTAATTTTTATTTACTTTTAGGCATAATGCCAAAAAATATTTTTAATGTTTGACTAAATAGTCACTTTAGCCCCTATTTTTTAAGCAATTTAACTCTCAAAGGTTTCATCTTGGGTCAAAATGCCCCCTCTACGGATGAAAATCGTTAGTCAACTAATGCTAAATGACTTGAAATGACTTGAGAATACTACATGACAGTGCACATCGTGATAGTAGTGTCATATAAGCAAATATGTTAACTTTACAAAATGACACGTTAGTAAAAAAAATTAATTTTATAAAAATTGTATAAAATATAAAATATTTTTTCTTCTAATGCGTCATTATGTCAAGTCATTTTAAGTTGTTTAGTGTTAGTTAACTAACACTTTTTACTCATGGAGGGACTATTTTGACTCAAAATGAAACATTAAAGATTAAATTGCTCCAAAATAAGGGACCAAATTGATTATTCAATCAAACGTTAGGGGATTTTTTTTAACATTATACCTTAATTTTATTAACAATTATTGACATAACAACTAAAAAATGTAATATATTTTCTTAGTTCTCTACATTTACGACTTTTATCAGTTTAACCTTTAAAAAAGTATAAAAATAGATGAGTGAAGAATTATATTGTTCAATACAGATAATTTTGGTTTATTTTTAGGCATAATGTCAAAAATGTCCCTAACGTTTGACTGAATACTTATTTTGGCCTCTTTTTTGAACTAATTTAACCTCTAACGTTTCATTTTGGATTAAAATGACTCATCTATAAATAAAAATTGTTAGCCAACTAATGATAAACATGTTAAAATGACGTGACAAACCTACATGACAATGCACATCGCAATAACAGTATTATGTAAACAAATATGTTGACTTTTCATAATTATACATCAGTCAAAAATATTTTTATACAATCGTATAAAATATAAAATATTTTTTCTTCTAACGTGTCATTATGTCAAGTCATTTCAAGTTGTTTATCGTCAGTTGGCTAACAGTTTTCATCCGCAAAATGGTCATTTAGCCCCAAAGTGAAACGTTGAGGGTTAAATTTATTCAAAAAAAAAATAAGTGCCAAATAATTATTCAGTCAAATGTTAGGGGTTCTTTTCGACTTTATGCCTATTTTCTAAGACCAAAGGTCAAATTAATAAAAGCTTTAAATGTAAAGATCAAAAAGTTAGTTTATCTTTTTATAGCGAAAGAATCAAAATTCTCAAATAAAAATTAGTAAAAAAACTCAATACCGTAAAGATATTAGAACTAATTTTTTTTAACAATGACATTTGAATTTTATTAAACACCATAAAAGATATTAAAAATACAATGTATCAAAAAGAGAGAAAATAAAGGGACTAGCACTAAAAATCTCATACAAATGTGCAAAGAAAATCAAGCACTTCCATGGAGATCAACATACCATAAAAACCCAAAAATTTTCATGAATCTCCTTGTCTCTAGCAAAAAGAGACGCTTTACAAAATAAAAAGTAGTGATGAGCAAATCAAACTATCAGCCAAATTGCTCCACTGCACAGTTTTGATTACATCAGCTAACAAACCATCAAAATGGGAATCAATTTTTCTATGACCACTGACAGAATCAAATCAAAAAACTAGAGCTGTGAGGATCTTTATACGGGCACCAAACGATTATTAAGGTATGCTAAAATTGTGCTAAACGACAGATGAGACGAACCACAAAAGCCAATGTAAAGCGTGCAATAAAGGCAGAGAAGACACTTGTATATTTAAACTTTTAGAGAGAAATGGTTTAGATTTAGCAATAAGTATTAGAACTGAATTTTAAATATTATGAAAAATTAATGTTTTGATATAATAATTAAAAAATAATTTTGGACTAAATTGAAAAAATTTTAAAATTGTCTTTAAGTCCAAACAACCTGAAAATAAGTTTATGGATGTTTTAAATGGTTTTGGTAAGGTTTAAAACGTTTTTAAGTAACCAAACACGGGTTTTCAAGGTACCTGTTTTGATACAGGGGACCTGTTTTAAAACAGTTTGAAACTGCCAAAACCCGTACCGAAACAGGGCTTGTCCGTTTCGAGTCAGTTTCGATACGAAGGGTTTGTCATTTCGAAACACCCCTTTGGTGTTTCGATACGCCCAACAGTCCAAAGCTCCCTGACGACTATTTTCCCAACGACATTTTAAATTGCAGCTCAACTGTCACTCGTTTCGATACCGATCAAAGAGCGTTTCGAAACGACTAGAGGCGTTTCGATACGACGTGCAAACTCAATGGGAGTATAAAAGAGAACTCCAAACATCAAGAGAAAACTAATGCTTCAATTGTCAACAACATAATGATAAAGAAATTGTCTTAGATCTTAATTGTACATTTTCTTGTATAGACAACACTTGTGAGCTTAATTGTCAAATTTACTCAAGTGTTTAAGTTTTGGGTGAAAGTTTATAGTGCAAACAAATATCTATTAGAGAGATTTCAAGTTTGCTTAGAATTTATCTTGTGAGAGAGTGCTTGATCAAGCTTTGGATAGAAAGCTTAATCGTTGTAACGGTTTTCTCCTAAGCTGAGAAAAGAGGACGAAATCCTTAGTGAATTTGTTTGAAATCCTTAGTGGGAGCTAAAGAAGTGGATGTAGGTGCTTGTTAGAAGGCCGAATCACTATAAATCTTTGTGTCTTTTGTCTATCTTTCACCTCGCACTAAAACATCCAAAAATTCAACTTCTGCACACTTGGCGAGCTATAACGGTTGAAGGAAATCGAACACAAAAACCTCAACATATTAAAATAACACAAAAACACAAACACTTTATATTTAAACTAATCCAAATTCTAAATTCCAAAATCCGACAAAGTTAACTCAACAAGTGGTCCTCAATAGAAAAAACTAATATTCATCTTAAAAGACATGTATTCAAATTATTTTATTTGTAAAATGTCTATACATTATCAAGACTTAAGAACATCAATAACAAATAATACATAATTACAAGACAATTCAAAAATATTCCGGCAAAGGTTCATGGACCAAATAAATGGAGAAGCAAGGTTACAGTCATCTATGAACCTAATAAATGGATATCGATCAAAGTTTCTCCTCCTTTCTTTTCATTAACGTGGGTAAAGGTCGCAATAGTAGCCATTTTATACAATTGGAGGGTTGTGCCTCAATTTTTTTACAATGACGATTTTAAGTCTATAGTTTAACTTTTGCTACTTTTAATTTTTAGATTAAATATTTTATAGATTTCTATCCCTTTCAATATTTGATTCTTGCTCTCTGGCATAACAAATAAATTAAAAGATTTCGCCGTATGATTAAAGAATATTTTCTTTTTCTTGTCTAAAATTTTACAATTTTTCTTACACTTTTGTTCATTTATTTTCTGTTAACTAGAAACATAAGCATGAGACTGATACAAGAGTTTTATGATATGACCTTGCTCTTTATATGTTACAGTTAAACTAACTGGAAAGTACACTAGTTGAGAGATTGTAACCTGCATAGGCATAGCTAACGGGATTATGGACGCTGCTGCAGCAGCTACTTTCAGGGTTCAGATTCTTGGCGCTCTGCTGGAGACCTAGGAGGACTTGATTGCGACAAACTCGGATCCTTCATCATAGTTTCGGCATCCTTCTCAAAGCCTGTTTGATTCAACGAGATGGTAAAATATATGATCGACAATCTACTAACAATTTTCTTTTATTTCAACAACATTCTTCGTTTTCTAATTCTCTGTTTCAAAACCTGCAAGTATTTTATCATTCTCAATATAATAGGCTGAGTTTATTCGTACCGGCATTAGACGGTAAAGGAGGTGATGTGGTTTCCATTTCGTAAGACTGGACTAGATCTTCGAACTCAAGATCGATACCAAAGAGATCTTCATCCTCGATAAGGTCAAAGGTATCGGGAAGCAAGTCGGCAATGTCAGTGCCATCTTCCTCCTCACCATCCACCTGGTGATGCATCATCCAATAGTCCCGGTACCATGTTGATGTTGTAACCAGTTCCCACCATTCGGGTGAGAAATCCTCCACTTGGCGATAAACAGCCGGAATAAAAAGAGGGGCATTTGGGTTCAATGTCGACCTTACTCCGGAAACTAGAGCCATTCTATCAATTGCTTTCACTTTCTTCTGTACCACAAATATACAAGAATTTAAACAAAATCAACAGTTAAACAAATGATTAATGCTGGTAAAATTACTGCAAAATGAGCTGTTAGCAATGACATGACATATTTAAACAAATAATCAGAGATCAGAATAAAATCTTCAGGTTAATATAGTCTCTCCAAAAAAGCATACACCCAAAATCTAGAGCGGACTTGGAAAGAGTAACTTGAACTCAGGAAAATGGCCAAGTATTTAGCTAAAGAACCGGGAGTAAAAAGCAGTAAAGAAAACAGGGAGAATGTAGATTGCAAATGTGTTTTGGGATGGATTTGAAACCAACAGAATGGCCTGGTACAGTGTCGAAGACACTTGTTAGGACGGACGATGGTGGCGACGCGCATGCAAGGACCTTGTCATCTTAAAAGGAAAGGAAGGACCCGTAATATACCCATCGAGAGACCCATTCCCACCCAACATAAGGTTTATATGCCCTACAAAACTCTTGTGCAGTACCAAATTGGAGTCCAGCTTTCCTAGTAGAGATCTACAGTCTACACACTCCCAATAAAAGCTCAATAGCTTAAATAGTCAAGAATCAAGATGAAAACATTTCCTCTTTTCTAACTTCACAACTGTGTTGAATCAAAGTACAAAGAATCCCAAAATTTATCAAGTAACCGAGCAATTTCAAAATAGGGTGTATATTTTATCTGAGTTCTTCATGATCACCAATCAGCCTATGTAAATGAGTATAGCCTCTATATTCAAATTTACCTTTCTAATCAGCTGACACCATTTCAGTTTGAAACTCATTTCTCAAAATTTAAAAACAAAATTCCTCATCTAAACACACTCTTCAAAACTCAGATCACTAAATAGCAAGTCAAGAGATCAAATCATCACCGTCAATTATTAATCTATCTAATCATGGCAAAGAGCACAATCATGTAAATTGTAAGCTGAAACATCTTTAAGATCACACACCCAGGGAAATCGGAGGAACAGAGAACTCACTACCCATATATTTAAACTTACTCCATTCAAATTTTCAATCCAAAAATTCAATTTCTTTTCTCGCAACTCATCTTTCAACTTCTTACCAACCAAACAACAGATCAAAACACACACAAAGACTGAGAGAGACGGATTAAAAACTTGAGAGATTCAATCTAGTGAGTACCTTATACGCAGCGTAATCCAAAACTTTCTCTTCAACTTTATGGCAGCGTAATCCAAAACTTTCTCTTCAACTTTATGGCAGCGTATCCGTTGAAGATGGTACCTTTATATATGGGGAGGGAGGACCGAACCTGTTTAGGTTCGGTTATGGAAGGATAAGGTTCGGTGTACCGGATTCAAGAACTTCGAGAGAGAGAAAGGTGGCGGGCCGCGGGATGGTGGGACAGGTCAACAACCATTGTCGGCTCTTGGTAGACCTGTAAGCGTGTTTGCCTTTTGTTGACTTTGACTTCCCCTATTTTCTACTTTAAAAAAAAAATAGTTACTCCATATATATTAAAAAAGGTATTTTTAACTTTAATAGCTTGTCAATAGTTATTTGGTATGTTATTAGTTGAGTTTTCTTTTTATGAATGTTATATCTAATTCTAATCCTATCTAGAGGGGAGGGGAGTGTTTCTAGTGGGCTTAGAACCCATTACCTAAGAGAATATAAGGGAACAAAGATAATCAGCTTGACCAACCAACCGAATATGGTTACTCTTAGTTGAGTTTTCTAACTACGTAAACGAACGCAAACGGACATTGAATATTGTTTATTTTTTATTTCATATTTTTAATGTATGTTTTTAATTTTTTAAATATAATATTTTTGTTTTGAAAAATAATAAATGTAAATGGACATATGTTAATAAATTTAAACGAACATAAACAAATGAATTACCAAATGTTAACGAACGTAAATGAAAGAACGAACCATTTGTTTGTGTTCATTCATTTAATTAAACAAATATAAAATTTTATTCATGTTCGTTCGTTTAATAAATAAACGAACATAAACAAACTTTTCGACGAACGGTTCGCTGAACGTTTAGTTCGTTTAAAACCCTAAATAGTTATATATATATAATATATTCTAAATTGATATTTCTAATATTAAAACTTAATCATATTTGTGAAGTTAAAATTGACTTAACTGTTATGAATATTTATTTATATGATTGTATACCAGTTAAAATGCTCTAAATTTGAATTACATGATAGAGAGATTGAATGTAAATCATGCGTGAAACATGATAGTTAAAATTGGTTCTAATAACCAAAATTCTCATAAATAAAAAATAGTATGAGATGATCATATATTAAAGGCATGTGTTCTTGAAGACACACAAGACATAACTAATAACAAAATTGTAGAAGAGTTTCAAGTACCTGAAATAAAGATTGAAAAGAGATCTCGACAAGTTATGTCAATACAATAATAGAATGGAACCAAAAATAAAAAGGTTGTTGACGACAATTTTACATAGAATACTTTTGTAGAAGTAAAGATTTAGGGTTTAAGGATTATAGTTTAGGGTTTCAAGCTATAACTTTCCTCCAATTTTCTCCAATGGCAATTGCTTCAATCCCTATCAGTCTAATGTTGTTACCTAACGTGTTCATCATAGGATCATACCACAAGCTTGTCACGTTCTTGTACCTCCCCGTCACATTCAAGTTGAGTTAAGCATCAGGTTCATCTCTTCTACTGTGATCCTATAAAGGGTAGTTACACCACTTCTCCCAACAAACTCTTTGGTTTGGTCTCAACATCTTGCAGGACTATCTCTTGTTCTACGATGTTATTACTCCAGTTTTTACAAGACTTGGAATCAACATATCTTCTTTATCTTACACCAATGTCCTTCTTGAAACTGCAAATGAGGCGTCCACCGGGGGATATAATTGTAGAGTCTTGTATTTAACTTCTGAGGTACAAGCACTACTCATGGAACTCGAGATCGACTGGGAGGCTTTGGTGTTGGAAGAATCGAGATTAGAGTTTGAGCGCACTAACAATAGCATGGTTACAACCAATGAATCATCGATCGAGGAGATGTTAAAGAGGGTCAGAGTAGAAGATGCACATGAAGAGAAGTGCGTGATATGTTCCAACAATCGGGCTTAGGGTTTCAAGTTTACAGTTTAGGGTTTTGAGTTTATAGTTTCATGTCTAGAGTTTTTATTTTTTAAATTTACTAAGGTTGGTATTTGATCCAATTATTTTAAAAATATATTATATATAAAAAATAATTTAATTAAAATTTTATTTAAAATAAAATTTATAATTATATGTTGAGTCCTTGAGATTTTTAATCTTTATTAATTAATTTAATGGCGTTCATCGGTGTTCAACTACTTTTGCTCTCAACTTTCTCAGCATCCAAACTACATTTTCTACTCTTAAATGATCAAATTATAACTCTCTTGGTTTCTCTTTTTGATTCTTCCATTGATTCTTGAATTTCTTCTTGGAGATTTCACTCAAATCATGACAATTAAGGGGAAATCCAACTATTAGAGGTGATTTTCGTTTCTCTCCTCTAATCAAAGGTTCTTTACTGAAATTCCCAAGTTCTTGACTCTTTTGATTTGTTTTCTAATGAGTTTTAATTATTTAATTGTGAAAATTAGTTAAACAAAGGTTTAATTAATGAGATTATGTGATTTTCATATTGGATATGTTTTTTGAGTTCTTGATTGATTCTAAACATGATTTTGATGTTAAATGATGTTAATATGATGGTTTTAACATTAGAATCCAGAAACTACGTGAATTTCTAATTTTCTAGGTTGATAGTTATGTGTTTTTGAGGTGTTGAGGTGGTTTAATGTATTCTGGAGATATAAGGTTGCTTTTGTATGATAATTGAAGGTAATTAATGGATTGAATCGTTAGGTTTGGCTGGGTTAAGTGTGGACGATGTTTGATGTTGATTTTGGTAGTTTTGGTGAGGTTTTGGCTAGTGTTTGAAGAGAATTGTTATGAATTGATATTGTTGAGTTTGTGAATGCATTTTGATGCATTGAATCCTCTATTTTTGTGTGGTAAAATCAGGGGAGGTCGATCCTCAAACTTGAAGCATTGTTTCGGAAGCTTTGGAGGTGTCATTCGCATCGACGAATGATGTTTTACATTGTCAGTAAGTGAGAACGTGATTTACAACGTTGAAATGGTTTAAAGGTTACTTTAGGAGTTTAAATTAAGCTTGAAACGCTGGTTGAAACTCGGAAGTAAGCATGATGAGATTTCTCCGTCGGTCTTGTTTTGGCGAAATTAGTTTTGTGCACTTGTTTTTGAATTACATGGTACCTACTATTTAAGCATGATTTAAGTATGTTTTATATTGATTTTGATTGTATATTGATGATGAATGCATTTGGAATATGGTTCATGTAAGTATGAGGAATACTTGTTAATGCATGGTTTAATGAATTGAAAATGGTTTTGGATGTTGCTTATAAAAATAGTGAGGTACATGATTAATAATGAATTATATTTGCACGTGATGTGGTTTAAAATGTTATCGGATATAGTTTCTCAGCCATAGGATTGATAGTGCACTATAAATAAGTTGCCTCCGGTGTTGAGGGGTTTATGTGTATCGAATACTCCACCACGAGTTCCTAACAATTGAAGGGTTATATGGTACCAAAAACTCTCGTTAGCAGATTATGCATCTAACCGATGATTAGGGTTGTGATTGTACCTGTTTGTGAATGTACCTTTATTTCGGTTGAGATAACATGAAGTGTTGAGAGGACACTTGTTGAATCTGTGTATCCAATGTAACGTTTTTGATAGTGGAATTGGTTTATGATCACTTGAAAGCCAATATAATTTTTAATGTATCATGTTGATGGATTATAATGTTGGTTTATCCTTGTTTACTCTTTAAGCCTTGCATATTGGTTGTTATGCATGAGAAAGCTTAAATTGAGGGTTAGCAAATGAGATTTTGCTGTTGATCCATGATACATGTTGCATATGGTTTAATTTGCTGGTTTTCAGAAATGTTAAGTGCATGGTTTTCAAGGCATGATGTTTTATAAGATGATTGAAATGATTATTTCAATGTGTTTTGGAAAATGGTTTAAATAGCATTGCTGGTGTTTTGTTTTGAGCACTCCTCACTAAGCCTAGTGTGCTTACGCTCTCTTTGTCCATTAATGCAGAGAATTAAATGTTGGAGGCAGCGAGAAAGCGAGGGAAATCCAAGGACTTGAATAATTTAAAGTATGATTTTTGAACTAGACTAGTAGTAAAAAAGGCAATATGGTTCATTATTGATTTGGGAGGGATTTTGCTAAATTCCCTGTTTGAGCAAGTTTGTATTGTTATTTTGGGTTTGTAAATGGTCTTATATGTTTGGTAATTGCTTTTGACTATGATTTGGACATTAAATGGTTTGGTTTCTAGGAAGCATGCCTCTAGACTTTCAAGTGAAGCATGATGCCATGTTATAATCTTGTTTCAGTGTTGTTTTGATGTGGTTTGATCTTGAGAATAGATGTGTATATGTTTGAAGCTTGTTAGTATGTGTTTGAATCCTTGAAAGCATGAAAAACCAGAAAAATTAGACATTACAAGTCTGAGCGTATCGATACATGAGAGACTGTATCGATACGAGTATGCATTTTTAGGCATGGCGTGTTGAAACATGGGAAGATGTATATGTACAAGTTTGTGCATTTTGGCTAGGTGTTTTTGTACACGAAGGAGTGTTTCGGTACATTTTTGAGCTACTCGAATCTAGGTTTTGAAAATTATAAAAACGTATCGATACACTTTCCCGTGTACCGATACGGGCAGTTGTTAATTCAGTTAATGTGAACTTTGGAAGTTTCAGTTTCTTACGTTTTAGTCCATGACCTTTGTGAATGTAATTGTATGAGTTTAGATGATCATTTTAAGTTGAAATTTGACATGAAAGCATGGGACCTGACTAATTAAGTTTTGGCAACTTCATATCTAATAAAGCCCTTGTAAATTTCTAGATTTGCAATTTGGTCCCTTAATGTTCGTGTTTGCAAATGAATGTCTAATCAATGTCCAAATTGAATGAGAATTGAACCGTTGCCAACATGTTCACCTTAGGTTAATAATTTGCATGTAGACAAGATAAAAGAAAAAAAATGGACGTAATTCGAGTAATCTTTTCACGAGTTTGTTTTTGCAAACCCAATGTAGCTCGCTTAATTCGGTCTGGCGGCTAGGCCAGGTCGGGGGTGTTACAACTATTTATAAGGGAATATGCGTAGTGCATGTAGCACGAGTTAGGCATTCATATATTCGTCTAAAACTTGCATCTGTGGTAGCTGACAGAAAATGGAAATGATGGGTGAAACGCGCCGTCCATGGATAACGAGTTTTATCAAATTCGTCGTGCATGGACGGCAAGTTGAACCTATCATTTCCATTTTTCTAACATCTACCACAGATGCAAGTTTATGATGACTATATGCATTCTTTTCAAAGCAAGAATCGGAGCATTTTTCGATTGCGCAAAAGCACAACGGACACACCGTCCTATAAATAAACACAAGTATGTAATGGTGGAGAAAAAACGTGACCCAAAAAATATTCGAACACAACGAAACTTTTGCATAAACACCCATATAAAAGTCATCTTTGGTAGGCTTTTGAACGCAAGATTTGGAGCATTTTTTGAATGTGCAAACCAATAGCTTTTTTGATATTCAAGTTTAATACTTTTGGCATCATATGAAAATGAAAGTACATATGAAATTGAATACATGTATTCATTCACCATAGTACAAAACAATTAAAATTATATTTCTCATGATGTAACTACATAAGAAATTAATGAAATCAATCATTTTCACATGAATGCCTACTTCTTTGATCCGTGGTGGGTTGTTTCTGTCAGAACGAGGGTCGTCAACATGAAATATCACACGCAGTACCTCCATTTTCATTATGGAAGCATAAGGGTGCTACATGGAATAACCATGAAGTTGTTGACCATGATCAACTTTACATCTTTATGAAGCTATGTAATATTTCATTCCAAGAAGAAGACCATGTCGAGGCTGACGTTGAAATTGGTACGCAGAGACTTACTCAACATACCTAATGTTGTAAGGAGAGCTTTGTTGGTTGAAATTATCGAAAAAATTGTTACAAAGTATACAATCCAAGACGATAATAAGAGAAAATAAAATAAAGAAATAACTTTAATCAAATAAGAAGAGAAGAATTCTAAAACCAGATTAAAGTTGAGGCCTGCGAAGAGCAATTTCCTTAAGACAAATTTCGACCACTCCGCAGTGCTTGAGTTTGGTTGGTCGTTCGTCTCCCAGGATACAACAACAAGAAGATCTTCGACAGAAGCACGAACTGAAGAGATCTCGAACTAGAGCCTTGTCTTAGCCTATCACCGGTTGAAAGAAAAACGAGAGAGAAAACGTTTTTGGAGTGATTTGAAACTGAAGAGAAGCATCCTTTGTTGAGTGTGTAAAAGTTATATTATTTACACCCTTTTTAACCCATATTTCTGCTGCATTCAAGCATCATTGCATTGCATTTAGGTTAGTTTTCAATAAAACATCACAATTATATAAAAGGCACGGATTCTACTAAAAGATGGTGTATTTTGCAGGTAACTGCCATGGTTGACGATGAAGGCAGGCGCAGGGCAGATAAGCAGGAAAGCTGAACTGGACAAGTAGCCGAAGAAGACGAACCTGTCATGGACCTGTCACGACAGCAAGGTGACAGCAGATTTATGAAGAGGAAAAGTCAAGTGGACCTCGATAGATAGAGAAAAATCTGCTCGTCTGTCGTGTGGAAGCCAAATAATTTTCTAAGCCCCGGATCAAAAGATATGTCAAGCCAAAGCTCAAGGAGAGGAAATTCCTAAAAGCTAGGATGCGGCTGGAAAGTAGGAGACTTTAGAGATTTAGTCTTTATTAGAATCTTACTTTTAATTAAAGTTGTAATCCTTGTTACCTTAGATGACTTGAGCCCAAAGCTTATATAAGGGCATAGATTTAACCTAGAAACGACGCTCTTGATAACCGATTACCCCATAACCGAAACCAAACCCCTGTCGTCCACCCGTCACCGACATGTTCTAAACTCCCCCTAGGGCTACGGGTTGTTTTGTAAAGTAGTTGCAAGGGTTGCTTTGTTTTAGGATTTTTCAAGTTCAATAAAATAAACTTCAAGTTCTTTTATCTTGGTTTTAATATCTTGTAAGAGCATCGGGAGAGCATTGTGAGGTTATCTATTTACTTAGCATCGGGAGAGTTAAGTATACGAAAGAGATAAAAGCGCGTTCTCTAGTTTATAGTTGAACCATCTCGTGCTTAGGGATAAGACGAGGTTAAGTGGCTAAAGAAGAATTCATACACATCGGTGTTCATCCTTCGATTCACGCCGGGAGGTATCATCAAAGACGTGATCATCGACAGACTTGTGCCTAGGGATAGGGCAAGGCAGATCTGGGATTCTTGCCAAACTTGAAGTACGGAGTTGGTGTGTCTGCTGCCGCGACTGCCAACGGACAGACGTCGCGACAGGTGCTGTCGGCGACGGGTGCGACGACAGAACTGGAGATCCTAAGCAATTCAATACCTGCGCTACCGAGCAATTCAATACCAGCCCATTCTCTCTATCTTGATAACTCAATCTTTTATTTACGCTTTTCTTATTATTCTCGTGACAACTCTCAAATATTTCTTTTACTTTCGTGCAGTAAATCAAGGTGAAGTCATTAGCCCAATCCCTGTGGAGACGATATCCGATACTTCGTATCACTTTACTACTTGCGTCGTGTACACTTGCACTACAATTGCGATAGTCTATTTTACACGCAACAAGTTTTTGGCGCCGTTGCCGGGGATTGGCAACATAACTACATCTTTCTTTTATTGCACTTTTTGCCTTTATTTTTATTTTCGTTTTTATTTTTAGTTTTTCTTTTGTGTTTTCAACTCTTGCTTTTCACGAGATTTTCTTGTTTATGCGCAAATCTAAAAGAGGTGAAGATCCTCAATATAAATTAGATCCGGAGATTGAACGTTCCTTCAATCTCAAGAAACAACTTCGCCGACTCTTAGACAGAAACGAATATCTCGAAGAACAGCTAGAGAAGATGGGCCATAACCAACCTGCTGGTGGTTTCATACCACCCCTTGGCGATAATAACCCACCTGTCGTCGACCCGCCTGGGGCAGGTGGACGACAGTCATGTCGTGACTACATGCTGAACGATCATGTAGAGCTGGAGACCACGCTGCCGGATATTGATGTTGACAACTTCGAACTTAAACCTGTCATGTTTAGTATGATCAACAATGCCGGGTAGTTTGGTGGTTCTGCGACAGAAGATGCTAGGGAGCATCTCAAAACGTTCCAGGAGATCTGTGGTTCGTTTAGACTGCCAAGAGTTAGTCCGGAGATACTGAGGCTTCGGTTATTCCCCCATTCATTGAGGGACAGAGCTAAAACTTGGTGGAATAAACTTACACCGGGTTCTATTATGACTTGGGCAGATCTAACTCGTGAATTTTTATCTCGTTTTAATCCTTCGCATTTATCTGAGCGATTACGTAACGAAATTGCTACTTTTCAACAGGAAGATGACGAGCCGATGCACGAGGCCTGGGACAGATTTACAACTCTTCTACGAAACTGCCCAATGCATGGATTCCCTGTCTGGAATCAGGTAACTAAATTCTATAATGCTGCTAACTTACAAACTCGTATTCGCATTGATTCTGCAGCAAATGGACTATTGTTGGATAAAGATCCGGACGAGGCATTGCAAGTTCTGAAAAACCTAGCCAAGAATGAGGAGCAGTTTCCGACAGCTAGAAGAGGAGGTAAACGGGTACTTGCTGTCAAGGACTATGAGGCCGACAGCACTATGAAATCACAGGTAGCATTCCTCACTAAAGCCATGAAACACTTATTGAATGAAGAGGACTTACGAGGGTTTGCTGTCGAGGAAGTTTGTGCTACTTGTGAGGGAAATCATAGTAGGGATGAGTGCCCTATAAATATAGAAGAGGGAAAATATGTTGGAAATTACAAGCCAAACTACAATTCCAACAACTACAACCCTAATTGGAGGAAGGATCCCAAATTTTCCTGGAGTAACCCTAACAATGCCCTGAATCATCAAGCACATCATCAGAATCAGGGGGGTCCTAGATTGTTGACGCGACAGCAACTGCAGCCGCAGAACCTGCCGCAGCACCTGCCACCGCAGCAGCAACAGCAGCCACCACCTGCCACGAGAAGTGAATTGGAGCAGACTCTGGCCACTTTTATGTCTCAGACTGGCACATACATGGATAATATTAATCAGTTTGTCAAGAAGACGGAAAATTTTATAGATGAAACCAAGATGAGAATGACAAACCATGAGGCCACCTTGAAATCTCTAGAGACACAAATGGGTCAGGTGTCGCAGCATATTAAACCGAGGCAGAATGGAGGTTTCCCTAGCAATACTGAAAATGCTAGACCGCCCCCACATGAGCAATGTAAGGCAATTACTACTAGGAGTGGGAAAAAGCTACCAGGGCCGGAAAAAGAAGTTGATACAGAAAAGGAACCTGCCTTGGATAAACCTGCCGAGGAAGCTGCCCCGACAGGTGACAAACAGACTGCTGCCGATGAGCCTGTCACGACAGCAGAAGCGACAGAGGAAAAAAAGATGAATATCGTCCTCAGATTCGCATGCAGTGGGAAGGGCATATTGCTGATTATCGACCCCCACCACCCTTCATTCAACGGATACAGCAAGCTAAGCATGAATCTCAACTTAAAAAGATTTATGATATTTTTAAACAGGTTCATATTAATATTCCGTTGTTAGATGCTGTTAGGGAGATGCCCGGTTATGCTAAATTTCTCAAGGATGTCATGTCTAAAAAATCTAAACTTGGGGAATTTGAAACGGTAAGGATGCAAGAAGGTTGCATGAGTATTCTTCATCGGCAGCCACCCCAGAAAAAGAAGGATCCGGGGAGCTTCCTCATACCTTGCGTAATTGGCGACAAATTTGTGGGTAAGGCACTTTGTGATCTTGGTGCTAGTGTTAATCTAATGCCCAAATCTGTTTTTCAGAAACTAGGTATTGGCAAGGCGCGACCCACGACAGTTACCCTACAGCTAGCCGACCGCTCTTACGTTCACCCCGAGGGAAAAATTGAAGATATCCTGGTAAGAGTGGATAAACTTATTTTTCCTGCTGACTTTCTTATTTTAGATTGTGAGGCAGATGAGAATGCACCAGTCATCCTAGGGCGACCCTTCTTAGCCACGGGAAGATCATTGATTGATGTGGAGAAAGGAGAACTCACCATGCGCGTGAACGATCAAGAAATTAAGTTAAATGTTCTCCAAGCAATGAAACATGCCGATGTGGACGAGGAATGCAAGGCCATCATTGAGGTGACCTTTGATCAACCCTGCATCAGGTCGGGCTGCCGTGATATAAAGTTTGGTCACTGCTGTGACAGCCACCTACAAGCCTGTCATGACAGCAACGACGACAGCACCGACGACAGTGACTCCTCTGAATCCGATACATCTGATACTGAAGGTCATGAGGAGGTAAACTGGTTAGACCATCGTCCAGGTAAGTTATTCGAACCCTTGAATTACACTTCGGATAACCATTTAATCCAAAAGCCCTCTACTGTTGAACCACCTGTCTTAGAACTTAAGCCCTTGCTAGGGCAGCTTAAGTATGCTTATCTTGGTTGTGATGACACACTGCCCGTAATCATCTCTGCTAAGCTGCCGCAGGAACAGGAACGACAGTTGGTCGACATGTTGAGGCGGCACAAAAGGGCGATAGGATGGACGATAGCAGACATTCAGGGCATTAGTCCGGCAATCTGTATGCACAAAATCCTCCTAGAGGAAGATCATAAGCCGACTATTGATGCCCAAAGGCGGTTAAACCTTGCGATGAAGGAGGTAGTGCGTAAAGAAATAATTAAATGGTTAGATGCAGGTATTATTTACGCCATCTCCGACAGCAAATGGGTAAGCCCGGTGCAATGTGTTCCCAAGAAAGGAGGCATGACCGTGATAACCAACGAAAACAACGAGTTAATCCCAACCAGGACTGTGACCGGTTGGAGGGTTTGTATGGACTATCGGAAGCTTAACAAAGCTACCCGAAAGGACCACTTTCCTTTACCCTTTATTGATCAAATGCTTGATAGATTAGCGGGTAAATCTTATTATTGTTTTCTTGATGGTTATTCAGGATATAATCAAATTGCTATTGCACCGGAGGACCAAGAGAAAACGACTTTCACATGCCCCTACGGAACATATGCATTTAGGAGGATGCCGTTCGGCCTATGTAACGCACCTGCCACCTTCCAAAGATGCATGATGGCTATATTCTCCGATATGGTAGAAGACTTCCTTGAGATCTTCATGGATGATTTTTCCGTCTTTGGAGACGATTTTGAGAGCTGCCTCGGCAACCTTAAAAAGGTACTTGAAAGATGTGAAAAAGCTAATCTTGTTCTTAATTGGGAAAAATGCCATTTTATGGTAGATGAAGGGATAGTTTTAGGCCATAAGATTAGCTGCCATGGGATAGAAGTCGACAGGGCAAAAATAGAGGTCATAGAGAAGCTGCCGCCGCCAACCACAGTCAAGGGCATTAGGAGTTTTTTAGGGCATGCTGGTTTTTACAGGAGATTCATTGTAAATTTCTCAAAAATCACGAAACCCCTATGTCATCTCTTAGAGCAGAACCGACCCTTTGACTTTAATGAAGAATGTACTGAAACATTCAAGGTTCTGAAGGAAAAACTAGTGACAGCCCCCATAGTACAGCCACCAGACTGGACACAGCCGTTTGAGATTATGTGTGACGCTAGTGACTATGCTGTCGGGGCAGCACTTGGGCAGCGCAAGGACAGGCTGTTTCATGTCATATATTATGCCAGCAAAACATTAAATGATGCCCAAGTAAACTATACCACCACAGAAAAGGAGCTGTTAACTGTGGTGTTCTCCATCGACAAGTTTCGTTCC
The DNA here is from genome assembly GCA_958450335.1 of Hibiscus tridactylites. Lineage (NCBI taxonomy): Eukaryota > Viridiplantae > Streptophyta > Magnoliopsida > Malvales > Malvaceae > Hibiscus > Hibiscus tridactylites. Next base: position 68,209,387 of record OY288266.1, on the reverse strand, counting down.
TATATACTTGGGACGAAAGTAATAGTGCACACCGACCATTCTGCCCTTAAGTACTTGTTTGCAAAGAAGGATGCAAAGCCTAGGTTGATACGATGGATCTTGCTATTACAAGAGTTTGACCTTGAGATCAAAGACAAAAAGGGGACAGAAAATCAGGTGGCAGATCACTTGTCGAGGTTGGAGATGGGACAGAGTCTACCCATTGATGAGACACACATACTTGAGACCTTCCCAGATGAGCAACTCTTTGCTGCCGCAATAGCTGTCGCGATAGCCATGGCGGCAGGTAAGTCTTCTAACCTTCCCTGGTATGCTGATTTCGTTAATTTTATAGTTAGCGGAATATTACCTTCTGATCTTACTTATCAAGCCAGGAAGAGGTTTCAAAATGATGTTAAACATTATTATTGGGACGAACCTCTTCTTTTCAAAATGTGCGCAGATCAGGTTATAAGGAGATGTATACCACAAGAAGAACAAGAAGACATTCTCCATCACTGTCATGCTTCACAATATGGAGGACACTTAGGAGGCAATAAAACTGCTGCCAAGGTGCTGCAGTCAGGGTTCTACTGGCCGACACTATATAAGGATGCACAGGAATTTTACAAAAACTGTGACAGGTGCCAGCGGACAGGTAACATCTCGAGGAGAAACGAGATGCCACTGCAGAATATTTTAGAAGTCGAAATCTTCGATGTTTGGGGGATTGATTTTATGGGACCTTTTCCATCTTCGTGTGGAAATCTGTACATCCTCCTAGCAGTGGATTATGTCTCCAAGTGGGTAGAAGCAATCGCAACTCAAAAGAATGATGCCAAAACGGTCCAAAAGTTTTTGCACAAAAACATCTTTTCTAGATTTGGCATCCCTAGGGCGATTACCAGTGATGAAGGGAGACATTTTGACAACAGGGTAATTGCTGCCGCCTTGAGAAAATATGGTGTCAAGCACAGGATCGCGACAGCATACCACCCACAGACCAATGGATAGGCGGAGATATCCAATAGGGAAGTGAAGAACATTCTTGAAAAAATGGTTAAACCAACTAGGAAAGATTGGTCTTTGCTTCTGAATGATGCATTATGGGCATACAGAACAGCTTTCAAGACTCCATTGGGCATGTCTCCATACCGTTTGATTTATGGGAAAACCTGTCACTTGCCTGTCGAGATAGAACACAAGGCATATTGGGCAATCAAGGCAGTAACATGGACTTGGACAAGGCAGGCCAGAAAAGGCTGTTAGATTTAAATGAGATCGATGAAATACGGACAATGGCCTACGACAATGCAAGGATTTACAAGGAAAAGACTAAGAAGTGGCATGACAAGAAATTGCTGCCACGACAGTTCTGCCCAGGACAGCTTGTGTTGTTGTTTAATTCTAGGTTGAAACTCTTTCCAAGGAAGCTCAAATCTAGATGGTCCGGCCCGTTCCAAGTAGTTCAAGTTTTTCCCCATGGTGCCATTACAATTCAATCACTAAAGGACGGGCACCAATTCAAAGTCAATGGACAACGCCTCAAGCACTATCAAGGGACTGAAGCCCCAGGAATACAGGAAGTGGTTACTTTAGGTGATGCCCCACAAGGCATCCCTAATTTAACCTAATTTTTTATTTTTATTTTTATTTTTTTATTAATATTATTTATTAGGAATTAGGTTTATTTAAATAATGTTTTGTTTTTATAATTTCAGTTTTTAGGAAATAAAGGAGTCAAGAAGAAAAGGAGAAGTGACCCAAGCCCACCGCCCATCCATCAGCCCACTAAAGCCCATTTATGGAAGCCTGTCGTTTCGGCTGCCGGCGCAGACGGACTTGACAGGCTGTCAACAGACGGCCTCTGCAGACGTAGAAGCGTGCGGCAGACGCACAGCAGACGCATTAATGCGTGTCAGACGCGTCAGACACGCTATATCCAATCTGCCGCCCCGTTATTCCCGTCTGCCATTGCGGCATTAAATGGGCAGATCCTCGACCGCTATATAAACCCCTTCCCATTTTCATTTTTTCATCACTTCTGATTTTTCTCTCTTGTTATTCTCCTCTAGTTTTATCTATTTTCTCTCTTTTTCAGCCCTTGCAACCAAAATGTCTTCACGACAAACCCGTCAAAACACTGTTGCCACTTCTTCTTCAGCAGCAGCATCGCCATTCACCAAAAAGGAGCTATGGGAGGAGCGCGGCTTCATTTACAACAGAGATGCCCCTCTTTTTGGACTCCGGCCGTTCATTATGAAGGCCATAACAGCACAACTTTAGGAGGACTTTGCCGAGCAGCCGGCAGAGCTTAATGACACTTTGGTCCGAGAATTTTATGCGGCCATCGAAAGCAAAACGGCGACATCTGTCACCGTCCGAGGAGTGACAGTTCCCTTCAGCGCCAGCAGCATCAACCATGTGTTCGGCCTCTTCTTTGGCCCCAATGATGATGCTCACCAACAATTTTGGGACACCCTCGACGCTGCTGGACATGATGCTGTCATGAGGGAGCTGACAGAGGCGGGAACGACATGGAGCACAAGTAAGAAGAACCCCCACTCTGTCAATAGGGGGCAGCTACTCCCTGAAGCAAAACTATGGAATGCTTTCATTAAAAAGCGTATCCTGCCCTCGTCCCACCACACGAAAGTCAACAGACAGCGGTTGGCTCTCATCCAGTCCATTGTCCACGACAGGCCCATCAACGTGGGCAGGTACATGCGGGACAACATCCTCGATTGTGCTTTCCGCTCGGACTCACGACTATGCCTGCCATCCACCATCACCGCCCTCTGCCGTTGTGCTGCCGTACCGGAGGAGCCCTCAGACAAAATCAAGAAGGGCAGCGGATGGACAGACAACAACATTTCCAGTCTCATGGAAGTCATAGTCGTATCGCCCCTCAACGCCTTCGACCCAAACGCCCCTCCTGCTGATTCCGATGATGAACCTGCCACTGAACCTGCCCCAGAAGCTGCCACCAACACCGGTCCGACAGATCAGAACGCCCACATCCTTGCTACCATCCTGAGGGTAGAGGAGCGCCAAATGGGTTTGATGACTTTTATCCGTGACTTCTCAAATGCTACGGTAAATTTCATTACTAATACTTTGAATTTTTCGGATGTCATCTTCCCTACCTTCCCCGCCCATTATTTCAATATCCCCTCCCCCACTCCCACACCACTTGTCTCTCCCCATACACAATCTGCCACCTCCACACCATCCCCTGCCCAGACGGCAGCCGGCAACTCTCCAGCAGACACCTCCCCTCGAGGAACCAAAAGACCTGCCACTGATGACAGCCCTCTTCTCCGGAGGAATTTGGAGAGAGACTTTACAAGGGTGAAAAGAATTAAGCACGTGGCAGACAAGAAACGGCTGCCCAAAGCCAGCACCACCACTGATAGCAGCTGGGATAGTGGCAGCAGTTCTGACGTCCGACTAGTGGAGCAGCCTGCCCCTCAACCTGCCGATGAGCATCCCCCTCCACCTACCGATGGTCCTGCTGAGCAACCTGCTATTGAACCTGCCCAGCCCCCTCCTCAGCGCAGGCGCCGACATCAGATCCGCGTCAGCAGCAGCAGCGAGAGCAGCGCTTAAAAATTTAAGTCTTTATTTTCTCTTATTGCTGCCTGCCTTTATATTTTGTGATGTACTTTGTTTTTCTTTTTTCTTTCTCTCTTTTATTTTCCATTTCATTTTGCATTGAGGGCAATGCAACCCTTGAGTTTGGGGGTGGCAACCCTCCATATTTAATGGAGTCTTTAGCACATCTTTTAATTATTTGTTGTGTCTTATTATTTACTTTTTTTTTCGTAAAAAAAAATCAGAAAATTAAAACTGTTGGCTTAAAACTGTGAAGTTAACTTACCTGTCATGACGGCTCTGTCGTGGCAGCATCTTTAGGACAGGTTAAGGAAAAGTTTAGAGCCTTTCTATAGTTCTGAAAACTTAAACACTTTTGTGACTGTTATATTGCTTAGATTTCTTTTAGCCAAACTAGAATAGGAAGCTTAGAACTTGGATAGCCCCTAGAGGTGCCTAACACTGGCTCTAGGAAAGAAGTTTAGCAAAAGAAAAAGAAAAACCTAGAGGTGCCCGAAACCGGCTCTAGGAAGCTAACTAGAGGTGCCCAAAACTGGCTCTAGAAAAAATTTAGCTTGAAAATAGAAGAAAAAGAAGCATGAAAATGTGCCTTCTAAAAAAAATAAACTTTGGCATAAAAATTCGAGTTAAGGAGTTGAATATTCTAGTGAAACTAAGAGAGTCTTAGCATATAACTGTTCACAAGCATGCACACACTGCACGAGAGCTATAGGGAGATTCCGGACAGATCCTAACTTTTCCGACAGGTTGCTGCCGCCATAGAGAATGAGCGACGGGTAAGGGACAGTTCACTGTTTGAAGGCCAACACAAAAATTTTCATTTTTCTTTATGTTTAATTGCTTGAGGGCAAGCAAAGACTTGAGTTTGGGGGTGTGTTGAGTGTGTAAAAGTTCTATTATTTACACCCTTTTTAACCCATATTTCTGCTGCATTCAAGCATCATTGCATTGCATTTAGGTTAGTTTTCAATAAAACATCACAATTATATAAAAGGCACGGATTCTACTAAAAGATGGTGTATTTTGCAGGTAACTGCCATGGTTGACGATGAAGGCAGGCGCAGGGCAGATAAGCAGGAAAGCTGAACTGGACAAGTAGCCGAAGAAGACGAACCTGTCATGGACCTGTCACGATAGCAAGGTGACATCAGATTTATGAAGAGGAAAAGTCAAGTGGACCTCGATAGATAGAGAAAAATCTGCTCTTCTGTCGTGTGGAAGACAAATAATTTTCTAAGCCCCGGATCAAAAGATATGTCAAGCCAAAGCTCAAGGAGAGGAAATTCCTAAAAGCTAGGATGCGGCTGGAAAGTAGGAGACTTTAGAGATTTAGTCTTTATTAGAATCTTACTTTTAATTAAAGTTGTAATCCTTGTTACCTTAGATGACTTGAGCCCAAAGCTTATATAAGGGCATAGATTTAACCTAGAAACGACGCTCTTGATAACCGATTACCCCATAACCGAAACCAAACCCCTGCCGTCCACCCGTCACCGACATGTTCTAAACTCCCCCTAGGGCTACGGGTTGTTTTGTAAAGTAGTTGCAAGGGTTGCTTTGTTTTAGGATTTTTCAAGTTCAATAAAATAAACTTCAAGTTCTTTTATCTTGGTTTTAATATCTTGCAAGAGCATCGGGAGAGCATTGTGAGGTTATCTATTTACTTAGCATCGGGAGAGTTAAGTATACGAAAGAGATAAAAGCGCGTTCTCTAGTTTATAGTTGAACCATCTCGTGCTTAGGGATAAGACGAGGTTAAGTGGCTAAAGAAGAATTCATACACATCGGTGTTCATCCTTCGATTCACGCCGGGAGGTATCATCAAAGACGTGATCATCGACAGACTTGTGCCTAGGGATAGGGCAAGGCAGATCTGGGATTCTTGCCAAACTTGAAGTACGGAGTTGGTGTGTCTGCTGCCGCGACTGCCAACGGACAGACGTCGCGACAGGTGCTGTCGGCGACGGGTGCGACGACAGAACTGGAGATCCTAAGCAATTCAATACCTGCGCTACCGAGCAATTCAATACCAGCCCATTCTCTCTATCTTGATAACTCAATCTTTTATTTACGCTTTTCTTATTATTCTCGTGACAACTCTCAAATATTTCTTTTACTTTCGTGCAGTAAATCAAGGTGAAGTCATTAGCCCAATCCCTGTGGAGACGATATCCGATACTTCGTATCACTTTACTACTTGCGTCGTGTACACTTGCACTACAATTGCGATAGTCTATTTTACACGCAACAAGTTTTTGGAGTGATTTGAAACTAAAGAGAAGCATCCTTTATATAGGGGAGTGGAGGAGAAAAATATGGAAGGTAAATATTCCGAATTAGGTCATTGACTTTATATCCGAGCAAAATCGGAAATAATCAATTAATGCCTTATTTAAACGGATATATTTCTTATGAATTGATTTAATACCTTTTAATATCCGATTTAATGAAAGTCACAAATTATTCTATTAAATTCGGAATATTCAAAAAGATATGTGTTATATAAGGAAAAAATTTAATTCGAAGTGGGTAAAATATCCGCAGGTTCTAAGTGGAACCCGACCGGTCCGGACATTCGCGTCGCCCACTACGTGCGAGCGCGCCCCAACCCGAATGGGTTCGATGAGCTTCGATTTGCACCCCCTGCGCCTGCGCGCGAGGCATAGTGTTCATTCAAGTCATTCAATGACTCCCAAGTGGGTTGGTGTATTTAAACCATTCCCATGTTTGTTATCCCACCCATGTGGGATAAGGGGTTCATATTTTCCTTAACACAATTCATAGCAACCTCACTTTGAGCATCAATTTCTCATTCATTTCTTAACCGTTTTGAGCATATGAGATATCGTTGTAAAGGTCTCATGGAGTAGAATATAAATTAATAAATTTATCATTCGAACATCCACCTTTACCACTAGTAAATATGGCTCAAAGTTTCCAATTTCTCACATTTTTCCAACAATCCCCCACATGAATGAAATTGATGTTTTTTATCAAAATATTTTGACTCGATGTGGTGATAGGATCTACGATTGATAGTTGCATAGGATAGGTAGGTTTCCTCCTTTGAACCTTCCCTTTTGAAAGTATATTTACTTTACTAGTTAATCAGTAGACGTGATGTCCTTGAACTGTTCAGCTGTTTGTGTAAACGATGATATACTTCACACAACTATCTTTCTGACAAGATTATTAGTTCTCATGGTTATGTCCATGTGGCCGTGGACATCGCCTGGTTCTACAAGAGTTTAAAAAAAACTATGCCCAATAGTCTCCTTGAAGCGGCCCCACTTCACTCTTACATAGGTGACTTATGTTGCTCGGCTCACCGAAGCATACAATGGTCATTAAAAGCTTTGCTTAACCTATAACGCTTTTTATCACTATTTGCATCATAGGAATGGACTTGGGAAAAAAATCCCCACAGTGATCGCACAGGTCTATGTAATTAGGTTGTCCCTTTGAACCTAGATCTTGGGATCTCCAGTCAGCTAGGTAGGGTTTTCCTTCACATAGTGCCTTTAATTCTCATGGGCTTTAGTCCCATTCCTTTGGATGTTTTCTCAACTTGATCTCGATTTAATCCTTTGGTTAGTGGATCAACAATGTTATCTTTTGATCTTACAAAGTCAATAGAGATAACTCCATTTGAGATCAGTTGTCTAACGGTGTTATGTCGACGGCGCATATGCCTTAACTTACCGTTATACATGAAACTCTGTGCCCTATCAATTGTTGCTTGATTGTCACAGTGTATACATACTGTGGGCACATGTTTCGACCACTCAGAGATATCCTCAAGGAATTGACGAAGCCATTCTGCTTCTTCTCCAGATTTGTCTAGAGCGACAAACTCAGATTCCATTGTGGATCTGGTTATAATAGTTTGTCTTGAGGATTTCCATGACACGGCTCCTCCCCCCAAAGTGAATACATATCCACTTGTGCCTTTGGTATCTTGAATATCAGATATCCAACTGGCATTAGAGTATCCTTCTAAGACAGCGGGGTCTCTGGAATAATGTAGTCCGTAGTCCCGAGTATATCTTAGATATCTCAGTATTCTCACAATTGCTTTCCAGTGATCTTTCCCTGGATTGCTTGTGAATCTGCTTAAACTACTCACAGTAAAAGCGATATCTGGTCTAGTGCAGCTCATGAGATACATTAAGCTGCCTATGACTCTTGCATATTCCACTTGGTGGATACTTTCCCTACGATTCTTTGATAGATGTGAACAAGGATCTAACGGAGTTAAGGCTATGCCAGAATCCTCCTTATTAAATTTCTCAAGAATCTTGTCCACATAGTGTGACTGACTTAATATGAGACCCTCCGGTGACCTTTTGATTTGGATGCCCATAATCGTATCGGCCAGTCCCATATCTTTCATGTCAAATTTCGAATTTAACATGTTTTTGGTACGTTTTACCATTTCATTGTTGCTTCCAACAATAAGTTTGTCATCAACATATAAACATAGAATGACATATCCAATGTCTATAGTTTTGACATATATACATTTGTCACACTCATTTATTTTGAAACCGTTAGTCATCATGACATTATTGAATTTCTCATGCCATTGTTTTGGCGCTTGTTTAAGTCCATAAAGAGACTTAACCAATCTGCATACTTTCCTTTCTTGACCTGAAACTACATAACCCTCAGGTTGTTCCATGTAAATTTCTTCATCAAGATCTCCATTTAGGAAAGCTGTTTTAACATCCATTTGATGTACTTCTAGATTTCGCAGAGCAGCTATTGCGAGTATCATCCTTATGGATGTTATTCTTGATACAGGGGAAAATGTATCGAAGTAATCAAGGCCTTCTTTTTGTCAGTATCCTTTGATTACCAACCTTGCCTTGTACTTATCAATTGTTCCATATGCTTTTATTTTCCTTTTAAAAATCCATTTTGAATTTAGTGGTTTAATTCTAGGAGGAAGGTCCACTAATTCCCATGTATGGTTTTGCATGATGGAATCAATTTCGCTCTTAATGGCATCTTTCCATAAGGTGCCTTCAGAGGAGCGTATAGCATCACTATACGTTAGAGGTTCAGCCTCCAGCATAAAGGTTAAGAAATCAGATCCAAAGGATTTTTCTACCCTTGCTCGTTTGCTCCTTCTTGGCTCTATTTCATTTTCAGCCTCTTGTTGATTACTTGGAATCATTTCATCCAAAGTTTGTTCTGTTGAACTTTGATCAAGTTCCCTAGATTTATAAGGGAATGTATTTTCAAAGAATGATGCATTCTTTGATTCCATTATCGTGTTCTTGTGAATCTCAGGATTTTTTGATTCATACACAAGAAATCGATAAGCATTGCTATGTTCAGCATAACCAATAAAAATACAATCCACAGTTTTTGGACCTATTTCATTTGTTTTGGTAATAGAGCCATTACCTTGGCAAGACACCCCCACATTTTCAAGTGTTTGTAGGAAGGCTTTCGACCTTTCCACAACTCATATGGTGTTTTATCCTTTTCCTTTCGAGGAACCTTATTCAAAAGGTAATTAGCCAAAAGAATTGCTTCCCCCCACATGTTCTGTGGTAACCCAGAGCTTCCTAACAAAGCATTCATCATTTCTTTTAGAGTCCGATTTTTACGTTCGGCTACTCCATTAGATTGGGGAGAATATGGTGGTGTTACTTCATGAATAATTCCATGTTGTGAACAATATTCACCAAATGGATTAACATATTCACCACCACGATCACTTCTTACCACCTTAATCTTTTTATTAAGTTGGTTTTCAACTTCTTGCTTATAGAGTATAAATTTCTCTATAGCTTCGTCTTTGCTTTTAAGCAAATATACATAGCAATACTTTGTGCTATCATCGATGAAGGTAATAAAATATTTATTTCCTCCTTTAGTTTGAACAAATTTCAAATCACATACATCGCTATGTATTAGATCAAGTGGTTTTGTACTTCTTCCAATTGTTTGAAAAGAAGACCTTGTTAATTTTGCTTCTACACACGTTTCACATTTATGGTTATAATTAATGTGAAATGAAGGGATGTGTTCCAAGTTAATTAACCTACATAAGGTATCATAATTAACATGTCCAAGTCTACCATGCCATAAATTAAATGATTCGAGCATGTAAGCAGAAGAAGAAGCTGCATTCTTATTCATTATTTTGGATTTTACAGAGATAGCATTGAGTTTCCACATTCCATTCAATACATATCCCCTACCCACAAACATCCCCCTTTGATAGAATTAACTTTTGGGACTCAAAAACCATTCTAAAACCATGAACACTTAAAAGTGTTCCAGAAACAAGGTTTTTGCGTACGTCAGGCACGTACAATACATTCTGCAGCTTGAGTTCTTTTCCAGAAGTCATCTTCAAGACCACTGTTCCCTCCCCTTTGATCTTGGAAGTCGCAGCATTTCCCATGTAGAGCTTCTCCCCATTGTCGCAAGGTATCAGCTCAGAGAAAGAATTTTCGTCACAACATATATGGCGAGTGGCTCCAGCGTCAAGCCACCATTCCCTCGGGTTAGAGTCAACCAGGTTGACTTCAGAAATCACCGTGCACAGATCTTCATCCTCCATAGCATTGGCCTCCTTAGCTCTAGCTCTTTTCGGATGTCTGCATTCAGAGGACCTGTGCCCCATCTTGCCACAGTTGAAGCACGACCCTTTGAATTTCTCCCTTTTGGAGACTCCGCCATTGGGCCTCAGATTTGACTTGGCCTGGTGATGTTGGGGTTGTTTACCCTTCTTGACTTCGACAACATTTGCCTTGGCCTCTTTGAAAGCAAGTTTCCTGGCATTACCTCTGTTGTCCTCTTCAATTCGAAGTCTGGTGATCAGTTCTTCCACTGACATTTCCTTTCTCTTATGCTTCAAATAATTTTTGAAGTCATTCAATCCGGGAGGCAGCTTTTCCGTGATGGCAGCTACTTTGAAAGATTCACTGATAGTCATCCCTTCTGCAATAATTCCATGAATGATTAGTTGGAATTCTTCAACTTGATTTACTACTGGTTTTGAATCAACCATAGTAAAGTTCAAAAATTTGGCTACTAAAAACTTTTTAGCCCCAGCATCCTCTGCTTTGTACTTATTATCCAGTGCTGCCCACAGCTGTTTTGCTGTTTTGTACACATCATATACCGGATACAACGAGTCTTGTAGTCCGTTGAGGATGTAGTTTCGACACAGAAAATCAGCATTGTTCCAAGACTCTGTGATACTGAAGGCGGTGAGATCATCCACCTCTCCTTCTCCATCCCCTACGGCGACAACTGGGGGATCTTCCTTTAGATACTTTGCCAGATTCAGCATGGTCAGATAAAACAGCATCTTCTGTTGCCATGTCTTAAAATTCTGTCCGCAAAATTTCGACGGCTTCTCATTGTGACTCATTGCCACTGCCGTTGCATTCAGATTCGGTATCTGTTGTTTCGGAGTCTGTGCAGGTGCAAGGACATTAGCAGTAGAATCAACAGAATCTCCAATAGTCATCGTTTCTGTTCAAAAGAAACAAAGAGGAATTAAAATAAATTCCAATAAATAGAAAATTAATTTCTCGTTTATTACCGACAATTTCTGTAAACAGATTTGTCCAACTTTGAGATTTTAGCAAATCCGTTAAAACGGCAGTATAAATCCTGAAACCAATTTATTTGCTATCTCTATCACGATTATATCGTCTCGGATTATAAGAAAGGTAGAAGAAGAGATTTGTCTTAAGATTGTTACAAAGTATACAATCCAAGACGATAATAAGAGAAAAGAAAATAAAGAAATAACTTTAATCAAATAAGAAGAGAAGAATTCTAAAACCAGATTAAAGTTGAGGCCTGCGAAGAGCAATTTCCTTAAGACAAATTTCGACCACTCCGCGGTGCTTGAGTTTGGTTGGTCGTTCGTCTCCCAGGATACAACAACAAGAAGATCTTCGACAGAAGCACGAACTGAAGAGATCTCGAACTAGAGCCTTGTCTTAGCCTATCACCGGTTGAAAGAAAAACGAGAGAGAAAACGTTTTTGGAGTGATTTGAAACTGAAGAGAAGCATCCTTTATATAGGGGAGTGGAGGAGGAAAATATGGAAGGTAAATATTCCGAATTAGGTCATTGACTTTATATCCGAGCAAAATCGGAAATAATCAATTAATGCCTTATTTAAACAGATATATTTCTTATGAATTGATTTAATACCTTTTAATATCCGATTTAATGAAAGACACAAATTATTCTATTAAATTCGGAATATTCAAAAAGATATGTGTTATATAAGGAAAAAAATTAATTCGAAGTGGGTAAAATATCTGCAGGTTCTAAGTGGAACCCGACCGGTCCGGACATTCGCGTCGCCCACGACGTGCGAGCGCGCCCCAACCTGAATGGGTTCGACGAGCTTCGATTTGCACCCCCCTGCGCCTGCGCACGAGGCATAGTGTTCATTCAAGTCATTCAATGACTCCCAAGTGGGTTGGTGTATTTAAACCATTCCCATGTTTGTTATCCCACCCATGTGGGATAAGGGGTTCATATTTTCCTTAACACAATTCATAGCAACCTCACTTTGAGCATCAATTTCTCATTCATTTCTCAACCGTTTTGAGCATATGAGATATCGTTGTAAAGGTCTCATGGAGTAGAATATAAATTAATAAATTTATCATTCGAACATCCACCTTTACCACTAGTAAATATGGCTCAAAGTTTCCAATTTCTCACATTTTCCAACAAAAATGACGATCTTTTAAAGACAAATTATGATCAACCCTAAATCTGGCATTGAACAATTCATGTTTGAAGAAGTGTGTTTAAGAACATAATCAGATAGGTATTTATAGTTGGAAATTTGGGTGTAACTCGCCATGCATGGTTGGAGAGTAACCCTCCTTAAGCATTTTTCATTTGGTGTCCAATTCAGTAGCCATATTTCTTTTAGGGGATGATAAAATTTAATACATTTAATTGTTTACACGATGGTTACAAATAAATTTAAATCAACATTCTTGATTACAAAACTTGATACATTTCTTATATTACTAGACAATTACAAATAAATGAAATATACTTCTCACAATGTGATTTCACGGAACAATAATGTTGTAAGAAGAACTTCCATTACAATTGGGGCTGACAATATGACTTCTGGCAGCCCCATTATGAGCAATGCACAACCTCCCCATATGCCTCAGTATCTGGAGAGATAAAGTTTCCCATGATCCTCTTTACAAGAATAAAAGAGAGTACCAAACATATGATTTGACTGCTACACAGAATCAACCAACATAGCATATGCAGATGTCAAGGCCGAGTTGTACTGATGGATGCTTCGGGTTGGTCCACGTAATACACTTTAAGCCTTAACATCATGATCTGTAACGTGCGCACATAATGTTGAAATGAGAACTTAGTGAATCAATCTAAGCTTCACCAACACATAAGACGACAACTATTTTGATTGAATGCATTACAAGACAACAAAATTTCAATATTTTACTTCTGTTTTATACAACCGAACATCATGTTAGCAAGTTATTTATAGTAGGGATTTTGACTCTAAACTCGCTTTGCATGTAAACCAAGTTACAAACGTCGTGTACCATTGTAGTCTAAACCCTCCGCGAGAAACTCTGAAGAATCTTTAGCTTGCAAAAACATGTAGAGGGGATGACATGATACGTGGAACTCGTCGTGCTTGGACAGCGAGTTCGGTCGAACTAGCAGTCTATGCACGAAGAGTTCCACATATCATGTCATCCCCTCTGCATGTTTTGCAGGTGAAAGTTTCATCAAAATACCTATAAATACCAAATTTTACCTACGCTCTATTCCTGTCAAACCCACCATGTTAATATTTATTTAAAGCTACGTTATTCCGAAGTGATAAGCTTGTTATTCCCGTCAATTTAAAATTAACCAAGAATATTTTACGCATCATGGATTCAAACAAGTTACAAAAAGTTCTCCTTACAACATGACGTATCACTATCCCCTTTTTGCTCATAGGTATTGCGAAATTTAATGCTGTAAGGAGAACTGTGTAACTTCTTGAAATCCACGGTCTTGATTCGTTTTGAATTTATGGGTTTACCAAGCATGACAGAGCGATGTATTTACAGACACAAACGATCAAAATAATCTATCATCAAATTGCAACGATATTGAAAATCTGTAATGGCGACATTATGTTTAATAGCTTCGCTCTGCATTGTTTTTCATCTACGCTTACTATAAATATTTTAGTAAATATTGTAAAATTTATTTGAATTGTATTGTATTTATTAACATCATTTTATTTACTAATTTATGCATGATATTTTAATTTGAGAAATTTTGAAACTCGTCTTTCATGCTTGGAGAGTTTCATGTGATTATCGTTACTATAAAATCCATACTCCAGTTGTGTATATTTCACCAGTAGATCCAACACTTTGCTCCCCTCATGGCTAAATTTTTCGCAATATTTTATTTTCTTGGTGCCTATTTCGACTTAACAATCAACAACAATATGTTACTCCACGATTTGTTGCAGTTGATATCAACCGAGGTTATTAAAAGTACAGACAATAATTTTTTTACTTGGAATGTAAAATCCTAACACCGATGCCCACTGAACCGCACTACATTTTGAGGCTTACCAAGGAAAGCGACGTACACAAGATGTTTGACCAACTCAATTATGCAAGAGCTAAATACATCCACTTAAATGTTAAGTTCCATGAGGTCCATGCTGGCGGAGGTAGTTCGTTTGCACTCAGAGAAGCTGGTCCGTCTGCACTTACAACGACCACTGAAAAAGCTCTATCTTCGTCGGATGTTGATGCAACTACGGATGCGTTACACCTTTTTATGTGCAGGCACAGACAAGAGAAATAACAACGGATTAAAGAACTCAACTTAACTTCAAACGTCTCTACTGACTACGATGACACCGACCCAGAATCCGATTAACCTTCCACTGCTTAAACCATTGTAGTTTCATATTTATGTGTTGGTTATTCATCTGATGTTCTAAGTATGTGTTACGCTGCAATCTACCTTGCTTTATGTTTTAATTCTTTGAAACTCGTTCGACAGACATCATCCTCAATTATCTTTTCCAGCTCGTAAAGATATGGAGCTAAAATTTATTTACTTATTATAACAACATTAACTAACATTAACATACATATAAATAATTTACTGACCCAAATTGAACAAAATTTCAAATTGTCCATCTATGCGTCAACTATTTAATAAAAGTTTTGTTTCATAAATGGTACAAACTTATCCTTTTTATATTTATTTCTTTGGAATTTTATTAATTTTTTAAACCAAACTTGTCGTCCAACCACAACGAGTTCCATTTTTTTCAAAGAATGGTGTTATGTTGAAACGTGACGGTCATTAACCCACTTGAAACTCGATGTGTCCCTACGGCGAGTTCGGTTTAGGATTAGGCTAATCTTCTAATTAAGATTTAAATTGGATATTTAAAAAAATTTCAGAACTCGCTGGGATCCTAAGACAAGTTTGAATAAAAAATAATGTTATTTTAGAACTTGTCGTGCATGTGCGGGGAGTTCACTATAATAGTGTTAGTCTGAGAAATATAGAATTTTGGGTCCTAATTTGGTAAAAATAGGACCTAATGGTCCTAGAAATGTCTTTAAGTCGACAAATGAACCCACATAAGAGGTTGGAGAGATAGGTGATGTAGAAATTTTTGTTATTACTTTATTGGGTTGTTAAACCTTTCTTTTGCTTCAATTTCAATATATTAAGGGGAAGTTCTAGGGTGAGGCGCCTTAAAATGAGGCTAAAATGAGACACAACCAAAATTCTTAGAAAAATTGAAAGAATTTCTGTATTAATTTTTTTGGTATATGCCGAATTTCTTGTTGGACAAATAGGGTTACATTTGAAATAAATAAAATAAATTAATTTAAATAAACGAAATAATAAAAATAACTACTGAGGCCTACACGAACACAATTTCCTTAAGATAGATTCGACCACTACTTGGTGCTTGAGTTCTTTAGTCGTCAATCTCACAAGATACAACATCAGATGACTTTCGACAGAAGCACTACTGAAGAAATCACGAACAATACTCGAGCCTTTGACTATCAATGAAGTTTTTGGGAGAAGAAGAGATTTTGGAATTATGTTTAAAACAAAAAATAATCCATGTATTTATAGGAGAAAATTAGGCTAAAATGAGAAACATTATTTTGATTTTGCCCCTAATTGGATAACTGAGTGGGCTACAAGCAAAAGTTTGAATTTTAAATATGAAAATATCCCTTAATTTTCATGATAATCTGCTATTCAAAAGGAATAAAAAAATTAATTCGAATGTGGTAAAATATCTGCAGGTCCACGTAGGGCCTAACCGATTCAGACATTCTCGTCGCCCAAATCGTGCTGGTGCTCGTCAACCTGAATGGGATTGGATTCGCACCCCCTGCGCGCGAGGCACATGTTCATCTCAAGTCATTCAATGAGCACAAGTAGGGTAAGTGTATATAAACACTTCCCAATCCATTTATCCCATCCATGTGGGATATGGGGTTTCATTTCCTTTTTTTCTAATTCCCAACCTTCTTACTTTGTCCATCAATTTCTCATTCATTACTTAACCATTTTGAGCATATGAGAAACCGTTGTAAAGGTCTCACGGAGTAGAATAAGATCCAATCGAATCCTTATTCCAATATCCACATTAATCATTCAAATTATGGCTCAAAGTTACCATTTTCTCACGTTTTTCCAACAATCCCCACATGAATGAAATTGATGCATTTTATCAAAACATTTTGACTCAATGTGGTGATAGTTTCTACGATTGACAGTTGCATAGGATAGGTAGGTGTCCACCCTTGAACATTCCCTTCTGAAAGTATATTTACTTTATTGGCTGCCCAGTAGATGTGATATCCTTGAATTGTTCTGCCGTTTGTGTAAACGATGAAATACTCCACACAACTACTGTTCTGGCACGAGTTTAGTTCTCATGGTTATGTTCATATAGCCGTTGACATCACCTGGTTGTACGAGAGTTTGAAAGAACTATGCCCAAATTGTCTCCTTGAAGCGGTCCCACTTCACTCTTACGTAGTTGACTTATGTTGCTTAGTTCACTGACGCACACAATGGTCATTAGAAACATTTGCTTAGCATGTTCTTTTTTTAGTCACTGTTTACATCATAGGAATGGCCTTAGGAGAGTAACCCCCACAATGACCGCATAAGGTCTATGTGATTAGGTTGTCCCTTTGAACCTAGATCTTTGGATCTCCAGTCAACTAGGTAGGGTTTTCCTTATCATAGCGCCTTAAATTTCCATGGGCTTCCATTACATTCTTTTCGATGTTTTGTCAACTTGATGTTGATTTAACCCTTTGGTTAGTGGACCTGAACAATTATCTTTTGATTTTACAAAATCAACAGAGATAACTCTATTTGAGATCAATTGTCTAACAATGTTATGCCGACGATGCACATGTCTCGACTTATACAACTCTGTGCCTTAGCAAATGTTGCTTGGTTATCGCAGTACGTACATACTGTGGGCACAATTTTTGACCATTCTAGAATATCCTCCAAGACATTCTAAATCAATTTAACTTCCTCTCTAGACTCGTCTAGAATTACAAACACATATTCCATTATAGATCTGGTTATAGTTGTTTATCTTGAGGATTTCCATCCACTTATGCCTTTGATATCTTGAATATTAGATATCCAACTAGCATAGGATCTCTGGAATAATGCAATCTGTAATCTTGAGTATATATAAGATATCTCAATACAATAACAAACGCTTTCCAGTGGGTTTCACTTGGATTGATTGTGAATCTGCTTAAACTGCTCACAATAAACGCTCGTGTTTATTGGAGTTCTGGCTATATCAGAATCATCCTTGCCAAATTTATCAAGAACTTATCCACATAGTGTGACTAAATCGATATGAGATCTTCATGTGACCGTTTAGTTTGGATGTCAAATTCATGTCATATAATCTCATATCTTTCATGTCAAATCTTGAATTTAACATATTTTTGGTACGTTTTACCATTTCATTGTTGCTTATAACAATGAGTGTGTCATAGGATCATATATCCTACTACACACATTGGTCACACTATTATTTGTCATCGTTTCAACCTTTTGTTGAACGCATGGACTATTTTCATTGATAGTCTCAAAAGTTCGTTTCATTGAACTTGGACTAACTTCCCTAAATATTTAGGAACTATATTTCAAGGAATTAAACATCCTTTTCTTTTCATTATCACATTCTTGTGAATCTATTTTTTACACAAGAAATTGATATCCGTTACATAGTCAATGAAAATATAGTTCACTTATTTTCATTTACTTCGGTAATGGGAATATTACCTTTGCAAGACACCCCACATTTTTATGTAGTTGTAGAAAGGTTTTACTTCCTTCCATAACTCATATGGTGTCTAATTAGTTGATAGAATAACCCCCCCCCCACACATGTTAGACATATTTGGAATGTTCAAAATCATTGTACCCTTTAATGTTGTGACGTTCTCTCATAGAGTTTTTCCTCAAATTAATCAATTTATTAATTTTGGGTTTCAATATCTTACTCATAGAGAAAAATTTCTCTATGGTATCTTTGCTCTTAAGCAAAATTAGTTTGTTCTATCGTTTGAATAGACATCGCTATGATTTAGATTAAGTGGTTTCGTACTTCTTCGTATGTTTCATATTTGAAGCGAAAGGGATCTGTTCCATGTTAATTAGTCTACACAAAGAATCATAATTAACATGTTCATACCATAAATCATGTAAACGAAAAGAACAATATTCTTTATTTATAATTCTTAGGTTTTACAGAGATTATAACATATCTCTACCCACAACCATTCCTTTAGGCATATAATTCTTCCTCCTCCACAATATTAACCTCATTAGCTTTCTTTGAATGTCTGCATTCAGAGGATTTATGCCCTACGTTATAACAATTGAAACATGCTCCCTTGAATTTCTCCTTTTTAGAAATTCCACCATTAAGCGCCAACCTTGTTCTAGCTTGGTGTTATTGGGGTTGTCTTCCCCTCATATTTTGGACAAAATTCGCATGTCCTCCTGAAAGGTTTGTTTATTGAGCTTTCTAGCATTGCCTCTGTTGTCTTCTTCAATACAAAGTCTGACAACCAGTTCCTCCACCGACATCTCTTTTCTTTTGTTCTTCAAGTAATTTTTGATGTCATTCCATCCGGGAGGCAGTTTTTCCGTGATGACAGCTACTTGAAAAGAGTCACTTATCATCATTCCTCCAGCAAGGATTCCATGAATAATCAATTGGAGTTCCTCCACTTGACTTACTACTGGTTTTGAATCAACTATAGTAAAACTCAAGAATTTCGCGACTAAGAATTTCTTAGTTCCAGCATCTTCTGCTTTGTACTTTCTATCCAATGCAGCCCACAATTCTAATGTTGTTTTGTACACATCATATACTGGATACAACAAATCTTGTAGTCCGTTGAAGATGTAATTCTGACATAGGTAATCCCCGTTTTCCTAGTCCTTAGTAATGCAGAAGGCGGTGAGTTCATCCACCTCTCCTTCTACGTCTCCAACCGTGAGAGCCGAAGGATCTTCCTTCAAATATTTTACCAGGTTCAACATGGTCAGATAGAATAACATCTTTTGTTGCCATGTTTTGGAATTTAATCCATAAAATTTCGACGGCTTCTCATTGTGGTTCATTGCCGCTGCTGTTGCGTTCAGATTTGGGATACATTGTTTCGAACCCTGGCCCTGGGTCGACACCTTGGTGTTCGACAAATCAACAGACTTATCCGTAGTCATTGTTCCTGTTAGCAAAGAAGCTAGTACTCAGAATCAGTTATATTTCCAATAAATCAAAATTCAATTTCGTTTATTTTAGATTTTTGGGTTTTCATAAAATCTGTAACCTGAGTTACTCTTAACGACAATTTCTGTAACACAAATTTGTCCGTTTATTTGTGAGATCCAAGCAAACCCGTTAAAACGACAAGATAATTCTTGAAATAAATTTGTTTGCTTTCTCACAATTGTATTTATTTCGAATTGCCTTGAATATGGTATGTGTTAAGATTGTTGGATAGATAGGGTTAAATTCGAAATAAATAAAATAAAATAATTTAAATAAACAAAATACCTAAATTAACAGATTTGGAATAAACGAAAATAATTGCTGAGGCCTGCACGAACACAATTTCCTTAAGAGAAATTCGACCACTCCTCAGTGCTTGAGTTCTTTATTCGCTAGTCTCCTAGGATACACCAACAGATGATTTTCGACAGAAGCACTACTGAAGAAATCACGAACATTACTCGAATTTTTGACTATCACAAAAAAATAATACAGTTTTTGGGAGAAGAAGATATTTTTGAATTGTGTTTAAAACAAAAATAATCCATGTATTTATAGGAGAAAATTAGGTTAAACATGAGAAACATTATTCTGATTTCGTCTCTAATTTGATAATTGAGTGGGCTACAAGAAAAAATTCGAATTTTAAATCTAAAAAATATCCCTTAATTTTCGAGATAATCTGTTATTGAAAAGGAAAAAAATAATTTGAACGTGGTAAAATATTTGTAAGTCCACGTAGGGACCTACTGATCCGAACATTCGCGCCGCCCACGTCATGCAGGTTCGCCCCAACCCAAATGGGCATGGATTCACATCCACCTTGCGTGCGAGGCACAAGTTCATCCCAAGTCATTCAATGACCACAAGTAGGGTAAGTGTATATAAACACTTCCCAATCCATTTATCCTATCCATGTAAGATATGGGGTTCCATTTTTTTTCTAATTCTCAACCTCCTTACTTTGACCATCAATTTCTCATTCATTAATTAACCATTTTGAGCATATGTGATGCCGTTGTAAAGGTCTCACAGAGTAGAATAAGATCCAATCAAATCCTTATTCGAATATCCACCTTTACTTATTCGAATTACGGCTCAAAATTACCATTTTCTCACGTTTTTCCAACATTTCTTACAAAAAGTGTAAGAATTTCGGTATATACCAAATTTTTTACAAAAAGGTTAAAAAATTCGAAAGGGTCTTACACTTTTTGTAAGAAATTCGTCATATACCGAAAATTCGAAACCGAAATTCTTACAATTTTTGTAAGAATTTCGGTTGCACATCTTTTTAACCTTATTTTAAGGCGCTTTACGTTAGAAAAACCCTATACTAAGCACAACCTCAGGTACTAGCTAGTTTTTTTATTATAACATATTGGTCTATTCCTAGACAGGTCAAGTCGATGATTTCAATCTTTTCCCCTTCCCATTTCAATTCCAATGATTTCCCTAAGCTACTTGATACAACATAGAAAACAAGATGCCATGGATGGCTTTTAGTGTTTAACGATACTATTAGGGGTGAGCAAAACTTGACTCGACTCGTTCTAACTTGACTCGACTGAAAAGAAAATTCAAATAAAGTTTGAGTTGTAAAATGAAAATTCGAATAAATCAAAATTTTAGTAATTAGTGGGTTGATTTTTAAGTTCGAGTCGTGTCCTTCAGTTTTTCTTGATATATATATATATATATGCCGTATATGAAAAATTATGATTAAATATACATGCATATCTTATATGATTATAGAAAATCGTTTAAATTGAAATCAAACTATACTATAACATATTGTCCAGTATGAAATCAAGGTGAGGAATCTTTGGTCCATGTTCTTAGGACTTGTGCACAAGCGAAGCAAGTATGGAACCAGCTTGAGCGGCATGATAGAATGCAGGCTTTCGGCTCATTTCCCTTTATTGTTTGGTTGGAAGAAAACTTGCGGGGTAATGGTCATGCCTAACCTTTGGTTAGCCGAGTGGTCGACTTTATTTGCGATTACATGTTGGACTCTATGGAAAAGAAGATGTGCTTTTATTTTCCAGGATAACACGCACAATTTTGGGGATGTTGTGACTTTTTGTCGGCGTTTTTGTGCGAAAATTGTTGCAGCTGAGGGTACTTCGGTTGCTTCAACATTGAATGTGGTGCCAGGTTGGTCTTGACCTTCAATTGGTTAGGTGAGAGCCAACTCAGATGGCGTAGTTGGGGGTCATTTGGCCATGGCTGCTGTTGGTGGTGTTATTCGGGGTAGCAATGGGGAATGGATCTTTGGCTTTTCACAAAGCTTAGGTAGTTGTTCGGTAATTGTCGTGGAATTATTGTTGTTCATGATATATTGTCCCATGCGTGGCGTTTGGGGTTTCATTAGGTTACTTTGGAATGCGATAATCGTTCTGTGGTTCAGATTTTTAAAGGTGATTCTCTTGCTTTGGGGGATAATGGCCTTGTTTTTCAAATCAAGGAACTGTTAGCTCGATGTTGGGAGGTACGTGTTTCTTATATTCGATGTGAAGCGAATGCGGTGGTTGATAGTTTGGTAGGATTTTCGGGGTAAGCCTTTGGGTAGCTGGTTTTTTTTAGTCTCCGCCTAATGAGGTGTTGTTACTGCTGAATACAGATTTGAACGCTTTGTAATTCACTTGTATTCGTTACGAAAGGTACTCTTTTCCTCTATTTATGTTTAGGGACGTTTTAACGAGGCCTATGGTAACGTTTTCCCTTGTTAATCAAAAAAATAGTTACAATTAAATTTGTATAGGAATTTGAAAACTCGACTCGACTTTCATAAATTCGATTCAAATCGAAAAAATTTCAAATAAAGTTTGAGTTGTAAAATATGATGCGTCAAGTCGAATAACTCAAAATTTTTTTACTCGACTCGATCGAACGCTCACCCCTAGATATCATATCACAAATTTATATATAGCGACGAAAATTAGGTATAGTGGTTCAATATATTATCTTCATAGAAATAAGATTCAAACTTTAATATTGATATTGTTGGGAAGGACAATTATATTTTATTATAATGTTTTCTTATTTTTTTTTTCAAGTTTTGAAAGCTTGCCCACGTTTAGGATAATTGAGATATTTCTTTTTTTTCAATAAAAGGGGAAAAAATGCTCCAATGTTACCCATACCTCATTAAAAACCATTCTAAACCTAGACGGTGGAATGATAGTTGAGATATTTCAAAAGCATCTTTCACAATATTTATGAAAATCTTGAAAACTTTTGTTTATTTCATTATACATCATTAGACTTGAAAAAGTCAAAAGTTCAGTTGTCAGACGTGTGCTTAAAAGAATTGGACCTAAAAGTCCGGTGTATGTAAATTGTGGATTCCTCTGAACATGAAACGACTAAGTTTTTTATTTATAATTTTTTAATGAAAAGGAGGCAAAAGCCAGTTAAATTGGTGAGATATTGTATCTAAAAAATATTTTAAAATCTAATGCATACTTGAAATTATTTAAAGAAGTAGGGTGTTTTGAACAGTAAGGTCGGATTGTTTTCTAACTGACCTCATAAAATTTAAAAAAAGTTGAAGGCCCCTTGCGTCGAATATGATTAAAATTTTTTGAGGTCCCCTAGCTTTCTATCCAACCTCGTGGTGCAACATGATTAAAAGTTTTTGAGGTCCCCTTGCTTTCAATCTGACCTCAACGAAAATAAAAAAAAATTAAGGGCTGCTTACTTTCAATCCGACTTCATATTTAAAATAATAAAAAAATGGTGAGGGCGGGTTGCTTTGGTTCCGACCTCAAGGCCTCACATGCATCAGATATAGCATTGCATTGTGAATGACCGGTGATAAAAATACAATGTGAATGACCGATGATTGAATTGCAGTATTGATTTTTCGGGAATAGATTTGATTTGAATTATTGAATAGATTAGGTAGTGATAAGTCATTTCAATTTGAAAAAAATTGTTTTAGAGTATAGGGGTATTGAATTTAAATTTTAAATGATTATTAAATAGACTGTAGGGGTAAATAATGGAAAAATTAGTATTATTTTGTGTTAAATAAGTGAGGTACAGGTAGAAGTTTGGAAAACGTTAAAAGAAGAAGGAGAAGAAGAAACTGGAGGAAGAAATTTTGAAGAAAATTTTGGTAAGTTGATTTTTACATTTTGTTTTGAATATGTAGATTGTTTGTTTATTTTTATTTTGTTGTTTGGGTAAAAATTTCGTAACAATATAATATAACATTATGATAATTTTGATTTTTTTAATTTGATTAAAAAAATATATATGGTTTTGAACGTGCAGAGACAATGAGCAACATGTTTGTGGCCGTTATCTATTACGGTGGAGAAATTGTCAAAACTGATATCGATGTCGTATTTGACTCGGAAAACACTACAAAGATGAATTTTTCAAAGAACATATCCCTTCCAGAGCTGAAGCAAGACATAGAAAGAAAAATAGGAGCTGAGATTGTTCGTTTGCAGTACCGGTAGAAGACCTCTAATGATCCAGTCAGATATTCTGCAATAGCTCTTAAAGACGACGAGGATGTTGGACTCATGATTGTAGAGCATGATTCAATACATATTCGAAGTGTTGAGTTACATGCTAAGTTGCGTGAGAGATATGACGACTCGGGCCCATACAGAAATGTATATGGAAGTTCTTCTCAAATGGGTTTAAGTAGTGCGGTTGAGGACCAGCCATATAGGTTTGGAGGCAGTTTTGTTTCTCTGTTGGAAAGTGGGACATCAGATGCATTTCATCCATATGTCGGACCTTCGACGTTCCCAATGGTTGAGCCGATAATTGATCCAAGTGTTGCATTGACGTTGAAAATGACTAAGGCCGATGGGGAGAAACGCTTGCTGATTCTACTAAAGATGAAGATGAAAATGAAAAAACAGGAGATCCTGATTTGAGTGGTGATGAGCATGTTTTTTTGTGGTGGTGAGTTCGCGTCGGGTGGGGATGACATTACATGGTACGAAGCTCCTGCTCACATGAACTTAATAGATTACGATATGATGAGGGCACCTTAATACCTGGTCATACCACAAATATGTCTGTGTTCCTTTGATGAATTCTCAGTTCAGATGCAATTTAAAGACAAGGAAGAAGCAACATTGGCAATTAAAGAGTATTCCATCAGAAAGCATGTAGACTATATTGTTAAAGAATCCAATCCGAGAACTATGTTTGCCAAATGTGTTAAATATGGACAATGTTGTAATTGGAAGATTCTGAGTGTCTAAACTTCAGAGGAGAACTGCTTGGGAGGTTACAAAGTACAATGGTGGACACACTTGCTTACGAAATTAAATCAACCAAGATCACCGTAAGTTGGACTCTGATGTAATATCTCATCACGTGAAGATCTTGGTTGAAGCAAATCTTAGGGTTACTGTTTCAACGATTATGGCAACTGTGAAGCAATAATTTGAATACCAAATAGAATATGGAAATGGTTGATATGCAAGGGATAATGCGCTGAAAAAGGTGTACGATAATTACGAGAAGTCGTACAATAAGCTACCGCCTTTACACGCAATGATATTTTCATTTCGGGGACCATAATCAAGTATAAAACATTGGATGCATGCAACTGAGAAGGTGAACTTCTTCAAGGGAAGAAAATATTCGACAAACTATTTTGAGCGTTCAAGCCATGCATTGATGGCTTTCCGTATTGCAAGCGTATGGTCCAAGTTGATGGTACGTGGTTGTACGGAAGAAATAAACATGTACTATTGATTGCCGTTACACAAGATGGTAGCGGAAATATCTTTTCGATTGCCTTCGCAGTTGTTGATAAAGAGTCAGAGAACTCTTGGAAATTCTTTTTGAGCAATTTACGTAAGCATGTCATCCAAGAAGATGGGATTTGCTTATTTTTGATAGAGCAACGTCTATTTTAGCAACAATTGATCGACATGGCATTAGATAGACACCTCTGCATGCATATCCCACGTACTGTGTACGCCATATTGGCAAGAACACCATTGAAAGATAAAAAAAACCACACATTCGCAGTGCAATTTTAAACGTGGGTATATAATTTTCCTTTTCTCGAACTTAATTAATTATGTGTTATGATTTTTGTCAATGCTAACAACATATATACGGAATATGCTACGAACTATTACAACCAAATTTTGAGCGAAAGTTGGCAAATTTACGCATAGAGTACGGCGAAGATGTTTGAGCATGGGCAAACAATATAAAGAGGGAAATATGGACCCAATCGTATGATGAAGGTCGACGATACGGGCAGATGACAACCAACCTTGTGGAGTGCATAAATGGTGTATTAAAAGGAACACGCCATCTTCCAATAGCTTAGGCAGTGGCTTCATCAGAAGAAGCTGACTTCGCACAGCTGAATAAGTCTCGTTTAGCCCCATTAGAAACTGGAATAATCTTTGCTGAAGAAGTTGACTCTGATTATCCTGAGATACTTCGCGATCGCAGGTCGAAAAAGGCACCAATGTGTTGTATTCACTCCACAACAGTTTCAATTTTGTAAAATAAGCAGAGATTGAAAATTCACCTTGGATTAGGGTTGTGATTTCTCTATGAAGGAAATACATTTCGTGAACCGTCTACTTTATCAAAACGCTCCTTCAGATCTTCCCAGACGAGCGCCGCACTAGATGCAAAGACAACTCCGGCAGACAACTCTTGGCTAACGGCGTTGAGGATCCATGAGAGAACAATCGCATTGCAGCGATCCCACTGGGATTCCAAAGCACCAGTGAAATTAGCTCGACTGCAACTCCCGTCAATTAGTCCTAATTTGTTTTTCGTAAGAAGGGCGATTCGCATAGATCAGCTCCATACGTTGTAATTTTCAACTCCGGTAAGCTGATGTGAGACGAGGAGAGCTCCCGGAGTGTCGGACGGATGAAGATACAACGCATGGCTGAAGCCGACGGTGGTGGAAGTCTCCGACGACGACATCGCAACACTCGTGAAAAGAGGGGAAAACGATAAAAGGAAAAGAAATGAATAAAAGATGAAAACGGCTTAATAGATTAAAGAAACGAGCCAACAAACCCAATAACCAACCGGGCTCTAGATACCATGTTAAGATGACTGAAAAGGATTTACTTTTATTGAATGTACATATCCAATTACAATCAGAGGTCCACTATTTATATACAAAGAAATGAAACTAACTAATGTAGCAAGCTAACTGCCTAACTATCAACATAACAAACTTATAACTAATTTCAACATATTATGATGTGGCGATGCGTGATTTGTGATAGTCATGATGATTGGTTGATAGATTGCCTAAGTAAGCAATGATAGAAATGCCTTCTAAAGGACATAGAGGTATAGAGATAAAACACCTACCTTAGTTTCTTATGAAAATTAATTGAATTCCTCACGTAAGTCTATAAAGCTTAAAATTTTTAATAAGCTGTGTCGCCTCTTAGTTTAAAAAGAAATCAAGGTTAAGATGGTTTGAATTAAAAGCTACTAGCATTGATTGATAAATATTTTTTATTAGTTTTGCTAAATGAGGTTGATCAGTGATTAATTTTATTGGCGATTTTATTAATACCTTACTAACAGTTTTGCCTTACATTTCTAGGTGACAACATTATATATATATATATATATAGTTGTAAAAGTTTAAATGGCTTTCCAGCAAGCCTTTGTAATAAAGTTTTGTTGTTGATTCTGAGATAACAAGTTGCATGTTCTTAGCTCAGCTTAACTGCTAATTTGATTAGGTTGATCTAAAATTTGGTCTTGTGTAAATAACAACTCGTAAGTTTAGTTGTAATCTTATTTGGTTATGGTTCCTAAATAACTTTTGGAAATGGGAAATCTCTGAAAGTTTTCAATCTCTTGTGTTTTTGCTTGCATGCTTTTGCTTGGAATGTGCTAAACATCGTAGGTTTGATTGTTTGTTTGTTAGTAATACTTCTTATACCGGCCTAACTTTTAGACCGGGTAAAAGGTGTTACATGGCACCAATGTCTAAAATCCAGATCAGGGAACCAAAATCATATAAGCGAGAAGAAGCTATACCTGAAAAATTAGCAACTGAATCAGGTATAGGCTCCTTGCTAAGCAGACTCAAAGATCTGCGCATATTCTTCAAGAGTAAATACAGGAGCAGCAGTTGTGGAAGGATCTGAAGAACCCAAATCAGAGGTAGATCCCTCAGGTACATCAGACTGGACTTGCAAAGCAGACGACAAAGATTTACGTGTCGTGAACTTGGAGTCTGGAGGTGTCGTGACCATTTTTGAACTGAATTTGAAAATAGCCTAACGATCAATCTTTGAAAATTAGGGTTTTGCCTTTTATTTATTTAATCTTGAAAAATTAGGTTTTCCATGTTAAATTGGATTCTTACTTTATTTAATCTTGAAAAAAAAAACATTTTGGAATCGCCACCGATCACTTTGGTAGACCGGACACCATAAAAACAACTAGAGGTTCATTTCTTTAAATTTTGGGTTTGGGAGTCGATTACGTATGAGGAAGGATTAACACCTCCATAAACGCACGTTATCGGTACATTTTAATTTTACGTGGCATTTTGGCATTTCGAATAACAATTTGAATTAAATGTAACCATAATTATTAATTGAATTTTAATTCCAAATGGAGACATCCTTTTATAAAAAATATATTTTTTTTCCAATATGAGATTAGAAGTACCTAGTTGCTTTAGGACACTTCGATTCATATTCAAATATATATTTTCAATATAAAAGGTTTTCATGCATGACCAATTATTGTCTTATTGATTTTAAAGTTCAAACTTAAAAGGCTCTAATCAAATTAAATATTTAAACTATGAATATTATTAAACTTAGGGTATTTATGTAATAATACCCAATTGCTTGAGTATTATCCATATTTAACCCTAAATCGAATAATATTCCTAAACCAAACTTTCTTCAGGTCTTTCAATTTCAAAGTTCAACCAAAACTTTGTAGTAGAAACTTTCTTTAGGTCCCTGAACTATATGATATATACATTCTTGCCATTGTCTTCATCATGACCCCTGATAGGTGATTCCTCTTTTGAATGAAAAGTTGTCAATCAAAGATGTGCGTCCCATACTCAGCCATGTCTTTACCATATCAAATCGATCATTTTCATCCACAATCTTGCATTTTGAGATTTCTCTAAAGCAATTCAAGGAAACCTTTTTGTTTTGAAAAAATGTCAGCTTGTTGATCAACATTTCAATGGAGGGTGCTTTATTAGGCCCGGAAAATCAGGATCTCAATAAAGAAAATAAAATCGGATACCTTAGATATCAAGTGCAAGAGCGTCTTCAACCCTCCCACGGGTAGCATAATTCTTGAATGTTGGGAAGAGTTATGAAATTTCTTCCAGGTCACTCGGTTCACACCCTATGATTACCGCATTGCTCGATCCAGTCAGAAACAACCCCTTTTCCGTTATCTTCATTCTTTATCATTCATAAATGTGTTCAAGTTTCCCGGACTTTTTTAACCAGTAACGTGCAAAAATATCATTCTAAGAAAAAAATTCTATAAGCGCATGTGTGTGCTTTTGATTGTAACTAGCCATTATTATTATATTACTATACACATGTCTTCAAAGATACATCTCTGACGCTTGAGTATTAGACAGGTGGAGCGTAGCTCCTTATTAGATTCATCGACATCCTCCACAGCTCCATCAGGATCCTTCGAGACTTATTTAATCAATTGTTCATTTCGCTCTCTTCCTTTTTCTTCTCTTTCTTTTCTCTCATTTTTCTTCTTTTATTTTTCCTTTTCTTTTTCTTTTTCTTTTTCTCTTTTTCTTTTTTTTCTTTTTTCTTTTTTCCTTTTTTCACTTTCATCTTTTTATGTCTCTCTTTACGTGGTTTTTAATAGGCTTGTAAACGAACCGAACGAACACTAACGAGGGTTTGTTCATGTTCGTTTGTTTAACTTTAACCGAAAAAATGAACGAACACGAACATAAGAGAACACAAAATTTATTGTTCGTGTTCATTCATTAAGGAATGTAGCTTGTTCGTGTTTGTTCATGTTCGTTCGTTTAAATGGTAAACGAACATAAATGAACGTAAATGAACACAAAGAACATAAACGAACACAAACGAACATATATAATTTGTTAAATATTTAATATTTTTGTTAGTTCGATTAATTCGGTTAATTAACCAATTTTAAACCGAATTAATTGATAATTGAAATTTGAAAAACTCTTAATTATTAATCGAAACCTAAAATTATCTAATAGATTAACCAATTTTGTTTTGGTTCGCTCGGTTAGTTCGATTTAACCGAATAATGAACACCCCTAGACATATGTGAATAAATTTAAATGAACATAAACGAATATAAATGAACGAACATAAATAAACATAAATGAACATAAACGAACGAATTACTGAACTTTCACGAACATAAATGAACGAACAAGCCTTTTGTTTGTGTTCGTTCATTTAATTAAACGAACAAAAAAATCTTGTTCGTGTTCGTTTGTTTAATACATAAACAAACATAAACGAACTTCTCGATGAACGGTTCGCTAAATGTTCGGTTCGTTTACAGCCCTAGTTTTTAAGGTATAGAAGACTACACTTAGAACTTCAATTTCAAGCAACTCTACTTGGTTAAAATCGTATAGTCCACTTCACTATTTATGAATTTCAAAAATTTATCATCGATCACCATCAAAGGTGTAACAATCCGACCTTTTCTTGCTTTACTGACCAGTGTAAACTAGAAATAAATTTCACTTCATCATTTTCACAACATTCAATTGATCTTTGTACCGGAATCAATTTCGCATCTTGCAATTGGTATCTAAGGACCTACAAGGGTAATAAGGGATATACATGTATTCATGGATTTCAAAAACATCCCTCTATTCAAATGAAAACCGACAAACATGACACATGTCACTAGAAAAAGATCTCTACAACTTTTGGGCCAGGTGTAGCAGAACTATTCCCATGTATTACTTCAGAAATGGTCTATGTATATTGTAACCACTTGATGCAAAAACAGATTTCTCAAAACTCTAAACAGTCTTGGAAGCATTCATCTTGGTTCTCTGATTTCTCGGCTGGTATAAAAACTTGTCCTACTCCTTGCCATAGCTGAACTAGCTCTCGTGTCAAGATTCCATTGCTAACTAGCTTCTCGATTTCTTCCATTAAAGGTCTACATTTCTTGGTACCGTGTCTTGGTGCCCCCATATGAAAATCGCAAATATTTTCTGGATCATAACTATGAACAGATGGCTTTGTTATTACCTCCATTAGCCTAGGAGTGATATATTGAACTTTAACAAGATGGGGAAATAAGTATGAAATGGATATTCCAAATATCTCCAAGTTTGCACTTGCTCGAGGAATTTTCTATGGTCATTTCGATGAATTAGCTTCCTTTTTCTCTTGCGACTCCGAGAACTTTGAACATTACATTCGTTCACTTATTTCTCTTGCTTTTCTTCCTGATTAACACGGTCTCCAAATCTTGGTTCAATTTTCCCTTGTCGAATTCTCGTTTCTATTGCTTCCCCAATTACCATGAGGTCAATGAAACTTCCTCTTGAATTCACCAGCATTTTCTCGTAGAAAGGAGATGGAAGAGTTTGATGAAACGTGAGAGATATTTCTTCCTCTATTATGAGAGGTTGTACTTGAGCCGCTAATCCTCTCCACCTCAATACATAGTCTTTAAAGCTTTCACTAACCTTCAGAATCATTTTCTGCAGAAACCGGCGATCTGGAGATAGGTCTATAACATACTTGTATTGCCACAAAATTCCTTGGCCAAATGAGCCCACGATCGAATCTATTCTCGACTTAATTTGTTGTACCACGCTATAGCGGGTCCAACTAGGATCTCATGGAAATAGTGAATCAAAAATTTATCATCATCCAAATGTGCTTCCATTTTTCTAAAAAACACTTCCATGTGGATTCTAGTACAGCTTGAACCGTCATACTTCTCGAAACAGGGACCTTGAACTCAGGCGGGATAACCAGATCAGAGACTAGGCAGAACTCTCTTGCATAAAATTTGGGATTACCGATGTCTTTTCCCGCGTTGATCTCTTTCTCAAGTCTTGCATATCTATCTTCCAATTGTTTGAGTTTTAATCATGGGATTGTGGACTTCACAAAATCTATTCTTGCATTCAAGTTAGATGCCCCAAGGTAAATTGTCAAACATGGTGTAGCAGTGTGGTTCTTCGCATTTTTTAATACTTGGTCACTCATTCTTATGTCCTTTCCTGAGCTTGTTCAATTCCTTCCATATCTTCATCCATGAGTTTTAATCATGGGAATGTAATGATAATGTTATGTTATTAAATATGCAATGCATGAATGTATGAATGCAGAAGGTATTGATTCTAAAAGTGATCATCATAGAAAAACTTTCATTGAAGTAAAAGGATTCAATACATCAGATATTAGATATTACAAATACTGATGAGCTCTAACTCCCAACTTTCTAACTTCCTCTAGAACCCAAGTCAGCTTCCCTTCGTGGTCTAATGTTGGATCAATATTCTGACTTAGCGCAATTGCTACATCAGCCAGGTCTGTCACTTGTTGAACCACTTCTTGTGCTTGAGTAACAACACATTTCATGTCATTGTCCTCTTCACGTATCTTAATTCTTGATCATTAAACTTGGACATGCCGCTTTTCTTCATTGTCTTGACAATCTTTCTTCATATCATCAAAAATATCTTTTTACATTAGCATGAGATTGAGATATCCATCTACCTTCTTCTTTAGTGCCTCATTTTCAGTTTGACTGTCATTCATCTTGATAGTAGCATCCTCATACATTTGCATGTACTTAGTCATCATCTCGCGCTTAGCCTGACTAATCCTTAAATCATCCATGAAAGCATTGCGTTGTAATTCCATTTCTCGTAGATCACACGAGAGCGCATTGACTCAATTTTCACTTGCTTTGAAGTTTCGCTTCCAGTATTCAGTTTCATGTTTCAGTTCTTTGATTCTTTTCCTTGATTGTTCTAAAGTTACACCCAAACTAGCAT
Organism: Hibiscus tridactylites; assembly: GCA_958450335.1. Lineage (NCBI taxonomy): Eukaryota > Viridiplantae > Streptophyta > Magnoliopsida > Malvales > Malvaceae > Hibiscus > Hibiscus tridactylites. The sequence continues at coordinate 68,176,901 of OY288266.1, read as the reverse complement.
TCTTGAGCATCGAACAAATTTCTTAATAACTTGATTGCAGAATTTTTAGCTCTTCATTCAATATATCTCTCTTGCCTTAATTTGCTTATTTGAGCCTCATATTCGTACCAATGCCCCCTTTTCTGGGTATTTTCATCTCGAGTCTCCCACTCAGCCTTTGAATCAGGATGACTTTATATTCCAAATTTCCATTTTCCATGCTCCAAAAGAACTTGAACTCGACATTTGAGGGCGATGCAATTCTCAATAGAATGTCCTTGAATTCCATTATGATATTCACAGTGAGCATTTGTGTCTTACCATTTTGGATATGGAGGTTGCAAATGTGCTAGGAAAAGTGGGGTTACCAATCGGGCTTTTAACAATTGAGGGTATAGTTCTTTGTATGGAATAGGAATTTGGTCAAAATGATTTTTTAGATCTATTGTCTTCTGGAAATCGGCTAAAGGGGTACTGGAATCTGAATTTTGTCTTGGACAGTTGATTGGCTTCGATGGGCATAAGCTTTCCTTCACTTTTGTATCCGGTGTTCTGTTAATTATCAGACCTTTAAAAAATTTGGGCTTTCCACCTTCAAAACACAATATGCCTACCCTGATAAGGTTTTCAACTTTACTCTTCAAAGCCTCCCAATTCTCGGTAGTATGGTCTGAATGTCCTTGATGATAGTCACATACTACATTGACGTCATAGCTTTCAGGATACGAAAATACTTTGGGTTTAGACGGAGCTCGAACCACCATATTTTTCCCTACTAGTACTTGAAGAAATTTTGTATATGACATTGGGATTGAATTAAAAGATCCTCCATTATTTTCCACTTGAGCTTCTTCCTGGCCTAACATCATCTTCTTGGAATTTGGTCTATTTACACCTCCAGTTGGTTTATTGATGCAAATTGTAACAGTGCGCGAACACAATTGTTTGTTCTTGTTCTAACTTTTGTTTGATTCACCTTTCAGCTCCGTGTGCCCCTTTTCTTTGGCCATTGTCGACATCATAGTCATCATCTCAGCCATTTTCCTTTTCAATTCTTGCAACTCATTCTTGTCAACGTCAATACTAATAAAATATGATATGTGACCCCTAGATGAATTGCCCTTCATTTCCTCTGTCGTTTATTTCGGACATTGTCTCATGTTTGAATCTTCCTCTGTTGGATCATGAATCCCCTTATCCATTATGATCACCTTCTAATGATAACCACCTTTTGAATCAATACCGTTATATAATGAAGATGTTGTGCAAAAATGAAAAAAAAAACAAAAGAAAAGAGTCGGTATAGTAAAATAATTATGTAAGCAATAATTAAATTGAATTGATACAGTAAAGCAGATTATAACAAGTAGAGAAAATAACCAGAGAAGTGTATTTAAATCGGTAGCTCCATGTCTGGCTCTAGTGGGGTAGGCTTCTATATTACAACATGTGGTATTCGTTCTAGACTTTGGGTACCTGAACTGTCGTTATTGTCTACTACGACAACAAAACATCGATTCGGGAGTATACATCCACTTATATCGGAGGCGTAGGCTCCACGTTGTATAAGGTTGGTATACAAGAAGAAATACACAATTCTAAACTCGGATCATGCCCCGCTCCCACTTAAGGGTGAAAAGCCCAGGTAGAAGACTTATGCATGAATGAAATATATATCACACAAAGAAAAAGCTACCTCCATTCTTTCAAAAAAAATCCATCCAATAATTATTGGAAAAATTAGATTCAAATTAATATTCTTAATGCCAAAATGCCATATAAAATAAATTAGGCCTAACTCTCGAGTTTTAAAATATCTCCAACGGAGTCGCCAAACTGTTGTGACCATTTTTGAACCGGGTGTGAAATAGCCTAACGATCGATCTTTGAAAATTAGGGTTTTGCCTTTTACTTATTTAATCTTGAACAATTAGGTTTTCCATGTTAAATTGGATTTTTTCTTTCTTTAATCTTGAAAAAAAACATTTTGGAGTCGCCACTATTCACTTTGGTAGACTGAACACCATAAAACAACTAGAGATTCATTTTTTTTAAATTTGGGTTCGGGAATTGGTTATGTATGGGGAAGGATTAGCACCCCCATAAATGCCCATTATTGGTACCTTTTAATTTTACGTGGCATATTGGCGTTTCGAATAACAATTTGAATTTAATTTAGCCATAATTATTAATTGAATTTTAATTCCAAATGGAGACATCCTTTTATAAGAAAATATATTTTTATTCGAATATGAGATTAGAAGTACACAGTTGCTTTAGGACACTTCGATTCATATTCAAAAATATATTTTCAATATAAAAGGTTTTCATGCATGACCAATTATTGTCTTATTTATTTTAAAGTTCAAACTTAAAAGGCTCTAATCAAATTAAATATTTAAACAATGAATATTATTAAACTTAGGGGGCGTTTGGTTCACAGAATGTAAGATTACCTCTGGGAATAGGACATTACCTGACACATTATTGGGAATGTTACATTACCTTGTTTGGTTTATTTGGTAGGAATATAGAATTGTAGTGTTTGGTTGGAGGAATATAAGATTATTTGGAAGCAAAATTTACTAACTTGTCCTTATAATATATTTTCTTGTTAACAATTTTAATTTTTAATTATTAAATTAAAAATATTTACATAAAAATTTATAGAACTATTTTCGTTACATTACCTAAATTTTGCAAAAAAAAAACAAATATTTATAATATTTATAATATTATTAAATTATGTTTAAAAATATTTTATATTTATATACATTTATTTCTTTTTAATTTTTTTAACATCAAAATATTACACGTTTAATATGCTTAGATTTTTAATTTTTTATTACTTTCGACCATTTATCTAACAAATTAAAGTAAATAATAAAACAAATCTAAAAGTAGTAAAAATAATAAAAATAAATTAACTTACTGATTTTTTTAAGATAAAAAATATCTTATAAACAAAATAATAAAATTAATAACATCAAGTCTTAACGCATTCAGTCTCAAGCAACATACAATCTCATCCTGTAACCCTAAAAACATCGTAAATACAATATTAATAAAATGTACTATTAAATATTATAACATTATCTAAATATATACAGCACCATTTATATATTAAACTAATATTAAATATAAATATTTAATAAATTTACACCATAAATAATTAGTTACCTAATTAAAATGCAATAAAGGATCAACATGAACATAATTCATAATCACAAGGGTAATATTGTCCAAAGGGGAAGGAATTGTGTAATACCTAAGAAAATGAGGGGAATAACATTCCCACCATTTAGGGGAAAAGAGTCACTCTTGGGAAAAGAATAATACCTCATAGTGGGAATCCTCCTAAACCAAACATGGGAATGTAAGTCTGGAAAAGATTATTACCCCTGGTAATCATCTTTTCCGCGAACCAAACACACCCTTAGGGTATTTATGTAATAATACCCAATTGCTTGAGTATTATCCATATTTAACACTAAATCGAATAATATTCTTAATTTATTTTGTAAATCTAATTATTAACGTATTAGTCCTAATTAATGATTTAATTTTACTAAGTCAATTTTGTCATTTTCTAGGTGTAAGTGAATATCAAATGTTCTACTTAAGAGTTCCCTTGAATAACATCTCATTGCAATGAGACGCTATCCAATTTAGAACTCTAAAGCTTTCCATTAAATACTCACTTATTTTCTACGATTATCTTTTCCTATTTAAATTATTTAACTTTAATTAAAGAACCTAAATACTAAAGGCTCTAACTACTAATAAACTGTAAGTAAATTTGGTTAACTAAACAAATATACTACATGATATATTTAAACAATGCAACATACATGTAATTAAACAATTAAATAAATTAATAAAGAAAATATGGATTAAATTGAAAGAATTTAAACTTAAACTTCTGATTTTATTCGAAGTAGGGAGTAAATTGAAAGAAAAATAGAATTCTACGCCCAAAACATGAAAACCCAAAAGAAGGGTGCGGATCCCTTGTACCCGACCAAGATCTCGCGCGCGAACCTTGCCCAACCCGACACCAAAATGGTGTCGTTTGACTCGCCCTATAAAAGATTCCTACCCGAGTTGACTCGAATATTTGTTACTGTCTCCCTCTCTCACCCCTCTCTCATTTTCACGAAATTCTCTCGACTCAAACAAGAAATTTCTAGATTTCATGATCTAAACGGATCAAATTCACGCTTTCTCTCAACATTCAAACATCGTTATTCACATTTTCCGCGTTCAATACAAAACCACCCCTCATCAATCAAACAAACGTGTTATCCGGCCACCGCTCTTGACCTCAAACCACCGTCAACCTCCGGTTGGCCGTCGCGAGGCAATTTTCAGCCGCTGGCTGAAACCTTAAAATTTCCCCTAAACTCAATTTTTAAACCTAAAAATCCTAAATTTATCCCTAATCTGATAGGATTCCCGATCTTCCCCTCCTAAAACATAACTATACAACTCGACCTCTCATTTTCGACTCTACTGCAGCTAAATACTCTGGCCACCAAGATATGTTTTCTGATTTGCCTCCTTTCATATCTATTTTTTTCCATTTTTCTATATATAGTTTGCTTCGATCTAACCTATTTATGTTCCTTTTGTAGGTAATGGAAAAGAGAAATGATTATACCTCCTATTGCGACGGCTATGGCGTTTTCGACCTTCTTCTCCGACTATGCTCAGGCTTTTCGGCCATTCCTCAGCTTCCCCGTGGCGGTTCAGCTCCCAAGGATGGTTCCACTTTTGGGTTGTAACCCCCTCGTCCCGGTCCGGACGCATGACCGATCCGAGTGGGCTACACGGGGATAACCGAGGCGAAATCCGTTAAGGCTCCATTTCAGTTACCAACCCAAGGAAAACTTTTTCATTATTATTATCTTATCTAGATGAGACATTAAACCCTATGAGAGGAAAGCAACAGCGGAAGGAACATTGAGGTAAACACACAACAGCCCACTTAAAACAGCGCATTTTATTCCTATACAGCAGGCCGTATCGGAACGCCCATAGGGTGTTTCAATACGCCTTGACTAGGTCAACTGGCCAAAGTCAACCCAATGAGACCGTTTTGAAACAGGGGTGGCCCGTATCGAAACGACCTCAACGGTCAACTTCTCGTGGTCAACGATACAAAGGTCGTTCTGAAACACTAAAGCCCGTTTCGATACATCAATTTATCGTCAAAATCTCAAATTTCCAGTGGCAAAATCGTACCGAAATGGCCGCCCTAGCGTACCGAAACGCCTGGCCAAAAATAAAGGGACCGTATCGAAACGTGACTAACCGTTTAGAAACGCCCTCTGCCTGCAGAAAGGTTTTAGCTGGTTTATGGCACAATGTTGTCCCGAAACACAACTAAAACTTCACACAACACACAAGTATTAACTCTAGATACAAGACATCCTAAATGAACATGCTTAACACACACTGAACATATAAAAACCATACCTTCAAAGGATCAACAATCCACGTAAGAACCAAACATAACAATCAAGGTTAGTATGATTAGACAAACATACATAAAAACATCCACAAAAAGGCACAAGACCAACATACACATAAGCATTCAAGGTAAGCAATAAAGCATGACATGCAATTCAAAACATGGCATTAACAAGCCACACCAACAACAACATAACACCAAAGCGTTCAAATCCCATTGCTTGACCATTACAATCTTTCTATTTAAAGTTCATACTTGAGCTAACCAAAAGCGACACTTGGAGGCCCTTCCTTACCCTCGCCACCCACAAGCTACTGATCTGCATTGTCGAGCAAAAAGGAGCGTAAGCATAAAAGCTTAGTGAGGGTAAGCTCATAAAACAAACCTCGACAATGCAGGGTCCAAGCACGAGCATGCAACCAAGGTAGAATGCATGAGTTCTTACCTTCGAACCACAAGAGCCAAAAAAATAGATTATGCATGAACATATTATCCAAACCATGTCATGCTTAATTGTTGCGTGTAAAAGAGTCTATCGCAATTGTAGTGCAAGTGTACACGACGCAAGTAGTAAAGTGATACGAAGTATCGGATATCATCTCCACAGGGATTGGGCTAATAGCTTCACCTTAGTTTACTGCACGAAAGTAAAGAAAATAATTGAGAAAGTTGTCACGAAAATAATGAAGAAAACGTAAATAAAAGAGTAGAAATATCAAGATAGAGAGAATGGGCTGGTATTGAATTGCTCAGTAGTGCAGGTATTGTAATGCTCAGGAACTCAAGTTCTGTCGTCGCACCCGTCGCGGCAGCACCTTTCGCGGTAGCTGTCCGTTGGTCGTCGCGGTAGCAAACACACCAACTCAGTACTTCAAGCTTGGCAAGAATCCCAGATCTGCCTTGGCCTATCCCTAGGTCCAAGTCTATCGATGATCACGTCTTTGATGATACCTCTCGGCGTGAATCGAAGGATGAACACCGATGTGTATGAATTCTTCTTTAGCCACTTAACCTTGCCCTATCCCTAGGCACAAGATAGTTCAACTATAAACTAGAGAACTTGCTCTTATTTCTTTTGTATACTTAACTCTCCCGATGCTAAGTAAATAGATAATCTCACAATGCTCTCCCGATGCTCTTGCAAGATATTAATAACCAAAATAAGAGAACTTGAAGTTTATTTTATTGAACTAGAAAAATCCTAAAACAAAGCAACCCTTGCAACTACATTACAAATCAACCCGTGGCCCTAGGGGGGTTTTAGAACATATCGACGGCGGGTAAACGGCGGAGGGGTTTTTGTTGTCGATTATGGGGTATGGGATATATGATGTTCTCCTAGGTTAAAATATATGCCCTTATATAAGCTTTGGGCTCAAGTATTCTAAGTTAACAAGGATTACAACTTTAATTAAAAGTAAGATTCTAATAAAGACTTAATCTTCAAGTATCCTACTTTTCAGTCGTCCTCCTTGTTTCTAGGGATTTCCTCTCCTTGAGCTTTGGCTTGACATATCTTTTGATCCGGGGCTTGGAAAAATATATGGTTTTCACACGACAGACGAGCATAATTTTCTCTATCTATCGAGGTCCACTTTGATTTTTCTCCACTAACTTGCTGTCGTCCTCTTCTGTCACGGCAGATCCATGGTAGCATCGTCCTCATCGTCTGCTTGTCCAGTTCAGCTCTTCTGCTTCTCTGCCCTGCGCCCGCCTTCTCCGTCTACTATGGCAGCAACCTGCAAAATCAGCCATCTTTTAGTAGAATCCGTGCCTTTAATATATTTGTGATGTTTTGCTGTAAACTAACCTAAATGCAATGCAATGATGCTTGAATGCAGCAGAAATATGAGTTAAAAAGGGTGTAAATAATAGAACTTTTACACACTCAACACACCCCCAAACTCAAGTTTTTGCTTGCCCTCAAGCAATTAAGACCTAAAAGAAAATTGAATATTTTGGTGTTGGCTTTCAAACAGTGAACTGTCCCTTACCCGTCGTTCATTCTCTGTGACGGCAGCAACCTGTCGAAAAGATTAGGATCTGTCCGGAATCTCACTATAGTCCTCGTGCAGTGTGTGCATACTTGTGAACAGTTATATGCTAAGACTCTCTTAGTTTCACTAGAATATTCAACTCTTTAACTCGAATTTTTATGCCAAAGTTTATTTTTGAAGACACATTTTCATGCTTCTTTTCTTCTATTTTCAAGCTAAGTTTTACTAGAGCCAGTTTTAGGCACCTCTAGTTAGCTTCCTAGAGCCGGTTTCGGGCACCTCTAGGTTTTTGGGTTTCTTTTGCTAAACTTCTTTCCTAGAGCCAGTGTTAGGCACCTCTAGGGGCTATTCAAGTACTAAGCATCCTATTCTAGTTTTGCTAAAAGAAATCTAAGCAATATAACAGTCACAATGGTGTTTAAGTTTTTTCAGAACTATAGGAAGGCTCTAAACTTCTCCTTAAACTGTCCTCAGGATGCTGCCACGGCAGAGCTGTCATGACAGGTAAGTTTACTTCACAGTTTTAAGCCAACAGTTTTTTTTAGTCTTTTCTGATTTTTTTTAGAGAAATAAATAAAAGACACAGCAAATAAATAAGATGTACTAAGACTCCATTAAAATGGAGGGTTGCCACCCCCAAACTCGAGGTTTGCATTGTCCTCAATGCAAATGACAGAAAAAAAAATGAAGGCAGGTACATCACAAAATATATATAAAGCAGGCAGCAATAAGAAGAAAATAAAAGACTTAGATTTTTAATCGTTGTCTTCACTGCTGCTGCTGACACGAATTTGGCGGCGGCTTCTGGGTTGAGGGGCAGGCTGGGCAGGTTGCTCCACGACCTGGATGTCTAAGCTGCTGCCGCTATCCCAAGTGCTGCTGCTGGTGGTGGTGCTGGCCTTGGGCATGAGCTTTCTGTTGGCCATCTTCTTCTACCTCTTGACAGGCGTGAATTCCTTCTCCAAATTCCTTCGAATAGGAGGTTCTGCCTCGCTGTCAGCCTAGACAGATGAAGAGGAGAAACCAGCTACATATGCATCGATGTCATCTGAGGGCTGTCGCTTCGTTCCTCGGGTGGAGGTGTCTGCCGGAGGACTGCCAGCTGCCGTTGGGGCAGGTGATGGGGTGGAAGCAGCAGAATGTGTGTGTGGGGAGGCAGGTGGTGTAGGTGTGTGGACAGGGGTGGGGAAATAGTGGGCAGGGAAGGTGGGGAAAACAACATCGGGATAATTTAAAGTATTGGTAATGAAATTTACCGTTGAGTTGGCGAAATCCCTGAAGAATGTCATCAGCCCCATCTGTCTGTCTTCCACCCGATGTATGGCAGCAAGGATCTGAGCAGATTGGTCTGTCGGAGCAGCTGCTGCGGCAGGTTCAGGGGCAGGTTCCTCGGATGATTCTGCTGGGGCGGCAGCCGAGTTGAAAGAGGAGAGGGGGGTTGCGACTGTCAGTTCCATGAGGCTGGTAATGTTGTTATCGGTCCAGCCTCGTCCCTTGACCAGTTTATCAGTGGTGGCTTCTGGTACAGCAGAGCAACGACAGAGTGATGTGATCATGAAAGGCAGGCAGAGGAGGGCGGTTGATTTGTTGGTGCAGTCCAAGACGCTCTCCCTCATATAGCGTCCCACGTTGATAGGCCGGTTGTTCATGATCGAATGGATGAGGGCTAGCCTCTGCTGGTCCACCGTCGTGTGATGGGAGGACGGCAGAATGCGCTTCTTTATGAAAGCGTTCCATAACTTGGCTTCTGGAAGCAACTGCCCCCTTCTGACGGTGTTAGGATTTTTCTTGCTAGTGTTTTATTCTGTTCCTTCCTCTGTCACCTCCGCCATGACAGCACCGTAGGCAGCAGAGTCGAGGGTGTCCAAAAACTGCTGATGGGCATCATTGTTGGGACCAAAGTAGATGCCATACATATGATTGATGCTTTCTGCTGTGAATGGCACTTCTGTCCCTCGGACAGTTACTGTGGTTGTCGTTTTGTTGTCGATGGCAGCGTAGAACTCCCTCACCAGCGTTTCATTCATTTCAGCTGGTTGTTCGGCAAACTGCTCCCATAGTAGAGCCTTTATCGCCCTTGCGATGAATGGTTTAAGCCCCATGTTCTCTGCCTTGCGGATGTAGATGAAACCTCTTTCCTCCCATAGTTCCTTAGTTGCGAAGGACTGCGGGGTGGGTGCTGCCGGTGAAGAGGTTGAGGCAGCACTGCGGCGGGTACGTCTGGAAGACATGTTAGTTGCAAGGGTTTTGAAAGTAAAGAAAGCAAAGAAAAATGAAAGGGGAGAGCAAGTAAGAATAAGCAAAAGTGAGGAAAATGAAAGTGAAACGGGGTTTTATAGAGGTTGAGTTGCTGCCCGTTTAATGCTGTAACGGCAGGCGTGAATAACAGGGCGACTGTTGAGTTTTGGCATGTCTGACGCGTCTGACACGCATTTATGCGTCTGTTACGCGTCTGTCACACGCTTATACGTCTGCCGTGTCAGTCTGTTGACAGCCTGTCTCATCCGTGTCTGCGGCGGCAGCTGGAACGACAGGCTGTAATAAATAGGCTCTGTTGGGTTGATGGATGGATGGTGGGCTTGGGTCACTTCTCCTTTTCTTCTTGACTCCTTTATTTCCTAAAAACATAAAATATAAAAAAAAACATTATTCGAATAAAATAAACCTTATTTCCTAATAAATACTAAATAATACAAATAAATAAAAATAAAATTTATTTTAAGTTAAATTAGGGATCCCTTGTGGGGCATCTCCTAAGGTAACCACTTCCTGTATTCATGGGGCTTCAGTCCCCTGATAATGCTTGAGGCGCTGTCCATTGACTTTGAATTGGTGCCCGTCTTTTAATGATCGGATTGTGATGGCACCATGGGGAAAAACTTGTACCACTTGGAACGGGCCAGACCATCTAGATTTTAGCTTTCCTAGGAAGAGTTTCATTCTAGAGTTGAACAACAATACAAGCTGCCCTGGGCAGAACTGTCGTGGCAGCAACTTCTTGTCATGCCACTTCTTAGTTTTCTCCTTGTAGATCTTGCATTGTCGTAGGCCATTGTCCGTATTTCTTCAATCTCGTTCAAATCTAACAGCCTTTTCTGGCCTGCCTTGTCCAAGTCCATATTTACTGCCTTGATTGCCCAGTATGCTTTGTGCTCTATCTCGACAGGCAGATGACAGGTTTTCCCATAAATCAATCGGTATGGAGACATGCCCAATGGAGTCTTAAAAGCTGTCCTATATGCCCATAATGCATTGTTAAGGAGTAAAGACCAATCTTTCCTAGTTGGCTTAACCATCTTCTCAAGAATGTTCTTAACTTCCCTATTAGATATCTCAGCTTGTTCATTGGTCTGTGGGTGATATGCTGTCGCGATCCTGTGCTTGACACCATATTTCTTCAAGGCGGCAGCAATAACCCTATTGTCAAAATGTCTCCCTTCATCACTGATAATCGCCTTAGGGATGCCAAACCTCGAAAAAATGTTTTTGTGTAGAATTTTTTGGACTGTCTTGGCATCATTCTTTTGAGTGGCGATAGCTTCAACCCACTTAGAGACATAGTCCACTGCTAGGAGGATGTATAGATTTCCACATGAAGATGGAAAAGGTCCCATAAAATCAATCCCCCAAACGACGAAGATCTCGACCTCTAGAATGTTCTACAGTGGCATCTCGTTTCTCCTCGAGATGTTACCTGTCCGCTAGCACCTGTCACAGTTCTTGTAGAAGTCCTGTGCATCTTTATACAGTGTCGGCTAGTAGAACCCTGACTACAGCAACTTGGCAGCAGTTTTGTTTCCTCCTAAGTGACCTCCATATTGTGAAGCATGGCAGTGATGGAGAATGTCTTCTTGCTCTTCTTGTGGTACACACCTCCTTATAACCTGATCTGCACATAGTTTGAAAAGAAGAGGTTCGTCCCAATAATAATGCCTAACATCATTTTGGAACCTCTTCCTGGCTTGATAATTAAGATCAGAAGGAAGTATTCCGCTAACTATAAAATTAACGAAATCAGCATACCAGGGGAGTTCAGAAGACTTACCTGCCGCCATGGCTGTTGCGGCAGCGATTGCGGCAGCAAAGAGCTGCTCATCTGGTAAGATCTCCAGTATATTTGTCTCATCAATTGGTAGACTTTGTCCCTTCTCCAGCCTTGACAAGTGATATGCCACCTGATTTTCTGTCCCCTTTTTATCCTTAATTTCAAGGTCGAATTCTTGCAATAGCAGGATCCACCTTATCAATCTAGGCTTTGCATCCTTTTTTGCGAACAAATACTTCAGGGCAGAATGGTCTGTGTGCACTATTACCTTCGTCCCAAGTATGTAAGAACGAAACTTGTCAATGGAGAACACCACAGCTAATAGCTCCTTTTCTGTGGTGGTGTCGTTCACTTGCGCTGCCCAAGTGCTGCCCCGACAGCATAGTCACTAGCGTCACACATAATCTCAAATGGCTGTGTCCAGTCTGGTGGTTGTACTATTGGGGCTGTTACTAGTTTTTCCTTCAGAACCTTGGATGCTTCAGTACATTCTTCATTAAAGTCAAAGGGTCGGTTCTGCTCCAAAAGATGGCATAGGGGCTTGGTGATTTTTGAGAAATTTGCAATAAATCTCCTATAAAAACCAGCATGCCCTAAAAAACTTCTAATGCCCTTGATTGTGGTCGGCGACGGCAGCTTTTCAATTACCTCAATCTTAGCCCTGTCGACTTCTATCCCACGGCAGCTAATCTTATGGCCAAGGACTATCCCCTCATCCACCATAAAGTGGCATTTTTCCCAATTCAAGACGAGATTGGCTTTTTCACATCTTTCAAGTACCTTTTGTAGATTGCCTAAGCAGCTCTCAAAATCATCTCCAAAGACAGAAAAATCATCCATAAAAATCTCAAGGAAGTCCTCTACCATGTCGGAGAATATGGCCATCATGCACCTTTGGAAGGTGGCGGGTGCATTGCATAGTCCAAACGACATCCTCCTAAAAGCGTATGTTCCGTAGGGGCATGTAAAAGTCGTCTTTTCTTGATCCTCCGGTGCGATGGCAATTTGATTATAACCTGAATAACCATCAAGAAAGCAATAGTAAGGTTTACCCGCTAATCTATCAAGCATTTGATCAATAAAGGGTAAAGGAAAGTGGTCCTTTCGGGTAGCTTTGTTAAGCTTCTGATAGTCCATACAAACCCTCCAACCGGTCACAGTCCTGGTTGGGATTAGTTCATTGTTCTCATTGGTTATCACGGTCAATCCTCCTTTCTTTGGAACGCATTGCACCGGCTTACCCATTTGTTGTCGGAGATGGCGTAAATAATACCAGCATCTAACCACTTAATTATCTCTTTACGCACCACCTCTTTCATCGCATGGTTTAGCCGCCTTTGGGCATCTATAGTCGGCTTATGATCTTCCTCTAGAAGGATTTTGTGCATGCATAACGCCGGACTAATGCCTTGTATATCAGCAATCGTCCATCCAATCACCTTTTTGTGCTGCCTTGGCATGCCGATTAGCTGCCGTTCCTGTTCCTGCGGCAGCTTAGAAGAGATGATTACGGGAAACGTATCATTTGAACCAAGAAAAGCATATTTAAGCTGCCCTGGCAGGGGCTTCTGTTCTAAGGCAGGTGGTTCAACAGTAGATGGCTTTTGGATTAAATGGTTATCCGAAGTATAATTCAAAGGTTCGAATAACTTACCTGGACGATTGCCTAATCAGTTTACCTCATCCTGACCTTCAGTATCAGATGTATCGGATTCAGAGGAGGTGTTGTCGTCGGTGCTGTCGTCGTTTCTGTCGTGATAGTCTTGCAAGTGGCTGCCGCGGCAGTGACCAAATTTAATATCGTGACAGCTCGACCTGATGCAGGGTTGATCAAGGGTAACATCAGTGATAGCCTTGCATTCCTCATCTACATCAGCATGTTTCATCGCTTGGAGAACATTCAACTTAATCTCTTGATCGTTTACGCGCATGGTGAGTTCTCCTTTCTCCACATCATTCAGTGATCTTCCTGTGGCTAAGAAGGGTCGCCCAAGGATGATTGTTGCATTTTCGTCTGCCTCACAATCTAAAACAAGAAAGTCAGCAGGAAAATAAACTTATCCACTCTTACCAGAATATCTTCAATTTTTCCCTCTGGATGAACGTAAGAGCGGTCTGCCAGCTGCAGAGTTACTGTCGTGGGCCGCGCCTTTCCAATACCTAATTTCTGAAAAACAGACTTTGTCATTAAATTAACACTAGCACCAAGATCACAAAGTGCCTTACCCACAAATTTGTTGCCGATTACACAAGGTATGATGAAGCTCCCCGGATCCTTCTTTTTCTGGGGTGGCTGCCGATGAAGAATACTCATGCAACCTTCTGTCATGTTTACCGTTTCGAATTCCCCAAGTTTAGATTTTTTCGACATAACATCCTTGAGAAACTTAGCGTAACCGGGCATCTCCCTAACGGCATCTAACAGCGGAATATTAATATGAACCTGCTTAAAAATATCATAAATCTTTTTAAGTTGAGATTCTTGCTTAGCTTGTTGTATCCGTTGAGGAAAAGGTGGCGGGGGACGATAGTCAGCAATACGTCCTTCCCACTGCATACGAATCTGAGGACGAATATCATCGTTTTTCTCCTCTGTCGCTTCTGCTGCCGTGACAGGCTCATCGGCAGCAGTCTGTTTGTTACTTGTCGGGGTAGCTTCCTCGGCAGGTTTATCCAAGGCAGGTTCCTTTACTGTTTCAGCTTCCTTTTCCGGCCCTGTTAGTTTCTTCCCACTCCTAGTAGTAATTGCCTTATATTGCTCATGTGTGGGTTGCCTAGCATTTTCAGTATTACTAGGGAATCTTCCAGTCTGCCTCGGCTTAATATGTTGGGAAACCTGACCCATTTGTGTCTCTAGAGATTTCAAAGTAGCTTCATGATTTGTCATCCTCATCTCGGTTTTATCCATGAAATTCTCTGTTTTCTTGACAAACTGATTCATGTTCTCAATATAAGTTCCTGTCTGAGACATAAAAGTGGCCAGAGTCTGTTCCAATATACTGCTCGTGGCAGCCGGTTGCTGTTGTTGCTGCTGCGGCGGCAGTTGCTGTAGCGTCAGCAATCTAGGTCCTCCCTGATTCTAATTGTGTGCTTGCGGATTCAGGGCATTATTAGGGTTACTCCAGGAAAACTTGGGATCCTTCCTCCAATTGGGATTATAGTTGTTGGAATTATAATTCGACTTGTAGTTTCCAACATACTTTCCCTCATCTACTTGTATTGGGCACTCATCCCGACTATGATTCCCCTCACAGATGTCACATACTTCCTCAACAGCAAATCCATGTAGTCCATCATCATTCAATAACCTTTTCATTGCTTTAGTAAGGAATGCTACCTGTGATTTCATAGTGCTGTCGGCTTCATAATCCTTGACAGCAAATACCCGTTTACCCCCTCTTCTTGTAGTCGGAAACTGCTCCTCATTCTTGGCCAAATTTTTCAAAACTTGTAATTCCTCGTCCGGATCTTTATCCAATAATAGTCCATTTGCTGCAGAATCAATTCGAATGCGAGTTTGTAAGTTAGCAGCATTATAGAACTTTGTTACCTGATTCCAGACGAGGAATCCATGCATTGGGCAGTTCCGTAGAAGAGTAGTAAATCTGTCCCAGGCCTCGTGCATCGGCTCGTCATCTTCCTGTTGAAAAGTAGCAATTTCATTACGTAATCGCTCAGATAAATGTGAAGGATTAAAACGAGATAAAAATTCACGAGATAAATCTGCCCAAGTTCTAATTGAACCCGGCATAAGTTTATTCCACCAAGTTTTTGCTCTGTCCCTCAATGAATGGGGAAATAACCGAAGCCTCAATATCTCCGGATTAACTCCTGGTAGTCTAAACGAACCACAGATCTCCTGGAACGTTTTGAGATGCTCCCTAGCATCCTCTGTCACAGCACCACTAAACTGCCCGGCATTGTTGATCATACTAAACATGACAGGTTTAAGCTCGAAGTTATCAACATCAATATCCGGTAGCGTGGTCTCCAACTCTACATGGTCGTTCAACATGTAGTCACGGCAAGACCGTCGTCCGGCTGCTGCAGGCGGGTCGCCGATAGGCGGTATATCTCCACCAGCAGGCGGAACATGTGCCATCTTCTCTAGTTGTTCCTCAAGGTACTCGTTCCTGGCTAAAAGGTGATGAAGTTGTTTCTTGAGATTGAATGAACGTTCAATTTCCGGATCTAATGGATACTCAGGATCTTCACCTCTTTTAGATATGCGCATACACAAGAAAACCTCGTGAAAAGCAAGAGTTGAAAGCACCAAAGAAAAATAGAAAAACAAAAACAAAAACAAAAACGGAAAGTGCAATAAAAGAAAGGTAGAGTTATGTTGCCAATCCCCGGCAACGGCGCCAAAAACTTGTTGCGTGTAAAAGAGTCTATCGCAATTGTAGTGCAAGTGTACACGACGCAAGTAGTAAAGTGATACGAAGTATCGGATATCGTCTCCACAGGGATTGGGCTAATAGCTTCACCTTAGTTTACTGCACGAAAGTAAAGAAAATAATTGAGAAAGTTGTCACGAAAATAATGAAGAAAACGTAAATAAAAGAGTAGAAATATCAAGATAGAGAGAATGGGCTGGTATTGAATTGCTCAGTAGTGCAGGTATTGTAATGCTCAGGAACTCCAGTTCTGTCGTCGCGCCCGCCGCGGCAGCACCTGTCGCGGTAGCTGTCCGTTGGTTGTCGCGGCAGCAAACACACCAACTCAGTACTTCAAGCTTGGCAAGAATCCCAGATCTGCCTTGGCCTATCCCTAGGTCCAAGTCTGTCGATGATCACGTCTTTGATGATACCTCCCGGCGTGAATCGAAGGATGAACACCGATGTGTATGAATTCTTCTTTAGCCACTTAACCTTGCCCTATCCCTAGGCACAAGATAGTTCAACTATAAACTAGAGAACTTGCTCTTATTTCTTTCGTATACTTAACTCTCCCGATGCTAAGTAAATAGATAACCTCACAATGCTCTCATGATGCTCTTGCAAGATATTAATAACCAAAATAAGAGAACTTGAAGTTTATTTTATTGAACTAGAAAAATCCTAAAACAAAGCAACCCTTGCAACTACTTTACAAATCAACTTGTGGCCCTAGGGGGGTTTTAGAACATATCGACGGCGGGTAAACGGTGGAAGGGTTTTTGTTGTCGGTTATGGGGTATGGGATATATGATGTTCTCCTAGGTTAAAATATATGCCCTTATATAAGCTTTGGGCTCAAGTATTCTAAGTTAACAAGGATTACAACTTTAATTAAAAGTAAGATTCTAATAAAGACTTAATCTTCAAGTATCCTACTTTTCAGCCGTCCTCCTTGTTTCTAGGGATTTCCTCTCCTTGAGCTTTGGCTTGACATATCTTTTGATCCGGGGCTTGGAAAAATATATGGTTTTCACACGATAGACGATCATAATTTTCTCTATCTATCGAGGTCCACTTTGCTTTTTCTCCACTAACTTGCTGTCGTCCTCTTTTGTCACGGCAGATCCATTGAAACATCGTTCTCATCGTCTGCTTGTCCAGTTCAGCTCTTCTGCTTCTCTGCCCTGCGCCCGCCTTCTCCGTCTACTATGGCAGCAACCTGTAAAATCAGCCATCTTTTAGTAGAATCTGTGCCTTTAATATATTTGTGATGTTTTGCTGTAAACTAACCTAAATGCAATGCAATGATGCTTGAATGCAGCAGAAATATGGGTTAAAAAGGGTGTAAATAATAGAACTTTTACACACTCAACATCAACAAGTCCACAACCACAACATGTGGAAACAAATATATTCAACATATGAGCAACATAATCCACAAATCCGTATTGGCACCTAGCTATGACTCGAATACGCGGATAACCGTTGGATTTCACATCCAACAACACAACTATTACCTTACGGTGGGATTACACTCATCACCGTTTTACGCGGAGGGGATTCCACTCATCCTCACGCCCCGTTTCACACGGAGGGGATTCCACTCATCCTCACGCCCCGTCGATGGGATTCCACTCATCACCGACTAACATATATAAGAAGATTTCCGGGCGAACCCGTACTCCATCTTGATGACTACCATCATCAAGACCACGCGCGCATTTTGACTCACGTGTGCACACTAACATCCTAATGATCGATCATTGTACCCAAGCATACTAGTGCCAATGCTACACATTTCATTAATCTTTCACAATATCATTTCATATCAACTTCCGTGCTTAGCACGTACTCACCATGACTCACTGTCATGCACAAATCACATTTCCATGCCTAGCATGTACTCACCATGATCCTCGGATCATGCAACCACTTCATAAATCCATTTCACATGTCAACAATACATGTATATCATTACTACAAATATCACATTATATTTCATACATATGTATGTCCCCATCATACCTATCATCAACATGCATATAACAATGCCTCAAACCATGCCTCAACATACATATAACAATGCATCAAACCATGCCTCAACATATATGTATAACAACATATACATAACCACCATAATCACAATTAAACATGAGGCATAAATCAACAATTTAAAGATCAACCAAAGTCTCCAACTAAAGCTTGGGATTAGGCTACCACTCTAATCCCAACTCTAAGTGAGTCTACCAAGCCCAACCTAGTCCACATGCTTGAACCAACACTTGAAAACCATTTAAAAACATTTAACCACTCACCGACTATCCAAGCTCAACCACACTAGCCGATCAAGCTCCCAACGGTTCCGGATTTGTTCTCGAGACTTCACCAACACAAAATCTTGCTTCTAAACATCTCAACAAAATCAAAACAACCTCAAATCAGTTCACACATCAATGTAGCAAACCCAGGACACTAATCAAGCATAAAACACATGATTTTCAAGCCAAGAACAACCCCAAAACTCCAAACCCGAGCAGCCATGAAACCTAGTCCGAAACTCAAGATTTCAACCTCTTTAACACACTTAAATGCTTCCAAAATGATCCCTAACCAACATACAACCAATAGCCCTCAATTTCCAACATTAAACACACCCAAAATCAACCTTTAAACCCTTCAAAAACCCTATTAAAACCCAAATCCGGGAATCATTGTAAAACTCTTTAAAATTCACATATGTTGGACCTTAAGGGTTGCAAACAACTTATCTAACAACTATAAATCAAAAGCTTTGTTAAAATTTCATAAAGTCACAAGCTTTAACAAAATCCTTGAAACCCCAAAATATGAAATACATAGTTTTAATGAAAGCTAATGGTACCAAAATGAAGAGGAAGACAAGGTCAAGTCAAAAATGCAATTACCTTTTGAAAAGCTCCAAAGATGAAGATGTTAGGTGATGGAATAGTGAAAAAGAGAGAAGAGCTCTCTAATGTCGTTGAGTTTGAAATGGGAGTGAGGAAGAAGATGAGCACATGGTCTTCATCTTTTTGTTTTTGTTTTATTTTCCAAAGAAATCATATTTACCATTATGCCATTAATGAAATGGCCAAAAACTCTCATCTCTTAAAATCCATGGAATTGGACTTTGGAGATAGGCCCAACATAAAATTTGATCATTTGCAAACACAAAGCCCATAAGAATATTTTATTATTTTAAATTTCAAAATTGAAACCCGAAACATTATTTTAACATTATTTTCACCCGTCCCCGAAATTTATTGAACATGAAGAGTCACGAAAATTGCCCCTTCACACTTTCCTTTCCTTCTCACCACAACATTCTAACCAACTCGATAGACTTACCACACAACATTAGTTATCTGATGCTAAGATCTCAACTAGTTCTCCATTGCATGTCAATTTTAAACTCAACTCAATCTCTTCGCAAACATAGCATGGGAGAGATCTGGCTCACATTTCCAAATCATAGATACATAAAACACATTACGAACCCCTTTCTAACTCTGGTGGTAACCGCAAAAAATAAACAACAGATCTATCCCGATTCACAATCTCATACGGCACCGTTTGAATACTTGACTGATAACTTTCTCTAATTGATCATCTGACTCCAACAGGTATCAAAGTACTACGCAGATGTCTTCAAAAATCTAGTTGAAATCTCGAATCTCTGTCAGCCACTATCGATTTCAAGACATTGTGCAGTCACACTCTTGCTAAGGCATGACTCCGCCATCTTATACAAGGTACAAGTAACGTGAACATGGATAAAACGAGCACACTCAGAGCAACTATCATTGTTTACTCAGCTAAGTTCTCCCGGAGGAATTCAAAGGCAAACCAAACACAAAGTCCCTCGGATCTATCACCCACTTTCCTTATGAGTCTTCCACGGATGTAACAAACTAGAAGAAAACCGACACTCGGCATCGACACGCTGGAAAATTACACACTTACTCTCATACTGAACCACATCATTCATCAACTCAATCCAAAAGT
Organism: Hibiscus tridactylites; assembly: GCA_958450335.1. Classification (NCBI taxonomy): domain Eukaryota; kingdom Viridiplantae; phylum Streptophyta; class Magnoliopsida; order Malvales; family Malvaceae; genus Hibiscus; species Hibiscus tridactylites. The sequence continues at coordinate 68,157,005 of OY288266.1, read as the reverse complement.
ACTCGTCTTTCAACCCACGATACGTCTTCATACTATTCATATGCAATACAAATGATTTGTCGTGTGCTTCGGTCAAAACAATACATCTCACAACACTATGTCATTTGGCACAACTATTCTGTCTCTGAAATGCAAAACTCTATTATCTTTGAAACTGTATTCTAAAGATCTTCCTTCTGCTATGCCTTGCACCTGAGTTGCCAAGAACCTGTCTTGCAAATGTTTCTCTTCAAGTATTTGACTCAAAGTAGGGTTAACATGAAACTCGGCCACAAAATCACTATCATTTGATAAGCTGAATCCAGCAAATAGCTCGCAACTCGACTGGCAAACTAACAACAAATATAACTAGAAGCATCGGTTACTGCGTTGACTCTCCTTGGAGGGTACTCAATCTTGAGATTACGGTCCTCAAACAATTCTAACAACTTACATTGTTCAAGTTTCAACCCTTCCTAAGTCGTCAAATATTTCAAGCTCTGATGATAAGTATATATTGTGCGTTTCTTACCATACATGCTTTGTCTCTAAATCTTCGTAGCCAAAAACAATTGTAATTAACTCTATGTCTTGTGTCGGATAATTCTTTTCATGTACTTTCTACTGTCTCGACGAATAGGCCACAAATCTTATGTCTTGCATAAGCACACAACCTAACCCTACATATAACGCATCACTATGGTTCACAAATTCTCTCTCTGATATTGGCTAGATCAAGGTCGAAGCTTTCATCAAATTTTCTTTCGGTCCTCAAGGGCTCGTTGTCTCGCATATGACCACACAACTGAACATTCTTCTATAGCAACTTGTCAATGGAGCAGCTATCTTCAAAAGATCATTTACAAACCTTCGTTAGTAACAATGCTAGACCTAGGAACTATAGATACATGTCACTGTCTTCGGTTTCTTCCAATTCACATCTTCTCCTGCCTACTTAGGATTTACTCTAATACACTCGGCTGTTCTACATGTCCTAGGAAAACATCTTCCTTGACTCGGAGTTCACGTTTGCTCAACTTGGCATACAACTGATTCTCTAATAGGATCTACAATACTAACTCCAAAGCTAGTCATGATCTTCCTCGGCGCGTGAATTTACCATTATGCCATTAATGAAATGGCCAAAAACTCTCATCTCTTAAAATCCATGGAATTGGACTTTGGAGATAGGCCCAACATAAATTTTGATCATTTGCAAACACGAAGCCCATAAGAATATTTTATTATTTTAAATTTCGAAATCAAAACCTTAAACATTATTTTAATATTATTTTCACCCGACCCCCAAATCCGGGTGTTACACGGGTGGTTCGGCTTCCCGGCGATAGTTTAGGTCTCCGAAGACTCCTCCGCTTCTAGTAACGGATCGGATTCTGATGGTAAACTCTCTCTCTCACTTTTATTATTATATTATTATTATTATTATTATTATTATTATTATTATTATTATTATTATTATTATTATTATTATTATTATTATTATTATTATTATTATTATTATTAAGGGAGTAAAGATGTACTAAAAAGGAAAATCAGCATGCCGGAACAAAAAAAGAGAAAGCAACCCTTAAGCTTCTCTAAGGCTATTAAGTGATGAATGCATGTTACCGAACACACACTACACTTACAGTAGATTTAATCTTTTGGATAAAACTGTAAGTTCTAATACACTTGCTCATCATCAACTTAGCTGAGGAATGAATTACTACTACATTATAACTTAGAATCACTGTAATCATAGCTTAGTGGAACCTTAGGACTTATGAGTTGTTTATTGTTCTTATTTTCTGTTTTTATTTTTCTTACTTTCATTTTGCATTGCTTGAGGGAAATCAATAGTTCAAGTTTAGGGGTATTTGACGAGTTCTTAATTGTTCTATTTTATGTGCCCATATTCCTTGACTTTTGCATGTTTTCAAGCTCATATAGGTTGCATTTAGGCTAGATTGTATATATTTACATGTAGATAGGAAGTTACACCACATGTGCTCAATTGTTATATATATTGGTGCTTTTCACGGGAAAGGTGGTGTTTTGTGGTGGTTGCGCAGGATGCTGGTGGATGCTGGAGGATTGCTGGAGTAGGAGAGGAGCATATCGTATGGCTGGAGTTGATGAGACATAAAGAGTTGGAGATGAATCTATCTTTTCCCACGTGTACTTTCTCCCAGATACGCAAAATTCAATGAAGCGGGAAACAATTGGCTTTCTTTAATGAAGTCGCGCAACTTTAGGGTACTGAAGCTTTAGTTTCACCGCCTATGTAAAGAAGACTTGGACACTACTCAAAGGAGATTGGATAGATAGAGAGCACAATTTAGACGACAGTCCTAGTCCGAGCTTGCGGATAACCACCAGGGCAAAGCTAGTCGATTCTCCTCATCGAACGACACCATCGAGAGAGCCTGACGGAGAGGAGGCCTGCAGCACAGTTGGATAGCACGAAGGGAGTTCTTGTCGAGGATGCTCGGCTCTTTCTTTTCTTTTGCTTAATAAACTGTCGTACTTTATACTTTTAATTATGGTTGCTTTATTCGTGTAGTAAATCCACGTTGCTCGATCGATACTTGTGATTATAAATGGACTCCGGTACTAATTCAGCCATTTTTAAATATGGTCTTTTGAACTTGATTAATTTTGGATTAAGTCCTAAGTGTATTTCGAATTCAACACTTGGTTATACGCGAGTTAAATGAAGTGGGTTGTCCGAAAAGAATGTTCTATGCTTTTAAGTTTTCAAGCATGACTATGTGTTGAGTTTTAAGGTGCTCGATTTCTTCAACCGATCTTGCTCACCAAGTGGTGGAGAAGTGGAATTTTGGGTGGATGTGGTGTGGAAGCTAAAAGATAAATGACACAATGATTTTAGAGTGGTTCAACCTTCTAACCAAGGTCTACATCCACTACCTTAGCTTCCCACTAAGGATTTCCAATCAATCCACTATTGATTCGTCCCCTTTTCTAGGCTTAGGAGGAAACCCTTATACACCGATCAAGCTTTCTACCCAAAGCCTTGATCAAACCCTCTTAACAAAGAGAAAAGATAAGCAAACTTAAATCCCTCTAATAGGTGATTGTTTGCACAAATAAGCTCTCACCCAAAACCTAAAACACTTGAGCAAATTTGAAAATTTTGGCTCACTAGTGTTTGTCTATAAAAAGAAATGACAATTTAAGTACAAAGACAATTCTTGATCATTTGTTGATTGACAATTGAAGCATTGACCATATCTTGATGCTTGGAGGTCTCTTTTATACCCCTTTAATGAGTTTGTAGTCGTTACTAGTCGTTGGGGTTGAATTGGAGTCGTTGGAGACATAAATTCCCACCATAAATACAGTTCTGCTGCTAACCGTATCGAAATGCTCGAACCCGTTTCGATACGCTCTTCAAGTAGAAAGAGCCTTTGCAGTCTGATGCAGCACCCGTATCGAAACGCTCTTGGCCGTTTCGAAACACCCGTATCGAAATGCCTTTCCCCGTATCGAAACGATCTGCATTTAAATGTTAGTTGGGAAGTAGCCATTGGGGGGTTTATAATCGTTGTGGTCGATGCCACGTAGGCGTATCGAAATGGCATAGCCCGTATCGAAATGCTAGGCAAAATCTTCATCCATAAAAAGACACGTTTCAAAACGTTTTGACACTAGAAGACCCCGTATTGAAACGCCTAAGGGTGTTTCGATACACCTGGATGGTTTTGTTTAGTTTGGCTTTGAAAACATGTAAAACCCTTTGAAAACATCCCCTAAACATAGTTTCAAGTTATTTAGACTTTAGAAATAGTTTTGAATTCTTTTTAACTTAGTCCAAAATATTTTTCAATTATTATATCAAAACATTAGTTCTACACTATGGTTATTAGTTTCCAAGCACGAGTATGATGTTTGAATGTATGACAGGACACACATATGCTTATGACTTGTGAGATAATGGGACTTGGAATCTGATTTTATGATATGACTACACGTATATGAACCTGTAATTTTGACTCTTGATGATATATGGCAACCATGATATGAAATGATAAAAGTTGTAAGGAAAAACGAATACCATACATTGTGCATTTGGGTTGGTAATTGAAGAAGGAAGTACATGGCTGGTAAATACAATTTATGGCGGGTGTTATTACAAGCCTCAATGTATTGGCAGTTGGTGTTGGGTAGTTAGGACTCATTATCATGTATTTACACATTGTATGTTTCAATACCATGCTTGATATCACGTTTGTGTTTGTTTGCAATTTATTTTATGGTTATTTCTAAATTCAATATTGGAAGGTGGCATGATTTACTTTTTCATAATGCTTCCAAGTATTTTCTGCAAGTTTGCCGTTATTTTTTAATAATTGCATGTTTTGGACCATCTTCCCATCAGTTTATATTTGTTTTAAAACACTTTAATGTTTTCAAGTATGACGAACGTCTAAATCAGGTCTAGTGGTTATAGAAAAAAGAGATTTAGGCCATGTTTAGCGATTAACGGATAGCTGATAGCGGATAGCGGATTACATTAGCTGATAGCGGATAGCTTATAGCATTAGTTGATTTTGCTGGAGGATTGCTTTTGCTGTTGCGCTATGCAGCATTTGGATCGCGAGAAATAAAAAAAAAACAGAGATAAAGGATGTGTGTGCGAAGGACGTGATGTTCATTTCCAAACTTCGAGCTTTGTTTTGGTTTAAGGCATCAAAAGCGGAGAGTTTCTCGGATCTGGAATTGTGGTGGAACAATCCAAGATCATTGAATCAGTTCCCTTTCATTGTTGCTTCGGAAGCATCCCAGTGGTGTCCTCCTGTCAAAGGGTTTATCAAATTCAATACGGGCGGAGCTGCAAACGTCGTTGGAGCTGGTTGTGGAGGTGTTTTGCGAACGGATAATGGTGTCTTGAGAGCTCTTTTCTCAGGCCCAGTTGACAACCAAGGGGCAGAATTTGCAGAGTTAACAGCCATTAAAACGGCTCTTCAGGTTTTTTTAGAGACCAATTGGATAGGTGACGAAATCTTGATAGTGGAATCGGACTCTAAGGTGGTGTTGGGATGGATCAATGAAGTTTCGAAACGACCATGGCGGTTGTGGTCGGATCTGTTGGAGATTGATTTATTAGCTCAAAAGATTGGCAATGTGAAGTTCATTCATACTAATAGACAAAACAACGGCATGGCAGACGCTTTGGCCAAAGATGGAGTGTATCGTTCGAGTCTTTTTAAAGCATGGTGGTAGTGTTCTAAAAGTTATCGTAGGTGATGTATTGTTTTTTTAGGGATGAATTTTAGTTGTACTTACAAAGACCATGGAGATGGTGGCGTCCGTTGATCGAGGTTGATAAGTTACGACGTTTGATCGGAGATATCAAGTTCAATTACATACCAAGGGAGGCGAATATACTTGTGGATTGCTTGGCGAGGGATGGGCGTCTTAGTAACTATTTCTTTAAGAGCGTGGTGGTGTTAGGTTGCTGCTGCTGCTTGTTCGTTTCTGTATAAGGGTGATGTATTACTTAGTGAATGTGTTTGCTTGGCGATCGGTGGTAGTTATCATCACTTTTTCCTCGAAGCATGGTGGTGATGGTGGCTTTAAGTTGTTCCATAGGCTCACAGTGGTCTGTTGCAGAGGTTAAGCAGGGTATCGAAGTTAGGTGGATGATTTTCATGCTAATGTATTTCTATTTCTATTGCGATAATTAGCATCTTAAGGGGTTTTTGGACTTGTGGTATTTGCTGGTTTTGTTTGTGTTCGGGTAGGTGATGGTATGTGTAGTAGACTAATTTTGTTGTAAGCCGAAACATGTTGTAAGACCCACTCCCGAATGAATTGTACTTTTCTTCCTCCATCTAGGTTTAATGAGGTTTTTTAACGAGGCAATCCTTCTATGGTTATATTTAATAAAATAAAAATTATTGCTTAGCAAAAAAATTAGTTGACTGTGTAAAAGTGTTTGGTAAAATTAAATGATAGCCGATAGTTGTTTGATTATTTGAACAAGCAAAATGACATAATTATATTTTATATTTGTTTGAATAATTTATTAGTTTTAACATTTTGTATATATTAATATTAATTAAATTATGAAAATTAATTTTTAATATCATTACTGAGCATATACGAGGATGTACATATTAATTTTTTATTTGTGAAATTATCTTTTTAATATAACTTTAATAATTATTAAATTTAGATGTATATATTAAATTTTATCTATGAAATTATATTTTAAATATAATTTATTAATTATTAAATATATATATTTATTAATTTATATTAATTTCTTATTTATGTAATTATTTTTTAAAATTTTATTAGTTAATCAAATTTATGTTATTTAGAGAATTTTTTATAATTATCAAAGACAAAATAGTCTTTACAAGTCTTTTATCCAACCCTATAACTCAAAAAGCTGCTAAAATGAGTTTTTTTCAAAATAAGAAGTTTCACCTCAATCCGCTATTACAATCCTCTATTTACCAAACATCCTAATTAGCGAATTTGACTGGTCAAACCTCTAAAAATGCTTCAAACTTCTAGTTTTAGCTCAAAAAGTTGTTTATCAAACATGACCTTAGTAGAGGAGTATACGAGCAGCAGGTCTCAGACCATTCCTATTAATAGAAAATCAATTTCTCCTTGTATGTTTGGCACCTACTGTAACATTTTGGTGGTGTTTACATTTTCTCAATGTAGTTTGGATTTGATTACTTTTGTGTGATGGGGTTCTTTTAGTATCTAAAATCTTTTGTTACTAGCAGAATTCCATGCGTTAGTCAAAAATTGCCCATAATTTCGACTACAAAAATACTGCATTAACCAATATTATGATTGTAAACAAGAATCCAATTACTTCGACCATCACAAAAATTACCAGCAGCACCTGAACAACCTGCCTTAACTGCCCCATCACCCTTTCTAGGTGGTTGCCGATCAATTGTTTTGACTTGGATGCTGTCCATTCTGGTATAAACTAAAACCATCGTGTAAGAGATTAAATCAAAGAACAAGAATAATTTTGGGGAGAAATAGAAGAGCAAAGGGAGACCAAGAATTTTTCTTGGTCAAAACTAGAGAGCCAATATTCATTCTATAACGTGTTCAACAATAACCCAGCTTTTAACCTAGTGTCAGCAAACGACACTGTTTTCTAATTCTATTAACAAACTAAAACTCGTCGTTTCATTTAGGGTTGTAAAAACAAGTCAGGACCTGAAAACTTGCCTGAAACCTGCTCGAGTCAGAACCTGATTTGACCTGAGAATTCGATGATCCGAACCCGAACTGTAACTGACTGTTGCTGACCCGAACCTGAGTTGAACCTGTTACTGTAGCAACAGAACCCGATCTATGTCTGACTGAAAATGACCTGAACCCAAATCTGACCTGTTAATTTTGACCTGAAACCCAACTTGCATCCGACTGAAACGAACCCGAACCCGAGACCGACCTGGCAAATTACCTGATATTATCCGACTGAATCGACCCGATATCTGATTTTACCCGACCTGTTTTAAACCCGACTTGTTAATGGACCCGACCTGTTTTGAACCTGAACTGTTGTTGACCTGGACTAATGTAGACCTGGGTAAAAATGTTAAATAATTTAAAGCGTAAACGGTTCATTATAAACTTAATAATTTTTTAGTAGATTATGTTAATTTCATTACTTAGAAAAATTTTATCTTCCATTATACTTAGAAATTTGTCGTAATTTGTAATTACATTATGTATAATAAAATTATATACTTAGAGATTTGTTTAAGTATAAAAATATATATTATGTATAATAAAATTATATACTTAAAAGATTTGTCATAATTTTTACTAAGTATATAATATGTTAGTAATATATAGATAATATAATATATTAAACTTGTTATGCTTTATTATATAATATATATTATGTTAACTTTATTATGTTCATAAACTTTATCATGTTTATAAAATTAAAATAAATATAAAATATAAGTTAGTATTATGTTTAACATAAAGTTAATGTTATTATACTTATATAACATGTGAAACAATTGTCTTTCAATTATATAATGTATTTTAGATGGGCCCCTAAAACCTATAATGTATAAATAATATATATATATATATATATATATATAAACTTATAACTTATAAGTTAGGGTAAAGTACACAGACGGTCACTAAACTATACTCGAAAAAACAAAATGGTAACCAAACTTTCAAAAATCACAAAATGGCAATTAAACTTTATGTTTTATAACAAAACGGTAACTAGACGTTAAATTCCGTTAAGTTTCTGTTAAAACTTTGGTATAATAACACATTTAGTCCTTCATATTTATACAGTCAATAAATTTAGTCCTAATTCGAAATAATTTACTAAATTTAGCCCTCGTTATTTATGCATTCTTTCAATTCGGCCCTTAAAGAAAAATTTCATCGAAAAAATTTCAAATAAAGTTTGAGTTGTAAAATATGACGTGTCAACTTGAATAACTCGAAATTTTTTTACTCGACTCGATCGAACGCTCACCTCTATCTTAAGATATGACGTGTTAACTCGAATAACTCGAAATATTTGAATATTTTAAATTATTTTTTCTTTTAAATCGAATATTTTTAAAATAGAGCATTTAATGTTTCATATTTAAATCACATCGAATATTTAATAACTACTTTAAATATTCGATTTAATTTAAAAACATTCAATTTAAAAGAAAAAAATTGATTTAAAATATTCGAATAATTAATTAAATTTTTATAGGAACTCGAAAACTCGACTTGACTTGATTCGAATCGAACAAATTTCAAATAAGGTTTGAGTTGTAAAATATGACGCGTCAACTCGAATAACTCGAATTTTTTTTGACTCAACTCGATCGAACGCTCACTTCTATCTTAAGATATGACGCATCAACTCGAATAACTCGAAATATTCGAATATTTTAAATCATTTTTTTCTTTTAAATTGAATATTTTTTAAAATAGAATATTTAATATTTTCATATTTAAATCATATCGAATATTTAATAACTTCTTTAAATATTCGTTTAAAAAACAATAGATTTAAAATATTCGAATATTTAATAACTACATTAAATATTTTTCTTTTAAATATTCCAATATTTAATAACTACTTTAAATATTCGAATATTTTAAATTAATTTTTTTCTTTTAAATTGAATATTTTTAAATTAAATCAAATATTTAAAGTATTTATTAAATATTCAATGTGATTTAAAAGAAAAAAATGATTTAAAATATTCGAATATTCGAGTTGACGCGTCATATCTTAAGATAGAGGTGAGCGTTCGATCGAGTTGAGTACAAAATTTTCGAGTTATTCGAGTTGAAGCATCATATTTTACAACTCAAACTTTATTTGAAATTTTTTGATTCGAATTAAGTCGAGTCGAGTTTTCGAGTTCCTATAAAAATTTAATTAAATATTCGAATATTTTAAATCAATTTTTTCTTTTCAATCGAATATTTTTAAATTAAATCAAATATTTAAAGTAGTTATTAAATATTCGATGTGATTTAAATATGAAAATATTAAATATTATATTTTAAAAAATATTCGATTAAAAGAAAAAATGATTTAAAATATAAGAATATTTCGAGTTATTCAAGTTGACACGTGATATCTTAAGATAGAGGTGGGCGTTTGATCGAGTCGAGTCAAAAAATTTTGAGTTATTCGAGTTGACGCGTCATATTTTACAACTCAAACTTTATTTGAATTTTTTCGATTCGAGCCAAGTCGAGTCGAGTTTTCGAGTTCCTATAAAATTTAATTGTAATTATTTATCATGTTACCATACTTTGAAATTTTGCTTTAAGGGCCGAATTGAAAGAATGCATAAATAACGAGGGCTAAATTTAGTAAATTATTTCGAATTAGGACTAAATTAATTGACTGTATAAAGTTGAAGGACTAAATATGTTATTATACCAAAGTTTTAACAGAAACTTAACGGAATTTAACGTCTAGTTACCGTTTTGTTATAAAACATAAAGTTTAATTGCCATTTTGTGATTTTTGAAAGTTTGGTTACCATTTTGTTTTTTCGGGTATAATTTAGTGACCGTCTGTGTACTTTACCCTATATATAAACTTATAACTTATAAGTTATATAATATATTTATAATATAATAATTAATAATTAATAATAATTAGTAATAGTTTGGGCCTTGGGCCTTGGGCCTTTGGGCTCATATCCCACCACCCATTTATAATAATTAATAATATCAATAATAAATAATTATTATTAATTGTTGGGCTTTAGGTTAAATATTTTAGATGGGCTAAATATAATAATTATTAATTGTTGGGCTTTGGGCTAAAAATTTTAGATGGGCTAAATATTTTGTAGCCCTTTGAATTTTAGATGAGCTAAATATTTTGTGGCCCTTTAAATTTTAGATGTTTTTCATTTAAATCCTTTAAGTTTTAGTTCAATTCAATTGAGTTCAATTCAATTTATGTATTTAAATACATATATTTTATAATTTTATATATACATATATTTATATATATGTACATATATTTTATATGTATATTTGTGTATTTATATACATATATACACGTATATACCTATATATATATATACATGTACATTATATATTATATATTAACATACATATATTTGTATAATATGTATTCATTATTATGTATGATATGTTATATGTATAATGTATTAATAATTTAATATATACATATGTTTGTATAATATATATATATATATATACATGTATGTTGTTAGTATCATAATATGTATTATTTTTTTTTGAATAAAACGCCGCCCATAAGCTTTATTAATTAAAATAATAAAGAACACAAAGATCAAGGCGATAAGCCTTGAATACCAACCGGTTACAAAAAACCAAAGCGTGCAAAGAAAGAAAATCCAGACAAGGGTTAAACAAACGAAAAAAACGATAAAGCTAGAGAGAAAAGCAAGACGGGCGACTGAACTTCCGGCGATGTGAATGAGTCGGTGAATGGGAACCGCCACTGGAAGCAAGGGGGAGGAAGCTCTGATGCATGTATTCCAAACCACCCAAAAAACACGATCACAGAGAGAGAGTTTTACGGAGGATCTGACCACCATCGATCCGCATCTACCACCGACCGGACCTCAAACGGGACTTCCTCGAGCCAGTACTCCTCAGGAAGCTCCGATCTATACTCAGAAGCAAGTGCATGCGCCGCTCGATTACCAGATCTCGGTGTAAACAGGAACTCGCAGAATCTTAGACGGCGGGCTTCCGATTTGATATCCCAGGTAACAGATCCAATTTCCGATCTATCAAAATTATTTGATTTTAGACTTTTGATTACTGTTAATGAGTCGCTTTCCACCTGGATTGAGGTACACCCGACATCCTTTGCAAAAGCAACACCGTGAAAAACCGCCCGTGCTTCAGCCGTAAACGCCGATGGAACCGACTGGATCTCACGACGAGCCGCACCAATAATCTGGCCCTCATGGTTACGGATGACTGCAGCTGTTGTAGCTTTTCGGTCCTGCCTACTGAAGCTGGCGTCGACGTTTACCTTCAACAAAGAGGGTGGAGGAGCCGTCCATGACTTCAGTTGGGTCTGTGGCAGTTTCCGAAGGCAAGAGTTGGCCATAGTCCATTCAGTACAAAAGCTTGTCACAAAGGTAACCACATCAAAGGTAGACTGCTTCCAACCCTCATGGTACTGCTTATTTCTAGCTGACCATAATACCCATATTAGAACAAGGGCCTCTGTAATCCTTTGTTTTGTATTGTTGTTGATAATCCTTTGAAACCAATCATAGAAGCTAACGTTATTATAATCACTAGGCCATGAGAAATTAAGAGCATGCCAACTGGATTTAGATAAGATACAATCTCTGGCCACATGCGCATTGTTCTCTATCACAAATTGACAATTCTGACAGTATGGATCAGGAGCAATACATTTTGTAAACAAATTTTCTCTAGTAGGGACGTAGTTTAGGACAAAACGCCATACCTGAATCTTTATTTTCTCTGGTAGATTAGCAGACCAAATGGACTTGAACACTGAGGAGTCAGCTGCATTTAGGGGATCGTAGCCGCTGCTTACACTATAGATGCATGTGTTTTCCAAGCCCCAGATTACTAAATCTTCTCTACCACTAGCTGAAACTTGAATTTCCAAGATACTGCTCACTTCTTCTTCTGTAAAGAGTTGCGCTAGAATGTCTGTGTCCCAACCATTCTTTTCCTCATTCAGTAGCTGAGACACCCTGTGGTATAGAGGGTGTGGAGGAGATTCAATCTTCCTCAGTTCCTTGCCTGGCAACCAGTAGTCATTCCATATATTGATGGAATGACCCGTACCAACCCTCCATTTTAGACCCTTCTGAAGAAGACCCTTAGCACTCCATAGGCTTCTCCAGATCTGTGAAGGTGCTGACCCCAGGGATGCATTCAAGAAAGTCGTAGTGGGAAATATTTTGCCTTGAGTACCCTTGCTAACAAGGACGAGGGGTCCTGAACCAGTCTCCATCCTTGCTTGGCCAATAGGGCAATATTGAATTTCGCCAGATCACGAAATCCCATCCCCCCCCCCCCCAAGTCCTTTGGGACACTCAAATCCTTCCAACGACACCAGTGGATACCATGACGTTCAACACTTCTTTGCCACCAGAAACGAGCCATGATGGATTCTAGTTCCTGACATAACGATTTGGGGAAAAGGAAGCAGCACATTGCGAAGAGCGGAAGTGCTTGCATGACTGACTTTATGAATACAGCTTTGCCCCCCTGAGATAGCTTACAGGAATTCCAGTTCTTGGAGCACTTCAGAAAGCGACCTCTCAAGTCTGCAAAAGCTTTCTTTTTGTCCCGACCTACAAACGTTGGTAGCCCCAAATACTTCTCTGGGTTCGTTGTCCTCGAAACCCCCAAAACTCTGCTTACATCTTCTTTGTTAGCCTCCAACACATTTGAGCCAAAAAAGACCCCTGATTTGTCAAAATTAATCAGTTGTCCCGAACTTCTGGCATAGTTATCAAGGATCACTTTTATCCTTCTAGCACCCTCAGCCGTAGCATCCCCAAACAGGAGACTATCATCAGCGAATAGTAAATGCGTAATCCTAGGAGCATAACGGTTGATACGGATGCCACGTAAACTACCCACTGATGCAGCATTGCGGAGTAATGAAGAGAGGCCCTCACTGCAAACTAAAAAGAGGTATGGGCTCAAGGGATCCCCTTGTCTTAGACCTCTAGAGGGCCTAAAAATTGGGCCCACTTCCCCATTAATAACCACAGAATAAGACACTGTAGTAATGCACTGCATAATTCTGGAGACCCATTGCTCTTCGAAGCCCATTTTAAGAAGCATCCCTTCAATGAAGACCCATTCTACCCGGTCGTATGCTTTGCTCATGTCGAACTTCAAAGCGAATTCTCCTTGTTTGCCAACCCTCTTATTCCGCAAATAGTGAAGAGTCTCATAGGCTACAATAATGTTATCCGTAATGAGCCGGTTTGGGACAAAAGCACTTTGTGATGTATCAATGTAGACAGATAGGACCTTTTGGAAGCGGTTTTCTATTACCTTCGCAATGATCTTGAATAAGACGTTGCACAAGCTGATGGGCCGAAAATGGGCCAGAGTGGTAGGTGCCTCAGTTTTGGGGATAAGAACTATATGTGTCCGATTGATACTCTCCATAGAAACCTCCCCTCGCAAAACTGATAGACAGAAAGATGACACATCATCACCAACTATATGCCAGAATTTCTGGTAGAAAATTGCCCCTAACCCATCTTCTCCCGACGCCTTTAACGGGCTCATTTCCTTCAATGCCAACCCCACCTCCTCTTTTTGATACTCCGCTGTAAGCTTTGAATTCATCTCTGAAGTGATATATCGCCCCACATTCTCGTAAATGTGTTCCGCATCCAAAGAACCCTGACTAGAAAATAGGTCCTAGAAATAGTCCCTGGCAACCTCATGTAGATCATTCAAATTATCAACCCACTCGTCGGCACTGTTTTTAATCCGGGATATCTTATTCTTCCTTTTCCGTTCCGAGGCGTATCTATGGAAGAAATTTGTATTTCGGTCACCATTACGGAGCCAGTTTGCCCTCGCTCTCTGCTCCCAATACAGTTCCTTTTTGTCCAATTCCAAATTCAATTGTAACTTCGAATCAAGAATCTCGCCGAGCACCTCGTCTGTAGGTTGTAGTTCATTCAATTTCCCAAGTTGATTGGTAAATGAGCATCAATGGACGATTTTTTCTGCTCTTAGTGGCACGTTTCTTCTGCTCTTAGTGGCACGTTTTTCTTTTTGTCTTTTTTCTCTTCGGTGCTCAGGTTTTGGTACTCATGGAAAATCAACTGCAAACTCTGACAATTGTGGATGCTGAGGAGGAGGTTCTGCAAGTGGATGTGGGGGAGATCCAGAACGGAATCTCTTATGAGCACTGCTTTGTTGGTTTCTTTCTCACGTCTAGTGTGGTGAACTACCAAGCAATGAGATCCACAATGGCTAATGTTTGGCACCCGCTCGGGGGTGTTTCGATTTCAGAATTGGGGAACGACCGGTTTATGTTTCGATTCTATCATAGTGTGGATGCGGATAGGGTGGATGCCGGTGGTCCGTGGAGTTTTAATTCGCATCTGTTGGTCCTGCATCGGTTGAGTGGCGGTGATGATCCACAAATTGTTCCGTTATTCTCGGTTAAAATGTGGGTTCAGGTCCATGATCTGCCGGTGGGTTTTATGTCGGAGGGAGTGGCTAAAACTCTCGGTAATTTCCTAGGGGTTTTCCTTGAATATGATGCACAATCCTTGTCGTTGGGATTCCGGAAAATGATGAGAATAAGGATTACACTGGACATCAGACAACCTCTGAAGCGCAGGAAGAAGATTGCCGTATTGAATGGTGCAACGGAATATGTTCGATTTCAGTATGAGTTCCGTTCTATATTTTGTTTCCTCTATGGTAGATTAGGTCACGGGGAGAGCTTTTGCCCTTTGCGGGTGATGGACGGAACTGGCGATTTAAAACTTGGATGGGATAGCTCTCTTAGAGCTCCTCCCCGCCGGGCGGCAACACCGGTGAGCATTTGGCTCCGGGAGGAAGAGACATCAGGGGCGAAAATGACGGGATTAGAGGGTTGTAATCTGGGGAGTCAATCCCATAATCCACGCTTTTCAGGAGTGGACTCTATCCGGGCAAATATGGGAACTATTGCTGGCTCAGGAATTACAAGAGGCAATTCAGCAAATTTGTCCCCTCTTAATTTAAAAGACAGTTTTGATATTGTGATGGGCAATGCTGATGAAGAAAGCCCATTGGGTTTTAAAGAAGGGAGTAAGCGGGCCCGTGCTTCAGGATCTATTACGGGAGACGTCAATACCAACAATTTAATGGCAGGCTCGACAGATCGGGCCAGCCGAACCCAATGAAGGTAATGAGCTGGAACGTTCGAGGTCTGGGGAAACCTCGAACAGTTCGTCATCTCAAGCAAATGCTTCGAGACAGTAATCCCTCGGTGGTCTTCTTAATTGAGACTCGTTTAAATTCTGTTCGTATGGAGAAAGTTAGACGTTATTGTGGTTTTCCGAATGGGGTGGATGTAAGTTCAAATGGAAGTGGTGGCGGTCTATCCTTGGCCTGGAAAGCAAATTGCCAGATATCTTTATCCTCTTTTTCGGATAGACATATTGACGCAATTGTTTCTTGTGACACTGATGGTAATTGCTGGAGGTTTACGGGGTTTGACGGTGCACCGGAGGAACGGTGGAGAAGTGCGTCGTGGGACCTTTTGCGACAGTTGAACACTAGTTATGATCATCCGTGGCTTATCATGGGGGACTTTAACGAAATTCTCTATTCTTTTGAGAAGCAATGAGGCCTTGTTCGTAGTGAGCGTCAAATGCGGGGCTTTCGGAATATGCTGGAGGACTGCGGGCTCTTCGATTTGGGCTATAACGGGCCCTGGTTCACATGGGAGAAGGGGCGTTTTGAGTCCACTCTTATCAGAGAAAGATTGGACTGTGGAGTGGCTAATGATGATTGGTGGAATTTGTTTCCTAAAGCCAGTATTAATCATTTGCCCCACTCTTTCTCGGATCATTGTCCGCTTCAGCTTAGTACGGGAGGTGGGGTTGAGGAGTCCAATCGAATTTGGCATTTTCGATTTGAAGCGGCATGGCTCCTTGAAGAATCTTGCGAAACGGAAGTTCGCAAATTGTGGGAAACGGCTTCGGGTGATGTTCCTGACAGACTCAAATTTGTGAGTTCGGGCTTGAATTTCTGGTTCAAGAGGATTCGCAAAGAGAAAAGATTGACAGTGCAGCAATTGCAAGATCATAATATGTATTATGTATATACATATACATGTATTTATGTATAATACATTACATATACATAAATACATACATGTTTGTATAATATATAATTATATATTGTAATTTATATACATGTGAATACATAAAAATACATATATATACACATAATCACATATATTTATACTTATAAAGTTATTATAATAATTAATAAGTTATATTATATTATAATAATTAATAAATAATTTTAAATTATAATATATATGGGTGGGAAAATTTATTTTGAAACAGCCCAATTCCCAAATTTCAATTTCAATTTGGGGTAAATTATAAATAAAGCCCTTTATATTATATAAGTTTTTTATTCAAGTCCTTTAAGTTTTAATTCAATTCAATTAAGTCCTTAAAACTTTATTTTTACTTCAAATTAACTCTTATTTATTATTTTTTTCACTATAGTCCATAAAACTTTGTTTTTATTCAAAATTGAGCCTATTATAGTCCATAGAACTTTATTTTAGTCCAAATTAGCTCTTATTTATTATTATTTTTTTACTATAGTCCATAAAACTTTATTTTTATTCAAAATTGTTCATTTCTGTTGAACCTGAATTAACCCGAACTGAAATGAACCCGACGACCTATAATTACCCGACTTGAAATGAAACGACCTGAAATGAACCCGAACTGAAATGAACCCGACCTGAAATTTACCCGACCTGCAATTTACCTGCCAATTAACTGATTTTACCCGACCTGTTTTTACCCGATCTGCAACGAGTTTGACCTGAAATGGACCCGACCTGAAATGGACTCGACCTGCAAATTACCCGACTGCAATGGACCCGCACCCGACCCGAGTCGAGTCAAAAAAATTTTTTTTTACCTGAAATGACCTGTATCCGATTTTACCCGACCTGAAACTTGTCCGATTACCTGTTTTTACATCCCTAGTTTCATTAACAGACATTAAAAGAAAATAAAGCAAAATTAAAATAATTAAAAGAAAATTATGAAACGACATAATTTTAACTTAGGCTCATTACACATCAAGACAATGGTTCCCATTATTTGCGGATAAAGACTCAACTTTGGAAGGACTTATGTAATTAATAAAACATTAATCATACTTGTGCAATTAATGGCAGCAAAACCCCACGAGAATTTGTTGAAAATCTGTTTATATGATTCAAAATTGGATTAAATTGATTGAATTAGAAATGGAGTGCTTATGGGTTTAATACTAGAAAAGTAATGGGCTATAACCCAGTTTATCTTAGGGTAAAATACATAAATTACCACTCAACTTTGCGCTGTGACTTATTTTAGTCACTCAACTTTTAAAGTGTTCAATTTTAGCACTAACTTTCAATATTGACTTATTTTGGTCACTCCACCGTTAAATCTCTAACTTTGTTATGACGTGAGAATAAAAAATTAAAACAATATATTTTTAATAATATCTCAATACATTTAATTAAATAAAACGCACCCCATCTATTCTCTCACCTTCATCGACAACCTTCACCCTACCCATTTTCACCTTCTCCGGCAACCCCCTAACGCCGCTCCGGTGAGTTTTTCGACGAACCAAAACCACTAGCCTACTTCTCTTGTTCTCCTCTTTCCTTCTATCGGTTCACTTTTTTAAAAATCACCCTCAAATGACCTAAAATGAGTCCAAATTTTTTCATTTTGGGAGTGCAATTCGTCGACGTCCACCGTCGGATCGACCTAAAATTGAGGTATGTTGATATCCTCACCAAAACGTCTCGAATGACCGTTGGGATTCATCGTCTGATGCTCCAGTCGCCGGAACCGAAATAGGAAGGTAAAACTTTCCCCTCTTTTAAATGAGGTCCTAAAAATAAATTAAGCAAAGCATTTTCAGTCATTTGTTGTAATGTTTATATTCTATGTTTCTTAGACTCAGAGGTGATTGTTGGATACTAATATGTTTCTAACACTGGTCTGTTCAATTTTTTCTATATCCATGTTTTAATGTGTTGGATATTGGCGTGAAATATGAGTATTTTTAGGGGGTTTGTACTTTGTGCAGCAAAATTATCCCCTTCTAGCAGACGAAGTCCATTTTAAATTATTTGACAAAGAAATGGTGAAGAAGGTAAAGTATTGTGGTTGAGGAGACGTTTAGATGGTGAAAAAAGGGTTTGTAGTTGAGATGGCGAGACGGTGAAGAAAAATATTGTTTTAGGAGATTTTATTATTTTTTATTTTCACATCATAACAGAGTTAGAAATTTAACGGTGGAGTGACCAAAATATGTTAATGTTTAAAGTTTAGTGCTAAAATTAAATACTTTAAAAATTGAATGATTAAAATAAATCACCGTGCAAAATTGAGTGATGACTTAGTTATTTTACCATCTTATGGTCGAACTTGGTTTCAACTCCTATAATAGTGTTCCCTTTTCACTTGCAGGTTAGTATCGAGCTTAGGCCGATAGGAACAGAGAAGAAAAAGGAAAGGGAAAAATTGAGGAAATAATGGGGATAAAAGGAATAGCAAAGAAAGCAATGGAGGTGGGAGAGATGGGATTCAACAAAGATGGTGGAGCCATTAACTGGTTCCCAGGCCACATGGCCGCCGCCACTCGCGCCATTCGTAGCCGCCTCAAGCTCTCCGACCTCGTCATCGAAGTTCGCGATGCTCGTGTTAGTCCAATCTCTTGCTTCTATTACTTTTCCTTCACTCATTTGTTTAAAATTTCAGAATTTTTTTTTTCTAGTTAAAAGAGTGTTTATTTGCAGATTCCGTTTTCATCTGCCAATCAAGACTTGCAACCTCAGCTCTCAGCTAAAAGACGCATCATTGCTCTCAACAAGAAAGATTTAGCCAATTCCAATGTTCTGAATGTTCGTACATATTTGCATTCAATTCTTCTTTTCTTTTAGTCGTCGTCTCCGTCTGATTGTTACTTTTGTCTATTTGTCATATTTTTTCAAAAAGAAAAAAAAAATTATTCATTCGATTACTCGAATATTGTTTTGCTTTTTAGCAAGCAGTGAAAAAGTTGTAGCTGAAATACTAGCCAAACATAGTTCTTACTAATTCTTTGTAGTTCCACGTCTAATGAAAACTTTAGTATTAAGATTATGTGGTGTTTTCTGTCAATGAACTCTGTTAGCTTATGCCTTTAGAATATGATGCTTATTGGGTTATTATTATTATTTTCTGCAGAAATGGGTTCGTTATTTTGATTCGAGTAACCAGGATTGTCTTCCTATAAATGCACATAGCAGAAGTTCTGTTAGAAAGGTTAGTTGATTCTTGGCCATGCTTTCCTTTAATTCCCTTGTAGAATTGTTTCAGGGTGTGATTGATAAAGAAAACTTACACGTTAATATATTTCAGAATAATTAACAAATCATCTAGTGATTACTCATTGAATCTATCATGATGTTTCTTTTGCAGTTGTTTAGTCATTGTTAAATTGAATTTTTGTTATTCTTATGATGGTTTATCCTATAATCGGGAACCTCTAAAGCATTTTATGATGAAAACTTTGAAATCAGTCTTTTGATAGGGTAGCATAATTAGATGATCATTAACTTCCATGGAATTTCTGAATCTTGTTTCTTGACTGACATGATTATAATTTATAAAATGATTTTTTTGGAGTTTTAAGACTTTAAAGTTATATGATAATGGGAAAAAGAAGTAGATCCGTGCTTTGGATAATGGGGTCTCTGTCTCATTCGTGCTACATGCATAGAAAATTTCCCCTCAGCTTGTGGGACCTGGAGGAGACATTAGGATACAGAGGTTGCGTAGGGAAGAAGTATTATAAAACAAATTATGAAATATGCGTATCTTTCTATTAAGCTACAAATATTTCTTCTTAGGTTGGAAATTTTGTGATGCTGATGCAATGTAGTAAAACTAAACTGACGTATTCCACTAGAATTAAAAGATAAATAAAAATGTAAACCTAATTTCTTAGGTGTTCATCACTTATGCTAATGTCTAGTTGAAGTTTATAACGGAAAGACACGATTCTGTGCATGTTGTTCCTCTTGGATAATGTCATTCCAAGTAAATGTAGTATGCTATTGTCCAAGAACTTTATCTAATTAGATTAGACAATATAAAAGCTGCATTGGTATAGAACAATGTGATTGTTCCGTCCTATGATGTTGATTGCTCAAGATGTTTTTTCTTTTCCCATAGGGTTATTAAATAAAAGAGTACTTTTGGCTCTTTGATTTTCTATTTGTGTTGGTATAGAACAATTTGAACCATGTGCTAAATATATGTCTATTATTGTTGGTCAGTAAACCTTGCTATATTGTATCTCCTCATGAAAGGTTGCTTATGTGATTATTCATACAGTATCTGGGTGATCTTGAAATATTATTTTTTCACATCTTCTCCAGTTTCATCCATACGCTGTTATTTTCGTACGTTATTTTATCATTTTCCTTATGATTGTTCATGTGCATCAGCTTCTTGATCTTGTGGAGTTCAAATTGAAGGAAGTTATTTCAAGAGAACCTACCCTCCTTGTTATGGTAGTAGGTGTTCCTAATGTGGGGAAATCAGCTTTGATAAATTCAATCCATCAAATTGCATCAACTCGCTTTCCTGGTAAGAAGTTAGTTTTTAGGTCTGTTATTAGGGCAGAATAGCTTTGTGCATGGAAGTTGATTAATCCAAATCCGTTGACTTGAGTAATAATAGTATGGAGTTTAATGCATAGTGCAGGAGAAGATGAAACGAGCCACTGTTGGTCCATTGCCAGGTGTTACTCAAGATATTGCCGGTTACAAGGTCAAGTGTTCTTTTCCTCTCTCTCTCTCTCTGGTACTTGCACATGCCTGACAAATCCAGAAACAAGATGGAACTATTTTATGGCAAATCAATGCCATCGCTTCTGTTTGTCATCTTAGTGAGCTTTATTTTATTATGACTTTTTAGTCCGGTTGTAACTAGTAAGTCTAGCCTCTGAGCCATAGCTCCCAGCATGGCCTGCTAATATGATTCCAACTTAAGATACATTGTGGGCTTTGACGCATTTAAATAAACCAGGTTAGACTGCTAATATTGAGTTGACCCAGTTAATGTCAAATTGACTCCATGTTGTCAATAATAGTGAGCAATAATGACAGTTTCACTTTGTGTTATGATACTTATTTTAACTTCAGCATTGTATCTATCAAGGACATATTTTTTAATATACCTCATGCTCAAAAACTTACAGATTGCTCATCAACCAAGCATTTATGTGCTTGATACACCAGGAGTACTAGTTCCAAACATCCCAAACATAGAGACAGGGTTAAAGCTAGCTCTGGCAGGTACCTTTTCTGTGCTCTCCTTAATCACACCACATATCGGTCACATAAGTGTGTGCTCATTTTTGTAATTGAGATCTATATTCAAATGGGGGTTTTAAATGTGGATTCTAAAAATGATGGGTGTTTCTGTAGTTTCTTTAATGTTTATCTTCTTTTAGGCTTCATTTGGCAAAAGGAATTTAGGACAGTCGCTGCATTTATGCAAGAGAGAAGTTGTTATGGCATTGTTTTCTGCTCCATTCTTTTTCTGAAAATTGTCAATTCTAATTTTTCTTAAGAGATGGGATGTGTCTAAATCCTTTAGGTAAATATAAAAAATTGTAAGTTCAGCTCACTGCATTTCACCCTACCTATTGAAAGAACTTCAACTACCTCAACATACTTGCAGGGTCTGTAAAGGATTCAGTAGTTGGTGAGGACCGCATTGTACAATACCTACTGACTGTGCTTAATACTCGAGGTACTCCCCTTCACTGGAAGCACTTAGCTAAGCAAATCGAAGAGACCACCCAAATTTCTGAGGACAAACCAGATTACAATCCAAAAGATCTTCGGCCAAAACTGAAGAAGCTGCCCAATGCATCTGATCTGTTGTATGTCAAGGTAACAAGGGTCAACACTGACATACAGCATAACATTTTTCAAATGTAGCAATAACTTATAAGAGCATTACTAGTTTCAGTAATCTTCAGACAAAACTATTGATAGGTGCAATGACTGTATGATAATGAGGCGCATGGTTACTCTTTTATGAATCTGGATGCTCAAATATGTGATTGTTTTAGACTCAGTAACCACTATGCCTGAAACTTCCGCACAAAGTTCATAGCACAAGGCATCAACACTTGTACAAAGTAGAAAGTGCTTAGAGAAAGTATTATACTCAAGCTTATAGTCACAAGCAGTAATCGATGACAATAGATAGTTGTGTGACATCTACCAATAAGTGTATTCATTCTATACGATATTGTGTGGTCTAACTCAAAAGAATATAGGTTGGAGCTCATATATGCATATGTAGATTCAGCCGTACACTTTGAAATCTCAAATTAGAGTAATAGCATTTGAAAAAATAATTAAAAAGAAAAGAAACACTTCAATTTAAGTAGGAGCTTCTAGATGCACTGTGTATGGCCTCTAACAAAGTCTACAGTAGTATAGCTGAAATTATCCTTCGAAATTACCATGAAATGAAAGAGTACATGCAAGGCTTCAATTACATTGGGTTCCTCAAGGAGGTTGCACATATCTGCAAAGAATGTAATTTGTACATTGAACAGGAAAACAGTGTGATTTATATATCTAGTATATTGATTGCATAAGGATCAGTCTTAGTACAATGCAATAGATAGAAGCTGCAAGAGTTGGCACGCCTACTTAACTGCTCTTTTTATCTGTACTTTCTACTTTGGGAAGTCTGAATCAGTTCCTTTTGAGAGTCGCTGGTAACTTGTATGCGAAGCAAAGTCTGAACCATATTTTTAGGTTGAGTTGCTTAGTATGCAGAGAAAAACATTGAAAAGTTTGAACTAGCTATTTTTGGATCTGCTGGTCTCTCGTATGGCCAGGGCAAAAGAGGTGCAGAGCTGTTTCAGCTAGATTTTATGAAGTTAGATATATCATCAAAGTCCGTATTTTGAATGTTGCGCAAAGTTCAGAGAAAGTGACAAACTTTTTGTGCCATGTGATCCAATTGTTTTATACATGCATAGAGTAAAAAAGTGCAGAGTCAGGATAGGCTATATAAATTTGTAGACTCCAAAAGGTTTCATTTAATCAGCATGCTTGTCTTTGTGTGTGCTTATATTCTTCATTATCATGTAAAAAATATTACCTGTAATTATGGTGTGTTGTAATAAATTCACTGCGGTTGAACTTTCTCAAGAAAATATTTGAACAATCTGTATGATTTATTAGTATTGGAGTTAGTTTAAGTATGTAAGGCTGCTCTTATATGTGTCTGCCTGCAGCTCGAATTTCATTGTCTGTCTACTTCCGTATGTGAATTCTTGTTCTTTTCGCCTGTATCCCATTTAACATTTGGGTAATTGTTCTATACACAAGCGCTTGTGGAAACTTTTTTACACAAGCGTCTTAATTTTAGGGGTTAAGGACTCCGTTTAGGGTTTAAAATTTAGGGGTATAAATGTAGTAGTTTTGAATTTAGGGATTGTTGATAGAATTTTGGGTTTAAGGTTAAAATTTAGGGTTTATAGGTTAAAACCTAAATCCCTACCCATATTACCCTAAAACTAAACCCTAACCCTAAACCCTAAATTCTAACCCTAAATTCTAAATTCTAAACATGAACCCTAAATTCTAAACATTTACACTAAAACCCCTAAACTCTAAACACTAAACTCTAACCCTAAACCCTATAATTGAGGCGCTTGTGGAAATAAAAAATTTCCACCGCCAGTGTATAGTATATTAATCCTTAACATTTTGATGTTTTAAAGCGTGAAAAGTATTAACTATAGAACCTTATTGATTTATCATTATCTGTGTTCTCACTCTTTGTTCTTTCTGAATTTAGGATCTTGTGAGAGAAGTCCAACATGCACTGTACGTGACTCTATCCGAATTCGGTGGTAATATCGAAGATGAGAACGACATGGAATGTCTTATAGAACAGCAATTCGAAGTGCTGCAGAAAGCACTGAAGATACCCCACAAGTCATCGGAAGCTCGTTTGATGGTATCAAAGAAGTTTCTTACTTTATTTAGGACAGGTAAACTTGGTTCTTTTGTCCTTGATGATGTCCCTGAGTTCAACCGTGAATCATAAAATAACTTTCCCCCCATTATTTTAGTCCTTAATTTTCACAGCAATAGGAGGAAATGAATCATTGATATTATATTGGATCACTTCACTGGTCCTATATTTTGCTTTTTGGGTACCTTGAAAAACATGGTCAGGTTAAAAGTCTTATCAAAAAAAGAAAATGGTTAGGTTAAAAGCTTATATATTGTATCACTTCACTTTCTTTTTGGCATTTGACAATTTTAAAGGCTCAAGTCTACAACCATTTCTTGCGGATTCGGGTTATCTGCAGATATCCGATTTGTTTTTCACGGATTAATATATTGCAGATTCGATTCATATGTTAAAACATTCGTAGTAGATACATCCTCAACTATTCATTATTTGAATCTGCATTGTTTAATGCTACAGATTTGTATATTCGAATCCGACTTTGAATTACAAAATAAAGAATAGGTTTGCTTACAAATAGTATTCAAACCTTGTGTGGCTTTAGATGTTCGGTATAAAATTATAATTTTGAATTCAGTTTTTTTTTTTTTTTTTTTGAAATTCAGATATATGGATAGATTAGGGATTCGGATAGTAATTGGAGAAAGTCCAATAAGGATACAACTACATGTTAAAAAATAAGGTTAAAGGATTTAATAAGCTCTTAAATTTTTTTTTAAAAAAATGGATAAACTACACAAATGACACTGAATTATTTTTTTTTTGATAAGTAATTGCGGGTCTCGTTAAAAACCCCACTAAACCTAAAAAGAAGAAAAGAGTGCCCAATTTTATTCATAAATCTTAAAATTCAAAATTCATTCAAATGACCAAAGGACTTATACACAAGCATTATCTCTTCCCTAATTCTCCTCTAACGACATCCAGTACCCTTCACACCCTCAATCAATCCTCGTTTTAGCCAGTAGATCCGCCTCCACATTGTACTCCCTCGGCACCCAACTCACCTTGATTCCATGACGACAGATTTTCCTGGCCAGGCTCTCCACTTCATTCGCCACAAACCCAGGCGGACTCACTTCCCCTACAATCCATTCCTTCACTCTCTTGCAATCCGTTTTTAAGACCAGCCTTAACGTATTCATGTAGTTGGACGATAAGAATTTATCTAGTCGCATTCTAACCGCACTCAGCTCTATCAATGCCGGTGCACCCCCACCCCACGGTTCAGAGAATTGGTCTAAAACTTTTTCGTTTGAATCTCTCAAAATACCACCCACACCACCTAGACCCCCCTGAATTATGGGTTTGGCATTAAAATGAGCACTATATTATTTTTTACCGCAAATGTACCACACAACTATTTAAATGGTTTCATTTTAGCCACACGTCGTATAAAAACGAAAAAGTTGACGGAACTGTTAAAATAATTGATATAATTACACATTTGATCCTCTATATTTATACAATATATCAATTTAGTTCTAATTTTAATCTACTAAAATAAATTAATTATTTAATAATACCGTTAACATGTGTCACCACCTTATTGGGGGATTTTAATTATTTTTATTTAACTAAATTAATTAATTTCCCCCCTCCAAAACACATGTTACCTTGATTGGAGTAGGAAAAATGAAAATCAAAGAACTGCCCTTGGTAAGAATCAAACCTGAGACCTTGAGGTGTAAGGCACGCGAGTTTGCCACTAAATCAAGCATATACTTGTGATATATAATACTAATAATAATATATGTGTTATAAATATAGAGAAAGAAAAAACAAACAATATACTCACCCTTAGAAGGATTCGAAAATAATAATATCATTTCCTCATAGATAACTTGGACGAAACTAGTTCAGAGTGCAAGTATAAAACATCCTTGAGATCCAAACCCTCCTGCAGGTATATAGAACCCATGAGTATGTGTACTTCACCAAGACAATAACATAATTATGAAAGAAAAATAGTTAAGATCAAATAAAAGGGTTTTTTCACACAAGATCAGTACAGATCAAGGTTTATGTTTAGTTAACCAGGAATCAAGGTTAAACGCAATTCCAAGTTAACAACTAGAAGAAAAAACATAATCTTAAACTCTGACATGTTCACTGATCTGGTTTAGTGAGTTTGACTTCACCATTATTTCAGAGAGAAAGAAAAAACAAAAGTTGTTTAAAGAGAATATTTTGAACTAAAACGCCAAATTTGAGACAAAGAAATTGTTAATTCCAGAATAATTTGTTTATAAAAAGAGAAACAAACATAAAATATTAAAAATAATTTTTAAATTTTAATTATTTTAACATAATTATATATTTAATATTTCGTTTTCCTTCAAATTATTTTAACATAATTATATATTATTTTAATATTATTATATATAGAATATTCCAAACTAAATTACAATCAAATAAGATATATATTATAATTAGTATTGCATATCAAAAATATTTATTTGGTCTAGTGGTAAACCCATGCCACAACCTTTAAGGAGTCATAAGTTCGAATCTTACTAAGGGTGACTATATTAATTGTTTTTTCTTTCCCCATATGTATAACACATACTCCCTCCGTCCCGGTAAAAGTGTCACATGTTGACATTTTTCTGGTCAAATTTTTTCAACTTTGACTATAATTTATTTAAATATTTTAATTAATTAAAAATTATAAAAACATATTTAAAAACTAGTTGATTCAAAGTTTTTAAAATATATTTTTTCATATTTTTATCATTACTAAATTTTAAATTATAAGAGGTCAAAGTTGAAAAAATTTGACCCAAAAAAAGTCAACATGTGACAGTTTTAGTGGGACAGAGGGAGTATATTATTATTAGTATTAAATATCACAAATATATGTTTGTTTCATTGGCAAACTTGCGCGGGGTGGTGACACGTGTCACCATCTTATTGAATAATTAATTTATTTTATTAGATTAAAATTATGACTAAACTGATATATTGTATAAATATAGAGGACCGAATGTGTAATTATACCAATTTTTTTAACAGTTCCATCAACTTTTTCGTTTTTTAACGGCGTGTGGCTAAAATGAAACCATTTAAATAGTTGTGTGGTGCATTTGCGGCAAAAAAAATATAGTGGTCATTTTGAAACCAAACTCATAGTTCAATGGTCATCTGTGTAGTTTACCCTAAAAAATTAATTAAGCTCCTAAATTTTTATGTATTTATGTTGAGTGGATCGAAAGATCGATATTTACCAAGAGGGGGTGAATTGGAAATTTAAAGGATTGAGGTGGAAATTGGCAAATTAAAAATTGATGAACAAGTGATTTAGAGTGGTTCAAGTTCCAAATGAACTCTACATCCACTACCTTAGTCTCACTAAGGATTTGCAACAATTTCACTAAATTGATCTTCCCCTTTTCTAGGACAAGGAGGCAACCCTTTACAATTCCGGTTGATTTTTCTACCCAAAAATCAACCCAACCCTCACACAAGAGAACAAAGAAATTTGTAGGCTAATAAGGTATCTCTCAATACAAATGATAGCCCCAATACAAGCACTCAACCCAATTTTACAAAGTATGAATGAAGAACACAAATTGGGATTTTTACACAAAATGGGATTTTTGCTCAATTGCTTGAATTTGATGTTTGGATGTTTGCTTTTGGATCAATAGTTGTTGCTGATGCTTTTGGATGTCTCTTTTATACCTTCTCATTGATTTCTAGCCGTTTGGGTGGTTGGGAACATAAATGGAGCCGTTGGAACCCTCTCTTGCCACCATAAATGCAGTATGCACCAACCCGTTTCGGAACACGGGGTACCTGTTTCGGAACGGACTAAAATAGAAAGAGCCGTTGGGGTGCATTTAAGAGCCCGTTTCGAAACGCCTTAGGGCCGTTTCGGAACGATTTTGTCATTGTCAAAGGTCGTTTCGGAACGGTCTTTGCCCGTTTCGAAACGCCTTAACGACTTTCA
This sequence comes from Hibiscus tridactylites, assembly GCA_958450335.1. Lineage (NCBI taxonomy): Eukaryota > Viridiplantae > Streptophyta > Magnoliopsida > Malvales > Malvaceae > Hibiscus > Hibiscus tridactylites. The sequence goes on along the minus strand of OY288266.1, from coordinate 68,128,727 downwards.
GAAAATCAGTTAAAAACACATAACGGTCATATTTTTGAATTCATCTTAAGCCTGTTTCGAAACGTTTTGGATCCGTTTCGAAACGAAAATGCAACTGTCAAGGGTCGTTTCGGAACGGCCTTGATCCGTTTCGAAACACCCCTTTTATATTTAAAAATTCAGCTTATATTTGAACCGTTGAAGCCTTTTTAAATCAAATATGAAGAACAGTTTCGAAACGAGTTATACCGTTTCGAAACGAGTGAAAGTGTTTCGATACACGTTTCAGAACGATGGTCGACAGTGATGAAAACGTTTCGAAACGCCTGATGGCCGTTTCGGAACGGGTGCTTGAAAATCACTGTTTCTGGTTTGAAACACTTAGAAAAATATTTGAAAGAACATGTTTTTAACTTGGGCATTATATTAAAATTATATGGGGATATTTTGAGGACTTAAAATTTGTTTTGACTTTTTCAATTTAGTCCTTAGGTTTTTAGTTATATCAAAATTAAAATACTTGTTTCACAATCTCCCCTTTTTGATATAACAAAACCAAAGTTAGAATTTTTGGGAATTTTGAAAGTTTTGAAAATATTCTAACTCCCCCTTAATTTAAGATAGGTTTTTAAAGTTAAAATAAATTTTTGATTTGAAATCCAAGTTGTAAACCTTTAAAAACCTTTTAAGATTTTAAAACGAATTTTAGTTTAAAGTGTGGCTCTTAAATTTATTCTCCCCCCTTTTGTTAGATCAAAAAGAACAATAAAAGCTCATAGAGAAGATAAAGGATTAGTACCAATAAGCAATAATAAGCAACCATATTATAAATTCATAATCAAAATATCCAAAACATAATTCAAACATTAAGTTCAAACATAAAATCCCAAATAAAAAAGCCAAATAGCATAGGTTCCTAAAACATGAGAAAACATAAAGATGCAACCTTAATCCTAAAATGCATAGATAATATGATATGATATGATATAAATATCCTAAGCCTCGTCATCATCATCCGAAGTATCATCATCGCTCTTGGCTTGAGAACGGTGAAACTTCGTCCATTGCCCATAAAGAGTGGAGAAGGAAAGGTCCAAGTTGGAATGAGAAGTCTCAAGAGAAAGAACGCGATCCTCGACATTCTTCAAACGATTGCCCATTTTTTCAAAGCCCGAAGCAATGCTAGTGTCCAAAGCATTCATCCGAGTGTCCAAAGCATTGAACCGCTCGGTAAGGAAAGCCGTGAGGGCTTCATTGTTTGCAACTGGAACTTGCGGTGGAGGAGCAACGGGAGGAGGATCCGCTTCTCTATCAACTCTTTCCCAAACACCATTCACATATGTGAACCTGGACTTGCGAAGGGATGACTCACCAATCTTGGTCTTGCGAGGGATCGGAGAGTCGTAGGTACAATCAATGCCAAGATCATGAAATAGGGCGCTCAAGACAATGCCATATGTAAAAGATTTCAACTCATTTGTGTCAATAAGCTTGATATTATTGACTATCTCGGCAAAAATTATCTTAGGCACATTTGGGCACTCACCCTTACGAAAACACTCTAGCCAAAAATGATCAGTGTGACGGATATGAGAGTATTTACCTCCGGAAGGACGAATAAACCAAGAAACCATCAAGTGAAGAACTCGATCGTGCACATCCAAATAAAGTGCCTTACCGGTGAAAGAGCCAAAGTGGCGTTCATCCTCAAGACCCTCATCCTTAAGTTTAAGAGCAGACTCTAAAAGTTCAACATTAACAACAAACTTTCTGCCTAATAAGGATGATTCAATTCCTATAATCTCGGTTTTGGTCTCATCATAAAGAAAACGAGCATTTGAGTAAAAGAGGAGTACCATGTTTTTGTAGCAAACATCCGGAATGCTCAAGAAATACATGAGATTCCACTCATCCAAACGATGGAGATAACAAAAAAGGAATCGCTCGGAATTGAGGAACTCAAGATCAATGACACGTTCTTTACGAACCGCGAAATCCTTGACATAAGAGAAACGAGCACGTGCCTCCGGAGTTTTAAGAGATTTCTGAAAAAGCATCGTAATATTTGGACGAATGCTCGAATCACCGGATTGAACGGCTTTGCGCTTCTTGTTAGCTTGATCCGCCATCTAAAAACATTAAGCAAGTGTTTTAAAATTAAGTGTATGCATTGATATTTAAAATCAATCCAATAATAAATCCCACTTAGGTTTTTGAAAACAAAATTAAAAAAAAACAGTTTAAAAAAAATACGACTGAAAAATTTTATATTCGAATAAAAAATTTTGAGATTTGGAATTTTTTTTACAAGATATTGAAAACCCACAACTAAAAACATATAATTTATACAAAAATAAAATTTTCTAACCTAAGATTCGAACATAAATTGAAAGAAAAAGAAAAATAGAAAAATTACCTTAGTTTGAGATTTTGGATGATTTGATAAAAATCCGTGCACAAGATTGATGAAACTTGCTTAGACTTGAGTTGTAGAGTAAAACCCCTCACAATTTTGTGAAAATCAAAGAGTTTGAGAGGGTATTTATAGAGAGGGAGGCGGTTTAGGGTTTTAAGAGTTTGATATAAAGTTAACTTTATCATTAAAAGCCCTAATTTAAAGCAATCCGCGATGCCGTTTCGGAACGGTCAAGACCGTTTCGGAACGGGTGGCTAGGGTTTTGACCATTTTAAAACCATAAACAGATCGTTTCGATACGGTGTTGACTGTATCGAAACCCCTTTGACCCGTATCAGAACTCGTTCTGATACACCCCTTGGCAGTAGCAAAAACGTTTCGGAACGCCTTGGAGGCGTTCCGAAACGCCCTTCTCTCAGAGCTAGATTTAAGGTATCCGTATCGAAACAGGTTCACCCGTTTCGATACACCTGGGCCTGGAAGTGCAGATGAGGCTCTAAAAATGCAGAAAAATGAAATTTTAAGAGGCCTAACATGCATAAATGTCATGAATGAGCAGGCAAAACATATTTAGGCATAAACATACTCCCCCTAACTATAAGCATGGATGAAATTAGGAGTTTAAACACATCAACATGGCATTCCACAAAATCAAGCATATTTAAGCACAAAAGAGGTCCTAAAAGGTCAAGATAGGCTAGCTAGACCTAACTCTCTCCTAAGGGACCAAAAGCGCTCTTTATCTAAGGGTTTTGTAAAAATGTCCGCTAATTGATTCAAGGTGTCTACATACTCTATAACCACATCTTCCTTAAGGACATGATCTCTAATGAAATGATGCCTTATTTCTATGTGTTTGGTTCTAGAGTGTTGGATGGGATTTTTTGTTAAACAAATAGCACTAGTGTTGTCACATTTTAGGGGTATGGTTCCAACTTTAATTCCATAATCTAAGAGTTTTTGCTTCATCCAAAGGACTTGAGCACAACAACTCCCTAAGGATATGTACTCGGCTTCGGTGGTAGATAAGGCTACACTATTTTGTTTCTTAGAGAACCAAGATATGAGCATACTACCTAAGAATTGGCAAGTTCCCGAAGTACTTTTCCTATCAATTTTGCAACCCCCATAATCCGCATCCGAGTAAGCATGTAGGTTGAAGGTAGAGTCTCTAGGATACCAAAGGCCTAAACAAGGAGTGTCTCTAAGGTATCTAAAGATTCTCTTAACGGCTATAAGGTGAGACTCTCTAGGACTAGCTTGAAACCTAGCACACAAGCAAACACTAAACAAGATATCCGGTCTACTTGCGGTAAGGTAAAGCAAAGATCCAATCATAGAACGATAAAGCTTAGAGTCAACACACTTACCTCCTTCATCTTTGTCAAGCTTTGTAGATGAGCTCATAGGAGTGGCTTGAGGCTTTGCATTCTCCAAGCCAAACTTCTTGAGCATATCCTTTATGTATTTTGCTTGGTTGATGAAGGTGCCATCCTTCTTTTGCTTGATTTGGAGTCCCAAAAAGAATGAGAGCTCCCCCATCATGCTCATCTCAAATTCACCTTGCATTAACTTAGCAAACTCTTGACAATGACATTCATTAGTAGAACCAAAAATGATATCATCAACATAAATTTGAACTACTAAGATGTCATTTTTATACATTTTTATGAAAAGTGTAGTGTCCACCTTACCTTTTTCAAATCCTTTTTCAATCAAAAAATTTGAAAGCCTTTCATACCAAGCTCTAGGAGCTTGTTTTAAACCATAAAGAGCTTTGGTAAGTTTGAAAACATGATTTGGAAATTTTGAATCTTCAAAACCCGGTGGTTGTTCCACATACACTTCTTCATTTATAAAACCATTTAAAAATGCGCTTTTAACATCCATTTGAAAAAGCTTGAAATTATAATAACATGCATATGCAAGCAACATCCTAATGGCTTCAATTCTAGCTACGGGTGCATAGGTTTCATCAAAATCTATTCCCTCTTCTTGAGTGTAACCTTGTGCTACAAGTCTAGCTTTATTTCTCACAATGTTACCACTCTCATCTAGTTTGTTCCTAAAGACCCATTTAGTTCCTATTGTAGATAGATTACTAGGCCTATCAACTAATGTCCATACATTACTTCTCTCAAATTGATTTAACTCTTCTTGCATAGCCATAATCCAAAAATCATCTTTCAAAGCTTCTTTTATATTTTTAGGCTCTATGCATGAGATAAATGCAACATGGTTCATTAATTTAAGAGAAGAACGAGTGGTTACCCCCTTGGATGGATCACCCAAGATTTCACCATCTTTGACATAGTTCAACTCCCTTGGGTAGCTCACTTCCTTTTCCTCAATAGCCAAGTCCTTCAAGGCTTCAAGAGGTGGTTCTTGTGTGTCTTCTTCTTTTGTTGGAATCTCATCATCCTTTGAAGTTTGACCTCCATCAAAGGCATTTATGATTCCTACATCATCATCATCATAAGAATCCTTCCTAGGAAGGAGGTTATCATCGAATACAACATGAATAGATTCTTCTACTACTAAAGTTCTTTTGTTAAATACTCGATAGGCTTTAGAGGTTAAAGAGTAACCTATAAAAATGGCTTCATCACTTTTTGCATCAAATTTACCTAAGTTATCTTTTCCATTATTTAAAACAAAACACTTACACCCAAAAGGGTGAAAATAGCTAATGTTAGGCTTTTTAGATTTTAAAATCTCATAAGGTGTTTTCTTTAAAATTGGCCTAATCATTACTCGATTTACAATATAACAAGCGGTGTTTGTGGCTTCCGCCCAAAAATATTTAGGTAAATTATTTTCACAAAGCATAGTTCTAGCCATTTCTTGTAAAGTTCTATTTTTCCTCTCAACTACCCCATTTTGTTGAGGAGTTCGAGGAGACGAAAAATTATGGCTAATACCATTTTCATTCAAAAATTCTTCAAACCCTAAATTTTGAAACTCGGTTCCATGATCACTTCTAATGTGTGAAATTCTAAGTTCAAGATCATTTTGGGTTAATTTTGAAAATGTGATGAATTTTTCCAAAGCCTCATCTTTAGTACTTAAAAAGAGAACCCAAGTAAATCTAGAAAAATCATCAACTAACACAAATGCATAAGATTTACCACCCAAGCTCATAGTCCTAATTGGCCTAAATAAATCCATGTGAATTAATTGTAAACATTTACTAGTAGAAACATCATTAATGGATTTAAAGGAAGACTTATGTTGTTTACCCTTTGAGCATGCATCACAAATTTTATCATTTGTAAATTTTATTTTGGGCAAACCTCTAACTAGATTTAGAGAGACTAGTTTTTCTAAAACACTTATGCTAGCATGTCCTAGCTTCCTATGCCACAACCATGCATCATTTTCATTTTGAGAAACTAAGCATGCATGAGATGTATGTATGTCATCTAAATGCACCATGTATATGTTTCCTATGCGATGACCTATGAGCATAATATTATTAGATTTAATGTCAACAATTTTGCATCCATTTTTATCAAATAAAACATTAAATCCTTTATCACACAATTGACTTATGCTCAATAAATTATGTTTAAGACCATCGACATATAAGACATTTTTAATAAGAATGGTAGAGTGATTACCTATGGAGCCAATACCTTTAATGTGGCCTTTGGAGTTGTCACCAAATGTTACTACTCGTCCACTTTTTGGCTTTAAATCCATGAATCGACTCTTGTCTCCGGTCATGTGCCTCGAGCATCCACTATCAAGGTACCATGAGTTTTGACTTTGTGCTTTGGCCTTGTAGCAATGCTCCCCCTACAAATAAAGATATTAAACCTTGGTTTTTGGTACCCAAATCATTTTGGGTCCATGAGTGTTAGCTCCCAAAACCTTGGTTCCCTTAGGAATCCAAGATGACATAGCAATAATATTATTAGATTTTACAAGTTCCTTAGGAACCCATACACTTCTAACTCTTTTAGCTCTACTATGTCTAGGGTAGCTACCTTGTTTGTAGTAATTAGTCTTTTTCTTAGGTTGGTGTGTTCTAAAGGATTCTCCTACTTCATGCTTGACACTACCAACATTTTTTAAAGACTTTTTGAGCTCATTTAGCTCACCCAACACCTTTTGGTGTTCACTATTACATTGAGATAAAAGATTATTAAGATCAAAATTTTCATTTTGAAAGAATTTAAGTTCATCTTTTAATCCTAAAATCTTTTTCTCAAATTTAGAATTAGCTTGAGTGAGTGAGTCATTTTTCTCATTTAGTTCTAAAATGATTTTCTTGTTTTTAATAACCGACTCTTTAAACTTCTCAACTAATTCATCATATACCTCTTGTAACTCATCATATGCATCATTTAACTCTTCATATGAAAAATCTAAAGTAGATGAGTTAGAGGTTACCAAGGAGGAATCTTCCTCAAGTGCCATGAGACAAAGATTAGCCACTTCTTGTTCGTCATCCTCCGATGACTCCTCATCACTCCAAGTAGCAAGCTTGGCTTTGAGTCTTTTCTTCTTCTCAAAGCCCTTCTTCTTGAGTTGAGGGCACTCCGAACGGATGTGGCTGGATTGTTTGCACTCATAGCAAATGATGGGATCCTTTCCTTCTTCTTTGTTCTTTCCTTTGAAGTCCATCTTTCTTTGGATTTTTCTACCTCGGTTGGACCTCATGAAGCGTGAGAACCGTTTGGCTATCATAGCCAATTCTTCAAGTTCATCCTCATCATTAGATGAGCTCTCATCAAGTTGTGAAGCTTTAGCCTTGAGAGCTATACCCATCTTCTTCTTCTTCTCAACCTCAAGCTTCTCTACTCTTTTCTCTTCTTTCTTTTTCTCATCTTCCCTTCCTTGCTTCATGATCTCATGAGTAAGTATAGAACCCACAAGCTCATCAAGCTTCAAAGTCTTCAAATTCTTTGCTTCGATGATAGCGGTTCTCTTCCCATCCCAAGATTCAGGAAGTGAATAGAGTAGCTTCCGGACAAGCTTGTCTTCCGGTATGATCTCTCCATAGCCCTTTAGACCGTTGACAATTGTGGAGAATCGATCAAACATCTTTGACACCGTCTCATCGGGGTCCATCTTGAAATTTTCATAACTAAGATTGAGAATGCCAATCTTAGTTTCTTTGACATCATTGGTGCCTTCATAGGTGGTTTCAAGAGTGTCCCACACTTCTTTGGCACTTTCAATTGATGAGACCTTTGAGTAGATGTCCGGACCAAAAGCACAAAATAACATGTGGAGAGCTTTATCATTGACTTGAATCTTTTTCCTCTCCTCTTCACTCATTTCGGCTTTCTTCTTCAACACCATCTTGCCTTCACCGTCTTGCTTCCATGGAATGTATGACCCATCCTCAATGACATCCCACACAAGATAGTCACTAGACTTGATGAATAGCCTCATTTTATTCTTCCAAAAAGAATAGTTGTCACCATTGAAGAAAGGAGGCTTTGTGGTCGATTGTGACTCGTACATTCCGGAACCGGAGGTTGAAGCCATCTCTTGATATTTTGATGATCACACTCTTCCAAGGATCTCCTCTTGTGGTTGTTAATCCTAAAAAATTTAAGCTCTGATACCAATTGTTGAGTGGATCGAAAGATCGATATTTACCAAGAGGGGGGGTGAATTGGAAATTTAAAGGATTGTGGTGGAAATTGGCAAATTAAAAATTGATGAACAAGGGATTTAGAGTGGTTCAAGTTCCAAATGAACTCTACATCCACTACCTTAGTCTCACTAAGGATTTGCAACAATTTCACTAAATTGATCTTCCCCTTTTCTAGGACAAGGAGGCAACCCTTTACAATTTCGGTTGATTTTTCTACCCAAAAATCAACCCAACCCTCACACAAGATAACAAAGAAATTTGTAGGCTAATAAGGTATCTCTCAATACAAATGATAGCCCCAATACAAGCACTCAACCCAATTTTACAAAGTATGAATGAAGAACACAAATTGGGATTTTTACACAAAATGGGATTTTTGCTCAATTGCTTGAATTTGATGTTTGGATGTTTGCTTTTGGATCAATAGTTGTTGCTGATGCTTTTGGATGTCTCTTTTATACCTTCTCATTGATTTCTAGCCGTTTGGGTGGTTGGGAACATAAATGGAGCCGTTGGAACCCTCTCTTGCCACCATAAATGCAGTCTGCACCAACCCGTTTCGGAACACGGGGTATCTGTTTCGGAACAGACTAAAATAGAAAGAGCCGTTGGGGTGCATTTAAGAGCCCGTTTCGAAACGCCTTAGGGCCGTTTTGGAACGATTTTGCCACTGTCAAAGGTCGTTTCGGAACGGTCTTTGCCCGTTTCGAAACGCCTTAACGACTTTCAGAAAATCAGTTAAAAACACATAACGGTCATATTTTTGAATTCATCTTAAGCCTGTTTCGAAACGTTTTGGATCCGTTTCGAAACGAAAATGCAACTGTCAAGGGTCGTTTCGGAACGGCCTTGATCCGTTTCGAAACACCCCTTTTATATTTAAAAATTCAGCTTATATTTGAACCGTTGAAGCCTTTTTAAATCAAATATGAAGAACAGTTTCGAAACGAGTTATACCGTTTCGAAATGAGTGAAAGTGTTTCGATACACGTTTCAGAACGATGGTCGACAGTGATAAAAACGTTTCGAAACGCCTGATGGCCGTTTCGGAACGGGTGCTTGAAAATTACTGTTTCTGGTTTGAAACACTTAGAAAAATATTTGAAAGAACATGTTTTTAACTTGGGCATTATATTAAAATTATATGGGGATATTTTGAGGACTTAAAATTCGTTTTGACTTTTTCAATTTAGTCCTTAGATTTTTAGTTATATCAAAATTAAAATACTTGTTTCACAATTTAATTAAGCCTTCAAACTCAAGAAAATTTTTTTGGCCCTTTGACCAACGTTGACCGTTAACTTTAACAATTTTTTTAAATTCTTTTGATATGTGTGGCAATATTGTCATTTCTATAATTTTAAAATTTTAAAAATATCTAAAAAAAGAAAAAAATCTGGAAAATTAGAAAAAAGCATTTTAAAAATACAAAAAATTAAATTTCAAAATTTTAAAAATAATAATTTTTTATATATTAAAATTTTAAAATAATAATAATAATAAATATTATTATATAAGTATAAAAATAATTTGAAAAAAATAAAAACTAAAATTTATTTTGATTTTTAAAATATATTTTAACAAATATTAAAAAATATTTTCAGAAAATATAGAACAATAAAAGTTATTTTGATTTTTTATAAGGGTTAACTACTCGAATAGTCACTTATGTTTTCCTCAATACAGAGTTGGTCACTAATTTTAAAAAGCGACAAATAAGGTCACTTACGTTTTCGGGGCGTAAACTTTTGGTCACTCAGTCGTTTGTTGCCGTTAAACACTAACGGGTTACTGACCCGGCAACGAAAAAATAAGGGTAAATTACTGCAATGGCCATTAAAGTTTATCTCATGTACATTTTTGCTCCCCAATTTTAAAAAATAAACATTATAGTCACTAATAAAAATGTTTCTTTATAATTTCACCCTTGAATTTTTAAAAATTAATTTTTCAACCCTAAAACTTTACAATCAATTAGTATAATAATATTATAAAGGCTTAAATGAAAAATAGGTGTCCAAAGTATACCCTTTTTAAATTTAGGTGCTCAAATGACTCCTATTTAATAACTAAACTCTCAAATTGCTCCTATTTTTTTCACTCTGGATTGTTTTTAATATTATTGTTACATGACATGTCATTTTCTATTATTGTTAAATTAAATATAATTTTAAAATAAAATAAAATCATTTTTATTATTATTAAATTTAAAATATATTTTTTAAAAATATTACTACTTAAAATAATTTAGGTGTTTAAAGTAATTTTTTGTAAAAATAGGTGCCCAAATTTACCATAGTTACAATTTTAGGTGTCCGGCTGTTAAATGAGTGTTAGAAAAATTATCAACCAATCGGTACTTGACACGCAACATTAATTTTATTAATTTTTAATGGAAAATACTTAGAACTTTCAAATTATTATAAAATTTCAAAATTTGACAAGCTTCATAAAACAATCTCTAAATCCTTAAAATTCCTAAACTTCTGCCGTCGATTGTCGCCGCTTTCGCCGTCAGTTTTCGTTGCTGACAGCACCCACTTGGTCGCCGGACCAAGGCGATCATTTTTCCCAACACAGCGTCGTCAGAAACGCACAACGGTGTGCAGCCAAACGTCAAACACGAAATCGATGTTTCAATTTAAGGATAGTTGTTTCAATTTAAGGTTTAGGGTTTATAGGTTAAAACCTAAATCCTCATCATATTACCCTAAAAACTAAACCCTAACCTATAAACCCTAAATTATAACCATAAAGCTTAAATTAAAACAACTATCCCAAAATTCTAACCCTCTACACCTAAACCCTTGTACCCTAAACTAACTCTCTATACCCTAAAACTAAGGCGCTTGTGGGAACTTTCTATAGATATTAATCATATATATATATTTAACTGATTACAATTAGAATTATATTTAGTATAATGCACAAACAAAATTACAATTAATGAATTTATGTAAATGCAAGATACAACCACTACACTTAATATCAATCATTAAAATGTACAAATAAATATATTAGTAACCAAAAATAATTCGAACTTAAGACTAAAACAACTTTAGATAAGACTCCAATCCTTCATGACAAAATACCAATGATATTACAAGAAAAAGAAATCTAATAAATAATCTTAATGAGGGTTTTGAAAATCCGACCTTAGCTCAGTTGGTAGAGCGGAGGACTGTAGTAGGATATTGCTGAAATCCTTAGGTCGCTGGTTCGAATCCGGCAGGTCGGATATTTTTTTTCCTTTTTATTGCAATATAATCGAATTTAATGCATTGTAGAACACGTTAAGAGTTTGATTCTGCTTATCTGTAATAAAGCTGTCTTCATTCCATGGACCACAAACAAAGAGATGTTGATGAAGAAAGTACACAAGTAGAATTTTGATTTTTTTATGCCTTTTTCTACCCATACATACCATTTTTACATATTCAATACTAAAATATCCGATTACTATAAAATGATGCTTCTTTAAGGTTTTTACCCAACAATCATGGTTCATATAATACATTCAACATTTCGACAATAATTAACATTAAAAAAAACATTCTATCAAAGTATACGGATCATATCAAAAAAATTTCCAATAAACGTGAATTATATTAGACATTTCATATGAATATCTTAACAATCGACCTAAATCAACACACACATTTAATTAATTAATTATAACAATTTCTTCTTAAAACCAAGTAAAAACTAACTTTCTCCATTATTCCCACTTCTTCAATTTCTCTGAGGCAGTTTAAAGCTTCTCTAACTTTTTTTTTTCATTGCTTACATACATACATTTAATTAATTAATTATAACAATATCTTCTTAAAACTAAGTAAAAACTATCTTTCTCCACTTCTTCAATTTCTCTGAGGCAGTTTAAAGCTTCTCTAACTTTTTTTTTTCACCGCTTACATACATACATACATTTAATTAATTAATTATAACAATATCTTCTTAAAACCAAGTAAAAACTAACTTTCTCCATTATTTTCACTTCTTCAATTTCTCTGAGGCAGTTTAAAGCTTCTCTAAGTTTTTTTTCATCGCTTTTCTTACCGGTGGTGGCCTTAGGTCGTTCTGAGGGTTTTGTACATAAATAAAATCCATCTCTTCCGATGAATATTTCGTTTTTCAAGTTTGTTTCTTGTTTTTCTTCTACTTTGTCGGATTCTTATTCAAATATGCTTTTATGGCAATTCTTTTGTTTTCTTGGTGGAAGTTCTTTCGTATGCTTTTTAGCAGTTTTTGTCCGTCTTTATGACAGTAATTTGTCTTTTGACAGTTATGCGTTCGAGTGACGAGTATCAACGAGCGCTTTTCAACAAAGGAGGTCGTTCTATACATGTTATGATCCTTTTTGTGGTTGTGTCGACATGCCAAGAACAAGTAGCGGAAGAATTTTTGCTATATTCAAAGAGCACTCAAGCCAAAGTTATAGTTTTTCTGGATTTTTATTTTTGAAGATATCTTCTGATAGTGTCAGGTTTGGTATTTTAACGTCTTTCACACCTTTATATTTTGTTATTTTGTTTTGCATTGTATTTCTCTTGTAAAAGGTGTGATTCCTTTGCATTCATTTCGTAGTTGAATATAATTTAATTTTTAAAAAAAATTAATTATAACAATATATATATATACTAAAAGTAAACTTACCTATATTTATTTCCACAACGCATACACGTGTACATACATTCATATATTTAATTTTAATTTAGTCCAAATTAACCCCATTCTTTTTCTTAATTTAGTCCAATGTTTATAATTTTAATTTAATATTTTTGTTTATTATAGTCCCTAAAATTTTATTCTTATTCCAAATTGACCCTATTCATTTTTTGTAATTTTGTCCAGTGTTTTTAATATGATGATATTTTTGTTCATGTTTTTATTTTCACCAAAATTTACCCTTGTTAATTTATAATTTTTGTAATTTACTCAAATATTTTAGATATGAATCATTTGATGATATTTTTGTTTATTTTAGTGCCTAATATTTATTTCTAGTGTGATTTTGTGTTCGTGATTTGTGAAAGGCGTTAAATAATTAACTTGAAATGAATGACCAACCCAAAGTCTATCGACTATTTGTACCAAAACTCAAACTTAATACGAATTCGAAATCCGAATTAACCCGACCTAAAATGAAACCAACCCGAAATGAACCCGACCTGAAGTCTACTTGAGCCTGAATTAACCCTTCAATTATCTGATTCGGACCCGAACCGTTTTGACCCGACTTGAAATGGACTCGACCTGAAGCTGACCTGCACCCGACCCGAATTGAGTCAAAATATCAAATCGACTTGAAATGACTTGTATCCGATTTGACCCGATCTAATAAGACCCGACCTAAAACCCATCCAATTACCTGTTTTTACATCCCTAGAAGCCATAACTTCTTTCATTGGTTTAAGGATAATTACGTCAGCAACGATGATGCCTGAATTTACATGATTACGTTAGACTTAATCCGTGAATAATTTCACTTATAATTCGAGATGTGTGAATGGAATTAAAAAAAAGAAATACAATTTTAATCTCATAACAAAAATGGACATTGGTCCAAGTAGTAAGCATCATAATATCGCTTAAGCAAATTTTAAATTTGATACGTTATATATGCAGAAAATTCTCGTTGGAAGACTCACCCACTAACATTAAGTGTGCGACGTGGGTCGATCTGAATTAATTAGGGTGAAACCATAAAAATCAGAAGGGCAAAAATTTTTTTGGACAAAGTCCAACGAGTATAAAATTTGGAATTGCCAGTTCCATATATAAATTACTTCGATATCTTTAATTAATTAAATATAATTTCAACTATTAAACTCAATTAATACAATAATCATATACATATATATAATAAGTTTTTTCTCATAATATATATAAGATATAAAGTCAAAAGTAGGCTCAATATTTGACTTATTGGTCACTTTGGCATCTATTTTTTTTATTGGCACAAACAAATCATTAACGTTTTATTTTCGTTCAAAATTCGTTTTCATTGGAGGGAAATCGTTAATTAACTAACGGTCAACGCCCTTTACTGACGTGACATGTCTGCATGGCATGACCTGCTGATGTAGTGATGCCACGTGTATGGAGATGTTAACGTGGCACCACAAATTGTTTCAAAAAATTATTGTTATAATAATTTTTAACCAATCATATGTTGACATGTGGCATCATCTCATTAATTCAAAGGAATAAGAAAAGGATAAAACATAACAATTTCAAAAGCTGAGAATTAAACCAGCATTTAGTGGATTAAAGGCCTAATGCCTAACCACCAAGCTAACAAACTTATTCATTATCTTTTTACCAAATATTTTTTTTATCACATAACCTTAAAGCTTCTTTCAAGGCTTAATTTCCCTTATTCCCACTTTCAATGTCGGATGCACAGTTCTTGACGGGTAATCTCTATCGACAATGAAAGATCTAAACTATCTTCAATGCTAGATGTCTTCATCTCCCACATATACGTATCCAAAAAGAAAACTTTTAATCAGATTATAAATTTTTTCCTTATAAGAACATAATTTTTTGTTGTTGCAAATTCTGGGTTTTGCTTTCTAGGTACTGTTTTTTCATTTAAATTTAATATTACATGTTTTTTTTTTAAATTTTGGAATATGTTTAATTTACAGCAATTGGGCTTAGAATTAGAACCAGAATCAAATTCAAACTTATATCAGCATCAAAGAATTGAATGCATGCGAATGAAAAAGATAAATAAGTATTGCAAGATATTAAACTATTTAATGCAGTGAACGATGGTTTGGAGATGACGACATCTGACTGTCATGAATCTGGATGCGCGAAAGGGGAAATTGGGGAAATGAGGCAGAGGAGTAAGCCAAAGGGAGAATTAAGCTCTAAGAAGGGGTGCGACAACGTTTCATATGGCCCAGTAACAATGGAAGCCCTTGAGATGTTGTACCAGCACGTGATGGAAAGTGGTGGGTTAAGCGAGACGAGTCCACAAGGTGATCTGGGAGATGCGAGCCCAATTGAGGAGGAAGGCTAGAATTACATATGAGCTCGTGCACATGGGATTATTATCTTTCTGTTATTGTCCATTTTAATTTTCATTATTGTAGCAGTAGAATGTCGGGCTAAGTTTTCCTTTTGTTTATATTATGGTTGTATTCCAACAAAAAGAAATTATGAATGAAAATTATCAAGCTCTCATCTTCTAAATTCCTCTATTTTCTCCTATGAAACTTCATTTTCTTGATTATTACAAACATTACAATTGGTATCAGAGCTTATAAATATCCAACCTTTCAAGCTGGGAAAGACAAAAAAATCCAGAAAATGATAGAAACCACAAAATATGACCCACTAGTGGACGTGGAGAGGGAGACTCTCAGTGCGGTAGCCACTCCAAAGACACAAGGGGAACAAAGGAAAACCTTGGAGGATAAAGTGAAGGCCCTAGAATGCATGGAGGATAGGATGAACGCCTTGGAGCTGCAAACAATAGAAAACAAAGGTTATTTAGAGAGAATATTGGTTGTTTTATCCAAGGGATCTAATGAAATGTAAACTCCTCCAAGTAAGGGGGAACCATCAAAGGAACAAGGCAAAACTGAAGGCAAGAGGCCCGTAGTAGTAACCATCATCGATGAACAAGAGAGCTATTCTTTCAACCCAACAGAACCAAAGGTATTGGCAGCAAAGCCACATGGGGCAAACCCCCTGAATACTAAAATTGGAGCGGAAGGAAGTCAAGAAAACACTTACAGCGATCAGAAACTTAAGCTGGGAGGTAAGTTTACTCATCTGAGAGACCTTTTTGAACTCAAGGAACCAAATGAATGGGGAAGGGAGTCGAACAACCAACAAACCAACTATCTTCCTAGGCCCAAGATTAACTTTCCAACATTTGAGGGAAGTAACCCAAGAGGATGGATTAAAAAGTGTGAAAAGTATTTTTTTTTTATCTTTAGAATCCCAGAGAACCAAAGATTAGAAATGGCAGCCATGTATATAATAGGCAAGGCAGAGGTGTGGTTCGATGGATATGTGATGCAAAAGCATATGGTGTTATGGCATGAATTTGTGGCTGATATATGCCATCGTTTTGATGATAAAAATTATAGATATGTGATAGAAGAGTTTAACAAGTTACTACAAAAAGGCTCAGTGGAAGAATACCAGGAAAAATTTGAGGAACTTAAACCCTTTATGCTGCAACTCAATCACCATTTAGAGGAAGACTATTTTGTGTCTAGTTTCATAAGTGGACTAAAGAAGGAGCTTAAGCACAGGGTTAAGGTCTATAATTCGAAGACCTTGGCATCCACCTTCAGACAGGCAAAACTCTATGAACTTGCGCTAGAAGTTGAGCACAAGAGGCAGAGGTACCAAATTAAGAGTGCAACTGCGCACCAGAATACTGCTAAGAGGACTTACCCAACTACTCAAACTGCAAGAGCTTCCCAGAACCTTCTACCTAATAAATAGTCCTTGTTAGACTATAGAGAGCCCACAACTTGTGTTTCAGATGTGGAGACAAGTTTAGTTTAGGGCACCAATGCAAACGGAAGACCTTGAATTCGATGGAGGAGGAAGACTTAATAGAGGCAGAAGATGGTATGGAGCTAGAAATGATGAGAGTGAAGAAAAGAACCTTGAAGGAATAGTGAACCAGGGAGAAGATGGCTTAGAGATATCTATTAATGCTTTAACTGGGAATGTGGGATACAACACCCTCAGAATTCCAGGAACCATTAAGGGTAAGACCCTCAGCATCCTGGTGGATAGTGGGAGTACCCACAACTTTATAACTCCCATGTAGGCCAATGAGGGATTTGAGGTGGAGCAAACACACTCATTGGCAATTACAGTAGCCAATGGTAAGAAACTGTACAGTGTGGCCAAGAGCAATCAGTTAACTTGAAAGATACAAGGGCATGTGTTTGATCATGATTTTAGAGTTCTTGACATGGGAGGGAGTGACATGATTTTAGGAGTAGATTGGATGAGAAGATTTAATCCCATTGTGATGGACTTTAAAGAGATGACACTAAGTTTTGTGCAAGGGGGAAATAACATAATGTTACAAGGAGGAGGGAAGGCGGCTACCCTGAAGGTAATCTCAGGGGAAAAATGCAGAAAATAAGAGAAAAAGATCCTGATGTCCAAGGAGAGTTGTACCTGAAGAATCTAGAGTTCCTAATGCCATACTACCACTATTGAAGGAGTCAGGTTGTTTTTGATGAACCAAAAGGCTTTCCCCCAATTAGATCACATGACCATGCTATCAACTTGATAGCGAGTTCTCATCCCATCAATCTAAGACCCTACAAATTTCCTTACCACCAAACGGCTGGAGTGGAGAAACAAGTAATAGAAATGTTAAAATTTTCCATCATTCAAACCAGTAAAAGTCCCTTTGCAGCACCATGCCTCCTAGGGAAGAAAAAAGATGGAACATTGAGAATGTGTGTTGATTACATGCAGCTGAATGACATAACTGAGAAAGACAAGTTTCCAATTCCAGTGGTTGAAGACTTACTAGATGAACTTGGGAAGGCTGAATTCTTTTCTAAGATAGACCTTAGGTCTGGCTACTGGCAAATAAGAATAAAAAAGGAAGATGTCCACAAGACAGCATTTAGGACTCACCATGGTCATTTTGAGTTCAAGGTGATGCCCTTTGAGCTCACTAATGCACCTGCTACCTTCTAAGCTCTAATGAATGAAGTGTTTAGGCTATATCTAAGAAAGTTTGTGTTAGTTTTCTTTGATGACATTCTAGTTTATAGCCCAGACTTAGAGACTCATGTAAAACACTTCATAGAGGTTCTGAAGGTACTCAAGAAGCATCAATTGTTTGCCAGGAAAACTAAATGCTACTTTGGGAAGAGGCAAGTAGAATATTTAGGGCACATTATATCATCAAAAGGGGTATCTACAGACCCATCTAAAGTGGCAGCTATGAAAGAATGGCCAATGCCAAAAAATTGAAATCTTTGAGGGGATTTTTGGGCCTAACATGTTACTACATGAAGTTTATTAAGGGTTATATGGAGATTAGCAAGCCTCTTACCAATATGTTGAGGAAGGGTGGGTTCCAATGGAGTACTAAATCAGAGGAAACATTTGAGAGGCTCAAAAAGGCTATGTGAAGGGCCCTTGTATTGGCAATACCAAACTTTGAGAATGTCTTTTATTTGGAAACTGATGCTAGTGCCAAGGGAGTGGGAGCTGTGTTATCATAGGAAGGCAGACCCATTGCTTATTTAAGCAAGGCTTTGGGACCAAGGGAGGCAGACTTGTCTATATATCCAAAGGAGTATCTGGCCATCCTAATGGCTGTGACCAAACGGAGGCACTATTTAAAAGGAAACCAATTCACAATCAAGACTGATCATGAAGCTCTTAAGCATCTATTGGATCAGAAGATCTCCACCACAATCCAAAAAATGGGACTGACCAAGCTGCTAGGATTGAACTATATTATATAATACATGAAAGGAAGAACCAATGTGGTAGCCGATGCCCTATCTAGGAGGACAAATTCTGAATTTTCCCAGTTAACTGCAACAGTCATAATTTCAAGCTGGGTTCAAGAGGTGGAAGCTAGCTACAAGGGAGATGCCCTAGCACATGATCTGGTCATTGCCTTCACTGTGAACAAGGAAACTGTGCAATATTGGTCCTACAAGAAGGGAGTACTAATACACAAGGACAAGGTTCACATTGGAGGGCAAGGAAGTCTCAGATCACAACTGGTCCAGACAATGCATGATACCCCTCAAGGGGGGCATTCAAGGGTGCAAGCCACTTATTAGAGACTCAAATTATACTTCTATTGGAATGGGCCTGAAGTCGATGGTAAAAAAAAATATGTCCAGAAATGTGACACTTGCCAGAGAACAAAATGGGAGCATGTGGCCAAACCAGGGTTGCTTCAACCCCTTCCTATTCCCAAGCAAGCATGGGAGATGATCACAATGGACTTTATAAAAGGGCTACCTCAATCAACTAAGTATAATTTTATCCTGTTCATTATAGATAAATTTACTAAGTATGGCCATTTTTTAGCTATCTCTCACCCATACACTGTAATGGACATAGCTAAGTTATACTTAGACCGGGTTTACAAGTTCCATAAGCACCCTAAGATGGCACTATCAGACCGAGACAAGACCTTCACAAGTCTATTCTGAAAGGAAATGATGAAGATGACATGGACTACAGTTCTATTCAACACTGCCTACCACCCTGAAACCGATGGTCAGACAGAACGACTCAATCAATGCTTGGAACAATACTTGCGAAGTACGTGTCTTGAGAAACCAAGCAGTTGGTCCCGTTGGCTATCCCAAGCTGAGTGGTGGTATAACACCAGTTACCACACAGCACTGGGCATTACACCTTTCGAAGCTCTTTATGGGTACAAACCCCCTACACTAGTTTGGGACTCGTCTACAACGGTGAACAATGTACAAGAAGAGATGAAAAGCGGGGAACAAATCTACAAACTACTTAAGGAGAAACTAGAGAAAGCACAACAACGCATGAATCATTATGTAGACAAAAAGCGATCTGAAAGAGAATTGCAAATAGGGGATGAGGTCTACCTGAAGTTGCAGCCCTATAAACAAACATTTGTGGCAGTCAGGAAGAATTTGAAGCTGGCAGCGAAGTACTATTGTCCCTACAAAGTCATACAGAGGATGGGGTCAGTCGCATATAAACTAAAACTACCAGACACATCCAGAATACACCCGATTTTCCATATAAGTATCTTATAGAAGAAAATTGGAGAAGGGGCAATTACCTCTATAGAGCCTTCTGAGTTAACCATAGAGAGGCAAATGAAGGTGTATCCGGCACTGGTTTTGGACCAGAGAATGGTCAAGAGGCAAAACTGAGCAGTCACTCAATTACTAATTCAGTGGTCGAACTTGGGACCCAAGAATGCGACCTGGGAGGATTTCAGCGTTCTGAAGGCTCAATTTCTAGAGTTTGATCCTTGGGGACAAAGATCTCGTGAAGAAGGGAGAATTGTCATGAATCTGGATGCGCATAAGGGGGAATTTGGGGAAATGAGGTAGACAAGTAAGACAAAGAGAGAATTGAGCTCTGAGAAGGGGTGTGACAACGTTTCGTATGGCCCAGTAACAATGGAAGCCCTTAAGATGTTGGACCAGCATGTGATGGAAAGTGGTAGGTTAAGTGAGACAAGCCCACAAGGTGATATGGGAGCTGTGAGTCCAACTGAGGAAGAAGACCAAAATTACATATGAGCTCGTGCACATGGGATTATTATCTTTATGTTATTGTCTGTTTTAATTTTCAGTACTGTAGTAGTAGAATGTCGGGCCAAGTTGTCCTTTAGTTTATATTATGGTTGTATTCCAACAAAAAGAAATTATGAATGAAAATTATCAAGCTCTCATCTTCTGAATCCATCTATTTTCTCCTCTAAAACCTCTTTTTCTTGATTCTTGATTATTACAAACATTACTCTGACATTGAAGATGGTTTGGATCTTTCATGGTCGATAGAGATTACCTATCAAGAGCTCTGGTGCATTTGTAGTCCTGTAAACGAACGAGGGTGCGTTCATGTTCGTTCGTTTAACTTTAACCAAACAACTGAACGAACACGAACATAAACGAACACAAAATTTCTTGTTTGTGTTCGTTCATTAAAGAATGTAGCTTGTTCGTGTTCGTTCATATTTGTTCGTTTAAATGGTAAACAAACACAAATGAACATAAACGAACACAAACGAACATATATAATTTGTTAAATATTTAATGTTTTTGTTTAGTTTGATTAATTCAGTTAATAAACCAATTTTAAACTAAATTAATCGATAATTGAAATTTGAAAAAACTCTTAATCATTAGCTGAAACCTAAAATTATCTAATAGATTAACCAATTTTGTTTTGGTTCAGTCGGTTAGTTCGGTTTAACCGAATAATGAACACCCCTAGACATATGTGAATAAATTTAAATGAACATAAACGAACATAAATGAACGAACAAGCCCTTTGTTCGTGTTCGTTCATTTAATTAAACGAACAAAAAATCTTGTTCATGTTCGTTCGTTTAATAAATAAACGAACATAAACGAACTTCTCGCCGAATGGTTCACGAACGGTTCGCTAAACATTCGGTTCGTTTATAGCCCTATGCATTCGACATTGAAAGTGGGAAGAAGGGAATTTAAGCCAATGAAAGAAGCTTTGAGGTTATGTGATAAATAAAATATTTGGTAAAAAGATAACTAATAAGTTTGTTAGCTTGGTGGTTAGGCATCAAGCCTTTAATACACAAAAGGTGGGTTCCATTCCTAGCTTTTGCAATTGTCATTTTTTATCCCTTTTGTATGCCTTTGAACCAATGGGATGATGTCATATGTCAACATATGATTGGTTAAAAATTAATATAAAAATAGTTATTTTTTGAAAAAAATAGTGATGCCACATCAGCAAAAGTGCCACGTCAGCATCTCCATACATGTGTCATTACCACATCAACAAGTCATGCCATGCAGACATGCCACGTCGGCAAAGTGCATTGACCGTTAGTTGACTAACTATTTCCATCCAATGATGGTGAATTTTGAATGAAAATAAAATGTTAAGGGTTTGTTTGCACAAAAAAAAGATGCTAAACTAACCAAAATGTAACACCCCCTTCCCGGCCTGGTCGAGAACCGGGTCGGAGTGCGTTACCGACGAATAGTGCGGTGATCGGTGCGATAAAATTTCAAATTGTTAACATCACTTAATCAATATTATTCAAACAAAACACTACCAATAGACATCAAAGTTCAATTCATTCATAAGAAGACCACAATTAACCATTTATGACCAATTTACAACTTTTACAAGTTTTAAGGACTTTTCTATAAATCTTACAAATTAAAGGTCTTTTGAAGTAAAAAACATGACCACAATGAAATTAAATGAAATAATGATTAGCCTGCAAAATTTCATGCATAACAGTGGTCATTTAGTCATCCAATTTATTCATTTTAATCTTAGGGACTAAACTGTAAACAATACAATCTTCAGATTAAGCCTTTTAACTACTTTAACTAACCTTGTATCAAAACACTTAAAGCCGTTTCGATACGGGTGGACGTTGGTCAACCTTGTTGACTTTTCCTTTATGACCGTATCGATACGACAAGACCTGTATCGGTACGAGTTGGTTGTTCTTGACTTTGACTTTGACCCGTTTCGATACGTTATGAAGTCATATCAAAATGGAGGTTTCCAGAGATAAAATGTTTCGGAACAATCCTAAATTGTTTCAATATGCCCTAATCCATGGGCTCAATTATGCTTACACATATCGAAACACCGTTTCGATACGGCTTGACCTGTAATGACAGATTCTTGCTGGTTTTTATTCATTTACCTTATCAAACAATGTCCAAATGCAATGGAACTTTATAAACAACCTTATAAACATCAATTCTACTAGCATATCAAATTTTAGAGCGATACAAATCCATTTACCCATTTTTTACCTTTTAGTGCAAAACATGCTTTTAGGGCCATTTCTTACCACATAAAGACTCAACTTCAGCATACCATACTTTTAGCACTTAACCACAACATAGGCACATCAAAAGAGACTTAATAGACTTATACATAAACCTTGTCACCATCTAGGAGTTCAAAGAGTCAATGTACGTTACTTAGAGCTTGATTGTGACTTGTGCAACGCTTCAACTTCTCTGATCCCGACTCCAAAACTTGTCTAACCTGAAACAAATGCAATGGAATGCAATAGGCATACTTTTCCTAGTGAGGTAGTCACAAATACGATGAATGATATGGATGTCAATATATCATTCTTCAATAATAATCATAGTATCAATTGTGCAATAAACATAGCATGCTTCTTATTCATATTAAAACATAGTATCATATCATCAATGTCAATACCATGATTTCATAGCAAATCAATATCATTAATCAATAGTTCCCTTGGATCGATTCATGGTATATGGATACATGAATTCCGCCTCATCGCCAAATCAATAAATGGTCATTCCCGCCAACATCGCCAATAAGACCAATACACAATACATCCCTCCGCCTCGCCAAATTAATATAGGTCGTATCCCTAGGAACGTAGTCCACCTGTACCAATGAACTCATGAATTCTATGGCATGCCAATTGTATCCAATACTTTGAATCCAAGGTCTAGTAATCCATAGTTCAATATCCATGATTCATTAACAATATTTCCACATCAATATCAATATTAATAATTCAATGGCAATAGTATCATATCAATAACTCAACAATCATGATTTCCATTTCAATAAGCAATAACAATAATTCATGTCAATGATTCTTATATGTCAATGCTTCAATGATTTCCATGACAATGATAGCAATACCATGGAAAATGAATCGATGCAATACTTACCAAAACTTACCAACATGTCTTACAATAATGCTTCATGTAAAGCCCTTAAAATCAATGGTTAGTAAATCAATAAACAATGATTCGAGATGGCACCTAGCCACTCTCAAGACTCCGACTACACTCATCTTGATAATCCAAAGCTCCTAAGACTCTCGGATGGCGATACCCTTATCTCTAGCTTTCGCTGGAGGCGACATATTAATCTTTTCCACTTCTTGAGCTAGGAAAAGCAATAAGGAATCATTAGGATCAATATAACAATATCAATACTTGAATAGCCATTAGCTATAGACAAAGCTTATCTTTAAGCTTGAAATTGATTATCTAATAATCAAGAGATTCAATAATTAACTTAAGGCTTTCACTTACCCGATCGATAGCTATAACTCGGTGTTCTTAAAATAAGGAAAGCCTAAGTTTAGAGTTCACAAATGGAGAGGTGTATGCTTGAGCTTGGTGAAGAAGATGACAATGGAGGTGTGTGTTTGAGCTTGGTGGAGAAGATGAAAATGAAGGTGTGTGCTTTATTATTTTTGAACAAAGATGGGTGTTTGGCTCGGTGAAACTTAAAACAAAGATGAGAGCTTTCCTTTTATAAAGAGTCAAAGCCTATTCATTACTCCACCTCCCACTTAGCCAATAAAAAGATTTCCTCCTACCAAGGGTTTGCTAGATCCAATGCTTGTCTCTTCAAGACAAAGATTGAAATTTAGTTTCGGTGAAGCTCAAACAAAAGATGAGATCTTTATCAATTTCCTTTATTTATTTTAACCTCTATCATTTCCCCACCTCCTTTGCATCCAATGAAAACGTTTCCCTTAGCAAAGGGAAAGCTTAAGAAAATAAAATAATTTCCATCTTTTCGTTATCCTCTTCCAAATTTATCACATAGGTGACCTTTAGTCATTTCACCTGATCATATTCACATGAGAAGGGCAGCCACAAAGCAGGTGAGTCATCACCTTATCCTTTCCTCTCAATTTTTCCTTCAATTATATTTGAAACAGGGGACCTATTTCGAAACGCGTGAAGTCGTATCAGAACGGTCATACATAAGTCAAGAAGTTAGTTAATTCAATTATATCGTTTCGAAACACCTTCTTCCTATTTCGAAACGCCTTATCTAGGTCGTTTCGGTACGAGTCTGACCGTATCGAAACGCCCAACTCAAAATTATCTTATTAGGCATTTTTCAAGGCAAACCCATTAAGGACTTATCTCAATTAGAGTCCTATAACAATATAATCTATAACAAAGAGTTGGTATTTCTATATTTTAATATCAATACTCTGATCATCGGAATCCAATTCTGACTAAACCGGTTTTCGGGGTGTTACGACAAAAAGTCAAACGTTGGAGGTTATTTTTAACTTTATACCTATATATAAAAGTATGCGCTTAATAAATCGAACCTTTATTATTAGGTTTTAGCACACTTTTTTTTTGAAGAATCTAGAGATTAATATTAACACTAATAACTTTCTTCGATTTAAGCACAAACTTTAATTGGAAGCATATAAACTCAGAAATTAGATTAGTGTTAGAAGGCTTTAAACTTGAATTAAACTTAAATGTATACATTTTGTCTATTTAGAAAAATATATATATATTATAAATTAAAACATTAGTCTAGGTCTCCAAAGTTTTTCTCTATTTTTTCTTTAAAAGTGTTGTTTCCGACGATGATCTCAATGTTGTCGTTTGGTTTTTATTTTTAATTTTTAATTTCAAATAATAAATTTTCTGTTTTAGATTCATTCTTTCCACATGTATTTTTGTGTTTGTTTGTTTGTTTACCTTTGTGACAATTTTTAACTATCTTTATGGTAGTATGACGTTCATGTAGCGGTCATCATATCACACCATCTGATCAAGAAAAGGTCAACGGTCTAATATGGTTATGTCGCAACCCTTTCTTTTTTAGGTTCGACCATTAAAAAAAATAAAAAACAGAGTCGCCACCAATAATTTTAAAAAGCGTGATTTGATCACCTAAAACGGGTTATTTTAATAAAAATATTTTTGTTTTATTAAAATAACAATTTTGGTCTACGAAAACACAAAAATAGGTTCAATAGTCGATTACGCGTGGAGAAGAGTTATCACCCTACATTGCCCAAAAAATTGGTACCTCGCCGATTACAAGTTGTCTTTTTGTCGAAATTTACAAGTCCGTGAGAAATTTAATGTATAGTGCATTTATGAATATGATCTCATTTTAACGGCCCCACCATCCGGAGAGTAAACACTAATCATCCCCAACAATTCTAGTGCTAACATGTTAGCCCTTTTGGTGAAACGCCACATTGCAATTCAAATCTCGGTATACGATATAAACAAAATTAAAAAATTTCATAGAAAATTAAAGAAAAGCATGCATAAAAAGAAATTAAAAATACATATGTATAAGCAAATAAATGAACATTAAAAAAAAGAGAGAGTTTGCAATTTTGGAAAAGTGTATCATTCCTAAAAATATATTAATAAAAAATGTAATAAAAAGAATTTAAAAAAAATTAAATTATAACAAATTATGAGTTAAATTGAAATAAAAGGACCAAACTGAATATTTTTAAAATCGAGTGTGTTGAGTTGTGAGGAGCTCGATTCGTTCAACCGATATGGCTCACCAAGTGGTGGAGAGGTGGGTTTTTGGGTGGAAGGGTTGTGGAAGCTAAAAAGAGAATTGACACAATGATTTATAGTGGTTCAACCTTCTAACCAAGGTCTACATCCACTACCTTAGCTCCCCAATAAGGATTTCCAATCAATCCACTATTGATTCGTCCCCTTTTCTAGGCTTAGGAGGAAACCCTTTACACCGATCAAGCTTTCTACCCAAAGCCTTGATCAAAACACACTTTTACAAAGAGAAACAATAAGCAAACTTAAATCCCTCTAATAGGTATTTGTTTGCACAATTTAGCACTCACCCAAAACCTAAAACACTTGAGCAAATTTGACAATTTTGGCTCACTAGTGTTTGTCTATACAATAAATGACAATTTAAGCTCTAAGACAATTCTTGATCATTTGTTGATTGACAATATGAGCATTAGCCTTTACTTGATGCTTGGAGGTCTCTTTTATACTCCTTGATGAGTTTATAGCCGTTGGGATTGAATTGGAGCCGTTGAGGACTTTAATTCGCACTGTAAATGCAGTTCTACAGCTCACCGTTTCAAAACGTTCGAACCCGTTTCGAAACACCCTTTAAGTAGAAAGAGCCGTTGCAGTCTGACAAAGCACCCGTTTCGGAATGCCCCTGGCCGTTACGGAACTCGTATCGAAACGCCCTGCATTTAAATGTTAGTTGGGAAATAGCCGTTGGGGTTTATGACTGTTGTGGTCGAAACCACGTAGGCGTATCGAAATGGCATAGCCCGTTTCGAAACGCTAGGCAAAAATCTCATCCAAGGAAAGCCTGTTTCGATACTAGTATCGAAACATTTTTGCTACTGGAATCCCCCGTATCGAAACACCCTAAGGTATTTCGAAACGCCTGGACAGTTTTGTGAAGTTTGGCTTTGAAAAACATTTAAAACCTTTTAAAAACATCCCTAAACATAGTTTCAAGTTATTTGGACTTTGGAAATTGTTTTAAATACTTTTTAGATCAGTCCAAAACATTTTTCAATTATTATATCAAAACATTAGTTCTACAATCTCCCCTTTTTGATATAATAAAACTATCTTGAAAAATTGTTTGAGATTCTCCCCCTTTAACTTTAAAAATGTGAATAAGAGATTAAAGATATGAAATCAAATAAAGCTCCCCCTTATTCATTTGAAAATTCAATTTTTCAAACTATTTCTCCCCCTTTTTGTTATATCAAAAAGAATTTAAAACATTAAGTTCAAAATAACAATAGAGGTAAAAATTGACAAAAATAAGAATTTGGTTTTAAAATGGCTCCCCCTTACTCAAAGCATCAATAAAATGTTAGTCCAACATTTATGATCATCTAGTTGAATTAATTAAAAATAAAACAAATAAATGCAAAAACAACTAGATTTTTACCAACACTTGAACCCAAAGGGATGATGTGAAGCCTTCCTTCTTCAAGTGTTCTTTCTTGTGTGCATGGAGCTCCCCCTCAATATTTGACTTGTTGAACATCTCCATCACACCTAGCAAAAGACAAACAAGTGATTTTTGGTATCCAAATTGCTTTGGATCCATAAACGTTAGTAGCACAAATTTTAGTCCCCTTTGGAATCCATTTTTCAATGTCATCCTTTTTAGTTGAAGTGGTTAGTCCCTTTTGGGACCCAAACACTTCTAAAACATTTTCCTCTTACAAATATAGGGGCACTATATTGTCTTACATAGAAATTTGATTTTCCAAAATTGTTTTTCTTTTCTAGCTCTTTGGAAATCAAATCCTTTTCTTCTTGAACTTTTTGACGTAAATTTTGTAAATCAAAACATTTTAGTTCAAACTCTTCGAGTTTTGCTTCAAGTTCAAGTTTGGTAAGAAATTATAACAAATTATGAGTTAAATTGAAATAAAAGGACCAAACTGAATATTTTTAAAATTGAGTGTGTTGAGTTATGAGGAGCTCGATTCGTTCAACCGATATGGCTCACCAAGTGGTGGAGAGGTAGATTTTCCGGTGGAAGGGTTGTGGAAACTAAAAAGAGAATTGACACAATGATTTATAGTGGTTCAACCTTCTAACCAAGGTCTACATCCACTACCTTAGCTCCCCACTAAGGATTTCCAATCAATCCACTATTGATTCGTCCCCTTTTCTAGGCTTAGAAGGAAACCCTTTACACCGATCAAGCTTTCTACCCAAAGCCTTGATCAAAACCCTCTTTTACAAAGAGAAACAATAAGCAAACTTAAATCCCTCTAGAAGGTATTTGTTTGCACAATTTAGCACTCACCCAAAACCTAAAACACTTGAGCAAATTTGACAATTTTGGCTCACTAGTGTTTGTCTATACAATAAATGACAATTTAAGCTCTAAGACAATTCTTGATCATTTGTTGATTGACAATATGAGCATTAGCCTTTACTTGATGCTTGGAGGTCCCTTTTATACTCCTTGATGAGTTTATAGCCGTTGGGATTGAATTGGGGCCGTTGAGGACTTTAATTCCCACCATAAATGCAGTTCTGCAGCTCACCGTTTCGAAACGTTCGAACCCGTTTCGAAACACCCTTTAAGTAGAAAGAGTCGTTGCAGTCTGACAAGGCACCCGTTTCGGAACACCCCTGGCCGTTTCGGAACTCGTATCGAAACGCCTTAGACCCGTATCGAAACGCCCTGCATTTAAATGTTAGTTGGGAAATAGCCATTGGGGTTTATGACCGTTGTGGTCGAAACCACGTAGGCGTATCGAGACTAAAAAACAAGGTGTATCGATATACTTGAAGGGCGTATCGGTACGATATTAAGGGGTGTATCGATACAGATTTTGCTCACTGGAATCCTGAGTTGAGTTTTGATAAAAAAGCGTATCAGTACGCTCCCTTAGCGTATCGATACCATTCAATGGTCATTTAAAATTTTGGATTCCAATTAACTAACAAGCCAACGTTCGAAAATTAAATGCAAAGATTTTGCAAAGGTCAGCATAACATATCAATATGGTGACATGCTGTATCGGTACGCTATAGCAAAAGACTATTTTAATAAGAAAATTGTATCGATACAGTTTCGATGTGTATCGATACGCTATAGCTTAAAGCCTTGCCCAGATGAATGTCGTATCGATACGGGATTAGATCGTATCGGTACGATATGAACGATTAAAATTCCAGTGTTGAAAAACCGTATCGATACGCATAAGGGTATCGATACTGTTGGGCATTTTGTTGAAGTTTGGCTTGAAAACTCAAGAAAAGACTTAGTGAAAATCGAACCTTTAAATATATTTTGACTTGAAATAGTGTTTGGTTCAAAGTGGCTTGTCAAAATGTGAGTCTTTGAAAATACTTAAAAAACTTATTGTTTTACAATTTAGTCTATAAGTTAAATTTTTATATCAAAATCAATTTTGGTTTCACAATCTCCCCTTTTTGATACATGTTGAGTGTGTAAAAGTTCTATTATTTACACCATTTTAACCCGTATTTCTGCTGCATTCAAGCATCATTTCATTGCATTTAGGTTAGTTTACAGCAAAACATCACAAATATACTAAAGGCACAGATTCTACTAAAAGATGGCTGATTTTGCAGGTTGCTGCCATAGTAGACGGAGAAGGCGGGCGCAGGGCAGATAAGCAGAAGAGCTGAACTGGACAAGTAGACAAAGAGGACGATGCTGCCATGGTGCTGCCGTGACAGCAGAGGACGACAACAAGTTAGTGGAGGAAAAGCAAAGTTGACCTCGATAGATAGAGAAAATTCTGCTCGTCTGTCGTGTGAAAACCTGATATTTTTCCAAGCCCCGGATCAAAAGATATGTCAAGCCCAAAGCTCAAGGAGAGAAAATCCCAAGAAACAAGGAGGACGACTGGAAAGTAGATTCCTTGGAGATTAAGTCTTTATTAGAATCATACTTTTAATTAAAGTTGTAATCCTTGTTAACTTAGATAACTTGAGCCCAAAGCTTATATAAGGGCATATATTTTAACCTAGGAGAGGATATAGCCGATTACCCCATAACCGACAACCAAAAACCCCTAGCCGTTTACCCGCCGTCGACATGTTCTAAATTCCCCCTAGGGCCACGGGTTGATTTGTAAAGTAGTTGCAAGGGTTGTTTTGTTTTAGGAATTTTCAGTTCAATAAAATAAACTTCAAGTTCTCTTATTTTGGTTATTAATATCTTGCAAGAGCATCGGGAGAGCATTGTGAGGTTATCTATTTACTTAGCATCGGGAGAGTTAAGTATACGAAAGAAATAAGAGCAAGTTCTCTAGTTTATAGTTGAACTATCTCGTGCCTAGGGATAGGGCGAGGTTAAGTGGCTAAGGAAGACTTCATACACATCGGTGTTCATCATTCGATTCACGCCGGGAGGTATCATCAAGACGTGATCATCGACAGACTTGGACCTAGGGATAGGCCAAGGAAGATCTGGGATTCTTGCCAAACTTGAAAGTACTGAGTTGAGTGTTTGCTGCCGCGAAAATCAACGGACTGCTGCCGCGACAGGTGCTGCTGCGACAGGCGCGACGACAGAACTGGATTTCCTAAGCACTACAATACCTGCACTACTGAGCAATTCAATACCAGCCCATTCTCTCTATCTTGATATTTCTACTCTTTTATTTACGTTTTCATTATTATTTTCGTGACAATTCTCTCAAATATTTCCTTTACTTTCGTGCAGTGAATTAAGGTGAAGCTATTAGCCCAATCCCTGTAGAGACGATATCCGATACTTCGTATCACTTTACTACTTGCGTCGTGTGTACTTGCACTACCATTGCGATAGACTATTTTACACGCAATAAGTTTTTGGCGCCGTTGCCGGGGATTGGCAACATAACTCTACCTTTCTTTTATTGCACTTTTCGTTTTTATTTTATTTTTATTTTTCTGTTTTTCCGTTGGTACATTCAACTCCTGCTTTTCACAAGGTTTCTTGTTTATGCGCAGATCGAAACGAGGTGAAGATCCTGAGTATCCATTAGATCTGGAAGTTGAACGTTCCTTCAATCTCAAGAAACAACTTCGTCACCTTCTATCCAGGAATGAGTACCTTGAAGAACAGCTAGAGAAGATGGCCCACGTAGGAGACGACCCGCCTGCTGGCGATGTTATATCGCCTACCGGTAACCCCGCCGCCGCCGGACGACGGTCTTGTCGTGACTACATGTTGAACGATCATGTAGAGCTGGAGACCACGCTGCCGGATATTGATGTTGATAACTTCGAGTTTAAACCTGTCATGTTTAGTATGATCAACAATGTCGGGCAGTTTAGTGGTGCTGTGACAAAGGATGCTAGGGAGCATCTAAAGACGTTCCAGGAGATATGTGGTTCGTTTAGACTGCCAGGAGTTAATCCGGAGATACTGAGGCTTCGGTTATTTCCCCATTCATTGAGGGACAGAGCTAAAACTTGGTGGAATAAACTTACGCCGGGTTCAATTAGAACTTGGGCAGATTTATCTCGTGAATTTTTATCTCATTTTAATCCTTCGCATTTATCTGAGCGATTACGTAATGAAATTGCTACT
Source organism: Hibiscus tridactylites (assembly GCA_958450335.1). Classification (NCBI taxonomy): domain Eukaryota; kingdom Viridiplantae; phylum Streptophyta; class Magnoliopsida; order Malvales; family Malvaceae; genus Hibiscus; species Hibiscus tridactylites. Next base: position 68,097,150 of record OY288266.1, on the reverse strand, counting down.
TTTCAACAGGAAGATGACGAGCCGATGCACGAGGCCTGGGACAAATTTACTACTCTTCTACGAAACTGCCCAATGCATGGATTCCCCGTCTGGAATCAGGTAACTAAGTTTTATAATGCTGCCAACTTACAAACTCGTATTCGAATTGATTCAGCAGCAAATGGACTATTATTGGATAAAGATCCGGACGAGGCATTGCAAGTTTTGAAAAATCTGGCCAAGAATGAGGAGCAGTTTCCGACAGCAAGAAGAGGGGGTAAACGGGTACTTGCTGTCAAGGATTATGAGGCCGACAGCACGATGAAATCACAAGTAGCATTCCTTACTAAAGCAATGAAAAGGTTATTGAATGATGATGGACAACATGGATTTGCTGTTGAGGAGGTATGCGACATCTGTGAGGGAAATCATGGTCGGGATGAGTGCCCAATGCAGTTAGAAGAGGGAAAATATGTTGGAAACTACAAACCAAATTACAATTCCAACATTATAATCCCAATTGGAGGAAGGATCCCAAATTTTCTTGGAGTAATCCTAATAATGCCCTGAATACTCAAGCACACAATCAGAATCAGGGAGGACCTAGGTTGCTGATGCGACAGCAACTGCCACCGCAACTGCCGACGCAGCAGCAACAGCAGCAACCAGCTGCCACGAGCAGTATACTGGAACAGACTCTGGCCACTTTTATGTCTCAGACAGGTACTTATATTGAGAATATGAATCAGTTTGTCAAGAAGACAGAGAATTTCATGGATAAAATAGAGATGAGGATGAAAAATCATGAAGCTACTCTGAAATCTTTAGAGACACAAATGGGTCAGGTTTCCCAACATATAAAGCCGAGGCAGACTGGCGGATTTCCTAGTAATACTGAAAATGCTAGCAGCCCACACATGAGCAATGTAAGGCTATTACTACTAGGAGTGGGAAGAAACTACCAGGGCCGGAAAAAGAAGCTGAAACAGTAAGGAAACCAGCCTTGGACAAACCTGCCGAGGAAGCTGCCCCGACAGGTGATAAACAGGCTACTGCCGATGAGCCTGTCACGACAGCAGAAGCGACAGAGGAGAAAATTGATGAACCTAAACCTCCTCAGATTCGTATGCAGTGGGAAGGACGTATTGCTGACTACCGTCCCCCACCTCATTTTCCCCAACGGATACAGCAAGCTAAGCAAGAATCTCAACTTAAAAAGATTTATGACATTTTTAAGCAGGTTCACATTAATATTCCGCTGTCAGATGTCGTTAGGGAGATGCCCGGTTATGCTAAATTTCTCAAGGATGTCATGTCAAAGAAATCTAAACTTGGGGAATTTGAAACGGTAAAGATGACAAAAGGTTGCATGAGTATTCTTCATCGGCAGCCACCCCGGAAAAAGAAGGATCCGGGGAGCTTCATCATACCTTGTGTAATCGGAAATAAATATGTGGGTAAGGCACTTTGTGATCTTGGTGCTAGTGTTAATTTAATGCCAAAATCTGTTTTTCAGAAATTAGGTATTGGAAAGGCGCGACCCACGACAGTAACTCTGCAGCTGGCAGACCGCTCTTATATTCATTCGGAAGGAAAAATCGAAGATATTTTGGTAAGAGTGGATAAATTTATTTTTCCTGCTGACTTTCTTGTTTTAGATTGTGAAGCAGATGAAAACGCACCAGTCATCCTTGGGCGACCCTTCTTAGCCACGGGAAGATCACTGATTGATGTGGAGAAAGGAGAACTCACCATGCGAGTAAATGATCAAGAGATCAAGTTGAATGTTCTCCAAGCAATGAAACATGCTGATGTAGACGAGGAATGCAAGGCTATCACTGACGTTACCCTTGATCAACCCTGCATCAGGTCGGGCTGTCACGATATTAAATTTGGTCACTGCCGCGGCAGCCACCTACAGGACTGTCACGACAACACTGACGACAGCACCGACGACAGCAACTCCTCTGAATCCGATACATCTGATACTGAAGGTCAGGAGGAGGTAAATTGGTTAGGCAATCATCCAGGTAAGTTATTCGAACCTTTAAATTATACTTCGGATAACCATTTAATCCAAAAGCCATCTACTATTGAACCACATGCCTTAGAACTGAAGCCCCTGCTAGGGCAGCTAAAATATGCTTTTCTTGGTTCAAATGACACACTGCCCGTAATCATCTCTTCTAAGCTGCCACAGGAACAGGAACGGCAGCTAATCGGCATGCTGCGGCAGCACAAGAAGGCAATTGGATGGACGATAGAAGACATTCAAGGCATTAGTCCGGCGTTATGCATGCACAAAATCCTTTTAGAGGAAGATCATAAGCCGACTATAGATGCCCAAAGGTGGCTAAACCATGCGATGAAAGAGGTGGTGCGTAAAGAGATAATCAAATGGTTAGATGCTGGTATTATTTACGCCATCTCCGACAGCAAATGGGTGAGCCCGGTGCAATGCGTTCCAAAGAAAGGAGGAATGACCGTGGTGACTAATGAAAACAATGAGTTAATCCCAACCAGGACTGTGACCGGTTGGAGGGTTTGTATGGACTATCGGAAGCTTAACAAAGCTACCTGAAAGGGCCATTTCCCTTTACCCTTTATTGATCAAATGCTTGATAGATTAGCGGGTAAACCTTACTATTGTTTTCTTGATGGTTATTCAGGTTATAATCGAATTGCTATCGCACCGGAGGATCAAGAAAAGACGACTTTCACACGCCCCTACGGAACATACGCTTTTAGGAGAATGCCGTTTGGATTATGTAATGCACTCGCCACCTTCCAAAGGTGCATGATGGCCATATTCTCCGCCATGGTAGAGGACGTCCTTGAGATTTTTATGGATGACTTTTTAGTCTTTGGAGACGATTTTGAGAGCTGCCTAGGCAATCTATAAAAGGTACTTGAAAGATGTTAAAAAGCAAATCTCGTTTTGAATTGGGAAAAATGACACTTTATGGTGGATGAAGGGATAGTCCTTGGCCATAAGATTAGCTGCCGTGGAATAGAAGTCGACAGGGCTAAGATTGAAGTAATCGAGAAGCTGCCGCCGCCGACCACAGTCAAGGGTATTAGAAGTTTTTTGGGACATGCTGGTTTTTTATCGAAGATTTATTGCGAATTTCTCAAAAATCACCAAGCCCCTATGCCATCTTTTGGAGCAGAACCGACCTTTTGACTTTAATGATGAATGTACTGAAGCATTCAAGATTCTGAAGGAAAAACTAGTAACAGCCCCATAGTACAGCCACCAGACTAGACACAGCCATTTGAGATTATGTGTGATGCTAGTGACTATGATGTCGGGGCAGCACTTGGGCAGCGCAGAGATAAGCTATTTCATGTCATATACTATGCCAGCAAAACACTGAATGACGCCCAAGTGAACTACACCACCACAGAAAAGGAGTTATTAGCTGTGGTGTTCTCCATCGACAAGTTTCGTTCTTACATACTTGGGACGAAAGTAATAGTGCACACAGATCATTCTGCCCTGAAATATTTGTTCGCGAAAAAGGATGCAAAGCCTCGATTGATACGGTGGATCCTGCTATTGCAAGAAGTCGACCTTGAAATCAAGGACAAAAAAGGGACAGAAAATCAGGTGGCAGACCACTTGTCAAGGTTGGAGAAGGGACAGAGTCTGCCAATAGATGAGACTAACATACTGGAGACCTTCCCAGATGAGCAGCTCTTTGCTGCCGCAATCGCTGCCGCAACAGCCATGGCGGTAGGTAGGTCTTCTGAACTCCCCTGGTATGCTGATTTCGTTAATTTTATAGTTAGCGGAATACTTTCTTCTGATCTTAATTATCAAGCCAGGAAGAGGTTCCAAAATGATGTTAAGCATTATTATTGGGACGAACCTCTTCTTTTCAAACTATGTGCAGATCAAGTTATAAGGAGGTGTGTACCACAAGAAGAGCAAGAAGACATTCTTCATCACTGCCATGCTTCACAATATGGAGGTCACTTAGGAGGCAATAAAACTGCTGCCAAGGTGCTGCAGTCAGGGTTTTATTGGCCGTCACTGTATAAGGATGCACAAATCTTCTACAAGAACTATGACAGGTGCCAAAGAACCGGAAACATCTCGAGGAGAAACGAGATGCCGCTGCAGAACATTCTAGAAGTCGAAATCTTCGATGTTTGGGGGATTGATTTTATGGGACCTTTTCCATCTTCATGTGGAAATTTATACATCCTCCTAGCAGTGGATTATGTCTCTAAGTGGGTTGAAGCTATCGCCACTCAAAGGAATGATGCCAAAACAGTCCAAAAATTTCTACACAAAAACATCTTTTCGAGGTTTGGCATCCCTAAGGCGATTATTAGTGATGAAGGGAGACATTTCGACAATAGGGTTATTGCTGCCGCCTAGAAGAAATATGGTGTCAAGCATCGGATCGCGATAGCATATCACCCACAGACCAATAGACAAGCTGAAATATCTAATAGGGAAGTTAAGAACATTCTTGAGAAGATGGTTAAGCCAACTAGGAAAGATTGATCTTTACTCCTTAATGATGCATTATGAGCATATAGGACAGCTTTTAAGACTCCATTGGGCATATCTCCATACCGATTGATTTATGGAAAAACCTGTCATCTGCCTGTCGAGATAGAGCACAGAGCATATTGGGCAATCAAGGCAGTGAATTTGGACTTGGACAAGGCAGGCCAAAAAAGGCTGTTAGATCTAAACGAGATTGAAGAAATACAGACAATGGCCTACGACAATGCAAGAATCTACAAGGAGAAAACTAAGAAGTGGCATGACCGGAAGTTGCTGCCACGACAGTTCTGCCCAGGGTAGCTTGTATTGTTGTTCAATTCTAGACTGAAACTCTTCCTAGGGAAGCTAAAATCTAGATGGTCTGGCCCGTTCCAAGTTGTACAAGTTTTTCCCCCATGGTGCCATCACAATCCGATCGTTAAAAGACGGGCACCAATTCAAAGTCAACGGACAACGCCTCAAGCATTATCAGGGGACTGAAGCCCCAGGAATACAGGAAGTGGTTACCTTAGGAGATGCCCCACAAGGCATCCCTAATTTAACCTAAATTTTATTTTTATTTATTTTTATTATCTATTATTTATTAGGAAATAAGGTTTATTTTATTCGAATAATTTTTTTTGTTTTTTATGTTTATTGTTTTTAGGAAATAAAGGAGGCAAGAAGAATAGGAGAAGTGTCCCAAGCCACCATCCATCCATCAGCCCAATATTGAAGCCTGTCGTTCCAGCTACCGCCGCAGACACAGAAAAGACAGGCTGTCACCAGACTGTCACGGCAGACGCAGAAACGTGTGACAGACGCGTAACAGACGCATAAATGCGTGTCAGACGCGTCAGACACGCTAAAGCTCAACAGTCGCCCCGTTATTCACGCCTGCCGTTACAGCTTCAACGGGCAGCAACTCCTCCTCTATAAAACCCCGTTTCATTTTCATTTCACTCACTTCTGTTTTTCTTACTTGCTCTCCCCTCTAGTTTTTCTTTGTTTTCTTTACTTTCACACAACCCTTGCAACTAACATGTCTTCCAGAAGAACCCGTCGCAGTGCTGCTTCAACCTCCTCACCGGCAGCACCCACCCCACAATCCTTCGCAACTAAGGATCTCTGGGAAGAAAGAGGGTTTATTTACACTCGAAAGGCCGATAATATGGGCCTCAAGCCGTTCATCGCAAGGACAATAAAGGCCCTCTTGTGGGAACAATTTGCAGAGCAACTAGCAGAAATGAATGAAACACTGGTAAGGGAATTCTATGCTGCCATCGGCAGCAGGACGACAACAGCAGTAACCGTCCGAGGGACAGAAGTGCAATTCACAGCCGAGCGCATCAACAATTTCTATGGCCTATACTTCGACCCCAACGACGATGCTCACCAGCAGTTCCTGGACACCCTAGATAACGATGCCTTCGATGTTGTCATGGCAGAAGTGACAGAAGAAGGAACTGAATGGAACACGAGCCGCAAAAATCCCCACACCGTGAAGAGGGGGCAGTTGCTGCCAGAGGCTAAATTGTGGAACACCTTCATTAAGAAGAGGATTCTGCCGTCCTCCCATCACACCACAGTGGACCAGCAGAGGTTAGCCCTAATCCACTCAATCATGAACAAACGACCCATAAATGTGGGACGATATATACGGGAGAGTATCTTGGACTGCACCCACAGATCGACGGCCCTCTTCTGCCTACCCTTCCTTATTACATCTCTCTGCCGCTGCTCTGCCGTACCGGAAGCCACCACCGATCGCCTAGTGAAGGGACGGGGCTGGACATACAAGAATATTATCAGCCTCATGGAGCTGACAGTAGCAACCCCCTCTCTTCCGTCAACCCTAATACCGCCCCAACAGAATCATCAGAGGAGCCCAACCCTGAACCTGCCGCAACAGCTGCTCCGACAGACCCATCCACTCAAATCCTTGCTGCCATTCAGAGGATGGAGGACAGACAGCTGGGTCTAATGACATTCATCAAGGATTTTGCCGCCTCCACGGTAAATTTCATTCACCATACTTTAAATTTTCCTGATGTTGTTTTCCCCACCTTCCCTGCCCACTACTTCACCGTCCCCACCCCTGCCCGCACACCTACACCTGCTGCCACACCACATACACAATCTGTTGCCTCCATTCCATCACCTGCCCCGACAGCAGCCGGCAGCCCTCAGGCCGACACATCCGCCTGAGGAACAAAGCGACCGCCCTCGGATGACATTGCTGCCTTCGTAGCTGGTTTTTCTTCTTCCTCTGTCTGGGCAGAAAGCGAGGCAGAACCCTCTATTCGGAGGAACTTGGAGAAAGAATTCACACCTGTCAAGAGGGAGAAAAGGATGGCCAACAGAAAGCTTATGCCAAAGGCCAACACCACCACCAGCAGCAGCAGCAGCACTTGGGACAGCGACATCAGCTCTGACATCCAGGTCGTAGAGCAACCAGCCCAGCCTGCCCCACAGCCCAGAATCCGCCGCTAAATCCGCCTCAGCAGCAGCAGTGAAGACAGTGCTTAAAAATTTAAGTTTCTTATTTTCTTATTGCTGCCTGCTTTATCTATATTTTGTGATGTACTGCCTTAATTTTTTCTATCATTTGCATTGAGGGCAATGCAACCCTCGAGTTTGGGGGTGGAAACCCTCCATTTTAATGGAGTCTAAGTACATCTTCTTAATTAATTGTTGTGTCTTATTTATTTTTCTAAAAAAAAAATCTGAAAAGACTGAAAATTTTGGCTTAAAACTGTGAAGTAAACTTGCCTATCGTGACAGCATCTTTAGGATAGGTTTAGAGCCTTTCTATAGTTCTGAAAACTTAAACACCATTGTGACTGTTATATTGCTTAGATTTCTTTTAGCCAAACTAGAATAGGAAGCTTAGTACTTGAATAGCCCCTAGAGGTGCCTAACACTGGCTCTAGGAAAGAAGTTTAGCAAAAGAGACTCAAAAACCCTAGAGGTGCCCGAAACTGGCTCTAGGAAGCTAACTAGAGGTGCCTAAAACTAGCTCTAGTAAAACTATAGAAAAGTCGAGTCAAAAGAAAGAAATCAAAGAAGCATGAAAATGTGCATTCAAAAATAAACTTTGGCATAAAAATTCGAGTTAAGAGTTGAATATTCTAGTGAAACTAAGAGAGTCTTAGCATATAACTGTTCACAAGCATGCACACACTGCACGAGGACTATAGTGAGATTCCGGACAGATCCTAAATTATCCGACAGGTTGCTGCCGCCATAGGGAATGAACGACGGGTAAGGGAAAGTTCACTGTTTGAAAGCCAAAACAAAAACAACATTTTTTTAGGTCTTAGTTGCTTGAGGGAAAGCAAAAACTTGAGTTTGGGGTGTGTTGAGTGTGTACAAGTTCTATTATTTACACCATTTTTAACCCATATTTCTGCTGCATTCAAGTATCATTTCATTGCATTTAGGTTAGTTTACAGCAAAACATCACAAATATACTAAAGGCACAGATTCTACTAAAAGATGGCTGATTTTGCAGGTTGCTGCCATAGTAGACAGAGAAGGCGGGCGCAGGGCAGATAAGCAGAAGAGCTGAACTGGACAAGCAGACAAAGAGGACGATGCTGCCATGGTGCTGCCGTGACAGCAGAGGACGACAGCAAGTTAGTGGAGGAAAAGCAAAGTGGACCTCGATAGATAGAGAAAATTCTGCTCGTCTGTCGTGTGAAAACCTGATATTTTTCCAAGCCCCGGATCAAAAGATATGTCAAGCCCAAAGCTCAAGGAGAGAAAATCCCAAGAAACAAGGAGGACGACTGGAAAGTAGATTCCTTGGAGATTAAGTCTTTATTAGAATCATACTTTTAATTAAAGTTGTAATCCTTGTTAACTTAGATAACTTGAGCCCAAAGCTTATATAAGGGCGTATATTTTAACTTAGGAGAGGATATAGCCGATTACCCCATAACCGACAACCAAAAACCCCTTGCCGTTTAGCCGCCGTCGACATGTTCTAAATTCCCCCTAGGGCCACGAGTTGATTTGTAAAGTAGTTGCAAGGGTTGTTTTGTTTTAGGAATTTTCAGTTCAATAAAATAAACTTCAAGTTCTCTTATTTTGGTTATTAATATCTTGCAAGAGCATCGGGAGAGCATTGTGAGGTTATCTATTTACTTAGAATCGGGAGAGTTAAGTATACGAAAGAAATAAGAGCAAGTTCTCTAGTTTATAGTTGAACTATCTCGTGCCTAGGGATAGGGCGAGGTTAAGTGGCTAAGGAAGAATTCATACACATCGGTGTTCATCCTTCGATTCACGCCGGGAGGTATCATCAAGATGTGATCATCGACAGACTTGGACCTAGGGATAGGCCAAGGCAAATCTGGGATTCTTGCCAAACTTGAAAGTACTGAGTTGAGTGTTTGCTACCGCGAAAATCAACGGACTGCTGCCGCGACGGGCGCGACGACATAACTGGATTTCCTAAGCACTACAATACCTGCACTACTGAGCAATTCAATACCAACCCATTCTCTCTATCTTGATATTTCTACTCTTTTATTTACCTTTTCATTATTATTTTCGTGAAAATTCTCTCAAATATTTCCTTTACTTTCGTGCAGTGAATTAAGGTGAAGCTATTAACGCAATCCTTGTGGAGACGATATCCGATACTTCGTATCACTTTACTACTTGCGTCGTGTATACTTGCACTACCATTGCGATAGACTATTTTACACGCAACAATACAACAAAACCAAATATAAATTTTTAAGTTTTGAAACTTTTGAAAAGCTTACTCCCCTTAATTTAAGATAGGTTTTTTAAAGTTAAGTTTCAAGTTTTCAAAATTGGCTCTATATAATATTTCTTCCCCTTTTTGTTAGATCAAACATAAAAGCACAAGGTAGGATAATAGCAACAAAATATTATTGAATTCATTTGAAAACTTCAGAATTTAAAGCAACAAATAGTTCAAAGACATAAATTAAAACTCAAATCCTAACAACATAAAGAAAAGCCTGGAGTTCTAAAAAGATAGGTGCATAAACAATAAAACTAAATGATATGTGATGATATGCATAACTCCTTGTTCCCATCATCATCGTCATCTTTGTCCTCTTCATCCTCATCATCTGGACTAGGTTGATACCTCCTAGATTGATTGAGCAAAGCACCATGGAAAACGGTGAGAGAGACATCTATGAAGTTTTGTTGAAGAGCAATGGCTTTGACTTGATCCTCCAAAGATGTGAAGCGAGTATCAAGACCCTTGACTCGATCTTCCAATGATGTGAATCGAGTGTCAATGGCTGCAAACTCGGCTTCCATGTTTGTGAATTTCTCATTAAGGAATGTCATGAGAGTGTCCATGGAGGAGGAAGCAATAGGAGCACCTTGAGAGCCTTGAGGAGCTTGTGGAGCATCAGCTTGAACATCTTGTTGAGGAGCTCGAGGGACACGAACCCATTCATTGTTGACATAGGAAAAGTGAGCACGAGAGAGGGAACGCTCATCTATAGGTTGGCCAAGGGGTTCGAGATAGTCATGGGTGCAATCGATCTTAAAAGAGTGGAACAAATGACTCAATGATGTAGAATAGTAAAAGGACTTTACTTGATCGGTGTGACAGTGTTGAATAAGGTAAACAAGGTCGACGAACATGATTTGACAAAGATTAGAGTGCTTACCCTCACGAAAACACCTAAGCCAAAAATCGTCAACTTGACAGATAGTTGAAAATTTTCCACCCGATGGACGAAAAAACCATGTAATAATGAGATGAAGAATATGATCATGAGCATTTAAAACATTAACTGAACCTAGAGGATCATGACCTAAGGAATTCTCATCATCAATCCCTATATTTTCAAAACCAAAAGCTTTACAAAGAACATCTTGATCAATTTGAAAAGTTGTACCCATAAGATGAGACTCTATAGCAACATCATGTTCTCTCGTTTCATTATGAATGCATATGGCATTGGAAAAGAAAATTGTGACCAAATTTCGATATAAAACGGGAGGAAGGTTCAAGAAGTTTATAAATTTCCATTGTCGAATCAAAGAAATGTATGCAAATTTAAAGCGTTTGAAGTTTAAAAAAGGAATTGATACGACGTGTTCTTCCCTAAGAGTAAAACATTGAAAAAGTTTATTACGTGACATATCCGAAGGGTTTGGAAAACTACGTTTGATTATGTAAGGGAGATTAGGTTTAGGATTACCCTCATCGTCCTCGATAAGATCGGAAGTAGTGGCTAAGTATCGTTTCGCTTTCTTTTTGGGTGCCATAATCCTGAAAATATCAAAACAATTCGAATATGTATACAATTATCATCTCATTCAATCCAACAATGAATTCTAATAATTCAAGGTATTGAAAAACAATTTTAATGTTAAAATATATACAGGTATAAAAGAAAAGATTGGTTTAAAAAATTTTGAAAAACAGTTTACAAAAATATACGATATAAACTTATATTCGAATGAAAAAAATTCGAATTTTGAAAAGTTTTTGTAAAAACCTGAAAACTCATATCACATATATATGTTTTATACAAAAATTAAGTGAAATCAACAAATAAAAACAAACGGAAATTAGAAAGAAAAAGGAAAAAAAAGATTATACATTGATTTATTAGAATGGATGAATGGGTCGATGTGAATGCACAAGATTGCTAACAAAGCTTGGCTTTGATGTGTTGATGAAAAACCCTCAAAGAATTTGAAGTTTGATGTGAAAAAATTGAGAGATTGAGGGGGTTTTATAGGTATTTGCAGCTAGGGTTTTTAGAGAAAAAAGAGGGGAAGAGTTTGTAAAAGTGTTTTGTCAATTAATAACCTTAATTTAATTTTTCGTCAAAATCATATCGGGACGCTTGTAGAGCGTATCAATATGCCTTGCCCTAATTTTTAATTCAATTTCAATACCGTATCGACACAGTTTGACCTGTATCACTTCCATTGACGATCCTGTATCGATACACTTTTAGCCGTATCGATATGCCTTTACCAGATAGTGCAATTTTGACAGTTTCAAATCCAAAAATCCAACTTTAAACGTCCCTAAATGCATGTGAATTACATATGAGCAAGATTTAATGGCTAAAATTAATGCATACTCCCCCTAGCAACATGCATAGAAGCAAAATGAGGCAAAATAACACAAGCATGAATATCAACCAATTTCAAGCAAAATTTTGACCATTTGGGACCTAAAAGGGTCAAGAAAGGCTAGTTAAACCTAACTATCTCCTAAGGGTCCAAAAAAGCTCTTTATCAAAATGTTTGGTAAATATATCCGCTAATTGATTCAAGGTATCAACATATTCTAGAACAACATCAATTTTTAAAACATGGTCTCTAATGAAATGATGTCTAATTTCTATATGTTTGGTTCTAGAGTGTTAGATGAGATTCTTAGTGAGACAAATGGCACTAGTGTTGTCACACCTAAGGGGTATGGCTTCTACTTGAACACCATAATCTAAGAGTTTTTGCTTCATCCAAAGGACATGAGCACAACAACTCCCTAAGGATATGTACTCCGCTTTGGTGGTAGATAAGGCTACACTATTTTGTTTCTTAGAGAACCAAGATACGATCATACTACCTAAGAATTGACATGTCCCGGAGGTACTTTTCCTATATATCTTGCATCCCCCATAATCTGCATCCGAATAAGCATAAAGGCTAAAGGAAGAATCCTTAGGATACCAAAGACCTAAGTTAGGTGTGTCTCTAAGGTATCTAAAAATTCTCTTAATGGCTACTAAGCGTGATTCTCTAGGACTAGCTTGAAACCTAGCACACAAGCAAACGCTAAACATAATATCTAGTCTACTTGCGGTAAGGTAAAGAAAAGAACATATCATATATCTATAAAGCTTAGAATCAACACACTTACCTCCTTCATCTTTGTCAAACTTTATAGAAGAGCTCATGGAGGTGGCTTGAGGCTTTACATTCTCCAAGCCGAACTTCTTGAGCATAACATTCACATACTTTACTTGATTTATGAAAGTGTCATCCTTCTTTTGTTTGATTTGGAGCCCTAAGAAGAATGAGAGCTCCCCCATCATGCTTATCTCAAACTTATCTTGTATTAGCTTAGAAAATTCTTTGCAATAACATTCATTAGTAGAACCAAAAATGATATCATCAACATAAATTTGCACTACTAAGATGTCATTACAATATCTTTTTATGAAAAGTGTAGTGTCCACCTTACCTTTTTCAAAACCTTTTTCAATTAAAAAGTTTGAAAGCCTTTCATACCAAGTTCTAGGAGCTTGTTTTAAACCATAAAGAGCTTTGGTTAATTTAAAAACATGATTTGGAAATTTTGAATCCTCAAAACCCAGTGGTTGTTCAACATACAATTCTTCATTTATAAAACCATTTAGAAAAGCATTTTTTACATCCTTTTGAAAAAGCTTGAAATCATGGTAACATGCAAATGTTAAAAGCATCCTAATAGCTTCCATTCTAGCTACGAGTGCATATGTTTCATCAAAATCAATCTGTGAAACCTATGCTTGATTTTGATATAATTAAATCATTAAGGATCAAATTGAAAAACTTAAAATTGTTTTATAAGTCCCTTAATAAGTTTTAAATCACCAACACTTTAAAACTAATTTGAAAAACTCAAACTCAAAATATTTTCTAAGTGTTCCAAGGCCAAACTATTGAAAACCGTCCAGGTGTATCGATACGCTTCCAGCTGTATCGATACCTTTTTTACAAAGTTGGCTACTGGAGGAATTCGTTTCGATACGCCCTTAACCGTATCAAAACAGATTCAATCTGTATCGATATGCTCCTTTGTAAAGTCTAAAAGAGTTTGAATGGTGTACCGATACGGCTTCACCCGTATCGATACGATTTTTAACGAATTTTTAATTCAGATTGTTTTAAATGCTTTCCACCGTTGGTGTCAGTTGTTAGGTAACCAAATTTTAAATTGGTAGTTGACCCGTATCGATACGGTAAACCCTCGTATCAAAACAGAAACTTCCAGTGAGCTAAGTTGAGAAAAAGGTATCGATACGGACTTAGCCGTTTCGATACCCCATATCGATACACTTACCTGCGTTTCGATACCCCCTATTTATTATGTACAATGACTCTTTCTTTTTTGAGACAAGTATCGATACGGCTCCCCGTGTACCGATACGGATAGCTGCAGAAGTGCATTTATGGTGGAAAGAGAGGGTTCCAACAGCTGTATTCAATTCCCCAACCACCCAAACGGCTAGAATTAATAGAGGAGGTATAAATTGAAGCTCTTTGAAGGCCAGCAACAACCATTGCATTAAAGACAAACATTCAAGCAAAAAATCCAACCTCAAGTGTGCTAAATTTCCAATCTCTTGTAATTCCCAAATTGTGTTATATTCAATTCTTATTCTATCTTCAAATTTGGGTTGAGTGTTGTATTTCTAGGGACAAATTTGTATTTGAGAGATATACTTCTTGTCCAATTTCTTATTTGATTATTGGTGAGGGTTTGGTCAACTTTTGGGTAGAAAATTTGACCGATTGTGTAAAGGTTACCTCCTAAGCCTTGAAAAGGGGAAGAACAAATAATGAATTGTTGAAATCCTTAGTGGTAGCTAAGGTAGTGGATGTAGAGTTCATTTGGAACTTGAACCACTCTAAAATCCTTTGTTCTTCATTTTTAAATTGCCATTTCACTCCACAAAGTTTTTAAAGGATTTGAACCACTCTAAGGGTCAATTGTGTGATAAAGGATTTGATGTTTTATTTGATAAAAATGGATGAAAAATTGTTGACATTAAATCTAATAATATTATGCTCATAGGTCATCGCATAAGGAACATATACATGGTGCATCTATATGACATACATACATCTCATGCATGCTTAGTTGCACAAAATGAAAATGATGCATGGTTGTGGCATAGGAAACTAGGAAATGCTATCATTAGTGTTTTAGAAAAACTAGTTTCCCTTGATCCAGTTAGAGGTTTACCCAAGATTAAATTCTCAAACGATAAAATTTGTGATGCATGCTCTAAGGGTAAACACCATAAATCTTCCTTTAAATCCATTAATGATGTTTCTACAAGTAGATGTTTACAACTAATCCATATGGATTTATTTGGGCCAATTAGGATTATGAGCTTGTGTGGTAAATCTTATGCATTTGTACTTGTTGATGATTTTTCTAGATTTACTTGGGTTTTATTTTTAAGTACTAAAGATGAGGCTTTAGAAAAATTCATCACATTTTCAAAATTAACCCAAAATGATCTTGAACTTAGAATTTCACATATTAGAAGTGATCATGGAACCGAGTTTCAAAATTTAGGGTTTGAAGATTTTTTGAATGAAAATGGTATTAGCCACAATTTTTTGGCTCCTCGAACTCCTCAACAAAATGGGGTAGTTGAGAGGAAAAATAGGACTTTGCAAGAAATGGCTAGAACCATGCTTTGTGAAAATAATTTACCTAAATATTTTTGGGCGGAAGCCACAAACACCGCTTGCTATATTGTTAATCGAGTAATGATTAGGCCAATTTTAAAGAAAACACCTTATGAGATTTTAAAATCTAAAAAGCCTAACATTAGCTATTTTCACCCTTTCGGTTGCAAGTGTTTTGTTTTAAATAATGGAAAAGACAACTTAGGTAAATTTGATGCAAAAAGTGATGAAGCTATTTTCATATGATACTCTTTAACCTCTAAAGCCTATCGAGTATTTAACAAGAGAACTTTAGTAGTAGAAGAATCTATTCATGTTGTATTCGATGATAACCTCCTTCCAAGGAAGGATTCTTGTGATGATGATGATGTAAGAATCATAAATGCCTTTGATGGAGGACAAACTTCAAAGGAGGATGAGATTCCAACAACAAAAGAAGAGGACACACAAGATCCACCTCTTGAAGCCTTGAAGGACTTGGCTCTTGAGGAAAAGGAAGTGAGCTACCAAAGGGAGTTCAACTATGTCAAAGATGGTGAAATCTTAGGTGATCCATCCAAGGGGGTAACCACTCGATCTTCTCTTAGATTAATGAATCATATTGCATTTATCTCATGCATAGAGCCTAAGAATATAAAAGAAGCATTGAAAGATGATTTTTGGATTATGGCTATGCAAGAAGAGTTAAATCAATTTGAGAGAAGTAATGTTTGGACATTAGTTGATAGGCCTAGTAATCAATCTACCATAGGAACTAAATGGGTCTTTAGGAACAAGCTAGATGAGAGTGGTAACATTGTGAGAAATAAAGCTAGACTAGTAGCACAAGGTTACACTCAAGAAGAGTGAATAGATTTTGATGAAACCTATGCACACGTAGCTAGAATGGAAGCAATTAGGATGTTGCTTGCATATGCATGTTATCATAATTTCAAGCCTTTTCAAATGGATGTTAAAAGTGCGTTTTAAATGGTTTTATAAATGAAGAAGTGTATATGGAACAACCACCGGGTTTTGAAGACTCAAAATTTCGAAATCATGTTTTCAAACTCACTAAAGCTCTTTATGGTTTAAAACAAGCTCCTAGAGCTTGGTATGAAAGACTTTCAAACTTTTTAATTGAAAAAGGTTTTGAAAAAGGTAAGGTGGACACTACACTTTTTCTAAAAATGTATAAAAACGACATCTTAGTAGTTCAAATTTATATTGATGATATTATCTTTGGTTCTACTAACGAATGTCATTGTCAAGAGTTTGCTAAGCTAATGCAAGGTGAATTCTAAATGAGCATGATGGGGGAGCTCTCATTCTTTTTGGGACTCCAAATCAAGCAAAAGAAGGATGACACCTTCATCAATCAAGCAAAGTACATAAAGGATATGCTCAAGAAGTTTGGCTTGGAGAATGCAAAGCCTCAAGCCACACCTATGAGCTCATCTACAAAGCTTGACAAAGATGAAGGAGGTAAGTGTGTTGACTCTAAGCTTTACCGTTCTATGATTGGATCATTGCTTTACCTTACCGCAAGTAGACCGTATATCTTTTTTAGTGTTTGCTTGTGTGCTAGGTTTCAAGCTAGTCCTAGAGTGTCTCACCTTATAGCAGTTAAAAGAATCTTTAGGTACCTTAGAGATACTCCTTGTTTAGGTCTTTGGTACCCTAGAGACTCCACCTTCAACCTTCATGCTTATTCGGATGCGGATTATAGGGGTTGCAAAATCGATAGGAAAAGTACTTCGGGAACTTGTCAATTCCTAGGTAGTATGCTCATATCTTGGTTCTCTAAGAAACAAAATAGTGTAGCCTTATCTACCACCGAAGCCGAGTACATATCCTTAGGGAGTTGTTGTGCTCAAGTTCTTTGGATGAAACAACAACTCTTAGATTATGGCATTAAGGTTGAAACCATACCCCTAAAATGTGACAACACTAGTGCTATATGTTTGACAAAAAATCCCATCCAACACTCTAGAACCAAACACATAGAAATAAGGCATCATTTCATTAGAGATCATGTCCTTAAAGAAGATGTGGTTATAGAGTATGTAGACACCTTAAATCAATTAGCGGACATATTTACAAAACCTTTAGACAAAGAGCGTTTTTGGTCCCTTAGGAGAGAGTTAGGTCTAGCTAGCCTATCTTGACCTTTTTAGGACCTCTTTGTGCCTAAAATTGCTTGATCTTGTGAAATTGCATGTTTGTGTGTTGCAACTCTTGAAAATATCCATGCCTATAGCTAGGGGGAGTATGATTCTGTTAAAATATGCTTAGAACTGCTCATTCATCATTTGCATACCTTTAGGAGGTGTTAGAATCGAGCTTTTGGTTGTTCTTTAGGCCTAAAATGTAGTTCTGGCTTAAGGTATCGATACGGCCATACGCGTATCAATACGAGTACTTCACTAGTTTTCCGGACTTCATTTTGCCTTAAACGGGTATCGATACGGTTAAAACCGTTTCGATACGAGCTTCAATCGTTTCGATACGGATTGCATCCATTTCGATACAATTATTCAACGAGCATTTTTATGGGAATTATGCTTTTACCCCCGTATCGATACACCCTCAGGCGTATCGATACGCGATTGTGCAGACATCTTTAATTTTGGCATTTAAAGTCTTCAACTTTTACCAAAACTAAAATTCTAAAAACCCTAGCCGTTTTCAGCCTATAAATAGGCTCTTCCTCCCTCATATTTTCACACCACAACTCAAAAACTTCAAGAGGGTTTCAAATCAAGCAAAGCTCTAAGGGTTTTCTCATCAATTTGGTGCTAGGCTTTTCTTCATTCTTCTTTAATCACTATCAAGGTAAAACCCTTTCTTTTCTTTTCTTTTTATTTTGTTTTGTTTTTATTTATTTTGTTTTCATCTTTCTAACAAAATTTCATCTTTCAAAATTTCTTCTTCAAATTTTATTTTGCAAATTTTTTACCTTGACTTTTGATTTCTCAATGACTTGAATGATGGAATCTAAATGCATACACTTGTTTTCTAGTTCATGGCACCATCTAGGAAGAGATCTCGTGTTACTCAAACCGGTGAATCCTCTAATCCCGGAGAGGGTGCTCGTCCAAATTACACCCAAATCTATGAACATTCCTTTGAAACCACCGGAGCTCTCACATATTTTCGTCAATTCGAAAACTACATGATTCGTCCGGAAAGGGTAATATCTATTCCTTTTCTTGACTTGGAGCGATTCAAATTTGAATATCTCCCTTTGCTTCAACGTTGGAATTTTATGGATTTTCTCTCTATTCCCGGGTTTTATTTTCGTCTTTTGGTTTTAATCTTTTATGCTAATGCCAAATGTTGTGCTAATCGTAATGGGGTTGTTACCGGAGTTAGTTCCTATCTCATGGGCAAGAAAATCCTTCTTGATGTAAAATCTATATGTGAAGTTTTTAAGTTGGAGGATGAAGGCCTTGAAGATGAGAATGCTTTAGGCCATGTTCTTAGTGGTTCCGTCACCGCCCTCAATGCTCAATATCGAATCCTCCATTTGATGGTCTCTTGGTGGTTTAGGCCTTCCGGAGGAAAGTACTCTACCATCCGTCAAGTGGATGACTTTTGGATTCGTTGCTTCCGTGAGAGAAAACGTTCAAACCTTGCTCGTATCATGTTTGCGGAGATTGTTTATCTTGTGCAACATCGCCACACCTCTCTTGTCACCTCCTTCACCTATGGTACGACCCTAAGCTATTTCTTTTTGAAAAAGGATATTGATTGCTCGTATGACTTACCAACTCCCCTCACCGATCCTATTGATGAACGCTCTCTTGCACGAGGTAAGTTCCACTATTTTAATGGTAGTTGGTTACGTCTTTCCGAGCTACCACCCGAGGCAGCGGCACAATTGGAAAATCAAGGTGATCAAGTTCCTCAAGCTCCTCCACCTCCTACTCAACATTCCATAGATGCTCTTATGACCTTCCTTAATGAGAAATTCACGGGGTTGCGCACGGATATGGCTTCGGGCTTTACCACGATTGATACTCGTTTCACAAGCCTTGAAACAATGATGATGAACGTGGAGAATCGTCTAACCTCTCTTGAAGGCGGTCATAACTCCTTGAATATTTCCCTCTCCGCCTTCCATGATGAGTGGCGTAATAGCATGAGGAATGATGATCCAATTGAATATGAAGATGATGAAGAAGGCAATGATGATGCCTAGTAGCTTCTCCTTGCATTTCATGCATATAATCTAGGATGTTTTTATTTATGCACCTTTGTTTCATGTTCTTAGGACTAAGTTTGTTTTATTTTAAACATATGCTTTGATTTTCTGTTTTGTTGGATTTTTAAGTTGATGTTATGCTTTATTTTGAGCTTAATGATATTTTGTTGCCTATTTATACCTTTGCTTATGTTATGCACTTTACTTTGTCTCAATTTTTTTGATCTAACAAAAAGGGGGAGAGGGAAGCTCACAACACTTAAAAAAATTTTATTTTCAACTTAAAAGTTACCTAGCTCATATTAAGGGGGAGTAAATTTTGCAAAGTTTTTCAAAGTGTCAAAAATTTTAAGTTTTAGTTTTGTTATATCAAAAAGGGGGAGATTGTGAAACCTATGTTTGATTTTGATATAATTAAATCATTAAGGATCAAATTGAAAAACTTAAAATTGTTTAATAAGTCCCTTAATAAGTTTTAAATCACCAACACTATAAAACTGATTTGAAAAACTCAAACTCAAAATATTTTCTAAGTGTTCCAAGGCAAAACTATTGAAAACCGTCCAGGTGTATCGATACGCTTCCAGCTGTATCGATACCTTTTTTACAAAGTTGGCTACTAGAGGAATTCATTTCGATACGCCTTTAACCGTATCGAAACACCGTATCGAAACAGATTCAATCTGTATCGATACGCTCCTTTGTAAAGTCTGAAAGAGTTTGAATGGTGTACCGATACGGCTTCACCCGTATCGATACGGTTTTTAACGAATTTTCAATTCATATTGTTTTAAATGCTTTCGACCGTTGGTGTCAGTTGTTAGGTAACCAAAATTTAAATTGGTAGTTGACACGTATCGATACGGTAAACCCTCGTATCGAAATGGAAACTTCCAGTGAGCTAAGTTGAGAAAAAGGTATCGATACGGTCTTAGCCGTTTCGATACCCCGTATCGATACGCCTACGTGCATTTCGATACCCCCTATTTATTATGTACAACAACTTTTTCTTTTTTGAGACAGATATCGATACGGCTCCCCGTGTACCGATACAGATAGCTGCAGAAGTGCATTTATGGTGGAAAGAGAGGGTTCCAACGGCTCTATTCAATTCCCCAACCACCCAAACGGCTATAATTAATAGAGGAGGTATAAATTGAAGCTCTTTGAAGGCCAGCAACAATCATTCCATTAAAGACAAACATTCAAGCAAAAAATCCAACCTCAAGTGTGCTAAATTTACAATCTCTTATAATTCCCAAATTGTGTTGTATTCAATTCTTATTCTATCTTCAAATTTGGGTTGAGTGTTGTATTTCTAGGGACAAATTTGTATTTGAGAAATATACTTCTTGTCCAATTTCTTCTTTGATTATTGGTGAGGGTTTGGTCAAATTTTGGGTAGAAAATTTGACTGGTTGTGTAAAGGTTACCTCCTAAGCCTTGAAAAGGGGAAGAACAAATAGTGAATTGTTGAAATCCTTAGTGGTAGCTAAGGTAGTGGATGTAGGGTTTATTTGGAACTTGAACCACTCTAAAATCCTTTGTTCTTCATTTTTAAATTGCCATTTCACTCCACAAAGTTTTTAAATCCCAATTCACCCCCTCTTGGTCTTGATCATTCAATCGATCCACTCAACAATCAATCCCCTCTTCTTGAGCAACAAGCCTAGCCTTGTTTCTCACTATGTTACCACTCTCATCTATTTTATTCCTAAATACCCATTTAGTTCCTATAGTAGATTGATTACTAGGCCTTTCAACTAATGTCCATACTTTACTTCTCTCAATTTGATTAAGTTCTTCTTGCATGGCCAAAATCCAAAAATCATCTTTTAATGCTTCTTTGATATTTTTAGGCTCAATGCATGAAATAAATGCAACATGGTTCATTAATTTGAGAGAGGATCTAGTAGTTACCCCCTTGGATGGATCACCCACGATTTCACCACCTTTGACATAGTTGAACTCCATTAGGTATGTCACCTTCTTTTCCTCAAGAGTTCCTTAAAGGCTTCAAGAGGTGGATCTTGTGCATCTTCTTCTTTGGTTGGAATCTCATCCACCTTTGACGTTTGTTCTTCATCAATGGCTTTAATGATCCCTGCATCATCATCATCACAAGAATCCTTCCTCGGAAGGAGGTTATCATCGAAAACAACATGTATAGACTCTTCTACTACTAAAGTTCTCTTATTAAATACACGATGGGCTTTAGAGTTTAAAGAATATCCTAAGAAAATAGCTTCATCACTTTTAGCATCAAATTTACCTAAGTTGTCTTTTCCATTGTTTAAAACAAAACACTTGCAACCAAATGGATGAAAATAGCTAATGTTAGGCTTCTTAGATTTTAAAATCTCATATGGTTTTTTCTTCAAAATTGGCCTAATCATTACTCGATTTATAATGTAGCAAGCGGTATTTGTGGCTTCCGCCCAAAAATATTTAGGTAAATTATTTTCACAAAGCATAGTTCTAGCCATTTCTTCTAAAGTTTGATTTTCCTCTCAACTACCCCATTTTGTTGAGGAGTGCGAGGTGCGAAAAAATTGTGGCTAATCTCATTTTCATTTAAAAACTCTTCAAAACCTAAATTTTGAAACTCGGTTCCATGATCACTTCTAATGTGAGTGATTTTAAGCTCAAGATCATTTTGAGTTATTTTTTAAAATGTGATGAATCTTTCTAAAGCTTCATATTTTGTACTTAAGAATAGAACTTAAGTAAACATAGAATAGTCAGCAACAAGTACAAAAGCATATGATTTACCACCCAAGCTCATAGTCCTAATTGGCCCAAAAAGATCCATATGAATCGATTGTAAGCATATATAAGTAGAGACATCATTAATGGAATTAAATGAGGTTCTATGTTGTTTACCCTTAGAGCATGCGTCATATATTTTATCATTAAAGAACTTAAGTTTGGGTAAACCTCTAACTAGATTAAGGGAAACTAATTTCTCTAAAACACTCATGCTAGCATGTCCTAATTTCCTATGCCAAAGCCATGGGTCATGTTCATCATGTGCAACTAAACATTCATGAGATGTGTGAATGTCATCTAAATGCACCATGTAGATATTTCCTATCTTATGCCCTATGAGCATCAATTGATTCGTTTTAATGTTCATATTGTGCAACCATTTTTATCCAATAGAACATTAAAACATTTATCACATAATTGAATAATGCTCAACAAATTATGTTTAAGACTGTTGACATATAAGACATTTTCAATGAAAATAGAAGAGTGATTACCAATGGAGCCAATTCCTTCAATGTGGCCTTTAGAGTTGTCACTGAAAGTTACTACTCCACCACTCTTTGGCTTTAATTCTAAGAATCTACTCTTGTCACCGGTCATGTGTCTTGAGCATCCACTATCAAGGTACCATGAGTTTTGACATGAAACTTTGGCCTTGTAGCAATGCTCCCCCTACAAACAAAGAAATTAGGATTTGGTTTTTGGTATCCAAATCATTTTGGGTCCATGTGTGTTAGCCCTCAAAACCTTGGTTCCCTTAGGAATCCAAGAAGCAATAGCATTCATATTATTAGAAACAATGAGTTCTTTGGGAACCCAAACACTCCTAATTCTTTTATTTTTTAGATTGCTTTGAAAATTTTCTTTGTTTAGAATAAAATGGTTTTCTTTCTACATATTAGGTATTAGATAAATTTCCTTTCTCAAAATTTTTTCTCCCAATAGTAATAGAAGTTTTAAGATTATCCACCTCCTTTGTGCGATAATCTTGAAAATCGGAAAGAAGTTTTTCAAGATCAAGATTTTTCTTTTTAAGACCATTTGAAAGGTTTATCAAGTATAAAACCTTCTTTTCCAATTCCTATTTAGTTTTTGAAAGAGACTCATTTTGAACTTTCAAATTGGAAATATTTTTCTTATTTCTCAAAATTGATTATTTATATTTTTCAACTAGCTCATCATAGACCTCTTGCAACTCATCATATGCATCATGAATCTCATCACAGGTAAAATTGAAATTAGATTAGTTGAGGTTTACCTTTGGATCATCATCAATGACCATGAGGCAAAGGTTAGCCGCTTCCTCCTCCTCCTCGGATGACTCCTCGTCACTCCAAGTTGCCACTTGAGCTTTGAGCTTGTTCTTCTTCCCAAAACTATTCATTTTTAATTGAGGGCACTCGAATTGGATGTGGCCGGGTTTCTTACATTCATAACAAATGATTTGGTCCTTCTCCTCTTCTTTACTCTTGTTTTTGAAGTCCCATTTTCTATTGAACTTTTCCCTCGGTTGGACTTCATGAAGCGAGTGAATCGTTTGGCCAACATGGCCATCTCCTCATCTTCATCCTCACTTGAATCGCTATCATGGTATGAAGCTTTAAGTGCGATTTCAATATTTTTTTTTCTCAACTTCCTTCTTCTCAACTTTTTTCTCCTCTATCTTATTTTCTTCTTCTCTTCCCTTCTTCAGGATCTCATGGGTAAGTAGAGATCCAGCAAGAGCATCGAGCTTGAGAGTCTTCAAATCTCTAGCTTCAATAATGGTCGTTTTCTTGCTATCCCAAGATTCCAGAAGAGAATACAATAGCTTCATCACTAGCTTGTCTTCGGGAATGATTTCACCGAAACCCTTTAATCCATTGATGATGACCAAGAATTGATCAAACATCTTAGAGACACTTTTATCGGGATCCATCTTGAAGTTTTCATAGCTTAGATTGAGTAGCCCGATATTTGTTTCTTTGACATTACTAGTTCTCTCATATGTTGTCTCGAGGGTATCCCAAACTTCCTTGGCATTCTCGATTGAAGACACCTTAGAGTAGATGTCCGGGCCAAGAGAATACAATAGCTTAGGTTGAGTACACTAACTAAGATGTCTCGAGGGTATCCCAAGATTCCAGAAGAGAATACAATAGCTTCATCACTAGCTTGTCTTCGGGAATGATTTCACCGAAACCCTTTAATCCATTGATGATGACCAAGAATTGATCAAACATCTTAGAGACACTTTCATCAGGATCCATCTTGAAGTTTTCATAGCTTAGATTGAGTAGCCCGATATTTGTTTCTTTGACATTACTAGTTCTCTCATATGTTGTCTCGAGGGTATCCCAAACTTCCTTGGCATTCTCGATTGAAGACACCTTAGAGTAGATGTCCGGACCAAGAGCGCAAAAGATGACATGCAAGGCTTTATCATTGACTTGCATTCTTCTTCTATCATCTTCGGTCATTTCGGCTTTCTCCTTTAGGACAAGTCTTCCTTTACCATCTCTCTTCATCGGAATGTATGGCCCTTCTTCAACTACATCCCATACCATGTAGTCGGTAGATTTGATGAAGAATCTCATCCTATTCTTCTAATATGGGTAGTTATCCCCATTGAAGAATGGTGGTTTGGTGGTAAATTGAGACTCATAAAGGTTGGAAATGGAGGTGGATTCCATTGCTTGACTTGTTGTTGATCAAACTCTCTTAGAATCGACTCAAGGGGGTTGTAATCCTTCCAATGAGTGTAGCTCTGATATCAATTGTTGAGTTGGTCAAACAATTGCAAATGGCCAAGAGGGGGTGAATTGATGATAAAAAAATTGAGGGTGGAAATTAGAAGAATAAAAAGTTGAACACAAGGCAATTAGAGTTGTTCAAGTTCTCCAATGAACTCTACATCCACTACCTTAGCTCCCACTAAGGATTTTCAACCAATCCACTAATTGATTCTTCCTATTTTATTAGATGAGGAGGAAACCTTACAATTTTGATTAAGCTTTCTACCCAAAGCTTAATCCACTCACTTTTACAAAGAAAGGTTTTTGGTAAACTTTATAAATGCCTCTCTAAGGATAATGTTTACCCAATTACAATCATTCACTCCCCAAACTTACAATGAAAATCACAAAGGAGTTGGGTACAAAGATTTGACTCTAAAATGAACAAGGTTTGGATTTGAGTGCTTTGATGTTGCTTGAAGGCTCAATAGTTGTTGTTGTAGCATTTGATACTTGTTATTATACCATTGCATTGATTTCTAGTCGTTTGGATGGTTGAGATCATTAATAGAGCCATTGGGCTGCAATTTTCCGCAATAAATGCTGCTCAACAACCTACCATATTGGTATGGCTCATGGGCGTATCGGTATCTGTCTCAAATAAGAAAGAGTCATTGTGACTAAAAACAAGGCGTATCGATATGCTTGAAGGGTGTATCGGTGCGATATTAAGGGGTGTATCGATACGGATTTTGCTTACTGGAATCCTAAGTTGAGTTTTGATAAAAAGCGTATCGATACGCTCCCTTAGCGTATCGATACCGTTCAACGATCATTTAAAATTTTGGATTCCAATTAACTGACAAGCCAACATTTGAAAATTAAATGCAAGGTGCAAAGGTCAGCATATCGTATCAATACGGTGACATGTCATATCGGTACGCTATAGCAAAATACTATTTTAATAAGAAAACTGTATCGATACGGTTTCGATGCGTATCGATACGCTATAGCTTAAAGCCTTGCCCAGATGAATATCGTATCGAACCTTTAAATATGTTTTGACTTTAAATAGTGTTTGGTTCAAAATGGCTTGTCAAAATGTGAGTCTTTGAAAATACTTAAAAATTTATTGTTTTACAATTTAGCCCATAAGTTAAATTGTTATATCAAAATTAATTTTGGTTTCACATGCTTGATGTGGCATGATGATGTAACCAACTAATTCCATCTTCGCGGGATAATCCAAAATCATGTAGAAATGATAATGTTTATGATGATTATGCTTATGAGAATGCCTAATATGTGAATGCATGTATTTTCTCTTTCTTTTTTGTTTTTAAATTTTTCTCTTCTATTTTTTCCTCCTTTTCTTTTTGGGGTTTTTCCTTTGGAAATTATCTTCTTTGCCTCTTTGCACATTTGCTCGTTCAACTTAGATAGATATCCATGCCTTGTCATTTTATCCTTTGTATTTCTTTGCTTCATAGAAAACATCTGATCTTTGCATATTTGTTCACTCAATCCAGTTCTCTTGAATTCCTGATTCGGGAGGACTGGCCTTTTATTCTCATATTCTTCAACACTCTTCTAGCCTTTGTTTGGTTGACGAAACGGAATCTCTAGCATTTTCTCTGAAGCTTGATTGAAAACTTTAACATCGCTGCACACCTGCTCCGATGTCTGTAATCATGCAGCCTTGAATGTCTTTGAATGATATTGGCGCTTTAATCTCTTCGTCTTGCGCTTATAAATGTCATGGATTTTGAACCCTTAGTCGACATAACTTGCCTCAATCTAATGACATGATTAGCTTATTTTGAGCAACTTTATCCTCTTTTTCGTGTATTTTAGGGATTTTTTGATTTGCTACATCTTATGTGCGGGTCTTGCTTGACACGTGGTCGACTTTACACTCTTCAATCACATGCATTTTTACCTTCTTAATGCAAGGTGATGCCCTCATTCAATATGAGGTTCAATTGACATCATATTTATTGGCGAGCCACTTCATTATTTTTTGATGCGATGACGAACATTTGCCCCTTAGTTTCCTATATTTGGGATCAATACCAAGAAATATTTGGTTTTTAGGAATCTATGTCAATCTACTTGTAAGATGCAAGAAAAGGGCTAGAAATGAGAATTTAAAGGGAAAAAATCATGGCAAACAGGGAAAAGAGTAAAGTCTGATGCCCTAAAATTCATAGTATGAATGATTCACGAATCCATCAACGAGATAGTGTCCCACTTTTAGGTGGCTATCTTTAACTCACCAACTCCCCAAATTTCAATCTTCCCACTTTTCTAATATCATTAGACATTAGAACTTTGGAGGTCCCTGAAGAAAGGTTAACCCAATTAGGCGGAATGTGTTCTGAAAACAAGCTCCTTTTCTCAGATATTCATGTGTGATCCAAATAGTCTTTAAATGCATGTAATGTAGGCTAGGCTCAGGTTAAAAAAATATATAGGCTCAAATACATGTTTAAGGGTGATGAAACCAAGGATCAACCATCCTTGATGAAATCTATGTTCTTTTATTCTCTAGATCACTTTAGACTGCCCATTTTGGGCTTTCACCCCTAAAGTTCATTTCACTTTCTGGAACATGTCTCATTTGAAGGGTTTCAAACTTGTTTTTCTCTTGTTTCAAATTTTCTTTCGTACTTGAGCTTTCATTTCTTTTTTTCCTTCTTTTCTTCTTTTCTTCTTTTTTTGTCCTTTTAAATTTAGGACATTTAGCTTGATTTGATATGCTTTTTTCTTCTCGCTTGCAAACAACCTTTCATCCTATTAGCCCCCTAATATGGGGAGTGATCCTTGGTTAGGGTTCAAACACAAAAAAAAATATCAGGCTCAAAAGGGGACAATAAAGGATTTTTTTCATTTTCTTATTCGCGAAGGGAAATGAAGGAACGCCAATTGTCATTTCACACACAAATATCATCGAAGAGAAGCAATCTTCAGTTGGTAGATGTTTTAGAGTTATCACTTCATTCAAAGACCCTAACAACAACGTTTGAGAGGAAAATTCACTCAAAATTTGTTTAGAGATCTTCCCATTAATCCTGAACAAACTGTATTTCCCTTATATCTCAAGATTAAATTCAAGAATTAATCAAACAATCAATAATAAGGGTTCTGCCAGAAAGATGTATTTTGGAAGAGAAATGAAAAATGGAAAAAATGAAATGTTTGCCACTTGAGAAAATAAGGGGAATGCATCCTTAGAACAAACAAAACAACATAGAAGCCCTTACAAAAGATCCCTAATGCTTGCGGGCAAAAGTAAATGGGTTTATTCTAAGTATGACCCTAACATTGTCTAAGGAAATCCTCTACTATCAATTTGTTAAGCATTATCCCAGAAAGGCACGGGTGAATTCCAGCCAAACTTGCCTCCATCTACTTCATGACAAGACTTCATTGTTTGAGTAGTTCAGGTTATAGGTGCTCATCTTCCTCGAGTCTCCCGCTTTTGATAGCGGTCGATATCAACTCCCCGTTAATGACCATGTTCGTGAAACCTTTGGTGGCATGGTGTAACATATAGTCGTAGAAAGGACCATTTAAAGTCTCCACAAACGTTGAAGTAACCTTATTTTCCAATAGCGGATGTTGAACTTAGGCTACCATATATCGCCACCTCTGGGCATACTGGCAAAAACTCTCATTGGGTTTTTGTTCCATTTCCTGCAGGACGAGCCTGTTGGGGATCATGTCTATCGCATGCTTGTAGTGTTCAAAGAATGCACATGACATATCTCTCCAAGTTCATATGTAAACCCGGCTTAATTGAGTATATCATCAGGTAGCAGACCCCGATAAACTGTCTTGGAAACAATAGATAAGTAATTTCTTGTTTCCCAAGTGAAGTGACATTTTTCGGTCTATTCCACCATAAATGTTTCCTCCTTGTATGGCTCTGATGATCTCTTCGAGCTTGTTACATCGGTCTTCTAGCTTCTTATTCAGTCGACCTGGTCGGCTGCCTTATTGATAACTTCAATACCCTGGTTTTCCCCATGATTCATCCTGGACTCTATTGGAATATGGGTTGAAGTTCCTATTATGCATATTGGAAATCTCCCATTCGATGGAAATGTCTCATAGGTCATCCCAAGTTAGGGCGACAAAACATCAACAACTTTAACAGTCTTTCCTCTTTCTGGGTCTTTGAATCCCAACATAGCCGCTATCTGGCTGACAATGTTTCTTTGAGCTTGTACACTTTCTTCCTTCAAGTCTTTCTCCATTTTATCGAGCCTGTCTTGGGTACTCTTGTGGTTTATTTCTAGAGTTGCCAATCTGTCCTTGTAGTCATAGCTCGAGTATCGTATTTGTGCGAAAATTTTCTACTTGAATGGAATTTGCCAAAATTAAATCTTTTTATTATGTATGCGATGATCACAACATAAACTAATGCAAACAAACAACAAACAAAAAATGCAAATGCATGAATTCATGCAAAGGGCCATCAATTTCATTAAGGTATTGCTTTAGAAGTAGTTTTTCATTGGGTGTCGAAGTTCATTATAACAAAAGATTCCAAATTATATTATGAGTACATCTCAGCTCGAGCACTCAGCTCTTTTATCCCTTCAATCAACCACACGAGTCTCGGCCCCACTTCCCTAATTGGCCTAACATACTAGCGCATAGCTGAAGCTTCTTTGGCCAACATAATCACATGCCTAGCTATATCTTGGACTTTTTCGAACTCTTCACACTCTTAGAATCTCATGGAATGGTCCATAAGATGAGTAAACCAATAGTCTTTGCCCCTTTCATTGATATCTTCAAGGACCAAGATCTTTGTATAGTATTCTTGAATGATGTTCTCTGTGTACTCGCCGGTTAACCTCAGACCAGTGACGTACACTCGCATTATCTTTCTCTTTTTGAAGGACTCTTCTATCCATTGTGAAAAAACTATTTTCTACTTGAGCAACATGCTTTAAACTTGACTCCTTCTAGATATGAGATGCATGCAACAAACAAATATGCAAAACAAAAAAAGAGAGAGAAAAGACTAGTACTCTTAAAAAATAGAAATAAAACATAAAAGGTCCAAAATAACTTCATTGTATGAATAATAACTAGGTAGCTCATTCCAACATTTCTAGACATGTCTCCACGGATTATCTTTACGAAATAATTTTGATCAAATTCTAATTCTAGTGTTTTCCACATGGCTCTATTGGGGTGAGCTTCTAGATTCACACACGTGGTTTGGTTCTAGAAAGGTCCCTGAGTTGTCCTTGTTGTCCCTTACTAAGGGTAGCAAGGCCCTTAATTCTCACCCATTATAGGCTTCAAACGAATCAAGTTCAACTCAGGGGATCCATTTTCCTATGTCTATGTGAAGGATCAATATCCTTACGAAGACATTGGACATATGAGCTACAAAGGTACTTGCTAGGCCTATGCAGAAAATCAATATTCTCACAGTAGAAATAACGTTTTCCTCTCACTTAAACGATCGAGACGAAGATCGAGTATAGAGCTTATAACCAAGCATTAAATGCGTAAAATGAAATCATATTCATAAATGGACAATTAAGATAAATTTTACACGAACTTCACAAATTTTGACATTAAAACAAAATGTAATCAGCTTGTGGCCTGACTCTCTTTTTTGTAAAAATAAAAAGTTATCCCCAGCGAAGTCGTCAAGCTGTTGCAACCCTTTTTTCGGCTCAACGTTTTAAAAAAACAAAAACAATGGAGTCACCACCAATCTTGTTAAAAGGTGTGATTGGATCACCTAAAACGGGTTATTTTAATAAAAATATTTTTGTTTTATTAAAACAACAATTTTGGTATGCGAAAACACAAAAACGGGTTCGAGAGCCAATTACTGTGAGGAAGGATTAGCACCCCACAACGCCAAAAAAAATTGGTACCTCGCCGATTACAAGTTGACTTTTTTGTCGAAATTTGTAAGTTCGTGTGAAATTTAATTTATTGTCCATTTATGAATATGATTTCATTTTGACGACCACACCATTCGGAGAGTAAACTCTAATCACCGCCAATATTTATTGCGCTAACCTGTTACCCCTTTTGGTGAGACACCACACTGCAATTTAAATCCCGATATACGATATGAACAAAATTAATATGTATAAGCAAATAAATGAACATTAAAGAAAAAGGATAAATTTTGCATTTTTGAAAACGTGCATCATTCCCTAAATTGGGTCAACACTTGATATCTAAGCCTGAGTTTAAAAGAAAATGTAAATTAAAACTTAGTTTTTAAAAAAATAAAAAATTAATTATAGAAAAAATGTCATAAAAAGAATTTAAAAAGAAAATTCAATTAAAACAAGGGTAAACTACATAAATGACCACCATACTATTAGAAAAGTCGATATTTGACCACCTTACTTTTTTTCGAAGCAATTAAACCACCATACTATTAAATTGGGTGCAATGTGACCACCAACTGTTAGAGGTGAAAGGTAGGGTGACGTGGTAGTTAAAAAATTAAGGGTATAATTACACATTTGGTCCTTACTATTTACACATTCTTTCAATTTAGTCCTAATTTTAAACTAATAAAATAAATTAATTAGGTAGTGACACGTGTCAACACCTTATTGGAGGAATTTAATTATTTTTATTTGATTAATAAATTATTTTCCTCCCCCAATCATGTGGTGACACATGTCACCACCTATTTAGAGGAGAAAAATAAAATCCCCAAACCTGCTCTAGGTGGAAATCAAACCTAGGTTTAGTAGGTTTAAAAGCAACACCTTAACCACTGCACCAAGAACATATTTGTGTTATAAATCACCAATTATATTATATGTCTTATTGTTTGTTACCATTCAAACCCATCTTCTTTCTGGTCTTTTGTCCAGTCAAAGTTGAAGTCGAGAACCAACGCATGACCCACATTGCCGTCGAACGCAACCGGAGACATCAAATGAACGATTATCTGAATTCCCTCCGTTCTCTCATGCCTCCATATTATATCCAAAGAGTATATATTATTCTAACCTTAAAGCTTAAACAAAACTTTATTCCCACTGTTAATACTTTGTTTAACAAAAACCATGTCTTTGTTTTGTAGGGAGACCAAGCTTCAATTATAGGGGGTGCAATTGACTTCGTTAAGGAGCTGGAGCAACTTCTTCAATCCCTGGTAACAAACAATGAAAAAGAGAGGGTCCATTGTTTGTTCCACAAAGATAACTCAAGATAGAGCCCTTGATGTTTACATCTTAACTTAAGAAACTTCCATTTGTTATATTACTGGTGATTCCATTTGCTTTACTTAATAGAAATGGTAATTAAATCGATGTAATTTTCAAGTATCTTCCCTTTCTGTGAGTGTGGGGCCAGGTTGTATGGGGTTTCATTTCATCAACTTTGACTGGACAAAAGATGAGGAAGAAGATGAGTTTGAATGGTAACAAACAATAAGACATATAATACAATTGGTGATTTATATCACAAACGTGTGCTTGGTGCTGTGGTTAAGGCGTTGACTTAAAACTTGCTAAACCCCAGTTCGATTTCCACCTAGAGCAGATCCCCAATAAGGTGTTGACATGTGTCACTACATAATTAATTTATTTTATTAGTTTAAAATTAGGACTAAATTGAAAGAATGTGTAAATAGTAAGGACCAAATATGTAATTATACCCTTAATTTTTTAACTACCACGTCACCCTACCGTTAACCTCTAACGGCTGGTGGTCACATTGCACCCAATTTAATAGTACGGTGGTTTAATTGCTTCGAAAAAAAAGTAAGGTGGTCAAATTGCAACTTTTCCAATAGTATAGTGGTCATTTATGTAGTTTACCCTTAAAACAAATTATGGGTCAAATTGAAATAAAAGGACCAAACCGAATAGTTTTAAAATCAAGTATCTGGCGGAATAAAAAAGAAAAGGGCAGAGGGTTTATTGAGTATAATTTACCTTTTTGTTTTAAAACATGTGGGGTATGAAACCCACTTTTCATAAACACTCTTCATATATCCCTTTTTAAATTTTTGGATAATAGAAATCCCCTTTATTTTCTCTGAAATGTTCATCCCACTCCATTTTTTTTTTGAAAAAACGGCAAACTTTCGTCACGCTGGCCGCCCTCCACCGACGCCGGCCACTGTCCACCAGCGGCGGGAAATTAAAAAAAATCCTTTTTTTATTTTTTTCAAAATCCGAACTCGAATCCTCCTTTAAAACTCCTCAAATCGTTTCAAAAATTCATCAAATCCTAAAAAAGTAATTCAATTCCCACATTTTAAAAATAATTTTTCGAAATCCGACGACGACGACTCAAGAAGGTAAAATTTTACCCCTTTTTCTTTGTTTTATTTGAAATAGATAAAAACAATATATATAAAAAAACAATGAATGTGTACCTCAAAAATATGTTTTTCTAGTCTGTAGTTCCAGTAAAAATCCGTGTATTACATTGAATTTTGGATTGGTTTATATAATCAATTACATGTCATATTTACATGAAAAATCAGAATAATAAATCTCTAAAATCTGATGAAATTCTTTCCCATTTGGTTTGATTGGGATTGACTTTTCCCTTGCGTTTGATTCTGATTTTGAGTTGATTTGGGGCTAATTTTCTTTATATTTTTTTCCATATTCGATTTGTTCCAACTTTGGTAACCCAACTTTTCCCCATTTCGTGCGTTGTTTCCGGCCGAGTGATGAGGGGTAGACGTTCGGCGCGAGTCCCGGCAATCTTGCACCACGGCAAGGGAGCGGCTACGGTCGTCATTACTGCCCGACGACCTCGAAACCAACCCAGCAGGCGTGAAGGCGGCGAGCTGACAGTGAAGCCGAAGGGTTTGGGTTGCTGGGAGATGAGCGCGTGGTCCTCACGTGCGCAAGGGGGGCTGGCTCTTCCATCCTCCGATTGAATCTGGACCGTTGGATCTCATTTGGATCTAACGGTTGATGGCTGCCTGCACATAGGGAAATAATAAGTTAACTAGGGTTTTATTTTTGGGCTAACTGGGCTATTATTGTGTATTGATCTTTTATTTAATTAAAATGGACTTTTTTTATTTTTCTTGAGTTTTAATAATAATAATAATAATAATAATAATAATAATAATAATAATAAATAGAAATAAAAATATAGGTTAAAATCGAGTGACAACATGTTAGATCCCTTTTATGATACTTTGTTGTCGTTGCAATCAAAAACAGTTGCAATCAAAACCATTAGCGAAGCAATCTGCAAGAATAATTTTCTTGATCTTTACTTTGATATCAACATAGAATGATTTTTTTTATCTTTACTCTGATATCAACATAGCGTCTTGTTAGAATAGAAGAGAATAAAGATTTACATAATAGTTGTTTAGTTGGATTTGTATTCAAAGATTGTAACGAACCGATCTGTAAGGAAGAATTTTCAGTAGAGCAATGATAGGAAGAAATCAGATTTGGAGAGAAGGAAGAAGAAGGGAGGAAAAAGACAGATTTTCATTCAAAACAACGAATGTCCTTTACAAACGACCTCAGCCTCTTTTAACCCTACTTGGTCAAAACGACCGCGTTTTGCCTATACATAGACTCCCCTCAAAACGCAGCACTTCATTAAAGACTAAACGGCTAAAATAACGGGATTAAAGCTTAACGAAAATTTGAAATGATCCAACGGTAACTTGAGTTCAGAAACTCCCTTTACAATACTCCCTCCTTCTGAAAATCCTTGTCCTCAAGGATTGAAATCTGGGAACCTCTGCTTCAAAGTATGAAACACTTCCCAAGTGGCGTCTTCTGGGAACGAGTTAGACCACTCCACCAGAACCTCAGTGACTGCTCTGCTTCCCCTTCGCCCAATTCTTCGATCTAAAATCTTCACAGGCTCCTTGCTAATGCTACCATTTGGGTCTATGACAGGCAGATCAGATTGGACAAGTTCAGATCCCACTCTCTTCTTCAATTGAGACACGTGAAACACTGGATGCACCCTGGACTCATCTGGCAATTTCAGCTTGTAGGCAACCTTCCCAATTCGAGCTATAATCTGAAATGGCCCAAACCACTTAGGAGCTAGTTTCTGGCAACTTCTATGTACCACCGTCTGTTGCCTGTAAGGTTGCAGCTTCAAGAACACCCAATCTCCTACTATTCACACTCAGTTCGACCCTTATCTGTCTGGATTTTCATTTGATCCTGGGCTCTCTTCAGGTGGAATTTCAACATTTTAATGGCAGCTTCCCTTTGCTGAAGGTCTCTGTCAACAGCAGCTACTAATGATTCTCCTGCAACATAGGGCAAATGTATGGGAGGTGGTTGTCCATACAAGGCCTGAAAAGGAGTTAGCTGAATTGCTGAATGAAAGTTGGTGTTGTACCACCATTTAGCAAGATGAAGCCAATCCTTCGATTCCCTGGGTCTTTCTCCAGACATGCATCTCAAATAAGTTTCGAGACATTGATTCACTCGCTCAGTCTGGCCATCTGACTGAGGATGGTATGCTGTTGAAGCACTGATCTGTACTCCCAGTTTCATCAATAATTCCCTCCAAAACAAACTCATGAATACTCGATCCCTGTCACAAATTATTTCAGTAGGCAAACCATGCAGTCGAAAGATGTTTTCCAGGAATACTTTTGCTACATCCTTAGCTGAAAAAGGGTGAGACAAAGGAATGAAGTGACTGTACTTTGTTAACCTGTCTACCACTACAAGGATGCAGTCCTTTTTCCTTGAAGTTGGTAAGCCTTCCACAAAGTCCATGCTGATAGATGACCAAATGGTGTCAGGAATTGGCAATGGCTGAAGTAAACCTTTTGGATGATGTAGCTCACTCTTGTTCCTCTGACAGATTAGGCATTCCCTCACCCAATTTTTGATATCTCTTCTCATGCCCTTCCAATAAAAAACAGCTGCCAATCTCTGAGTTGTTGCACTAGCACCAGAGTGACCTCCAATTGCACTTCCATGGAAAAACTGAATCAACTCCCTCCTCAATGTTGCATCATTACCCACTACAACCTTCTCCTTTCTTTTTAAAACTCCTCCCAACCATTTGTACTTAGTATGCTTACTGCTCCCATTCTCCAGTTCCTTGATGATCTTGGTTAACTTGTTATCTTTGTACCAAGAAGCTGTCACCCTCTTCATCACCTCAATACTCACCTTACTCACTGCCATATTGCTCAAACACACATTTTCAGGCCTACTGGACAAGGCATCTGCAACAACATTGTTAATGCCCTTCATGTACTGCACTTCATAGTCATAGCCCATCATCTTCACTACCCATTTCTGTTGGAATGGTGTGATGGCCTGGTTTTCTGCTAAAAACTTGAGGCTTTGATGATCAGTTTTTATAATGAAGTGCCTCCCAATCAAATAAGGTGTCCACTTTTTAACAGCCATCAATGCATCAACCATTTCCTTTTCGTAAACTGATAGGCTCCTGTATCTAGCTCCCAAACCTTTACTGAAATAGGCTAATGACTTCCCTTCTTGAACCAATACAGCACCAACACCTACATCAAAGGCATCAGTCTCAATAATGAACACCAAATTAAAATTTGGCAAACACAACACTGGGGCTGAACTGACTGCTTGCTTGAGCCTCATGAAGACTGCTTCCTCCTTTTCTCCCCACTTCCAAGCTCCTTTCTTCAACAAGTCTGTTAAAGGCTTAGCCACACATCCATATCCTTGTACAAACCTCCTGTAATACCCAGAAAGACCTAGGAATCCCCTGAGTTCCTTAATGTTCCTTGGGGTAGGCCACTGTAGAATACTATCTACCTTTGTTTTGTCCATTGAGATAATGCCTTGAGAGATGATATATCCCAAGTAATCTATCTCTTGAGCTCCAAAACTGCATTTTGACTTCTTTGCATACAACTGATGTTTCTTCAGGATCATCAAAACTTCAGTCAAGTGTTGCACATGAGAGGCCCAATCTGCTGAATACACCAGGATATCATCAAAAAATACCAGGACACTCCTCCTTAGTTGCTGTTTGAACACCTTATTCATCAATCCTTGGAAGGTTGCAGGAGCATTAGTGAGTCCAAAGGGCATCACTAAGAACTCATAATGGCCCTCATGAGTTCTAAAAGTTGTTTTGTGAATATCCTCTTCCCTCATCCTGATTTGGCGATATCCAGATCTCAAATCCAACTTTGAGAAGAAAGCAGCTTTTCCCAATTCATCTAATAGTTCTTCAATAATGGGCATAGGGAAACAATCTTTTACAGTTAATTGATTCAGTTTCCTATAATCTATGCACATACGCCAACTGCCATCCTTCTTCTTAACCATCACTATTGGGGAAGAAAAAGCACTGTTGCTGTCCCTTATAACTCCAGCTCCCAACATTTCTTTCACTAGCTTTTCAATTTCATCCTTCTAATGAGTTGGATGTCTGTAGGGTCTGATTTTAACCACTGCATTCTCATCTTTTAGCTCAATTCTGTGAGTATGTCCCCTCTCAGGAGGTAATCCATGAGGTTCTTCAAATACTTCTTGAAACTGTTGGAGTAGATCTTCAATGTCCTTGTGTACTCCACCCTCTTTCCTCACTTCCAACTGTGGATTCATCAACCATAAGGCTGCAGTACCAGGACCATTCCTCCCTCTTAGTAATTTACTGCATCCCTTATTGTTCATGAGTTGCAGGCCCTCTGCTTTTAGTCCTAACAACTCCACCACTCTGCCTGATTGTTCAAATCTCATCCTGGACTCAGCAAAGTTCCATTGAATGTTGCCCAGCTGGGAAAACCACTGCACCCCTAAAACCATGTCACAGCTTCTCATTGGCACCACTAGGAAGTCATCCTTGAACAACAAGCCTTGTACTTCCCATTGAACAGCTGCACACCTTTCCAAAGTAGTCATGCAGTTCCCATCTGCCACTGTTACTCTAAGTTGCTCCCTCTTGTCCATCCTCAAACTCAGTTTCTTACTCAAAGTTAAACTGAGGAAGTTGTGAGAACTACCTGTATCCAACAGTGCAATGTAGTCATTACCCTCAATTGTTACCTTCAGTTTCATTGTGTCCCAATCTGTAGCTCCCCACATGGCATTCAGAGATAAGACAGGACCCTCCATTTTCTCCTCTCCTTGTCCCAATTCCCCAGTATCTTCACAATCCAAGAACACTTCGGCTTCTGAGTCATCCTCAACTCCCTCAACCATAATCTGATATAGTTGAGTCCTAGGGCACTTGTGTCCAGGTGTGTACTTAGAGGCACACCAGAAGCACAATCCCTTTCTTCTTCTCTCCCCAATCTCACTTTGAGACAATGTTTTCCCAGGTCCTTTATGCCCCAACTGAGCTGGTCCCTTGTTGGTGTTTGGGCTAATAGCTGAAGACCCAGCAGTCTTCGAAGTTGGATTACTTCCAAAGTTGTTGCTTCCAACTCTTTGTGGCACTGAAATGGTTAGAGGGCCATGTCCCCTCGTTTGATGTACCACATATGTTGTCTTCCTCTGTGTACTCGAAACCATGGCCTCCACATGTTTGGCCAAATGAAAAGC
Source organism: Hibiscus tridactylites (assembly GCA_958450335.1). Lineage (NCBI taxonomy): Eukaryota > Viridiplantae > Streptophyta > Magnoliopsida > Malvales > Malvaceae > Hibiscus > Hibiscus tridactylites. The sequence continues at coordinate 68,059,065 of OY288266.1, read as the reverse complement.
ATCCACTAGTGTTTTCGGATTCAAAAGTTTGACCATAGAGCTTATTTCAATCCTCAAGTGTTCCTTAAACATGCTTAATACATACTCTTCAGGCAACTGCACTTGGTTCAACAAGTGAATAAAATCATCGTAGAACTGTTCAACAGATTCAACTTGTCTAAGAGCCATCAATTCCGCAAACGGGTCATGAAAACCTTTAGGGGCAAATCTTTCTTTCAATAATCGAAGATATTCTGACCAACTAACCTGGTTTAAACTCCCTCGATTTTTGTCACAAATTGATGCCATTGTAGAGCTTTACCCTCCAAGTGCAACATCACCACTCGTACTCTGGCGTATTCCGGCACCATCTCCGCTTCAAAATACTATTCCAGCTTAGCTAACCACCCACGGAAGTCAGTCCCGTCAAATCGGGGACACAGCAGCTTATACGCAAAATTTTGGATCTGAGGCACGCCTTGGTTCTGTGGTAAGTCTTCGGGTTGTTCTCATGGAACTTCTTCACTGTCAGGAATCATCACAGTCTCAGGCTTGCTCGTCTTGCCCTGTTCCATTGTCACTGTCATCTTCTCCACATTTGGGGCCTTCGGGTTGCTTGAGGTGAGCCTAACACGCTTGTGTGTTGAGCTAGCATCTCCCCTGCATCGATCTTTTTTCCCAACGCAATCTCTAGCATTTTGTGCAAGTTCGCCAGCATCGCCGATTGCATATCTTGGAACCGGGTTCTAATGGAGTTCTCCAGACGTTGGACATCCTCCTGGATTTTGGTTGTAACTTTTGCCCAATCGGAGTTCTCTGCCTGGGACGAGGTGTCTGCAGTAGTGGTTTGGTTAACAATTGTTGTTTGAGCAGCTTGTTGACGGGTTTCCACCATGGTTAAGGATCGTAGGAGCTCTGATACCTTTGTAACGAACCGATCTGTAAGGAAGAATTTTCAGTAGAGCAAAGATAGGAAGAAATTAGATTTGGAGAGAAGGAAGAAGGGAGGAAAAAGACAGATTTTCATTCAAAACAACGAATGTCCTTTACAAACGACCTCAGCCTCTTTTAACCCTACTTGGTCAAAACGACCGCGTTTTGCCTATACACAGACTCCCCTCAAAACGCAGCACTTCATTAAAGACTAAACGGCTAAAATAACGGGATTAAAGCTTAACGAAAATTTGAAATGATCCAACGGTAACTTGAGTTTAGAAACTCCCTTTACAAAGATATTTTTTCTTCACGTATTTTGTTTTCTTCAAGAGTTTTCTTAGTGACTACAATTCTTCCCTTTTTTATATTTTGGGTGTATTGCATTATTTCTACCTTTATTTTTGATTTTAATGAGATCTAACTTCTTGACCTCGTTAAAAAACATATACTGGAAAGCCAAACGTATTGCCTGGAAAGCCATTCAGTATCCTTCAATTTTTTACAATCTCAAAAGAACCCAGATGAATTCAACATCAAAACCATTTGAAATATGGTTAATTGTATGTAGAGTCTCTGAGTACTTTAATATTTATTTAAAAGATATTAGAAAAATTAATGATATGTAGTGGTGTGTAGCACTAATGGTATACAGCGATGAGCGTTGCTCGTTCTAGATTTTTTCATATGCATATATATAATTGGTATAGTTCATATTCATTTTATTGTTTATATTCGAGATTTGTAGTTATCCTTCTCAGCATTATTGTCTATATATATTAATATGATTACAATTAAAATTATAATTAGTATAAGGATTAATATCCTATACACAGGCGGTGGAAACCAAAAGTTTCCACAACTGCCTTAGTTTTAGGGTATAGGGAGTTAGTTTAAGGTATAAGGTTTAAGGGTTTAAGTGTAGGGATAGTTGTTTCAATTTAAGGTTTAGGGTTATAATTTAGGGTTTATATGTTAGGGTTTAGTTTTTAGAGCAATATGGTGAGGATTTAGGTTTTAACTTATAAACCTTAAATTATAACCCTAAACCTTAAATTGAAACAATTATCCCTAAATTCTAACCCCCTACACCTAAACCCCTAAACTCTATACCCTAAACTAACTCTCTATACCCTAAAACTAAGGTGCTTGTAGAAACTTTCAGTTTCAACCGCCTGTGTATAGAATATTTATGCTTAGTATAATGCACAAATAAAAGTACATTCAATATATCCGTGTAAATGTAAGTATACAAGCACTAAAATCAATATCAATCATTACAATATACAAATAAATGTATTAGCAATAAAACAAAATTCGGATTTAGACTAGAACAATTTTGGATAGGCCATAATTCAACACCAATATAAATCATTACAATGCACACAAAGAAAAACAGTTGTTCAAACGTTTGCCAAAGCCTACCTTATGTCAAACCGAAGCAAGCCGAGGGGCACACCCACCAAGGTGCACCGAGGAGCCTTGAATATTTTAAAGCCAATGATGATCTAAGGAATGATCTAGAACGGCCTAGTGAGCTCCAAACGTTTCCACACAACTCCAAGAGGTTCCAGAAGATTCCACACTCACCTAGGCTCATCCGGAGGGACCTAGAAGACCCGGGAGACTCGAGAAGGCTCGGGACAAGTCCGGAAGGCTCAGGACAACTCCGGACATCTCCGGAACATTCTAGAAGGCTATATACAAGTAGATCTATAGGAGCAACTCTAGAACATTCTAGAATACCTTAGAATGCTATAGATGTATATAGATAAGTAGGGACTTATCTAGAGAAATCTAGGCACCTTAGATATTTTGGGAGGCAAACTCCTAGCCGTTGGATCGTATCGATCCTAACCGTCCGTTGAGGAGGAGAGCCTATAAATAGGGCTACCTCCCTCATTTGTAAATCACCTAAGTAGTCACTAACTTAAGCATTTGTAAAGCTCTCTTGTAAAGCTTTCGTTGCTTAATACAAGGTTCTTTCCTTGTAAGCTCTCTTGCTCCTTGTGTTTTGCCATATCGTTGCGTGAGTAAGGCTGACTAGCATCGTGCCGAGAGTGCTAGTGCCGCACGGATTTGAGCTTGAAAGAATAAGTCTGTGACAGTTGGTATCAGAGCGTATTACGATCGCTTGGGAGCATGGCCAAGACCAGCAAGAACCAAGTTGCTAGCCCGTCCGAGACCGAGGTCACACATGACCAAGGATGGAAAGAAGTAAAGGCCGACCTTGCGGAAGGGAGGCCTCGTGCCAAGTCCAAGGACGTATTCTCTAGCTTGGAGTCACACTTGACTCGCGTGGAGGAAGGCGTATCGGGCATGGGGGCCCACGTGGACGACCTTCAGGAGCGGATTGAAGGCCTTGAGGCAGAGGATGCCGAGATCCACACGACCATGAGGGCCATGAAGATCAAGCTAGAGGAGACCCTGCGCGCGGAAATGGGTGAAGTAGGCGACGCACTTATGGGAGAGCTCACAAAGGTACGTGAGTTTTTCCAACGTGAACTTTCCAACGTGTATGTCCAACTAGAAGCATTGCAAGGCGACCTTTCCTTGTGCAAACGTGCTATGGCAGCCGGGCCAAGCACCACCGTGGAGGCTAGGAGGGTTGAGGTGCCCAAGCCTCAAACTTTTTCGGGGACACGGAACGCCAAAGAAGTGGACAACTTCTTGTATGGCTTGGAGCAATAGTTAGAAGCCGTTGACATGAGGGAGGATGCCTCTAGGATCCAAACCGCGACCTTATACCTCACCGACACCGCCATGCTTTGGTGGAGGAGAAGGCGTCTCGATGTCGAGAGAGGTACGTGCACCATCTCTACATTCAATGATTTCAAAAGGGAGCTCAAAAGGCAATTCTATCCGGAGAATGCCGAGGATGAGGCAAGAGCTCACCTACGAAGGTTGAAACAGTCGGGGAGCATCCAAGACTACGTGAGGGAGTTCACTAGTTTGGTGCTCAAGATCCCCGATCTGTCCGAGAAAGACTCGCTCTTCTACTTCTTAGATGGTCTCCAAAGTTGGGCCAAAACCGAGCTAAGGAGAAGGGGAGTCTAAACCCTTGCCGATGCAATTTCCGTGGCCGAGAGCCTTATCGATTACTCGAACCACAAGGAGACCACCCCTAAGCCGAGGGATGAGAAAGGCGGTCATGTTAAAGGAGGGGAAGACAAGGGCCAACATAAGGAGGGCCATCGAGAAGGCCACTCACCAAGGCACCGAGACTCGTCCCCTTGGAAGAGCAAGGACAAGGGTAAGTCCAAGGAGTTCCAAGGTGCGAGGAAGTCACCACCAAATAGTTGCTTCATTTGTGATGGTGACCATTGGACACGTGAATGCTCACAACGCCAAGCCCTTAATTCACTCCTAGCCAAGCACCGAGAAGGTAGTGACACCGACAGTGGCGACGAGGGTGCACAAATGGGATCCATACAACTCATTTCAGCACTTCAATCAGTAGGGGACACCAAGAGGAACGAGGGAAGTTCCATCCCCAAGAGTCAAGACACCAAGGGACTTTAGCCAGGGTCAAGGCTCGACGTGGAGCACAAGGACGACCCATCATCTCTGAAGGCCGAGGGTAAGGCCAAGTCACCGACCAAGCTTGCACGGGGTAAGCAAGGTGGCGTCACCAAAGACAAGCCCACGAGAGGGAATCGTGGCAACACACAGGATAAGTCCGTACCAAAGGCCAACACGAGGGTAAAGTGCTACCTATGTGAAGGACCTCATGTGATGAGGTCATGTCCGATAAGAAAGTGTCTTGTTGCCTTCATTAGAGGGGTTGATGGTAAGGCACAACCAGATATGATTGCCCAGGATCAAGCTGCCAAGCCGAGGGTGAAGACAAGGAAAGCTAGGAGCCGAGGGAGGCACACCAGCAACACCCCAGTAGCTCAACCGAGACGCGACGAGGGCGTCGCAAGATCGGGTGGGGGAGGATGTCACTCCTCACCAGGTCAAACCGAAGCAAGCCGAGGGGCACACCCGCCAAGGTGCACCGAGAAGCACCGAGGAGCCCCACCCAGGTGCTCACAGACCAACGAAGGCAAAATGAGAAGCCTTGAACATTTTAAGGCCAATGATGATCCAAGGAAGGATCTGGAACGACCTAGTGAGCTCCAAACGTTTCCACACAACTCCAAGAGGTTCTAGAAGATTCCACACTCATCTAGGCTCATCCAGAGGGACCTAGAAGACCCGAGAGACTCGGGAAGGCTCGGGACAAGTCCGGAAGGCTCGGGACAACTCCGGAACATTCTAGAAGGCTATAGACAAGTAGATCTATAGGAGCAACTCTAGAACATTCTAGAATACCTTAGAATGCTATATATGTATATAGATAAATAGGGACTTATCTAGAGAAATCTAGGCACCTTAGATATTTTGGGAGGCAAACTCCTAGCCGTTGGATCATATCGATCCTAACCGTCCGTTAAGGAGGTTGGTGCCTATAAATAGGGCTACCTCCCTCATTTGTAAATCACCTAAGTAGTCACTCACTTGAGCATTTGTAAAGCTCTCTTGTAAAGCTTCCGTTGCTTAATACAAGGTTCTTTCCTTGTAAGCTCTTTTGCTCCTTGTGTTTTGTCATATCGTTGCGTGAGTAAGGCTGACTAGCATCGTGTCGAGAGTGCTAGTGCCGCACAGATTTGAGCTTGAAAGAATAAGTCCGTGACACTTAGCTCACTTGGCAGAGCGGAGAACTGTAGTAGAATTGCCCTGAAATCTATAGGTCGTTGCTTCAAATCTGGCATGTTGGATAATAATTTTTTTTAGTAAAATATTTAAATCATTACTCAACTTTGTTCTCTAGCCTATTTTGGTCACTAAACTCTCAAAACGATCAGTTTACTCACTGATTTTACTTACTGATATATTATGGTTACTCTAAATTATTTTATTAATATTTTGATATAACTTGGTATATTTTATTATTAAATATAAACAATAGTTTAAAATAAAAATAAATTACGATTTATTTATTATTAAATATAAAAATAACTTAAAATATTAAAATAAAAAATAAAACCCCAAATCATATCTAATCCTAACTCACAAACCCTAAGACTATTCCATTCACCTCCACGGGTCACAACCCTTATCTTCAACTCACTTTTTTTCACCTTCACCGAAAACCCCAACTTCACCAACAATTCTTCAATCACTAGTGTAAAGAATAACAAGAAAAAAAATTGAGAGAGTTAGCAATCAGGGATCTGAAACATTAGTGAACGTTTTAAACTACACATACTACATTGAACATTCTATTGAAGTATAAGTATCATACATTTTGTCAATGAACAAGTATCATATGAAACATTTTGTCAATGAACTAGTATCATATTAAATATTATGTTTGAAGAAATTGATAATTGGAATATATCCATTTCTAAATCAGAATAACTCAAAATATGACTCACATGTAATGGGATTTACACACTAAAAAAAACTAATTAACTGAAACACACAAATGATATTTAGGATTCGAGCTTAGATGTTCAAGAACTCAAAACTGGAATCTTTACTAACTATGTTCAAGGCTTACGCATATTTTTACTCATCTCTACCCATAAATCGAAAGATAAACTATATTTAAGTGCACTCGAATCCACATCTCTATATGTTACAATAACAATCAGACACCAATTGAATTAATTTTTTGGAACGGACAATTGAATTAAACTTAAATGCATACAATTAAACAGTTTAGGAAAACAATCTATCATTATACGTGTATGTATATGTTATGAATATTTATCTATATGAATGTCTATCATGGTAAGAATTTTATTTAGGATATTTGATTTACGTTACTATTAAGAATATTATCTTCATTAATTAGAGTTCTATGTATTATGTACTTCTTATGTATGCCTATAAATAGATGATTTGAAGAAGACAATGTACACAACTTTCATATTACGAATCTCATCCAATGCAAAGGAAAATTCTACAACGTGCGACGAACACCGATGAACACTACTAATGATGAACACCGATGAACACCATTAAATTAATTAATAAAGATTTAAAATTTTAAGGACCCATAATACAATTAAGAACTATTTTTAAAAATTCAATTAAATTATTTTTATATACATTAAAATTTTATTTTTTAATAAGGGTAAACTATATATTTAGTACCTCACCTATTTTCGTATTTCTATTGAACCCTCATTATTTAAATATTATTTTAATTTGACCATATTTTTTATAAAAAAATAATTTAACCCTTAACCATCAACCTAAAACCCTAAACTATTAAACCTTAAACCCTTAAACTCTTAAACATATACCCTAAACCATATACCATCATCGATTCAATTCAATTCATTGAATTGTTGAATTTTCCTAAAAAAATTAAATTAAATTATATATATATATATATATATATCAAAATTAATTAAACTCGAATCTCAACAATTCACTGAATCTCAACAAACTGAAGAAACAAAGACTTTACCTCTCAGTAATTGGTGATTTTCATCAATCACAATTTCTATTCGACAGTCACAATGGTGGAAGACACAAAGACGGTGAGGAGACCACCATAGTTCTTGACCCATGGCTTGACCTATGTCCCACTATGGATTTGCTTGATCCACACAATATTGAATATTGATATCTTGGGTAAATTGTTTTTGCGGTCCCTCGCTTTGTAGTTCATGTATTTTCACCATTTTTAACATGAATTAATTGATTTTTGATCCTTTAATTTTCCAATTTCCTTCGGTTCAGTCCATTAGCACACATTTTTCTCTCTTTTACATTTGCATTATTTTATATTGTTATTGTATTTATTGTTTTATTTCTTATGATTTATTATTATTTTAACTTAGGTTATTATGTGATTATTTTCATTATTTTCTTCTTTTTAATATTTATATTCCCTTGTCATGTTAAACTTGTCCTTTTTGTATTTTGAAATTGTCCCAAGAACATCTTTTTTTCTACCCTCTTTTTACTTTTTCAACAAAATAAACTTTTAGTATATCTGGATCATCTACTTTCTAATTTATCCTATTATCAAAAAAAAAAAAATAGAACTTTAGTACTTTGTAAAGGTGGACCACTATTTTTCTGAGTGTTTAAAACAATGTTCATTCCAAATGTATAATGGGAAATTTTACGCATTGAAATCAATATAAAAAGATGTTCATTCATGTTTTTGAGTTGTAATCAAGGAGCCTTTCATATTATGCAGATGATATGATTGATGACAAAAGGAATTCAGAGAAACATGCTTAAACATTGCAGGGCTGCCATTAGCAATCGTTGCATTGGGAGAATTCAACAATTCATTGAATTGAATTGAATCGATGATTGTGAAATTAATTTTAATGGTATATGGTTTAGGGTATAGGTTTAAGAGTTTAAGGGTTTAAGGTTTAATAGTTTAGGGTTTTAGGTTGATGGTTAAGGGTTAAATTATTTTTATAAAGAATATGGTCAAATTAAAATAATATTAAAATAATGAGGGTTCAATAGAAATACGGAAATATGTGAGATACTAAATATATAGTTTACCCTTATTAAAAAAATAAAATTTTAATATATATAAAAAATAATTTAATTGAATTTTTAAAAATAATTCTTAATTGTATTATGAGTCCTTAAAATTTTAAATCTTTATTAATTAATTTAATGATGTTCATCGGTGTTCATCATTAGTCGTGTTCATCGGTGTTCGTCGCACGTGATAGACTTATCCTAAATGCAAATCTTATTTTTTCTCTCATCTCTCTTGTTTAGGGGTAGAAATCTAGTGGCGCATGGACGATTTTACTGACTAAAATTAAAACAAAACTACTATTTAACTGACTAAAATAAATGGTCAACTCAGTTCAAAATATAATGTTTAGATACTTCGATTGGAAGCAGTTACGAGATGATGAAAATTGAAAGGGTATTGTGTTGGGGAAGATTTATATGATGGTTTTAGCTTACATCTAAACACTAAGATTGAAACATGTTGAGAAACTTGAGTGTGGCTAGGTTTGAGAGAAAGTTGAAGTGATAATAATAGTTAGAGTTTTTTTATTAAGATATATATTAGGGGTATATAGATAAATAAATATATATTTTTTAAAATCTTGTAAAATATCGGGATTCTTGCGGATATTTTTTGGGATGCCCGCGATTATTTATACGGTCTCGGTTCGGTTATCCTCATTGTTCAGATATAGCAATCATCGTCCTATTTTCATTTGACCTTCGGCGATAAACTTCCCCCATTTTTTGATAGATAAAAGTTACCCCGTTCTCGTCCATGTGGGTGAAGATTTCTATTATTCTACATCTCATTGAGTCCCCACAATTTTCGGATGTTCTTCCCCCCAATTCTCACAACTATTCTCGTTATAATTTACTTTATTTATAACAATATATACAATCTAATTATATTTAGTTGTATCATGTCTCCTGCTACAGAGAACTAAAACCATTTTCTAACTGATTAGGGACGAAGGGACATGTCCCCGGGAGGGCCCATGCCCCCAACTCATTTTTTTTTACCGATATAATTTTTTTAAAATGAGTTATTTGTATATTTTCCTCATCACTTTTTAAATATTTAAAATTTTCGCAGCCTTAAATCCGTAAGGACAATCATTTCCAAATTGAACAAAGTAGCCACCCGTTGTCATCTCCTCAACATGACAAATTCATGATCATTTATTGTTCTTTTAATCAATTTCTGTACTTGAATTTTATAGAAGGGAACTTATATGTATTGTCCGAGGCCATAAGCCCATAACTTCTTTCATTAATTTAAGGATAATTTCGTCAGCAACGATGATGCCTGAAATTACATGATTAAGTTAGACTTAATCCGTGAATAATGTGAATGGAACTAAAAAAAAATACAATTTTGATCTGATAACAAAAATGATAAAATTTAGAATTGCTTGTTAATTTTTTTAATAGATTACAAGATAATATTTGTTTATTAATAAAATTTAGAATTACCAGTTGTTCTACATACAAATTACTTTGATATCTTTAATTAATTGAATTTAATCTTAACCATTAAACTCAATTAATACAATTATCATATATATTGAATTTTTTCTTGATATGTATAACTGTCTTCGATTTCAGCAGAAAGTTTAATGGGAAGCATATAAACTCAGAAAGTAGATGAATGCTAGAAGGCTTTAAACTCGAAATAAACTTAAATATATACAATTTGTGTATTTAGAAAAAAACATAGATTATACTACATACAATCTAATTGTATATAGCTGCATCATACGTCTCTTGCCACAGAGAAGTAAAACCATGTTCGTAACAATTGAAAGCAAAATCATTTCCTAATTGAACAGAGTAGCCATCCATTGACATCTCCTCAACATCATCTTCTACATACCAGTTCATGTCATCGATCGGGGAAGAAGACGCCATTTCCATCTCACTCCATTCGAAGCTTTCAATGTCTTCTCCTTCAACACTGCACGGACCAGCACTCCCCATTCTGATCTCAGCTTCTAGACATTCCATCCAACTACTAACTTGCTCCTCGTTGCACCGATCCTCGCACTGCGATTCCTCTAACAACGACATCAGAAGAGCGGTATCCGTTTCCGGGGCTTCCACATCATTGCTTCTGTTGATTAATCCCGGCTTTTCCTTTAACATAAGAGCCATACTTTGCAGCTTTTTTTGGTTTAAAGTAACAAAGAATGAAGGAGGCTAAGATATCTTAGAGAAAATGTTTCAAAAACTTGCAATGACTCCATCTAATGGAAGCTAATCTTTTTATAGCCCTAGTAATTGTACTTAGGAGACCCCATTGAACGTGCACGCATGTGCTCAACCAATAATTAAATAGACAATCAATTGGACAAACAAACAAAGAAGGAACATATAATTGTTTTGTAAGTGGCGATAAATCAAAGATGCATTAATTAATTTCCACCTAAGGATTTTGAGTAAATCTATAGAAAGACCCCCACTTTGTGTAGCAACAACTGCTTTACAGGCAGGCAATATCCCACAGCATTGGTTGTGTTTGACTCAACCAAACATAGAGCTGACAATATCTTGTATGAAATAGACATTTTTAAGCTCCATTGCCCACTTGGTGCTTCAATTATTTTTCAACCTTTCAATCTTTATATTAAATCATTAAACATAGTGATGGTGGGAGTCAATTTGGACCACTCTAATTTGATTTGGATGGAAATGTATTTTGGTTGAGGGAAGTGTGCTTGCCGACAGGTAGGATAGAATAAGATGCATCAAGATTATATCTTTACAAAACTAATATGATATATTTTGCTTGTTTTCATGTTTTTATATGTTTAAAGTATAATATAGATTATTATAAATTTACGGGTAATTATATTTTGGTTTGAGCCAAGGTATTCACCGTAGATAAGCGTGACTAATCCTCTCGCTACGGGTGCTCTCACTAAGAGGTAAAAGGCTTGTATTAAATGTACTCCATTCCTATTGGCAGGAACTTAACTCCTAACCTCATGGTTAAGGGATGATTACAGGTAATTATTTGATAAATCTTTTGTGGAAAGATTTTTTTTCGCAAGCGATCTTCTAAAGCTGTCACGTATTCATTTTAAGGGTCCTAAACCCTAACTCATAAATTCTAAACCTTAAAATCTAAACTATAAATAATAAAATCTATTCTCAAATATTGCAACCTAACCACAAACACTAAAACCCTAATCCTAAACCATAATCACTAAAAATTAGACACTTGTGGAAACTATTTTTTCTACCGCCAGTGCATAGAATATTTTCCCAAAATTATATGCTTTTTTACGCTTTAACCTTTTATTTTATATAGGCTTACATGAAAAATAAGTGCCTAAACTATACCTTTTTGAACTTTCGGTGCCTAAAATATTTTTTGGTAAAAATAGGTGCCTAAAGTATCAACCGTTAGAATTTTAAGTGCGCATCGTTTAAAAAACCCGTTGATAAGTATCTAAAATGGTCATTATTTCATCTTTAATTAGGCCTCTAATGGTTGGAATATGGTGCTGATTTGGATTTTATTATGTGTTTTTCGTACAAGTTTGTAATTCTAGAAAACACACTGGAAAGAGGCGGAATTCTGCAGTTTTTATTTTTCTGGAGTCAAGGCCGAATTAGTGGCATGAATCTGGGCATGAAAGACTGACTGGATGCCACGTCAGCAGCTTCTAGAAGATGACGTTAGCGACGTCGGATAGCTTATCAGCCGCGTTTCGATAACTTATCAGCCGAGATTTAAAATTTAAACTTGAGAATTATCTTTTCTATTTAATTTAAATATTTTAGAATTTATCTTTTATCACTTTAGGGTTATTGTTGAGTGTGTAAAAGTTCTATAATTTACCCAATATTTAACCCACATTTCTGCTGCATTCAAGCATATTTCATTGCATTTAGGTTAGATTTCAGTTATACATGACAAATATATTAAATGACACAGTTTCTACTGAAATTGGTTGCTTTTGGAGGTAGCTGCTGTAGCAGATGGAGGGCAGTGGAGAGCAGACGCTGGGCAGTAAAGAAGCAGAGCTGGAACTGGATGTGCAGACGAGGAGGACGATGCTGCCATGACAGCCAAGGACGACAGCAGTGGTGAGGAGAAGAAGCAAAATGGGCCTCGACAGAAAGAGAAAATTAAGTTGGTCTGTCGTGGAGCATCCTTATATTTTTCCAAGCCCTAGATCAGAATGAAGGCCAAGCCCAAAGTTCAAGGAAGAAACTCCAAGCAAGAAGGAATGACGAATTAAAGACATATGCTCTGAAGATTTAGTCTTTAATAGAGTTGTACTTTAGTTTAAACTTGTATTCTTGCCATATTAGAAAACTTGAACCCCAAGGCCTATATAAAGGCATGTAATTCGACCTAGGGGAGGATATCTTCATCTCTAGCCTTCTTCTTAAAATCCTAGCCGTTTTCCCCTTCTCATCATGTTCTAAACTTCCCCTAGGGCCACGAGTTGATTTGTAAAGTAGTTGCAAGGATTGCATTTGTTTTAGGAATTTTTCTGTTCAATAAAATAGACTTCAAGTTTGCTTATTCTGGTTTTCAACATCTTGCAAGAGTATCGAGAGAGCATTGTGAGATTATCTATTTACTTAATATCGGGAGAGTTAAGTATACGAAAGGAACAAGTACGGGTTCTCCAGTTTATGGTAGAACTATCTCGGACCGAGGGATAGGACGAGTTTAAGTGGCTAAGGAAGAATTCAACAACATCGGTGTTCATCCTTCGATTCACGCCGGGAGGTATCATCAAAGACGTGTTCATCGATAGACTTGGACCTAGGGATAGGCCAAGGCATAGCAGGGATTCTTGCCAAGCTTGAAGTACAGAGTTGTGTGATCGCTGCCGCGACTAACAACAGACTGCTGCCGCGACAGGTGCTTCCGCGACAGGCACGACGACAGAACATATATTCTTAGACTTTGCAACACCTACACTACTGAGCAATTCAATACCGGCCCATTCTCTCTATCTTGATTTCTTTAATCTTAATTTCCAGTTCTCTTTATTATTTTCGTGACAACAATTTAAACTATTCTTTTCCTCTCGTGCAGTAATCCAAGGTGACGCTATTAGCCCAGTCCCTGTGGAGACGATATCCGATACTCACGTATCACTTTACTACTTGCGTCATGTACACTTGCACTACATTGCGATAGACACTTTTACACGCAACAAGTTTTTGGCGCCGTTGCCAGGGACTGGCAACATATCTTTACCCTATCTTTTACTGCATTTTTTTATTTTTTTGTTTTATTTTTCTTGAATTGTTCAACCCGTGCTTTTCACAAGGTTTTCTGTTTATGCGCAGATCGAGACGAGGAAAGGAACCTGAGTACCAGATAGATCCTGAAATCGAACGCTCGTGCAATCTTAGGTACCGACTCCAACTCGTATTAGCCAGAAATGAATACCTCGAAGAACAGTTAGAGGCCATGAACAATCAAGGGAATCCCTAGGATGCTGAAAATCCTGCCGGAGATGGAAGGAACAGTCCACCTGCCGATCCTCATGTCGCTGCCGCACGCCGGTCATGCCGAGACTACATGCACAATGATCATGTGGAACTAGAAACAACCCTGCCAGACGTAGACATTGACAACTTTGAGCTGAAACATGTTATGTTCAACATGATTAACAACGCTGGCCAATTTAGTGGTGCTGCTATAGAGGATGCTAGAGAGCATCTGAAAACGTTCCAGGAAATCTGTGGTTCTTTTAGACTATCAAGAGTTAATCCGGAGATACTAAGGCTTCGGTTATTTCCTCATTCATTGAGGGACAGGGCAAAGACTTGGTGGAATAAACTAACGCCGGGTTCAATACGAACTTGGGCAGATTTAACTCGTGAATTTTTGTCTCGTTTTAATCCTTCACATTTATCTGAGCGATTACGTAACGAAATTGCTACTTTTCAACAGGAAGATGACGAGCCAATGCACGAGGCCTGGGACAGATTTACCACTATTATGAGAAACTGCCCTATGCATGGATTCCCCGTTTGGAACCAGGTAACTAAATTTTATAATGCTGCCAACTTACAGATGCGTATGAGAATTGATTCAACAACAAATGGATTGATGTTGGACAAAGATCCAGATGAGGCAATGGCAGTATTGAAAAATCTGGCGAAGAACGAGGAACAGTTTCCTACAGCAAGAAGAGTGGGTAAACGAGTTCCAGCTGTAAAAGATTATGAGGCTGATAGTTCGTTAAAATCCCAGGTGGCATATCTCACTAAGGCAATGAAAAAGCTGTTGAAAGAAGATTCACAACCTGCCTACTCTGCTGAAGAGGTATGCGGAACTTGCGATGGAAATCACAGTTCAGAAGATTGTCCGCTACAGTTAGAACAAGGGATGTATGTTGGGAACTACAATAAACAGAACTACAATTCCAACAACTACAATCCCAACTGGAGGAAGGATCCCAAGTTCTCTTGGAGCAATCCTAATAATGCCCTGAATCCTCAAGCACAGAATACTCAGAATCAGGGGGACCTAGATTATTGACTCGACAGCAACCGCAGCAGCAGCATCAACAACCACCAGTTGCCACTACTAATATTGGAACAGACTTTGGCTACATTTATGTCTCAAACAGGAACCTACATTGAGAACATGAATCGCTTTGTCAAGAAGACAGAAACATTCGTGGATAAAACAGAGATGCAGATGACCAATCATGAAGCTACTCTGAAATCATTGTAGACACAGATGGGTCAGGTTTCCCAGCATATTAAACTGAGGCAGAATGGAGGATTTCCTAGCGATACTGAAAACGCTAGACAACCCACACATGAGCAGTGTAAAGCCATCACTACTAGGAGTGGGAAGAAATTACCAGGGCCGGAGATAAATTCGTGGGTAAGGCACTTTGTGATCTTGGTGCTAGTATAAATTTAATGCCCAAATCTGTTTTTCAGAAATTAGGTATTGGAAAAGCTCAACCCACAACAGTAGTACTGCAGCTGGCAGACCGCTCTTACGTTCACCAGAAGGAAAAATTGAAGATATTCTTGTAAGAGTGGATAAATTTATTTTTCCTGCTGACTTTCTTGTCTTAGATTGTGAAACAGATGAAAACGCACCAACCATCCTAGGGCGACCCTTCTTAGCCACAGGAAGATCACTGATTGATGTGGAAAAAGGAGAACTCACTATGAGAGTGAACGACCAAGAGATAAAGTTGAATGTTCTCTAGGCAATAAAACATGTTGATGTAGAAGAAGAATGCATGGTTATCACTGAAGTTATCCTTGACCAACCCTGCATTAGGTCGGGCTGCCACGACATCAAAATTGGCCACTGCCCCAGCAGCCATTTAGAAGACTGTCACGACAGCACCGACGATAGTAGCTCCTCAGAATCTGATACATCTGATACTGAAGATCAAGAGGAGGTAAATTGGATAGGCAATCGTCCAGTTAAGTTATTCGAGCCCTTAAACTATACCTCAGATGAACATATGGTCCAAAAGCCATCAACTGGAGAGCCCCCTGTTCTAGATCTTAAGCCCCTGCCAGGGCAGCAAAAATATGTTTTCCTTGGTTTAAATGATACGTTGCCCGTAATCATCTCTTCCAAGTTGATGCAGGAACATGAACAACATCTGATAGGGATGCTGCAACAGCACAAGAAGGCTATTGGATGGACGATAGCTGATATCCAGGGCATCAGTCCGGCACTATGCATGCATAAAATCCTCTTAGAGGATGATCATAAGCCGACCATTGATGCACAGAGATGACTGAACGATGCTATGCGAGAGGTGGTGCGTAAGGAGATCATAAAATGGCTAGATGCTGGAATAATCTACGCCATCTCGGATAGCAAGTGGGTGAGCCCGGTGCAGTGCGTTCCCAAGAAAGGAGGAATAACCGTGGTAACCAACGAAGAAAACGAGCTAATCCCAACTAGAACTGTGACCGGTTGGAGGGTTTGTATGGACTACCGGAAGCTTAACAAAGCTACCCGGAAGGACCACTTTCCTCTGCCTTTTATTGATCAAATGCTTGATAGATTAGCGAGAAAGCCTTACTATTGTTTTCTTGATGGTTACTCAGGTTATAATCAAATTGCCATCGCACCGGAAGATCAAGAAAAGACGACGTTCACATGCCCATACGGTACTTATGCTTTTCGGAGGATGCCATTTGGACTTTGCAATGCACCAACGACCTTTCAAAGGTGCATGGTGGCAATATTCTATGATATGGTGGAGGATTTCCTAGAGATATTCATGGATGATTTTTCTGTCTTTGGAGACAATTTTGAAAGCTGCCTAGGCAACCTACAGAAAGTGCTCGAAAGATGTGAGAAAGCAAACTTGGTATTAAACTGGGAGAAGTGTCACTTCATGGTGGATGAAGGGATAGTCCTAGGCCATAAAATAAGCTGCCGCGACATAGAAGTCGACAGAGCTAAGATCGAGGTAATCGAAAAGCTACCACCACCCACCACAGTCAAGGGAATCAGAAGTTTCTTAGGGCATGCTGGTTTTTATCGGAGGTTTATCGCGAACTTTTCGAAGATCACCAAACCCTTATGCCATCTTCTAGAGTAGAACCGTCCCTTTGACTTCAACGCTGAATGTACTGAGGCATTCAAGGTTCTGAAAGAAAAGCTGGTAACAGCCCCAATAGTAGAACCACCAGATTGGAAACTTCCATTTGAGATTATGTGTGATGCTAGTGACTATGCTGTCGGGGCAACACTTGGGAAGCGAAAAGACAAGCTCTTTCATGTCATATACTATGCCAGCAAAACACTGAACGACGCCCAAGTGAACTACACTACAACAGAGAAGGAACTGTTAGCTGTGGTGTTCTCTATTGACAAGTTCCGTTCATATATACTTGGAACGAAGGTCATAGTCCATACAGACCACTATGCATTGAAGTATCTGTTCACCAAAAAGGATGCAAAGCCAAGACTGATACGTTGGATTCTGCTACTACAAGAGTTCGACCTTGAAATCAAGGACAAAAAGGGGACATAGAATCAAGTTGCAGATCACTTGTCAAGGTTAGAGAAGGGAAAGAGTCTTCCAGCAGACGAGACACACATACTGGAAACCTTCCCTGATGAGCAGCTGTTCGCTGCCACAAGCACTGCCGCGACAGCCATGGCGAGAGGTAAGTTTTCTGAACTCCCGTGGTATGCTGATTTCGTTAATTATTTAGTTAGCAGAATAACTCCTCCCGACCTTAATTATCAAGCTAGGAAGAGGTTCCAAAATGATGTTAAGCATTATTATTGGGACGAACCTCTTCTTTTCAAATATTGTGCAGATCAGGTTATTAGGAGATGTGTATCACAGGATGAACATGAAGTTATACTACATCACTGTCATGCTTCCCAATATGGAGGACACTTAAAAGGTAACAAAACTGCTGCCAAGGTTTTGCAGTCAGGATTTTATTGGCCGTCACTGTTCAAGGATGCCCTAACATTCTACAAAAACTGTGACAAGTGTCAAAGGACTGGAAACATCTCAAGGAGACACGAGATGCCACTGCAAAACATTCTTGAAGTCGAGATCTTCGACGTTTAGGGGATTGATTTCATGGGACCATTCCCAACTTCATGCGGGAACTTATATATCCTCCCGGTAATAGATTATGTGTCCAAATGGGTTGAAGCGATCGTCACTCAAAAAACGATGCCAAGACGGTTCAGAGGTTTTTGCATAAAAACATATTTTCCAGATTTGGCATCCCCAAGGCAATCATCAGTGATGAAGGGAGGCATTTCGACAATAGGGTTATAGCTGCTGCCTTGAAAAAGTATGGTGTCAAACATCGGATCGCAACAACATACCACCCTCAGACCAATGGACAGGCTGAAATATCCAACAGAGAGGTTAAGAACATTCTTGAAAAGATGGTTAAGCCAACTCGAAAGGACTGGTCTCTACACCTCAATGATGCATTATGGGCCTACAGAACAACATTCAAAACTCCATTGGGAATGTCACCCTTCCGGCTGATTTATGGGAAAACATGCCATTTACCTGTCGAGATTGAGCACAGAGCATACTGGGCCATCAAGGCAGTGAATATGGACTTGGAAAAAGCAGGACATAAAAGGCTACTTGATCTGAATGAGATTGAAGAAATTTGGACAATGGCCTATGACAACGCACGAATCTACAAGGACAAGACCAAGAAGTGGCATGACAAGAAGTTGCTGCCACGACAGTTCTGCCCAGGACAGCTTGTGTTGTTATTGAACTCTAGGTTGAAACTCTTCCCAGGGAAGCTGAAATCTAGGTGGTATGGCACATTCCAAGTGGTGCAGGTTTTTCCCCATGGTGCCATCACAATCAGATATTTAAAAGACGGACACCAATTCAAAGTCAATAGACAAAGATTGAAGCATTATCAGGGGACTGAAGCCCCAAGAATGCATGAAGTGGTTACTTTAGGAGATGCCCCTCATGGCACCCCTGATTTAACCTAATTTTATTTTTTATTTATTTATTAGGTAATTAGAATTATTTTATTTTTAGGAACTAAAGTTTTTATTTTTATTATTTTTAGGAAATAAAGGAGACAAGGAGAAGAGGAGAAGTGAATTCAGCCCACCATTTTTCCATCAGCCCAAAAAGCCTAACTTTGGAGCCTGCCGTTACAGCTGCCGCGACAGATGCGGAAAATCCAGCATGTTAACACGCTGTCGCAGCAGACACGTAAACGTGTAACAGACGCGCAACAGACACGGAAATGCGTGACAGACGCATTAGAAACCGCGTAACAGCTGTCCACGTTATTCGTGCCTGCCGTTACAGCTCCAACGGGCAGTAAACTCACCATCTATATAAACCCCATTTTACTATTCATTTTTCACTCACATCTACTCTTTCTACTTGTTTCCTCTAGAATTTTTACTTGCTTTCATTTTCTTCCACAGTCCTTGCAACATGACTTCTAGAAACACCCGCCGAAGTTCTACCTCTGGATCAGCCCCGACAGCATCAACTCCAAGACCCTTCCAGATCCGTGATATGTGGGAGGCGAATGGTTTTATTTACACTTCAAAAACGGAGAACATGGGGCTGCAGTCGTTCATAGCCCGAAAAATTAGAGCCCTACAGTGGCAAATATTCGCGGAGCAGCCAGAGGAAATGAACGTGACTCTCGTCCAGGACTTTTATGCTGCCATCGGCAGCAGAAACGCGACAACAGTCACAGTACGAGGGAAAGAGGTACCTATCGAGCCCGAGTACATCAACACCCTCTACGGATTCTATGTGGGGAAGAAAGAAGATGGCCACCAAAGATTTCTCGAGAGTCTAGAGCCTGCCGACTACGATGCTATGATGGCAGAACTGACAGATGAGGGTACCGAGTGGAACACCGATTCGAAAAAGCCAAGGACGGTGAAAAGAGTACAGCTCACCCCGGAGGCAAAGCTTTGGAACGCTTTCATCAAGAAACAGATTATGCCCTCCTCTCACAATACAACAGTCGACCAACCAAGGTTAGCCCTCATCCATTCCATATTACATGAGAGGCCCATTAACGTTGGCAGATATGTCAGAGAGGGCATATTGGATTGCGCATACCGGCCGACCGGACCACTTTTCTACCCATATCTCATCACCGCCCTCTGCCGCGACCACCATGTACCGAAAGCTGCCGAAGACTTACGAGTTCGAGGGAAAGGCTGGACAGACATGAACATACTTAGCTTGATGAAACTCACTGCTGACACGCCCCTGTCATCTTTCGACCCTACTGCCACAGCAGCAGAGCCCACCGACACCGAGCCTGCTGCCACAGAACCCAGGCAGCCTACTGCAGCAACTCCTCCAGCTGACACTTCCTCACAGATCCTTGCTGCCATACAAAAACTGGAGGAATGACAGCTCAGTCTCATGAGTTTCATCCGAGACTTCACCACCGCCACGATACATTTCATCCATACCTCTTTAAATTTCCCCGATGCTCTGTTCCCCACTTTCCCCAACCATTATTTTGCTGCCCCCACCTCTGGCCATACCCCTACACCTGCTGCCACACCCAAAACACCATCTGCTGCATCCACACCGACCCCTGCCACAACAGCTACATGCGGCAGCTGCACAGCCGACACATCTGCCTGGGGGACCAAGAGAATGGAGCCTGAAGACGACCTTGATAGGTATATTGCTGGTTTCTCTTCTTTCGAAATCTGGGCCGCATCCGACACCGAGCCTTCGGTCAAGAGGAACTTGTCCAAAGAGTTCACACCAGAGAAGTGGCAGAAAACAGTAGCAGATAAAGAAAAATCTGACAGCGGCAGTAGCAGCAGCGACAACAGCTGCGAGAGCAGCAATAGTTCCGAGGTTCAGGTAGTGGAGAAACCTCCTCATATCTCCCCTACCCGTATTCAACCTCCAAGAGAGGCCAAAACCAAGAATACTTCTGCCTCTCCCATCCGCCTGCCAGCACCAAGCAAGAAGGTCACTGCCCGTCGGCAGATTCAGCTCAGCAGCAGTAGCAGCGACGACGACAACGACTGAAAATTTAAGTTTCTTATCTTATATTGATGTCTGCCTTTTATTATATTTTGTGATGTTGTTTTTTATTTTTCCTTTTCATCCATGTCATTTGCATTGAGGGCAATGCAACCCTCGAGTTTGGGGGTGACATCCCTCCATTAATGGAGTCTTTTTAAGTTTAAAAAATTGTATCTTTTACTTAGTTTATTTTTGCTTAAAAAAAAGAAAATTTGGCTTAAGTCTTTGAACTGAACTTACCTTCCGTGACAGCCTCTGTCGTGGCAGTGCCTTTAGGATAGTTTTAGGAGCAGTTTAGAGCCTTGGTATAGTTCTGAAAAACTGAAACACTTTGTGACTTACTTGATAAAAGACTTTCTCTAGCATACTTAGAATAGAAAACTTAGCACTTAGAGTAGAAAGAGACTAGAATCTCAGGAAACCTAGAGGTGCCTATCACTGGCTCTAGGAAGATAACCAGAGAAAAACTTCTAGAGGTGCCTATCACCGGCTCTAGATAGTTAACTAGAGGTGCCTGAAATACTGTCTCTAGTATAAAAAAAGAAAAAAAATTCAGAAAAAGAAGGAAAACAACTAGAGGTGCCCGATA
Organism: Hibiscus tridactylites; assembly: GCA_958450335.1. Classification (NCBI taxonomy): domain Eukaryota; kingdom Viridiplantae; phylum Streptophyta; class Magnoliopsida; order Malvales; family Malvaceae; genus Hibiscus; species Hibiscus tridactylites. The sequence goes on along the minus strand of OY288266.1, from coordinate 68,037,558 downwards.
CTAGGCTCTAGTAAAAATTAAGTCTCGAAGGAAAACTCTAAACAAGCTAAAGTATAATATTCTAGCTGCTAGAGAAGTCTATATTCATGTATGTTCACAATAAATGCACACACTACACGAGAACTATAACTAGGTTCTGAATGAATCCCGAATTATCCAACAAGGTGTAGCTCACAATAGGGAATGAATGGTAGGTAAGGAAAAAGTTCACTGTTTTAAGGCAAACAAAAATATCATTTTTCTTTTAGGTCAGAATTGCTTAAGGGCACGCAAAAACTTGAGTTTGGGGGTGTGTTGAGTGTGTAAAAGTTCTATAATTTACCCCATATTTCTACTGAATTCAAGCATATTTCATTGCATTTAGGTTAGATTTCAGTTATACATCACAAATATATTAAATGACACAGTTTCTACTGAAATTGATTGCTTTTGCAGGTAGTTGCTGTAGCAGATGGAAGGCAGTGGAGAGCAGACGCTGGGCAGTAAAGAAGTAGAACTGGAACTGGATGTGCAGACGAGGAGGACGATGCTGCTATGGCCGCTGCCGTGGCAGCCAAGGACGACAACAATGGTGAGGAGAAGAAGCAAAGTGGGCCTCGACAGAAAGAGAAAATTAAGCCGGTCTGTCGTGGAGCATCCTTATATTTTTCCAAGCCCTAGATCAGAATGAAGGCCAAGCCCAGAGTTCAAGGAAGAAACTCCAAGCAAGAAGGAATGACGAATTAAAGACATATGCTCTAAAGATTTAGTCTTTAATAGAGTTGTATTTTAGTTTAAACTTGTATTCTTGCCATATTAGAAAACTTGAACCCAAGGCCTATATAAAGGCATGTAATTTGACCTAGGGGAGAATATCTTCATCTCTAGCCTTCTTCCCAAAACCCTAGTCGTTTTCCCCTTCTCATCATGTTCTAAACTTCCCCTAGGGCCACAGGTTGATTTGTAAAGTAGTTGCAAGGATTGCATTTGTTTTAGGAATTTTTCTGTTCAATAAAATAGACTTCAAGTTTGCTTATTCTGGTTTTCAACATCTTGCAAGAGTATCGAGAGAGCATTGTGAGATTATCTATTTACTTAATATTGGGAGAGTTAAGTATACGAAAGGAATAAGTACGGGTTCTCTAGTTTATGGTTGAACTATCCCGGACCTAGGGATAGGACGAGGTTAAGTGGCTAAGGAAGAATTCAACAACATCGGTGTTCATCCTTCGATTCACGCCGGGAGGTATCATCAAAGACATGTTCATCGACAGACTTGGACCTAGGGCTAGGCTAAGGCATAGCAGGGATTCTTTCCAAGCTTGAAGTACAGAGTTGTGTGATTGCTGCTGCGACTAACAACAGACTGCTGCCGCGACAGGTGCTGCCGCGACAGGCACGACGACAGAACATATATTCCTAGACTTTGCAACACCTACACTACTGAGCAATTCAATACCGGCTCATTCTCTCTATCTTGACTTCTTTAATCTTAATTTCCAGTTCTCTTTATTACTTTCGTGACAACAATTTAAACTATTCTTTTCCTCTCGTGCAGTAATCCAAGGTGAAGCTATTAGCCCAGTCCATGTGGAGACGATATCCGATACTCACTTGTCACTTTACTACTTGCGTCGTGTACACTTGCATTACATTGCGATAGACACTTTTACACGCAACAGTTATTTTAGGTTTTTTAGAATACTATAAATACCCCCTTTGGGGTAAACTCAGAAATCATCTCTTGTTCTTAGCTTGTTTTTACTTTAAAGTTTATAATACTTCCTTTCTCTTTAGGTTCTTGTTCTTTTAGTTTTCTTTTGTCTATATTATTTTGAAAAATGTTAAATATGATTTCTTCCATGTAAAACCTATGTTTGATTTTGATATAATTAAATCTTTAAGGATCAATTTGAAAAACTTAAAATTGTTTTATAAGTCCCTTAATAAGTTTTAAATCACCAACTCTTTAAAACTGATTTGAAAAACTCAAACTCAAAATATTTTCTAAGTGTTCCAAAGCCAAACTATTGAAAAACGTCCAAGTGTATCGATACGCTTCCAGCCGTATCGATACCTTTTTACCAAAGTTGGCTACTGGAGGAACACGTATCGATACACTCTTCACCTGTATCGATACGCCCATTCGTAAAAGTCTAAAGAGTTTGAATGGCGTACCGATACGGTAAACCCTCGTATCGATACGGACTTAATGAATTTTTAAATTCAAGTCGGTTTAAATATTTTGACCGTTGGTGTCAGTTGGTTGGTAACCAAATTTTAAATTGGTCGTTGACCCGGATCGATACGCCAAACCCTCGTACCGATACGAAAATCGACAGTGAGCTAATTTGAGAAAAAGGTATCGATACTGTCTTTGCCGTTTCGATACCCCGTACCGATACGCTTACGTGCGTATCGATACCCCTTATTTATTGCACACAATAGCTCTTTCTTTTATGAGACAGGTATCAATACGGCTCCCCGTGTACCGATACGGATAGCTGCAGAAGTGCATTATGGTGGTAAGAGAGGGTTCCAACGGCTCCATTTATGTTCCCAACCACCCAAACGGCTAGAATTAATAGAGGAGGTATAAACTGAAGCCCTTTGAAGGTCAGCAACAACTATTCAACATTCAAGCATCATCAAAGCAAAAATCCAAACCCTTGAGCTATTCAAAGTCAAATTTTTGTACCCAACTCTAGTGTGTTTCAAATTGTCAATTTGTATTGTGAGTTTGGGGTTGTTGAAATTGTAATTGGGTAGACAATTATCCTTTGAGAGGAAACATTATAGTTTACCACAATCTTTCTTTGTAATTTGAGTGGATTAAACTTTGGGTAGAAAGCTTAATCAAAATTGTAAGATTTCCTCCTCATCCAAGAAAAGGGGATGAATTCAAGTAGTGAATTGTTTGAAAATCCTAAGTGGGAACTAAGGTAGTGGATGTAGAGTTCATTTGGAGAACTTGAACCACTATAACTACTTGTTTCAATTTTATTTTTCCCTCTTTTCTTCCCACCAAAATTTTAATTGCCAATTCACCCCCTCTTGGCCATTTGCAAGTGTTCGATCAACTCAACAATTGGTATCAGAGCTACACTCATTGGAAGGATTACAACCCTCTTGAGTCGATTCTAGGAGAGTTTGATCAACAACAAGTCAAGCAATGGCATCCACCTCCAACTATGAGTCCCAATCCACCACCAAGCCACCATTCTTCAATGAGGATAACTATCCTTATTGGAAGAATAGGATGAGGCTTTTCATCAAGTCTACCGACTATATGGTGTGGGATGTAGTTGAAGAAGGTCCATACATTCCCATGAAGAGAGATGGAGAAAGGCTCGTTCCAAAGGTCAAAGCCGAAATGACGGATGATGAAAGAAGAAGGATGCAAGTGAATGACAAAACTCTTCATGTAATATTTTGTGCACTTGGTCCGGATATCTACTCCAAGGTGTCTTCAATCGAAAATGCCAAGGAGGTTTGGGACACCCTCGAGACAACATATGAGGGAACTAGTGATGTCAAGGAGACAAAGATTAGGCTACTCAATCTAAGCTATGAGAACTTCAAGATGGATCCCGAAGAAAGTGTCTCCAAGATGTTTGATCGATTCTCGGTCATTGTCAACGGTTTGAAGGGTTTCGGTGAGATCATTCCCGAAGACAAGCTAGTGAGAAAATTGTTGTACTCTCTTCCGGAGTCATGGGATGGCAAGAGAACGACCATTATTGAAGCTAGAGATTTGAAGACTCTCAAGCTTGATGCTCTTGTTGGATCTCTACTCACACATGAAATTATGAGAAAGAGAAGAGAACAAGAGAAGAAGATAGTAGAGAAGAAGGAAGTTGAGAAGAAGAAAGTGGGAATCGCACTAAAAGCTTCACATCAAGAAAGCGATTCTAGTGAGGATGAAGATGAGGAGATGGCTATGTTGGCCAAACGTTTTACTCGGTTCATGAAGTCAAATCGTGGAAGAAAATTCATTAGAAAGGGAGACTTCAAGAGTAAAAGCAAGGAAGAGGAGAAGGACCAAATTACTTGTTATGAATGCAAGAAACCGGGTCACATCCGTTCCGAGTGTCCTCAATTGAAAAAGAAAAGCTTTGGGAAGAAGAACAAGCTCAAAGCACAAATAGCTACTTGGAGTGACGATGAGTCATCTGAGGAAGAGGAGGAAGTGGCCAATCTATGTCTCATGGCCATTGATGATGAACCTAAGGTAAACTCTAACCTATCCAATTTCGATTTTACTATTGATGAACTTCAAGATGCTTATGATGAATTGCAAGAAGTGTATGATGAGTTAGTAGGAAAATACAAAGAATCCATTTTGAAAAACAAGAAAACAATTTCCGATTTGAAAAATCAAAATGAGACATTTTCTAAAGCTAACTCCGAATTGGAAAAGAAGGTTTTGTTTTTAGTAAATCTTTCAAATGATCTTAAAACAAAAAATCTTGAACTTGAAAAACTTCTTTCCGATTTTCAAGATTATCACACAAAGGAAGTGGATAATCTTAAAACATCTATTGCTATTGGGAAAAATAATTTTGAAAAAGGAAATCATTCTAAATCCCAATATGTAAAAAGAAAACCTTTTTTACCTAAACAAAGAAATTTTATTAAGCAATCTAGAGGTCAAGGAGTTAGGAGTGTTTGGGTTCCTAAAGAACTCATTATTTCTAATGATATGAATGCTACTGCTTCTTGGATTCCTAAGGGAACCAAAATGTTGAAGGCTAACACTCATGGACCCAAAATGATTTGGGTACCAAAAACCAAGGCCTAATTTCTTTGTTTGCAGGGGGAGCATTGCTACAAGGCTAAAGCTTCAAGCAAAAATTCTTGGTACCTTGATAGTGGATGCTCAAGACACATGACCGGTGACAAGAGTCAATTTGTGGAACTAAAGCCTAAAGGTGGTGGAGTGGTAACTTTCGGTGACAACTCCAAAGGCCACATTGAAGAAATAGGCTCCATTGGTAATAACTCTTCTATTTTCATTGAAAATGTTTTGTATGTCAACGGTCTTAAGCATAATTTGTTGAGTATTAGTCAATTGTGTGACAAGGATTTTAATGTTATATTTGATAAAAGTGGTTGCAAAATTGTAAACATTAAAACAAATCAACTAATACTCATTGGTCATCGTATAGGGAACATTTACATGGTGCATCTAGAAGACATTCATTCATCACATACATGCTTAGTTGCACATGATGAACATGACTCATGGCTTTGGCATAGAAAATTAAGACATGCTAGCATGAGTGTCTTAGAAAAATTAATTTCCCTTAATCTAGTTAGAGGTTTACCCAAACTTAAATTTTCTAATGATAAAATTTGTGATGCATGTTCAAAGGGTAAACAACATAGAACTTCTTTTAAATCCATAAATGATGTCTCTACTAGTAGATGTTTACAATTGATTCATATGGATCTTTTGTGGCCTATTAGAACAATGAGCTTGGGTGGAAAATCATATGCTTTTGTGCTTGTAGATGACTATTCTAGGTATACTTGGGTTCCATTCTTAAGTACAAAGGATGAGGCTTTAGAAAAATTCATCATATTTTCTAAAATAACTCAAAATGATCTTGAACTTAAGATTTCTCACATTAGAAGTGATCATGGAACCGAATTTCAAAATCTAGGTTTCGATGAGTTTTTAAATGAAAATGGGATTAGCCACAATTTTTCCGCACCTCGCACTCCTCAACAAAATGGGGTAGTTGAGAGTAAAAATCAAACTTTAGAAGAAATGGCTAGAACCATGCTTTGCGAAAATAATTTACCTAAATATTTTTGGGCAGAAGCCACAAATACCGCTTGCTATATTATTAACCGAGTAATGATTAGGCCAATTTTGAAGAAAACACCTTATGAGATTTTAAAATCTAAGAAGCCTAACATTAGCTATTTTCATCCTTTTGGTTGCAAGTGTTTTGTTTTGAATAATGATAAAGAAAACTTAGGTAAATTTGATGCTAAAAGTGATGAAGTTATTTTCTTAGGGTACTCTTTAAACTCTAAAGCCTATCGTGTATTTAATAAAAGAACTCTAGTTGTTGAAGAGTCAATACATGTTGTTTTCGATGATAACCTCCTTCCGAGGAAGGAATCTTGTGATGATGATGATGTAGGAATCATTGATGCCATTGATGGAGGACAAACGTCAAAGGTGGATGAGATTCCAACCAAAGATGATGATTCACAAGATCCACCTCTTGAAGCCTTGAAGGACTTGGCTCTTGAGGAAAGGGAGGTGTCTTACCCAAGGGAGTTAAACTATGTCAAAGGTGGTGAAATCTTGGGTGATCCATCCAAGGGGGTGACTACTAGATCCTCTCTCAAATTAATGAATCATGTTGCATTTCTTTCATGCATTGAGCCTAAGAATATTAAAGAAGCTTTAAAAGATGATTTTTGGATTTTGGCCATGCAAGAGGAATTAAATCAATTTGAGAGGAGTAAAGTGGGGACATTAGTTGAAAGGTCTAATGATCAATCTACTATAGGAACAAAATTAGTTTTTAGGAATAAATTAGATGAAAGTGGTAATATAGTGAGAAACAAGGCTAGGCTTGTTGCTCAAGGCTATACACAAGAAGAGGGAATTGATTTTGATGAGACTTATGCACCCGTAGCTAGAATGGAAGCTATTAGGATGTTGCTTGCATTTGCATGTTACCATAATTTCAAGCTTTTTCAAATGGATGTGAAAAGTGCCTTTTTAAATGGTTTTATAAATGAAGAGGTGTATGTTGAACAACCACCGGGTTTTAAAGATTCAAAATTTCCAAACCATGTGTTTAAACTAACAAAAGCTTTCTATGGTTTAAAACAAGCTCCTAGAGCTTGGTATGAGAGACTTTCAAATTTCTTAATTGAAAAGGGTTTTGAAAAATGAATGGTGGATACAACACTCTTCATAGAAAGATATAACAATGACATCTTAGTAGTTCAAATTTATGTTGATGATATCATTTTTGGTTCTACTAATGAGTGTTATTGTAAAGAATTTTCTAAGCTAATGCAAGGTGAGTTCGAGATGAGCATGATGGGGGAGCTCTCATTCTTTTTGGGACTACAAATCAAACAAAGGAAGGATGTCACCTTCATAAATCAAGCTAAGTACGTGAATGATATGCTCAAAAATTTTGGCTTGGAGAATGCAAAGCCTCAAGCCACTCCTATGAGTTCTTCCATAAAGCTTGACAAAGATGAAGGAGGTAAGTGTGTTGATTCTAAGCTTTATAGATCCATGATAGGTTCTTTTCTTTACCTTACCGCAAGTAGACCGGATATCATGTTTAGTGTTTGCTTGTGTGCTAGGTTTCAAGCTAGTCCTAGAGAATCACACTTAGTTTCCATTAAGAGAATTTTTAGATACCTTAGAGACACACCTACTTTAGGCCTTTGGTATCCTAAAGATTCTTCCTTTAGCCTTCATGCTTATTCGGATGCGGATTATGAGGGATGTAAGATAGATAGGAAAAGTACTTCCGGGACATGTCAATTCTTAGGTGGTATGCTCGTATCTTGGTTCTCTAAGAAACAAAATAGTGTAGCCTTATCTACCACCGAAGCGGAGTACATATCCTTAGGAGTTGTTGTGCTCAAGTCCTTTGGATGAAGCAACAACTCTTAGATTATGGTGTTGAAGTAGAAACCATACCCCTTAAGTGTGACAACACAAGTGCCATTTGTCTTACTAAGAATCCCATCCAACACTCTAGAACTAAACACATAGAAATTTGACATCATTTTATTAGAGATCATGTTTTGAAAAATGATGTTGTTATTGAATATGTTGATACCTTGAACCAATTAGCGGATATATTTACAAAACCTTTAGATAAAGAGCGTTTTTGGTCCCTTAGGAGAGAGTTAGGTCTAGCTAGCCTATCTTGACCTTTTAGGACCTCTTTGTGCTTAAAATTGCTTGATTTTGTGAAATTGCATGTTTGTGTGTTGTAACTCTTGAAAATATCCATGCCTATAGTTAGGGGGAGTATGCTTCTATTAAAATATGCTTAGAACAGTTCATTCATCATTTGCATACCTTTAGAAGATGTTAAAATCGAGCCTATGGTTGTTCTTTAGGACTAAAGATGCATTTCTGGGCATAGGGTATCGATACGGATCTACGCGTATCGATATGTGTTCTTCATTCATATTCCCAGAGTTCATTTTGCTTAAACGGGTATCGATACGATTAAACCCGTATCGATACGAGCTTAAAATCATTTCGATACGGATCTCATCCGTTTCGATACGATTCTCCAACGGGCATTTTTAAGGAAATGACGTTTCTACCCCCGTATCGATACACCCTCAGGCGTATCGATACTTGATTGCGCAAACATCTTTTAATTTGGCATTTAAAGTCTTTAACTTTTACCAAAACTAAAATTCTTCAAACCCTAAAAACCCTAGCCGTTTTTGCCTATAAAAGGGCTCTTCCTCCCTCATATTTTCACACCACAACTCAAAATCTACAAGAGTTTTTCTATCAAAGCCAAGCTTTAAGCTCCTTCTCATCTCAATTGTGCTAGATTTTTCTTCGATCTCTCAAGTTTCTATCAAGGTAAAATTTCTTTCTTTTTCTTTTTCAATTTTTTTTGTTTTGTTTTTATGATTCATCTTTTTAACAAAACTTTTGTTCTTCAAAATTTCTTTTTCTTCAAATCTTTATTTTCTTTCTCAAATTTTTTTTACCTTGGTTCTTAACTAAATTGAAGAAATCTATATGCATGATTTCTCTTTTAGATCATGGCACCAAAGGAATCGAGGAAGCGATCAAGGGTTTCTCAAATCGGTGAATCATCCACTCTTGGAGCGATTGCACGTCCGAACTACACTTCCATCTATGAACAATCCTTTGAAGGTCCCGCGAGTCTAGCATATTTTCGTCAATTCGAGAATTACAAGATTCGTGCGGAAAGGGTAATATCCATTCCCTTTCTCAACTCGGAGCGTTTCTAATTTGAATATCTTCCTTTGCTTCGACGTTGGAATTTCATGGATTTTCTATCTATTCCCGGTTTTTATTATCGTCTTTTGGTTTTGATTTTCTACACTAATGCCAAATGTGTTTCTCGCAATGGGGAAGTTGTCGCCATTAGCTCTTATCTCATGGGAAAGAAATTCATCCTTGATGTCAAATGTGTTTGTGAAGTTTTTAAATTAGAGGATGAAGGCCTTGATGATGAGGATGCTTTGGGGCATGTTCTTAGTGGCTCCGTAACCGCCCTAAATGCTCAAGATCGGATCCTCCATTTGATGGTGTCTTGGTGATTTAGGCCCTCCGGAGGAAAATATTCTACCATCCGTCAAGTGGATGATTTTTGGATCCGTTGCTTCCGTGAGCAAAAGCGCCCAAATCTTGCTCGAATCATGTTTGGGGAAATCGTCTATCTTGTGCAACATCGTCAAACCAATCTCGTCACCTCCTTTACATATGATACGACCTTAAGTTATTTCTTTATGAAAAAGGATATTGATTGCTCTTTTGACTTCCCAACTCCCCTTACCGATCCCATTGATGAGCGATCTCTTGCACGGGGAAAGTTCCATTATTTTAATGGTAATTGGGTTCGTCTTGCCGAGCTACCACCCGAGGCCGCGGTCGTATTTGAAAAACCTCAAGGAGATCAAGCTCCTCAAGCTCCACAACCCTCCATGGATGCTCTCATGACATACCTCAATGAGCAATTTATCGAGTTGCGCACGGACATGGGAAATCGTCTTACCTCCCTTGAAACAACTTTTGATACAAGGATGACGAGCATGGAGAATCACCTCACATCTCTTGAAAGTGGTCATAATTCTTTGAATATTTCCATCTCCGCTTTCCATGATGAGTGTCGCAATAGCATGAGGGACAATGATCCAATGGGAGTTGATGAAGACAACAAAGATGATGCCTAGACGTTTCTTCTTGCATCTCAGGCATATCATTTAGGATTTTCTATTTTATGCATCTTTGATTTATGTTCTTAGGACTAAGTTTGCTTTATGTTTAAACCTATGCTTTGATTTTCTGTTTTTGTTTGGATTTTTAAGTTTGATGCTATGATTAATAATATTAATGTTGCTTATTTATACCTTTGCCTATGTTTATGCACTTATCTATTGTCTCAATATTTTTGATCTAACAAAAAAGGGGAGAGAAACTAGCTCACAACACTTCAAAAATTTTGATTTCAACTCAAAAGTTACCAAGCTTATATTAAGGGGGAGTTAACTTTGTAAAGTTTTTCAAAGTGTCAAAAATTGTAAGTTTTAGTTTTGTTATATCAAAAAGGGGGAGATTGTAAAACCTATGTTTGATTTTGATATAATTAAATCTTTAAGGATCAATTTGAAAAACTTAAAATTGTTTTATAAGTCCCTTAATAAGTTTTAAATCACCAACTCTTTAAAACTGATTTGAAAAACTCAAACTCAAAATATTTTCTAAGTGTTCCAAGGCCAAACTATTGAAAAACGTCCAGGTGTATCGATACGCTTCCAGTCGTATCGATACCTTTTTACCAAAGTTGGCTACTGGAGGAACACGTATCGATACGCTCTTCACCTGTATCGATACGCCCCTTCGTAAAAGTCTAAAGAGTTTGAATGACGTACCGATACGATAAACCCTCGTATCGATACGGACTTAATGAATTTTTAAATTCAAGTCGGTTTAAATATTTTGACCGTTGGTGTATGTTGGTTGGTAACCAAATTTTAAATTGGTCGTTGACCCGTATCGATACGCCAAACCCTCGTACCGATACGGAAATCGACAGTAAGCTAAGTTGAGAAAAAGGTATCGATACGGTCTTTGCCGTTTCGATACCCCGTACCGATACGCTTACGTGCGTATCGATACCCCTTATTTATTGCACACAACGGCTCTTTCTTTTCTGAGACAGGTATCGATACGGCTCCCCGTGTACCGATATGGATAGCTACAGAAGTGAATTTATGGTGGTAAGAGAGGGTTCCAACGGCTCCATTTATGTTCCCAACCACCCAAACGGCTAGAATTAATAGAGGAGGTATAAAATGAAACACTTTGAAGGTCAGCAACAACTATTCAACATTCAAGCATCATCAAAGCAAAAATCCAAACCCTTGAGCTATTCAAAGTCAAATTTTTGTACCCAACTCTAGTGTGTTTCAAATTGTCAATTTGTATTGTGAGTTTGGGGTTGTTGAAATTGTAATTGGGTAGACAATTATCCTTTGAGAGGAAACATTTGAGTTTACCACAATCTTTCTTTGTAATTTGAGTGGATTAAGCTTTGGGTAGAAAGCTTAATCGAAATTGTAAGGTTTCCTCCTCATCCAAGAAAAGGGGACGAATTCAAGTAGTGAATTGTTTGAAAATCCTTAGTGGGAACTAAGGTAGTGGATGTAGAGTTCATTTGGAGAACTTGAACCACTATAACTACTTGTGTCAATTTTATTTTTCCCTCTTTTCTTCCCACCAAAATTTTAATTGCCAATTCACCCCCCTCTTGGCCATTTCCAAGTGTTCGATCAACTCAACATTCCATAATCATGCTTAGTTAAATTTTCTATTAGCCAAAGTCTTAAAGCGAAGCTTCAATTCACCTTGTAAGAATAAAAAAAAATACTTAACAAACTTTGTTTTACAATCTCAATTTTTCTAAAAACTTAGATCGGCAACCGACTTTTCTATTAAAATCTTTTCACTTTCATTTTATAAGTGCACGTTGATTTGATTGTTGTGGAGATTTACAGTGGGGGGGGGGGGGGGAGAATCGACGATAGTCGTGGTTTCAACTTCCTATGAACACACTTAGCGACAGTGTAACCCCCTCGTCCCGGTCTGGTCGGCTGACCGGTCCGAGTAGGCTACACGGGGAAAACCGATGTGAATCCCGTTAAGGTCCCACCTCGGTTAGCAACCCTAAAAAATTTCTTTTAATGAAATCTTGTCTAAAGGCATATTATTTCCTAAGTGATCACGACAGCGGAAAACATCAAGAAAGAAACACAACCGAACCCAAAACAACATGTCGAACAATCCATTTTACACTTACAGAGCAGCCGTATCGATACACCTGTCAAGGGTATCGATACGCCTTGACCAAGTCAACTGCCTTAAAAAAACTCAAGAAGACCGTATCGATACAGCCCTTGGGCGTATCGATAAACCCTACTCGAGTCAACATCTCACAATCAACGACACAAACCCGTATCGATACGCTCAGAGCTCGTATCGATACGCCAAAGTCTCACCAAAATCTCAGATTTCCAGTGAGCTTTGAGCGTATCGATACACCCTCGTGTATCGATACACCAAGCCAAAACTGAGTTCTAAAGGGAAAGACCGTATCGATACGGCCCTTAGGCGTATCGATACGCCCTGCACTGCAAGTCTCCAAATTTCTACAAAAGACCCTCAAACACGACTCTAGATGCATTTTAAGACTCCCCTATTCACATTCAAGCATTCATACAACATTCCACACCCAAGAACTAGCATGGAGAGAAATTTAGAGGAATGATAGGCATTTACCACATGGCATACACATAAAGGATAGATATGCATATCAAGGCATACTTACACGCTTAGAAAGCCAAAAAGGCACATGTCTTCACATATAAGGTTTACATGCTCAACCAAAAGCAACTTAAATATCCATGGCATGACCTCTCAACACAAGTGTACAACAAGACATAACATGGTTTACAAATCCAAGCATAACATGAACAACAATCAACATCTATGAGTCATACAACGCTCATACAAACATATAGCAGCCCCATTGCTAAACTACTACTTTATTTACTAAACCATACTTGAGCAACTACAAAGCTTGGAATTCCCCTTCGCATTGCTCCTTGCTAACTCCACGCTACTGATCTGCATTGTCGAAAATGAGAGCGTAAGCTAGAAGCTTAGTGAGGATGCTCAAAAACAAAAACAACAACAATGCAGGGTTCAAGTATATAATCTTTACATCACACACAACATGCATAGGCATCAACATAGCAAACTAGCTAGCATCACAAGAGTTAATAACATGGCATCTTACTCCATATTAAGCTCAACAAGATAAAAGCAAATATCTCAACATCATAACCACAAGAGCAAGTACATTGGCCACTATTAGTTTACTCGGATATGCGGATTTACTCTCAGCAACCACATTATCTCGGTGGGATTACACTCATCACCGGACCTCGCATAAATGGGATTCCACTCATCACCACATGCCCTACGGAAGGGATTCCACTCATCATCACGTATAATATAAATAATTTCTGGTGGAATATTACATCACCGTACTCCTCCTTGATGACTTAACGCCACCAAGGCCACGCGCGAATTTGACTCAACCGTGTGCCCACTAATCTTAATGATCGATCATTTATACTCGGTAAGTTAACTAGTGCCAATTACTTTTAAACCATATCACAACAACCATCATTTAAAACACACATTCATCATCACACACATTAATGTAAATACATTCATAACCAAATCATGCTTCACAGGAATAGAATAGGCATAAACAATTTAAGCTATAAACACACAAGAAGTTAAACTGCCAATTTAACTCCTATCTAGGGATGGCCTACTAAGCACATCCCTAAACCTCCACTACACACACTTGAACTATTTTAAAACAAATATGAAAGTTTCACTCACCACCCTTCCTTAGCAAACCAAGCAAAGCTACTTAAGCCTCAAAATTCCCGGATTTGATCCTGAACCTTCTTCGATGTTTCCTCTTGCTTCTAACCAATCAAAAGAAAAGTATTACTCAACCGATTCAATGCTAAACTCAGCCACAAACCGACTCACAATCACAAGCCAAAACTTCACAATTTCAAACCTAAACTAACCCAAAACTCACATTTTCGTGCTCCCCAAATACCCAGCTGAAATTCACCATTTCCAACACCCAAATGATATCTAAAGGCTTCCAAACCACCTTCCTAACAACCCTATACCATCAGCCCTTCAACCCAACACAAAAGCACACCAAAAATTCATGTTTTGACACTTTGAAAAAATGCCCCAAAGACCCACTTCGGGATTTTTCCCAAAATCCTTCCATTTTGAGATATTAGGTGTATTTAAGTGAGATTAAATCAAAACCTAACTCAACAAACCAAAAAAATGGAAAACCTATTAAAAATCCATACTTTCATCAAACTCGAAAAACACAAATGGTGATGGTTTTGAAATCTAAGACCATGAAAAGGCTTGAAATGAAAAGGAGAACTCAAATATGATATTACCTTGAGAAAATCCCTTGAAATGTTGAAGTACCTCAATGGAATAGTAGATTTGGGGTTTAGAGAGGTTTTCACGTTGGAAACCAAATGAAGAAGAAGATGACCCCTTTTTTGTTGTTCTTTCTTTTTAATTCAAAAGTTGTCTTCCTTTGTTTTTAACTTAATTACAAAATTGCCATCCCTTAAATTTTAATATCATTTAAATCAAAACCAAGGTCTAATTTAATTAAGCCGATTTTGACGACTCAAACCCAACACACCCACCAAACTCCTAACCCCAAAACACGGGTGTTACAACTCTCTCCTGGTTAAGGAATTTCGTCCCTGAAATTACCTGACTGAAAGAGATTGGGAAACTGTCTTTCCATATCCTCCTTCCTCTCCCAAGTGGCCTCGTCCACCCCTCAACGTTGCCACCGCACTTTTACTATCTCAATTGATCTACCCCGCAACACCTTACTGTCAGAAGCTAAGATCTCAGCTGGTTCTTCTTCATAAGTCAAATCCGGATTCAATTCAATCTCTTCTACGGGCATAACATAGATGGATCTGACCTATACTTACAGAGCATCGAAACATGAAACACATCGTGTATCTTCTCTAGCTCGGATGGCAAACGCAACTGATAAGCAACTGGGCCAACCCTCTTCACAATCTTATACGGTTCTATGTACCTCGGACTCAACTTCCCTTTTCGGCCAAATCTCATTACTTTCTTCCACGGAGACACTTTTAGGAACACCTTCTCACCTACTGAAAACTCAACTTCCTTCCTCTTCAAGTCGGCATAGGACTTCTGCCTATTCGAAGCAGCCTTCAAGCGATCGCAAATCAATTTCACTTTATCGGTTGTCCCCTTAAGCAAATCTAGCATAGGTAACAACTTCTGTCCCACTTCAGCCCAACAAACTGGAGTTCTACACTTTCTATTATACAAGGCCTCATACGGAGCCATCTGAATGCTCGACTGAAAGCTATTACTTTAAGCAAACTCAACCAGAGGAAAGTGCTTCTCCCATGTACCCTGAAAATCAATGATGCAACAACGCAACATATCCTCTAAAATCTGTATAACCCTCTCTGACTGACCATCTGTCTGAGGATGATAAGACGTACTGAAATTCAAACGGGTACCCAAAGCTATATGCAGACACTCCCAAAATCGAGTTGTAAACCTCAGATCTCTATCGGACACAATAGACTTCAGCACACCATACAGTCTAACAATCTCACCAATGTACAGATCGGCCAATCTATCTAATGTATAAGTCGTATTGACTGCCAAGAAGTGAGCACACTTCGTGAAACGATCTACTATAACCCAAACTGAGTTCTTCTTTGTAGGAGTCAAAGGCAAGCTCGAAACAAAATCCATAGTGATATTCTCCCATTTCCATTCTAGAATTCTCAACGGTTGCAACAAACCTGAGGGAACCTGATGTTTCGCCTTCACTCTCTGACATACCATACACTTACTCACGAAGTTGGCTACATCTCTCTTCAAACCAACCCAAAAGTACTCACTCTTCAAATCTCGGTACATCTTCGTACTTCTAGGGTGCATAGCAAACAGACTACTGTGCGCTTCAGTCAAGATCATACGTCTCAAGTCACTGTCTTCTGGCACAACTATCCTATTTCTGAAACACAAGACCCCATCAGTATTGAAACTGTAGTCTGAAGGTCTACCCTCGGCTATGTCTTGCACGTGAGGTGCCAAAGATCTATCTAAGAGCTGCTTCTCCCTAATCAACTGACCTAGAGTAGGTCTAACCTGAAGCTCGGCCACCAAGCCACCATCTCCGGACAAGCTCAATCTAGCAAACATGGCTCTCAAATCTACATCTACCTTTCTACTCAAAGCATTGGCCACTACACTGACCTTATGTAACCCCCTTAACCCGGCCTAGACGGTTGACCCGAATTAAGAAAGTCACACGGGGAAAACCAAAGTCAACCCGAAAGTCAACCTTGATTAACGACCCTTTTTTTTCTTTTTAATCTTGTCTAGATGCACATTAGTCCTATTTGTGACCACACAAACAACATACTCAAAGATCACAAACATCAGAGATCAAACAGGGACCTAATTGAACAAATTACAACTTTAGGGACCAAATTGTAATTTCTGATAATTAAAAGGACTTAACCCAAATTAAAGTTTCCAACTTGAAATTAATCAGGTTTCATGCTTCTCTGTGAAATTTCAGCTCAAAAGGACCTCCCAAGCTCATGCAATTGAACAAACAAGATTCAGGACCAAAATGTAAACAATTCAAAACATATAACTGCCCATGTCAGCCCCCAACGGTCGACCGTTCCGAAACAGGTAGACCCTGTTTCGAAACACGGGCCGTTCCGAAACGGGTTCCGAAACATGGCCTTGGCAGAGACCAAACCGTTTCGAAACGGTGCATACCGTTTCGGACGCCTGGGTTCATGTAAGGCACCTGTTCCGAAACGGTGCACACTATTCCGAAACGCCTGCACAGATTGCAGCAAACAAGCATACCAAAACATGCAATTGATCATTCAAACATGCTCCAAATGCTACCAAACTTTACCAGCATGCAATTCAACATATATATGACTTATAGGAATCATCAAAACAACAATCTAACATCATATGCAAAAAGCCCCAATTCAATAGACATGCTTCCTACACAAGCTAGCTATTCAAAACACCAAACTTCCAAAACAAGCATGCAATGATCCAATCCAAAAACCAGCATTCAAAACAACATTCAACACTACTTAGGGAGTCCCAAACACCTCCCAAAACATACACTTTGGTCCCCCATTGCCAAATCACCCAAAAGCTAAATGTTTAACAAAAACCTTCCATACATTGAGCTTTACTTGAACTTGAACTCTTGCCCTTCTTGCTGCCCTTCAAGATACTCTAATGCTCTGCATTATTGAATTAAGAAAACGTAGAGAGCGTAAGCAAAAGCTTAGTGAGGAAAGCTCTTAAAAACCATTCAATAATGCAATTCAAAACATTTACAAAACATGCTTTAAATCAACCTTTGCACATGCTCAAAAGCATACTTAAAACAAGCAATCTCATTCTTCAACATAAACATTAAAACAAGCATCTCATGCTTCACGATATACTTAACATGTCATATTGGCTCAAGTGATACATTTCATTTCTTAAAACAAGTTCATCAACTTCCCAAGGACTTTTAAACACCTTGGCCCCAAGGACTTTTAAACACCTTGGCCATGGACTTTTAAACACCATGAATGAGGACCACACAAGGACTTTTAACCACCTTTGTGTCCAATGCTTGAATCACCCCAAGGACTTTTAAACACCTTGGCCCCAAGGACTTTTAAACACCTTGGCCCCATGGACTTTTAAACACCATGGCCCCATTGACTTTTAAACACCATGGAAGGATCACCTAAGGACTTTTAACCACCTTAGTGTCCGCAACAAGACTCATCCAAGGACTTTTAACCACCTTGATGATCTTAAGTAACAAGGCTCACTCAAGGACTTTTAACCACCTTAGTGACCTTAATCTTTTCAAAACATCACTTGCCAATATACATCATATTCATCATTTAATCCACTGTTTTAAAGCATTAAACCAAGCCATTTTCATCATGCATTTCAAAGCATCAAACCACATTATTTCAATGTATAAAAGCAAGGTACTCCTACCTAGAGCTACCTTCAACATATGGCTTACATCATCAGCAAAAACCATGCTAAAACATGCTTTCAAAACAGTAATTAAAACATGCAAATCATCATTT
The DNA here is from genome assembly GCA_958450335.1 of Hibiscus tridactylites. Taxonomy (NCBI): domain Eukaryota; kingdom Viridiplantae; phylum Streptophyta; class Magnoliopsida; order Malvales; family Malvaceae; genus Hibiscus; species Hibiscus tridactylites. The sequence continues at coordinate 68,019,531 of OY288266.1, read as the reverse complement.
TGCATCACATCAAAAACATGGCCACCACTAGAGAGAAAATCCGAAAACTTACACTTGAGCTTAGCAAAGTTGTTTAGACTTAACTAAGCTCCCAAAACCTTCAAACCTTGGTTTTAAAAGCTGAAATCCAATTTCCACAAACTCACTCATCGATTTCCACTTTGCTTCAAGCCAAAGCACCAAATCAAGCTTCCGGATCAACCAATCTTGGATCCAAAGATGCCTCCCTTGTTTCAACACATCAAAGCAGAGGATTAATGCATCATCATGCATTAATTGCTTCAATGAAAGCACCTAAACTCGCTGCTCTCATCCAACCTCCATTTTCGGCCACCAAACACAACCGAAAATGCATCCAAACCACTTCTAAACAAAGCCCAGCCATAAACCAGCAAAACCTCACTTCCATTAACATCATATAACATCTAAAAACAACCTATTAACAACCTTATACCTCCAGCAACATCAGATCACCAAGATCACCTCAAAAACTACCTTGAAACACAAGCTAAACTTAGGAAACTCAACCTATCCGGGATTGCATCAATCAAGACTCAATTCCTTATCAATTTAGAGATCATTTAACATCAAAAACACCTCTCAAAACACAGATTACTCAGATCTAACGAAAATCATCAAAAATCATCAAAATCTTGCATAATAAGCCAAGATCCATTTCAACACTTTAAAACCTTTAATTAAACATCAATTAAGGATTGAAAACTTAGGAATTTCAGTAAAGAACTGATAGTTTAGAGGAGAAGGACGTTCTTACCTCCAAACTTGTGTTTCTCCACTTTTTGGAATGAAAAACCTTGATGAATCAAGAAGCAATTGAAGATGTTTTGAAGATATGTTGATTTGGAATCAAAAGAGAGTTAAAAGGAGAGATTTAGGTGAGAAAATCAGAAACAATTCTCTGGAAATGTGGTGTTTGGGTTGAGAGAAAATGAGAGAAAGAAAATTGAGAAGTTAGTTAAGAAATTAGCCAAATGGCTTTTCCCTCCTTTTTGATATACTTTAAAATCAGAATTTAACTCAAAATATCTTAGAAAAATCTGGAGAAACCACTTTTGGATTAATAGCTCCTTAAAGATTCAAAGTTCCAACCCTTTATAAAACAGCCACCAAACTTGCAAAAATTACATTTTGGTCACTAGCCAAAATGTCACACTTCCAAAACTCATTTTCCAAAATTGATTTCACAGTTCACTAAATTATATTAAAAGATGATTTTAGAATATTTTTCCATATTTTTAATGCAACCCGAACTAGGCTTTCCTAATTTAACCTCTTAAGATTCGAACAGCACTTTGACCAATCGGTCAACGCCCAAAACTCCTAAGCCCAAAACCGGGGCGTTACAACTCTCCCCCCCTTAAGAAATTTCGTCCTCGAAATTTACCTGAAGGAAAGAGATAAGGAAACTGCTTCAGCATGTCTTCCTTCCGCTCCCACGTGGCTTCCTCAACACCTCGATGCTTCCACAGCACCTTCACCAACTCAATGGTCTTGCCACGAAGCACCTTGCAATCCGAATCCAGAACCTTCACCGGTTCCTCATCATAGGTCAAATCCGGATTCAAAACCACATCCTCCACAGGCATCACATGCGAAGGATCAGATCTATACTTCCGGAGCATAGAAACATGGAACACATCATGAATCTTCTCCAACTCCTGAGGTAATCTCAGCCGATACGCAACAGGACCCACACGCTCAACCACCTCATATGGTCCAATGTACCGAGGGCTCAACTTACCCTTCCGGCCAAACCTCATCACCTTCTTCCAAGGCGAAACCTTCAAGAACACACGGTCACCCACGGCATACTCTATCTCCTTACGCTTCAAATCCGCGTAAGACTTTTGCCGATCAGAGGCAGCCTTCAACCTTTCACAAATGAGCTTCACCTTCTCGGTGGTCCCTTTCAACAAAGCAGGCATCGAAACCAACTTTTGACCAGTTTCAGCCCAACAAAGAGGAGTCCTACACCTCCTCCCATACAGAGCCTCATAAGGTGCCATCTGTATACTCGCCTGATAACTATTGTTATAAGCAAACTCAACCAAAGGCAGATGCTTCTCCCAAGAACCTTGGAACTCAATCACGCAGCATCTCAACATATCCTCCAAAATCTGGATAACCCGCTCAGACTGACCATCCGACTGAGGATGATAGGATGTACTGAAATGCAACCTTGTACCCAAAGCATGATGCAAACACTGCCAAAAACGCGATGTGAACCTCGGATCCCTATCCGACACAATCGACTTAGGCACACCATGCAACCTCACTATCTCAGCAATGTACAGCTCTGCCAGCTTATCCAAAGAGAACGTAGTATGCACAGGCAAGAAATGCGCACACTTCGTCAAGCGATCCACAATCACCCAAACAGAATTCTTCTTTGATGGAGACAAAGGCAAACCAGATACAAAATCCATGGTAACCCTCTCCCACTTCCATTCAGGGATTTTCAACGGTTGCAACAAACCAGAAGGAACCTGATGTTCAGCCTTAACTCGCTGACACACCAAACACTTGCTCACAAACTCTGCAACATCATTCTTCAAACCTACCCAATAGTACTCATCACGAAGATCACGATACATCTTAGTACTACCAGGGTGCATAGCAAAAGGACTACTATGACCTTCAGTCAGAATAGCACGCCTCAACTCAACATCAGCAGGCACTACTATCCGACTACCAAAACACAGCACACCATCCTCATTAAAGCAGAAATCCGAAGGTCTACCCTCCGTGATATCCTGAACATGAGACTCCAAGGAATCATCCAACAACTGCTTTTCCTTGATCAACTGAACCAAAGATGGTTTCACTTGCAACTCAGCAACAAGACCACCATCTCGCGATATGCTCAAGCTAGCAAACATAGCTCTCAGCTCAACAGCTACCTTTCTACTCAAGGCATCCGCAACAACATTAGCTTTACCAGGATGATACTCAATCGTCAGATCATAATCCTTGAGCAACTCCAACCAACGCCGCTTTCTAAGATTCAACTCCTTCTGAGACATCAGATACCTCAAACTCTTGTGATCCGTGTACACAGTACACTTCTCACCATACAGATAATGTCTCCAGATCTTCAGAGCAAAAACCACCGCAGCCAGCTCAATATCATGCGTAGGATAGTTGCGCTCATGCACCTTCAACTGCCGCGACGCATAAGCCACAACCTTACCCTCTTGCATCAGCACACATCCCAAACCAACATAGGATGCATCACTATAGACCACAAACTCTTTCCCTGATTCAGGCTGAATCAAGATAGGAGCTTGAGTCAAAGCGGCCTTCAGCTTCTCAAAAGCTTGCTGTCTCGCTTCCGTCCACTCATACTTAACATCCTTCTGCAACAGCTTCGTCAAAGGAGCAGCAATCTTGGAAAAACCATCCACAAACCTCCGGTAGTATCCCGCCAAACCAAGGAAACTACGAACCTCATGAACAGACTTAGGAACTTTCCAGTTCATCACCGCTTCAATCTTCTGAGGATCAACACGAATCCCCTCAGCTGAGACCACATGCCCAAGAAACACCACCTCCTTAAGCCAAAACTCACACTTGCTCAACTTAGCATAAAGCTGATTCTCCAACAAAGCTTGCAGCACAACCCTCAAATGCTCTTCGTGCTCCTCCTCAGTACGCGAGTACACGAGGATATCATCAATGAACACCACAACGAACTTGTCCAGGTATTAATGAAAAACACGATTCATCATGTCCATGAAAGCAGCAGGAGCATTTGTCAAACCAAACGGCATCACCAGGAACTCATAATGCCCATACCTTGTCCTGAAAGCTGTCTTAGGCACATCCACATCCTTCACCTTCAACTGATAATACCCTGACCTCAAGTCAATCTTAGAGAACACAGCAGCTCCCCGAAATTGATCAAAGAGATCATCAATCCTCGGCAAAGGATACCGATTCTTGATAGTCAACTTGTTCAGCTGACGGTAATCAATGCACATCCTCATCGTGCCATCTTTCTTCTTCACAAACAAGACAGGATCACCCCAAGGCGACACACTTGGCCGGATGAAACCACGATCTAGCAGCTCTTGCAACTGCGTCTTCAGCTCCTTAGGTGCCATTCTATAGGGAGAAATGGACACAGGAGTTGTATTCTCATACAGCTCAATTCCAAACTCCACCTCGCGATTAGGAGGTAAACCAGGCAACTCTTCAGGAAAAACACCAGGAAACTCCTTCACAACCTTGATATCTTGCACCCTCAACTCCTTAGAGCTAGGATTCATCACAAAAGCTAGGTAAGCTTCGCAACCCTGCCTCAGCATCCTACTCGCCTCCAAGGTAGACACCACATTAGCAAGAAACTTCACATTCTCGCCAACTACAACAACCTCATAATCATCCGCAAGCTTAAGCGAAACACGCTTATTCTCACAATCCACAACAGCACGATGCTCAGCAAGCCAATCCATACCAAGGATCACATCAAAACCATAAAAAGGCAACTCCATAAGATCAACATGAAAGACATGTTCTTGAACAACCAAGGGACACCTTCTATAAAGCTTTCGAGTCACAACAGTTTCACCAAAAGAACTAGTGACACGAACACCAACATCCAAAGACTCAACAGGCAAACCAAGCAATTCAGCATGCTCACGCAAAATGTATGAATGCGTAGATCCAGAATCAATTAAAGAAAGCAATGACAAGGATTGCAAAGTAAAGGTACCTGCAATCACATCAGCATCATTCCTTCCCTCGCGCTGAGCATACACCCTAGCTTGGCCTCCACCCTCAGGCTGAATAGCCACAACATGAGCTACTCCGCGACCACCTTCCTCTCTCCTCTGGAAATTACCACGGCCGCGCCCACGACCTCTCTACGGTGCAACAACAGGAGCACGATCTTGGCCACCAGCCAACCTCGGACAATCTCGCCTTAGATGGTCAACAGAACCACAGTTCCAACATCCATTCCCAGCTGCCGCAACAGGAGCTTGCACCTCCCTCACAGCACGAGGACAGTCACGCTTCATGTGACCACGCGAACCACAGATCCAGCAAGCACTAGGATCAGCTCTAGCAAAACCACCTCTAGCAGGTGCACCACCACCTCTCTTGGCTGAGGACTGATACTTCTGATCACGTCCCCTCTTGTTCCGTCCACCTCCGGAACTATACTCAGCAGCTCTCTTGCCAGAACTTGCTCCAGCACCTTTCGCAGCTAAACCCAAGTTCATCTCAATGTCCTTGGATCGACCAACCAACACATCAAAATCATTGTACTCAGCAGCCAACATGTAGGTCTTTACTTCCGTCACCAAGCCATAACGGAACCTTTCACACCTCTCTCGCTCATCAGGTATCAGCTCCGGTGCATACTGACTGAGCTGTACAAACTGCACTTCATACTCAGCCACACTCATGCTCCCTTGGGTAAGAGACATGAATTCACGCTTTTTCTCATCAAGATATCTCACTCCAAGATATCTCCTCTTGAACGCATTCTGAAAGAATGTCCAAGTAACATCAACTTCAACCATCCCAGCTATGGTGGTCGTCCACCACGTATACGCATCGTCCTGCAGCAAGGACACAACACAGCCCAACTTTTGCACATCCGTGCAGCTCATCTGACCCAAGATACGCTTGGTACTCTCTAGCCAAGCTTCCGAACTCTCAGCGGACATACCTCTGAACTCAGTCCCACCAAGACTGCGCAGACGCTCCAAGGGTAGTCTAACTCCAGCATCTCCCTGATGCCCAGCTCCTTGAGCTCCAGCTACTGCTGCTCGAAAGGCACCCGCAATAGCTTGTACCAGCATAGACATATCAGGCATAGCTTGCCCCTGACCAACCTCTGGTCCAGCAGCTCCAGCACCAGCTGCAGCTTCAGCTCGCTCACCTCCAGCACCACCACCAGGCGGAGGAGGGGGTAACACTGCACTACCCGTATTCTCTTCATTCTCATTCTCATTGGGAGCCGTAGCTCGCACACTACCTCTTAACTCTCTACGTGGTGCCATACTTTTACCATGCAATCACAATGCAAAATAAAACAAGTCAGGCCCAGCAAGGTAAGCAATCCAAGTATTCAAGCTCAATTTCATTCAAAATCAACATCATTTCATTAGCTTTTGTTTGGTAATGGGTACCCTCAACATACAACATCACAACATACATCTCAATTGCATCAACATCACAAGCCACTGAACATGCTTTCAAACAACAAGCATACAAGCCAAACATACTTCAATCATGCATACATTCATTCCCAATTACTCGCAAACTCAGCTCTGATACCACCAAATGTAACCCCCTTAACCCGGCCTAGACGGTTGACCCGAATTAAGAAAGTCACACGGGGAAAACCAAAGTCAACCCGAAAGTCAACCTTGATTAACGACCCTTTTTTTCTTTTTAATCTTGTCTAGATGCACATTAGTCCTATTTGTGATCACACAAACATCATACTCAAAGATCACAAACATCAGAGATCAAACAGGGACCCAATTGAACAAATTACAACTTTAGGGACCAAATTGTAATTTCTGATAATTAAAAGGACTTAACCCAAATTAAAGTTACCAACTTGAAATTAATCAGGTTCCATGCTTCTCTGTGAAATTTCAGCTCAAAAGGACCTCCCAAGCTCATGCAATTGAACAAACAAGATTCAGGACCAAAACGTAAACAATTCAAAACATATAACTGCCCATGTCAGCCCCCAACGGTCGACCGTTCCGAAACAGGTAGACCCTGTTCCGAAACACGGGCCGTTCCGAAACGGGTTCCGAAACATGGCCTTGGCAGAGACCAAACCGTTTCGAAACGGTGCATACCGTTTCGGACGCTTGGGTTCATGTAAGGCACCTGTTCCGAAACGGTGCACACTGTTCCGAAACGCCTGCACAGATTGCAGCAAACAAGCATACCAAAACATGCAATTGATCATTCAAACATGCTCCAAATGCTACCAAACTTTACCAGCATGCAATTCAACATATATATGACTTATAGGAATCATCAAAACAACAATCTAACATCATATGCAAAAAGCCCCAATTCAATAGACATGCTTCCTACACAAGCTAGCTATTCAAAACACCAAACTTCCAAAACAAGCATGCAATGATCCAATCCAAAAACCAGCATTCAAAACAACATTCAACACTACTTAGCGAGTCCCAAACACCTCCCAAAACATACACTTTGGTCCCCCATTGCCAAATCACCCAAAAGCTAAATGTTTAACAAAAACCTTCCATACATTGAGCTTTACTTGAACTTGAACTCTTGCCCTTCTTGCTGCCCTTCAAGATACTCTAATGCTCTGCATTATTGAATTAAGAAAACGTAGAAAGCGTAAGCAAAAGCTTAGTGAGGAAAGCTCTTAAAAACCATTCAATAATGCAATTCAAAACATTTACAAAACATGCTTTAAATCAACCTTTGCACATGCTCAAAAGCATACTTAAAATAAGCAATCTCATGCTTCAACATAAACATTAAAACAAGCATCTCATGCTTCACGATATACTTAACATGTCATATTGGCTCAAGTGATACATTTCATTTCTTAAAACAAGTTCATCAACTTCCCAAGGACTTTTAAACACCTTGGCCCCAAGGACTTTTAAACACCTTGGCCATGGACTTTTAAACACCATGAATGAGGACCACACAAGGACTTTTAACCACCTTTGTGTCCAATGCTTGAATCACCCCAAGGACTTTTAAACACCTTGGCCCCAAGGACTTTTAAACACCTTGGCCCCATGGACTTTTAAACACCATGGCCTCATGGACTTTTAAACACCATGGAAGGATCACCTAAGGACTTTTAACCACCTTAGTGTCCGCAACAAGACTCATCCAAGGACTTTTAACCACCTTGATGATCTTAAGTAACAAGGCTCACTCAAGGACTTTTAACCACCTTAGTGACCTTAATCTTTTCAAAACATCACTTGACAATGTACATCATATTCATCATTTAATCCACTGTTTTAAAGCATTAAACCAAGCCATTTTCATCATGCATTTCAAAGCATCAAACCACATTATTTCAATGTATAAAAGCAAGGTACTCCTACCTAGAGCTACCTTCAACATATGGCTTACATCATCAGCAAAAACCATGCTAAAACATGCTTTCAAAACAGTAATTAAAACATGCAAATCATCATTTTGCATCACATCAAAAACATGGCCACCACTAGAGAGAAAATCCGAAAACTTACACTTGAGCTTAGCAAAGTTGTTTAGACTTAAACTAAGCTCCCAAAACCTTCAAACCTTGGTTTTAAAAGCTGAAATCCAATTTCCACAAACTCACTCACCGATTTCCACTTTGCTTCAAGCCAAAGCACCAAATCAAGCTTCCGGATCAACCAATCTTGGATCCAAAGATGCCTCCCCTGTTTCAACACATCAAAGCAGAGGATTAATGCATCATCATGCATTAATTGCTTCAATGAAAGCACCTAAACTCGCTGCTCTCATCCAACCTCCATTTTCGGCCACCAAACACAACCGAAAATGCATCCAAACCACTTCTAAACAAAGCCCAGCCATAAACCAGCAAAACCTCACTTCCATTAACATCATATAACATCTAAAAACAACCTATTAACAACCTTATACCTCCAGCAACATCAGATCACCAAGATCACCTCAAAAACTACCTTGAAACACAAGCTAAACTTAGGAAACTCAACCTATCCGGGATTGCATCAATCAAGACTCAATTCCTTATCAATTTAGAGATCATTTAACATCAAAACACCTCTCAAAACACAGATTACTCAGATCTAACGAAAATCATCAAAAATCATCAAAATCTTGCATAATAAGCCAAGATCCATTTCAACACTTTAAAACCTTTAATTAAACATCAATTAAGGATTGAAAACTTAGGAATTTCAGTAAAGAACTGATAGTTTAGAGGAGAAGGACGTTCTTACCTCCAAACTTGTGTTTCTCCACTTTTTGGAATGAAAAACCTTGATGAATCAAGAAGCAATTGAAGAGGTTTTGAAGATATGTTGATTAGGAATCAAAAGAGAGTTAAAAGGAGAGATTTAGGTGAGAAAATCAGAAACAATTCTCTGGAAATGTGGTGTTTGGGTTGAGAGAAAATGAGAGAAAGAAAATTGAGAAGTTAGTTAAGAAATTAGCCAAATGGCTTTTCCCTCCTTTTTGATATACTTTAAAATCAGAATTATAACTCAAAATATCTTAGAAAAATCTGGAGAAACCACTTTTGGATTAATAGCTCCTTAAAGATTCAAAGTTCCAACCCTTTATAAAACAGCCACCAAACTTGCAAAAATTACATTTTGGTCACTAGCCAAAATGTCACACTTCCAAAACTCATTTTCCAAAATTGATTTCACAGTTCACTAAATTATATTAAAAGATGATTTTAGAATATTTTTCCATATTTTTAATGCAACCCGAACTAGGCTTTCCTAATTTAACCTCTTAAGATTCGAACAACACTTTGACCAACCGGTCAACGCCCAAAACTCCTAAGCCCAAAACTGGGGCGTTACACCTTACCCGTATGATACTCAATCGTAAGATCATAGTCCTTTAGCAACTCTAACCACCTACGCTGTCTGAGATTCAAATCTCGCTGAGTCATGATGTACTTCAAACTCTTGTGATCTGTGTACACTGTTCACTTCTCACCGCACAAATAATGTGTTGAGAAATATTTTGATATAACAATTATGTGAAAAATGTTTTGGACTTGTTTAAAGATTTGAAAAATAATTCAAAAGTCCTTAAAACTTGAAAAATATGTTTAAAATATTTTTGACTTTGCACCTATATCGAATATACATTTTAAAGTCAAAAATTAGCCAAAATTGTGTTTTTAAGTGGAAGTTTCGAAACCTTCCCTACAAGGTTTCGAAACCTCTCTAGGCAGTAAGCTATTGTTTTTGAAACCTTAACAAAGGTTTCCAAACCTCTATTAAGGTTTGGAAACCTTGGCACAAAGGTTTCGAAACCTCTATGAAGGTTTGGAAACCTTGGCACAAAGGTTTCGAAACCTCTATGAAGGTTTCGAAACTTTGGCCCTGTAACGGCCATAAACGACTAGTTTTTTTACAAATCCCTTCTTAAGGTTTCGAAACCTCTTCAATGGTTTCGAAACCATTGTGCAGGTGAGCATTTAAAGCTCGACTTTAATGGCTTCCAACGGCTCCAAAACATCTCCAACGACCATAAACGACTAGAATATCATTCCACACTATAAAAGCAACCTTGGGACACTTGAAGATGGTTAGAGACAATATCAAGCTTCATGATGAAGAGAAATAGCATTTAAGTCTTTATTCTTCATTTCTCTTGTATATATTGTATAAAGAGTGTTTTTCATTGTTTTATTCTTTACACTCTTGTGAGCTTAATTCTTGTAAACACCCACCTTGTGAGGCTTTCATTGTTTACACAAATTACCTTGTAAAAGGGAGAGGTTCTAGTTTAGCCTTGAGAGAAAAACTAGAGTGGTTCTATCTTAGCCATTGAAAAGATAGGGTTGTAAGGTTATCTCTTTGGCCTCAAAAGGAAGAATTCATATTAGTGAATTGGAAAATCCTTAGTGGTGTGCTAAGGTAGTGGATGTAGACTTTGGTTAGAAAGTCGAACCACTCTAAAATCATCGTGCAAATTGTCTATCATTTTTATCGGTTTTAGCCAATTCCTTCGGGAGTTCAATTCAACCCTCTTGACGGTTTTAGAAGATCGATTCGAGCGTGATACAAGCTCAACAATTGGTATCAGAGCCTCGTCTCCATCGAAGGACTAACATCCGGGAGTAAAGATCCAACGCTCGTAGTCCACCGTTCAATAAAATGGCAAGCGGTTCTACAATGATTTCATTTGAAGAAGGCCGCTCTATCATGTGTCCTCCTCTCTTCAAAGGAGAAGGTTACTTCCAATGGAGCAACATCATGAAATATTTCATCCAAGGCTTCAACCTCGACATTTGGATGATTATCAAAGATGGACATTCGGAAGCTCCTAAGAAGAAAAAGAAAGTGAGTGCCAAAGACACAAAGAAGGACCATCTCAATGCAAAGGCTATGCATATTCTTCTTTGTGCCCTAAGTGAAGAGATTTCCAAGAAAATCTCCCCATCTAAAAGTGCCAAAGAAATTTGGGAGAAGCTTGAGAAATTCTATGGGAAAGAAGAGAAGAAAGATGATGCTTCATCATGTGCAATCCTCCTCTCAACACCAAAGGTGGATGGTGTTATGGCTCTCGATGAGCCCAAGGTATCTTCTAACTCAAATGAATTAAATTCATATTCTTTTAATGAGTTACAAGATGCATTTGATGAATTATTTTTGGAATTTGAGACCATGAATTCCAAATTTAAGAAAATGATTTCTAAACTTGAATTTGAAAATGATTTTCTTTTGAAAACAAAATTGGATTTTGAAAAAGAAAATGATATTTTGAAAAATGATTTAGAGTTTTCAAAAACAAGCAATGAAATTTTAGAAAAAGAAAATCTTGATTTGAAAGTTAAGCTTGAAAGCTTAGCAAAAGAAAAAGAAATTATTTTTAATAATTCATCTCATCCCATAATGACAAAATGCTCACATTGTCATTATCATGGTCATTCCTTGCATACTTGTCCTATAAAGAAGAAAAAATATTATAGGATTAGACAAGTATGGGTTCCTAAGGGAACTAGAGACATTGAGATTAATTTTAATGGATCCAAAGCAATTTGGATACCAAAATCCAAGTAAGTGTCTCTTGTAGGTGTGTTGGAGCAAAGGCAAGAAAAGCAAGAATCTCATATGCTCTAGTCACACAAGTGAAGAAGATGGGTAACCTCTAATCTTAATGTATTTGATTTTAAATCATTCGGTTGCCTATGTTGATGATAAATGTTCATGCATCTTTGCTTATTTATATTTATAAGTGCATGGCATTTTATGATTCTTTATGCATATGTATCATATTGTTTTATTCATATGTTTGCATAAAGTTTTAAAGTCTTGGATAAATTGAATTTCATGTGTTTTAAATTTATTTGATTCAATGGTGAAATTCAATCTCTTAAGTGTCAAGTTTTTTGCTAAAAATTTAATGGAATGCTTTAGTAAGGGGAAGTTTTATTTTTCAATTTTTTTTGTACTTATTTTTTTTTAACTTACTCTCCATTGTTATTATGTACTATAAAGATTTGAATTATTTTTGATATAACAAAAAGGGGGAGAAATAAGTGAAAAATTAAGGGGGAGCTTTTGTCAAAAACAAATTTTCAAAGAAGTTTTGTTATATCAAAAAGGGGGAGATTGTTGAGAAATATTTTGATATAACAATTATGTGAAAAATGTTTTGGACTTGTTTAAAGATTTCAAAAATAATTCAAAAGTCCTTAAAACTTGAAAAATATGTTTAAAATATTTTTGACTTTGCACCTATATCGAATATACATTTTAAAGTCAAAAATTAGCCAAAATTGTGTTTTTAAGTGGAAGTTTTGAAACCTTCCCTACAAGGTTTCGAAACCTCTCTAGGCAGTAAGCTATTGTTTTTGAAACCTTAACAAAGGTTTCCAAACCTCTATTAAGGTTTGGAAACCTTGACACAAAGGTTTCGAAACCTCTATGAAGGTTTGGAAACCTTGGCACAAAGGTTTCGAAACCTCTATGAAGGTTTCGAAACTTTGGCCCTGTAACGGCCATAAACGGCTAGTTTTTTACAAATCCCTTCTTAAGGTTTCGAAACCTCTTCAATGGTTTCGAAACCATTGTGCAGGTGAGCATTTAAAGCTCGACTTTAATGGCTTCCAACGGCTCCAAAACATCTCCAACGACCATAAACGGCTAGAATATCATTCCACACTATAAAAGCAACCTTGGGACACTTGAAGATGGTTAGAGACAATATCCAAGCTTCATGATGAAGAGAAATAGCATTTAAGTCTTTATTCTTCATTTCTATTGTATATATTGTATAAAGAGTGTTTTTCATTGTTTTATTCTTTACACTCTTGTGAGCTTAATTCTTGTAAACACCCACCTTGTGAGGCTTTCATTGTTTACACAAATTACCTTGTAAAAGGGAGAGGTTCTAGTTTAGCCTTGAGAGAAAAACTAGAGTGGTTCTATCTTAGCCATTGAAAAGATAGGGTTGTAAGGTTATCCCTTTGGCCTCAAAAGGAAGAATTCATATTAGTGAATTGGAAAATCCTTAGTGGTGTGCTAAGGTAGTGGATGTAGACTTTGGTTAGAAAGTCGAACCACTCTAAAATCATCGTGCAAATTGTCTATCATTTTTATCGGTTTTAGCCAATTCCTTCGGGAGTTCAATTCAACCCTCTTGACGGTTTTAGAAGATCGATTCGAGCGTGCTACAAGCTCAACATAATGCCTCCAAATCTTCAGAGCAAACACAACTGCAGCTAACTCTATATCATGGGTCGGATAGTTACGCTCGTGAGTCTTCAACTGTCTTGAGGCATAAGCCACTACTCTCTTGTCTTGCATGAGAACACAACTCAGGCCTACGTAGGAAGCATCACTGTAAACTACATACACTTTCCCAGACTCTTCCTAAATCAAGATCGGTCCTTGGGTCAAAGCTTCTTTCAACTTCTCAAAGGCTCTCTGTCTTGCATCTGACCACTCAAACTGAACACTCTTCTAAAGTAACTGTGTCAATGGAGCGGCTAACTTCGAGAAACCTTCTACGAATCTCTTATAGTATCCAGCTAAGCCTAGAAAGCTACGAACCTCTGTTACTGACTTCGGTTGCTTCCACTCAAAAATCGCTTCAATTTTCTTCGGATCAACTCTAATCCCATCGGCTGACACTACATGCCCTAGGAAGACTACCTCTCGAATCCAGAACTCACTCTTGCTCAACTTTGCATATAACTGATTATCTAACAAAGTCTTCAAAACTAATCTCAAGTGTCGGTCGTGGTCTTCCTCGGTACGCAAATACACCAAGATGTCATCTATGAAGACAACTACAAACTGATCTAGGTACTGATGGAAGATCCTATTCAACATATCCATGAAAGCAGCCGACACGTTAGTCAACCCAAAAGGCATGACTAAAAACTCATAGTGACCATATCTAGTTCTAAAGGTCGTCTTCGGTACATCAACCTCTCAACTAGTCAAACAAATCATCTATTCTCGGCAACAAATACTTATTCTTCACTGTTAACTGATTCAACTGTCTGTAATCTATACACATTCTCATGCTTCCATCTTTCTTCTTTACAAACAAAACCGGAGCGTCCCAAGGCGAAGAACTCGGTTGAATGAAGTCTCTATCTGTCAACTCTTGCAACTGAGTCTTCAACTCTTTCAGTTCTTTCGGTGCCATGCGATACAGAGCAATCGAAACAGGAGCTGAATCTGAATAGGTCTCTATAGCAAACTCTACTTCTCTATCAGGTGGTAAACCCGACAATTCTTCCGGAAACACACTAGGAAAGTCACACATTGTCCGGATGTCTTGAGGTCTAACCTCACTCATGTTTAGATTCACCACATAGGCCAAATACGCCTCGCAACCCATCTCAACTAACCTCTTAGCCTCTAGAACTGAAACTACATTCGATAAGAACTTCACGTTCTCTCTCACCACCAGTATCTCATAATCATCCGCGAGTTTCAAAGAAATCCTCTTAGTCTCAAAGTCTATCCTAGCTCTATGCTCAGTGAGCCAGTCCATACCCAGAATCACATCAAAGCCATAAAATGGTAGTTCCATCATATCCACTGGAAATACATGCCCCTGAACCATAAGCGGACATCTTCTGTACATCTTTCTAACTACTACCGTATCCCCGAAAGAAATAGTAACACTAACTCCTACCTCTAATATTTCACAAGTCAATTTCAACAACTTTGCATGCTCACTCAGAATATAAGAATGTGTAGACCCGGAGTCAATCAAAGAAAGCAAACCCAAAGACTGTATCGAGAAGTTACCTACAATCACATCTGTGTCATGCTGATCCCCACGCTGAGCGTAAACTCTAGCCTGGCCTCCGCCCTCCGGCTAGACTGCAACTAAATGCGCTAAGTTTCCTCTACCGCGCCCACTCTCTGGCCATCATTTATCGGCTGGAAATTACCTCTACCGCGCCCGCGGCCTCTCTGAAAATCATTACCTCTACCACCCTCTGCCCTCTGGCCATCATTTCTCGGCTGGAAGTTACCTCTACCGCGCCTGCGGCCTCTCTGAAAATCATTGGCTCTAGCAGGAGCCTGAACTGGTGTCTGCCCCACCTGATGTGGACAGTCACACCTAATATGATCCCTAGCTCCACAGCTCCAACATGAGTGGAAATTCCCTCAACACTCACCGGTGTGATTCCTCCCGCAACTAGCACACGTGGGTACTCGCCCACCAGCCCTCTGGCCCTGATGGCTCCTACCGTGGTTACCTCCACGACGTCTATGGTCATAGTGATGCCTGTTGTCCCGATGCCTCTTGGCATCACCTCTATCAAAGTCACTAGATCTCTTACCAGAACTAAAACCACCAGATCGTTTGGTCAAGCCCAAATTGTGCTCTAAGTCCTTGGCCCCCGCGACCAAGACATCAAAATCTGTGTAGTTAGAAGCTAAAGTATATCTCTTGATCTCTTCATTCAACCCATAGCGGAAACGGTTACAACGTTCCAACTCAGTAGGAACAAGCTCAGACGCATACTGACTCAGCCTGAAAAATCTGATCTCATAGTCTGTCACAGACATACTCCCCTGAAGCAAAGCCATAAATTCCCTCTTCTTCTCATCGAGATATCGAGGACCCAGATATTTCTTACGGAAAGATGACTCGAAAAACTCCCAAGTGATCTCAGCCTCTTCCATACATGTAGTGATGGTGACCCACCAAGTGTAGGCATCACCCTAAAGCAAAGATTCAACACACCCCAACTTGTGTCTCCCGGTACATCCCATTTGTGCCAGAATACGGATGGTCTTCTCAAACCACAACTCAGACCTCTCCGGTGTAGATCCTCTAAACTCTTCAGCTCCTAAACCACGAAGCCTCTCTAACGATAAACCAGTGCCCTCTCCCTGGGGTTGTGCCGCTGCCTGACCCCCAACCACTGCAGCCTGAAAAGCCCCGGCTATCGCCTGAACTAGGGGAGCTAAATCTATTCCGGCCGGTCCTTAACCAACTTGTGGTTCTACGCCCTCGGCTCCCGCCTCGCCTCCCTCTTGATGAGGAAGAGGTTGAGGAGCCTGCGCCCCACCAATTTGCTCAACTCCCAGAGCTTGTGCCCGTGGTTCCGGTTGAACCATCCTAGGCCTCCCTCGTGGTCTCATATCATAGCTAGCAAGATAATAACTACAACAAACAAACATATAATGATTAAGTTAGCAAAGGCAAGGGTCCAACTGTGCTCAAGTATTTTCCTTTACAAAACCTTTTCAAATTAAGTAACAGTAGCAATGGGAACTCGACACTTCACCAAACGCAATAATAATGCTTCCAAACACCATATGAACGATCCAACAACAAGAATACATGGCATAGCATACACCAAGACATAACAATTGCTTAACAAATCAAACTTACCTCACTTACCTGCCCGAGGTCTCGGTAACCTCAGGTTCTGATACCAACAAATGTAACCCCCTCGTCCCGGTCTGGTCGGCTGACCGGTCCGAGTAGGCTACATGGGGAAAACCGATGTGAAACCCGTTAAGGTCCCACCTCGGTTAGCAACCCTAGAAAATTTATTTTAATTAAATCTTGTCTAAAGGCATATTATTTCCTAAGTGATTACGACAGCGAAAAACATCAAGAAAGAAACACAACCGAACTCAAAACAACATGTCGAATAACCCATTTTACACTTACAGAGCAGGCCATATCGATACACCTCTCAAGGGTATTGATACGCCTTGACCAAGTCAACTGCCTTCAGTCAACTCAAGAAGACTGTATCGATACAGCCCTTGGGCGTATCGATACACCCTTCTCGAGTCAACATCTCACGGTCAACGAGACAAACCCGAATCGATACGCTCAGAGCTCGTATCGATACGCCAAAGTCTCACCAAAATCTCAGATTTCCAGTGAGCTTTGGGCGTATCGGTACACCCCCTCGTATCGATACACCAAGCCAAAACTGAGTCCTAAAGGGCAAGACCTTATCGATACGACCCTTAGGCATATCGATACGCCCTACACTGCAAGTCTCTAAATTTCAGCAAAAGACCCTCAAACACGACTCTAGATGCATTTTAACACTCCCCTATCCACATTCAAGCATTCATACAACATTCCACACCCAAGAACTAGCATGGAGAGCAATTTAGAGGAACGATAGACATTTACCACATGGCATACACATAAAGGATAGATATGCATATCAAGGCATACTTAAACGCTTAGAAAGCCAAAAAGGCACATGTCTTCACATATAAGGTTTACATGCTCAACCAAAAGCAACTTAAACATCCATGGCATGGCCTCTCAACACAAGTGTTCAACAAGACATAACATGGTTTACAAATCCAAGCATAACATGAACAACAATCAACATCTATGAGTCATACAACGCTCATACAAACACATAGCAGCCCCATTGCTAAACTACTACTTTATTTACTAAACCATACTTGAGCAACTACAAAGCTTGGAATGCCCCTTCACCTTGCTCCTTGCTAACTCCATGCTACTGATCTGCATTGTCGAAAATGAGAGCGTAAGCTAGAAGCTTAGTGAGGATGCTCTAAAACCAAAACAACGACAATGCAGGGTTCAAGTATATAATCCTTACATCACACACAACATGCATAGGCATCAACATAGCAAACTAGCTAGCATCACAAGAGTTAATAATATGGCATCTTACTCCATATTAAGCTCAACAAGATAAAAGCAAATATCTCAACATCATAACCACAAGAGCAAGTACATTGGCCACTATTAGTTTACTCGGATATACGGATTTACTCTCAGCAACCACATTACCTCAGTGGGATTACACTCGTCACCGGACCTCGCATGGATGGGATTCCACTCATCACCACATGCCCTACGGATGGGATTCCACTCATCATCACGTATAATATAAATAATTTCCGGTGGAATATTACATCACCGTACTCCTCCTTGTTGACTTAACGCCACCAAGGCCACGCGCGAATTTGACTCAACTGTGTGCACACTAATCCTAATTATCGATCATTTATACCTGGTACGTTAACTAGTGCCAATTACTTTTAAATCATATCACAACAACCATCATTTAAAGCACACATCCATCATCACACACATCAATGTGCATACATTCATAACCAAATCATGCTTCACAAGAATAGAATAAGCATAAACAATTTAAGCTATAAACACACAAGAAGTTAAACTGCCAATTTAACTCCTTTCTAGGGATGACCTACCAAGCACATCCCTAAACCTCCACTACACACACTTGAACCATTTTAAAACAAATATGAAAGTTTCACTCACCACCCTTCCTTAGCAAACCAAGCAAAGCTAGTCAAGCCTCCAAAATTCCCGGATTCGATCCCGAATCTTCTCTGATGTTTCCTATTGCTTCTAACCAATCAAAAGACAAGTATTACTCAATCGATTCAATGCTAAACTCAGCAACAAACTCGACTCACAATCACAAGCCAAAACTTCACAATTTCAAACCCAAACTAACCCCAAAACTCACATTTTCGTGCTCCCCAAATACCCAGCTGAAATTCACCATTTCCAACACCCCAAAGATATCTAAAGGCTTCCAAACCACCTTCCTAACAACCCTATACCATCAGCCCTTCAACCCAACACAAAAAAACACCAAAAATTCATGTTTTGACACTTTGAAAAAATGCCCCAAAGACCCACTTCGGGATTTTCCCCAAAATCCTTCCATTTTGAGATATTAGGTGTATTTAAGTGAGATTAAATCAAAACCTAACTCAACAAACCAAAAACAAATGAAAACCCCATTAAAAATCCATAATTTCATCAAACTTGAAAAACACAAATGGTGATGGTTTTGAAATCTAAGACCATGAAAGGCTTGAAATGAAAAGGAGAACTCAAATAAGAAATTACCTTAAGAAAATCCCTTGAAATGGTGAAGTACCTCAATGGAATAGTAGATTTGGGGTTTAGAGAGGTTTTCACGTTAGAAACCAAATGAAGAAGAAGGTGACCCCTTTTTTGTTGTTCTTTCTTTTTAATTCAAAAGTTGTCTTCCTTTGTTTTTAACTTAATTACAAAATTGCCATCCCTTAAATTTTAATCTCATTTAAATCAAAACCAAGGTCTAATTTAATTAAGCCAATTTTGACGACTCGAACCCACCAAACTCATAACCCCAAAACATGGGTGTTACATACAGATTCACTAAGGGAAAGTTGATATCGGATTCGATTCTCATCGAGACAACATAATCCGAGTCAGGTTTTTCCAAAAGTTTAAAACTGTTTATTTCTAACGGCAATAGTCGTGGTTAGTTTAACCAGAAAACTGAAATCTAAAAATTGATTTTAGATTATCGGTTTACCAGAGAGAAAAACAAGTTACAAGGGTTGGGCCTTGTAGACTGTAACCGACATGTATCCGGAGTGGAAATTCTTTTTCAATGATCATTTTGATTTGAAGCGGAGCAAAAACTTGAGGATAATTAATTCATTGATTTATTTTTACTATATTTATTCTCGTAGTTATTTTCACTTTTACTCTACACTTATTCTCTAGTTTTGTGAACCCCCCCCCAATAGTTTTATTTTTACACAAAAGTCAGAATCAAAACCTTCAGATATCAGAGCTTCGAAGTCCCTGCGGATCGACCCTTCTTCTCTCTATACAACACTATTTTATATTTATTCTGAGATTAAGGAATAATTATTTGACACATTACGACGATTGTCAAATTAGCGTCGTTTCCAGGGAATTCGGCAAAGTTACTAATATTGTTTGTTTTGATTTATGACCAGGAAGAATTCGGGCGAACTAACAATTTTTTTACCGGAGATTGAAGCATTAGCCTGAAGACTACACGCACAAACACTTCGAGAAAAACAACAATGACAGCAAAAACGAAGACATCGACAACAACGATTTTAACAAGACCTAGAAATATCCTCTGAAGTTGAAACATACTTTGAGTACACCAACTACGAACAGACTTCAATGACGGATGAAGACCAAACCATTCGCCAACTTGTCGCGGCACCAGACGATCAACAACCTTTGTGCATCACGTTCCCAAATGGCGAGACACCATTCGTACTCAAGGCGAGTTTGATACATCTTCTACCAACCTACCATGGTTTGCTGAGCGAAAAGCCGCACAAAAACCTCAAAGAATTCCATACGGTTTGTTTGAGTACAAAACCACAGGGAGTACCTAAAGACCAAATAAAACTTTGCGCATTTCCTTTTTCTTTAGTTGATATTGCCAAGGATTGGTTATTTTATCTACCTTCCAATTCTGTTACAACTTGGACTGACATGGTGCGGCTTTTTCTTGACAAGTTTTTCCCTGCGGCCAAGGCGATCGAACTAAGGCGGATCATCTTGAGTATCAGAAAAAAGGATACTGAGTCGTTATACGACTACTGGGAGAGATTCAAGAAGTTGTGCGCAAATTGCCCACAACACGGGCTATCAGAACAAACACTTCTTCATTATTTCTACGAAGGCCTATCTTCTATAGAAATGAAGATGATCGATGCAACAAGTAGAGAAGCACTTGTGAACATGACCCCAGCAGTGGCAAGAACTCTGATCTCTACTATGGCCACTAACTCACAATGATTTCACCCTTCTAGTGAACCCTTTCGACGAGTTCACGAGGTAAGTAACATTTCATTAGAACATAAAATTGATAAATTGGCTGAAATTGTTCAATCCCTTGTTGCAAACAAAAGAAGCGCGGCTACACTTTGCGAGATATGCACGAGTCCGTAACATATAACGGAATGTTGTTCGATGATACAAGAGGAGAATTCTGCGCAAGTAAATGCCATGAGTAATTTTACCGGACATCCCCAGAGACCATACAATCCCAATGCTAACAAATACAACACGGGATGGAAGGATAATTCGAATTTCAATTATGCGCAAAACTAGAGACCAAATCAATCTTACCAACCAGCTGCACCACATCAATATCAACCACAAAAACCATCGTTGGAGTCGATTGTTGAAAGGTTGGTGCTATCCTAAGAAAAGTTTCAACTAAAGATCGAAGCACACTTTGAAGCAATTGACAAACAGATGAGTCAACTGACGTTAGCGGTAAGTCATTTAGAATTCAAAGGGAAGTTGTCATCACAAACCGAGGCGAACCCACGAGAAAATGTTAGTACAATCACCCTTCAGAGTGGCACTGTTATCAGACCGCCAGTCCCTAAAGATGTTACCGTAGAACCTCAAAAGAAAGATGAATCAGATTCCCAGAAAGAGAAAGGAGTTGTTGACGTATAAACCCAGAAGAAGAAGAAAGCTGATTCACAAACTCCTCATGTGACATTTCCCTACGCTACTCCACCTCCCTTTCCATTGAGATTGGTAAAGCAATACAAACAAGTTGAAGAGAAAGAGATCTTAGATGTGTTCTAGAAAGAGGAAATCAATTTTCCACTCCTTGAAGTAATCTGGAAAGTACCAAGGTATGCCAGGTTCCTAAAAGATCTATGCACTAATAAAAGATGGCTTACCGAAATTGAGAAAGTAAATATGGGAGAACACGTCTCCGCAGTTTTTCAGCAAAGGCTACCGCCAAAGTTGAAGGACCAAAGTATGTTTGCCATTCCCTGCAAAATTGGTAATGTTGGTATAAAACGTGAAATGTGCGATTTAGGGGCTTATATTAACGTTATGCCTCTTTCTCTATATAACTCACTGTCTATTGAGCCCTTGAAGGATACTAAGGTGACTATACAGCTAACTGACCGATCCGTAATATACCCAGAAGGACTCCTCGAGAATTTTCTAGTAAAGGTAAATGACTTCATCTTTCTGATAGATTTCTATGTAATAGACATGGAAAACAATCGGTCCAAAACTTCTTCAGAGATTCTTCTTGGTCGTCCCTTTCTAAGCACAACACATATGAAAATTGATGTAAGAAGCATAATTCTTACAATGGAATTCGATGGTGAGGTTATTAAATTCGATGTTTACAAAGCAATGCGATACCTTGATAATGTCGCTAGTATTAATTTTGTCGATGTTATTGAACCTACCGTTGAAGAGTTTTTCGAACCTAACCTTGTTGACGATTTGTGCTGGGAATTAGAGGACTTTGAAGAAGAAATCAAGGAGTTTGAGAAAAAAAATTCTATTGATTCTGATTCCAACCTTACTCCGTCTAAATCTAAACCCTTACTTTCCATTTTGCAGGCACCAGATATTGAATCGAAACCATCACCAGAACATTTTAAGTGCTTATTTTTTAGCAAAGAAGATATCTTGTCGGTGATTAATTTAAACAAGCTTTCAAAGCCGAAAAAGATCTGAAGAAATGTCTGCGTTAATACTCTAACCTACAAGAAGAAAACAAAAGAACTCCATAATCACATAATTCATCTTAAGGAAATTCTCAGATGGATAAAGTGCATGAACTAGAAGAAATATTTTTTGCAGTACCTGTAGTCTGAATCAG
The DNA here is from genome assembly GCA_958450335.1 of Hibiscus tridactylites. Classification (NCBI taxonomy): domain Eukaryota; kingdom Viridiplantae; phylum Streptophyta; class Magnoliopsida; order Malvales; family Malvaceae; genus Hibiscus; species Hibiscus tridactylites. The sequence continues at coordinate 67,996,877 of OY288266.1, read as the reverse complement.
GTCGTCGAGCTAACGACGTTAAATACATCGCTAAATGGGAGGCAACACATTTCATTTCGTTTCATCTTATTTTATTTTTTTTTACTTTCTATTCATTTTCAATTTTATTTTATTTATTTTCGTCTTACATTTATTTCATTTGAATTTTTAGGTACCTAAGTATTTTGAATCGAACATTAAAGTGTGATATTTTTGGTCGAATTAGAACATCACAGTGCATCATTGCCCAACCCAACATTGAATCTTCCACCACCATTTAAACCCCCGTGCACATCATTTAAACCAATAGGTACACGTTAGCAAAGCCCATATTTGTAGGTGAATGCTAGCATAACCCTTTGGTTGATTTTTCAGATTAACCAATCCAAATCCAAAACTTTCCAAACCCATCTTTATCCATATTTTAAACACATTTTTCTTATCTTTATGGACCCCACGAAAGATAAGCTATCACCCCTTTGTTTAATTTCTTTTATTCCCACGTGACTTCTGAAAACCTAGAAAAATATAGTTGTTTTTTCTACTTTACCACATCAGCCGCATACCCACCTCCCAAACCTTAATCTTCATCACTGATTTTTTCCACAATGGTGAGAACAAGGCAGCAAGCACCCCCACCTCCTCCGGTTGAACTCGAGCCTTCACCTCTTGGTACTGCCGCAGCCGTAACTAAACACGGGGACTATTCTATTCCCTCTCTTTTGCTTTATTTTTCATAATGGGACATTATGATTAAGTGAGGGGTGGGATTCACATCAAATTTTTTTGCTTATTCGATCGATTTTCTTTGTGTTCTCTTGATTATACTTCATTGAAGTTTCTTGTCGCATATCTTTTATTTCACCTTGTCTCTCTGCTTTCCCTATGATTGTTTATCTTACTTGTATTGGACTTTAGGATGCATGATAGATAATGGCTTGACTAATTCTTTGACATTCCTTGATTTGTTAGTTGAAATGTTGCTTACCTAGGTACACATAACACTTCATGTGAGTTTTGAGCCTAATGAGCATATATTTTCGTTCTTGCTCTTTGTTTCATGGAGTGTGCCTAACTAATTCTTTGCATTCTAGAACTTGTAGCATAATGCTTGTCGACACTACACTTTTGAATATGATGCTTTAGTGTGATAGAGACATTAGGTTTTAACCCCCTTCTCTTCCCAAAAAAATGGGCTACCTCTTGTCTATTTTCCCCTTAGTGAGCCAATTTTTGAGCCGTATCCTTTTCTTCGATTAGAACATGTTTAAACTAAAATCGATTTTCTTGATTTTCACTCTTTTTGTCACCCTTTTCAGGACAAAGTTAGGGTTATTCCGAAAAAATCAGATCCGAATTGGTTCGAACAGTGTAGTGCAGAGAAAAAAAATAGTGCAAAAATGATTCGAACAACAACATGAAAAAAGAGAAAAACAATGCAGTTTGGTTTGAACACTACAGAAAAGTACAAAACAGAAAAAAAAAGAAAAAATGGCGTAGAACAGTAAACTGTTCAGAAAAAAGTTCGAAAGAAGAAAAAAGAAGAAGAAAGAATAATGCGTTGATTTTGATTTCTTTGGAATAATTTTTCTTTGTCTTGAATTTTAACTCCGCTTTTTGGCCTTTATCCTACCCGAACCTTAGGCCCATTACAACCTTTTTCAAAGACCTCTTGATTTTTGCATCATATTCATATTCAGTAGTGGAGATTGGATTTAGTTACAAGCCTATGACAATACTTTGATTAGTTTTGGTTTGAGTGATTTATTCTACCCTAAACGCTTTGAGCGAAATGAGTGAATACTTGTGAGGGTACTAGGTTTTGTTTCATTGATATTAACAGGTTATTGTAATGTCTAAATTTTGCTAAAACTATTTTTAGTTTGTCATTTTCTGATTGCTTCTTTAATTTCATACATGTTTAGATACTAAGTCATACCAAAATCTTAGAGACTTTATGCCATTAAGGATGAGGAGTTGAGCTTTGATATGTTTAGTTGAGAGATACTTGAGGACAAGCATCAAATAAGTGAGAGGAAATTTGATAAGTAGCTAAAATTGTCACTATTTCATCTTTAATTAGGCCTCTAATGGTTGGAATATGGTGCTGCTTTGGATTTTATTATGTGTTTTTCGTGCAGGTCTTTAATTCTGGAAAACACACTGGAAAGAGGCGGAATTCTGTAGTTTTTATTTTTCCGGGGTCAATACCGGATTAGTGGGCATGAATCTGGGCATGAAAGGCTGACTGGACGCCACGACAGCAGCTTCTAGAAGATGACGTCAATGACGTCAGATAGCTTATCAGCCGCGTTTCGATAACTTATCAGCCAAGATTTAAAATTTAAACTTGGGAATTATCTTTTCTATTTAATTTAAATATTTTAGGATTTATCTTTTATCACTTTATGGTTATTTTAGGATTTTTAGAATACTATAAATACCCCTTTGGGGTAAACTCAGAAATCATCTCTTGTTCTTAGCTCGTTTTTACTTTAAAGTTTATAAAACTTCATTTCTCTTTACGTTCTTGTTCTTTTAGTTTTTTTTTTCTATTTTATTTTGAAAAATGCTAAATATGATTTCGTCTATAATCATGCTTATTTAAATTTTCTATTAGCCAAAGGCTTAAAGCGAAGCTTCAACTCACCTTGTGAGAATAAAAAATGTACTTAACAAACTTTGTTTTACATTCTCAAGTTTTCTGAAAACTTAGATCGGCAACCAACCTTTCTATTAAAATCTTTCCGCTTTCATTTCAAAAGTGCACGTTGATTTGATTGTTGTTGAGATTTATAGTGGGAGGAGGAATCGACGATAGACGTGGTTCACTTAGTGACAGATTCGCTAAGGGAAAATTGAGATCGGATTCGATTCTCATCGAGATAACATAATTCGAGTCGATTTTTTCCAGAACTTTAAAACTATTTATTTCTAACGGCGATAGTCATGGTTAGTTTAACCAAAAAACTGAAATCTAAAAATTGATTTTAGATTATCGGTTTACCAGAGAGAAAAAAAGTTACAAGGGTTGGGCCTTGTAGACTGTAACCGACATGTATTTGGAGTGAAAATTCTTTTTCAATGATCATTTGATTTGAAGTGGAGCAAAACCTTGAGGCTAATTAATTCATTGATTTATTTTTACTACATTTATTCTCGCAATTATTTTCACTTTTACTCTACACTTATTCTCTAGTTTTGTCAATCAAAAGCCTCCCAATATTTTTATTTTCACACAAAAGTCAGAATCAAAACCTTCAGATATCAGAAGCTTCGAAGTCCCTACGGATCGACCATTTTTCTCTCTATACTACGCTATTTTATATTTATTCTGAGATTAAGGAATAATTATTTGACAATTTACGATGCTTGTCACCCATTACCCAATAAGAACGTGACACATGAAATTTTTTAATTATTATATTAAAAAATTGAAAAAGAATATAATTAAAAACTCAAAATTCTCAAATTTGCCAAAAAGCCCCAAGTCTCTAATACCCCAAACCTCAAATTTTCCAATTTGCTGTCATGGTTGTCACCAAAAAACAACCACTACTGTCGTCAGAAGCCATCATCGGTAATTTTTGCTAAATGTATCAATCAGACGTCATTCGACTAAAATCATTTGTGTTCGTTGTTCGTCTTCCGATTGGCACGCCTCATGTTGGTTACCGACAATGGGTGGTTGAGGGAAATGGGCGACAACCTCCGACAACGACATTGGTGGTGTCCGGTGATGACAACGACGACAATTTGGTGAATTTATGATTTTAGGCATTAGGGATTTGAGGGGTTTTTTTGGAATTTTGATTTTTTAAATTATATTCTTTTTCAATTTTTTAAAATAATAAAAAAACATGCCACATGTCATGTTCTTATTGGGTAATTGGTTTTTAAAAATGGTCGGACACCTAAAATTGTAACGGTGGAAATTTTAGACACATATTTTTACTAAAAAATACTTTATGCACCTAAAGTTAAAAAATTATAGTTTGGGCACTTATTTTTGTATTATGCCTTATATATATATATAAAATATATTTTTATAGGTTATATTTTGATACATAAGCCGTGTAAAAATATTTACACAACTCTTTCTATTTAAACTATAAAATCTAAAACCTAAATCACTAACCCTGAAACCCTACATCCTAAACTTTAAACTCTAACAATGAATCCTCAATTTTAAACCTTACAAGGTAAACCAGTTCGAATTGAAAGTAAATAAACCCGACCTTAATTGTTTGGCCGACCCGTTAACCAACCCGACCCATCAACCGAGTCAACCCGATCGAGTTAACTCAGTGAGTCAACTCACCCGAGTCAACTCAGTGAGTCAACTCGCCCGAGTCAACTCAGTGAGTCAACTCGCCCGAGTCAACTCAGTGAGTCAACTCGCCCGAGTCAACCTAGTGAGTCAATTTGCTGATAACACCATTGGTCCAGTGACGTGAGCATGACGTTAGCGTTAACTTTGACCGCTGATGTCAGCGTTGACTTTGACCAAAAAGTCAACCTTTCCTGAAAAGTCCATTTATTCTTTTTGACGTCATGAGTCTGATTTTGAAGCCCGTTTCATGAAATTCTAACCCGAAAGCCTCTGAATTGGACCTTGAACTCGAGTTTGCTTATGTATTTTATTAATCAATTATGAGTAGTGTGAATAAGGATTGAAATTGGAATTTTTGCGAATGAAGGTATTCACAGTTCCTTATATTCGTGATGTTGAGGATGTCGCATTCGGGTTCGATAATCATCGAATGGAGTATCATGGTTGACCGATATTGTAAGGATTAACGGTAATACATTACTACCTCTTGTATGCTTTATGAACATGTTGGTATTCGTTAACGCGTGCATAAATATACTAAGGAGTACTGTTGATTCTGCTCAAGTCAAACCAGATATGAAAATGAGTATGATAATCTAGATACGATTGAAATGCTCGAATGAGAAGGTTAATAAATCAGAAGGATCTGGAGTTCAATAAGTAATTAATAAGGAAACTAATCTCCAATCTCGATTAATAGTGTCAAATGATTAAACGTAAAAATATTTGGATATGAAATTACAAAAAATGCCCTTGAGATATAAGAATGACTAAATACCCCTAGAATTGGAAGGGATCTAGAAATCTACACTAGATATGGTAAAACAACCTAATTCATCTGAAAACCTTGAACTACTAGGAAAGTTATGGTAACAAGATTTAAACCCTCGAGATTGTAAAGTGCTAGGTCTCTTTGAATTTGGAATGAATCTCTGAAGATAGATTTATGGAAGACAATCTGTACGTCTGAATTAATCTAGTGGCTCAAAATACAAAATTGATTGTAAAAGGATTGGAAATATTGTTATGGCTAAATTAATCGGAATGATTGTATTGACCAAAAGACTAAAGTATCCTCAGGCGCCGAAATGTTTAAGTTAACTGAAATGATGGGTAAACCCCTTGACTAGAATAAGTTATTTGCCTATGATGAAATTATGGAAATGTCAATAAAGTTGAAAATGGTTGAAATGCCCCTAAGGGTTATGAAGCATGACTCATGTACGTCAATCACTCTTGATATTAATATAAGGTTGGAAGTTTTTTCGCACAGAATATAAGTTTGACTACTCCGTGGCAAGTCTTGTGGTGAAATATGAAGGCAACCGTTCAAATATATGATACAATCAATATTTGGAAATGATACCTGTGAAGTGCATACATTAGAAGGTTTGGTTAGTACTACAAGGTTGGGATATATTAGTTCGAATGGATTTTGGTGGCTCGGTAAATTGTTGGAAATCCTAAATATTGTAAATCATTATTTTTATCATTTGGGCTAATTTACAAATTTGCTCATGGCAGTCAAATGACTAAAATGCCCTCGTTGGCTAAAACGACTGGAACATCCCTGAATGTATCTGATAACCTGACAGATCTTGATATAGAAATTCCTAAATGCCTGGTTGGAAACGTAATGAGCAAATAGAATTCCTGAGTCATTGTTTATGCCTTGTTCGTATAAATTACCAAAATGCCCTTGTATGATAAAAATGACCATAATGCCCTTATAGGCTTAAATGACTAAATCGCTCATGATATATCTAAACTCTCAAAGATCTTGATGTATCAACTCATGAATATCTGGTTTGAACAGTTAGTACGAACTCCCCTTTTTATAGGGACCTCGTTTCTAAAATCCTTTCAAATTGTCAAAAGTTTAATGTGTTCCCTTCCGTAAATGCCAAGTATTTCCAAGAAATAAATTGTTCCACCTAGTGTGTTCCATGTGTGCTACACGACTGTTTTTGCCTACTGACTTACATGTTATAATATCGATCACGTACACATAACTAACATGCTTGATTTCACAAGAACATGACATGTTTTATAAATTAAGCATGATCGTATTGTATTTCTGATATATGCTTGTAAAGTGTCCAAAAGTTCTATATTTCATGCACTTTCCAACTCTTATTATTACTATTTTCAAGCTCATTTTAGGCATAAGTAGGTTCATGCATAGCATTTTACAGTATTTCATTGCTCTACCTTGCTTTTATAACTTATCATTCATTTGGTGAACAAGAGGTAATGTTCTTGTGTATTCTTGCTTGTACGTACTAACAGCTGAACGAGGGAACCGAGGTGTGGAGGACACGACACTGAGGAGCAAATCCATGAGCTATACTGAAGCAGTTTCAGCCGAAGACAAGTTACTACCGAGAACCTGCCGAGTAGAGTTGCCGTCGACCTTGCTGCCCTCGGCAGCTGACTATGGAAGTTGGAAGAAATGGAGCGCGATTTGTAGAGCAAAAACTCCTAAATCTATCGCCAGCGTTCATATGATTTTCCGACCTCTATAGCAGCGGCTAGGGCTGCCAAAGCAAAATTCCCAAGCTTACTTGTAGTCTAAGGAAAACGAGGAAGAGTCTATATTCCAAGCAAAGAAGTCAGCATTTAAAGCTACATTAAAGAAGAAAAGCTACTTTAGAGGACTTCTACTTCAAGGAGGACTTAACCTAGTTTTGAGTCTATAAATACCCATTGTACTTCTAGTTTAAATCATCCTAGCTTTTCTATAGACTTTACTTGTGTTCTTCTCTGCCGCCATGTTCTAAATTCTCTTTGGGTTAGGGTTATGTTTTAACTAGAGTGAAACTGTTGTTTTAGGTTTTTGAGTTATTTCTTCAATAAAATATTCCAAGTTTACTTAATCCATTTTTCTTCATTCTTTCAATCTTTCTACACCAGTCGTTTGAGAGAATCTATTTGTCGGGCACGAAAGTGCAAGGCTCACGAAAGGGATAAGTACGTTCACAACGGGAGGCATGACTAACTTGGTTCCATACTAGTCCACAAGTTTCAGCGGCTAAAAGGGATTACTAACCGAGTTGATTGACTTGGTTCCACGCTAGTCCTCAAGTTATCAATATCGAGCATCCAAACCTAGAAATAGGAGGGATCACTGTCGACTATCCTGCCGGACATGGAGTATCTGCCAGACTTGCAGCCAGGACGTCTTTCCATTCCACCTGCCGAGACAGTACACACCCCTGCAGTGGCAGTGACCTGCTGCATCCGCGTGACAGGTTCGTAATTTGCCGCCCGCCGTACACGCCGAGGCAGCAAAGGATAACTTCTACCTATTACAACGCAGTTTTCACACTAAGTGGCAGCATAACCCTGCCTGCTCTATCAACTTGATTCACCTTTTTCTCTTTCACTTGTGTTTTTATTTACTTATCAATCTCAACCAATCATTCACTTGTGTTTTTACTTTATCATTGTGCTGGAACTAAGGAACGAGACAAGCTGTCCAATCCTCTTGGGATTCAACATCTTATATATTATAACTTGACAGGAGTGTGCACTTGCGCTCTTACAAAAAAGGGAACACCTTTTTCTTTTATTTTTATTTATAATCGAACAAATTTTTACCGTGTCCTTTACAAGTGTTTGACCAGGGCTAACCCTAAAGGAAACTTCATTATTTACGACGATCTTGAGCGTGAAACTAGACGAATCAATAGGGAGCTCAGGGAAGCCTTAAAGAACAAAGACAAAGGCAAAGCAAAGGAAGAGACCATGGTAAACAAAGACCCCCCCAATTGATGTCGTGAATAGCAGGGGCGGTCAACAAGATTTGCCGCCCAGAGGACCACAAGAACAATAGAGGCGGGATCCCTCCCCAATCCACCTCAAGTGCGGACAACTAAGTACTACCTTGAACATGACTTCCAAAGGTTTGAGCCAATAGTGACGGAACCGGAGATAGGGGCAGATCATTTTGAACTGAAGCATGTCATGTTCAACATGCTAAACACACTAGGGCACTTCGGAGAGACTGCCATAGAAGATGCTCGGCAGCATTTACGAGGATTCCTGGATATTTTCCGAGAATTCAAGATATATGGGGCACACCAGGACGTATTACAGATAAGGCTATTTCCCTATTCACTAAGGGATAAGGCGAAACAATGGTTGAATAACCAGCCAGCCGGATCTTTCACTTCATGGGCGGAGCTCTGCAAGGACTTTCCAGATCGATTCAGCCCATCCAACATCACCGATAGGCTGCGGAATGAGATCACAGGCTTTAGACAAGGGGATGACGAGCCAGTGTACGAGGCATGGGAGCGGTACCAACAAATGTTGAACAACTGTCCGCTTCATGGTTTACCGGCTTGGACTCAGGTATCTATATTCTACAATGGAGTTAACTACACAACTCGGATGTTGATAGATGCCTCGATTAGCGGGATCATCCTAGACAGACTTCTAGAGGAAGCACTACGACTTCTCAACATAGCAGCTAAAAACGATTATAAATATCCGACAACCTGCCAAGGTGGCACAAGGCGGCAAGCCACAGCAAATAAGGTAGAGGCCTTAGAATCCGTTAACAACTGCCTCGATCAACTAACAGAGCTGGTGATGAAAATCGTACAAATCCCTGGAGGAGCCTATGAAGCAAAAGTTGTGGAGCCATTCTGCGAAGAATGTTGTTGCAACCATGATTCCATTGATTGTGCTGAATCTACTAATTATATGGGAAGATACGAGAGGGATAGTAGACCTACACATAATAACAACAACTCATGATTAAAGAATCACCCTAACCACTTGTGGAGCAACCCCAAACGACTACAAACCCATCACAACAAAAAGAGGATTATCAACAGAACTTGTCACGACAGCTGCTGCCACAACAGGATATAAATACTTCATCTTTAAAATCTACTCTGCATGAATTCATGTCCTACACTAAAGATTTTATTTTTAAAACAACTAAATTCATTGATAAAACTAAATCTTTCATGTACATGACTGAAAATAGGATGAACAATCAAGAGGCAGTTTTAAAAAATCTGGAAACACAGTTCGGGAAGTTTGCCCAGATCATCAGCACTAGGCCAATGGGTGGATTACCTAGTGACAATGAATCAGCAAAAGGAAAAGCCCTTGAACAGTGTAAGGCCGTAGCAACCCGAAGCGCGACAATGCTACAAGACTCATTCATACCAGCTGCAAGAGAAACAGCAACTGCCGAACCAATCCAACTTGCCGAACATTCTGTCGCGGCAGCGCTAGAGCATGAATCAGCAAATGACACCAGGAATGAATAGACAAAACTTGAACCAGCTGCTCAGAATAGGATGGTCAACATGAAAAAACTGCCACCCCTGCACCTCCTCCTCCATTTCCATAGAGACTGAAGAAATAAAAACAAGAGATGCAGTATAAAATGTTCCTGGATGTGCTAAAACAAGTCAAAATCAACCTTCCACTAATAGAGTTGATTGAACAAATGCCGAGCTATGCCAAGTTTTTGAAGGATATGGTATCCAAGAGAACAAGGATTGAGGAATTTGAAACGGTGGCAGTAATAGAAGGATGTATGGCTATGCTACACAATAAAGCACCACCCAGGAAGAAAGATCATGTCAGCTTCACAATCCCTTGAAAAATCGGCAGCAACCATTATGTACGAGCATTATGTGACTTAGGGGCAAGCATCAATTTGATGCCCAAATATGTTTTTAAGAAACTAGAAATAGGAGATGCCCGCCCAACAACAGTGATTCTACAGTTAGCTGACATAATCTATGTGCAACCAGAAGGGAAAATTGAGGACATTCTAGTGCAAGTGGATGAATTTATTTTTCTCGTCGAATTCTTGGTACTGGATTGTGAAGCAGATGAAAAAGCACCGATAATACTGGGGCGACCTTTCCTTGCTACGGGTAGAACCCTGATTGATATAGAAAAAGGCGAAATCACGATGAGAATAGACGATCAAAAAATAAAACTGAACGTTTATCAATCCATGAGATAGGTTGGAGATTCGGAAGAATGTCAGCTACTAGATGATGTCACAGAGTTCAACCTGGAAGAAAATAGACCATGCTTACAGTAAGACTACTCCGGCGGCAAACTTGGCAGCTGCCATGGCAGCCATTTAGAAAGGTACCTGTAAGATAAGTAACAAAATGAATGGACGGAGCAGGAAACGATGGAACAGAAAGAAGCCCATTGGATTAACAAACAGGCCAGGTAAGTTCTTTGAACCCCTAAATTACATAGAAAAGGGGGGCAAGATGTTCAAACCATCCATTGAACAACCACCTACCCTCGAATTAAAAAATTTACCTGAACAACTTAAATATGTTTTCTTGGGACCTAACGATACACTACCAGTTATAATCTCATCCAAGTTGCAGCCTGAATAGGAACGTCAGCTAACTACACTGCTGCGACAGCATAAGAAGGCGATAGGCTCAACCATTGCAGACATAAAGGGAATCAGCCCTGCCATTTGCATGCACAAAATTCAGCTAGAGCAAGACCAAAAACCAACCGTGGACGCCCAACGGAGATTACATGAAGCCATGAGAGAAGTGGTCAAAAAGGAGATCATCAAATGGCTAGATGCTGGTATCATATATCCAATTGCAGACAGCGAATGGGTAAGCTCGGTACAATGTGTACCAAAGAAAGGCGGAATCATTATGGTAAGCAATGATAATAATGAATTGATACCAACTCGAATAGTAACAGGTTGGCGAATATGCATGGATTATCACAAGTTAAATAAGGCAACAAAAAAGATCACTTTTCATTACCTTTTATTGTTCATATGCTTGACCGCCTTGCTGGCAAACCCTTCTATTATTTTTTGGATGGATATTCAGGGTATAACCAAATCGCCATCGCGCCAGATGACTAGGCCAAAACAACATTCACATGCTCATATGGCATTTATGCCTTTCGGTTTGTGTAATGCCCCAGCCACATTCCAACGATGCATGATGGCTATCTTCTCCGACATTATAGAAGACTTCATGGATGACTTCTCTGTCTTTGGAAACATCTTTGACAGCTGCCTCGACAACCTTGAGAAAGTGTTGACCAGATGTGAGGAAACAAACCTAGTGCTTAACTGGGAAAAATGCCACTTTATGGTTGACGAAGACATAGTCTTGGGGCATAAAATCTCCGCACAAGGAATAGAGGTGGACAAAGAAAAAATCGAAGTCATAGCTAATTTGTCGCCGCCGACCAATGTCAAGGGCATACAGATTTTACTGGGACACGCAGGTTTTTATCGTAGATTCATTAAAAAAATTTCTAAGATTTCTAAATCGTTGTGTACTTTGCTGGAACATGACAAGCCATTCATCTTCAACGAGGCATGCCAGAAGGCATTCAAGACATTAAAGGAGAAGCTCGTCACATCCTCTGTCGTAGTTCCCCCGGACTGGAGTCAACCTTTCGAGCTCATGTGCGATGCTAGTGACACTGTCGTTGGCGCCGCCCTAGGGCAGCGTAGAGATAAACTCTTTCATGTCATATACTACGCTAGGAAAACACTAAATACCGCTCAGACCAACTACACCACCACAGAAATAGAATTGCTACCAGTAGTATTTGCTTTCAATAAGTTTCGTCCCTACCTGATTGGCACGAAGGTGATAGTTCATACAAACCATTCTGCTCTAAGGTACCTATTTGCAAAGAAGGATGCAAAGCCCCGCCTAATTCGGTGGATCCTACTATTGCAAGAATTTGGCGTAGAAATTCGAGATAGAAAGGGTACATAAAACCAAGTGGCGGATCATCTCTCTCAGCTTGAGGATAGACAAGAATACATCTCCCACGACGAAATTCAAGATGAATTCCCTGATGAACAGTTGCTGCTAGTCTCTGCCCTAGTAGCCGCCTTAGAAGCTGAAGGATTAATACCTGCCGCCCCCGCAGAAGCAGCGGCAACAACTTCAATAGACACACCCTAGTATGCGGATATTGTTAATTATTTAGTATTTGGTATTTTGCCTTATGGACTAAACTATCAAGGAAAGAAACGTTTCCAACATAATGCTAAGCATTATTTTTGGGACGAGCTTTTCTTGTTTAAAAACTATGCAGACCAGTAGACGATGTGTACCAGAGGATGAACAGCAGGCCATACTCTTACAATGCCACTCAGCACTATATGAAGGCCATTTCATTGGGCAGCGAACAATAGCGAAGGTGCTGCGATTAGGGTTCTTTTGGCCAACACTGCATAAAGACACTCAGGCATTCTACAAACAGTGTGACAGCTGCCAAAGAACAAGAAATATATCGAGACGGAATGAAATGCCCCTGCAAACAATTTTGGAAGTTGAGTTGTTCGATGTTTGGGGGATAGACTTTATGGGACCATTCCCATCTTCATACAGAAACCCATACATTCTCCTCGTAGTGGATTATGTTTCTAAGTGGGTAGAAGCCATTGCTACCCTTCACAATGATGCAAAGAATGTTCATCGATTCTTACGAAAGAGCATCTTTACGAGGTTCGAAGTACCAAGAGCAATCATATGAGATGAAGGCGCCCATTTTGACAACAAATTAATTGCGAAGGTACTCCAGAAAGTAAGGGTCAAGCACAAGATTGCTGCAGCCTACCATCCACAAACAAATGGGCAGGCAGAAATTTTGAACAGGGAAGTCAAAAATATTCTGGAAAAGGTTGTAAATCCTAATAGAAAAGACTGGTCATTGAAACTAGACGATGCTCTTTGGGCATATCGAACAACATACAAAATATCGTTAGGAATGTCCCCATATCGTCTAGTATACGGAAAAGCCTGCCACTTCCCTGTTGAAATAGAACACAAGGCATACTGGGCAGTCAAGGCAGTCAACATGGACTAGAAACAAGCTGGGGAAAAGAGGCTGCTCAACCTGACGAAAATGGAAGAATTTCGGCGGGAGGCATACAAGAACGCCAAGCTGTACAAGGAAAAAATAAAAAAATAGCATGACAACAAGATCCAACAGCGGTAGTTCCTGCCAAGGTAGCAAGTACTTCTATTCAATTCCCGTGTCAGTCTGTTTCCCAGAAAACTAAAATCCAGATGGTCAGGACCTTACGAAGTAGTAGAAGCCTTCCCACATGGTGTCGTAACAATAAAATCAATACAAGGAGGGATGAAGTTCAAGGTCAACAAGCAGTGACTAAAGCACTACACAGGGGACTCAATCATCAAAGAACAAGAAGTATTCACATCGGGGATAGCAACCCCACTGTTACTTAACCCTATGTAAGCATCTATTTACAGTTTTAGTAGGAACAGTTTTAGGATTAGGTTTCTTTTGTTTTATGTTTTCTTTATTCCCGTCTCACAGTCATTTTTGCATATCCAAACCCAAGGAAAAACAGACAACAAGACAGTAATATCAAGCCTGCTGCCAGCACCGGCCTGTAACGCCCTAATTTTGGGCCTAGAAGTTTTAGAGTTTGAATCGGGCCAGTCGAGAACGGTTCGAACCTTTAAAGGAGATTTAGGGAACAACTAGTTCGAGATGCTTTAAAATCATGAAAAATATCTAAAAATCATCATTTATTATATGAATGATTATTGTGAAAACAATTTTACAAAATAAGGTTTGGAAATACTACATTTCGGTGTAGTGACCAAATTGCAGTTTTTGCAAAAGTTGAATAGTGATTGTTTTGTAAAGGATTGGAACTTTGAATCTTTAAGGAGCTAAATTTACCAAATTGTTTTTAATCAGATTTCTCCTTATTTTGGGTGTTTTTAATAATGTTTTAATTAAGGGAAATAAAGATAATTAAAAGGAAAAACCATATTTGACTTTTCATAACTACCTTGCGTTAATTTTCTCTCAATTTCTTTTCAGCCAAACACATTTCCTCCATCAAATAGCCACTGATTTTCATCCCTTTTGATGAGATTTCAATCTCCTTTTGATTCCTAATCTTTTCCTCACCAAATCCTATTGTTTTCACTTTGGATTTTCAAGAAAACTTGCCCAAATCAAGGAGAAATCAGCCATTAGAGGTAAGCTTCGTCCTTCTCCTCTAATGATCAGTTCTTTACTGAAATTCCCAAGTTATAAATCCTTTGTTAATGATTTTTGAGTTGCTTTAATGTTAGAAACATGAAATTGTGTCAAAACGCAAGATTCTTGGAGATATCTTGATGATTTTTGTAACTATTGGTTAGGCTCTATTTTGAGGTTGATTTCTAATGTGTTTTGGATGGTAATTGATGTTATAAATAAGGTTTTATCAAACAAATCCCGAATAGGTTTGGATTCCCAAGTTTTGCATGCTAGAATGGTGGTTTTTGGGGTGGTTTTGGTGTTCTGTTATAGCTGGAGGTATAAGGACGAGTTTATGTTGATTTTTGGTGTTGATTGAGGTTTAGAAATGTGTAGAAGTGATAGATCTTGGCTGGGCTTTGTGTTGGAAGAGTTTGGAGATGATTTCAGTTGTTTTTGGTGGCCAAAATGAGGCTTTTGAGTAGAGCAGCGAGTTTAGGTGTGTGGCTGATGATTTCAATGCATGCTGATGCATTAATCCTCTGCTCTTATGTGTTATGAACAGGGGTGACATCTTCGGACGCTTTTGGTGTTGATCCGGAACTACCGGGAGCTTAGATAGCGTTTCGGCGAGCAAGCGAAACGTAATCGGTGAGTGTGAATGGTTTTAGAAGTCCTTGCGGGAAAAAGAAACAAGGTTTGGGGATTTAGGAAAGGCTTGAAACACCTTCCTAAGTCCGGAAGTAAGTATGGCTAGATTTGCTCTCAAATATGTGGCGGTTGCCCCTAAAATGCTTTTACATGCTCTTGTTTTGAGATAGATAAATTCCTACTATTTTTATGCATGATTTGTAGCATGAGATGATGCTTGAAGAGATTTCATGAGATAGCATGTTGCATTGATGAGTTTTGAGCTTTTGATTTAAAGCAAAGCAAATGTTATGATTTTGAAATGAGATGAGAAAGCTTTGAAAAATGTTGCATTAAAAATAGTAGGTGAGATGATGTTTTGACATAATATATTGGCATAGAAGATGAGATACATACCGGATATAATTGATTGATCAATAGGATGAGAGTGCACTATAAACTAAAATTCGTACGTGCTCCTTGGAGTTGGGCAATGTGGGTAGTGCCATCCCAATCCAAAGTGAGAATCTGATGATGGGCATTCCATCGGGGTAGGACTTGGTGAAACACCCTGGAAGAGGTCACGAAGGACAAAATGCTTTCTTGAGGAATCCCGAGTGTAACCGGTGCGGTAGGAGACACGCTGGTGAGTGTTGGGGTAATCTTGGTACGTATTGGAACTGTGGTAATCGAGGGCAGATGAAGAAAGATTGTCCTCAGCCGTTGAGAGAGGGTCATGCTCCGGTGAGAGCAGTTGAGCCACAGAGAGGTCGTGGGCGCGGCCGTGGTAATTTCCAGCGCAGAGATGAGGGTGGAAGGAATGTGGCACATGTGGTGGCCGTTCAACCTGAGGGTGGTGGTCAGGCTCGAGTGTATGCTCATCAAGAGAGGAGGAATGACACGAATGTGATCGCAAGTACCTTTACTTTGCAATCCTTGTCATTACTTTCTTTGATTGATTCTGGATCTACACACTCGTACATATTGTGTGAACATGCTCAAATGCTTGGTTTTCCTGTTGAGTCTTTGGATGTTGGTATGCGTGTGACTAGTTCCTTTGGTGAGACGGTTGTAACAAGAAGGTTGTATAGGAGATTCCCCTTAAAGGTGCAAGATCATGTGTTTCTTGTTGATCTTATAGAATTGCCATTCTATGGTTTTGATGTAATTCTTGGCGTGGATTGGCTTGTTGAGCATAGAGCCGTTGTGGATTTCGAAAGCAAGCGAGTTTCGTTGAAACTTGCGGATGATTATGAGGTTGTGGTTGTGGGAGAAAATATGAAGTTTCTAGCTAATGTGGTGTCGACGCTTGAAGCAAGCCGGATGTTGCGTCAAGGATGTGAGGCCTACCTAGCCTTTGTTTTGAATCCTAGTTTAAAGAAGGTTCGCGTTACCTTGTGTGAATTCCCTGGAGTGTTTTCGGAGGAATTACCTAGTTTGCCGCCTAGTCGAGAGGTTGAATTTGGAATTGAGTTGTATGATAACACAACTCCGGTGTCCATTGCTCCCTATCGCATGGCACCCAAAGAGTTGAAGGAGTTGAAGACGCAACTTCAGGAGTTGATTGACCGAGGCTTCATTCGGCCTAGTGTGTCACCTAGGGGTGCACCGGTCTTGTTTGTTAAAAAGAAAGATGCCACGATGAGGATGTGCATTGATTACCATCAGCTGAATAAGTTGACTGTCAAGAACAGGTATCCTTTGCCGAGAATTGATGATCTTTTTGATCAGTTTCGAGGAGCGTCTGTGTTTTCAAAGATAGATTTGAGGTCAGGGTACTATCAATTAAAGGTGAAAGATGTGGATGTGCCGAAAATAGCTTTTCGAACGAGGTATGGGCATTATGAGTTTCTAGTGATGTCGTTTGGATTGACGAATGCTCATACTACTTTCATGGACATGATGAATAGGGTGTTCCATGAATTCTTAGGTAAGTTCGTTGTGGTGTTCATTGATGATATCCTTGTGTACTATCGTACTGAGGAGGAGCATGAGGAACATTTGAGGATTGTTTTGCAAGCGCTGTTAGAAAATCAGCTTTATGCTAAGCTGAGCAAATGTGAGTTCTGGCTAAAGGAGGTTGTTTTTCTTGGCCATGTGATTTCAGCTGAAGGGATTCGAGTTGATCCTCAGAAAATTGAGGCGGTGATGAATTGGAAGCCGCCTAGATCTGTCAATGAGGTTCGTAGTTTTCTTGGGTTGTCAGGCTACTGTCGAAGATTCGTGGATGGATTCTCTAAGATTGCTGCCCCTTTGACGAAGTTGATGCAAAAGGATGTTAAGTATGAGTGGACGGAAGCGAGACAACAAGCTTTTGAGAAGCTAAAAGCAGCTTTGACGCAAGCTCCTATCTTGGTTCAACTTGAATCAGGGAAAGAGTTTGTGGTGTATAGTGACGCGTCCTATGTTGGTTTGGGGTGTGTGTTAATACAAGAGGGTAAGGTGGTGGCTTATGCATCGCAACAGTTGAAAGTGCATGAGCGCAATTATCCTACGCATGACATTGAGCTGGCTGCGGTGGTTTTTGCTCTTAAGATCTGGAGACATTATCTCTATGGTGAGAGGTGTACTGTGTACACGGATCATAAAAGTCTGAAGTAACTGATGTCTCAGAAATAGTTAAATCTTAGGCAACGACGTTGGGTGGAGTTGCTTAAGGATTACGATCTAACGATTGAGTATCATCCGGGGAAGGCCAATGTTGTGGCCGATGCCTTGAGCAGAAAAGTTGCGGTGGAGCTAAGAGCGATGTTTGCTAGTTTAAGCATATCACGAGATGGTGGTCTTGTTGCTGAGTTGCAAGTGAAACCATCTCTAGTTCAGTTAATAAAGGATAAGCAGTTGTTGGATGATTCTTTGGTGGCACATGTTCAGGATATTGCTGAAGGTAGGCCATCAGATTTTTGTTTCAATGATGATGGTGTTTTATGTTTTGGGAGTCAAATAGTGGTGCCGAATGATGTTGAGTTGAGGCGCACTATTCTGACTGAAGCTCATAGCAGTCCTTTTGCTATGCACCGTGGTAGTACAAAGATGTATCGTGATCTGAACGATGAGTACTATTGGGTGAGATTGAAGAAAGATGTCATTGAGCATGTTAGCAAATGCATGGTTTGTCAGCGGGTTAAGGCTGAACATCAGTTTTATTCGAGGTTGTTGCAGCCGTTAAGGATACCTGAATGGAAGTGGGAGAGGATCACCATGGACTTTGTGTCTGGTTTGCCTCTATCGCCATCAAAGAAGAATTCTGTTTGGGTGATTGTGGATCGCCTTATGAAGTGTGCGCATTTCTTGCCTGTGCATACTACGTATACCTTAGATAAGCTTGCGGAGTTGTACATTGCTGAGATTGTACGGTTGCATGGAGTGCCAAAATCTATAGTGTCGGATAGAGATCCGAGGTTCACTGCAAGGTTTTGGGAGTTTTTGCATCAAGCATTGGGTACGCGGTTGAATTTCAGTACTTCTTATCATCCGCAGACGGATGGACAGTCGGAGCGTGTTATCCAAGTGCTTGAGATATGTTGAGGTGTTGTGTTATTGAATTTCAAGGTTCTTGGGAGAAGCACTTGCCTTTGGTGGAGTTTTCTTATAATAATAGTTACCAGTCAAGTATTCAAATGGCACCTTATGAAGCTTTATACGGGAGGAAGTGCAAAACTCCTCTTTGTTGGGCTGAAACGGGACAAAAGTTGGTCTCGATGTTGGCTTAGTTGAAAGGAACCACCGAGAAGGTGAAGCTCATTGGTGAGCGGTTGAAGGCAGCATCGGATCGGCAAAAGTCTTACGCGAATTTGAAGCGTAAGGAGATAGAATTTGCTGTGGGTGATCGTGTGTTTTTGAAAGTTTCGCCTTGGAAGAAGGTGATGAGGTTTGGCCGGAAGGGCATGTTGAGCCCAAGGTTCATTGGACCATACGAGGTGATAGAACATGTGGGTCCTGTTGATTATAAGTTGAGACTACCTCAAGAGTTAGAAAAGATACATAATGTGTTTCATGTATCCATGCTTCGGAGATATAGATCGGATCCTTCGCATGTTATGCTTGTGGAAGAGGTTGAGTTGAACCTAGATTTGACATATGATGAGGAACTTGTTGATATTCTGGATTCGGATAGTAAGGTCCTTCGTGGTAAGACCATTGAGCTGGTCAAAGTCTTGTGGAGACATCGTGGTGTTGAGGAAGCCACGTGGGAAAGGAAGGAAGACATGAAGAAGCAATTTCCTTACCTTTTTCCTCCAATGATCAGTTCTTTATTGAAATTCCCAAGTTATCAAAACTTTGTTAATGATTTTTTAGTTGCTTTAATGTTAGAAACATGAAATTGTGTCAAAACTCAAGATTCTTGGAGAGATCTTGATGATTTTCGTAACTATTGGTTAGGCTCTGTTTTGAGGTTGATTTCTAATGTGTTTTGGATGGTAATTGATGTTTTAAATGAGGTTTTAAACAAATCTCGAATAGGTTTGGATTCCTAAGTTTTGCATGCTATAATGGTGGTTTTTGGGGTGGTTTTGGTGTTCTATTATAGCTGGAGGTATAAGGACGAGTTTATGGTGATTTTTGGTGTTGATTGAGGTTTAGAAATGTGCAGAAGTGATAGATCTTGGCTGGGCTTTGTGTTGGAAGAGTTTGGAGATGATTTCAGTTGTTTTTGGTGGCCGAAATGAGGCTTTTGAGTAGAGCAGCGTGTTTAGGTGTGTGGCTGATGATTTCAATGCATGCTGATGCATTAATCCTCTGCTCTTATGTGTTATAAACAAAGGAGACATCTTCGGACGCTTTTGGTGTTGATCCGGAAGTGCTAGAAGCTTAGATAGCATTTCGGCGAGCAAGCGAAACGTAATCGGTGAGTGCGAATGGTTTTAGAAGTCCTTGAGGGACAAAGAAACATGGTTTGGGGGTGTGTAAAGTGTCCAAAAGTCCTATATTTCATGCACTTTCCAACTCTTATTATTATTGTTTTCAAGCTCATTTTAGGCATAAGTAGATTCATGCATAGCATTTTACAGTATTTCATTGTTCTACCTTGATTTTATAACTTATCATTCATTTGGTGAACAAGAGGTATTGTTCTAGTGTATTATTTCTTGTAGGTACTAACAGCTGAACGAGGAAACCGAGGAGTGGAGGACACGACGCTGAGGGACAAATCCAGGAGTTGTACTGAAGCAGTTCCAGCTGAAGACAAGTTGCTGCTGAGAACCTGCCGAGTAGAGTTGCCGCCGACCTTGCTGCCCTCGGCAGCTGACTGTGGAAGTTGGAAGAATTGGAGCGCGATTTGTAGAGCAAAAACTCTTGAATCTATCATCGGCGTTCATATGATTTTCTGACCTCTGTAGTAGCGGCTAGGGCTGCCAAAGCGAAATTCCCAAGCTTACTTGCGGGCTAAGGAAACCGAGGAAGAGTCCATATTCCAAGCAAAGAAGTCAGCATTTAAAGCTACATTAAATAAGAAAAGCTACTTTAGAGGACTTCTACTTCAAGGAGGACTAAACCTAGTTTTGAGTCTATAAATACCCATTATACTTCTAGTTTAAATCATCCTAGGTTTTCTATAGACTTTACTTGTGTTCTTCTCTGCCGCCATATTCTAAATCTCTTTGGGTTAGGGTTATGTTGTAACTAGACTGCAACGATTATTTTATGTTTTTGAGTTATTTCTTCAATAAAATATTCCAAGTTTACTTAATCCATTGTTATTCATTCTTTCAATCTTTCTACACCAGTCGTTTGAGAGAATCTATTTGTCGGGCGCGAAAGTGCAAGGCTCACGAAAGGGTTAAGTACGGTCACAATGGGAGGCGTGACTAACTTGGTTCCACACTAGTCCACAAGTTTCAGTGGCTAAAAGGGATTACTAATCGAGTTGATTGACTTGGTTCCACACTAGTCCTCAAGTTATCAATCTCGAGCATCCCAACCTAGAAAAAAGAGGGATCATTGTCGACTATCCTGTCGAACTTAGAGTATCTGCTAGACTTGCCGCCAGGACGTCTTTCCATTCCACCCGCCGAGACAGTACACACCCCTGTAGTGGCAGTGACCTACTGCGGCCGCGTGACAGGGTCGTAGTTTGTCGTCCGTCGTACCCGCCGAGGCAGCATATCGTGGCAGTAAAAGATAACTCATACCTATTACAACGCAGTTTTCACACTAAGTGGCAGCATAACCATGTCTGCTCTATCAACCTGATTCACCTTTTCTCTTTTACTTGTGTTTTTATTTACTTATCAATCTCAACCAATCATTCACTTGTATTTTTATTTTACCATTGTGTAGGAACTAAGGAACGAAACAAGTTGTCCAATCCTCGTGGGATTCGACATCTTATATACTATAACTTGACAGGAGTGTGCACTTGCGCTCTTACAAAAAGGGAACACCTACACGCCCTACAATGCCCATGCACCCGGTATGACAAACATGTTATATAGATAATGTATTACTGAAAATATTGTTATTGATTAATGAAATATTGATGATCTGATTCACTAGGGTAATTCTGCCCGTACTAGGTTCCTAGCTTCGGCTAGGGTAATTTCGCCTGTGACCTAAGGTAACCCCTTAGGTTGGTACCTACGCCCACTAGGCCTAGGTTATTGCCCGTATAAGGTTCCTACGCTTCAATTAGGGTAATTCCGCCCATGACCTAAGGTAACCCCTTAGGATGGTACCCACGCTCAATGGGCCTGGGTTAATGCCCCTAAATAATTGCAATTTGGGGTATTGTATACTGGAGTATGGTTGGAGGGTGAATAAAGAAATAAAATGAACTTTACTAATATTACTTGGAACAAATGTATTTGAAATAAAAAGGTTATTGCATTGTTATATTTCCTACATTAACGTTGCACTATTGGAACACACTAGACACTAAACTCATTGATTCATCCTCTGAATGTTAACAGCCTATATAATTCCCGTCAAATTCTCGATGTTTGAATAAAGAACAAATATCGCTATTCTCAAGTATAACGCTACCCTAAAATGGCGGAAAGAAAATGAAGAATGTTACTGCTTGGAACATCATGAAAATGTTATGCCTACCATATATCTGCATCAGCTTATAGCATCTTTTGATAGTTCTGTATTACTGAGCTTTTCCAAGCTCGCGTTGTTTTCCATCGCATGTTAAAAGAATATATCTTGGGATAATGACTGACATCTGTGTTTGGATTTCTCTCGGCGTCGCTTTTGGAGTACGATACTATACAGTTAGTGGGCATGTATGTCATGTATTGTTTTATGATAGTGTTTATAACACGCTTCTTGACATTTTTTATATATGTTTAAATGATTTTCAAAAAGGGGTATTTTAAACAGAAGTTGATTTTACAGCTTAAAAGTATTTAAAAATAATTTTTTATGTGTATTTTTACTGTGGGTCGCTCTTGTGACCCTGATGTGACTTTCTAAGATCCGTGGAACGCATTGGCGTGTCTAGGGGGTTACATTTAGTGGTATCAATGCTTAGAGTTACGTCTTTCTGGGTAGATCGGCCGATCGTCTATCGTGGGGTATTTAGTCTATGCATGCCCCTAGATCGTAACCGTACTCCTCCGAGCCGGAACTCTGATGTCGAATTCCTTTTTTTAGAAATATGTGAATCTAAGCATTATGTCATCTATAACTCAATGTGCTCCGGTAAGGAATGCATGTAACGTTCGTTTGTGTTTTGGATTAATTTGATGGATTTGAATCTGGATAAGAACTTGAGTTTGTTCATGCATGTGAAATTGATGATCTGATCTAGATTGAGAATAAAAGTTTGATTATGTGATGTAACCGATATAAGATTTCAAATAAACCTAGTTGATGATAATGATCATGCTTGAGGGTATCTTGATGGAAATTAAATAGAAGTGATATGAATTTGGAAGAAATGTGTCTGTGAACTTGGCAAAAGTGTAACTTTTGTGGTGACTTTGTATTACACAAGGGAAATAGTTATCTGAATATTACGTTGAATATAAGTGATATCCATTCAAATCCTTGGTTATGTTCGATCGGCTTGAAGAAAGACTTTTTCTTAAAAATATGCCATGGTGTATCGTTATATATCATTATTGACTAAAATTCGATGTTACATTCTGATTCTGGAAGGCCCTATTAGAAGCCTTGAATACTCGTCTAGATTTTAGGTATAATATTTCATCTGTAAATTGATGGTCAACTTAGTAGAGTAATGCAGATTCTAGAGGATATACTCCGGGATTATATGATTGAATTCTATAGTCGTTGGGAAGTCTCATATCCCTAACAGAGTCAACTTATAATAACAGTTAAGAGACAAGTATTCACTTGGCAGAGTACGAAGTTTGGTATAGATTCAAATATTGTATTCTGATTAGCTGGACTGAGATGTGTGATGAGATGACGGTGGGTACAGAGACAGTACGAGTGACTAATAGATAAAATTCAGTACAATAATGAATGGAAGAGTAATTTTTGCATTTTGTTCGACTCGGGTAAATTTCGAGGACGAAATTTGTTTTTAGGAGGGGAGAGTGGTAACACCCATAATGTGGTTAAGAAAAAAGAAGAAAAGGAAAATGAATTGAATTGCAGCCAAAGGGTTTTAAACCCGTAACCCTTGGCTGCATGAGCCCACACCTTAACCCGTTGAGCCATATCAACTCTTGGTTATATTTTAGACCCATTTATTATTATGGGTATTCTAAAAAGGTTAAAAATAATAAAATATCCTACCTAACACATTATTTTCCCCTTTCTTTAAATCAACCCCTCATTTTCCCAAAACCCAAAACCGACCCCATCCTTTTCCCCCTTTTGAGACCACCGGTCACCGCATCATTTTCCCCCACCGCTGCCACCAGTCGAGCCGTCTTGACGTCCCGAGCAAAACCCCTCAACCCCCACACACAACCATCGCTCCGTTTGCCGGCAATCGAAGGGGAGAGGTTCGTCGAACCTAGGGTTAAGACCCTCTCGGATTCTCGAGGAATTTGGCTGTCATGGGCGTCCGTTCACCACACAGTCGCCACACCTAGAATCCTCATCGCGAGGCAAACAAAACCCTACTAGTTACACATTCGCTCACTGTCGTTTAGTGCCTCGTCAGAGGTACGACAGTTCAGTCGTGTTTTGCTCGATTTGGTAAGTTCGGTAAGTATTTCGGTCTAGATCTCGAGTTATTTGAGCTATGGTTGAGAAAATGTGGACAACGGCGTGATTAGAAGCTTTTTCCAGTTATTTTAAGTTGCGCGTAAGCTTCACGCGCCGTCGCCGACGATTTTCGATCGCCCTAGACAGTGGCCACTGAAACGGCCGGCCCAGGCCCGGCCTGGCCCTTGTTTAACCCGGCCCTGTCCCTAAACCGGTTCAAACCATAAGTAAATAAACTTGACCTTAATTGACCGACCCGACCCATCGACCGAGACAACCCGACCGAGTCAACTTAGTGAGTCAACTCGCCCGAGTCAACCCAGTTAGTAAACTCGCTGATAAAGTAATTAGACCAGTGATGCCAGTATGACGTCAGCGTTGACTTTGACCGCTGACGTCAACGTTGATTTTGACCAAAAAGTCAACTTTTCCCGAAAAGTCCTATTTTATGTTTTTCGACGTCCTGAGTCCGATTTTGAAGCTTCTTTTGTGAAATTTTAACCCGAAAGCCTCCGAATTGGATATTGAACTCGAGTTTGCTTATGTATTTTATTAATCAATTATGAGTAATGTGAATAAGGACTAAAGTTGGAATTTGTGCGATTGAAGGTATTCACAGTTCCTTGTTTTCGAGATGTTGAGGACGTCGCATTCGTGTTCGATAGTGATCGAATGGAGTATCATGGTTTACTGATATAGCAAGGATTAAAGGTAATACATTACTACCTCTTGTATGCTTTATGAACATGTTGGTATTCGTTAACGCATGCATAAATATGATGAGGAGTACTGTTGATTCTGCTCAAGTCAAACCAGATATGAAAATGAGTATAGTAATCTAGATAATATTAAAATGCTCGAATGAGAAGGTTAATAAATCAGAAGGATCTGGAGTTTAATAAGTAATTAATAAGGTAGTTAATCTCCAATCCCAATTAATAGTGTCAAATAATTAAACGTAAAAAATATTTGGATATGAAATTACAAAAAAATGCCCTTGAGATATAAGAATGACTAAATACCCCTAGAATTGGAAGGGACCTAGAAATCTACACTAGATATGGTAAAACAACCTAATTCATCTGAAAACCTTTAACTACTAGGAAAGTTATGGTAACATGATTTAAACCCTCGAGATTGTAAAGTGCTAGGTCTCTTTGAATTTGGAATGAATCTCTGAAGATGGATTTACGGAAAAATATATGTACGTCTGAATTAATCTAGTGGCTCAAATTAATCGGAATGATTGTATTGACCAAAAGACTGAAGTATCCTCAGGCACCGAAATGACTAAGTTAACTGTAATGATGGATAAACCCCTTAACTAGAATAAGTAATTTGCCTATGATGAAATTCTTGAAATGTCAATAAAGTTGAAAATGGCTGAAATGTCCTTAAGGGTTATGAAGCATGACTCATGTACGTCAATCACTCTTATACACATTAATTCATTTTACTTATCATAGTTCCATTGCACACATGTACACATTTATACGTCTAAACATTTCAGCATATACTTAAAAATTCACAAAACAATACACCTCATCATTTAATATTCAAGCAACCCATAAATTTATAAAAACAGTCCTTAAAGCTCATTTTAAGGCAAAAACAGATTCAGTCATATATATATATATATAGCTTACAAATAACACATATAAAACAGTTCATATTTATTTACTTGAACACATAGCTGTTCCTTGTCATATATACATACATTGGTAATTATATCAGCCCCTAAGGTTCATTCGATTATATTATTCTGCCCAGATTTTTCGAACACTCCTTTTTCCAGCTCAAAACAGTCCACCATACACTCACATACATAGAAAACAAATCAGTTTACAAACAACTTCATTTGTTTACTTAACACAGGGCATCACACAAGGCTATATACATAATTACACATTCGGACAGCCCCATATGGTTACATATTTTTGCATTTCTCGGCAGTTTTCTTGTTAATAGACATAACTTTCCCCGGTTTTTAGAATGCCAAAACAGTCCTCTTAAGGAGCCTAACAACAAGTAGGATTCCTAACTCAAAATCAAGCAATTTGACTACTTTAAATTTTTGTTAACAAGATTTCGCATCATAGAGTAATTACTTAGCCAATCAAATGACCTTATCACTTCAAGAGGATCCTATATGATCGATCCTTCCAAATATCTTAAACAACCAAATTCATATCTACGTATACATAGTTCATTTCCTAATGCATGCATATTCCATTGTTAAATGAAAGATTCTCATTACAATTCTAACTCTCTCTCTAGCTCAAAACCAGCATTTAGAATCATAAAATTCATGTATGTCCCTAAATTTGAGCTCCAAAACAAGTTGCAAAATGATATACTTACCCCTTTTTCCATTAAGGATCAATCCCACAAAAGATTTAAGCTCACCAATCTTCGGTTCTTCAAAATTCCATGGCAATTTGTTTATGTTTCTTTTTCCCTCTTGGGTTTCGGCTCACAATGGATGGAGATAACAATTTGAATCATCCATCCATGTAACTGAACCTCCCTTCTAATCTCTTGGTTACATTTCCAAGTGCCAAGTGTTTAAATCCACCAAAACTTTATCCTTGCCATGCAATCCCCTACCTTCCTTTTGATTCTTTTTAGTCCCTCCTAATGGTTATTCAAGTTTTATTATAATCAAAATTCGATCCTTGAATATTAGAATCTATTAAAATAAAATCTTATAGCAATTGGACTTATAATCCAATATAACATACTCCTAGGCCGAAATTTTTAGTATTACAAACTTTAATGACTTTCATAAGTTTTAGGGATCGAATAAAGCGTGGTAATATCGCAATTCAAGGAAATGGTACGAACCTGTGAATAAGTCATCGGTAAGAACTTTAGCCGTACCGATACTTGTAAAAATTAAGGATTTTCAGTAAGCTATTTTGGTAACGGTACGTGTGTGAGTACCGATACCCAGGAGTACTGTATCGATACTTATGTTCGAGTATCGGTACCCACATAACGAAATAAATTATAATGCTAATAAAAGATGGAAATTGACGTGGGATATAAATGAGATAATATGGTTTAATAAGATAATTAATGAGGATGATTAATGTGCACTTTCATAATGTATTAATAAGTTTGTAGACCTAATTGGGTGACTTGATGGTAATAGCAACCGTAGGGAACCTTGGTGGATCGTGTGATGATGTGTGTTAGGTGGTGGATGTGTCCTTGATATGTGCTGATATGGACACCTCAATGATTGAATCATCTTGATTGATGGGTTTCGGATACTCAGTGAAAGATAAGTATATTGCAACACCATGATTAAATATTTTAAATCTAAACCTGATACTTAGTGGGATCGAGACTCATTTGAAGATGTTTGATAAGAGATTCGGAGCATGGATGTATGTATTCTGACAATTAGTGATACCGGATCATACAATCTGGTTTTAAGTATTTAATTTGTTTTTGATTTTTTATTCATTTCATCTTTAAATTTGATTATAGGTATCTAGTTGATATTTGAATTTACATTTTAGATACCTAATTGACCGTTGAACTTTTTTTTGGACTCATTTTATCCCTATACTTGGCTTCAGGTAGTCGGTACGTGAACCTCGAAACTGTCACATGCATTAAGAACAACTATTCTTCATTAAAAATTTATTGGCATGTCACATCCAACCAATATCATATGTCTTTAAAAATTGACACGTACCTCAATTGACTAGTTAAGGTGACATGTCAATAAAATTTTACCGAGGTTTAAATTTTTAAATTAATGCATGTGATGGTTTCCAAGTTCAGGTATCAATTGTATTTGTAGATTGAATTAGTGTTTGTGATTTTTTTAAGCTCAAATACCAAATAGATACCTAAAGCCAGGTTTAGAGATCAAATGGGTCAAAAAATTAGGGTCAATTAAGCATCTAAAACTAAGTTAAAGGACCAAATAGATAATAAAAAAAAAGAGTTTAGGAGTCAACTAAGTATGTAGGAGAAGTATAAAACTTTAGATAGGAAAGTTGCAAACGTGCAATCCGTTCCCAATCATTCAATTGGCAAAGATAATTGTGAAAAGCAAAGAAGAAAATCAAATAGTGATAAGGGAATATAATAGAATAGAAAGGGTGTGTTATCTTGTCCAAAAAAGTAGAGATTTTGTTGGTACACCAAATCTAGCTTTTGTTGAGTATGACCCAAGGCATGAAAGAGAGGAATCAGCAAAGGCACCCGACACTACTATACACCATTCACAAGTTTCTGCACCCATTGTTTATTAATTCAAGTGGGGGAATTGAATGATCAATGACATAAATGAGCTTGTGTCACATGTTTATGCTGGAGGTTGAGAGGGAAATGGACAACTAGAAGATTATATTGGGTTATGTTCTTAACACATGATATATGTGTATATATACTGTGGTGAAAACAAAAAGATTTCACAAGCATCTTAAATTTAGGGTTTAGGGATTCAATTTAAGGGTTAGGTGTATGGTTTAGATTTAAGGGTTAGGTGTATGGTTTAGATTTTAGGGTTTAAGGCTAGAATTTAGAGTTTATAGGTTAAAACATAAACCTTAACCAGTACACTAACATCTAAACTCTAAATTCGAACTCTAAATTCTAAATCACTAAACCTAAAGTCCTTATTCCTAAAATTAAGACGTTTACAGATTTTTTTTATTTCCACAACCAGTGTATTAAATATAAATCATTGTTTTAAAAAGTTTAAAAAGTAATTAATATGGTCAGGGGAAATCTTGATACACGACATGGGGAATCATAGATTTATTTTAAGGAATCTTTTATATATATTACATAACAAAAAAAATTGATAGTAAGTTTTGTCATGGTATTTTTTCACTGTATAAATACATAATAATAATAATAAAATTTAAAATTTTAATGATTTAATTTAAAATTTTCAATATTAAATTGACTTAATGATATTTTTTAAAAATTGAAAAGGACAAATAATAATTTTTTAAGATTTTAGAGGGAACTCAAATACCCAATGATCCTTTTAAAAATTTTAAAGGATCAAAATAACACTTTTTATAAAAAATAAAAAAAAAAATTATGGGGACTATGGCCCCACATACCTTCACATAGTTCCGCCTCTTAATATGGTTAAGGTTAGACTTGTTTAAAATTCGACTACTTATTCAAATATAGAAGTTCATCCGAAATATGAGAGGATATCGAGTATCGACATCATCCTTAAAAACAGTATAACATTTGTATTTGTAAATTAAAACTAAAAACCCAATGTTTCTGCAAAACTTTGACCTCCATTAACAAATTCATCAAACTAAAGGTTCATCGGTCTTCGAAACCTTCTTTCCATTTCTATCATAAAATTTAGGGTAAACTATACTAATGACCACCGAACTATGGGGTTGGTGTCGATTTAACCACTATATTTTCAATTGTGTTAAATATACCACATAACTATTTAATAAAATTTACTCTACAATGAGAGCAGTAGGGTTCGAACTAGAGACCTCTTAAAGAGAGGTGTGCTTGTTTAGCATCAAGCCAAACAAACATTTGTGATTTGTTGTACAACATTTATTATGTATATCGAACTCAGACTATGTGTGTTTGGCTCACTCTTGTACCGAACATTGAACCTTTCCCACGAACTATGGGGAAATTCACATGATCACACATAGTTGTTTCGGTTGGAGAGGAAGATGATGGCATTAAATCGGGTGTGGAAAAAGAGGATTTGAGTTCATATGATGACCATCAGAGACCGGTGCAGCATCTTCTAACAGAACCAAGGGTGCCTAGTAAAGATCCCTTTGTTGAAGATAGGGAGGAGGTAGAACAAGCTAACCAGATTAGTCTCTCTACAAGTCCTCTGACGGCACCACTTGGGATCCCGTTTTGCCCGGCTAGTGTCGGTGGGGCCCGCAAAGCTCCCGTTGTAGCAAGCAGCAGTTGCTTCATTCGCTACTACGACAGTGGCAGTTTGTATGATATTGAGACGTTGAAGAAACTTATGGAGCAGATTGCAGCAGTGCAGGGCCTTGGAGGGGTTTCTGCGGAATGTGCTAGCATGTTGAATAACATGTTGGACGTCTATTTGAAGAAATTGATTAGGTCGTGTGTTGATCTGGTTCGATCAAGGTCATCACGAGAACTAAGAACGCACTCCACCCGCAAGCAGCGGACTCACAGCAAGCTTGATAATGGTATGTGGCCAAACAATCACTTGCATATGCAGAGTACCTCTGGGGACACAAATATTTCGCATGAACATGGACAACAGCGCTCAATATCTCTGCTTGATTTCAAAGTGGCAATGGAGCTAAACCCCCAGCAGCTGGGTGAAGATTGGCCGTGGCTCCTGGAAAAAATCTCTTTGCATTCCTTTAATGGGTCACCACCTCATTGGAGGGGTAAAATAAAATTATTAACTCAAATATAAATAGTTAAAGTCATCCAATGAGGTAGTGACACGTGGCATCACTTAATTAAATAATTAATTGTTTTATTAAATAAAAATTAGGACTAAATTGATAGAATGCGTAAGTAATAGGGATTAAATGTGTAATTATACCAATTTGTTTTTAACTGCCACATCATCTTCCCGTTAGGATTCAACGGCAGGTGGCTACATTGAAACCAATTAAATAGTTATGTGGTATATTTAACACAATTGAAAATATAGTGGTCAAATCGACACCAACCCCATAGTTCGGTGGTCATTAGTATAGTTTACCCTAAAATTTAACCCCAACCCATTACCCAAAACCATGTCTTAATTCCTACAAATCCAAACTCATGTCTTAATTCCTGTAAGCCCAAACCCATAAATTCATCAAATAAAACATTTCTTTACAAGGATGAATAACAATGGTGGTAACTTATATTTGTTGTCACTTATATTTCCGATCGGTTAAATTGGCCATGAGTGATTACTCCTGTTTGTTTTATATAACTAAAAAATAAAAATAAAAAAGAAATTGCATTTGCAGAGCAAAAACCCCGAATTCAATAAAAAACATAATTAGGAAATGGAGGCAGTGTCCTACCATTGTTTTCCCAAGATTAAATTCGAGGGCTGAAAGATGACTACGCTAAATTTGTGTTGGAAAAATGTGAGAAAAATAGTAATTTTGAGCCATATTTCAAATGAGTAAAGATGAAGATTCGAATAATGATTTTTTTAGGTTTTATTCTACTCTATGAGACCTTTACAACGGTATCTCATATGCTCAAAATAAATGAGTATTAACTGATAAATTGATGCTCAAAGTAAGGTAGTTGTGAATTGATTAAAAAATAGAAACCACAATACCACGTTGATGGGATGAATGAAATGAGAAGTATTTATATACTCTTACTCACTTTATGATTAAAGAATGATTTGGATGGAAATTGTGTTTCATGCACAAGTAAGGTGAATTAATCCCTTTTGTGGGTATGCATATATTTTACCTTGAATACTTTTTCTTTCTTTATAATTGATATATCTTTTAAATATTTCGAATTAAATGAGATAAATTTTGACTTTCCATTTAAATTCGGATATTAAATACGTATTGAGTACAATTCACGGGAATATTCTGTTTTAATATGACATTAACTAAAATTTTCAAATTATATCAGATATAGAATTAATGACCATTACCTTGACTACAAGACTCGTTCTATCTGGTATATGATGTGTACAAAACAAAAATAGAACTGAGGGCAGCATTGGACATGAAGTACAAAGCAAAAGATCCTAGGCCTAAAAATTTTTAGTCGCGAAATTCATGAATTTTACTATGGTTGATTCAAAACCAGTAGTAAGTCAAGTGGAAGAACTCCAACTGATCATTCATGAAATTCTTGCTGAATGGATGATCATCAGTGAATCCTTCCAAGTAGATTCCATCACAGAAAAACTACCTCCGGGATGGAATGACTTTAAAAATTACTTGAAGCACAAAAAGAAAGAGATGACATTGGAAGAATTGATTGTCAGACTTCAAATAGAAGAAGACAACTGAGGTAATGCTAGAAAGCTCAACAGAGAAACCTTTCAAGAGGCTAAGGCAAATATTGTCGAAGTCAAGAGAAAAAAGCAACCCAACAACACCAAGCCAGGACAAAGTTGGGGCTTAATGGTGAAATTTACAAAAAGGATCAATTCAATGGAGCATGCTACAACTGTGGCAAAGTGAGGCACAGATCTTCTGAATGTAGACATCCAGAGAAAGCCAAGGAGGCTAATATTGTGGAGGAGGAAGATCTATATGCCTAACAAAAGGGGATGGTTATGGGTAGGAGATATGTTTTAATCTCTGTAAAAACCCAAAAAATATGAATAAAAATGTTGCTTCTTTTCGGTTACATGCTTGAGTTTTAAATTTATGGCATGTACATGTTAATTATGGTTCTATGCGTAGACTAATTAACATGGAATTTGTTTCATATTGATTATAAGAATAAATGTGAAACATACGTTGAAGTAAATTTAACAAAGTCTTCGTTTCAAACTTTTTGAAAGAAGTACAGAACCACTTGATCAAATTCATAGCAATGTTTGGAAGAAATAATTTATTACCTTCATGATAGAACAAACTAGTGTTTTGCTTAAAAGAAAAAATGTTGTAGAGAAATTATTCTCTATAAGTAGGATGTTCAACCCAAACTTAATAACTTGATTAATTTGGGGAGAAAATTCTCTGTGAGCAACGCTGCAACATCCAAGGGAACAATGATTTCTTGTGTTATGGAAGGACATAAAATCCTCCTACAATTACATAAAAATGTGGGGGTGTTTTGCAAAGGTAATATTCCCATTACCGAAGTAAATGAAAATAAGTGAACTATATTTTCATTGACTATGTAGAACATAGTAACGAATACCAATTTCTTGTGTACAAATAGATTCACAAGAATGTGATAATGAAAACAAAGAATGTGTCTTTTTTAAAATATATTTCTTATATATTTAGGGAATTTGATCCAAGTTCAATGAACCGAAGTTTAGAGACTATCAATGGAACTAGATGAAAGATATGGGACTAGATGATATGATTTTGGACATCCAAATCAAACGGTCACATGAAAGTACAACATTTTCATCTGACAGCTATCTGACATATCTGACAGCTTAATGAGGTTACATCTTGAAGATATCTCCTACAACATTTCATACAAACATTAATTACTTAACTGTTACGCGAATATACATTATGTTAGGACATTTTCATCTCTTTCTCCATAAATAATTATACAAATTTACTTACCTTTTTGTCTTCTTGAGAAAGTACAATTTCCTTCACATTGCCTTCATCTATCCATTCAGACTGAGCCTGCTTCTGCTCCTCATACATTTGTACATAAGGCTTCTTCTCATCTTTACTCATCTGCTTCCACCTCAAACCCAGTGCTTTCTTTTTCCAGTATCAGTCCCACAATTAGTAAAATACAAATACCATGTACACTTAACAAAACATTACACAACACACTTACACTATTGTTCATTTTCTTCTTCCCCCTTCAAACGTTTACATTCGCTTATACTGTAAAACAAAATTTCACAGTTAGCTTATGCAACTCATATCTAATAAATTCAACAATTCTATGTACATTCAACTTCAACTTACTAGAAATGGAAATATGGTGTACATTTCTTAGGTGCCTTAGGCACCCCTTTATCAGACTTCTTCTCATGCTCCATTGTCTACAACGTGTACCTAAAATAATCAAAGAGGGAACATTGAAAGGCAAAAATGATGACAATTCTACAAAATCTGAACTTCACGAATAGGATTTTGCATATGAATTCCAAGGACATGTTCTATTTCACCTCTTTACATTGACATATGAATTCTACATTTCAGTTTTAGCAAAGTATAAATAGTTGCCAACTATTTATAAGAATGTGTCTAACAAATGAAAACTTTGATACAAATACTACCTATGGTTAAATTTTCCCTTCAAATGTAATGATATTTGGAGGTTTCTGTTTCGTTCTCAAGTTCGACAAATAGTATCAACCAATAAATATTACTTTCAACCATTTGTAATGAAAACTCATTTCCCAAAATTACATACCAGTTCAAATCACCTATTTGTTCTTAAGAAACAATCACTTCCTTCCAACACATTCAATACTAGAGCATATGCAAACCATTTTTTAACCAAAAACCATAACCATCTCAACCAAAAATCATAACCATTACATGGATTTCAACACAATCCAATCTCCTCGACAATATTTCTTTCACATTTTCGTACCATATCAACTACAATTAAAGGGGGGAATGAAGGAACTAGCACTAACTAACCTAAACATTCATTCTTCCAATCCAATCTACTTTACATTTCTAACAATTATCACTCCCAATTGAAACATCATTGAATTATTTAACCTAATTTTTTTTGTTATTCAAGAAGAAAGTCAATGAGTTATTCAAGCCTCTAATCCTGTTAATAAAGGTGTTCAACCCTTCTTTTAACTATTGTTATCTTTGTTCCTACTTTTAATTTCAATTTAATTGCTATTACTTGTTTATTGCAGCAGAACCTTAAACTGCCAATAACCTTAAACCCTAATAATTCCTTCTTTCAATCCAATCTCCTCTACAATATTCATTATAAAGAAAAAAGAAATTTTTTATGGAAGAACATTCAAACGGTTTATACAAAATCCTTCATCATTTGTAATGTGATTTCGCTCAAATCATAAAAAATGAAAAAAAGGAAGCAAGAACTAACCTCCAAATCCGTGTTCAAACCCAATCTCCTCCCTAAATTTCCTTCAGATTTTCTTCCTTGCTTGATGGATAAAATGCCTTCGTCCTCTTGGTTTCGATACCCTAACTTTTGAATTTCCTTTTTCTACTCCCTTTCAATATATATGAACTATATCATCATAAAGGGTTACCGGTTCACCGGGTAACCATAAATTCTTTGTTTTGTTTTTTTTAATCCAACGATTCACATTTAAACGGCTTCATCCAATACCCTCCATTAGATGGCCTGTATTTAGTTGTTCTTTAAGCCGTTTGTTTTTAGAATTGTACTACTTTTCAGCCCACCCCACCTCGTCGATTCTTTTCTCAAAACCTCCAACCCAGTGCTTCATTCGCCTTACAAGGGCTGGGAACTCTGTACAGACGTGGGACCAAAGCTATGAACGATGTTCTTGTTGGTCATGTTGTTCAAGATGTGACCGAAGCTGATCTCAGGCTTTTCTTGCGACTCTTGCATAGGTCGGGCCTCACTTCAACAGTCGACACTGTTTTCCTCTTTAGGTCTTCGAGATTCAGCTTTGTTATTGATAAAGAGAACGACTCCTTCAAACTCATTCAACAGTCTACAAACACTCTATGTTGCACTGATACGGATACGAGAACGGATACGGTGACGGTGACGGAGACGAAAAACGATATTTTCTAAAATTACAGGGTACGAATACGAAAAATATAAAATAAATTTATATATAATAATAATAATAATAATAATAATAATAATAATAATACATTAAAATTCATAGTAAATTAGAAAATAAAATTTATAAAAAAACATAATATTAAAGTTACAAATCTCAAACAATAAACTAAGTCTAGAACAATATTAAACAACAACTTTTTCATTTTAGATTTAGGTTATGAATATTTTAGTAGTTTGAATTGCGGATTTGAATTTCTGGTTCAAATTATGAATATTTTAAAGGGTAATCTTCAGCAGTGGTCCCTTTCGTTTAGGGTGTGTTCTATTTTGGTCACCAAAATTTTAAAAAGAGTATTCTGGTCACTTACGTTTCTAAACGTTTCTATTTTGGTCACTCGGCTGTTAGTCTCTGTTACTTAAAAAAATAGTTTCTAATTTATCCCCAAACTTTCAAAACTTTATTTTTCACCATCTTTCCCAAAAATTGTAAAACTAAAACACCAGAAAATAAAATCAAATTTAAATATTAGATGGTACATGCATGATCTCACGAATTTGAAAATTCATCTCCATAAATTGTTGAATACTGACTAAACATTTGAGATTCGTGAATCCCCTTCAGTTTTAATCAGTAGATAAATGTTTAATGTGCATAATATCTCATGGAGTCAAACGAGTCATTGAAGTAAAATGAAAAAAAAAACTTGGCTAGTATTTCTGGATAACAACTGAACTAGCAACGTCGCATGCTATACGATTTGGTCCAAATCAGTCGGTTGTTTAGAGAAACCCATTGTCTGCAATTGGTAGTTTCTTGCTCCACCTGGCTTTGATGCAACGATGAATCCATGGACGTTTCTGATTGTATAATGATAATTAAAACGTGAGACCATGTGTGTACCATCCGATAACCTTAGTTGAATAAAGGTTATTTGGCAATGATGAATCCACAACCAACCCCATAGATGGGGTCTGTGCAGTGGTTATACTACCGACAACAATAGTTGGTTTAGAGGGAGTAGGGCTTGAGCTGCTACTGCCTAGAGTTCTTTGAACACCCTGAAATGCACTTTGGCGTTTCTTTATAATTTTTAAGGTCCAATCAAATCAATTTTGTTGTTAATTGTAGTTTGTTTAATCCGACACTTTTATTGTTTGCAATGATTATTAATAAATACAAAATGAGAGAAAATATTAGGAGTTTTAATATTGGGGTAATGGGTTGTAGGCTAGGGTTATTGGCTTATAGCTATTGGTTTAATTTTTTTAAGGTTTTAGTTTTATAGTTTTTGAGAAAGATGGTGGTGAAAAATAAAATTTTGAAACTTTGAGGGTTAAATTAGAAAGTAATATTTTTAAGTAACGGAGACTAACGGTCGGGTGACCAAAATAGAAACGTAAGTGACCACAATACTCTTTTTTAAATTTTGGTGACCAAAGTAGAACACACCCTAAACGAAAGGGACCATGGGTGAAGATTACCCTATTTTAAAATGCATGATAATATGCTTGTTGGGTTGATTTTGGGCTTAATCTCATTTATTTTCTCATTGGCCCAACTTGTCTTGGTGTAATTTTTATGATATTTAACAAATAGAAGGGTTAAGTGGTAATTTAAGGTTAAACCATCCCAAGGAATCCTTTCAATTTCACGAGATTGGAGACCAAAATGTTTACAGCAGTCTCCCACTCCCATGTTTCTCTCCACCGTTTTTTCATTCTCTCCACCTTTCTTCATTTTTTTTCCAATTTCTTTATTCTCTCTACTGTTTCTTCATTCTTTTTTTCAAGGGTAAACTATCTGTTTGACCACCAAACTATTGTGAAAGTTTTAAAATGACCACCAAAAAAAAACGCGCCATTTCAGTACCCAAACTATTAAAATGGTATTATTTTGGCCACCTGCCGTTAAGAGGCTAACGGCAGAGCTGACGTGGACCGTTAAAACAAACGGTGACGCTTAGGTGGAAAAAAAGAAGAAGGAAAAAGCCAACTCAGCTTATTAGAAAACAAAAGGTCTCGTTTTTTTTTTCTTTACTTCGACACGAAAAAAAAACCCCAATATTCTCTCAACTGTGTCTGAAAACCCAAAAAAATTCTCGACGATCTGTGATTCTTGTTGGAGATAGAGAGGAGATGGTCGGACTTCTACGCGAAAAAGGGGATCCTTCTCCGCGATACGGTAAGTTTGATTCTTGTTCTGGGGTTTAGGGGTGAAATTTTAGATTAGGGTTAAAACGATTAGGGCTAAAACGAGATTAGGGATTTCAGATTAGGGTTAAATAATTGATATTAGGGTTAATACAAGATTAGGGATTTCAGATTACACTTAAAATTTGCTATTAGGGTTAGGGTTTACACTAATCTCAGAAATTAGGGTTAATAAAAATTTGCGATTAGGGTTTATAGATTACACTTAAAGTTTGATTCTTCGCTTTTGTCTGCTTGTTGTTGGTTTTGTCTGCTTGTTAGGGTTAAAAGAATACACTAATCTCAGAAATTAGGGTATTGCAATAAAATACACTTTTTTTTTGTCTTTTTTGTTAGGGTTAATAAGATATACTTTGTTTGTTAATAAGATATACTTTTAACAATAAAATACACTTAAAGTTTGACGTGGGTTGATATCAATATTTAGGGTATTGCAATGGTGGGTGGGGTATTTATTATTTGTTTGTTATACTTTGTTTGTTGCACTATGAAAGCATTAATGGTTAGTGTTGTGTTATTTGACAGGGGCTGATTCAGATGAGTTTAGTCTTGTTGTACATCATGGACAAAGACTTGATTATTTCGATTACTGTAATGTGGATACTATGTCCATGTTTGAGATTGTTAATATGGTAGAACGGTTAGGTATTACTACTGCTGTTACTGTCTTTTGGAAGGTTTCAGATAGACCATTAGAACTGAAGAAGTTGATAACTGATTATGATGTACTTGAGATGGTAGGGCATTTACCTACAGATCATTACATGCATGTACACTTAAGGGAAATAGGAGTGCACAATGAGCCTGAGATGAGTGTACATTCTGAAACTAGGGTAGAACCTGAAACTAGGGTAGAATTTGAAACTAGGGGAGATGCTGAAACTAGGGGAGATGCTGAAAGTAGGGTACATTCTGAAACTAGGTTAGATTCAGATTCTAACTCAGAAGATGAGGAGTTTCTTGTGGAGTCAGACTCATCCAGTCATAATTCTGATTTTAGTGACAGTGAAACAGAAGTTCTTAGCTCTGAAACTGAAAGGTGTAGTGGGAATTTAGGTTTGGGCAGTGATCAAGTACAATATGAATCTGACAATGACAGTGGAAAATCTGACTCACTACACAGTGTAGATGAGTCAGATTCAGAGGGTCCAAAACAACCTAGATTTCCTGAATTTAATTCTGAGTCAGACTTAATGAACCCTAAGTTGAAGGTTGGTCAATTGTTTGCAAGCAAAGACATACTTAAGGATGCCATTAAGATGTATGGTATTAAGAATAGGTACAGTGTTAAGTTAAAGAGAAATGATAATAGAAGGATTCAAGCAAAATGTAAAGGAGAGTGTCAATGGATGTTATGGGCAGCCCCTATACATGGTGAAGATCCTTCTACTGGTACATGGCAGATTAGGTCTATAATTGGTGAACATAGTTGTCTTAGGGAGTTCAAAAATTCCAATTGTACTGCCAAGTGGCTAGCTAAAAACTACTTTAGTAGTTTTTTTGTTGACCCTAATTTCTCTAGTGCATCCCTAAAAGAAGCTGTCCACAAGGATTGGGGATTAGTTGTAGATAAGGGTAAATGCATTAGGGCAAAAAATGTGGCTCTTGAGAACTTGAATGGTAACTACAATGAGCAGTATGCAAATCTGTATGCTTACTTAGGGGAATTGAGGCACTCTAATCCAGGGACAACAACTGTTTGTAAGTTGGATGAAAGAAAGTTTGAGAGGGTTTATATCTGCATGCAAGCATTGAAAGATGGCTTCAAAGCAGGCTGTAGGCCCATTGTAGGTCTAGATGGTTGTCACTTGAAGGGGTACTACAAAGGTCATCTTTTGGCAGCTGTAGGAATAGATGCAAATGATGCAATCTATCCTATAGCCTTTGCAGTTGTGGAGAGTGAAAACCAGGCATCATGGTTCTGGTTTTTGGAATTACTTGCCACTGATTTGGAGATGGAAAATTCTCACAGCTATACCTTTATGACTGATAGACAGAAGGTATAAGTAAAATTCTTTAACATTTTGGCCTGGATTTTTTTTGCTAACTGTGAACTGTTAATTAATTTATTTTGTTTTTTTGTATGTGTAGGGATTAATGGAAGCTGTGTCAGAAGTGTTCCCCCATGCAGCACATAGGACATGTGTGAGGCACTTGTACTCAAATGCTAAGAGTAGTGGAACTTTTGGAGGAAAAGCAGTGAAGGACCAGCTTTGGAAAGCTGCAAGGGCTACATATCCGAGAGAATTCCAATCTTGCATGGATGAATTAAAGGTGATCTCATGTTTTTAAAGTTTTGTCGAGTTTCAATTTGACCACTATCTTTTCTGATAAGTTTTAATTTGACCACTGTCGAATAGTTAAAGTTTTAATTTGACCACTATCGATTATTTAAAGTTTTAATTTGACCACTGCATTTTTTGTAGGTATTATCAGAAACTGCATGGAAATGGCTCTCACCTAAGGATCCCACCAACTGGTCAAAGTCTCACTTCTCTTTTGGATGCAAGTCTGACATGCTCCTTAATAATAATTGTGAATGTTTTAATAAGGTTCACTTTCTAACTTATCTAAATTACTTTCCAACTTAGTGTTTATGTGAATGTTTGACTAATAATAGTGCTAATCACTAATCTTTGAATGCTGACAGCTTATACTTGAAGCCAGAGACAAACCAATAATAACATGCCTGGAATCCATCAGATCAAAGCTGATGCAAAGACTTGCCAAAAAGAAGGATGAGGCTGAAAAGTGGACAGGCCTTCTTTGCCCTAAAATTCAGAAGAAGTTAGAACATGCCACATCATCAGCACATAGGTATTTTGACCATCTTTTTACTATTTTTGTGTTTTCATTGTAACTGTGAACTGTGAACTGTAAAATTGAATTTTTGTTGTTGTTTTATGCTAGTTGTTGGCCTCTTTATGCTGGTGGACACATGTACCAGGTTTCATGTGGTCCATCAACCCAGCATTCTGTTAACATCCAACAGTGGACATGCACATGCAGGAAATGGCAACTAACAGGTATTGCATGGAAATAAGTTTAGGGTATTACACTTTCAATTATTGTTAACTTGTTTTTTAACTAACAAATATTTTTTTTGTTTAGGGATCCCATGTGTTCATGCAATTTCTGTGATTTTATCCATTGAAGATAGGCCAGAAAGATATGTTGACTCGTGCTACTTCAGCTCAACCCAAAGAGCAATCTATTCTCATTTGATATGTCCTGTGAGGGGTGAGAAACAATGGGAGCCTGTTGACACACTAGAGCCTGTTCTGCCACCAGTCTTTAGAAGACCTCCGGGACGACCACACAAGAAAAGACGCAAGGAAAGTGATGAAACACCATCTCAGGCTGGTCGATTGTCAAGAAGGGGTATCAAAATCGTTTGTAAAAGATGCAATTCGAGTGGCCATAATATCAGAACGTGCAAGGGAAAGGTTGGTGCCAATCCGAGAAGACATGGACAGGCATACAGTGGTGTTGCTGCCAGGAAAAATCCTAGAACTCCAAAACTTCCAGTAAGTTACATCCACCAGCTTCTTTGTTACTTGTTTGTTTAATTCATATATAATAAACTGTTGTTTGCTTTTTTGTTGTGCAGGTTAGAAGACCTGAACCAGTCCATCCTTCACAACCCACCACTGTGAGATGGATGCCTACAACTGGTGGTGCTGGAACCAGTCAAGGACCAAGTCCAACACCATCTCAGCCTTCACAACCCACCACTGTGAGATGGATGCCTACAACTGGTGGTGCTGGAACCAGTCAAGGACCAAGTCCAACACCATCTCAGCCTTCAGAAGTCACCACTATGAGATGGATGCCTACACCAAGAGTTCCTACAACTCAAGAGAGCTCCTACAATCCATCTTGAATTCTGTTGAAGACTTAGGTGGTCATTTTGTATAGTGAATGTGTGTTGCATACATGAATATCACATTTTGTTTTGACTTGCTTTTGGGGATCAATGTTTAGGGGAAGATATTTGTCTTTTGTTATGTATTGGTCAAACATTTGTATGACACCATGTTGTCATATTTAGGGTTGAGTTTGACCAAAGTATAACATGTTGTCATTACAAACATTAAGTATCACATGTATTGGTCAAACATATGTATGCAATACTATTATGAAATTATCAAATGAAATATTATATTTTGCTTATTTTATCATCTTTCCTTTATTTTATGTCTTGTAGATTCAATTTGTAAGATAACATATGGATCAATTATCATAAACAAACAAAAACTACATTTCATTTCAATAAGATAAACCCTAAATACATTACATAATTCTTCCTCCCTGAATGTTCTTCCCCAAATACATAATCCTTACAATACATTTCAAAAACAGTCACAAAATAACAGCCCTGCCATACCCAAAATATCAGGGACAAAATCCTTTCTTCCTCATCACTGTTCTTCCTTTCTTCCTTCACCAACACAAAACCCTAAACCCACCACAATAACAGCCCTAACCTAGAAGAAATGTTTCCCCAAAATAAATCCAACCAAAACAGCAACAACAACAAGCAAACTTGCAACAATTCTTTGCTTCTTTCTTTCTTCCTCCATCGAATCAATTTTTTTAAGCAGACCAACAATTACTCTTTTTGACCTATCGGTCATTGGTGGATCAAACCAAGAAAAAAAATTGCAAGCCCTAACCCCATTTCGAAATTTTCCACAACCCCCAAAACCTCCTACCTGGATTTTCATAAGTCCAACTTGTTGCCAGCTTCGAACGAACCTCACAATAGCAATCACGATTCATCTCTGCTGCCATTTTCTTCTACACCAAAACCACCTGATTTCTTCTTCTTCTTCTTCACGATATACTGAAGAAAACTTGTTTTTAGGGTTAAGTTTGGGTTTCATTTATAAACGTTTTTTTTATTTGCTTAGGTGGAAGGTTGACGTGGATGGCTCCTCACTCCAACGTGGAAAAAATAATCACAGCTCATACAGCCCACCTGTCCACGTCAGCTCTGCCGTTAGCCTCTTAACGGCAGGTGGCCAAAATAATACCATTTTAATAGTTTGGGTACTGAAATGGCGCGTTTTTTTTTTGGTGGTCATTTTAAAACTTTCACAATAGTTTGGTGGTCAAACAGATAGTTTACCCTTTTTTCAATTTCAATAGAAAAAATAGAGCTTGGGCAAAAATGAGAAGACGAGAGTAAACCTTAGAGGATTTTCCCAAAATTTTCTCCTCTTGTTTTTGGTCTCTGCACTGTGTCTTCCTCAATCGTTGCTTGGGGAGTAAAGTAAGAAAGTGAATCTGGCAGCAAAATAATCTTGGGGACGCACATGAAGGTCACACGACGTCCCTGAAAAAGTATCAACCATCTTCAATTTTTTTCAGCTGTACCCCGTCGACGAGGGACGTCTGCAGTATGTACCCGACTTGTACCCGTCCCGAAGACGTACCGGGTACTTGAAACGGCATAGGGTTGCCGTCCCCGTGCTTCATAGCAACCACTAGGGTGGTGAGAGTTTACGTGACTCGGTCGACCCAGTTTTGGAAATCTTGGAAGAAAGATGTTAAGGAGCCTCTTTGGGTGAAGAAGGGCCGAGGGAGTTATGGCAATTCAACTGAAGTTGGTGGTGAGTCAACTCGGTTGACATATAGCTCGATCGTGGGGTTCGATGTGAATGAGTTGGATCCAGAGAACTCGCTAGCTGGGTTTCTTGATGACGTTCCGATGAGTTTGAGAAGATGGGCCTGTTATCCAATGTTATTAGGTAGGCTTCGCCGAAACTTCAAGCATATAATGTTATTGGATGTTGAAAATCTGATGTTACTGAGTGACCCACTCGGCCGTGTCAGGAATAGCAGCCCCGAGTCGGTTTATGTATTAACGAAGGAAAGCAGCTCCGGCAAGCGGAACCCGGAGAAAACTCGGTCCCATTACCCGGTTAACTCGGAGATTTTGATGGATGGAGCTAGGGGAATTCGAAGTTTAAGCAATGCAATGTTGACCGAGATTGTTAGAGATACAATGCAGCATAAGAAGAAGAGTTCCATCTCTGAGTCGGGAATTTTGAGTCAATTCGTCGGCAATGGGCACATACTCTGAAGAATGTAAATTTGATTACATCGACTGAGTCAATTCAGGAAATCGGTTGAGTCGGAATCCAGTTTCAGATTATTCAATAATTCACCGTGGTAATAATAAGGGAAAACTACACCAGTGACCACCGAAGATATTGGGGATACCTATTTGAACCACCGAAGTAAAAAAAACGTCAATCACACCACTAAACTTATTAAATCAACCTATTTTGACCACCGCCGTTAAAAAATTAACGGAGGGGTGACAGAAGTGCCACGTGGCAGTTAACAGGACATTTTTAAAATTACATGTTTAGTCCCTGTTATTTACTTATTAAATCAATTTGATCATAATTTTATTTTAATTAAATAAAAATTAATCAACCAATCACATTATGACACATGTCATCACCCAATTGGATTAATTTAATTTATTTTGTTTAATATTTAATATATTTTTTCCTCCAATCAGGTAGTGACACGTGTCACCACCTGGTTAAAGGAAATTTAAAGAAAAAAATGAAGATCGTGTTATGGTAATTTGAACTTGGGATCAAGGGATAAAACCCCCAAGCTTTAACCATTGAACCAAATTGCTCTTAGTGTTATTATTTGCAACTTTTATATAGATATCTTATAGTTTAGTAAAAGTTATGGGAAGAAACTAACATGAAGATTATTGCAGTTCTCTTCTCGGAAACCGCCTTACAGGTTCGATCCCGAAAGAGATAGGAAATATAAGTACTCTTATCAGCTTGTGAGTTTCTGATATCTAGTTCCTTGTATTTCTTGCTCTAATATTGCAGTTTATAGGGATATTTGATACCAATGTCTGCTAACTTTATTTTGATTTTGAAAAAAAATCATGTAGAACAATCGAGTTCAATCGGCTTTCAGGACC
The DNA here is from genome assembly GCA_958450335.1 of Hibiscus tridactylites. Taxonomy (NCBI): domain Eukaryota; kingdom Viridiplantae; phylum Streptophyta; class Magnoliopsida; order Malvales; family Malvaceae; genus Hibiscus; species Hibiscus tridactylites. Next base: position 67,952,241 of record OY288266.1, on the reverse strand, counting down.
TTTGCCTCCAGAGCTTGGGAATCTACCAGCCATCGAAAGAATGTACGAGTCTTAATCTTTAAATGTTCATAAGAATTTGATTTATTACTGCTTTCACTATGTTTGATTAAATGTCTGAATCTTCTTCATGTTATAATTTATCTGTTTCTTTATAATTTATTGCTGTTATTGGTGTTTAGGCTTCTTAGCTCTAACAATTTTACTGGAGAATTACCTGAAACATTTGCCAAGCTGACCACATTGAAAGACTTGTAAGATTTTGTTTTCCTGATTTACCAGGCTTTACTTATAGTTCTGTATTACAATTCAAGTTTTGACTCATTTCGGGTCTCGTGACAGTCGGATCAGCGATAACCAGTTCACTGGAAAGATTCCTAGCTTCATCCAGAACTGGACAAAACTTGAAAATTTGTAAGCTGAACCCTTTAGAACAATAGTAGTTCATTCATTAGGACTTTTCTTTATCATTTACTTACCCTACATGGAATATTGACAATGACAGAGTAATACAGGCAAGTGGTCTGATGGGACCAATTCCATCAGGCATTGGTGATCTGGAAAAATTAGCTGACCTGTAAGTTGGATATCAATTTTTCTATTCTTCAAACCTACAAATTGGAACATTTCAGTTGTGTTAAGATTTATATACACATGAAAATTGTTGATATACAGGAGAATCAGTGACTTGAATGGAACTGATGCAACTTTTCCACCACTTGGTAACTTGAAGAAAATGAAGATACTGTAAGTAAAACTATAAGATATGTATATAAAAGGTGCAAATAATAACACTAAGAGCAGTTTGGTTCAATGGTTAAAGCTTTGGAGTTTTATCCCCTTGATCCCAAGTTCGAACCACCATAACACCATCTTCATTTTCTTCTTTAAATTTCCTTTAACCAGGTGGTGTCACCACCTGATTGGAGGAAAAAATATATTAAATATTAAACAAAATAAATTAAATTAATTCAATTGGGTGATGACACGTGTCATAATTTGATTGGTTGATTAATTTTTATTAATTAAAATAAAATTAGGATCAAATTAATTTAATAAGTAAATAATAGGGACTAAACATGTAATTTTAAAAATGTCATGTTAACTGCCACGTGGCACTTCCGTCACTCCTCCGTTAATTTTTTAATGGCGGTGGTCAAAATAGGTTGATTTAATAAGTTTGGTGGTGTGATTGACGTTTCTTTTACTTCGGTGGTTCAAATAGGTATCCCCAATATCTTCGGTGGTCACTGGTATAGTTTTCCCTAATAATAATCATGTTGTTAATTCCGTAATCATGATGTTTAATTGAAGTATATATAATATTTTGTTTATAGGGTTTATTAGCCAAATAAAAGGAAATTAGGCTTTTTTAGAAAATTTAAACAAATGTATCGGTATTGTTTGAGAATTAGCTGATTATATTAATTGTTTGACTCAGTGAATTATATTAGTTGAATGTATAAAATATTTAATATTATTAATTTATAACTGATAATTATTTGATTATTTAAACAAGCAAAATGACATATAAAGACAAAATTATATTTAATATTTATTTGAATATTTTTGTTATTAATAATTATATTTATTAATTAATTAAATTATAAATTTTTTAATATAACGTTACTAAACATATTTGAAGGATGTACATATTATTTTCTTATTCATGAAATTATCTTTTTAAAATAATTGCATCAATTATTAAATTTAGAGGTATATATTAATTTATTATCTATGAAATTATTTTTAAATTTTTTTAGTTATTCAAATTTAGGGTATTTAGAGAATTTTTTTGTAATTGTTAAGGACAAAAGAGTTTTTACAATTGTTATATTCAATCCTCTTACTCAAAAAAAAATGTTTGAGTGCATTGGTAAGTCACATTGCACACCCAAGGAGAGGACGTGGGTTTGAACCTTGGAGACGACATTGTTGAGAGGGGCAGTCTTGCATCCCGAACATTAACCGTAAGACGAATATGTATATAAAAGAACTCCGGGTTATTTCAATTTAAGAAATTTTACCACCAATCCGCTCTTACAATCCTCTGTTTACTAAACATTCAAATTAACGGATTAAAATATTCATAGCTATAATTTTTACTTTTTTCCTCAATAATTTTTTTTTTCTGAAATATAAATTATAATACAGTTTTGGAGCGTAAAACTAAGTTTGAAGTAGATTCTTCATTCTTGTGTTCATAGGATTGTTCTTAGAAGCAGTTTTCTTTTCATTAACTTCAGAATTTTTCAATTTCAATTTTAAACTTTCAAATCTCTTTTTATCCTTCCAGCTTTGAGTTTGTAATATTGTTTAAATTGTTTTTGGTAATTTTATACAAAATCTGTAAAACTTTCGAATCTAAGTTTTTGAATTTATGTTGACTCATCGATGTTAAAGTGTTTTATTCTAAACATGAATGATAAAAAGATCTGAAACGAGAGAAAATAATATATCTTGATTTTACATAAATCAGATGGTGTAAATTATCGGTACGAAGAAAAGGTTTTGATTTAAATTTTTTTAATTGTCACATCATCAATTCAATCAAAACTTAACGATCAATTATTTGATTAAAGCCAAATTATTAAGTGTTTAATGGTCCAATTGAAAAAAAAAATTAGATCAATAGTTTAGTGACCTTGGAGGTAGTTTACCCTAATTTTATTTCATATGGTTGTCTAGTCCAATAATCTCCCATAATCTATAATAAGAATGTGAAGATATGGTTCTGAAACAATAAAATTATCATTACTTATATTGGAGTTCAATACAAATGCAATATCATCATATACATCACCATCTTTAACAAATTAAAATAAATGGAATTTGAAAAACCAACAAAGATTATGGAGATACATGGCAAGCGAATGAAAGAATGCTTGGCCTGCCATGCCAGCCAAAGCTGTCCTTAACTACCATATATGATCAGCAAAACCCACTCTCACTATGAGATGGTAGGAAAAAGAAAACCCCAAAAATATCACTCTTTTAGACATCATATGATCAAATATTGGATGCTAAGACATAGCAATCAAGGAATCGTATACCATCGACAACACGATTTTACGGCAGATTTGAAGAAAAATAAATGACGGATTGCCAGTCAGAATGCAGATGAAGCATTGTTCGAATTCGTTAAATTCTTAGAATAGACCAACTTTCTTCTTTTTCAGATCTTGCTTCCACTTTGGTAATCCATAGAATGCTTCTTTTTCCATGCTGAAAACTGTCTGGAACTCCTCATCTGACAAATAAGCCTGAGAAATCAAAGAGTAAGAACAAGATGTTCAGGGAAAATGGATAAAAGAGTCAACTGAAAAACATCGATGGCAGAACAAACCTCTCTGCGTTTGAGATCAATTCCGGTTACAGTATTACCAGATATGGCTTTCAGTTGCTCATAACTATATGTACCATTCTCATCCAGCTGTATCTTTTGCTTTGGTTCTGAATCCACCCCATTTGTCTCCCTGGCTTCGGCAACCTCCTGAGAATCCTCAACTTCAGAAGGGTCTGCTTCACTCTTTGTTTCGGCTGTACAATCTCAATGCATCAGACAGTTTCACAATTATATGAAAAAATGAGGTCAAATTCAATTAAAGAAGCTGGCATCAGGAAGATTTAGCAACTTCTTCTGGATCAGCCAAAATGAATGGTTGCTATTTTTAGATATCTTAAAGTCCAAAGCACACGGGTTCTTACAAGGCGGGGTGGATACAGCAGGAGTGCTGGTAGCGGATTTTGCAGGGGATCCATCCTGAGGTTGTTTCTTCTTTTCAGCAGTAAGAACCGTGGAAAGAGCAGCTACAGCTGCTGCTCTTTGCGAACCCTGACCTGTGCTGGAAGGCTTTGGAGCTGACTTTTTGCTTGCTGATGATGAATTGAATGCTGATGATAAGGCAGCTAGAGCTGATGCTCTTTGTGTAGGTCCACCGTTATTTCCATTGGATCGAGCCTGGGCCTGCAACAATGGCACATATCAAATCCTTAAAGCATAAGCAGTGTAAAGAATGCTTTGAATTCTCGGAATACAGGCACAGAAAATCAGCCATAATAATATACATGAAAAGAAATAATATATTAGAACATGTATCAAGGAAAATGCAGCCAAAACAAAAGGGTCAAATAAACTAGCTAAAGTTAAAATACACATGATTGATGAAAGCAGAGAGAACTAATTTTCAAACCCATTGAAAAAGAGGAAATAAATGCACTATCAGTCTGAAATTATCTGAGATGGGGAAAGCAAAACTAATTTTCAAAAAATAAAACACATTGCTATAAGGACAAATTAAAGATTAAAACCAAAAAGAATCTAATTCAAACATTCTCCTCTTTTCATAAACATCCAAAAGATATTATGAAGCAGATTCTTGTTATCACTAGTAACCTATGCTTGCAACTCTTCTCTGATTCACTTGGTCTTTGCTGATTGATAGAACCAAACCCCAAGATAATCAGAAGCTAGCTGAGAACAATTGACCAATAAAAGCATCAAATTATAGTCCATCCCTAATTAAGTATGAAGTAAACAACTAGACATCTTGCTTAGGCGATAAGGTTAATCTAAAGCCATGACTTCTTTGTTGTTCCTGAAAGTAATGATAAAATAGTTCTCCTATTTTCCAGATAATATGGTGGTTATGAAGTTTCACCATTCCCTAGTGTCAAATTTTAACACTAATGAATTAGTGCATGCAAAATAGGCAAAACTGAAATCAAATTGCAGCAAACAATCTTTGTCATAACTCAAAAGATTGAAAGGAAAAAAAAAAGAAGAAAATAAACTAGTACAAGGGAAAACTGAAAATGGTTCATTTTCTGCAGTGAAAACCTAATGTCAGAACGGCTTCTAGTAGCAGGTACATAAGCATATCAAAGAAGAGAGGGTCGTAAAATAGGGGCAGGTACAGATGACATAATTGTGATAACTTTTGATAAAATTACCATTTTTTAAATAGGGGGCTTCATGTAGCAGGTACATAAGCATATCAAAGAACTAAACATAAGAACCAAATTGCCAACATTTGAAGTTTTGAATGAAAGACAACCATAAAGCACAAATGCTTTTTCCCAGATTGAAGCAGCTAATAGTCTCACAGTTCAACTAAGATGGAATTAACTCCTTTTCAGCTTTATTAATTGAAACTTCAAAGTAGATACAGTACAAAGAAAAAAAGATATTGAAAAGAGCTCAGGAAAAGTTAAGTGGCATAAGCAGTCAAAGCTATTTAACTATTCAAAAAAAAAAGCTATATATATTTATTTATATTTTGAGAGAGAGAGAGTTCAGCAAAGTGGCATATGCAGTTCATTACCAATGGGGTTGGTCTGGCAGAAGATGGATTGAATGCAGAAGATAATGCAGCTAAAGCTGAAGCCCTTTGAGTGTGACCCCCTTGGTTCCCATTGGACTTGACCTGTCTCAGCAGCATAGAATCCATCAGTCACGGAACTAGTACAGCAAATATAATTGTTTTGAGGAAAGAGAGACCTAGTAATCATCTAAAAATAAGATATAATATAACATGTCCTTGATTTACAAATACGGATCCTTACCCCCCAAAAAGACAAGGACATGATCAAGGCTCCACCTTAGGAGCAACCACTACGAATTTTCATTGTCACCAAGTGTAATTAAATTCATATTAAAATTATGATTTACATGTCACCCAAGACTTGTCCTCTTTCTGAATTAAGTTAGTAGAAATATGAATAACATAAAAATGGTTCTTGATGTCCACAATGAATAAGAAATTAAAACAATTTTTTCAACTTCTTAAAAAAAGCCATAATAAGATTTAACCAGAGGCCAAAAAGAATTCATATGGAACAACAACAAAAGGTGTAACGCTATATCACAATGTTATCCACTTTCAATCCATCAGAATTTTAAAGATTGATGATAAGTTATTTTCCATACAAGGAGCCATGAAAATTAACCCCCATTAGCATTGGTGGATCCAAAAAATATTTTGAGGGTGGGCACACATATATTAAATATTAACAACATAAATTTTATTTTTAATTTTCTTTTGTGCGTAGGTGGGTACAAATAAAATTTTAGGTGGACACACTCAGTAAAATGGATAACAAATAAAGGAAATTCATATTTTCGGGTGGGCACAAATAAAATTTCAGGGTGGGCGCACTCAATAAAATCGATAACTAATAAAAGAAATTCGGATTTTCAGGGTGGGCATCCGCCACTACCCATTAGATTATTTTATGGTTCAAATTTCTCAGTAGACAGAAACTTCAAGAATTAAAATTTTACTTCATGAGAACTAAGAAAAGAATTTACCTCTACAGCATGACTAGCTCCAAAGAGTAATGCAACCTTTTTCTGGAATGAGTTTCCTTGCACCTGCGTCATGGAGCATATCTAAAGCATAAATATCAAACAGATAAAGTTGAATGCAACATACATGAAAGGATTAATCATATCAGTCAAATATCCGTTAACCCACCCTTAAAAACAGAAAAAAAAAGCTGTCATAAATCAGTGAGTACAGAAATAATAGCAAATGTATTTATTTCTTTTTTGGGTACATTGTGAGTAACATCAACAGTGTAATGTTGATGTCATTCCAGAAACAAGAAATTCGCGCTGGTATATGATCCTTAAATTTCAAATTTTGGAAGAATTCAATTGTAGTTTCTTAAAACACAGTACACTATTCCAATCGACTCAACCTCTGCTCCATACAATATCAATGCATCATCATAATAAATAGAATCCTACTTCCTATCCTCAGGGCTCTCTCAATTCAATTTAAATTTTTTATTCCAATGCTTTGAGTTTTTACCTCCTGAACCTCACAGCTGCTCTAAAGTTTTGCTTGTTTTTCCTCATTTTATTATTATTATTATTTATTGCAGAGGCAAAAAACATGTGAAATGTGAGAAAGGGGCCATGGTAGCTGGAGATTCAATGAATAATGGTAGTTTGTGTGTGATAGGTGGTTAGAGATTTGTTGTTTGAAGAAGATGAAGAGGATATTTTCCAGAGAGAACAATATGTTTCTCTGTACTTTCTTATTATTCTTCAATATTCAAATGTGTGTACGGTGAGCCTTTAAATAGGCAATTACAGAGTTTTAGTATAGTTAAACTATACTTTTATCTCTAATTTAAATAATATTTATCCCTAATTTAAATAAGACTTCTAGTAAATCTAAACTACTGACTTGGGAATAAACTCTAATTATACATTAAATAAAACTCTACCACTTCTCGGATAACTTACACTCTCCCTCAAACTCTAACAGTTCTCGGATAACTTACACTCCCCCTCAAGCTGGTGAGCAAACGTAGTAGAGCACCAGCTTGGATCTTGAATGTGATGCCCTACTCATATTTCTTCTGTTGTTTCTTAGAGAAAAAGATCTCCCTTTTCCGGGAGCCATTGAGTTGAACAACTAGGATATAATCATGTTGTTCTTTGCACGATCATTTTGAAAATTTGCAGCTGATGTTGCTGGTTTCGGCATCCTTCTTGAGATGACTACCAACTTTGCTGTAGTTGTTGGTTTTGCACCTTCCTTAGATGTCTTCCAGCTTTCCTCTGTCAGTGATGATCTTTTTCTGGTTTTTGCATCTTCTGAGATGTCTTCCAGCTTTTTCTGCCATTCACGGACTAAGTAGCTGCTTCCATTCAATAACGATCACAGGAATCTACACTCTCCCTCAAGCTGGTAGTTACACGTACTAGAGTCCCAGCTTGGATTTTTGATGTAGAATCCCTTGAAAAATAATATAGTTTTTCTTTAAGGCTAAACTAAAACCTTTTCTCCTATCTTTTTAGGATGGATGGCTAAGATAGAACCAAATAGTTTTTTTTAAGGCTAAACTATAACCTTTTCGACAAAACAACAAAAATAAACGAGCAGAAATTTCACCAGAGATGTAAGATTCCAACGAAGGAGAAGCCAAGGAACGAGCGTGGCCTAATGATAGCAGCGGGAAAAAATGTGCATATAAAAAGAAGAGAAAAAAAAACCAGATCAGAGATGGCAGCAGTGGTGACGACATCAAGATCGTTGTTGGCTCATGATACCATGTGAGAAAGGGGCCATGGTAGCTGGAGATTCAATGAATAATGGTAGTTTGTGTGTGATAGGTGGTTAGAGATTTGTTGTTTGAAGAAGATGAAGAGGATATTTTCCAGAGAGAACAATATGTTTCTCTGTACTTTCTTATTATTCTTCAATATTCAAATGTGTGTACGGTGAGCCTTTAAATAGGCAATTACAGAGTTTTAGTATAGTTAAACTATACTTTTATCTCTAAGTTAAATAATATTTATCCCTAATTTAAATAAGACTTCTAGTAAATCTAAACTACTGACTTGGGAATAAACTCTAATTATACATTAAATAAAACTCTACCACTTCTCGGATAACTTACACTCTCCCTCAAACTCTAACACTTCTCGGATAACTTACATGAAACACCGGTACATCCTATGCAAGCTCTCCGTCAAACTATTCAAACATTTCCTCATTATAAAACAATTGCATTAGTTGAAGCCATACGGATTCTCAATATTCTCCCATTTTGAATCGAAAAGCTGAGAAGAGAAATTCTCATAATTTCTTCTTGATGAAAACAAAAATTGATTTAACATTAATTTAAGTGACAATAACTCAAGGATAAAGCATAAAATCTAGTCATAGAAACATACGGTAGCTCGGGTGGAATCCCATGAAAAGAATGTTGTGAAGAAGCAGGGTTCATTTCCTTCAGAAACTTTGTAAAGTGGAACATTCGGGGACAAACCATCTAGAGACACAGCCAAGTCTATATATTTCTGCAAATAAATTCTGAAATGAATAGCGAGCATAGAGGCAGGATAAAAGGAAGAAGAAATCGTTGTTTTATTTGTACCTGACCAAATTCAAAAACATTTTGCTTTTCTTTGGTGTCCACAGATTGACCAACCCAAAGAAACACTTCAGCATGTGTATCAAGTATCAAAATATCTTCTGTCAAGAGATCGTCCTGAGAGAAATTGTAAACTTCCTCAACCTGCACAACAAAATGAAAAATTATACATAGAAGACACTTGGATAACTGTAGGAACAAGATTCAACTACATCATAAAAAAAACTAACCTCAAACTTTCCTGAGGCATTCATGTGGAAGAAGAAAAAAACCATGGAAGGAACAGTTAGAAACTTAGAATGGCAATAAGCTTCATTAACAACTGAGGCAGGAGTAATAAGTTTTAGAGCAAAAATGTGGAAATAAAGCAAATCACAATGATGAATAAGACACCTTTATTAAAGGAGAAAGTAAACAAGTGGGGATCCCTGACAGTCTCTGTAGATGCCTTTTTGCTGGTATAACTTTGTTTCCCCCCAAGTGCAGACCAGAAGGCATTGCTCTCGGTTCCTTCTTTAGCATGTTTAAGAGCAACTCCAGGCTGAATGCAAAAGAAGATGAATAGATGATTCATTGAAATGGGTGGAGTTGCTTGAAAGAACTAGACAGTTCTATTAACTTTTATTGTTTAAGAGAAAACCGCTAGTAAAATGCCTTCTAGAATATACAATATACAAGAGATGAATGCAGCCAGCTGAATGTTTAATTTTCGGTATATATCTTGCCCCGCTATGCATTCAGAAGAAATTCAAAGGGAAGAAAGATGCAAATACCCAAACAAGTCTCAAAAAGAAGAAAATAGGTACAATCAGCTGAATTGTGATCAAACAAAAACTTAACGGAAACACTGAAAAGGTATAGTAAGCATTACAAGAATTAGATCTTACCATTTGATTAGTACAGGATATATAGCATATATTCCTGTCATTACATTCTTTAGTTGTAGTGATTAATTAGTCATAGTTTTTGAAGGAGTATACCTTCAGAAACTCAGCACCAAAGCCCAAAAGAACTTGTATAAGGAGTATACCTTCAGAAACTCAGCAACTTTTGCAGCTAATTGTTGCTGTTCGAAAGTGCTTTGATTTCCATGCCAAGTAAAAATTGAAGATCCAGATTGCAAGAGGAAACACTCAGTCGAGTTTAATGATGTCGCTACCTAAATAAAAAAAATGAAAAAAAGGCATTGCTGTTGGAATACAAAAGGAATAATTGTGCTGCGGACAGCATAACAACAAACTGCAGGAATACAGTCATTATCATAAATGTTAATGGAAGGAATGAAATTTGCTTTTTCGGTCCCCTTAGCAGGGGAAGACAAATTTCTTTTATACCAATAATGAACTAAAAGCCAAGGGAATTATGAGTAAGCTTCATTGACAAAATAAATAATGTCACATTATAATTTAGTAAAATCATAGCAAAAGGAAAAGCATTCAATAGAAAAGATATTTAACAGTAATTGAACACTGTCAGTCATAGTACCATGGTCAGAGTTGAATTTAGACAAGCGCCAAAATGGCTAATCTCCAATAGAATACAATAATGCTTTTGGAATTGTGATAGGAAGAGATTAGTCTTACCACTTCCAGGAAAAAAAAAAGAATATCTCAATTATTTGAGATAGAAAATGCCGCTAAAGCTAGGACTAAAAAACAATTACTTGTTGGGAAAAGAAGATAGAAGCATTCAATTGTTTTCCTGTTTACTGGATGAACTTTTAATCAAATTCCTCAAAATCAAACAGAGGTTCAACTATCAAATTCTTAGTGCAAACACGAGTTGCGTCAAACTAGATTCTACACTTAATAGTGTCAAAAGGAAATGTTAGGGGTCAAAAATGTTGCATGCAAAAATAAATAAATTGAACTAGTGATTTGTATGTAAATTTTAACGGGAAAAAATCATGCAATGGAAATTCAAAACCCACCAAACATAATTTAAAAGGTAAAAACTGATAAAATAATCAACTAATACACACCGAATCAACTTGTAACGCTTTATTATTGTGCATGACAGTTCCTGAAATCTGAAATAGAGCAACACAATCTGCAGTATAGGTTTCATCTGTCGAGCCTTTGTTTGCTATACTCTTTTTGTAACCAGTGCTTAGACCACCCTAGATAGGAATCAATCATAGGAAAATTAGTCAATACCCTCAAATTCTAAAGCAATGACTCTCAAACAGTTGGAAATGAGATTCTAAAATTTTGAGGTCAAATTGAATACCTTAAGAACCACCATAGGTTGGAAGAGTGCAATGAACTGCGGTGGCTCTTTACCTTCAAACACTCGACCCTGCAAGAAGCATATATTAGCAACACAGGCATTAGAATCATGGTATTCAGCCAAAGGTAATATGATACCTGAATAGGCCTCCCCTTAAGAAGCATATATTAGCAACACAGGCATTAGAATCATGGTATTCAGCCAAAGGTAATATGATACCTGAATAGGCCTCCCCTTAAGTGAGTTGTACATTGTATTAGCCAACCGAGCAGCCATCTTTTGGTCCTCCTGATTAAAGAAATATATATACTTTTAGAAAATAATATAGCAGGAACGGCCATCGCCAGAATAATTGTCCATCAATTTCACACGTAACTGCATAAACAACTCTTTCTTCTATATAAAATACATGAGGAATGGAAGCTATAAATGTGAAAAGTAATGAAAAAGGGGGATTCAGATCCAAAGCAGAAAACATGCCAAAAGAGGTAGATATTGCTAGCTTCAAATGAGCTCAAAAACAATACAATATATGAAGTAAAACAAAGTATAAAGAATTTGCTAAATTTATCAAAATCAACGAGAATAAAGGTGGAAGTTGTTGCAGAGAAATTGACCATGTAAAAATAATATTTAAGAAACAAAAACTATGAGGTGCACTAGGTGTCATAAGCAGAGATACATGTGATGGTTATTGGTTAATGCAATGTCATCAATGGAAAACTATAAAGTAGCTATGAAATTCCTGCTTCTTCAATTTCATGGCAGAGATTTTAGGTTTTCGTTTTTCCTTTTTATGTTCAGGATACCATGGGTGCTGTGGTAATATTGTCAGATTCCAGAATGGGTCAAGATTATGTGCCTTATACTTCAATGTTAATTTGTCAAGTAATCTTAATTCCCAGCCACTTGCAGCTCTACTTTGTGCAAACTTCTCCCCAGCATTTTTACTCATTGCAGAAGCATCCAGATTAGAAATCCCTAAATACAGATATGTTTCCAGCAGCAATAGCTGCAATCTGAATTAACACACACAAGTTTCCTAAATTATAGATTTTAAGATTATTACCAAATATTATTTGACCTCAATTATTCATGACATAAACTGCAGGGCCACAGAACTGTTATCATATGCCTGTGTGAATTAGAAGTGCTTCAAGCATGAAAAGGGTCAAAAACTAATGATAAATGAATTGGCAGCTTAAGAATCCAAATTAGGCGGCGATTCAACTTTACAATGCGCATAAAATTAGGAAGGCAGCTCTTAAATTCCATATCATTGGTAGGAACTCAAATTGGAGGCATATCCACATTATTTTAGTAATGACTAGCAGTTCATCTTGGCAGCACTCTAGTCCATATTTTTTTAACATAAACTCCATTGTTTCACATTGCTATGTGGCTGTAGGTTTCATCACGAACAAAGAGATGAAGGTGAATGACTAAAAGGGCAAGGGCATATTGTGCAACTTATTTCATTCCAACTAAGAAGAATGTTAATTACCTCAATGCTATCCTTTCCAAACCAACAGCAGAGAAAGTAATCTTCTTTCCTCTCACCTGAGTGGTAGGTATAAAGCACAATGTAGCAGTCTCCGCTATAGAATTTACCAACATCCTCTTTTGGCAACGGTGTCTTGGCACTTCCATTGATGCACCATACCTGAAAAACAAGCAACACCATATTCAAGTGAAGAGATTGTGACTTTTAAGTCAAATGGAAAAAGCCAAGTAGACTATTAACTCAACCTCCATCTTTCCACCGCCTTCAAGCAAAGGAGGAACTTCTTCATTTACGGGAGTACTTTTGCTCATCCCCTTGACACCAACTCCTCGTTGCTTCAGCAAAGCTAGAAGTAGAAAAGCACCATTCAAAAATATAAACCACAAAAAATAATAGTGTAATTTGCAACTTAGTAAGTGATCCTTACCAGCTACTTTTCCTCTTCCCTCCTCAGCACCAACAGTTATAGATCCTGCCGGCCAAGAATCAAAGTTGGACTTGAATGAATTATTTTCATACCCCTGAATGACACGAGTAATGCGAGTTGTTTTTGGTCTTTTCTGGCCGCCAACAAATTCCTGGAGATAAAAGGTTGAGAATGAGAATTCATGTTCTTAAAATACATGGGAAAAAAATCAAAACCAAGCCTCAAGCTCTACCTCGGCAACTTGACTGGCAGCTTTTCTGTCCTCTACCTGTGTCACCCGTCCAACCCAAACAAAAACCTCAGCACCACAGTCCAGTAGATAGCATTTGTCGTTTTCCAAGAGGCCTTTTGATAATTCCCCTTCTACAATCTTCACCTCACCATCAGTTATGCTACAGGAACCAGTGATTCCAAATTAGTAATTGATAAGACATATACCGCTAAAAACAATTGTAACAGAAATAATATTGAGTAAAAATAGTTTTCAATCAGGACTGCCCACTTAAAATTTCCCCTAAACAGATGCTCTGCCTTAAAACAAGTGTCTAACAAAAGATAGTTTGGTTCACCTATATTACATATAATAATGATGACCATAAAGTAGTTTTAAAGCTGTCTAGAGAAGCTCTAAGCTCAATAGGTTAATTTATTCTCTCCAAAGAAATTGTCTATACACAGGAAGGCTTTCTAAGGTCCACTCTAGATATCCTTTTTCTCCTTTTCAAATTTTGACAAATAAAAAGGGCAATTCACACAAGAGTGTATGAATTAAATAAGGTTAACCTTAACCTACAACACTATCTCATTACTTCATCCTAATCACAACATTCTTGACAACACATTAGAGAACTTGATTTTGGATTTCTTGCAGTATAAAGATAATTTCTAGGAATTCCAAAACATAAAGACATTGAACAAATTGGATAAACTAAAAAGATTGGGCTTAGAGGTTGAAATAATAGGTAACAGTTACCATAACTCAATTAATTAAGACTTTCGGGTCTATATTTGCCACATTAAAACACCCTTGAATTTAAGAATTGTTATACTGAGGGTAATAAATTAAATGTGATACATAAATATGTGAAAGCTTAAGGATTTTGAGTACATAAAAAAAGCCTTTGATGTGTGATTACAACAAGGAGAAAACAAGTTATGAGCCCCATTCTAGTCTTCCAAATCCATGAACAGATGCTTAACTTTCTATTATGTTTTAGTAATCCAGTTGCAATCACTAAGAAACTAAATTACAATTTTTGCATCTAATTCTGGAAAATTTTAAAGGCACCTGAATCTTCATTTTGCAACTAGTAAAAAATAAACATAAAAATACCTATAAAGTTTAGCAGGAGTAGTCTCGAGAATAACATCATCTTCGCTCAGAACTTTCTTTCCTATTGGAGCAAAACCACCAAACAGAACCCAAAACTCACCAGAGTCGGACTCGGTGTCCAATTTTCCATCATCTGCAGGGTGATTACATTAATGCATATACGAGTAAAGATTCAAAATGTACCAGCCACAGAATAAAATAAATAAACCTTTAACAAAATTCAATCAGAACTCATAGATTAGTATGAAAAGTGGGAAAAACAGTATCATTGATACTGTAAATGCATGAACCCTTACCAACAATAGCAACATCACAGCTTCCATCATGATATTTTTCCTTTAAGAACTGAATAACCTCTAATGCCTTTGCCCTTTCCTGAATATTAGAGTTTGCACCGTTGAACTGATAAATCTTATTTTGAGTGTCTAGGATAAATACATCATCGTGATTCAGTGAAGACCGAGCAAAAGGAGCCTGAAGAGCATAACACGAAATGGTATTCACTTGATCCTCAATAGTCTCATTAAATACTATAAAATTATTTCAAGGAACTTTTCGTTCCTTGCTTCTTTCTGTCCATACTCATCAAACGTATGTAATACATCAGATACCTGCTTCAATCTGACAACTCGCTTTCCTTTGCAGACATATAACCGTTTTTCAAACTCTTCTTCTTCTGGCTTTTTAAATCCAGAAGCAATACCACCTTCTAATGGGATAATGCAAGGTTTAAAGTATGACAAAAATTTGTCAGATTCATGGCCTTGAAGTTCCCTGTGTTGCACTGCACGCCCTCCTAGTACTGCATCCAGCTCAATTGTTTTGATAGCAGCCGTTCCAGCCTCATCCTGCATGTGACAAAATGATCATAAACGATGTCTTTAATTCATTTGAAGGCACATTTAAATCCTGAGCAATTAAGAAGAGTAAATGTAGATGCAGAAAAAACAGACCTGAGTAGTATCTTTACCAATCCAGAAGTGTATATCATATAGATATGAACCACCCTTGCTCGAAGTCGTCTACAAAAAAATCATATAAAATCGATAGGCGTTAAAAGAAATGAAGTAAATCGCCTTGAATGATTTATCTTGTCCCAGAATAATGTTAAAAGCATTTACTGTTGGTGTGCATCAACACAAAATAGAGCAAACAAGAGAGAAGCAGAATCTTCACCTGTAAGACAATATAAGAATCCCCCATATAGAATTTTCCATAGTCAGACTTTGGAAATGGAACTGGCTGAAAATTCTCAATACGCCAGATTTCAGTCCCACTATAAGAAGTCAAGTGGAACAGCCTTTATGCAAAAACTAATAGCATATTTAAATATGGAACCTAAACACACATCTAAAAAACAAACAAAAAGCATATGTCATTATTCGTTTTCGTGGTAGTGTTGGAAAAAAAATGATTCTGGTCTATCTTATCAAAAGTTAAGTTTAAAAAAATATATATACTCTTATATGAAGAAAAGGTTAAAAGAATGTCAAGTACATAAGTTCACAACCAATTATATGCCCTTCATCTTAAGGATACGGTTTTTGACCCACTCCTTGAAATGCAGGATCCAGAACTTTTGCAGAGCTAGACATTTCTCAGATTTCTTCTTTATCGATGTTTCTCAAGCAAATATATATTGATCAACTTGAGAATCCAACCTGCACGAGTCAAGAAGTTGCACAAAACTTATTGGAGAAATGCACGTATTTTATCTTGCAATCAAAAATTAAGTTACAGTGAAAAAAAAAAGATTTGTAGAAAAGATTAAAACATGAGACTTTTTAATCAATGCTCACAATAATTTAAGTTGGATAAAATTATGTTCCTATTTCACAGTGCAAAATCTCAAAAAGTGTCTTTATGTGTCCAAGCATGCAACACAGCTGACAGGACGTGTATTGCTTCTAACTAATTCTTTTTTTAAATAACACTAACAATCTTAGCACCTGAATCCTGTTTTCCCCATGACCTTCTTTCAAGGTGAGCTTGATGGCCAACTACCTATATATATAAGAAAAAAAATTGGCATTTATTTCAATACATTGATTTACAAACAATGATGCCCCATCATCATTTCATATCAAGTTCAATAACCATCTATCACAGAAGCATGCATTTGGTTGAGAGAATGATTACCTTCTTAATACAATCCTTAAACACTTGTACAACTGATGATTATAAAAGCTTCTCCACTCCAACAATGATGTCTGGAATCTGATCCACATGAGAAGGAAGAGATTAATTCCCTAAGAATTTATATCTTCCTTTCCAAATCAGATCTACATGTCCATGAATTCTTTAGGCTACTACAGTAATTACATCTTTAGTTCCTAATGACAGGATCCATACTAAGACTAAGACTTGGCTGCACCTGGTCGCAAAATTAGTGATAAAAAGTAGAACAATAATGATGTCTACCATAAAGTTAATCTCCTATTGCAATTTTATATTCCGCACCAGTATATGAAAGACTAAGAGAAACTTTGCAGCTTGTATAAACATGAACAATGTGTTGTGTCTATGCATCACACATGGCCGAAGTCAAAACATCAAGTTAAAGTTCACATGATAGACAGGGGATCTCCAACCAACACTCCTTAAACTTAAAAACAAAAACAAAAAAACATATTTCCATGTATACACAGATTTGCCAACTTCACATATTATTCTGGGGAAAAAATAAAATAAGATAAACTGATATTCTTTACACCAACAATTCATAATTTGGATTATATTATAACAGAAGACCACTTATCCTGCACACTATATTCCAAACGTTTGCTTGCATTTGTTCCATGTTCTTAGGAGAATATCCTTATCAATCTTGCTCAGAACTTACCAAAAAAAACAATCGACAATGAGCACTTTGAAGAAAGCAATGTATTTTTATTCGATCACACAAATAATCAGAAGGCTGCGGATTTGTAGCATTAGTGCCATTGATGAGCAATCCAAGCAGCAACTAACATGATCAATCACGGGATCAAAAAGAAAGGGAAAACAGAGTAGGAAGAACCCAACAAGCATTCAAAACTTAACTCAACTTAAGATCTTTTAATCTATAATACTTTGTTACAATAAAAAATTAAATCATTTCTATATCCCCTGTCGTAAAACTGAATTCTTAACTTCTCTTACACTTACAATGGAAGAATAAAGATTTAACAAGCAGACTAACTAGATGCTCGAGAACAACCTTAAAAATGGCATTCGAATCAGATAATCAGATCAAAACAAGAGTTAAGGAAGAGAAACAAAACCCATTAAAGTTTAGACAATATCAAGCATATCCAGATCAACAGACATCAAAGCAAACACGAAAAAATGGAGATCCAAATGAGTGATAACCCAACAAAGAAAGGACCAAAGCAATGACTTTGATCATATCAATGAAATGAAAACAGAAACAGATGGTGATGAAGGCAAAATGGTACCTTGAGAAAGATCTCTGCCCCCTCTTTGAGTTCGAAGAAGGGAAGGGAAAGCAAAGTAGGCAAATAAAAAAATAAAGGGCAGATGTTGGGAGCAAAAAAGTGAATTATTGCAATGGTATCGTTATGCGTTGGATGAGTGTTTCTCTCTCCAGCTTTATCTATTCAGTTGTCTCAGACTTTTTCGAGATTTGCAATCACAGAGACTGAAAAAATATGAATGAATGAGTTGTGGTTGAAAGCCGAAGGAAAAGAAGAAGAAATACAGAGGAAAATATAAATATTTTGGGTTTGTTTATGGTATAAGGTTTTGAAAGTAAGAAAAGGAAAAAGAAAAAGAAAAAGAAATTTAGAGAAAGTTTTGAAGGGCTTTTCTAAAAATATGCTGCTTAAAAGCAGGTTAAATACAAATCAAGAAAAAAAGATCATTAGATGGAGCCGATTTAATATAGGCCGTTCGATTTAAAAAAAAAAAGAGATAAGGTTACCCGGTGAACCGGTAACCCTTTTATGATGGTATAACTTCAGGAAAAAACGACGAGCGGGAAAAGAAAAGCAAAATTTTAGGGCATCGAAACCAAGAGGACGAAACCGGTTTTTGCATCAACCAAAGAAGAAAATCTGAAGGAAATTTGTCGATGAGGTTGGGTTTGAGCACGATTTGTAGGTAAGTTCTTGCTTCTTGCTTCTTTTTTTCGGTTTTTTCTATTTGAGCGAAACCACATTGCAAATGATGAAGGTTTTTGTATAAACCGTTCGAATGTGAATTTCTTTGTACTTTATAATGAATATTGTAGAGGAGATTGGATTGGAAGGAATTTTTAGGGTTTTGGGTTATTGGCTGTTTAGGGTTATTGGCAAAAAAAAGTAATAGCAAGAAAATTCATATAGAGAGTAGGAACAAAGATAACAGTAGTTAAAAGAAGTGTTGAACACCTTTATTAAGTAGTTATTTCGGCTTGAATAACTCGTTCATTGTGTTCTTGAATAACAAAAGAAATAAGGTTAAATAATTAAGTGATGTTTCAGTTAGGTTAGTTAGTGATAAACCAGTGATAAATGTTACAAATTGTAGTTGATAAGGTACGAAAAGGAGAAAGAAATATTGTCGAGGAGATTGGATTTGCAAGAATGATTTAGTTGAAATCCATGTATTGTTATGATTGTTGGCTGAGATGGTTCTTGTATTTGGTTTTAAAACTGGTTTGCATATTATATACAACTGTAGTATTGAATGTGTTGGAAGATATGATTGTTTCTTAAGATCAAATAGTTGATTTGAAGTAGTATGTCAATTTCGGAAAGTTGTATGTAAAAAACTGGTTTCTATCTTTGATTATTTTAGGTACACGTTGCAGACAATGAAACATAAGAAGAAGTCTGATAAAGGGGATGCAAAGGCTAAGGCACCTAAGATATGTACAGCATATTTCCATTTCTAGTAAGTTGAAGTTGAATGTATATAGAACTGTCAAATTTATTAAATATGAGTTGCATAAGCTAACAGTGAAATTATGTTTTACAGTAAAGGAGAATGTAAACGTTTGGAGGGGGAGAAGATAATGAACAACAAAGTAAGTGTGTTGTGTAATGGTTTGTTAAGTGTACATGATATTTGTATTGGACTAATTGTGAGAGTGATACAGGAAAGAAAAACATTGGGTTTGAGGTGGAGGCGGATGAGTGAAGATGAAAAGGAGCCTAATCAAAAAATGTTCGAGGAGTAGAAGCAGGCTCTGGCTGAATGGAATGCCTCCAATGTGAAGGATATTGTAGTACCT
This sequence comes from Hibiscus tridactylites, assembly GCA_958450335.1. NCBI lineage: Eukaryota > Viridiplantae > Streptophyta > Magnoliopsida > Malvales > Malvaceae > Hibiscus > Hibiscus tridactylites. Next base: position 67,932,644 of record OY288266.1, on the reverse strand, counting down.
GAGAAAGAAAAAAAAGGTAAGTGAATTTTTGAAATTATTTATGGAGAAAGAGATGAAAATGTTCTAACATAAGGTATATTTGTGTAACAGTGAAGTAAATAATGTATTTATGAAATGTTATAGGAGAAGTCTTCAAGATGTAGCCTCATTAAGCTGTCAGAGGTGTTTGAAGAGATGAGGAAGTTGAATATTGAGGGTGTGGTACATGAGTTAGGGTTTGGACTTTTAATGGAAATAAAACCGAGAGCAATTCATCGCGACCTATGTCGCACTTTAGTAGAGAATTTTGATGTCCAGAGGTCGATCATGGAATTTGATGGACATAAAATTCCAGTGTTGGTGGAAGATGTGGAGGCTGTTTTGGGTTTGAAGAATGAAGGAGTCGATGTTGAAATTGGAACGAGAAATGTTAATGCAAAAGAAATGGCATTGAAGTACGGAATAAAGAGGGATGCCACAGTGAAGGAACTTGAGGAGGACATACATAACGATAAATTTGAGGGAGACGAGTTGAAAGCTCGCGTTCTTCTTTTCATTGTTGGTGTTTTTATAAGTCCAAATGCGAACAATATGCCTTCCTCGGAACATTTACGGTTGTTGTGCCCATAGGGGTTAAAGGGAAATCTCAATTGGTGCAAATATGCATACAACAAGTTACTTGATGGAGTAGAGAACTGGAAAGTTCGTGGTGGTTTGGCATACATGACCGGATGCATCGCGATATTAGAGGTAATATATGTTTAAAAGTATGTTTTGTTCGAACGTAGTAGTTGTTTCATGGGATTGAGTTTATTGAGTTATATTATAATGTTTTGATGAATAATAAATGTAGGTGAGATTATTTGATTATTGGAGTGGAGTCGCGAGCAGAATAGTTGCTGCCTCTGAAGGTCGCGGTCGCATACATGCATGGGGCAACAAGAAGGAAGTAAGGAAGATTGTAAACAGCCTCAAGGAAGAAAGCCATCCAAAAAAAACCCAAGGTAAGTGAGTTAAACCAACCTGGTATTATATAGGATGTTGTGGTTATATGAAATGATTTACTGATGATGTTTGCAGGTACTTGGGTATGATGATGAGAAAGTGGAAGGGGAAGAAGGGGATCGAAAGAATGAAACAAATGATGTTGTTATGGATATGCTGCAGACTGTACTGTTAGAGTTGGGTGGAATAAAAGATAGTCTGCAAGCCCGTGTGGAGAAGGAAAAAGAAATCGAAGAGAGTATAAGGGAATTGACGGAGGAATGCAAGAGTTTAAATGCCAACATGATAAAATTGCAGAAGTCGTTGAGGAAATATGATGGAGAAATTGTTGTTCATGTTAAAGAAGAAGAAGAAGTGGTTGACAACGGGCAAGTCAAAGTTTCTGATCTGAACAAAGGAGTTCATATTGAGGAGGACCCAATGATGGAGGACGATGTCGAGTGGTTGAATGAAGAATCCGTTGTTGTCCCGAAAACAAAGAAAAAGGTATAATAAGTTCTTTTGATCAATCTTTCATGAAGTTAAGGAATGAGATTATTGTTGTTGATATTGTTTGTGTTAACTTGTAGGGCAAGACAACATCAATAGTTACTGCAAAGGTTAGTGGCAAAGGAATAAGAGTAGGAATCACAACTCGGAACATGAATAAAGCCAGCCATTGAATGAAGAATGATGTGTGACAATGTTTGGTTTAAGTAGGATTTGTTGTCCACAATAAATGTTGTGTGTGTTTGATTACATTTATTATAGACAAATATGGATGAAATTCGAATGTTATTCAAACTAATTGTTTAGGGGTTGAATAATTAATGGGGTTTTCTAATAAAACTTATATATTTGAACGTGCAGTACTTATTTGTGTTATTAAGTATTGAACAACAAATGTGTAAGCATTGCAGATACTGACATACGTGCAAGTACCGGATGGAGTAGGCCAATCAGCAAAAAACACTTGTGACTATATATGGAATACGCCATTGCGTGAATCGTAAGCAATCTGAATCTGAAAGTATTCTACAATGATGTTGTTCTGTTCAATATAAAATGTAAGTTTTTTGTATGGGTGCAGTGAAGCAATTGCAGATTTTGGCCACTCATATTTGTTTGTAAGCGATGCAGATACGATACGACCTGAAAGTTGGGTGGGTTCAATGGTTAGTAGGTTTGACTATTCCTTTTAAGCATTTTGTAGCATATTTGAAGAAATTTAGTATGATAGTTGCTATATGTTTGTGGTTTAGGTTATAGATGTTGGTTTTACCATTGTTGATGAAGATATAAGGAAGAAATCTAAAAGAATGAGAGGGTACATCCCGTGTACATTGAGTGTAAGTTTAATATTAAAGAATCTTATGTCTATTATGAACAAGAGGATATGATTTTGTAAGGATACATGGTTAATAATAAATGATGTATTGTAGTCTCAGCTTCTGCAAGGGGTAAATGTTGGTAAAATTGCTGACTATTGGCGTAGGGTTGGCAATCTGTATGGCTTGTTGACGGACTGTAAAGTGGTACGAAGAAGCATTAATAAATTAAACATCCCACACACTTTCATGTCATCTATATATTACAATGGAAATCGTTGCTTGTTTCAGCTCTTTATCCCCGTGAATGAGAACAACACTCATTGGTTTATGTGTGTCGTCAATATTGATGCTGGTGTAGTGAAGCTACTGGACAGCTTGCCAAATACTCGAGCCAATGGTGCAAGAGCGTGTATGGCCGAGAACCTGGTAATAATCGAGAACTACGAACTTTTATTCTTCCATTGTTTAAGATGTTACAGAGTATGTAAAAACAGAAAAATGTTTCTGCATGTAGACCATTAGTCTAAAAGAATGTTTAAAAGATAAGAAGTTTGTCCAAGTGTTTGGCTCACCATCAAGGTCGTTGACCGATCTGCGCGTGATGGTGGAAAAAGTCAAACATCAAGATAATGGGTACAGAGTTGTTATATTCTAGTACTTTGTGTTAATTTTGTTTAACAAATTGGGAAGGATTACTCGTGGTATTATGTTAACATGGATTTGTTTTCTAACAGAGATGATTGTGGTATGTTTTGCATCAAATGGATGCAGCTTTGGAATGATAAGCATATAGGGGAAGTGGTAAGGGTTTAGGTTAATCTTCATTCAACTTTCCTTACTTTGGTCATCTATACTGGAATAATGCTCTTTAATAAAAGCTTAATTTGTTTGTACTTGTCTTAATAGAGCATTGGAAAATGGGATCGGATGATTCTTTTGTACGAACTTATCAGTCATGATAAGAATAATTTACGGAGGACTATCAATGTTGCTGTAAGTCAATGGTTTCACATGAAGGCAAACGAACCAAAGGTTCCAAAACATGGCACCTTTCAGCGTCCGAAATGGTAAGGCTTTAGGAATGGATGCATTGTTTATTATGTATTTGAATGCATTAGGACGTGTTGTTCATTATTGTAATCTAATGCAATTTTGTTTGGTGAAGAACATGTTAGGGGAGGGGGCAGTGGTGAGTGGATGGCAATGGATTTTGACTTTTTGTTTGTGGCGTGGCATTGCATAAAGGAACCCACTTTTTATGGGTCGTAACCATGTTTGGATGTATATGTACTGAAAACATTTTGTAGTTGACATGTGGTGCAAGCATAAATAGGTTAGGTAAGAGTGAACTGTACACATTTTGAATGTATATTATGCAATTTCAGGGCCATAATGTGGTAAAACGCTTGTACAAAAATTTTGCAATATATGATAAATTTCAGTGGATAAAAGTAGCATATGCACATGATTTCGTATGTCTACAGAGGATATCTTTGGTTGTATGTACATGTATTTGAAGCATATTGGAGTGAGATAATTTTAGGTTGTACTTACAGTGATTTGAATCATATATAAGTGAATTTGTATGTCTGAAGAGGAGATACTCTGTACACGTTTGGAATCTGCATAACAGTAAATAATAAATTGTCATTTGGAAGCATGATGAATTTTTAGGTTTTACTTACAGTGATTTGAATCACATTTGCATTATGGTTGGGACATGTCTACGTCTGAACTTGTCCCCGTAGTACCTGTTGGAAGTTGAAGCTTCAGTCCCGGGCATGTGTTCTTATTGTGTCCCTCCATTTTGCAAAATGAACATTGATTCCTCCGTTTTGTGGACGCATCAGGGTTTATTTTCTACTTTCGTTTTGCGTCCTTCTTTTGCGGGTCTCGACCGCTATGTTGGCTTACCCTATGTGATAAGGAGTCATTGAAGGTTATGGACTGCTCAAATTGAGCAGTTAGTCGTAGTAACTCATCTTTTGTGGTTTTGAAACTTTCGTCTGTTTGAGACGCAAGGTAGCACAACCGCGATGAAAGTGAGCATAACGAAGCAAATCGAGACATTTTTATTAATTCGGGACAGACTTCGCTGTGAAGATAAGATGGAGCAGATACCTTAGCATTTTTTGTCCACTGCGGTTAAGCAATTTGGGATGTCGGAGAAGTCTTCCAACTTAAGAACGTGCAGTTGATGGCGATATGGAAGCCTGATCGTCTCAAATTTCCGACAACTGCATGTAATGTTATTTGTTGTGACATCAAGCACAACCTCATACATGGCTTCCGGATCCTTATACTGTGTCAAACGATACGTCCGCGCACCTTCAATCGTATGTGTCGGATGTAGAGCATGATACAGTGTCTCATATTTGAGTTCCTTCTGAACTATTTCAAAGGATGCCCGGGTGAAGATGTCAGCTGCACTCCTTTCAAGGTCATGCAATTTGGTCACTGGGAAAGGCTACGAGGAAGAATTTTTGTATTCTTCGTTCAACTCATTTATGCGCATGTCATTTATTCCCTTGTCAATGGCACGGACAACTTCAAGATATGTCTTCTTATGTTCGAGGATAATGTTGAGGGCGGAATTCATAGATTTGCAACGTTGTGTGGAGCGAAGATTTGCGAAGAAATGTCCTGTGAGATATGTGCCCACATACCAACCGTGTGATCCTTCTCCACAACCCACGGATGCTGGTCCACGTTAAATTCTTTCATAACTGATCTCCACTGGCGATCGAGTTCCTCAATTGTCCACCAAGAGAACATGCACCGTGTAAAGGCGGATGTAAATTTGGGATCACCTACGTTTGCCTGGGCATTTCGAGAAAGATGCCAGGAACATATGCGATGATGTGCACATGGGAACACTGTCTTGATAGCCCTATGCATGGCCCTATCACCATCCGTGACGACTGAGACATGAGCTTTGTTAGACATTGCCTGCAAGAAATCACTAAGTACCCACTCAAATGTGTCTGTAGTCTCGTCTGCTAAAATTGCCACACTGAAGACAATGGTTTGATGGTGGTGATTAACACCAACAATAGGCATTATAGGCCAGCCATACATGTTACCCTTGTACGTTGTGTCAAATCCAATGACATCACCAAAGCATACGTAGTCGGACCAAAAAATATTATGCAATCCCCATGATTGGTCAGTGTTGAACTGCATGTACAATCTTGTATCTTGATCTTTCTTGAAGTCAAAGTAAGCAAGAAGAGCATTGACATCACCGTCACGATATTCATCCGCCCTTGCTTTTTGAAGGGAGTTGTACAAGTCTTTCCGAATGAAACCAACATTGTGGAAACCACCCGACTGTTGCGTGAAATAATTCATTACTTCCGACGTTCGCAGGCTAACACTTTTCAAAGCCCGTGCCTCAAGTACATCATCGTTACTAACTTCTCTACTCGACCGAAGATACAGTTGCATTATAGGTGGGCACAACGGGTGATTATGTTCACTGTGACATATTGCTATCTCCCACCTTGATTCTTCTCTGCACTTGACAATCACCTTTGCCTTGCAACCAATACGTGTTATATCACGTGGCGCACGTTTCCGGTCGGAGTCATGAACTTTCCGTCTGCGCTGTCCTCCCCGTGAACAACAAAACTCTTGCGTATGTACATTTCCCATACCATCATGCCTAGTTGTTACACGACTGACACTGAACCCGTTATTCTTCGCATATACTCGATAATAGTTCCACGCCTCGACACGAGAGTTAAACACCATACCAACCAAATTCTCGGAAGCACCAACTTCATTTGTTGTACACTCATCTGGTTCGCCAATTTGAGCTTCTTCAACTCTTACACCAGCCATGTTTCTACACGGAAGATGGAAAAAAATCTCTACAACGATATGTTGTGTAATCCTTCCTTTCTTACTTCTGACGTTGAGGATGAAATAAGGAGAAGTAGTTGTGGAAAACCTTTAATATTAGCTGCCACTTTAAATTGCAATAACTTGACAGATGGGCTGGTAGGTAATACAATAAATGCTATAGCTTCAAAGGGTTTCGATACAGTTTTACGGAGGTTTCGATACCCCATTAAACATCCACTACAAATTGGCGTCTCTGCCAAACCGGCATCGAAACGAAACGTCAAGTATCGAAACCCCAATATAGAAGAATGCAATTGGGTGTCTCTGGCAAAACAACATCGAAGCCCTATTCCCGGTTTCGACACCACAATGAGGATATTCAAAATAGCGTTCTGCCAAACCAGCATCGAAACCCCAGGTGGGGATTCAAAACCTGTTTGAAATAGTAAATAGCGGGAAATATATACTGTAAATGAAAACTTCCCTCCTTCATCTCAGAAAACACAATTTTATAACCCTAACCCTAGAATTTTAACGCTTTCTATTTTTTTGTTCTTCGATTATCGGCCATATTCGAAACCCGAGACCGTTCGTTTCTTCTTCTTCGATTGTTACACAAATTTTCAGATATTCCTACCAAAAACTCATACATGGCTCCAAAAAACAAACCCAGTAAAGGTAAACGAGGTCGGATTGAAACAGGTGGTTCTATCCGTTCAAGTGAAGCGAAAGCGCCACAACCTCCAAATATTTTGAGCCATTGTTTCCGTGATCCCGCGTGTCTTGAGCGATACCACAAAGTGTACGAGGCGAAGAAGATTATGAAGGAGCAAACCATTGACTTGGATTTTTTGATGTCCCATGATTATAAATTCAACTTTTGGCCTTTATTTGTGGAATGGGGTTGGATCAGATATCTCGATATTAAACCCCGTGTATATCAGAACCTGGTGAAGATCTTCTATGCAAATGCTACCCTTCAGCATGATGGCAGAACCCAACACTGTGTAGCTATCGAGTCCTATCTCATGGGAGTTGAATTTACAATCACTCCGGCAATTATTGCCCAACACCTTGGTGTGGAAGCTACTGGTGAAGAGCAAGAATTCGAGCGCGTCCCCTTGAAGTTCGATGATGACAGCCCAACTCATCTTCATATCCATGAAAGGCTTCTGCATCTAATGACAACTTGGTTCTTTCGGCCATCAGGTGGACGATGTACTCGCATGCGTCATATTGATTATTGGTGGTTGCACCAATTTCGGTCGGAAAATAAACCCGATATAGCTACAATCATCTTCAGATCTATTGCGGAAATCATTAGCAACCCTTCAAGAGGCTCCCTCATTTATGGATGTGTGCTAAGTCACATATTTGAATGTTTAGGGATCGTCACCTCCATGGACCCTGAAATTCCGCTACCGAGTAAAATTGATGAAACAACAACTAAGAAGACGGGGTGGACGTTCATTCAGGGTGAATGGGTCCATAAAAGAGTTTCTTGTATTACATGAATAAACATTTGTTGAATTTGTTAGACTGCTTCATGAACATTGACTGACATTTGTTACACTAATGTCTATTTACACCTCCCTTGCATATCGTGTTGCATTATGTTTAGTTTCATTGACAAGTTTAGGGTGTGTTCGTGCACGTAACATTGGATTGTTCTATACAGAGAATGTCACAGGTACCTCTGCTGAGGAGCAGTTTGATGCATATTCTGCACCAGGAGGGCATTATCAGGCATTTGGCCCAACAGAAAATGTCCCAGGTACTTCTGCAAAAGAGAACTATGATGCATATTCTGTAGCTGCAGTTCATGATCAGGCATCTGCTCCAGCAGAAGGCCATGCTCATGCGCGTGCTTCTACGCCTCAAGTGACTCGCACTTACATGCGAAAGAAGCTTCATCGCCATGGCATAACGCCAAGTAATGAAATAGACTCTGAAATTCAGAGACCTAGGCGTCCTCCTCAAATGTATGGCGACTGGTACAGGAACGTACCACCTACCACGGCGAATAAGAAGCTTCTTATTCTTGATTACAATGGCGTGCTAGCCAGTGTTAGTAGAGACGGTATTCCTTTTGTGACTCACTTTTAATACAACTGTTCAGAAATTAGATTAGGAAATTTATGTTTTTCAATTGTAGGTGTGGAACTCAGACCTGGTGCTTCTGAGTTTCTGTATTCTTGTTTTACTGCCTATGAGGTTGCTATTTGGTATTCAAGGACAAGGTAATGTGGACCTATGCCACCCCCTAAATCAATTGAATTACCCGATCCTTTAAGATAATTTGTTTTCTTACTTTATTTGTGCCTGAACTGTTCATCAATGAAGAGAAAACCTAGAGTGGGCACTTTGGAGAATTAACGATCTTAAACCAAGACTTGCCTTCATTTGGGTAACTTAAAAGTTTATCTTCGTTAAAGCATCTAAATAGAATTTGACAAATCTGATGGACTTCATTTGAATATTGCAGGATCAAAGTCACTGCGAACAACATCCCTCCGATCCAAATATATTTACAAAAAATCTAAGGCGCGTGTGGGATAATATGCCTTAGTATAACGAAGAAAACACGCTGTTGGTTGACGACTCCGAAGCTAAAATGATTAATAATCCGGTCAGTGAATAACACACCTATTTTGCTCTTACTTTCTGCAATATAGTCAATGAATCTGTAGAAAATAATTATGTTTTCGATTATGTTCATGTTTCAGGAGAACACCTACATATGTCCTAAATCCTACAAGGTAGAAGATGAGACAACTCATAACGCATTAGGTAAAACACCCTAAATCAAACATATTCATTATAAAAATGAAGCAATTTCTTAAACTGAAACCTAATTATGTACTTGCACTTGATCATAGAAATAGGTGGTTCCATTCGGGTATATTTACAAAACTTGGCCGCAGCAGACAATGTACAAGAGTACATGAAGCATCATCCGTATTTGGATTAAATGCAGCTGAAAGCGTTCGTCAATTGAATTAACCAATTTTCACTACTAATCTCCTCTGTATTATATGTTTGATCGTCTTTTGTATCTCTGTAAATACAACATACAATGTTAAATATTCAGAAATCTCATTGTGAAAAATTTTGTACTTATTATATGATAAATTTACAGGCTTGTACAAAAAACAACATCATGTACAAAGACTACGCATTTATGTACAAATCTCATTGTCAAAAAGGTATAAACAGTTTAACACAATGTCACACCAGCACCGAAACCCCATACGTCTAGGTTCGATGCCCCCTACAAAACATGTACACAAGTATGCTTTTTCGTATGAAAATTGTGTATGTCAACATATTATTTTTCTCATAGCGTTTGTATTAACTTTTGTAACACAATGTCCAACAGGCACCGAAACCCCATACGTCTGGGTTCGATGCCCCCTGTATGAAAACATAGCACCAAAACCCCATAAGCCTGGGTTCGATTCCTCCTACAGAACATTTACAAAAGTATGCTTTTTCGCATGAAATTGTGTATGTCCACATATTATTTTTCTCCTACAAAATGTATAAACTTTTTTAACACAATGTCACACTCGCACCGAAACCCCTTAGCTGTGGATTCGATACCCCCTACACATCATGTAAAAAGACTACGCATTTTTGTATATTTGTTACTACTATGTGTATAGAGTACCGAAACTCCTTAAGAAGGTTTCGAAACCAGTAAAAGGAATCTGCCTTTTCAGTGTTCTGTCTTTTCACTGTCATCACCTGTACCGTTTCGTGTTAACAAAAAATAAAGCTGGTTTCGATACCCCCAGAACGAGTCAGCCTTTTCAGTTGCTGTCATCACCTGCTTCTATGAACATACATCTCATGAGGCATTTTAAACCAAACAATTACATGAAAGGGCTAATATTTTATGTATAATCGCATAACCTTATAAAGCTTGTACGAACAAGGTAGTAACTTTTTCTGCACCTCAAACAGGCACCGAAACCCCGTTGAGTTGGTTTCGATGCCCCTCTAAATGATGTACTTTGCATTTGGTTAACAATTTATGTATGTACACATTTCCTAACAATTAAATGACCCAACTTGAACCTTTGTGAAACTGTGTAATAAAGCCATGTATATACCGATTTCTTTTGCAAACTTGTACCAATCTGTGTACATTATGCTACTAATAAGTGTATATAGTTCCGAAACCCCTTCAGATGGTATCGAACCCAGTAAAAGGAATCTTGCTTTTTTAGTGTTCTGTCTTTTCACTATAATCACATCAACCGTTTTATCTTCCTCATCGTGTATACAACTGGTTTCGAAACCAAGCAAAACGATTCAGCATTTTCAGTTTTCTGTCTTTTCATTAATGAAGGGGTTCATGTTCATGTACCTCGTTCAATGAACAGACACACAGCGTGCCTTCTCTCTCAGTTTCCCTCCATAGACTTTTTCACTTTCCCTCCCAACTGAATTTCCCTATATATTAACAACTCTTCTCTATACTCTTTACAACATCAAAAATTCGCTATACTCATCTCAACCCTTCGCTCTATATTCACTTCTGAACCAAATACTTTTAACTTCCCTCCGTTAAAATGAGTTCAAGCAGATCTTCGAAAAACAATCCTCACCAATTATCAAAGAGGAAACTAGAATTTGAGTCAGACTCAAATAGTGAAGATGATTTATATTTCGATTCTGATGAGGAGGATCAACCAAGCCATGACACTCTCAGAAGAAGCAAATGGTTCAGCAACTTTTTCCAGACCATCGCTACAATGCTGACAATCACTAACCCTTCTACAAGATGGCTTTGTCTAGCATGCCAAGGAGGTCTTGGTGCCTCTCAGAGGTTTAATGGCATTCAGTCCCTACTGACACATGCCAGAACGAAAGGTGGACCAAAGCTTAGACTCCATCGCCAACTTGCTGAGCTCTTGGATGAGGAATTGCTTAGAAGGGGTACTTCTGCTATTCCTCAGGGTCAAGCTTTTGGCCAATGGACTGCTTTGAGAGATGATCTGACTGCTGCTAATACTGTCTGCCCGCTGCCTACAAACGACGAGGTTGATGATCACCAAATACTCTGGCCGCCCATGGTCATGATAATGAACACAAGGCTGGAAAAAGATGATGCTGGGAAGGTAGTTATTTAACAAATTTGAATTATGTTTTCAATATTATTACAATTGCTTCACTTCTAATCTCTTGCATTTTATGCTTCAGTGGACTGGTATGGGAAACCAAGAGCTTCAGAACTATTTTAGTTCCTATACTACTATTGCCAAGCCTCGCCATTCATACGGTCCAGAAGACCATCGTGGGATGAGCCTTCTGATTTTGAGAGCACGACAACAGGTTATCTCGACGCTCAGCATCTGCATAACCAGTTTGCTGCCCAAGGTTTCGATAGAAAAGATTGGGAACAATGTCAAGGCTTCTTGTATGGTCCAGGCACAGCGCACCAACTTTATGGTTACATGCCTGCCAAAGAGGACATAGACTACTTCAACCGCCATTCTCAAGGTTTTCTCTATCATCAGTTTCTTCTTTTATACAAGATGAACTTCTTCTCATACTAATGCATACATGTTTTGTTCATTAGGCAACAATAGGGTCAGATATGAGATCCGATCTTATGCAGAGATGGTTGGTCAGCACCAACGAGAGGCTGGTTCCAGTGCCATGGGTGGCAGAGGGCATGAAAGTCGTTTCCCGGGGCAGGGATGAGGACTGAGGAGGATTTATTATGTTACTTTTTTTTAATGTCTAATGTATTTGAAAAACTTTGTTTGGAATGCATTTTATTTCTTTCCTAAATTTCTTCATCTTTAGTTTTCATATGATCGTTCTCTGGTAAACCAAACCAAATGTTAATTTTCAACTCATAAGGTTGAAGACCTTCAAATATTTTCGCGCTCAACCTGCACCGAAACCCTATATACAAGGTTTCAATGCTACATAAAAGACTAACTTTTGACCATTCTGCAAAACCAGAACCGAAACCACCTTTACGTGGTTTCGATGCCCTTATCATAACTTGTACGAAACTATGTTTTTCGATACGAATATCTGTATGTACTCATTTCCTTACAAACAAATTGGACATTTCGACGAACCAGGGAAATAGTGTGTAATAAAAAAAGTATATGTACAGAGTTCTACCATTTTGTAATAAATAAGGTATATAACATTTCCTCATACCAATTTGTACTAATTTGTGTACATTGGGTACTATTACGTGTATATTCACAACTCCTTACAGAACTTTTACCAAAATATGCTTTACGGGTAAGAAATTGTGTATGTACACATTTCCTACAAGTACATGAGCCATTTTCAACCTTCGTAACAATATAATATATAAGGTATATACCGTTTCCTCTTACACATTTTTTCCAATTCCTGTACAATTCGTCCTATTAAGAGTATATACACAAATCTGAACAAAACTTGTAAAAAATTATGCTTTTCGGGTAAAAATTTCTGTATGTACACATTTCCTTACAAGTAAAAGTCCATTTTCAACCTTCGTGAAACCGTGTAAAAGAAAAGGTATATACTTTTTCCTATTACAAATTTGTACCAATTTCTGTATATTTGCTAGTAATATATGTATATACACAATTCCATACAAATATTGTACCAAATTATGCTTTTCGGGTAAAAATTTCTGTATGTACACATTTTCTTACAAGTAAAAGTCCTTTTTCAACCTTCGTGAAATCGTGTAAAAGAAAAGGTATATACCTTTTCCTCTTACAAATTTGTAACAATTTCTGTATATTTGTTAGTAATATATGTATATACACAGTTTCATACAAATATTGTACCAAAGTATGCTTTTAGGTCAAAATTTGTGTATGTACACATTTCTTACACGTACATAATCCATTCTAAAAATTCGTGCATGTGTTATAAAAGGGTATATACATTCTTCTATTACAAAATTGTACTAATTTGTGTACCGCTTCATGTAACAATTTGTGCACCGCTTTTTACGAGGTAAACAATGCATCTTTTTAATAAAAAGGTATATACATTCTTCTATTACAATATTGTACCAATTTGTGTACTACTTCATGTAACAATTTGTGTACCACTTCATGTAACAATTTGTGTACCGCTTTTTACCCGGTAAATAAGTCTGCCGTTCTTTAGCCTGTATTTAAAGGTTGTTCCCTAGAATCCCCCAGTTTTGAGCGTGTCTAACATTCGGTAAAATACGGTGCGAGCTAATAATATTTTCAGTTGATGGTAAATTTTAAAATTTTATTTCGAATTTCGAAATTTTTATTTTTTTGATAACATTTTAAGATTTTATAATTATAAGTACAAAGAATATTATAAAAAATACAATATTTTTCATTCCATATTTCATTTTTATAATATTTTTAATTGATAGTGCACCGTACATTGTTATACCGCAGAATTAGCCGAGAGTTTTCGGTAAACACACATAGTAACTTGACTGACTATGATGTAACAGATTATGAAACATTAATAAAATTAAAGTTTAAATTTGAATGCTGTAAATAAATTAAATTTATTAGATTTTTTTTCTGAATTAGCATTTACCTTTAAATCTTTTCCCTTTTCTCTTATTTTCAGTTGAGGATAAGTTGGGAACACGTTATATTTATTTCTTTTCTTATTTTCCTAACCGAGTAATCCAGTCTTACCTAAGTACTATTTTTTTTCTTCTGAAATCAACATGATTTTAACAGAATTTATCATATATTTAACATGATCATGCAGTCAATTATCTGATACTAACATGTTTCATAACACATACAAGAGTTAGTAGTGTATTACCTTAACTCCGAGCTACATCAGTCGATTCATGATACCCCATTCGATTGCACTCGAATCCTGAATTCGACGTCCCTCAACATCTCGTATTCAAGAAACCGAGAATACCTTCAATTACACAATATCCCATTTCAGTTCTTATTCAAAGAGCTCTTAGCTGAATAAATAAATACATAAACAAGTTCAGGTTCAAGGTCAGATTCAGAGGCTTTCGTGTCAGAATTTCACAAAACGGGCTTCAAAATCGGAATCAAGACGTCGAAAATCCCAAAATATAAGCTTTTGGAAAAAGTTAACTTTTTGGTCAAAGTCAACGCTGACGTCAACAAGTCAACGGGGTCATAGTCAACGATGACGTCAGTAGTCAACGGACAAAGGTCAACTGAGTTGACTCAGCTGACTCACTAAGCTGACTCGGGTTGAGTTGACTCAGTGACTGACTCGAGCTGAGTTGACTCGGTGACTGACTCGAGCTGAGTTGACTCGGTGACTGACTCGGGCTGAGTTGACTCGATGACTGACTCGGGCTGAGTTGACTCGGTGACAGACTTGGGCTGAGTTGACTCGGCAAACGGGTTGGGCTCGATTATGGGTCAGGTTATCGGGTTTTGGGCCGAGCCGGTTCGGGTTTTGGGCTTCAACCGAACCGGTCCACTTACCCTTGGATATGACTTCGCTGGCCGGTCACCAGAATTGGTCCCTAGAAACGCCCCTTGGCCGCAATTCTATCAAAAAACGGTAGATTGTTAAACCAATGTTTCAACCCACATATTAAAAATGTGAAACAAGCCAGAAAATACGCCGGATCTTACCTTAAAGGTTCGAAATGGCTGAAAAATGCAAAGTGCTCCGATGAAGCCCTTCTCGGTGTCAAAACGACGATTGGCTGGGTGGGTTTTGATCGGCTCGACGAGGGGAGCTAGTAACCAACGGCCGTTCCTCGAATGAACGTCGAGGATGGCCGGAACACGCAGAAAACCAAAGGGACAGGGGTTTTGTTCGATGGACCTTCGATTTGAAAAACATGGCTAACGGCTGCGTAACCGCACGAGTGGGTGGCGGCGGCAGGTTCGGGGTGGGATGACAACTCTTCCGTTAGTGGCGATGTCGCGCATGAAGCGACGGTGAGGCAACTGTGGGTTCGCCGGAATTCTCGGTAAGGGGAAGATGTTTGGGATATGAAAAGACATGCTAACAAAAAGAGGTAGGTGAATAGACGTGTTTTTATTAAGTGCTTATTTAAACAACCTCACGTTAACCTTAAAGAGAAAAAAAGGGAGGCAATATCAGAAGTGAGACTTTGGCTCAATGTCTTGCACACTGAATGGTGAGGGGTGAGGTCGCGGGTTTGAGCCTCAACACCCTTACTTTCATTTCCTCTTTTTTTTTATTTCAGGGTGTTACAATTCTCCCCCCCTAAGAAATTTTTGTCCTCGAAATTTACCAGAGTCGGAGAAAAATATAAACTACTCTTTCATCCATTCTTGTACTGAAACTTAACCATCAGATTATACATGTTCCTCAGGACTTTCTGAGACGATTACATATCAATTCAGTAGTGCCATTAGTTTCTCGGATTGACCTTGGACCCAAATTTCCAATTATACATCTCAGACCAACTAGTAAAAACACGGTATCTGAATCAATACTTAACTTCAGACGGTTCCAAGCAATAACTTGTCTCAAAACTTTTATTATAAGCGGTTTCAGCCCGGGATAAAAATTCTTTCAAACTACAATAAGATTCAAGCATACAACCATGAATTATATCTTCTAGTATATGCATTACTCTTCTAGGTTAACCATCGATTCACGGATGAAAAGCTTCACCTTCAGCAAAATTCTCAAACAATTGTTTCCTTCGTGTATAACAGAGTCGCCAAAGAATTTACACTCCATCATGTTCATAGGCACCTTTCTTTTAAACTCTCACTACTATTGTCATGTTTCCATCAAAACATTTTCAAACACAATTATTATCACCGAATAGCCTAACATGTGATCTTATATCGGTCATCTTACATAAGCAAACATTTGTTCTCAATATGATTCAGATCTTCAATTTCACATGCATGAATCATCTCAATTTCTTTGTCCAAATTCAAATCCATTAGCTTAATCCAAAACACAGACGATCGATATAAACATTTCAGACCATTACATATTAGAGCCATATAAGGCAAAATACTTAGGTTTTCTTATTTTAGGAAAGGGATTCGATATCGGAGTTCTAACTCGGAGGAGTATGGTTACACTAGGGGCATGCATAGACCAGACACCCTATGAGAGGCGGTCGACCGATCTACCCAAAAAGACGCAACTCTAAGCTCTGATACCACTAAATGTAACCTTCTAGACCCGCCTATACGTTAATACGGAACCTAGGAAGTCACATTAGGGTTACCGGAGTGACCCACGTTAAAGTTTCAAATAAACAAATTGTTAAACCATTTAAAACCCAAAATCAAGTTTTGAATTAAAATACAATTCTAGAAAACATTCAGGCTACAAAATATAAACTATGATACAAATTACTAAAACAAGTTTCAGACTCGAATGTAAATCAAGATGTGATGCGAGCAAGCCGAAGAAACCCCCATACCAACGTTGATAGCTGCAAAAAGATCGATCTTTTGGTCTACTAGTCATTACGTTCAGTCCGATCATTCAGCCTTTTCGATGTTTTCAATCATTTTTTGTCAAGCCGGTCAGTCATATGTTTTACGCCACTTTGATTAGTTCAGATATATGAATATACATATATTTTTTTGTGAGTTAATTATAGAGTTTATTCAGGGTTCAATGCAATCCAAGTACTCTACAATCTGAAGATTTAAGCTTTGATCCACAAATTTTCAGCAAATCGAGGTTTTCAGATGAATAAGCTACTTTACCAAATTTGGTGTAGATTCCCAGATTATTTTGTTGTCAGGGGTATTTTTGTCCTTCTAGCGCCTCAAGGGCGTTTCCGCAATTTTGTAACGAAGCATTTCGGAAGTTAGACCATTAACAGACAATCAGATTTAGAGTATAACAGTCCTATTAATTTTCTTGGATATAAGAAATTCTTACAAGTCTCATATCTTCCTAACCGAGTAATCCAGTCTTACCTAAGTATTATCCTTTTCTAAAATCAACATGACTTTAACAGAATTTATCATATACTTAACATGATCATATAGTCAATTATCAGATACTAACATGTTCCACAACGCATACAAGAGGTAGTAGTGTATTACCTTAACTCCGAGCTACATCAGTCGATTCATGATACCCCATTTGATTGCACTTGAATCCCGAATTCGACGTCCTTCAACATCTCGTATTCAAGAAACCGAGATTACCTTCAATCACAAAATATCCTATTTTAGTCTTTATTCAAAGAGCTCTTAGATGAATAAATATATACATAAACAAGTTTGGGTTCAAGGTCAGATTCGTAGGCTTTCGTGTCAGAATTTCGCGAAACGATCTTCAAAATCGGACTCAGAATGTCGAAATACCCAAAATAAGAGCTTTCGGAAAAATTTGATTTTTTTGTCAAAGTCAATGTTGACATCAGCAGGTCAACAGGGTCAGATTCAACGCTACCTTCAGCAGGTCAACGCTGACGTCAGTAGTCAACGAGTAGAGGTCAACTAAGTTGACTCGGCTGACTCACTGAGCTGACTCGGGCTGAGTTGACTCAGTGATTGACTCGGGCTAAGTTGACTCGGTGACTATCTAGGGCTGAGTTGACTCGGTGACTGACTTGGGCTGAGTTGACTCGATAGACAAGTTAGGTCGGTTACGGGTCGAGTTATCGAGTTTTGGGCCGAGCCGGTTCGGGTTTTGGGCTTCAACTGAACCGATCCACTTACCCTTGGATATGACTTCACCAGCTGGTCACCGAAATTGATCGCCGAAGACGCCTCTTGGCCGCGGTTCTGTCGGAAAACGATAGATTGTTAAACCGACATTTCAACCCACACATTAACAATGTGAAACAAGCCGAAAAATATGTCGGATCTTACCTTAAAGGTTTGAAATGGCTGGAAAATGCACGATGCTCCAATAAAGCCATTTCCGGTGTCGAAACGATGATCGACCGGGTGGGTTTTGATCGACTCGACGAGGGGAGCTAGTAACTGATGGTTGTTCCTCGAACGACGTCGAGGATGGCCGAAACACGCAGAAAACGAAGGGACATAGGTTTGGTTCGACAGACCTTCAATTTGAAAAACACGGCTAACGACTGCGTAACCGCGCAAGTGGGTGGTGGCAGCAAGTTCGGGGTGGGATGAAAACTTTTTTGACGGTGGCGGTGTCGCGCACGGAGCGACAGTGAGGCAACCGTGGGTTTGCCAGAATTCACAGTAGAATGTTACATGTGGGTTAGCATGCCTCTAATCATAGGGATGCCTAACTACAAGTGATGCATGAATTATGACATTAAAATTGCTCGGACGCTTTCACTCTTTGGGTTAGTCAATCTCGACCTTCTTCTTCTTCTTAATCTCTTTTGGCTTTCTCATCTTTTCCAAATCTCGATCTCTTCTCAAAAGATGACTACTGACTTTCATTGGTCAGGATAGACGTAACACTTCTCGTAGTGCATGTTCTCAAAACATTGCCCCCTATTCAAACTGGGTGCTCAACCATTCTCTTCGTCTTAACTCAAAGTGACGACGAATTTTCTCTTCTCTCAACAATAGGCGAAGCACATGCCTCCAAGCCCCTTGAACTCTTCTCCTATGTTGATCAAGGTCCATTTTCATCTTCTGAAGCAATCGAAGCATTTTGACAAAAATTCGCTTCCAGTCCTTGAACTGTAATTTGTAGAAATATACTATTGTCCTTACCATGGCCACTGACAAGCCGTCATTTGTATTCATGACATTGCATTCTAAACTTTATCCCCGAAGCAATGGGAAAAATTATTGTGTTCACAAAAGATTTAGATTACATCTTCTAAATTCAAAATGAGATGCATTTTTAAAAACTGGACTTTCTTTTCAAATCCTGAATATATCAAGTCAAATTAAATACCCCAAATATCAAGTGCACAAACGATACTACTATGGCTTACCAAGGATTGTCTCAAGCATCATGTGTCTAGGAGACCTCGAAATCTGAGCTGATGTCTGAAAATGCGACATACTCTCCGAATTATTTCAGCTTTTTAATCAATTAGATTCATCTTCAATAGGCTTTTCCTTTATCATTATTACTTTGTCTCAATTCTTTATGATTTGGGGAAGTCAACTCATCACATTCCTTTGGCTCGAAATAAATGATGGAACAAACAACAAAACCCTGAGCTACTCGACATTGTCATGATTTGAAAATATTACCATCACTCATGTAGCTAAAGTGAATGGTGAATAGCAACCTTATTGGTCTTTTGCTACAGCGGAGTGCCCCAAAAATTCCACACTCGTATCCGAAAATGCCTATTACCAAGCTTCGAACATTGGAGTGCTTTTGTTATGCTTTTATTATCTTCTCTCTTTTTTCTCTTCTTTCTTTTTCTTTTTCTTTTTCTTTGTCTTTCTCTTTTTCTCTTTCTCTTTTTTTTCTTTCTTTTTCCTTTTTTCTTTTTCTTTCTTTTTCTCTTTTTCTTTCTCTCTCTCTCTCTCTTTTTCATTTTCATTTTCTTTTTCTCCTTTTTCTTAGTACGAAAGATTTCCGGTTATTCTCCCGAAGGCCCTAATTCTATGTCTACTCAATTAACTCGGAGTGTAAACCACATATTCATCATCTTCAAAGCTTTCAATTTCTGCTAGACAAATGCTGCTCGAAATCAACCTTTGGGTCAATGTCAATGTCCCTTGTGCAATTGATATATGGGGACTCAATAGACAAATATATACACACAAAATGAAAAGGCAATTGAAACACAAAACACAGTGCATCCTTTTATTGAAATTAAAAAACGTGCAATCTATTGCCCTTACAAAAAGATCTTTGCTACCTTCGGGCAAAGGGTAAAGCGGATTCTACACATCACTTCAAAGAAAAGATTAAAATGCAATGGAATGAAAACAAGCAAACTTGGATGCACGAAAACTCTTAAATACTGCTGAGCTGACCATCCATTCCACCTCTTAAGCTTCTTCGAGGAACTCAACCTCCTTATTGCCCATTAATTCTTGGACCAACTGCTTAAATTTCGGACAACTCTGAATCTCATGCCCCACAGTCTGATGGTTCTCACAGAAAGATTCATGGCCATCATATGCCCCATTTGGACCCTTCTCGAAGTCGGCTTCTAACTTAGCAAAACTTTCCTCCATTTGCCTCTTTTGATGGCGAGTAAAGTGTGGGTGCAGAATCTTTTGCAGTCACAAATGCTGCCATGACCCCGAACAATTAATTCCGTGATTTAATGATGTAATGCATGATATGTCGTATGCAAAACAGAAACATATGATTAAAGGCAATAAATAAAAAACACAATCGAATGCAAGAAAATGTTGATTCAACGAACATCCTCATTAAACAACTTTCCATAACGGAGATCAAGCCTTGTTACAACGAGGCAAGAAAATAAACACATAGGGTACGATTTTCAATAAATTTTGCTCGTCCCCTCTTTCTAAATTAGCGCGCTTCGGGAGCTTCGTTGCTATGGACTCTTTTCTCCCGTTGTGAAAGTTTTCAACTTTAGACTGTTCTCGAATCAACACTTCGTATGAAAATGCGATGAGTATGGGAAAATAAGCAAAACAAGGCAAAAAGGAAACTGGGTTAGTATCAACAATAATGAATACTGAATAAAAACAAGCAAAAGGAAACACATCAAAGCAAATTAACAATGCAAGACCTAATAGCATGAATTCTAATTCTACGGTTATCTGCATGGCTCTAATCAGGGTAGGCTTCTTAAATTCTCACACATGCGGGTTCAGTTCTAACAAGGGTACCCGAACCTATCTTATCACCTACTAAGGTGACAAAAGCCCCAAATTATGGCCCATTACAAGCTTGCGAATTGGTTTCGATTCGAGGGAAAGCACAACCTAGTGACGTGGAGGGCTGCTCACATGTCAAAGGTGTGGATTTCGGAAGTGAATTACCGACCCGTGGAGGGAGACTCACGTGGGTATGGGCGTTTCACTCCCACTTAAGGGACGAAGCTCGGGTATAGAGCTTAATGCGTGATGCGACACATGTCGGTGATTCCTTTGAAATTAAATGAAAAATTAATTCAAAGACCACCAATTATCGAAGCTCGTGTAATTAAAGTCCTATTTTCAGGGATGAACCACCTCGCTAAAGTCAAATTAAATTTCAAAAATTTCTATCATTAGAGGCAACAATTATTTCTTTGGCTTAACTCTCTTTTGTTTTGAAAAACAAAAATGGTCCCCAGCGGAGTCGGCAGACTGTAACAAGTTTTTTTTTCTCACAAGGGTCCCCTGCTTTTTTTGAAAACATTTAATTAAAAGGGGGGGGGGGTTTAAAAACAATTCGGGCTTTGGGAAAAACCTTTAAAAAAAATCTTTTTCTCAGTTGGAGTCGCCACCGGCCACTGAGGTAGGCCGGACACCGTAAAAACAAAACAAGAGATTCGTTTGAAAGGGTTCGGGAGTTGGTTACGTGTGGGGAAGGGTTAGCACCCCGATCATGCCCGGAAATCGGTACCAAAACAATTGTTGCTTTTAAATTGATGGAAATTATTCAAAATTTTAAAAGACTTTAATTAGGGGTTCTTAATTGAAAATTGGACTTTAATCGTACGAGCTTATCCAAATTGGTAGCTTCGAATTAATTCGTCATTTAATTAAAAAGGATGACGATACACCGAACCAAAGACTATACCGACATCATATACGACTGGCTGCCGTGTTAGTTTAGGGTTCGGATCTCGAACGTCACCTTTATGCATGATACAAGCAGATAAGATATGGTGCTATGGTCTTGTTCGTTTTAATTGCGGATTTACCTTTAGACGATTTGAATTAATCCGAATATTTGAGGAGTATCCAATAAGCTAGGCTAGTCGACCCGAATACGCGAATTAATAAGTATCTCCGTTTTATAATTAAAATTAATTATCATGCAAATTCAAACATTAAGAGTTACACGAATGACAATTAAAATGCATGTCACAAAAATATATTCGAACGACATAGAAACGAGCATACAACATATATAACAAAACTACATTGTACACATAAAAACCATATATAAAAAGCATACGAACTAATCATAAAAAGCATACCCCACGAATTAAATATTCACACCAAACAAATATAACAATATGCAAAATAACATATATTCGATACTAACATGTATTAAAAAGATAAAATGCATGGTTAACGACATGTAATATCACAAAAATAACATGCAAGATAAATAAAATGCAAGGCCAAGCTGGCAGGGACCCAAACGACAATAAATCCATTTTAAAAAACCTAATTTAATGCAAAATGGGGACTCAATTAAAAGGAAGTGAAAAGCCACGAGGACTAAAAGGGTAGATATCCCATTCAAAAACTGATTAAAACTGAACTGGGACGAAATTGAAAACCTTCAAAACTTTTCAAGGGCCAGAAGCAGAATTTCAAAACGCGGAGACCCTCACGCGCATAATAACAATGACACGGAGGGATTTAAAACGTTATTAACCCAATTTTAAAACAAAAAACCAATATAAGAACTAAGTTAAAAAACGTTTAGACCCTTTTCTTCATTTTTATTAACCTTAAACACAGAACCCATCCCCCTTTGCTCTCTGGTTTTCCCACGCTACGCCGGTCGTCGCTACTAGACGGCCGGTGACCTGAAAACACCATGACCTCTTTTTCCGGCCTTTCAAAACCTCAAAACGAAAGTAAAAAACCTTTCCGTATTCTGAAAATAGAAACCGAAAAGAAAAACAAACTCCCTCACCGACTCACATGCATGGCCTCGAGAAGGGCCCCGGAGCTTATCGCCGGCGAGGATGACGGACAGACGCGAAGGTAAAACTAAAACGAAACCCTAACCTTCTATATTATTTTTTATATAATATTCAAAAATAAAAAAACGATAGTGATACCTCCGAAAACGTTGAGGTTGTGCTCTGTATTTCTCTGAAAATTTTCTGATTACTACTTTTTTCTCTGAATGATCCTCTCTAAAAACCTCCTCTTACATTGCTCTCAATTCGGGTTTATATAGCCCGAGAAAATTCCATTTTTCTCTTTTTCTAAATACATATAATTGCCAAAATACATTGTTGGTTGCTCTGATTTGTTTGCATTCGGCTGATATGGTTCTGATTTTTTGCCTCTGATTTTCTGTCATTTTGCTTCTGACATTCGGTTTTTGTTTGGTTGCATGTGAGTCGAGGAGGGGACCAGCGGCTCGACCGGACGACGAGGGCTGATCGAAGGTCGCGATTTGGGCGTGGGTTGCATTTGATTGGTCAGCGGTGAAGAGCAATCGCGCGTGTGGGTGTCGAACCGTCACCTAGTTTGGCGCGTGCGGCGCGTCGGGCATCCAAGAGTCTTTTCTGGTGTAATCTAGACCGTCAGATCTGACGGTGAAGAAAGCGGCGACTGCGAGGCATAAGAGATCATTAAGGTTTTGTCTATCAACATATTAGGGTTTACTTTTGGGCCAACGAGCCTTGTAACATTTTTTTGGGCTTTAAATATGTAATGGACTTTAAGATTTAATAAACTTTGGGCTTTATTTATTTAATAGGACTTTTATTTATTTAATTTGGGCTTGTTTATATAATATATAATGGGCTTCATTATTTAGTATTTGTGTTTTGTTTTCAGATTAGATGATGATAACAACAACAATAATAATAATAGTAATTGTAACAACACACGACCGTATATTATTATAGCATAACATAACACTAATAGGTATAATAATAATAGGTAATAATAATAATAATAATATATAAGATAATAATGTAGATAGATAATAATAGTAGTAACATATGATAATAATAATGGTAAACAATATGATAGATAATAGTGGATAATATGATAAATAATAATGGTAGTGACGAATGATAATATGTTAATAATATGATGATAATATTAATAAGTAGATATTAATAAACAATAACAATAAATAGTAACAATAGATAGTAATAATAAATAGTAATAGATAATTAATAATATAGTAATATATATATATATATATTGTTTTTTTCTTTCCCTCTTTTCTTCTTTTTTTAGTTCTTATTATTAATCACTATATAATTAAAGCCCATTAATAATATAGTAATAATAGCATAATATATGAGTTTAACACCCCAGACAAAATAGGTGATTACAGTATCGATACACTAATAGCGTATCGATACGATTTTTAGCTACTGGAATTTCAATTAACCAATGCGTACCGATACGGTCTAACCCTGTATCGATACAATATTCATCTGGGTAAGCTATTTAGGCATAGCGTACCGATACAATCTCTTACCGTATTGATACAATCCCGATGATGTTAGTAGATCTTTATATTAAATAAGTCGAACGTTGGCTGTCAGTTATTGGAATCCTAAATTCTTAAAATGTCGTTGAACCGTATCAATGTGCCTAGATAGCGTACCGATACCCCTTTTTGTCAAAGCACGAATCAGGATTCAAGTGAGAAAAAACCGTATCAATATGGAATACATATCGGTTGAAGCGGAATACATATCATCCGGGAGCGAAATAATGTTGCTTTATCTACCACCGAAGCGGAATACATATCAGCCGGGAGTTGTTGTGCTCAAGTCCTTTGGATGAAGCAACGACTCTTAGATTATGGAGTTGATGTAGGTACCATACCCCTTAAGTGTGACAACACTAGTGCAATATGTCTCACTAAGAATCCCATCTAACATTCTAGAACCAAACACATATAAATAAGACATCATTTCATTAGGGATCATGTTTTAAAGAAAGATGTAGTTTTAGAGTATGTTGACACCTTGAACCAATTAGCGGATATCTTTACCAAACCTGTAGACAAAGAGCATTTTTGGTCTCTTAGGAGGGAGTTAGGTCTAACTAGCCTATCTTGACCTTTTAGAGCCCTTAAGTGCAAAAATTTGCTTGAATTTTGAATAATGATCTTGCTTATGTGATTTTTCTTCTTAATGCATCTATGCTTGTTGCTAGGGGGAGTATGCATTAGTTTTAGTCTTTATATTTTGCTCATATATCATTCACATGCATTTAGGGTCATTCAAAGTTGAATTTTTGGACTTAAAACTGTCCAAAATGCATTTTCTGACAATGTCATATAAATACGGTTATATGCGTATCGATACGGGTTCATCAATGAGAATTGATAAAATGCTAACCGTATCGATACGGTCACACGTTTCGATAGATTATTTAAAAATAATTTAAAATAATGGCAAGGCGTATCGATACGCTATGTAAGCGTACCGATACGATATCGACTGGAAGTTTAAATCGAGCCTTTAATGAGAAACCACTTTTAATTAAAACACATCCTCTTTACCCCAAAACAAAACCCTAGCAAAAAAATCTACTATAAAACCCCTCAAATCTCATCAATTTTTCACACAAAACCTAAAATTCTTTGAGGGATTTTCATCAACACATCAAAGCCAAGCTTTGTTAGCAATTCGGCGCATTCTCATCTCATCATTCATCCATTCTCCATAAATCAAGGTATAAACCTTTTTTTTTCTTTTTAATTTTCGTTTAATTTCGTTGGTTGTTTTTAGTTGGTCTTTGTATAAAACATATACATATATTCTGGGCTTTCAAGTTTTTGCAAAGAATCTTTAAAATCCGAAATTTTTTATTCGAATATAAAATTATACCACATATTTTCAAATCTATTTTTCAAAATTATTTTCACCAAAAAATTCTTTTATACTTGTATATAATTTTAACCTATAAAATATAGTGTTTTTACCAATACATTGAATTATTGGAATTTTTCTTTGGATTGAATGTGATGATAATTGCATACATATGTTTCAATTTGTTTTTGATGTTGTTTTCAAGATAATGGCAGCTAAAAAGAGACAAAGAAAAGATTAAGCCTCTAGCTCTTCCAATCCTATCGGAGATGATGAGCGTAATCCTAAACCAAACATTCCTTTCATTATCTAACATAGTTTTCCTACCACCATAGATTTGACCCGTTACAAACTTTTCAAGGTTGTACTCTTAGGGAAGAACGTGTTGTCTCAATCTCTTTTTTAAACTCTGAACGTTTTAAATTCGAGTATCTTGGTTTGATTCGTAGATGGAAATTTATGAACTTTTTGAGCCTATCCCTGGCTGTATATCGAAATCTTGTCATAATTTTCTTTTCAAATGCCAAGTGTATTCATGTTGCCCAAAAAGAACATGTTATTGCTATTAAATCTCATCTTATGGACACAACTTTTTGAATTGACCAAAACGTTATTTGTCAAGCTTTTGGTTTTGAAAATATCAGGTTTGATGATGAAAACTCTTTCGGTCATGATCCTCTTGGTTCTGTAACTGTTTTAAATGACCAAGACCGCATCCTTCATCTTATTATCTCTTGGTTTATTCGTCTTCCGGGTGGGAAATTTTCAACTATTCGCCAAGTTGATAATTTTTGGCTTTGTTGTTTTCGTGAGGGTAAGCGCCCAAATCTTTGCCAAATTATGTTTGCCGACCTTGTCTATCTTGTCCGAAACCGTCACACCTACCAAGTCAAATCCTTTTATTATTCGATGACTTTGAGTCACTTGTTTCATTCCCTTAACATAGATTGTTCTCATGACTATCCCAAACCTCTTAGGCAAACCATTGATGAGTGTTCCCTTACCCATGCTCACTTTTCATACATTAACAATGAATGGGTTCGTGTTCCTCGAGCTCCTCGCTAAGATGATCAACCGAAGGCTCCATAAGGTCCACAAGGTGCACCTATTGCTCAATCTTCCATGGATAACCTCATGACGTTTCTCAAAGAGAAATTCACCACCATGGGGAATAACATGGATGCCAGATTTGCCTCCATTGATACTCGCTTCACCTCCTTAGAGGATCACGTCAAGGACATTGATACTCGCATCAAGGCCATCAAACAACAACAAAATTCCATGGATGTCTCTCTTTGCATACATTAAAAATGAATGGGTTCGTGTTCCTCGAGCTCCTCACCAAGATGATCAATCGGAGGCTCCATAAGGTCCACAAGGTGCACCTATTGCTCAATCTTCCATGGATAACCTCATGACATTTCTCAATGAGAAATTCACCACCACGGGGAATAACATGGATGCCGGATTTGCCGCCATTGATACTCGCTTCACCTCTTTGGAGGATCACGTCAAGGAAATTGATACTCGCATAAAGGCTATCGAACAACAACAAAATTCCATGGATGTCTCTTTCACTGCCTTCTATGGTGCTTGGCTTAATCACACTCGGAAAGCTCAAACAAGTCATGATGATGAAAATGAAGAGGACGAGGATGAAGGTGGAGACGAGTAACTTTGCATCTCATATCATTTAGATTTCTAGTTTATGCACCTATCTTTTATGTTTAGGAACCTATTTTTTTGTTTTATGTTTTTAGGATATGGGTTTGGAATTATGTTTGAACTTTTGATTTGAGTATTTCTTGCTTAATGATATTATGTTGCTTATTTATGCTTTACATTGTGCTTAATGTTTATTATGTCCCTATTTTATGCATTGAATCTTTTTGATCTAACAAAAGGGGGGAGAAGTGTAAAAAGAGCCAATCTTTTAAATTTTTGAACCTTTTTGAAAACCTATCTTAAATTAAGGGGGAGTAAGCTTTTCAAAGTTTTCAAAACTTAAAAATATATACTTGGTTTTGTTATATCAAAAAAGGGGAGATTGTAAAACCTAAATTGATTTTGATATAACAAATTGTATAAGGACTTACTTGCAAATACAATAAATTTTTAAGTATTTCAAAGACTCACAAATTGACAAGCCTTTCTGAACCAAATGATCTTTCAAGACAAATTGTTTTAAGTGCTCAAGTTTTTCTAAGTGTTTTTCAAGCCAAAATCCAGCTTTACGCCTAAGCGTATCGATACAGTCTAACCCCGTATCGATACGACATTCATCTGGGCAGGCTATTTAGGCATATCGTACCGATACTGTCTCTAAACGTATTGATACGATCCTGATGAAGTTAGCAGATCTTTATATTAAATGATTCAAACGTTGGTTGTCGGTTATTGGAATCCTAAATTTTTAAACGGTCATTGAACCGTATCGATATGCCTAGATAGCGTACCGATACCCTTTTTGTCAAAACACAAATTAGGATTCCAGTGAGCAAAAACCGTATCGATACGGTATTTTCGTATCGATACGCCCCTTATAGCCGCACCGATACGCCATTCTGCGTATCGATATGACTTTTCGCGTATCGATACACCCTTGTTTTTAGTCACAACGAATCTTTCTTCTTTGAGACATGTACCGATATGGTCTCGAGAGTACTGATACGCTATGCAGTTGAGAAGCATTTATTGCGAGAAAATTGCAGCCCAACAACAAGATTAATGACCTCAACCACCCAAAGTGCTAGAATTCAATGCAAGGGTATAAAAACAAGTCTTCAAAGCTACAATAACAACTACTGAACCTTCAAGCAACATCCAAGCAATTTTCGAAACCCTTGAGCTTATAGAGTCAAATTTGTGTACCCAACTTGTAAAATTCTTCATTGTTTATTTTTCTTTCAAGTTTGGGGAGTGTTTGTTTGTAATTGGGCAATTCATTAGTCTTGTGAGAGATAAATTTCTAATTGCTTATTCTTCTTCGTAATTGTGAGTGAATTTGATTAAGATTTGGGTAGAAAGCTTAATCGGTTTGTAAGGCTGCCTCATAATCCGAGAAAATGGGAAGAATCAAAAGTGGATTGGTTGAAAATCCTTAGTGGGAGCTATGGTAGTGGATGTAGAGCTTGTTAGAAGCTTGAACCACTCTAAATTCCCTTGTCTCATTTTTTCATTTGCTCCTTTCCTCCTTTTAAAATTTTAATTTCCAATTCACCCCCTCTTGGCCATTTGCCATTGTGTGATCAACTCAACACCATGCGATGAACCCAGACCACCACCTCCGTTTCCACAAAGATTGAAAGCTCATAAACAAGACACTCAATTTCAAAAGTTTCTAGAGATGCTAAAATAGTTGCATATTGATGTCCCATTCCTGGATATCATCGATCAAATGTCGATTTACGCAAAGGTTTTTGAAGGAAATTGTCACCAAGAAAATGATGGTGGGTGGAATTGAAGATGTTGCTACAGTTTGCGAGTGCATGAAAGTGCTAAGTGGTTTACCACCCAAGATGAATGACCCATGTAGTTTCACCAGACTATGTTCTATAGGTCAGAAGTACACTAGCCGTGCTTTATGTGATCTTAGTGCAAGTGTCAACTTGATGCCGAAATCAGCGTTCATGAAATTAGGCATGGAAAGAGAGAAACCTACATCATGATCCTTCAATTGGTCGATCGTTTTCAAGTCCGACCCGAGGGAAAAATAGAAGATGTTCTTGTCAAGGTAGATAGATTTGTCTTCCCTACAGATTTTATCATCCTTGGTTGTGAAGCCGACGAGAATGCTCCTATCATCCTAGGGAGACCATTCCTAGCTACTGGGCGTATTGTGATCGATTATGAAAAGGGTGAATTTACTATGAAGATAAATGACCAAAAGATCACACTCAATGTCTTCAGCACTCTTAAGTATGCAAATGACTATGAAGAATGCCAGCTTGTGCAAAGTGAGAAAGCCCTATTCGAAGAGAACCTTCAAGAAATATGCTGCAACAACACACTCACTGATGTGGAGCAATTTGAATTCGACGAGGCAATGCAAGAAGTTAAAGTTGAAGGTAAGGGAGAAACTGAAGAATCCAATGTCGTGCTCACCAAGCCTGGTACGTCCTTTAAACCCTTGGATTTTACGAAATTTAATCTCGTAAGCCTTCGTTAGAGCATCCGCCTAAACTAGACCTAAAATAACTTCCCCCACAATTAAAATATGCATATTTAGGGGAGAATAACACGCCGACTATAATTATATCTACTAGCATAACATCTGACCAATAAAATAAATTGTTGCATGTGTTGTCTCAACATAAGAAAGCTATTGGTTGGACTATTGTTGACTTGAAGGGTATAAGCCCCTATTTTATGTATGTATAAGATATTGCTTGCAGATAATCACAACAGCTCAATCGAACCACAATGGACTCTCAATCCGATCATTAAGATTGTGGTTATAAAGAAGATCATCAAATGGTTAGATGCTGGAATCATCTACGTTTTCTCGGATAGTTCTTGCGTGAGCCCTATCCAGTGTGTGCCAAAGAAAGGAGGCATGACCGTGATAAAGAATGATGTCGATGAACTCCTTCCAACCAGAAATGTTACTGGATGGCGGATCTATATTGACTAAAGGGAGCTAAACAAAGCTACCGTTCATTGACTAGATGTGCGAAAAGCTTGCAAGGAAACCTTATTATTTCTTCTTGTACCATTACTTCGGGTACAACTAGATTGCTATAGCACCGAAGAACAAAGAGAAAACAACATTCAAATGTCCATATGGTATTTATACCTTCCGCCGAATGCCCTTTGGCCTATGCACTGCTCTAGCAACATTCTAGCATTGCATGATGGCCATCTTCTCGGACATGGTGGATGGCATTTTAGAGATCTTCATGGATGATTTTTTAGTATTTGGAGACTCATTTGATCAATTCCTATGCAACCTTGCAAAGGTGTTGCATCAATGTGAGGAAACTAATTTTGTGCTCAACTGGGAGAAGTGTCACTTCATGGTAACCGAAGGCAATCTCCTAGGCCACCGTATTTCTAAGAAAGGCATTAAAGTGGATAAAGTCAAAATTGATGTCATAGAAAAGCTTCCACCCCTATCTAATGTTAAAGCCATTCGAAGCTTCCTTGGCAATGCAGGTTTCTATAGGAGATTCATCAAAGATTTATCCAAAATCTCAAAGCCTTTGTGCTTGTTGCTGGAGCTGAATAGAGTATTCGAGTTTGTTGACCAATACCGAGCAACGTTTGAAACCTTGAGGAAGGAACTTATTTCTACACCAGTTGTAATGCCCTCGATTGGTCACAACCCTTTGAGCTTTGTGTGATGCTAGTGATTATGCTGTTGGAGCCGTTATTGGTCAGCGTTAAAGTAAGATCTTTCATGTTATATACTATGCTAGCCATACACTAAATGAGGCGCAATTAAACTGCATTACCACTAAAAAAGAACTGTTTGCTGTGTTTTTTTGCATTTGATAAATTTAGGGCATACTTTATAGGAACTAAAGTCATTGTGCATTATGGTCATTCTGCCATTAAATATTTACTAACTAAAAATGATGCTAAACCTAGACGTATTAGATAGATTTTACTGTTGCAAGAATTTGACATTGAGGTAGTGGATAGAAAAGGTACTAAAAGCAAGAAGGTGTCCATCTTTCTAGGCTTGTGAATGCATACAATAATGATATTTCATGTGGTATTAAGGAGGAATTCCCTGATGAGAAACTATTAATGGCTACGACATTACCGTGGTACGCTGACATTGTTAATTTTCTTGTTAGTGGTATTTTACCTTGTGGTCTTACCAGCCAGGGAAGGAAGAAATTCTGACATGATGCACGCCACTATTATTGGGATGATCCTACCTTTTCAAGCAATGTGCCGATCAAATGATCCAGAGATGCGTACCTGAGGAAGAACAAGAAGACATCCTTTACCATTGTCATTCCACTCTATGTGGTGGGCACTTTGGAGAACAAAAGACTACTGAAAAAGTCCTATAGTCTGGATTCTATTGGCCAAACTTGCTTAAAGATCCCAAGGCGTACTACAAGGCTTGCGATAGATGCCAAAGAACGGGAAACATCTCTCGACGAAACGAGCTACCCATGCAAGTCATCCTTGAAGTTAAATTTTTTGATGTATGGGGAATTGACTTCATGGGACCCTTTTCATCCTCTAATGGACACTTGTACATTCTACTCACAGTTGATTATGTGTCCAAGTGGGTGGAGGCCTTTGCAACAACCAAGAATGATGCAAATATCGTCATAAAGTTTTTTCACAAGAATATATTCACCTCAGTTTGGAGTATCTAGAGCTATTATTAGTATGAGGGAAGCCACTTTGACAATAAGATGATTGCAAAGGCATCACGTAGATATTGATTTCACGACAAGATTGCCACAACATATCATTCATGGACTAATGGACAAGCTGAAGTGTCCAACCGAGAGATTAAGTAGATCCTTGAAAAAGTGGTCAAGCCAACTCGCAAAGATTGGTCCTTGAAACTGGATGAAGCCTTATGGGCCTATCAGACCACATTAAATACACCGTTGGGCATGTAACCATGTAGACTTGTCTATGGGAAGGCACTCCTCCTACCAGTCGAGCTTGAGCATAAAGCCTTTTAAGCAGTCAAGAAGATCAACATGGACTACCAACTACCCGGAGAGAGAAGTTTGCTCAAGTTGAATTAGTTAGAGGAGCACCGCCTAGATGCGTATGAGAATGCCAAGATCTATAAGAAAAAGACCAAGAGATGGCATGATGTTAAACTGATGCCTCATCATTTTGTCGAAGGCCAAAAAGTCATACTCTACAACTCTCACTTGAAACTTTTTTCAAAAAAGTTAAAGTCTCGTTGTTCTGGTCTATTCCAAGTCGTCAAGGTATATCCACATAGTGCTATGGACACCAAGGATATCAAAGATGACCCAATATTTAAAGTCAACGGACACCGCTTAAAGGTCTATCAAGGAGCATCAGATCATCGTTACAAATCTTTCGCCACGTTACTGGATGCTTAAGCATCAAATTTTATCCTTTTTAATTTTCATGCTCTTTTATTTTCGTAGTTTTATATTTTCGTAACAGTTTTCATTTATTATTAGCATTAGGTTTTATTTAATGTTTGTTTTACTTGCTGTTTCTGGCAGTTATTAAAGAAAGTGAGGAGTGGGAAAGCCCTCCACATATTCGAAAAATGATATTTTTGGGTCTGATTGGGTTGACTCAAATTAGGGATTTAGGTGACCACATGTGATAAAGGAAATTAATATAGTGTAATTTATTACACCTTATTCCTTTGTTTCTTTAATACTCATAATCACACCATGTCTCACTTTACCCTTCCCTACTTCCCCATGCCCGCCACACGTCGTTCCCCTATTCCTCACACCTCCTACCCCCCACTTACTCACTTCGCAAGATTGGCAACATTAATTGCTGATGTTTCCCTCCATGATAATACAACCCTTTGTCTTTCCATCCTTTTCCATTCCTCACACTCCACATAATGGAAGAAAAGTTATTTTCCTAGATACTACGCCACTTAATATATTGTCCTCGTAACCCCAAAAAGCTCTCTATTTTCTTTCTTAGCCTCTCCTCCGCAACCATGGTTCGAAAATTGATTGCAACTCACCGTAGGCAACAACCTCCTCGTTCAGAGAGAAACCCTATTCCCTTATCCTCATCCTCACCTTCACTTCCACTGTCCCTCGATTCCAAAAATGTTGCTTTCGGTGATACAACCTTTATGGAGGTTGACAATCTTGACTGATGCATGAACACCTTGGATGAACAGTTCAAGGGGCGTTACAGACACATGTACAACCAGGAACTCGTTTTGGAGGAAAAACTAGAGTTCTCCCCCAACTGCCGCTACAAGTTTGACACTTCCATACACGCTATCCTAACAAAACAAGGTTGGGAAGATTTCATTCGACAGCCATGGTCAATCAATGTTAACTGGGTGCAAGAGTTTTACACTCACTCTTGATAAGATAAGAACATATGGGTCTACGTCCGAGGAACAAAGGTGGAGTGCTCGTCATCCTTGATTGCTTGCCACTACAACTTTAAGGTACTTAGTGGTGGAAACCACAACGACTTTGTGGCCAATGCCATTGCTAAGACATACACCCAAGTCCTACGCAACCTATATGTCCCTTTTTACTTGGCCTTTACATGTGTTTAAGCTCATATAATTGCATTTAGAAGTAGTTTGCATATAATTAGGGAGTTACACTGCATGTGCTTAATTGTTTATATATTGATGCTTTTAATGGGGAAGGTAGTGCGTTTTAGTGATTTTTGTGCAGGGAGACGATGGTCCTGGAGGAACGCTGGAGCGGAAGGAAAACATCTCTCTCGTATAGAGTTGACAATGCAGTAGAGTTGGAAATGAATATAACTTTGGCACACGTAGATTCTCATTAGATACAGAACTCATTGAATGATGTGGGAAAACAAGACCCTCTTTAAAAGGCTGCGTGCACTTTAGGTTTTTAAAACCCTAGCTTTCTCGCCTATATAAGGAAGACCTGGGCCACAAACAAAGGGAGCTTGATTGTAGATAGCAGCTCGTAGTCTTTAGCTATCGGAGAGCCACCGAATTCGAAGCTCTAAAGGAGTGTCCACACAACGAAAGCAATCGAGAGAGGCTTGAGGAGTGCGAGACCTGCACCATAGATAAAGAGCTTGGAGGAGAACGTTAAGGATGCTTGATTCTTTCTTTTTCCTTGCTTGATAAACTGTCATGTTTTTAATTACTTTTATTATAAATGTTTTAGGCTCAAACATGAGCTAAATACTTTTGCTTGGGTTATGTTTCGATTAACTTGTTGAATGCTATTGTCTTTTTCTTTATCTATTCTGTTTAGTGTTCTTCATGCATATTTATTGTAAGAGCTATCGAGAGAGGCCTTTTAACTATTGATTTGTGGCTTAATGTCAAGAGAGTTAGGTTAAACAAATGTGAACAGTGGGGCTAAGCTGTTAACTTAGTCCTAATCTAGCTTAGATATGAGTTTAGGATTTCAACGACTAATAAGGGGAACTTGAATAGATAATATAGTTTTTAGGATTCAATGAGACATGCATTACCTTAGCTTCCTTGTTATCAACTTCTAGGCATTAAGACAATCAAAAGTTAGTTAGAAAACCATGTCGAATAGATAAACTCTTAATTTATTTATGCATACATGTATTGTCAACCGCTATAGCATTCAAATAAATAATGAGCATAATTCCTAGGCAATAAACCCAACTTCCATAATTATTGGAAGAATTAGCTGCAACATCTGCTTGTCTTGATCAATGCTACTTTCCTTTTATTTGTATTTAGTTTTGATAATCACCATCAAACAAATACTTGCTCACTAACTCTTAAGTACGATCGCTTCGTATTCATTGATCCAGTCCATGTGGGTTCGACACTCTACTCTATCACTTTATTACTTGATCGACGAGTATACTTTCTCTAAAGTGCATATCTATTTCGCAAGCATCAACCTCCTAAGGTGGGTGTTTACAAGAATTAAGCTCACAGAAGAATGAATGAAAGATATACAATAAAGCTCACTCAAAAAATATTTATAAGAGAAATGTAGAAA
Organism: Hibiscus tridactylites; assembly: GCA_958450335.1. Classification (NCBI taxonomy): domain Eukaryota; kingdom Viridiplantae; phylum Streptophyta; class Magnoliopsida; order Malvales; family Malvaceae; genus Hibiscus; species Hibiscus tridactylites. The sequence goes on along the minus strand of OY288266.1, from coordinate 67,897,311 downwards.
TAAAGAATTAAAGAATTAAAGACTATTTCTTTTGATCATTAAGCTTGGATGGTTTTTGTTACCTTTCAATTGTCTTTGGATTGATTTTATAGTGTGAAATGATATTCTAGCCGTTTATAGCCATTGGAGGTGTTTTGGAAACGTTGGGAAGTCATAAAGTCGTGTTTTAAATGCCCACATCCCCAAAGGTATCAAAACCTTTGATAAGGTGTCGAAACCTTTGCCTAGAGGTATGGAAACCTTTATGGAGGTATGAAAGCCTTTTTTCTAGGTTTTGATTCTAAAACCTTTCTCCCTGCATGGTTTCGAAAAACCACCTCAAGGGGTATCAAAACCTTCATTAAAACATTAAAAATTGGCTAAATTTTGACCTTTGAATATATACTCGATAAGGTTTTTAGTCAAAATATATAGAAAATATTTCAAACGTATTTTTCAAGTTTTGTGGATTTTGAATTATTTTTGAAATCTTTAAACAAGTCCAAAACATTTTTCACATAATTTGTTATATCAAAATATACTCAACAAACTCCCCTTTTTGATATCACAAATTTAAGCAAACAAAAAATAAGCCTCACAAGATTGGATGTTTACACAATTAAGCTCTCAAATAAATCGTGCTTTAAATGCCCACCTGCACAGAGGTATCAAAACCTTTGATAAGGTTTCGAAACCTTTGCCTAGAGGTATGAACACCTTTCTGGAGGCATGGAAAGCCTTTTCCTAGGTTTTGATTCTAAAACCTTTATGTCCGCATGATTTCGAAACTACCTCAAGGTGTATCAAAACCTTCATTAAAACATTAAAAATTGGCTAGATTTTGACCTTTTGAAGATATATTCGATATAGGTTTTTTGTCAAAACATTTAGAAAACATTTTAAACATATTTTTCAAGTTTTGTGGACTTTGAATTATTTTTGAAATCATTAAACAAGTCCAAAACATTTTTCACATAATTTGTTATATCAAAATATGCTTAACAATTAGTTTTTTAAAATTGCTGCCTAAAAGTGTACACTTAGTAATCGTAGGTGACCATTACGGTAGTTTACCCTAAAAAACAAAAAAACAAAGTGTACTCTTAGTAGTTTTTTATTTAAGAAATTTTAGTCGTATCCGCTATTACAATTCTCTATTTACCAAACATTCAAATTAGCAAATTTGACTGGTCAAACCTTTAAAAATATTCATACCTTTAATTTTGACTCAAAAAATTGTTTAGCGAACAAGAACAGAAGATGGCATAAAAATATATTAGATTGAATATAATGAATAGCTCATAAATTTTTAATTAAAGCTTACCGACTAACTATTAATTTAAGGATAGTAATAAATAATATATGTAATCAAAGGTAATTAATATTAATGTAAATGTTTAAATCAAATTAAATTTTAAACAAGTATTTATATAGTAATATATAAAATATTGGTTAAATATTTAAACTGGACCAAAACTTTTACGAATGCTCATATAAGAATGAAACATTTTTAGGGATATCCTGCCCGGGCTGCCCCTCCTAGGATTATAATAATAAATAAATAAAGGTCAAATATTCAACAACGAAGCAGGCCACTCAAATGTATTTCAAGTTAGTTTCAGACGTAGGTGGTTCCAAGCATGATGATATCCATGTGCTCATGCAGTTGCAACATGTATGTCTATAGGGGTTGACCCGTACACCTATGTTGTTGAATGCTTCAATCTCCACAGGATGGTAAATATTTGTAGAAGTGAGTTCCCACTGACCGTGAATTCAAAGTATTGGCCGTCAGTGGAGTATGAAAAATGGTTACCAAATCCTAGACTCCATAGAACTCTAACTGGCCGACCTAGATTGACTCGCATCTAGACTTGTATGGATCTTCATCATAGAGAGAGGGGACAACAAAAGAGATGTACCATATGTAGGGCTGAATGACATTCGAGATCAAACTGTCCAAATGAACCAAGATATGTGCATATGCCTCAATAATTTCTGTTTATTTTCCAAAATATTGAAATATTGATATCAAACATTCTACTTTGCATTAGTATTAGGGACCAAATTGATAAGTATTCAAAGATATGTGCCTATGCCTCAATAATGAACCAAGATATGTGCCTATGCCTCAATAATTTCTGTTTATTTTCCAAAATATTGAAATATTGATATCAAACATTCTACTTTGCATTAGTATTAGGGACCAAATTGCTAAGTATTCAAAGTTTAAGGATTAATTTGTAAATTTCTAAAAGTTTCATGGACCAAATTAATTTTGCATTTTATTAGTAGGAAATATTCTTAATTTTATGTTCATCACAAAACCCGAACTTCAAAATAAAACGACGACTAAATCGGAGTTTAATTGAAAAAGTTATGAGATAGTGAGCAAAACGTAAAAATTCAATAATTTAGGTAAGGTTTCGAAACCTATGGGAAAGGTTTCGAAAACTATGTCACAAATTCATAAAATTAACATTATGTAATGGCAGTTTCGATACCTCTTAGTATGGTTTCGAAACCTTTGTCCAGTTTCACCAAAATATGACATTTTGAAGCCATTTCTAACCACTAATTGTCACATTTATCATTAGGTAAATTTTAAATTAGGTTACTTGATTACTAATTAGTGAATTCAAACGGTCAAATTTGAAAAGTGATTCACTAATTACTAAAGATAATTAGATTAGGTGCATAATAAAAAAACAATGGAAAGTAAAAAACAATAAAATTCAAACTCAAATGTATTACACAAAAGACAGAAAATCATTTCATATGTAATTTCTGCCCATGATGGGTGTGGTCGAATAATAATGCTGCGGTGCTCGTCGATCACGTTGTGGACTCTATGGTTTCTCGAGATCCTCTTCAGCGTTGCTAAGCCCCTCGGTCACCGAGGGCATATGAGGTGGTGTTGTAAACAAATAGTCACCGCTTTGCCCTCCTATAATCTTTGGTGAATACAAGAAATTTTGCATTTCCAAAAAATCCATGTTTTTGCCAAAGTTCGAGTAAATGGATGATTGTGGTAGATAAAACTCGAGTCTGTATAAACCAGCATCATCAAACCCTTGATTATCTAAGGAGCTCAAGCTCACTTCTGGTTGTACACATGTAAGAGGTGGTTCCTTTTCCCATAATGTTGTCGGTGTTACTGTACTCATATATACCTCCCATGCGGTTGGCCAACCTTTAACGTTTCTACTCCAAACAAGATTTTCATCCACTACACTCCCAGATGCACCCACTGCACTCTTAGATGATTCACCTTTACCACCATATTTTTTTCTTATACCTCTGACATTCTACTCGTCCTTGGAGAGTAGTTAAGTATGGCTTTCCATTATTATGATAGTAGATCATGTACTCTGAACTCTCAAAATCAAAATCATCAGATGGTATTGGACTGCGATACAACAATGATGAAGCTATGTCATTCCACAAATTAATGTAATCGACATCTATGACTTCTCAATCCACATTTGACCTGCAACTTTCATCATACTCATGAAGAAAGTCATGATCGAGTGGAATAAGCGAAATAGGTTGGTGGAACCCAAATTGTCTCAACACCCTATCTCCAAAGTGAACTCAACAATAGCAAAGTGGATTAGCGGTGTAACACTACACCATAAAGTAGAATCCACCTTCAAATAATCTAGTACAAATATACAGTCATCGTTATACGACATCCAAATAAACTACAATAAAATATGATTATTATAATAATACATCTAACTAAAATGTAAATTATACATTTAACCAAATAAACTTTCCATTTAGATACCTAATATTGACAATACAAATCAATCCGAGATCTACATACTCTGACATTGTTGTGCGCCAATCTCGTGTGAGCTTTTCTCGCGCATCATTTGCATGCAAATCACAATAATATTTTAAAAACAAGTAAGTTTAATTTAAAAATTCAAATCAAAATTAAAATAAATTACATTGCAACACGAGGAAACTGTATCTTTGTTCAAGTAATTGGTGTAAAAAAGGGAAGTTGTCGCTAAGCTCACTGTAACCCCCTTAGCCCGGCCTAGACGCTTGACCCGAACTACGGAGATTACATTGGGAAAACCAAAGTCAACCTGGAAGTCAACCTTGATTAACGACCCTTTTTTATTTTAATATTGTCTAAGTACATATTAAGCCTAAGTGAGCACTCACGTATCATGTAAGAGAAAGGCACATCGATCGGATAACATCTAGGGACTCAATTGCTTAAATTACGCATTTATGGACTAAAATGTAATTTTTGTAAATTAGAGAGACTTCACTGATTTTAGGATTACCAATATGAAATTAATCATGTTACATGCTTCTCTGTCAAGTTTCAGCTTAAATAGACATTCCAAGCTCAAGCAATTGCATCCACAACATTTAGGACTAAAATGTAAAGCATGAAAACTTCAAGCAATTCAAATCAGCATCCAACGGTCACCTGTATCGGAACGCCTACCCACCGTACCAAAACGCACGTATAGAAATGGTGTTGACCGTTTCGGTACGCAAGTATGTTCCGAGACTAGTACCGAAACAGGGCATTCTAGTAGCCAAACTGTTTCGAAACAACTTCAACCGTTTCGAAACACTAAGATCATTACAGGCCCCCGTTTCGAAACAATTGATGGTGTTTCGATACATCTTACCCAGAAACATAAGATATAGCTGGTTTTTCACCCTTTAACCCATTCAAACATGCCTCAAAGATTCCCAAATCATACCAACAAACCATTTTACAATTAAGGAACATATTTAGGACTCTCTAGCACGAGCATGTCATCAAACACAAAATCACATAGTCTAAAGGCATGCTCCCTAATCTCAAAACCAATATAAGCAACCCAACCTCAAACCAAACATTTAAGGCGACTTACAACCCAAAATTCCAACATAAATATGCCACAAACTTAGGGAGTTCAAACATATCTCCCAAACACAACCTTGGTTTCCCATTGCCATTATATCAAAACTAAAGTGTATGAAAACATCACCATACATGAGCTTGTACTTCCTTGGATGTTCTTATCCTCCTTGATGCCCGGAAACACTTCAATTATCTTCATTATTGGTAAAAGAGAGCGTAAGCACAAATGCTTAATGAGGCATGCTCTAAAGAAAACCAACTCATTAATGCATATCTTGAAAACACTTTCTCAAAAGCTTTTTAACAACATGCTCATTCTATCTCATGCTTGAAAACCATTCAAAGCAACTTCTCATTGAAAACACATGTACCTTCATTCTATCTCATGAATTTAAACCAATGCAAAACTCATGGCAAATCCATACTCATGCTTGTAACACCAAAGCATTTCATATACAAATCTCATAGCATAAATCATTTCATCAAAGGTACATGTGAATCAAAAACCATTTCATATTTTATATTGACATTTCACATCTCATTATTACTCGGATATGCAGACATCTCACTAGAAACTTCTGGTGGCATCTACCATCACCATACTCACTCGTCTAGTAACATAATTTCCGGTGGAATCTCACATCACCGTACTCACATGGCGGAATCTCTCATTGCCACAAAGCTTGAGTATTTCACCAAGTCCTACCCGATGGAATGCCCATAATCGGTTCTCTCCCTTTGGCTTAACCAAAGAGCACGTACGAATTTTTAGTTTATAGTGTACTCTCATCCTATTGATCGATCAATTATATCCGGTAAGTATCTCAACATCTATGCCAATATATTATGTCAAAACATCATCTCACCTACTGTTTTCATGCATCAATTCTCAAAACATTCTCATCTCATTTCAAAACCATAACATTTTCCATGCTTTAAACAAAAGCCCAAATCTCAACCAGGCAACATGTTACTTCATGAAATCATTTCAAGCATCATCTCATGCTATAAAACATGCGTAAAAACAATAGGAATTTATCTATCTCAAACCATGAGCATGTAAAAGCATTTTAGGGGCAATCACCACATTTAAGAGAGCAATCTAGCCAATACTTACTTCTGGACTTAGGAAGGTGTTTCAAACCTTTCCTAAATCCCCAAACCTTGATTCTTTGTCCCTCAAGGACTTCTAAAACCATACGCACTCACCGATTACGTTTCGCTTGCTCGCCGAAACGCTATCTAGGCTTCCAGATCAACACCAAAGGTGTCCGAAGATGTCTCCCCTGCTTTTAACACATAAGAGCAGAGGATTAATGCATCATCATGCATTGAAATCATCAGCCACACATCTAAACTCGCTGCTCTACTCAAACACCACATTTCGGCCACCAAACACAACCGAAAACATCTCCAAACTCTTCCAAAACAAAGCCCAGCTAAGATCCATCACTTCTAATCATTTCTAAACATCAATTAACATAAAAAACCACCACAAACACGTCCTTATACCTCCAGCTATGACAGAACACCAAAATCACCCCAAAAACCATCATTCTAGCATACAAAACTTAGGAAACCAAACCTATTCGGGATTTGATTGATAAAACCTCATTTGTAACATCAATTAACATCCAAAATACATTAGAAAAACACCTCAAAACAGAGCACAATCATTCACCACGAAAATCTTTAAAATCTCTTCCAAAATCTTGAGTTTTAAGACAATTTCTTGTTTCTAACATTAAAACCACTAAAAAAATCATTAAGAAAAGATTGATAACTTGGGAATTTCAGTAAAGAACTGATCATTAGAGGAGAAGGGCGAAGCTCACCTCTAATGGATGATTTCTCCTTGATTTGGGCAAGTTTTCTTGAAAATTCAATGTAGAAATCAAGAGGATTTGATGAGGAATTGATTAAGAATCAAAAGAAGATTGAAATCTCATCAAATGAATTGAAAATCAAAGTATAATTGCTGGAGAGAATGTGTTTGGCTGAAAAGAATTTGAGGGAAAATGAAATGAGGGAAAATTTGTGAAAAGTAGTTATGATTAGTCAAAGGTAGTTTCTCAATTAATTAACCTTCATTTCCTTTAATTAAAACATTAATAAAATCACCCAAATTAAGGAAAAATCTGATGAAAAACATTTTGGTAAAATTAGCTCCTTCAAGAATCAAAGTTTCAATCCTTTACAAAACAGTTACTATTTAACTTTTGCAAAAACTGCGATTTGGTCACTACACTGAAATGTAGTATTTCAAAACCTTATTTTGTAAAATTGATTTTACCATAATCTTTCACATATTAAATGAGGATTTTTAGATATTTTTCTATTTTTTAAAGCATCCCGAACTAGGTGTTCCATAAAACTCCCTTTAAGATTCGAACCATTTTTGACCGGTCCAATTCGGACTTTAAAACATCTAGGCCCAAATTTGGGGTGTTACAACTCTCCCCTTCTTCAGAAATTTCGTCCTTGAAATTTACATGGAGGAAAAAGGTAAGGAAACTGCTTCTTCATATCTTCCTTTCTTTCCCACGTGGCTTCCTCAACACCATGATGTCTCCACAACACCTTAACCAACTCAATGGTCTTACCACGGAGAACCTTACTATCCGAATCCAAAATCTCAATTGGTTCTTCATCTTATGTCAAATCTGGATTCAACTCAACTTCCTTCACATGCATAACATGCGAAGGATCCGATCTATACATCCGAAGCATGGATACATGAAACACATTATGTATCTTTTTTAGCTCTTGTGGTAGTCTCAGCTTATACGAAACAAGACTCACACGTTCTATCACCTCATATGGTCCAATGTATCTCGGGCTCAACTTGCCCTTTCGGCCAAATCTCATCACCTCTTCTAAGGTGAAACTTTCAAGAAAACACGATCACCCACCGCAAATTCTATCTCCTTACGCTTCAAATTCGCGTAAGACTTTTGCCGATCCGATGCTGCCTTCAACCGCTCACAAATGAGCTTCACCTTCTCGGTGGTTCCTTTCAACAAGGCCGACATCGAGACCAACTTTTGTCCCGTTTCAGCCCAACAAAGAGGAGTTATGCACTTCCTCCCATACAAAGCCTCATAAGGTGCCATTTGAATACTCGCTTGATAGCTATTATTATAAGCAAACTCCACCAAAGGCAAGTGCTTCTCCCAAGAGCCTTGAAACTCAATCACACAGCACCTCAACATATCCTCAAGCACTTGGATAACACGCTCTGACTGTCCATCTATCTGCGGATGACAAGAAGTACTGAAATTCAGCCGCGTACCCAACGCTTGATGCAAACACTCCCAAAATCTCGCAGTGAACCTCGTATCTCTATCCGACACTATAGATTTTGGTACACCATGCAGACGTACAATCTCATCAATGTACAGCTCTGCAAGCTTATCCAAGGTGTACGTAGTATGCACAGGTAAGAAATGCGCACACTTCGTAAGGCGATCCACAATCACCCATACATAATTCTTCTTTGATGGCGATAAAGGCAAACCAGACACAAAGTCCATGGTTATCCTCTCCCATTTCCATTCAGGGATCCTCAACAGTTGCAGCAACCCTGAAGGAAACCGATGCTCAGCCTTAACCCGCTGACAAACCATACACTTGCTCACATACTCAGCGGCATCTTTCTTCAAACCCAGCCAATAGTACTCATCCTTCAGATCACGGTACATCTTTGTACTACCAGGGTGCATAGAAAATGGACTACTATGAGCTTCGGTCAGAATAGTATGCCTCAACTCCACATCATTCGACACCACTATCCGACTTCCAAAACATAAAACACCATCATCATTAAAACAGAAATCCGATGGTCTATCCTCAGCAATATCTTGAACATGTGGCACCAAAGAATCATCCAACAACTGCTTATCCTTTATCAACTGAACTAGAGATGGTTTCACTTACAATTCAGCAACAAGACCTCCATCTCGCGATATACTCAAGCTAGCAAACATCGCTCTTAACTCCACCACCACTTTTCTGCTCAAGGCGTCGGCCACAACATTGGCCTTTCCTGGATGATACTCGATCATTAGATCGTAATCCTTAAGCAACTCTACCCATCGTCGTTGCCTAAGATTCAACTCTTTCTAAGACATAAAATACTTCAAACTCTTGTGATCCGTGTACACAGTACACTTCTCACCATAAAGATAATGTCTCCAGATCTTCAGAGCAAAAACCACCGCAGCTAACTCAATATCATGCGTAGGATAATTGTGTTCATGCACTTTCAATTGACGCGATGCATAAGCCACCGCCTTACCCTCTTGCATTAACACACACCCTAAACCATCATAAGATGCGTCACTATACACCACAAACTCTTTCCCTGATTCAGGTTGAACCAAGATAGGAGCTTGCGTCAAAGATGCTTTAAGCTTCTCAAAAGCTTGCTGTCTTGCTTCTGTCCACTCATACTTAACATCTTTTTGCAACAACTTCATTAAAGGGGAAGCAATCTTAGAGAATCCATCCACGGACCTCCTGTAGTATCCCACCAACCCAAGGAAACTACAGACTTCATGAACAGACTTAAGAGGCTTCCAATTCATCATCGCCTCAACCTTTTGGGGATCAACTCGAATCCCTTCAGCCGAAACCACATGACCAAGGAAAACAACTTCCTTTAGCCAGAACTCACATTTGCTCAGCTTAGCATAAAGCTGATTTTCCAATAGCGCTTGCAAAACAATTCGCAAATGACCCTCATGCTCCTCCTCAGTACGAGAGTACACAAGGATATCGTCGATGAACACCACAGTGAACTTGTCAAGTATTCATGGAACACCCTATTCATCATGTCCATGAAAGTAGCAGGAGCATTCGTCAAGCCAAACGACATTACAAGGAACTCATAATGCCCATACCTTGTTCTAAAGGTTGTTTTCGGCACATCTACATCCTCACCTTTAGCTGATAGTACCCTGACCTCAAATCAATCTTGGAAAACACAAATGCTCCCCGAAACTGATCAAAAAGATCACCAATTCTCGGCAAAGGATACTTGCTTTTGACGGTCAACTTGTTCAGCTGACGATAATCGATGCACATTCTCATCGTGCCATCTTTCTTTTTCACAAACAAGACCGGTGCACCCCAAGGTGACACACTAGGCCGAATGAAACCACGGTCAAGCAACTCCTGAAGTTGCGTCTTCAACTCCTTCAACTCTTTGGGTGCCATTGGATAGGGAGCAATGGACACCGGAGTTGTGTTCTCATACAGCTCAATTCCAAACTCAACCTCCCGACTAGGCGGCAAACCAGGAAATTCCTCCGGAAACACTCTAGGGAACTCACACACGGTCCTTATATCCTGAACGCGTACCTCCTTTGAACTAGGATTCATGACAAAGGCTAGGTAAGCCTCGCAACCTTGCCGCAACATCCAGCTTGCTTCTAATGTAGACACCACATTGGCAAGAAACTTCACATTCTCACCCACCGCCACCACCTCATAATCATCCGCAAGTTTCAACGAAACTCGCTTGCTTTCGAAATCCACAATGGCTCTATGCTCAACAAGTCAATCCATGCCAAGGATTACATCAAAACCATAGAATGGCAATTCCATGAGATCAACAAGAAAAACATGATTTTGCACCTTCAAGGGACATCTCCTATACAACTTTCTTGTTACAACCGTCTCACCAAAGGAACTAGTCACACGCATACCAACATCAAAAGACTCAACAGGTAAACCAAGCATTTGAGCATGTTCACGCAATATGTACGAGTGTGTAGATCCAGAATCAATCAAAGAAAGTAATGACAAGGATTGCAAAGTAAAAGTACCTGCGATCACATCCGTATCATTCCTTCCCTCACGATGGGCATACACTCGAGCTTGACCGCCACCCTCGGGTTGAACAGCCACAACATGTGCCACGTTCCTTCCACCAACATCTCTACGCTGAAAATTACTACGGCCGCGCCCACGACCTCTCTGTGGCTCAGCTGCTCTCACCGGAGCATGTCCTTCTCTTAGCGGCTGAGAACAATCTTTCTTTAAATGCCCTCGGTTTCTGCAATTCCAGCATGTCCCAAGGTTACCTCAACACTCACCACCGTGTCTCCTTACACAACGGTTATACTCAGGAGTCCTCAAAACAGCATTAGGTCCTTGTTGACCTCTACCAGGGTTACCACCCCCACGCCTAGCATCATAGTGCGGCTTCCTATCCTTATGTCTCTTGTTGCGATCTCTACAATAATCGCTTTCTGCGATTCGCTTCCCCGAGCTAGAGCCACCAGCTCGACTTGCCAAAGCAAGATTCGATTTAATGTCCTTGGCTCTTGTGGGCAAGACATCGAATTCAGTGTAATCAGCTGCAAGTATATAGGTCTTGACATCCGCTACCAGCCCATAACAGAATCGTTCGCACCTTTCCCGCTCATTAGGAATTAGCTCAGGTGCATACTGGCTAAGGCGAACAAACTGAATCTCATATTCAGCTACAGACATGTTCCCTTGCATGAGAGATTTAACTCTCTCTTCTTTTCATCGAGGTAACACACTCCTAGATACTTCCTCTTGAACGCATTCAACAAGAACATCCACGTCACCTCTTCTTCCTCCATCCCGGAGATTGTGGTCGTCCACCACGTATAAGCATCACCATGCAGTAGTGACACAATACAACTCAGCTTCTACACATTGTTGCAGTTCAACTAACCCAGAATCCTCTTAGTGCTCTCTAACCAAGACTCAGATCCTTCCGGTGACAAACCTCTGAACTCAGTCCCTCCCAGACTGCGGAGACGCCCCAAAGGCAATCTCACATTAGCACCATCCTAAGGTGCAACTCCATGAGCTCCAGCTACTGCTGCCTGGAATGCTCCAGCAATAGCATGTATCAATATGGTCATGTCAGGAGCAGCTTTCCCCTGCACACCCTCGGGTCCAGCAACCCCAGCACCAACACCAGCATTACCAGCCCCAGCTCCACCACCACCGGGTGGTCCACCAGGGGGAGGAGGAGGTAAATCCTCAACATTCTCCGCATTCTCATTATCAGCCATAGATCTAGTATTGATTCTCAGCTCTCTACGTGGCCCCATTAAAAAAACAATGCACTGACAAAAATGCAATAAACACAATTAGGCATAATAAGGTAAGTAATCCAAGTACTCTAGCTCATTTTTGAAAACAATTCTTCTTATTAGTTTTGATATGGCAATGGGATCCCTAACCATACTCCAAACATAGCATAACATCACAAAATCACTTCAATTGAATCACACATCAATGTTCATACATCTCACTAGACACTTCTGGTGGCATCTACTATCACCGTACTCACTCGTCTAGTAAAATAATTTCCGGTGGAATCTCACATCACCGTACTCACATGGCAGAATCTCTCATCGCCACAAAGCTTGAGTATTTCACCAAGTCCTACCCGATGTAATGCCCATCATCGGTTCTCTCCCTTTGGCTTAACCAAAGAGCACGTACGAATTTTTAGTTTATAGTGCACTCTCATCGTATTGATCGATCAATTATATTCGGTAAGTATCTCAACATCTATGCCAATATATTATGTCAAAACATCATCTCACCTACTATTTTTCATGCATCAATTCTCAAAACATTCTCATCTCATTTCAAAACCATAACATTTTCCATGCTTTAAACAAAACCCCAAATCTCAACCATGCAACATGTTACTTCATGAAATCATTTCAAGCATCATCTCATGCTATAAAACATGCGTAAAAACATTAGGAATTTATTTATCTCAAACCATGAGCATGTAAAAGCATTTTAGGGGCAATCACCACATTCAAGAGAGCAATCTAGCCAATACTTACTTCTGGACTTAGGAAGGCGTTTCAAACCTTTCCTAAATCCCCAAACCTTGATTCTTTGTCCCTCAAGGACTTCTAAAACCATACGCACTCACCGATTACGTTTCGCTTGCTCGCCGAAATGCTATCTAGGCTTCCGGATCAACACCAAAGGCGTCCGAAGATGTCTCCCCTGTTTTTAACACATAAGAGCAGAGGATTAATGCATCATCATGCATTGAAATCATCAGCCACAATCTAAACTCGCCGCTCTACTCAAACACCACATTTCGGCCACCAAACACAACCGAAAACATCTCCAAACTCTTCGAAAACAAAGTCCAGCTAATATCCATCACTTCTAATCATTTCTAAACATCAATTAACAACAAAAACCACCACAAACTCGTCCTTATACCTCCATATATGACAGAACACCAAAATCACCCCAAAAACCATCATTCTAGCATACAAAACTTAGGAAACCAAACCTATTTGGGATTTGATTGATAAAACCTCATTTGTAACATCAATTAACATCCAAAATACATTAGAAAACACCTCAAAACAGAGCCCAATCATTCACCACGAAAATCTTTAAAATCTCTTCCAAAATCTTGAGTTTTAAGACAATTTCTTGTTTCTAACATTAAAACCACTCAAAAATAATTAACAAATGATTGATAACTTGGGAATTTCATTAAAGAACTGATCATTAGAGGAGAAGGACGAAGTTTACCTCTAATGGATGATTTCTCCTTGATTTGGGCAAGTTTTCTTGAAAATTCAATGTAGAAATCAAGAGGATTTGATGAGGAATTGATTAAGAATCAAAGGAAGATTTAAATCTCATCAAATGAAGTGAAAATCAAAGTATAATTGCTGGAGAGAATGTGTTTGGCTGAAAAGAATTTGAGAGAAAATAAAATGAGGGAAAATTTGTGAAAAGTAGTTATGATTAGTCAAAGGTAGTTTCTCAATTAATTAACCTTCATTTCCTTTAATTAAAACATTAATAAAGTCACCATAATTAAGGAAAAATCTGATGAAAAACATTTTGGTAAAATTAGCTCCTTAAAGATTCAAAGTTTCAATCCTTTACAAAACAATCACTATTTAACTTTTGCAAAAACTGCGATTTGGTCACTACATCGAAATGTAGTATTTCCAAACCTTATTTTGTAAAATTGATTTTACCATAATCTTTCATATATTAAATGAGGATTTTTAGATATTTTTAAAGCATCCTGAACTAGGTGTTCCCTAAAACTCCCTTTAAGATTCGAACCGTTTTCGACCGGTCCGATTCGGACTCTAAAATATCTAGGCCCAAATTTGGAGTGTTACACTCACGCTTGCAATAACAACATACATCCACCAATACCCCTTAACTTCTGACCATTCTATATTATAACGCTCTTGCACAACTCACGATACAAGAACGCTAATATGGATGATCCCCAACTACGTTTATTAGCTTCTCAAGGAGTATCCAAAAAACGTAGATACCGTGTATGGACCATATTGTCAGATTTATCCGACATCAAGATACCTCAAATGAGCTACAAAATATATGCTCGACTTGCCTTCCAAATCTTATCAATCGTACTATAGTCATTGACTCAAAATTCACTTTGCAACCAAGTCAACTTGATACGAGACCCTTTCACATTACTTCCATATGACACGTTCCTAAGGTATTCTTCGTAAATACTTTTAGTTGAACTCGCAATATGCTTAATCAATGGCTTCCCGTTTATCGAGACCCGATAAACATAATAATGTCTTCTAGCGTGGTCATGCATTCTCCATACAGCATATGGAGTGCATATTTTTTCGGTCTCCAACGCTCAATTACAGCATATGGAGTGAATGATTTTCTAATAAATAAATTATTAAAAAAACTGTACCATCTCATCAATCCTAACACTAGTAATGTGTCGATCCTGTTGTAACCCCCTCGACCCGGTCTGGGTGAAAGATCGAACCGAACAAATCACACGGAGAATATTGAAGTAAATCATGAGGTTTACCTCAATAAATGACTCTATTTTTTCATTCTATCTTGTCTGGATGCTCATTAAGATCCTAAGTGTTTAACAACGCATCAGAACAATTAACAATTCGATCAGATAATGATTCAGAACTCAATTGCATTCAAATACATTTTGGTGACCATTTTGTAATTTACAAAAAATACAGGAATTTATGCTATTTTTATGTTACCAACCTTTAATTAGTCACATTACATGTCACCATATAAAATCTCAGCTCAAACAGACACCAATAGGACATTCAATTGCAATCACAAGCATTTAGGGAGCTAATTGTAAATCTGGTAAATTATAAGGATTTACTTGAAAACGGGTTTACCAATCCTTAATTAATTAGGTTTCATGTATACATGTCCAATTTCATCTCTAAAAGATCATCCAAACCCAATCAATTGCATGCATAACAATCAGAGACCAAAATAGAAGAATAAAAACCTTTGATAACCAAAATAACCAACTTACCTACCAAGCGTATCGATACGCAAGGGCGTATGGATACGGTCCTGATAGTGTATCGATACATTATTTTTCAAATCCCAAAGGGCGTATCGATACACCTTTAACCGTATCGATACGAGTCCAAAAATATATTATATTGTATCGATACCCTTTCGACTGTATCAATACCCCTGGGCCTGAAATGCTAAAAAATGCTTGTTTTTCACACTTTAATCCAAACTAAACCATTCCAGCAACCTTCTAACATGCATACAACATATCTAAACATCAAACCCCAATCAGACATGGCAATTTCAACATCATAGCATGGCATTAAACACAAGGGAAATCTATAGGCAAGCAATCTAAGCAATAAGGCCACTCAAGAGCCAAAACTTAAACCAAGGCAAATACCAACAAGTAAAGGTCATTTACAAGTCATTGAAGGCATCACAAACTTTCCCCAAAATAGGGAGTTTCAAAACACACACTTTCAAAACATAAAGGCATCCTCCCATTGCCGATTATTATTACTAATAATCAAATGTAAAACCATACTTGAGCTTAACCACACTTCTTGGAATCCTTGTTGCCTCTTTGCTGCCCAAATATGCTAATTCTCTGCATTGTTGGAAAAAGAGAGCGTAAGCACAATTGCTTAGTGAGGGATGCTCAAAACAAACCAACCACAACAATGCATTTTAAAACCATTTCTCATTTTCGAAATCTCTATCTCATAATTAGGGGTGTACAAAATAATCCGATCCATTTATTTGTTGATCCGATCCGAAATTTAAGATATTCTATCCGTTTTTTATTTTTCGGATAATTCAGATCGGATATCTGAAAATTTCGGATCGGATACGGGTAATGATTTTACATTCGGATCAGATATCCGATTATTCGATATCCAAAAATTTCATTTTTTATAGATATGGATCTTGTTATATTCGATACTTTTACTTGTTATATATGAAAAATTGAATTTTTTTATGGATATAAATCTTGTTATACTCAATAATTTGCTGGTTTTTATATTCGAAAACCTAAAATGTTCATGGATAAGACCGCCAATTTCAAAAAATAATTAAATTAACTCATAATTTCGGATATTCGGATATCCAAATATTCGATCCAAAATTTTGGATATTCGAAAATTGAGTATCCAATTTTTTCGGATTGGATACGGATCACTAAAATACCTATCCCAAAATTTTAGATATCCGAAATTTCGGATCGGATCGGATCAGATATCTGAAATGCACACCCCTACTCATCATGCTCTTTCTATCTCATGCTTGAAATCATCTTCAAAGCAAAACCACATCATTTAAACCACATGTACCATCTACCTCACGCATTCATCAAAATGCAAAATCTCAAGGCAAAGCCTTACATGCTTAAATCTCATAAAGTATTTCTCAAATCATATTCTTATATGCAAAACACAATGCATAAATTCATTTATAAATAAGGTACATGTGAATGTCATATATTGGCATTTAGCAACATTACTCGGATATGCGGATAGCTTGACTAAAATGTCAAGTCCTGCCCTAGTGGAATCTCACATCACCGGACTCTCATGGCGACATCTCTCATCGCCACAAAGCTTGATGAAATCTCTCATCATCAAGACCTACCGTGGTGGAATCTCTCACCACCGCACTCTCACTTTAAAACGAGATGACACTACTCACATTGCCTGAACCAAAGAGCACGTACGAATTTTGTATATTATAGTGAACTTCTCATCCTATTGGTCGACCAATTATATTCGGTAACAATAATCTTATATTATGCCAATATACTCATTTTTAAACATCATTACCTACTGTTTTCAATGCATAAACACATATCTATCTCACCCCATTTCAAAAACTTAAAGAATGCATAACATTTTCTCAAATAGTTCTATCTCTTTGAAATAACAAATCTATCTCATGGGATCATGTAAACCATCATATCATTTCTCAAAACATACATAAAATAGTAGGTGCAGTTTTATCTTCAAAACAAGAGCATGATAATAAAACTAATGGGATAAAAAACCGAGAAAACGAGAGCGAAACATCTCAAACTTACTTCTGGATTTAGGTTAGTTTTTCAAACTCAATCTAAACCCCAAACCTTGCTTTCAAGTCTTTGAAAGGCTTTTAAAACCAATTCCACTCACCGACAATGCCACGCTCACTTTGCCGAAGCGTAATCAAGCTTCCGAAGCTCCCGTAACTTCACCAATCTCTTCCATATATTCTCCCCTATTTATAACACACAAGAACAGAGGATTAATGCATTGAGATGCATTAAAACCACCAGGAAATAAAGCTACCTCGCTGTTCTGCCCCAAAACACCAAAACAGATATCCGAAACAATAAAAAACACCTTCGATTGCTCTCCAAACTCAACCCACCAAAACCTAACACTTTCATCCTATTTTAATCATCAAATAACATCCAAAAACAATATAAATTCATCCTTATAGCTCCAACAACACCAAAACCATATTATCTTCACAAAAACCCCAAATCTAACCATCTAACAACTAGAGATCCAAATTAATTCGGGATTATTATGATAAAATCTTTATTTCAACATCATTTAACAACCAAATCATGTTTAATATTATCCTCAAATCAAGTAAAATAATAACATTACGAAAATCATAAGATTTTAACAATAATCTTCAATTTAACAAGATTTCCATGATTAACTCATCAAAACAACTTAGAAAACATATGTAGAGGATTGATAACTTGGGAATTTCAGTAAAGAACTGATTATTAGAGGAGGAGAACGAACCTTACCTCTAATGGATGAAATCTCTCTCAATTGGATTTTTTCTTGAAAAATCAAAGGAAAACAATAAGGTTTTGTAAATTAAGATTAAAGAATCCTTTAGAAATCAAAAACTCAGTAAATCAAGAGCATTACCTCAAGTTTCTTGAAAATGGAGAGTGCTTGGCTGGAGGAAAACTTTGAGAGAAAATAGAATGAGAGAAAATGACGTAAAATGGGTTTGAATGAAATAACTAACTCTCTTTTATTAAACCCTTTTAATCCTTAATTAAAACCTTTTAAAATGCTCCAAATTAAGAGAGAAATCTGATAAAAAAGGTAAAATACCCTCTTAAAGATTTAAAGTTTCAATCCCTTTACAAAACAATCACTAAAACAACTTTGTAAAAATCACATTTTGGTCACTAACTCAAAATGTCCCACTTCCAAAGTCCTTTTCTTATAATTGATTTTACCAAAATAATTTATATAATTAATAATTAATTTTAAGCATTTTCTCATATTTTTATCTTAACATGAACCTTGCTTTCCCTGAACTGCTCCCGAAAACTCGGATCTCTAGTTTACGCTCTACGAACCTCGAATTGACCTTAAATTCTTCTAGGCCCAAAATCGGGGTGTTACACTTGTAATCTCAAAAGAAGAGCTTAATCAACCATCTTACATGACAAGTAAGAAAATATTAGTAACCCGAGACTAAATCTACCCTATTAAAAAATAATAATCATAATCAAATAAAAAATAACTCAAGACAATTCTACTAGGTCTACTACTACATACATGCAATTTAAATATAAACTAATACACACCATTAACAATTACACAACTAAATCAACTTATTAAATTAAATTTAAATCAATCAATCATAATTAATTAAAATTCTACTACATGCAATTAAATTCTAAAAAATTAAAATAAATAACACAACGTACTTACTACTAAATTAAAATACTCAAAATTTTAAAATACATAATAATAACATTAAAATTATATTAATCATCAATACTAAGTTTAAAATTAAAAAAATCACATTTTCGTACTAACTATAATAATAATATGACTAATAAACCTAAATTTAAAATTAGGGTAAAATACTTAAATCATCATTCAACTTTGTTCTATGATCTATTTTGGTCATTGAACTTTAAAAATTGACCAATTTACTCACTGAACTTTATACATTGACCTATTTTGGTCACTCCGTCATCAAATAATTAACGGTATTATGACATGGGACATGAAACAAAAACGACGTCGTTTTAGGAAAACCTAATTTTCATCAAAACGACGTCGTTTTATATCCTATAAAACATTTTTAGGGGAATTAAAACCCTAGCCGTGTGTGAAGCTTCACCTTTTCTTTCTCAAATATTCGACTATGAATTAGGGTTCTCTGTTTCGATTGATTCGCAAAGCAAGGAAGCCCATGTTTCAGTCATCATCAAGTTGCAAAAAAGGTAATTGAATATTTTATTTACAATATGTTTTCTCTTGGTATGAAAATTCAATTTGTTTTTAATCTTAAATTCCAGTTCTTATCCAAAAAAATTCTTATTCCTTAATTTTAAACCTAAGTTCAGCTTTTGCGTTAGGTTTACAATCGACTATAGCTTTATGTTGACCCTAAATTCTGTTTTTTTAAATACCCTACTAATTTGTACCCAAGTGATTTTCCATTGAATTTTAGAATAAAGTTGCTATGGGAGTTCATGGAGGGTTAAATATTATTAAAATAAGCCACGTCATCGGGCTGTTAATGAAAAAAACGGAAGAGTGACTAAAATAGGTTAAACGTCCGGGGTTTGGGATCCGGGAGATAACCGGGTTTGGTTAAACCGGTTCGGGTTAATTTATTTGAAAGAAAACATTAGTAAATAACATTAAAAAGGGTTTTTCTTGAGTAAGGGCAAAAATGGGAATTTGAGACTTTAAAAAAAAGAGTTTTTTTTATCTCATCTCTCCTCAAAATAAAAAATAAAAGCTATCATCTTTTTTTTTTTCAAAGGCAAAAACTCAAACTTTTTCAAGAGCAAGCATTTCTTCATCAAATCTTCAGTTGTGATGATTTCTTCAAGGTAAACGTCTTAATCTATTGACCTTTACTAGATTAAGATAGATTCAACTTAGTTTTTCATTTACCCAATGATTTCTAAGTATACCCTAAAATCCATTATTTCGAAAATGGTGAGTTCTTGATGATTTTTGAGTGGGCTTTGATATCTGAGTTTTTGGGTGGTTAAAAATCACATTTTGGTGTTAATAAAATGTTGAAATGAAGCTTTAAATCAATAAACCCGAAATGGGTATAAAAATGGGACTTTTGGGTTAAAAAGATAGAGTTTTTAGCTTGGTTTTGGGTTGAAATCGTGGCTGGTGGTTCTTTTGATGTTGGAGGATATTTCTAGATGATTTTGGATGTGTTTTGATGGTTGAAATCAATTGATTCAGTTTGAGATTTGTTTAGAACGAAATTGGTGAAGTTTTAGGTGAAATTTGAGTTTGAATCAATGTGTTTTGGTTGCAAGGAGTGGATTTCCGGGTTGTTGTTGGTTTACAAGTGTATTAGCATCCTAATATTCTGTTTTAGGTTGTCTTGAAGCAGAGAAGATTGATTTGTGTACTTCGAGCGCGATACCGGTGTTACGGAGGCTTGAGATCGGTGTTTCATCTTTCGTTTGGGCTCTATCGGTGAGTGGAAACTGTTTTAAGGCTTTAAATATGTTCAATGAAGGTTTCTTGGGGTTTGGGTGGAGTCTTAGAGGCTAACCTAGACCCAAGCGTAAGTTTATCTATACTCGCCTTGTTTAGTTGATTGTTGGCATTCGCATTTATGTGTGTTGTGGTGTTGTTCGTGGATTGTTTTTAACCCGTTTTAATGTTATCGTAGTTATGTCGAGCATCACGTGATGGTTAGTCGTTGTATACGGTGATGTGTAGTCCTACCGGTAGTGACTAGTAGATGAGTACGGTGATGTGTAGTCTCATCGGAAAAATGCTAGTTGTTGTGTACCGTGATGTGTAGTCCCACCGGGATGGTTGTGCATGTGCAAACCATGTTTCGTCTATGTTTCCATTTCATTGTATCTCTTTCTTAAGTGGTTTCGTTTTTAAACTAAAATATATGTTTTAACCTGCACTGTTGTTGTGTTTCAGAGCTCCGCTCACTAAGCTTTTAAGCTTACGCTCTCTTTTTCCAACAATGCAGACCGTTAGAGGTTCCGGGAGGCAAGTGGGCAAGAGAGGAGTTCTTGGAGTTCTTGGTAGCTCAAAGTATGATTTTACTAGTTGTAATAATGCTTAGACAATGGGAATACTAGATTTTTATGTTAGGGAGTTGGTGTTCAAACTCCTATGCTTGGCTTTGTTTAAGTTGCTAACATGTTTAAAATGTTGATACCATGTTATGTTGAGGTTTGTTGTGGCCTTGGATGTTTTTCTATGTGTTTTGACTTGTTAGGGCCTTTGGAAACTAAGTGTTCTTGTGAGCTTGGGATTGAGATCTATTTTGTTGCGTGTATGCATGTTTGGAGTTGTGTTTAGGGTGTTTGCCTCTAGATTGTTTGTATAATAAGTTGTCATGTGGTTTGTGTTGTTTCGGGGTAAGTTTGGGAGCGTTTTGAGATGCCAAATTGTGTTTTCGGGCCAAACTGTGTCCATGTGTTTCGGAATGCCTGATATGGTTTCGGAACGGTCGAGCTCCAGGGGTACTCGAATCGGAACGGGGGTGTTGCCGTTTCAATACGTTTTGCCACTGGAGGTTCCTGTTTCGGAACCATGTAGGGTTGTTCCTGTACGTTTGGCCACTGGAGGTTTCCGTTCTGGAACTAGATGAGACCATTTGTAACGGCTTGATGTTGCTTTTTAAATGAAGCCCGCGTTTCGGAACGGGCAGGCCTGTTTCAAAACGCAAATAGCTAAAACTGTTAAAATGTATCTTCGAGGGTTTCCAAATGTTTCGTTTTAGTTCCTATTGCTCGTATGCTTCCTAGTTGAGTTTAGATGTGTCATTTTTGATGGTTTTGCCTCGTGTGCATGAAACTTGACTAATAAGCCACTTGGTAAGTTTAAATTATCGTGCCCTCTAATTGGTTCGTATTTCGCTTTCGTTTTTCCGCTGTTGCCTTCACACATTTGATTAAAAGTGATATTTAGACAAGATAAATAAAATGAAAAAAATATGGTTGCTAATCGGGGTGATGCCGTAATAGGTTTCGCTTCGGTTTTCCCCGTGTAACCCGTTCGGTTCGGTCTGTTGGCTATGCCAAGACGAGGGGGTTACATTTGGTGGTATCAGAGGCTCGGTTACGAGGTCTCCCGGGAAGGTAAGTCATGTAAGTTGGTTTCTTTGTTTTGTTTGCCATTTCACGGTGTATGGAAGCATGTTTTCTCGTTCTTGTTGTTGGTTGAGATTTAGTTGAGTGTTCCCATTGCTAGGTGTTGTTATTGGAAAATGGTTTTGGTTTAAAGAGCTTGAGAACTTGGATCCTTACCTTTGCTAACCAAATGTTTTCTTGTGTGCGATGTGTTTGTTGTTTTAGATTTTATCTTCGTTATGGTAAGACCGAGAGGACGACCTAGAGCAGGTGACCAGGCACCCGGGGATGTGCTTCCTATTCCTCATGCTCCCGATGGTAATTGGGTGGATGTCGTAGGTAATGTGCCTCAGGCTGATGCGAATGCTGGAGGTGATGGTAATGGTCCTCAGGTCGGTGCAAATGTTGGGGGTAATGGAGCTTAGGCGGGTCAGGGTCAGGCAGGTGCGGACATGACTCATTTGATTCAGACTATAGGCAAGCGCGGACATGACTCAGGGTGCGGGGACTGGTTTACCCCTCGAGAGACTTCGTAGTTTGGGTGGAGTGGAGTTCTGTGGTTTGACTCCCGAGGGTTCAGAGGCTTGGCTTAAGAGTACTACACGCATCTTAGGCCAGATGAAGTGCTCAGACGCTCGTAAGTTGGGTTGTGTTGTCTCATTGCTTCAGGGACATGCGTATGCTTGGTGGACTATCGTTACTTCGGGTATGGTTGAGGTGGATGTCACTTAGGAATTCTTCATAACTGCCTTTAAGAAAAAGTATCTTGGAGTCTGTTATCAGGATGAAAAGAAGAGATAATTAATGGCCTTGGTTCAGGGTAGTAAGACGGTGTCAGAGTATGAGGTTCAGTTTGTGAGATTGAGCTAGTATGCTCCCGAGTTGGTTCCCAGTGAGAGGAAACGGTGTGAGCGTTTCCGATATGGTTTGACTAGGGTTGTGAAGATGTATATGCTCTCTTCTAATTACATCGACTTTGATGTTTTGGTCTCTAGGGCCAAGGATATTGAGCAGAACTTAGGCTCGAGTGCTCGTGCTAGAGGGTCTGATTCCGAAAAGAGACACACAAATTGGGACATGGATCATGCCAAGAGGCACAGAGATAAGAGGTATCAGCCTTATTCGAGGCATAGGGGCGGTAACCATGGACGGGGCCATCAGGGCCAAGGAGCTGTTGTTCACACTCCTGAGTGCACTAGATGCGGGAGACGCCATCCCAGCGAGTGTATGGGTACCTTTAGGGTATGTTGGAACTGTGGTTCCAGAGATCATTTGAGGCGTAACTACCCACACCCGGCTAGGGGTGGACCGGCTCCAGCTAGGGGGTTTGAGCCTCAGAGAGTCCATGGGCGCGGTCGAGGTAATTTTCAGCCGAGGAATGATGGTCAAAAGAACTTAGCTCATGTGGTGGAAGTTCAGCCCGAGGGTGGAGGACCGGCTAGGCTGTATGCACAACGAGAGGCTGGGAATGACACGAATGTCATCGTATGTAATTTCTCGTTACAATCTTTGACTTTGCTTTCTTTGATAGACTCGTGTTCGACACATTCATACATTTTGGGTGAACACGCAAGGTCTCTAGGTTTACCGTATGAGTGGTTAGAAGTAGGTGTGAATGTTACTAGTTCTTTCGGTGAGACCGTGGTAGTTAGAAGGATGTATATGAGGTGTCCATTGACGATTCAGGGCCATGTGTTTCCGGTTGACATGATGGAATTGCCGTTCTATGGTTTTGATGTGATTTTGGGCATGGATTGGCTCGTAGAGCATAGAGCTAGGGTAAACTTTGAGAACAAGAGAGGCTCCTTGAGGCTTACGGATGCTCTTGAAGTTGTAGTGGTTGGCGAGAACATTAAGTTCTTGTCCAATGTTGTTTCTGCTTTAGAAGCTCAGAGATTGTTGGATTAGGGTTGTCAGGCGTATTTGGCTTATATGATGAATCTGAATATGAGTGAGGTTAGACCGCAAGACATCAGAACAATTTGTGATTTTCCGAGTGTTTTTCCGGAAGAGTTGCTGGGTTTGCCTATAGATAGGGAAGCTGAGTTTGCTATTGAGACGTATTCTGATTCTGCACTCGGGACTATTCCTCCGTATAGAATGGCACTGAAAGAGTTGAAGACACAACTTCAGGAACTGTCAGATAGAGGTTTCATTAGGCCTAATATTTCTCCGTGGGGTGCTCCGATTTTGTTTGTGAAGAAAAAAGACGGCATTATGATGATGTGTATAGACTATAGGCAGTTGAACAAGGTAACGGTAAAGAACAAGTATCCCTTGCCGCAGATAGATGACTTGCTTGATCAGTGGAGAGATACTTCAGCGTTTTTGAAGATTGATTTGAGATCGAGTTACTATTAGTTGAAGGTGAAAGATGTGGACATACCGAAGACCACTTTCGTACACGTTATGGGCACTATGAGTTCTTGGTAATGCCTTTCGGGTTGACTAATGCGCCAGCTGCATTTATGGATATGATGAATCAAGTGTTCCACGAGTTTTTGGATAGGTTTGTGGTAGTGTTCATAGATGATATCTTAGTGTACTCTAGGACCGAGAAAGAGCATGATGAGCATTTGCGACTAGTGCTTCAGACCTTGCTTGAAAATCAGTTGTGTGCCAAGTTGAGTAAATGCGAGTTTTGGATTAAGGAGGTAGTCTTCCTAGGTCATGTGATCTCAGCCAATGGAATTAGTATGGATCCCAAGAAGATAGAAGCCATAGTGAGTTGGAAACAACCGAAGTCGGTGACCGAAATCTGTAGTTTCCTAGGCTTGGCGGGGTATTATCGAAGATTTGTCGAGGGATTTTCGAAGATTGCAACATTCTTAACTAAATTGCTTTAGAAGAATGTTTCGTATGAGTGGTCAGATGCAAGACAACAAGCGTTTGAGAAATTGAAGAAAGCTTTGACCGAAGCTCCTATTTTGATTCAGCCTGAACCGAAGAAAGAGTTTGTGATTTACAGTGATGCATCGTATGTAGGTTTAAGTTGTGTGCTTATGCAAGAGGGTAAGGTTGTAGCTTATGCTTCAAGACAGTTGAAGGTTCACGAGAAGAACTATCCCACTCAAGATATTGAGTTAGCCGCAGTAGTGTTTTCCTTGAATATTTGGAGACACCATCTTTATGGTGAGAAGTGCACAATTTATACCGACCACAAGAGTTTGAAATACTTGATGACTCAGAGAGAGCTGAACCTTAGACAACGTAGGTGGATAGAACTTCTTAAGGACTATGACCTTACGATAGAGTACCATCCAGGTAAGGCAAACGTAGTGGCCGATGCTTTGAGTAGAAAAGTGGCAGTTGAATTGCGAGCTATGTTTGCGAGATTGAGTGTGTCGCAAGATGGTGGTTTGATAGCTGAGCTACATGTTAAACCTTCATTGCTTCAGTTGATTCGGGAGAAACAGTTGCAAGACGAGTCGTTGGAACCTCACGTGCAAGATATAGCCGAGGGTAGACCCACAAATTTTTGCTTTGGTGAGAATAAGATCATATGTTTCAAGGATAGGATAGTAGTTACAAAAGATGTCGAGTTAAGGCGTACCATCTTGAATGAAGCACATAACAGTCATTTTGCTATGCATCCGGGTAGTACGAAGATGTACTGTGGGTTAAAGGAAGAGTACTACTGGATTGGGTTGAAGAAAGATGTGGCCGAGTTTGTGAGTAAGTGTATGGTATGTCAGCGAGTTAAGGCCAAGCATTAGTTTCCTTCAGGTTTGTTACAGCCGTTGAAGATTCCGGAATGGAAGTGAGAACGTATTACTATGGACTTTGTGTCGGGTTTACCATTGACTCTTTTGAAGAAGAATTCAGTGTGGGTGGTAGTCGATAGATTCACTAAGTGTGCCCATTTCATACCTATACATACTACCTACACCTTGGATAGGTTGGCCGATCTGTACATCAGTGAGATAGTGAGATTGCATGGGGTACCGAAGTCGACCGTATCAGACCGAGATCCAAGGTTTACAACTAGATCTTGGGAGTGTTTGCATTGTGCCTTGAGTACTTTGTTGAACTTTAGTACTTCGTATCACCCGCAGTCAGATGGTCAGTCAAAGAGAGTTATTCAGGTGTTGGAGGACATGTTGAGGTGTTGCATCATCGACTTTCAGGGTTCTTAGGAGAAACACCTACCGTTAGTGGAGTTTGCTTACAACAACAATTATCAGGCTAGTATTCAGATGGCACCATATGAAGCTCTCTATGGTAGGAAGTCTAGAACACCTATATGTTGGGTCGAGGCCGGACAAAAGCTTGTACCTATGCCCGACTTGCTCAAGGGCATTACCGAGAAGGTAAAACTGATATGTGATCGCTTGAAGGCAGCTTCAGACTGAAAAAAAATCGTATACCGATTTGAAGAGAAAGGAGATAGAGTATGCTGTGGGTGAAAAAGTGTTTTTGAAAGTCTCACCTTGGAAGAAGGTGATGAGGTTTGGTAGGGAAGGTAAGTTGAGCCCGAGATTCATTAGACCTTACGAGGTAGTTGAGAGGATCAGTCCCGTTGCTTATAGATTGAGACTGCTGACAGAGTTAGAGAAGATTCACGATGTGTTCCATGTTTCGATGCTCCGAAAATATAGATCAGAATCGTCTCATGTAATGCTAGTGGAAGAGATTGAGTTGAACCCAGACTTGTCGTATGATGAAGAGCCGGTTGAAATTCTTGCTACGGATAGGAAAATGTTGCGTGGGAGATCTATCGAGTTAGTCAAGATTTTGTGGAGACACCGAGGTGTAGAAGAGGCTACTTGGGAGAGGAAGGAAGATATAGAAAAAACAGTTTTCGTATCTTTTTTCGTCAAGTAATTTCGGGGATGAAATTCCTTAAGTGGGGGAGAGTTGTAACGCCCGGGGTTTGGGGCCCGGGAGATAACCAGGTTTGGTAAAACCAATTCGGGTTAATTTATTTGAAAGAAAACATTATTAAATAACACTAAAAATAGTTTTTATTGAGTAAGGGCAAAACGGGGGAATTTGGGATTTTAAAACAAAATGGGTTTTTATCTCATCTCTTCTCAAAATCAAAAGGAAAAGCTATCATCTTTGTTTTGAAAAGGCAAAAACTCAAATTTTTTCAAGAGCAAGCATTTCTTCATCAAATCTTCAGTTGTGGTGATTTCTTCAAGGTAA
This sequence comes from Hibiscus tridactylites, assembly GCA_958450335.1. Lineage (NCBI taxonomy): Eukaryota > Viridiplantae > Streptophyta > Magnoliopsida > Malvales > Malvaceae > Hibiscus > Hibiscus tridactylites. The sequence goes on along the minus strand of OY288266.1, from coordinate 67,869,877 downwards.
ACTTCTTAATCTATTGACCTTTACTAGATTAAGATAGATTTCAACTTAGTTTTTTATTTACCTAATGATTTCTAAGTTTACCCTAAAACCCATTATTTCGAAAATGGTGAGTTCTTGATGATTTTCGGGTGGGCTTTGATATCTGAGTTTTTGGGTGGTTAAAAATCACATTTTTGTGTTAATAAAATGTTGAAATGAAGCTTTAAATCAATAAACCCAAAATGAGTATAAAAATGAGATTTTTGGGTTAAAAAGGTAAAGTTTTTGGCTTGGTTTTGGGTTGAAATCGTGGCTGGTGGTTCTTTTAATGTTGGGGGATATTTCTAGATTATTTTGGATGTGTTTTGATGGTCAAAATCGATGGATTCAATTTGGGGTTTGTTTAGAACGAAATTGGTAAAGTTTTGGGTGAAATTTGAGTTTGAATCAATGTGTTTTGGTTGCAAGGAGTGGATTTCCAGGTTGTTGCTGGTTTACAAGTGTATTAGCATCCTAATATTTTGTTTTGGGTTGTCTTGAAGCAGAAGAGATTGATTCAGGTACTTCGGGCGCGATATCGGGTGTTACGGAGGCTTGAGATCGGTGTTTCGGCTTTCGTTTGGGCTCTATCGGTGAGTGGAAACTATTTTGAGGCTCTAAATATGTTCAATGAAGGTTTCTTGGGGTTTGGGTGGAGCCTTAGAGGCTAACCTAGACCCAAGCGTAAGTTTATCTATACTCGCCTTGTTTAGTTTATTGTTGGCGTTCGCGTTTATGTGTATTGTGGTGTTATTCGTGGATTGTTTTTATCCCGTTTTAATGTTGTTGTGTTCTCGTAGTTGATGTCGAGCCTCACGTGATGGTTAGTCGTTGTATACGGTGATGTGTAGTCCCACCGGTAGTGACTAGTAGAGGAGTACGGTGATGTGTAGTCCCATCGGAAAATGCTAGTTGTTGTGTACGGTGATGTGTAGTCCCACCGGGATGGTTGTGCATGTGCAATCCATGTTTCGTCTATGTTTCCATTTCATTGTATCTCTTTCTTAAGTGGTTTCGTTTTTAAACTAAGATATATGTTTTAACTTGCATTGTTGTTGTGTTTTAGAGCTCCGCTCACTAAGCTTTTAAGCTTACGCTCTCTTTTTCCAACAATGCATATCGTTAGAGGTTCCGAGAGGCAAGTGGGCGAGGGAGAAGTTCTTGGAGTTCTCGCTAGCTCAAAGTATGATTTTACTAGTTGTAATAATGCTTAGACAATGGGAATACTAAATTTTTATGTTAGGGAGTTGGTGTTCAAACTCCTATGCTTGGCTTTGTTTAAGTTGCTAACATGTTTAAAATGTTGATACCATGTTATGTTGAGGTTTGTTGTGGCCTTGGATGTTTTGCTATGCGTTTTGACTTGTTAGTGATTTTGGAAACTAAGTGTTCTTGTGAGCTTGGAATTGAGATCTATTTTGTTGCGTGTATGCATGTTTGGAGTCGTGTTTAGGGTGTCCTTTAGATTGTTTGCATAATAAGTTTCCATGTGGTTTGTGTTGTTTCGGGGTAAGTTTGGGAGTGTTTGGAGATGCCAAATTGTGTTTTCAGGCCAAATTGTGTCCAGGTGTTTCGGAACGCCTGATATGGTTTCGAAACGGTCGAGCTTCAGAGGTACCCGTATCGGAACGAGGGTGGTGCCATTTCGGTACGTTTTGCCACTGGAGGTTCCTATTTCTGAACCATGTAGGGCCGTTCCGGTACGTTTGGCCACTGGAGGTTTCCATTCTAGAACCAGGTGGGACCGTTCCGGAACGACTTGATGTTGCTTTTTAAATGAAGCCCGTGTTTCGGAACGGGCAGGCCTGTTTCGAAACGCATGTAGTTAAAACTGTTAAAAGGCATCTTTGAGGGTTTCCAAATGTTTTGTTTTTGCCCTAATGCTCGTATGCTTCCTATTTAAGTTTAGATGTGTCCTTTTTGATTGTTTTGCCTCGTGTGCATGAAACTTGACTAATAAGCCACTTGGTAAGTTTAAACTATCATATGCCCTCTAATTGGTTCGTATTCTGCTTTCGTTTTTTCGTTGTTGCCCTCACACATAGGATTAAAAGTGATATTTAGACAAGATAAATAAAATGAAAAAAATAGGGTTGCTAATCGGGGTGAGGCCTTAACGAGTTTCACTTCGATTTTCCCCGTGCAACCCGTTCGGTTCGGTCTGTTGGTTAGGCCGAGACGAGGGGGTTACACAATGTATAAAGTTCAATGAGTAAATTGATCGTTTTGAAAGTTTAGTGACCAAAATAGGTCATAGAACAAAGTTGAGTGATGATTTAAGTATTTTACCCTTAAAATTTAAATACATATCTACTTACTACATTTTCTCCCAATATTCAAACATCAAAAATAAATTTTTTTCTTACAACAACAACAACATCATCATCAACAACAACAACAGCAACAGCAACAGCAGCAGCAACAACAATAACAACAACAACAATAACAACAACAACAACAACAACAACAACAACGACAACAACAACAACAACAACAACAACATGACATACAATTTAAAAATTGAAAATAAATCTAATGAACCTAAATTAAACAATAAAATACACATATACTTACTATATTTTCTCCAAACCTCCATCATTCTTCTTATTTACTCAATTTTCTCACAATTTTGTCCAAACCTTCAACCACCTATTTAACACAAACATATTCAAAACATTAAAATTATATTAATCATCATCAATACTAAATTAAAAAATAAAAAAATTAAATTTTCGTACTAATTACACTATAACATACAATTTAAAAATTTAAATTAAATTCATGAAATAATATTACTAAATTAAAAAAAATAAAATACACATTCTATACTTACAATATTTTTTTCCAAATCTTCTTCCTCCTTCTTCTTTACTCTATCAACCCAAAACATTTCCTTCTACCATTTTTCACCTTCAACCACTATTTAACACTCTAAAGTTTAAATCTCAAACCACTCAATCAACCAACCCATCATCCAACCATAAAAAAACACCCTTCCCGAAGCTGGCACTCCCCCTCCATGCATGCAAGTGGTGGACCTGCCACTTGCACCCTCATATATGCAAAGTTGCATCCGACTGCACCCTTTGCCCATTTATGCTGAAGATGGTGTGAAGGTATCTTATCTTTGAACAGTGACCACACTGCATAGCTACCACGTGTACACAATGCAGGTAGCCCCACTCTGCTTGAAGACAGAAGGTAGTACTATCGCCTTCAATTTGACACTATTTGAAGTCGAATTCTAATACAATCGACTTCTTTTTTATTCGAAAAATATGATCACCGTTCATAGACAGATTTTAATTAATCCATCTTCAAGATCGTTGTTGAAATTGCAATATTTTGCTTATGCCATATTTGTAAAAAAAAGTAATATTTAAGAAATTTCTCCCAATTATTGTATTATCTAAAAATCTATTCCTTTAATTTGATAAATAAATAAAAATAGAAAATTATCTCCAAATACTATCTATATTTTCGAATATATGGCATATATATATTAAGAAAAATAATGTATGACAGAGAAGACATTGTTGGGAGGGAGAGCTACGAATCCCGAACATAAACCATAAAATAGGGGTGAGTCTACGGTGCGCCAGGTTTAGAGTATGGCTAAAAACGACAAATTTTGAAATTTGTCCAAGAACCTAAAATATTAGACTTTTTGATAACATTTTAAATTGTTTTTTCGTGATTTTTGACAAGTTTCGAAACTTGTTTTATTTTAAAACCTCCAACCTAAAATGTTATAAAAACCCCAGTTTCAAAACTTATTTTTTAAGTTTCGAAATTTATAAAAAATCATGAAAAAAACAAACCTATATATTATCAAAAAGTCTAACATTTTAGGTTCTTGGACAAATTTCGAAACTTACTATTTTTTAACCCCACCTTAAACACATTATTTAAATTCCTCATTTATGAACATGTATTATACCAAAAATATATTTTAAATACTTTGTTTTAGTGTGGCCCAAAACACGTGACGATGCGATGTATATGTTTGTATAGTGAGAGTTCGTTGGAGACAATCCTTGCCCCTTATGTTTGTTTCTAGGAGCGGTAAATAGTATTTATAGATGTTTGTTTTCTTAGAGGCGGTCAAAATTTTATAGCACCATTGCTCAGGTAGGTTTCATTTTGGTCTTCTTTGGAGGAAGTGAAAGTCGTGTGTAAACTTTTTCCTTTTAATAATCATACTATACTCTTTCTTTCAATATGAATGATGAGTTATAAGTATAAGCTTTTATCACTGTGGAGCTTTTTAAGATAAGCTAGTAAAGAACTACATTATACGTACTCGCATGGTTTTCCTTGAGTTTGGGAGAATTCTTTCCCTTCATGTTAATTTAATAAATTTTCTTAATGAAGATCAAATCCAACACACATATACTTGTGATATGTGCATGCTTGCCCTCATGCTAACATTTACTTTTCTTTTGTGTAAATAGTTTGGCTTTTCATTTTATTAGTTGTGTAATTTGTTGTCGTTTTCGTGAAACGACAAGAGTTGTAGAAGAGTTGGCCTGGATAGTTTATCCGATAAAAAAATGAAATGACTATAATTTTCATATTATTTGTGCATGTTCATTCCCTGGTGCGAACACTTGCCCCCTTATAAAATTGGTTCGCGAGATTAATACTGTTACTTAGAATATTCTGTGTTCGCTTAAATATGAGCGACTTTTCTGGCTTTGTGTAGATGTTGGAAGTAATATTAATTTCTATTGTGATGGAATACATTGCCTTTCTGGGTGGGAGATCACTTAGAAAATATTTACTTTTAGATACTATGCGCACTCACTTGGGAGCGGCGAACGCTTAGACGATTCGTTTTTGTTTGAGTTTGCTTAGCTTGGGGTGTCAGACGTTTTGGCGATCTATTTTATACTTGCTTACTTTGAGAGTGTTGTGTTTCTCACTTGTCTTTTTCTTTAAAATGGCGATACATAAATATAAATTTCTAATATTTGCAAATTTGTAGGATTAATAGGTAACGAACGCTTGCCCCCCATTTCGAAAATAATTCGCATGAGAGCTCGCTTTTATATAATTTCTCATGGAATGACACATCTCTTTCAGAGTGGATTATGTAGTTATTCTAAGTTAGGAGGATTCTTTCCCCTCAGGTGAGATGATTTTGATCGCTATAGGATTGCTTGCATATTTTTATCGCGCATTTGAAAGTGGCTTGCGAACCTATTCTTTTCCGGTCACCTTACTATGCGCACTTACTGTATAAGTGGCTAGTGAACCTTTATCTTTAATTCGCACGCTTACTTTGGAAGCGAGGTTGGTAACATATTTGTATATTTATTCGCTAACTCATTTGCTACCTCGTTCGTTAAATCATTCACTGATTTGTTCCCTATTTTCTTGTGTGTTCACATATTCATATTTACAAACGTCGTCATTCTCTCGGAGTAGATTATATGTATGCTTGTTCCCATGTTGCTGTTTGTTTTGTAAATTTTAGATTCATGAGTTTGGAGATGAAACCTTTGTAAGAGAATATGTATTTTTTGTATCGCTAGTTTGGAGAGAATAAGAGAGTTCGCTAACTATGTATGACTTCGCTAATCTGTAGCGACTTTGCTGACTTGGAGCGAATTATTACTTTCTTTATGCTCACTCACTTGGGAGTGCGATTCGCAGGTGCTAACAATTGCCCCCAAGTAAGGGAAGGTTATCAAGTGACCTTTGCAAATCTGGAAACTGAAATGAGATTGTGGGCCGAATTGTAAGTTTATTCGAGTAAGAAGTAGTGTTGTAAATAATTCTAGTTTAATAATTGTACTTAAAGTCTACTACTTAAGAGATTAGAGTTTGAAGTTAAATGTATCTCGGAATCTTAATGTAACTAAAAGTCCTACTCTTAAAGTCTTTAAAAAAGTCTGTAACTAAGTATTATGTGAATATATAAAACTATATCCAGAATACACTAATTCTGTTTCTCTACACAGTATCAGAGTAATTTCGGTCATATCAAAAAGTTCCCTTGATGGAAAAACAACCTCAATCAACATTGAGTGAGCTGCAATTCTCCTGAACCTCAACTGTCAGCCTGGCAAATTTTTTAGAAGTAACATGTTCGAATGTTACTTGTCACTGATTTGTGGTCCATAATTATCTTGAATGGTCACAATCTGTTAAAATTTTTCTTGTTGGCCGAGGAGCCCTAGGGTATATTACTTGGAAAATTAAAAAAACCCCTGTTGATGATCAGGGTTCTATAAAGTGGGTTCAAGAGAATGGCAGAGTCATGTCTTGACTGCTCAACACTATGTCCCCAGAAGTTGGATCTCAATTTCTTCTTTATGAAACATCCAATGAAGTTTGGAATACTGTTAAAGAAACCTACTCTAGCACCAACAACAATTTTGAGTTGTTTGGAATTGAAAGCAAAGCCTCTAATTTTAACCAGGAAGGAATGACTGTTACACAATTTTACACTACTCTAACAAACTTAGGGAAGTGTCAAATCCAAAATCCTTAGCTGTAGCCCTTTACCATCTCTTAGGGAAATGTTCTCCGAGGCCAGAAGAGAAGAAAGCAGAAGGTCATATATGATTCTTGTAACTAATGTTTCTGAAAGCTCTGATTTGATTACCCAGACTTCTTAAACTCAAAAAAGAAGGAGAAGGATGGTGTGTGACTACTACAAGAAACCAAGAAACTTGAAAGAAAGCTGTTGGAAGTTACATAGCAAACCAATAGATTGAAAACTTCCAGTCCAGAAGGCACCTAAGGAGTCCTACTCCAATGCAACCACAACTAATCAACCAAGTGGTTTCACTAAACAACAGATGCTAGAGCTGCAACAACTGTTTAGCAAATTCAATGGTAGCAATGAAGGGAATCTGGCCTTAGTAGAGGATAAAGCTACCCAACACAAATCCTCCTCCAATGCTCTTCTTTCCGCTACAACTACAGCTACTTGGATAGTTGACTCTGGTGCTTCTGACCACATGACTGACAATAGAGAACTATTCTCTAATTTTACTTATTTTTTCTCAAAGGGTTCTATTAAAACAACTAATGGTTCCCTCGCATCAATTAAAGGCACTAGTTATGTCCTTATAAATAGTGACCTAATCCTTGAAGATGTTCTTTTTGTGCCTAGTTTGAATTGTAATCTACCCTCTGTGAGCAAGCTTTCTAAGGACCATAATTGTTCTTTCTGCTTTACTAATAAAGAATGTTTTTTTACAGGCACTAGCTTCAAGGAAGATGATTGTCAATGCTAGGTGGTCTTTATGTTCTTTCCAGCAACAACACTTCTGCAAATATTCCTTCTCCATATTGTTTTAATTCCTTAGGACATATTGATATTGCTATGTTATGGAATTTCATGTTAGGCCACCCTAGTTTTCATTACCTTGCAAAAATGTTTCCACATTTGTTTATTAATAAAAAACCACATTCTTTTAAATGTCGTATTTCCTACTTGCTAAACAAATAAGAGCTCATTATTTACCCTCCTCTCATAAACCTTCACATCCTTTCTCCTTAATTCATAGTGATGTTTGAGGTCCTTCTAAAGTGAAGAATATTAATGGAATTAGATGGTTTGTAACCTTCATTTATGATCATAGTCGAACTACTTTGGCTTACTTGTTGCTAGAAAAAGCAGAGATGTCTACTGTTTTTTCAGAAATTTTACAACATGGTAGAAACATAGTTTAAAAGAAAAATTCAGAATTTTAAATCTGATAATGGGGGTGAATTTTTTACATTGTCCTTAGGTAATTTCTTCATAAAAAAGGGATAGTCCAAATTAGTTCTTGTGTTGACCCTCCACATCAAAATAAAATTGCAGAAAGAAAAAATATACACCTATTGGAAGTCACTAGAGCTTTAATGTTTACAAATCATGTACCAAAGTATTTGTGGGGTGAAGCTTTGTTAACACATAGGAATGTTTTCTTAGAAAGTTTTCCACATTTTAAACCATTATATTCCATTCGTCCTTTGAGAGTATTTTGGTGCACTATTTTTGTGCAAAATTTAGACTCGTCTAGGACTAAACTCGATCCAAAGTCCTTAAAGTGTGTTTTGGTAGGTCATTCTTCACTAAAGTAGGGCTACAAATGATATCACCCACCTTCTCGAAAATTCTATACTTCCATAGACCTTACTTTTTTGAACATGATCCTTATTTCCCCAAGGCTGCAACTCAGGGGGGAGAATTATATTGATTTCCAGCCTACTCACAGTCAGGTTTGTCCCTCCACTTCATCAAATTTATTACCTCCTAGCTTTCCTTTTATTACCTGATTCCCAAATTCTTGTTGAAATTCCCAATCCTTCACCTACTTCTCCAAATACTACTTCACCAACGTCTACTCTTGTTACTCCACAAAACCTACCTAAATCAACATTACAACCTCCTAAACCTCTACAAGTTTATACTAGAAAAAGAAGGAAAATTCCTGAGACCATTTTGCAATATGTTATTTGTCAAATTGGACTTGAGTCCGGCTGCCTGTGAAGAAAATAGAGGTAATGACTCATCCGATATTCCTTCGCAATTGCTTGAATTTGAATGTGTGCCTATTGCTAAGAGAAAAAGAGTTAGATAATGTACTAAATACCCTATTCAGAGGTATGTTGCTTATGGAAAGTTGATGCCATCATTTAAAGCATTTCACAGCTTGTTTAGATGAAGAACATGTTCCTAAAACCATTGAAGAAGCCCTACAATGTCCTAAGTGGAGAAGGGCAATTGAAGAAGAAGTTGAGGCACTAAATAAGAACAATACCTAGACTATTACTGATCTTTCTCAAGGTAAAAAACCAGTTGGTTGTAAGTTGGTATTTGCTATTAAATTTAATTTTGATGGCAGTATAATGAGGGACAAAGCAAGGCTAGTTGCTAAGGGCTATACACAGACCTATGGAGTTGACTATAAGGAGACTTTTGCCCCAGTAGCTAAACTTAATTCTATTAGAGTTTTATTGAGCTTAGTAATGAATTGTGACTGAAATTTACATCAACTTGACATTAAAACTGCTTTTCTTAATGTAAAGTTGGAGGAAGAAGTTTATATGCAGATTCCACCAAGACTAGAGGATGATGAAAATAGCCAGAAGGTTTGCAAGCTCAACAAATCACTCTATGGCTTGAAACAATCACCAAGGCCTTGGTTTGAGAGATTTACTAAAGTTATCTTGAAAATGGGTTACAAACAATCCTTGTCTGACCATACAATGTTCTTTAAGGTAACCTCAAATAACAAAAGAGTTATCTTGATAGTTTATGTGGATGATGTAATCCTAACAGGCGATGATGATGATGAGATCTATCAACTAAAGAAACTGCTGAGCAAAGAATTTGAGGTTAAACACCTAGGAAAACTTGGATATTTCCTAAGCATGGAAGTGGCTAGATTCGGCAAGGGACTGGTCATTAATCAAAGAAGATATGTTCTGGATTTTCTTGAAGAAACTGGGTTAACAGGCTGTAAACCAACATATACTCCTATGGATGCTGGTCTGAAATTTAGCAAAGCAGAATTGGGCCCTAAGGCAGACAAAGGGTTATATCAAAGGCTAGTAGGAAAATTGATCTACTTACCCCTAACTCGACCAAACATCTACTTTCTAGTTAATATTATTAGTCAGTATATGACTGACCCTATGTAACACCCCTAAAATTTTAAGTAAAATAAATAAAAAAAGGGGAGTTTGCTATTGTAAGATGTTGAACCTGTGTCTTTTAGCATGTTAAGTTATTGCCTTAGCAAACTCAACTGAGACCATTGTTGGTCTTATTTGCCTCGGATAAAGTTTTAACTTATGCTCAGTTTCTTATTCAGAATAGGATAAGTCAATCAAACTCTCTACCATCATTAATGTTTCTTATCCATCGAAGCAGAGGGAGAGTGTGAGAGAGAGTAAACCACAGATCCATCACTGTTGCCGTCCGATCTCCCCCACCGGTGGTCCGGGGCATGCACCGTCATCACTGTTGGGCTCGCCACCACAACCTGACTAAAACCCAGTTCTCCACTCGCCGTAGCACCTTGCCGTTGGCCGTAGAGAGTGCCTGGAAATTTCATCGTGAAGTGGGGGCTTGCTCCTCGATTTTTTTAGCGATTCCAGTCGATTCCGCTATTGGTTCATTATGCAACCACCGGATCTAAGGTCCTCGCACCGCGGCGAGAAAAACCCAATTGACCGATTGTTTGTCCGACGTTGGGAGGGGCATCATCGGAGTTTCGTACATTCCGGCTATTTTTGAATCGTTTTAGGTAAATTCTGTTTGTTTTCCGGCTTAAATTATTGTTTTCTCAACTTGAATGAACTAAGTGAATCATGAGCTATTGTTTTCTGACAGAATCGTGGCATTTGGCATCTCCGGCGAGTTTTCCGGTGGCTGTCCGGTGACCAGAACCGTTTTGGGTAAGTGGGCCGGCCTAATATAGCCCAATAGCCTTAACCCATACCCGTTTGGCCCAATCATGGCCCGATAACCTACCGGTCCGAAACCTTTAACCAAACCCGGTCTGAGCCCAACCAAACCAAGCCTAGTTTGGTGTCTGTTCCGGCCCGTATGAGTCCGACCCGTCTGCCCGAGTCCGACCCGGCCCGTTTGCCGAGTCCACTCACTAAGTCAGCTCGCCCGTGTTGACTCAGCTGAGTCAAACCAGTTGTCTCTGACCCCGTTGACCATTGACCTACTGACGTCATCGTTGACCTGCTGACGTCAGCGTTCACTTTGATTGTTGACCAAAAAGTCAACATTTTCTGGAAACTCCTATATTATGTTTTTCAATGTCCTGAGTCTGATTTTGAAACCTGTTTCGCAAAATTCTAACCCGAGGGCCTCCAAATCTGACCTTGAACCCGAGAGTGCTTGTGTATTTAATTAATTGATTAAGAGCTTTGTGAATGAGGCCTGATCTTGGGATTTGTGTAATTGAAGGTACTGTATAGTTAGTGGGCATGTATGTCATGTATTGTTTTATGATAGTGTCTGTAAAACATTTTTTGAAATTTTTGTTATGTGTTAAAATGACTTCCTGAAATGGTATTTTAAATAGAAGTTGATTTTACGGTATAATAAGTGTTCAAAAAAATTTTATGTGTATTTTTACTGTGGGTCGCTCTTTTGACACTAATGTAACTTCCTAGGATTTGTTGTAACGCATAAACGGGTCTAGGGGGTTACACTCTAGATAAAAACACATAGAAGCTGCAAAAAGAATACTAAGGTATTTGAAAGGCACACCTGGACATGGTTTGATTTTTAAGAAGAGACTTGACAGAAGTGTAAAGGTGTTTACAGAATCAAGTTGGGCCAATGAACTCACAGGTAAAAGGTCTACAAATGGTTATTGTAATTTGTTTGGGGTAACTTGGTGACATGAAAAAGCAAAAATCAAACAGTGGGCTCAAGGAGTAGTGCTAAAGTTGAGTACATGGCTCTTGCCTTAGAAATATGTGAGGGGATTTGACTACTTAAACTAATTGAGAACTTGGAATGTGTCATGATAAAAAGAATGAGATTTTTTGTGAGAATCAGTCTGCAATCCTGATTGCTAAAAATCCATACAACAGGATCAGACAAAACATCTTGAGATAGATAGACTCTTCATAGTAGAGAAACTCACAAGTGGAGTTGCATGACTATCTTATGTTCCAATAGAGGAATAAGTAGCAGATATACTTACAAAGGCTCTGCCAAAAGTCTTGTTTGATAAATTATGTTCAAGCTGAGATTATACAATGTATACTCACTAGCTTGAGGTGGAGTGTAAGTTTGTCCGAGTAAGAAGTGGTGTTGTAAATAATTATAGTTTAGTAATTGTACTTAAAGCCTACTACTTAAGAGATTTAGTAGCTAAATGTACATAGGACTCCTAATGTAACTAAAACTCCTACTCTTAGAGTCTTTAAAAGAGTCTGTAACTAAGTATTATGTGAATATATAAAACTGTATACAAAATACAAAAATTCTGTTTCTCTACACGAATTCTTGCCCCCTTTTGCTCACTAATTTGGGAGCGATGGACGCTTAGGAGACCCTGTGTTTTCTCACTCATTTGGGAGCGAAAAACGCTTGCACACTTTCTTGGAAGCGGTTAGCGGACCTTATCTTGGTGATTGGTTACTTTATTATGCACACTTACTTGAAAGTGGCTAGCAATCCTTTTCATTTCTAATATGAATGAAAATTATTGTTTATCATCATTTAACTTTGTGTGAGCTCTTAAAATGTTTTTTTTCTTTGAAAGTGTTGAAACATAATGATAAATTTATGATATCACAAACTTGTGAAATAGATATACTTTCATGTATGTTTGTATATCATTTTTTAGATATGTGAATCTCCCCCCAGTAAGGTAATCCTTTGTTTTAATTTTTGGCACGTTCGCTGGGGAGTAACTATCTCTAAGCTGATTCTTTTTTGCGTACCTTTTCAAAGGGTGCTTTCATGACCTTGTAGCATTATTCTCTTTAGAGTGAATTTTTCATTGTTCACGTGGCGTTCACCATTTTAGCTGCGTGGTTTTTAATTCTCGCGCTAATATTTTAGCGGAGTGAATTTTAATAAGCCTTTGATCACTAGTTAGAGCATTTGTCTTACGTCGCTACTCGGAGAGGTATAAGCATGTGATCGCTACTTGAAGCATTTACCTTACGTCGCTACATGGAGCGATATAGGTCTGTGATCGCTACTTGGTGCGGTATAGGTTTGTGATCGCTACTAAAAGCATTTACCTTACGTCGCTACTCGGAGCGGTATAGGTCTGTAATTGTTACTTGGAGCGTTTACCTTACGTCGCTACTTGGAGCCGTAGGAGATTTGTTTTTTTCATTGCTACACTACTTGAAGTTGTAGGAGAGATTTTTTGTCGCTATTTGTAGCGGTAGGAGATTTCTTGGTCTGCCATCAACGAATGAGTAGTTTTGCCAATTCGTATAACATACATGCAATTTAGAAGTTTTATCAAATTAGATCATAAAGCAAGTATAAGAATGCATTATAAAGGATCTTGATGCAGAATTGAAGCAATATAAATGTCATAAACTCAAATATGAAAAGCAATAAAACTCTTCCTATGAAGATGCGATTTTAATTAGCTTTTAATGTAATGTTCATGCTTCTATAGTTCACTAGTTTAGTCTCTATAATGATAGGGGTCATATGTAGGCTTCTCTCTCCACTAAAATAATAGATCCATTTATAGCTTTAACAGCTTCAAGTATAAGCACTCTACAAGGCAAATTAGATGAACTAAACATTTTACGGATATATGCTATACGAATTCACCGATAGATTGTTTGTTGTTCACAATAGCTCGAACCATTAGTTGTTTGGCTTCCTCCTGTTTCTCTTTCATTAAACACAATTCTCATTGAGATACGACCAATTATTGCATCTAAAAATTCTATGCAGCTTTTGCACTCAGCTTAAGATGATTGATAAAAGTAATTTATTCGAGAGAAAAAACACTGAATCTTTCACCAAAAAGGCCAAAGGAACAATCAATTAGACAAGTTAAAAGAAGCAGGGGGTTAAACTTTGCTAACTAGGCTTTGTCTATAGCTAGAACAACCTCAATATTGAGAAAATATCAGTTGACTGTTACTCAAAGCTCTATACTAACAAATGAAACAATCTCGAGAAGAGAAACTCAAGAGTGATTCTCAGGTTGATTATAGATCACTCAAAACAACATGACAACAAAATAGCAAGTTTGCTCAGGCATAAATTTTATACTAAACTGGCATCAAAATAATCTATTCTGGAATAAAATAGAGCAATAGGGACAGTTGTTGTATTTGACATTGTTTTGGTGCTCAAATCGCATAAATAAATGTTTTGTTATGATTAAGCTTTAAAAATCAGATTTTCTATAGCTATTGACTTTCGCATTGTTGGCTGTGATATTTTGTTTTTATTATGATTAAGCTTTAAAAATCAGATTTTCTATTGGTGGTCAGTGAATTTTTACCAAAAGGTTTTATTTGTTTTCATCTTAATGTTGTTTTATTTTTATCACCAAGTATGAGTAGTTATTATTATTATTATTATTATTATTATTATTATTATTATTATTATTATATCATAGTTAGTATATGATGAAACCCAAAATGTAAAAAGAGTCCATTGTATTTAAAATAAGAGTCCATTACATTTTTTAAATAAATAAAATGTCCATGTCCATGTACAAAGGCCCAATCAGCCCAAGAAATAATAAAAAACCTAGGCCCCAACTTCTTTTCTCTCTTTGCACAACCGACAGGGAACCATTGGATCAAATTTGATCCAATGGTACAGATTCAACGCAGAAACTATAACACCCCTCGCTTGGGTTAGGAGCGAGGAGCGTTACGACGCGCAACCGACTTATAAACATATAAGATATAAACTCAAAACTGAACATACTTACCATATGATATTCAAGCAATCAAATTCAAGTAACATAGCCAATACACACTTAAATACACTAATATAGATTAATCATACATATAACTAGTCATTAGGGGCTAATTAAAACTTTTAACATATCAAGATCTTGTTACAACCTTAACGTGTCTAAACATGTAAACATTTGCAATCAAACACACATCTATACATTCAAGAACCATGTAATCAAACAACTTTGATTAGTCCTATCATGAAGCATTCGAACCAACATGGATCAAGATGGAAGCATTCGAATCATATGCATGTTCCTATGTAGGCTATATATACATTGATCTATTCATTTCTAACATCCAAGTTAATTGTATAACAAACAAGTACAATGGCAACAAACATTATACTATCATATATCATGCCATTCAAAGGTCCATAGAACATATCCAACCACATATGATCATATCATAAGTCATAATTTAACCAAATATCATATATATATAGTTAGGATCAACTTACACAATGTAAAACTCTTTAAGTTTTACACGTTTTCTGGATCGTTAGATGGGGGGAATGGATGGCTCAGATTAACTCCTTACTCTTTTTTTTCAAGTGATAATCTTCACATATTTACTGTTAATCTCATCCATTCGTTTCACTCATCCAACGTTCCAAAAAACGTGTAAAACTTAAAGAGTTTTACAATGTGTAAACGGATATATATATATATATATATATATATATATATATATATATATATATATATATACAAACTTGGTAAAAGTGACATACAAGACTTAATACAAACATAACTTAGTCATTACAAACCATTAGCTTCAACTTTATATACATAACAAGTCATCTGTTCACATTTAACATGTATATCAACCAAAATGCATGTGACACCACTCTAATACACAAGTCTATGCCACTCTCTAGAAGTCTAAACAAAAACATCACATTGTACATGATTCTTGCTTGTAACTTGGTGCTCTAGGAACCAATTGAGCAACTTTCAATCAACACAACCTATTGGTTTGGGAAGGAGGAAATAAAGAGTGATAAGTACAAAAGATGTACTTAGTGAGGTAGTACTTAAATCTATTAGTTTAATCTTTTAGGTGTCTTATTTCAATTAGTCAAAGTTACCTAGCTAGGATTCATATTACATAAGCATCACCTAGCTAGTTTAAACATGATAAAGAATCACTTAGCTAGATTTAGAAGCATGGAAACAACAAGTAGGCATGCAAGCATATTCGCATCGAAGAATAATGTAAACAAACCACATTTTAACAATACAAACAATGAATTCATAGCATATCATGTACGTAGAACAATCATGTAATCGATCAAGTAATACAAAAGCATATCACATAACCACCATTCGAATAGGCGTCTTAGGCATGTAGATCATGTACATTACAAGCAGAATTACATTAGTGTTTAAGCCTTTAATGTTTTGAACTCATCTTTCATATGATCACAATCATATATCATAACAAATCACATATATCACTTGTTACAAGTCTTATTCATGTAATTATAGTGTTTTGCCTTGGTAGATTAGTAGGACTAGGTAATTAAGTCTCTTTAGGTACAAGGTACCAATTCAAAGGATGCACAAGGAATCAAAATCAGAGGGCGCACAATGCACCAAGGTGTCTTCCACACCATCGTAAGGTAACCAAATGATCAACAGAGGATGCTCAAAGCATCAATTACACAAAGTGTTAACAACACCAACAAAGAGTACACACGATATTAATTTCAGAGGAGCTCTAGACTCTAAGGCGTGCCATTATACCTAAGACCAAATAGTCAACCAAAGGGCTTATAGTCTTTTAATTCAAACAATCGCAAGGCAAGTCATTAACAAGCCAACATATCAATCATGTAGCACATAACATGTTGCAAGCATATAAGGTCTATCTTTGGTCAAAGTTTAATTGTTTCTAACATGTATAAGTCACATATACTCATTCATACAGCATGTAACATTCAAGGGAAGTAGCCTAACAAGCGCATAGAACTCATATAATCCATCAATCAAGTGCATATACCATGTATCACACAATAACACCAAACTAGTAGCAAACATAAGCAATTGTATTTCCATTTAACCTTCTTCCCTTAAAACATTTATCAAATATTATTTATGTTCATTTCATGCTTTCAAGTCATCGTATATGAAAATGAAAACATTGGTTAGGACACTAGTCCTAACCCTAAGGATTAACTACACTCACAATACTCCAAGCTTAGCTAGTCTTGATCCTTGATGATTATTCCCTTATTCTTCTTACAAGTTGGGCCAGCTCTTGACTCCTCCAAGGTTTCCTCAAATTCTTGGTCTTAACATTCATATACAAAACATATTAGAAGCTAATTCAAACACATAAGCTCATTTACACAAGTGCAAACATTAAACATTCAAAACTGCTTTTCTTATTGGCAGTTTGTGTACTTGTTACTAATTTGGGCATATCGTTTTACATACATATCTAAATTTCAATTACTTTACCTTTCTAGAAATTTTATTCACACAACTTTTCAACCATGTATGACAAATAATTTTCTCATTTCTCAATCAATACAGTTTATTATTTAAACATATGTCATTTTTCAGTTCTGGACAATTTGCAATACCTACACAATTTCGATACCAAATTTTTCTATGGAGATAAAATTTTAGTGTTGTTTGTTTCTAGTTAAAATAGTCATCCCCAAATATTTTCTATCAAAATTTCAGGTCTAAAGTCCATGTATTTATTTTTGGTGAATTTTTGAAGGTCACTGTCCAAAACAAGGTAGTGTTGGGCAGATTACACTAATTTCTAACTTAAGCTCCTTACAATTTATATGCATGGATTCACCACCTAATCTTATTTTACCAGCTAATTCTACATTTCCTCATAAAAATATCTAGCACTTTCAAACATCAATTTCCAGATTTATTACGGATCAATTTAGGGCTTTACCATTTTTAACTTCTCTAAAGCAACCCTTTAACTATTTTGTCTTTACATGTGGCCTATTTTTTATTCTTATCACATAACCCAACTAAGTACATAATTCTTATTATCTTACAACTAAATTCCAGAATTAAAATCATCATTTACCACAAGCAATTGTAACATTTCAGATTATACAAGTAATTTAACATGATAATTTGATGATCTAGTTGAGTAGAAACACTTACCTAGCATTCTAATTTGATTTCTATGGCAAGATGATCAACATGCAAGCATATTTTCAAGCTCTCCTTGAGTTTTTCTTTACCAAAACTCTCTCTCTAAGTTCTCTCTCTCATTTGGCTGAAGAGAAGAAAATGGGAAGAGAAGACAACTCTCTTAAGTTAATGAATTTGAGAGTTAACCGATCTGCCTTTTGGTTAAACTATGACTTTTTTCAACTCAAAGGGCGGATTAGGGAAGTCAAATTTTAAATATGCAAGTCCCCATTTTATCATATATTTTGATTTAGTAATGGCTGAATATTTATCAATTTATTTGTTCTTTCAATTAGGTCCTTATTTCAACTAATTAGGGGTTACTCGATTCAGTTAAATTAATTATTTGACCACTTGAGAAAAGTCTTCTAGGGTCAAATTGAGGGTGTTACAAAAACCCAAGCCCTTGGTTGATGTAGTGCTGCATCACCTTCTGCCCTTCGATCCAGAAGCAATCTAACGACCCAGATCGGTTAAAGGGACGACACGCAGATCGTCACTCACGTGTGGCAGCCACGTGCCCAACGTTCGAACTTCTATCATTCGTTTCATCTTCTTCGGAAAAGCCTGTGTCGCTCCTCCTCGTCTCGCCGGTAACATTATTACCATTTGCAACCACCGAAAATAAAGAAAAAGAAAGGATTAAATTCAAAAGAAAAAGGAGGTCAAATCCCTAAATTAAAACCATATCCGACATCAACTAGAAACTTGAGGCAAGACAAAAGCAATCTGGGATGGGATTAAGGGACTTTTTCGTGCAACGAACACACACAATCAACATCATGACGAAATTACACAAAAAATCACGAGGAAGCACTCCAACTTCGCAGCATATTGTACTCAATTTTTTATTGGAATAGAAGCAAGCGTTTTTTCTGGTATTTCTCATCTTGTTCTTTGTTATTTTATTTTATTTCATTTTGAATATATAAAAGTAAAAGGAGATAAAATTTTACATTGTTTGAGTTTTATGTCGTCGCTGGATTCTTGAACAAAAAAGGTGGGCGGATTTTTTTTTAAAACGAGAGGGATTTGATTTTTATTTTCAAGTTTTGTTTCGAAAGAAAGAAGATTTTGAAAAGTTAAATTTGGTTCGAATCTATGCAAAAAAGGATCAACTCAAATGTGACCCCTTCCAATTTATTAGATTTCCGAGGGAAACATTCCGATATTCCTAATTCTATCCCATTTAAGTGGCACTCTTTACCTCACTAACTCACCATGCCCAATTCTTCCCTCATTTTTGATCTTAATCAGGCATTAGGAGTCTAGAAATCCTTGAAGAAAGGTTAACCCTAATAAGCGGGATGTATTTTGAAGACAAACTTCCCTTATTCCAATACTCGTATATGATCAAAATGGTCTTTTGAGGCTTGGATATGGCTCAAGGCTATGAAAGAAAGGATATATAGGCTCAAACAAATATTTAAGAGTGATGAAACCAATGATCATTTCTGCCAAGTAAAATCTTATTTCTGTGCTCTTTGATCTGAACATGCTTGGATGAAATGCTTCTTTTCATTTTTCCTATTTTTTGTGGATCGCTCTAGACTTCCCACTTATGGGATTTCACTATAGAGTTCATTTCCTTTCCTCGAATTCAAAAGTTATCAATCCTCAACTACTCATTTAGATAGAGATTCATTTTGAATGGAAGATCTCACATGTGTCACTTGCTTTTTCTTGCACTTTTCAACTTTGTGAATTCTCTTTCAACTGCTTCAACTTTTATGTCAACAACTTGATTCACTTAACTCTTTGAACACGAACCTTTTGATGTTTCCTTTTCCTTTCCTTTTCTTTCCTCTTTTTCTTTTTTCTCTCTCTTTTTCTTCTTTCTCTTTATTTCTTTTCTTTTTGACTTGATTTTGAACATTGGTCTTCATACAACTTGCCTTCCTTGCTCTTGTACTCAAAACAACCACTTTTGTTTCTTGTCCCTGATTCTTAAGGCATCAATATCATGATAAAAACCAAACATCTTTCTCTAGCAAACAAACATTCATCCTCTTTGCCCCTAGTGTAGGGGTGATCCTTAGTTTGGGTTGAATCGAAAGAAAATTATCAGGCTCAAAGGGGAAAACAAATGATATTTTTCTTATTTTCATTCTTTGTGGAGGGAGATGAAGGAATGCCAAATTTCATTCAATAAACAAATATCTTTGAATAAAAGCAATCTTCAGGTGGTTGATGTTTTGGGTTATCGCTTCATTCAAAGACCTTAGTCAACAATGTCTGAGAGGAATATTCACTCATAGTTTACATTTGGGATTCTCCTGTGATTCTTGAACACTCATTAATGTCTTCTCGTTGGCCTCAATAACTTAGAAGAGAGTCACATTTGGAATTGATCTCTGAATTTGATTCTTGGTCACTCTTGCAGCTAATATTCAAGTACCTAATAGAAAATGATAATGAATATATATACATATATTTATGGGAGAACAAAAACTAACCCATGACAATGAATAAATAAAATATTAAAATAATCAAAGAATGTAAAATGTTTTCCATTTGAGAAAGAATATTTAGGAAACAACCATTGCAAACAAATAAACCGAAATAACTTCCCTTACAAAGGACCCCCAATGGTCGTGGGCAAAAGCGACTGGGATAGTTCAGGGTATTACTCTGTAACGGTCCTAAAACTATAATTAGATCTCATTGGTTCAACTGTCGATCATTGATAAAGAAAAACCTGAGTTAATTTCAGCCACTCCAATTCTATCAATATTTCTTCATTTATTTCCTTCACTAGCACAAAGCCATGCCCCTTCTTGCTTATGTTCTCATCGAATTTTGAAGTAAGACCATCTTGCCTATGAGTTTCCTTGTTTCTTCAATTAATTACTTGCTCTTTTCAATAGAATGACCAATCATTTGCATGTGGAAATTAACAACTTCTTCTGGCCGACGTCTAGATGAACTTTTCTTCTCAAGATGGTGGCTAGATATGTTGGTGCTTTCAATGGGCATGTTTATTCGAGGTCTCTTTCTTGATGGCTGTTAATTATCAATTGATTTCACCTTGCTCTTCCTTCTCTTTCTTTTCTTGACGCCTTTAGCACTTGATTTCCAGGCAATCCAATTGCATTGGTTCCAACTAGGTGACTACCTCTTGGGCTGCAAATCTTAATAGAGTGACCTTCAACGTCGACTTCCAAAATCCTCTGGTTCAGAAAGTTTTGAACTTGTCGCTTGAAATTGTAATAGTCCTCAATTTCATGATATTCACAATGATTCATGATGTTGTAACAACTCGAGTGATGGGGCTTTGAAGATTTCAAATGACACAGTGAAGCTTAGAGTAATTTGAAATGTAACTCTCGATAGGAAACATGAATAAGATCCAATTTAGTCTTTGATTTTCCACTGACATGAGCATTTGGCTTTGATGTATTCTTTATTGAAGGAAACATTAAAGAAGTAGACGTCCAAACATTACTCTGATTCTTATTGACCCCGAACTGTAGCGGATCACCTTCAAATTATTGTTGTGGATTATGCCTTTTCTCTTTTATCCCAATTCTTTTAGCAAATAATGGTTTTTTTGTAACATCAGAGTTCTCCATTCTTAGATCATAAGTTCTTATTTCCGATGAAATCACCGACTCTGCTTTAGAACCATACCATGAAAAGACTTGTAAAACTTCGGGACACTGCCATCAAAAGGTGAATTATGCATGAAGTAAGGCAACAAATCCGATTATGGTATTAGAATAGGAATAACCGTCATTTTTTCCTTGTTGAACCATTCGATATCTCTTTCTTGAGTTTTTTGTTCTTTGCTCCTCTTGTAGTTAATTCCTTTGTGAGAAAAAATCAATCATCAATTGGATCCTTGACTTTCAACATTTCAGAGAAAAGTTCTGTGATCCCTCAACTTTGCTAAAATCCCCATGTCCTTTAACTGTCATTGAACCATTGATCGACAAGTTTTTTTAGCAAAAACTTCAAAATTTGGCTTTACTCAGTCCTTCCATGTCTGTTTACTAGATTTCCTTCATCCCAGTATTTTTAGAACCCCACCAGTGCATCAAAGTAAAGAACTTCATTATTTCTTTCAGACCTACTGAATTTCACACAGATGCCCCAACTATATTGATTCGAACTTTCTCTTTTTTCTTTTCTTTTTTGTTTTTTTCTTGACTCTTTTGTCTTTTCTTCCATATTTTGATTTTTTTTATTTTGACTTTTTTTGTCTTTTTTCCTTTTTTGCAGGAATAAACATTTCAGGTTGGACCCTCATGTGAGATGTGATACATGCTTGCTTAAAAACACCAGTACTTTCATATGAAACACTCTTTTTCTTGCTTCCTTGTTTTCAAGCAAAGTGGTTACTCAAATTACAAATTGGTTATGGGATTGATCAATTCTTTAATCCTTGCTACCCAAGCGGTCCTCAACAACCTTTTGAGATTACCTCACCCTAACAAGCCTATTGCTCATGCTTCTCAAAATATTGGTTTTCAGCTTTCACACTATTATCTAAAAAATAATGCAATATTATTTAAACAAAGTGCAATTATTATTATTTATTATTTTTAAAATGATGTTATTTGAAAAAATGCGTTGATTTTTCTAAAATGCAATATTTAAGCAATACAATGCATGAATGCATGATGTATCAATTTCAAGGATTGATCTTTAGAGAAATATCCATTAGCCAAAGGGTCGAATACAAGAATAGACAATCTCATTACAAAAAATTTCCAATCCTTGTTCGAAGAATAATCACTTCGTTCAACATCC
Source organism: Hibiscus tridactylites (assembly GCA_958450335.1). Taxonomy (NCBI): domain Eukaryota; kingdom Viridiplantae; phylum Streptophyta; class Magnoliopsida; order Malvales; family Malvaceae; genus Hibiscus; species Hibiscus tridactylites. Next base: position 67,847,501 of record OY288266.1, on the reverse strand, counting down.
GAGTCTGTGCTTGTCCCAGCTCGATATCAATAACATGATGATGTTGCCGGTTCATGGTTTCATTGCAAAATCTGCACAAATTGGGAAATTCTCCGCACTTGGCTTCTAAAATTAATCATTTCAATAACAACATCTGATTCTCTGCATAAACTCTGCACAAACTAAGCGATTCTATTTTTTAGTAGTACCCCTTTTGAAACTTACAAATCGGCCTTTCAAATGTTGTATGACACTTTTTGATTATGTCGTTTTCTTTATAGCTCTTTATGTTCTAACTAAAGATCTACTTATTCTCATTATTGTACACTTTTAATAATTTTCTCCAGTTTTTGAACTTGTGTTGACAATTCAGAATTCAAAGCTTGCTCTTCCTCTAATTTGTATTTGGTATGGTTGTTCAAATCCACTATCTCTTGAATCTTCTCTCTCACTGCCCTTTTAACGCCTTCGTACAACTTCTTGTAGATGTTTGCATTCTGACACATCTTTCCCATAGATACTGCCCCTTTCTTGAACTAAGTCTTCTCTATCCGGGACCTCGCCGTCGTATTGCTTTCTCCTTGTTTATCAGACTCATTGGTCATTAAGAACATTGCCTAACTTGCCTGTTCCTCGAATCGATACCTCTAATGAATGCAAAAATGATGTCAGGTAAAAAAAATAAGAAAACAAAATAAACAAAAAAAAGAAACAATGTCTGCATTGTGAATTAATATGGAAAACAAATAAACAAATTATTGACATAGAAAAGCACATAATATTTAGCAAAGAAAATAACCAGAGAAATGTATTTACACCGACAACACTTGTCCTAGGTCCTTGTTTGGTTCTAGTTGGGTAGGTTTCTAAAAACAGAATGTGGGCTTTGTTCTAGATTCTGGGTTCCTGAAGTACTATCGTTGTGTCTACCGCGACAACAAGACATCGATTCGGTAGTATAGGTCCCTTATAACGGTAGCATGACCCCCATAGTGCATAATGTTAGTATACCGGAAAAAGATAAAAACCCGAACTCGGAGCTGGAGAGCATCATGTCGGATAATGTCTTTCTCCCACTTAATGGGTGAAAACCCCGGGTCAAGGGCTTACTCATGAATGACATATATATCATGCACAAAAGCTACCTCCATTTTTCCTGAAAGTTCATCCAACAATTCTTAGAAAAAAATAAATTCAAATTATTTCTCAAAATGCCACGTGAAATTAATTAATTAGGCTTAACTCTCAATTTTCCCCCCAACGGAGTCGCCAAGCTATCGCGACCATTTTTAAAAATTGAGTGTGAAAAATAGCCTAACGATTAATTCTGTTTAAAATTAGAGTTTTTATCCATTTTTATTCATTTAATTTTGAAAATTAGGGTTTTCTAATTTTAAATCGAGTTTCCCTTTATTTATTCTTGAAAATCAATTTGGAGTCGCCACCAGCCACCTTAAAAATAAACCAAAGATTCTTGTTATCAAAATTTGGTTCGGGAGTCAGTTACGTGTAGGGAAGGATTAGCACCCCCACAAACGCCCGTTATCGGTACTTAATAATTTCACGTGACATTTTGGCATTTCGAACAATAATTTGAATTTATATTAATCTTTAATCGTTAATTGAATTTCATTCCAAATGGAGATATCCTGTTGTAAGAAAATACATTTTAAACGAATATGAGTTTTGGAACATCCAGTTACTTTAGGATACTTCAATTGATATTCAAAATGTAACTCAACACAAAAGATTTTTAATGCATGTTCGTTTATTTTATTCTCAATTTTAAGTTCAAACCTAATTAGGGCTCCAATAGATTAAATTAATTAAAAAACTATGAATATTATCAAATTTAGGGTTTATGTGATAACACCCAAATAATTGGGTACTATCCATACTAGGCCCTAAATTAATAATATTCCTTATCATTTGGTGACACTAACTATTTTAATCTTATCCTAATTTTATTTTAATTAAACTAGCTATGTGTGATTACATTATTCTAAGTTTAAATGGAATATTAAATAATTAACTAAAATGTCCCCTTGATTAACATCTCATTATAATGAGATACTAACCAGCTTAGAATATTAAAGTTTCCATTTAATATTCATTTATTTTCTATAATTTTCTTTCCTGTTTAATTATTTAATTTTAATTAGAGAACCTAAATACTAAAGGCTCTAACTATTTAATAAAGGCTAAGTGATTTAATTTTCTAGAAAAATAGTCTTATATGCAGTTTTAAAGCATGCATCAATCCTATAAATTAATTGCAATTAAATCAAATTAGAGGACTAAATTGAACTAATTATAAACTAAAGAGACCAATTTCATTAAAATGGGGTTAAATTGAATAAATTACAAATTAAAAAACCCCAAACCCTAATGGCCCAAATACCCAAGCTCGCGGGTTGGACCTGACCCAAATATCAAAACGGACGAATCCTCTAGGCGGATCTGGGTCCAAACGCAAGTTAGGGTATAAAAACCCTACACGATTCAAGCCCCTCTTCTTTTCCTTCATTTTTTCATTTTCACTCTCTCTTTTCTCTCCATCTCTCTAAAATGCTCTTACCTCTATCTAACAAACACCCAAGTTCCTAGAAACTTAACCCAAACTAGATCAAAACACCCCCTTTTTAACCATGTTCATCTTGTGTTCATCCCATTTTGGATGAACACCAAACTCTCCAGCCACATTCCACCGCCTCTTACACTGTTCGATCTTTTGCTTCCATGCTTCGATCAATGATGCTCATTTTCCGGTCGCCACAGGCAAACGCTGGCAGCCACTTGCGATTTCCTGCAACCATCCAGCTCACATGCCCGACCGCCATTCGAACCAAAATAACCCCAAAACTCCAATTTGAGCCTAAAACCCTCTTCACTCGGCTAAATCTACACAAATCACTTATCATTTTCAACTCCACTGCTCCTAACCACTCTCAATCACGAAGATAAGATTTTCAACCTAAAACTCATTTAGATTTGTATTTTCCTCGGTTTCCTTTATCTTTTTAGATTTGTTTTCCCTTGCTTATTTACATGCAAAACTAATTTCCTTTTGTTTTTCAGGAATCTAAAGAGCAAAGGGAAAATATACCTTTGTGACAATACTCCGATGTTGATTATCTGGCGACGGTTCGCATCTCCGACGTCTCTTCACATTTTTTGCGACTCCTTAGCTTCCAATGACGATTCGGCTTCCGGTGATGTTCAAACGGCGATGATCTACATTTTCAGCGTCCATTCATCTCCCCAATGGCCCAGCTCCAGCGACCGCTCCCTCTTCCCATGGCGGTTCGACTCCCCAATGTAAGTCTCCCTCTCCTCAATTATTACTATTATTATTGTTGTTGTTGTTGGTGGTGGTAATTGATTAGTGGGTAACTAATGATATGATATAAAGTTTCTCTCTCTCTATTTATAAGGAGTCAAACTCGCTAACGACATCATATTTGAAGAAACATAGATCCAAGTGAAAGCTCATGGACCAATGGGAAACTGACACGTGTCCTTTTGGATACAACTTTGGGCGGGAAAATGGATTATCAGATTTATTTGTGTTTCTTGGGCTAAAATGAGCTTTAAAGAATTCAATATTGGGCGAGAAACATATGTAAATAGGGCCTTTTAATTAAAAAATGGGCTTTTGGTTTTTTTCATATATGTAAGTGGACTTATATTGCATAAATGGACTGTTTACTTATTTATTGGGCTTCATTTATTTTTATTATTTATTTAATAGAAAATATGGTATGTATATATGGGTAAACCCGGGTAAAATTCGGGTCTTACAAATAAAATAAAACATTATATTAAAACAACTCGTTTTTAGTTGATCCAATTACACATTTTTAAAAGATTGGTGGTGACTTCGTGTTTTTCATGTCAGGCTCAAAAGGGTTACGACGGCTTGGCAAATCCGCTGGGAAATTTTTGTTTTTACAAAAAGAAAGTCAGGCCACAAGTCAATTACATTTTGTTTTAATGTCGGAATTTGTTAGGTTCATGTAAAATTCAATTCAATTACCATCTATGAATATGATTCTATTTTACGCATTTAAAAATTGGTTAAGCTCTGCACCCGAGCTTCGTCCCATTCGATTAAATGAGGGGAAAACACTATGCTCATGTCAGAATATTGATTCTCCGTATGAGCCTAGCAAGTACCTTCGGGACTCATATGCCCTATGTCTTTTTAAGGATACTAATCCTTCATAAAGGCGTAGGAAATGAGTCCCCTGAGTTGAACTTGATTCGTTTATAGCTTATAATGGGTGAGGATCAGGGGCCTTGCTACCCTTAGTAGGGGACAACGAGGACAACTTGGGAACCTTTTTAGAACCAAACTTTTGTGTGTGAATCTAGAATCCCACCCCAATAGAGCCATGTCAAAAAACATTGTGCTTTTAGTCTGGTCAAAATTATTTTGTAAGGATAATCCGTGGAGACATATCTAGGAGTGTTGGAATGTGCTGCCTATTGGGTCACGTCGGCACGCCCTGTGGCGCAGCGGAAAAATTAATCCGACGTAATCCAACTAGGATCCATGTACAGGAACGAATCCGGGGTGAAAAGATGAAGAGTTACCTTTTAAAACTCTGGAAACTAGAAAACCGACGGTATGTCGGAATAACCACGTCAAGTAAAACCGGAATCGTCACAAGTTCGCAACGACCTCTACGGAGTCCACCCGAACAAAACGAACAAAGTTTCCACCTCTCTAACACTTAGGGATTAATTTCGACAGGTTTGAACACCTTCTAGGGAGAAGTCGAAATCCCTCTAGGGATTCCTGAGGGAGTCTGAAATCGACCAGGGGTTCTACCGGGACTTGGATTCGAACTATGAAATCGCCAGGAATTGGCAAGGGGGCAAGAGGAATACCAGAAAAATATCGAACAACTTCTCAGAAGAAATCTGGGACTTGTCGAAAATTCCAGAAGGGAATTCCCAGGGATATGTCGAAATTTGCAAGGAGGAATAGGATGATTTGGTTGCTAGCCCTTGTCCCTTTAAATAGTATTCAGAGACTTAATTCTAGTTGAATTTCTTAAATCCAAGTTCAACCAAAATTCATAGAATCTAATTCTACTTGAAATTGGTTTATATTAAATATACATTATATTTAATAATATTAAATGAAATATATATATTTAATTATGTAGAATCTTATTCTACATAAAACATGGATTTAAATATACATTATATTTAATCCATATATATATATTTATTATATAGAATCTCATTCTATCTTTACTTGGATTTAAATATATTTAAATATATACTTTTAATTACGTGGAATCTAATTCTACATAAACTTGGAATTAAATATACATTATATAAATTCCAAATATATATCTAAATTTCTAGAATCTTATTCTATAATATTTATGTCTCTAAATATTTTCCATACTCTAAATAATATTTGATAAATACAATATTTATCCAATATTATTCCCATTTAAAGGGAGTTGCTGGTTTCCCCTATCCCATAGGGGATTTTTGGCAACCTCCCTAAAATAGGGAGTATGATTTCCAATGTTTGTTCGTTTCATTCGAAGGGTGTGACCCTTGTAGGTTCATGCAACGTTAGCAGCAAAATAAAAACTGTTCTAATTTTACAAACAATGAGTGGCATCTAGCAATACATCATTGCTACCTAAGTTTTTTTTGCTCGACAAACATGTATGATTTATTAATAAACGTATCATACATAGCCAACATTACCCCAAGCCTCGTTAAAAACCTCTGTACGCCTACAGAGGAAAAGAGTACTCAAGGTAATGTTAAACAAAAGGTAACGGACACGATATCAAACCCAACATACACCCGAACCCAACGATACCTCACGATTGGAACTCAGCCAACCCGTTGAAACCAAACATGGCGATCAACACCACTCTTCGCAAGTGCATCCGCAAGTTGATTCGCCTCCTGATACACATGATGAAAGCATATATCGCCCAATGCGGCACATGCTTCATCAATTCTCCGCATCAATCGCCAATACTTCCACGGTCTCTTTTCATTATTGAGCACCCATGCAATAGCCGTTGTCGAATCCGATTCGAGCACCAAAAAATGGAGTAAGCTTCGAAACAAGTATCAGCTCTAACGTAAAACAAATCGCATGTATCTTCGCCTCATTTGAATCCGCTATTCCAATCGGTCCTGAAAATAGCGCCAAAATTTGTCCCAACTCATTTCGCAGGACACGACCACAACCAACCTTACCCAGCTTCCCCATCGCAGCCCCATGAACATTAAATTCCAAAGCCCCCACCGGCGGCTTTTCCCACCTCACGTTCACTCGCGGCGCTACACATTGTGACTGAAAAACACAACTCCACGGGCATTCCCACAATGACGACTCCATTACCATTCTCGGTTGGAGATCCATCCGCACCGAAAACAAAGATCTCATTTTCACCAAGAAGAACACTGCCCCCGACTCCGTTCGTTTACCATTGAAAATGCAATCGTTCCTCACCAACCATAAAGACCACGCCACTGCCGCGCAACATGCCATCCACCAATCGGTAATGCTGCCTTTGAAGAGGCATGTGAAACACTGCTCCAATAAACCCACAAGATCTCTCGGCTGCACAAACTCGACTTGCCACAACTTGAAGAAGTACAACCAAACTTCCCACGCACTCGGGCAGCGAAACAGCATGTGATCCAGTGTTTCCACTGCTGTTCGACACCAACAACAACAAGTTTCAGCCTCCCCTACTTGCATACCACGAGCTTGCAGCATTGTACTTCGACAATTTATCACCACACCAAGTTTCAACAACAACAAGTTTCAGCCGCCCCTAACTTCCAACAAAACATTGATAGTCCCATGGAACGCCCCAACTCCACATCGCCTTGTACTTCGACAATTTGTCACCACACCTGCGACATATTTCTTACACCTTTTGTATTCGGTTTCCATCACAATATACTACAACCATATTTAGCTTCAATAATCTGTCGCCACAGGGAATCTTCCGACATTGCATACCGCCACCTCCACTTAGCCAGCAAAGCTAAGTTCCGCGCACGTAAATCCACTACGCCCAGCCCCCCAAAGCATCTAGGCCGACAAGCAATAGACCAATTCACCCTGCTCATCTTCAATTTTGTATCCGAGCCACCCCATAGAAAACGATGTTTTATCCTATCAATCTTAGCTATTACACTACGCGGCACCAAAAATAGTCCCATGTAATACAAAGGCAATGTTGACAATACTAAATTAATCAATAGTAACCTACCAGCAATGGATAAAGCATCACGTTTCAAACCTGTTAAACATTTCTGAAAATGCTGAATTAACGGTTCCCACATCTGCAAGCTCCACGGATTCACTCCCAGTGGCAAACCCAAATAAGTTATTGGTAATTCAACACATTCACATCCCATGATACTAGCAATATTCATAACTACATCCTCCTCCACACCTAACCCATATAATCTTGACTCGGCATAATGAATTTCCAGACTAGAAGCATATTCGAAACATGTCAAAATGCGTTTCAAGTTCTGAGCAACACTTACCTCTACTGGAACAAACAACACCATGTCATCCGCGAATTGCAAGTGTGACACCTCACACCCATCCGCCACCTTGACTCCCCAAAGCACCTCCAACTCCGTGGCATTCCGTAAAAATTGATGCAACATTTCGGCTACTATCACAAAGAGTAAGGGCGACAACGGATCCCCTTGTCGCAGTCCACGCTGCATTGCAAATTCCCTTGTCGGCGAGCCATTTACAAGCACTGACAGCCGCGCCGTGCTAATACACTCGCGGACCCATGCACACCATACCACACCGAATCCCATACGCATCATAACTTGTTCTAAGCAACCCCACTTGATGCAGTCATACGCCTTGGCGAAATCCAATTTCAGGATTAAACCCCCAACGCCAAATTGTTTCCTCTGTAGCGAGTGAATTGTTTCATTTGCAAGCAAAATTCCATCTAAAATTTGTCGCCCACGTACAAACGCCGATTGTACATCGCTGATTAACTTTGGCAGCACTGATTGTATACGCCTCGCCAAACATTTGGCCAATATTTTGTACAACAAATTAAGAAAACAGATTGGTCGATAGTCCCCCACCCCCTTTGGATCGTCATTTTTGGAATTAAAACCACAAACGTAGAGTTCACTCCCTTCGGTAACTTACAAGAGCCGTGGAACATATTAACAAACTTGAGCACGTCATGTTTAAGAAATGACCACCCCTTTCTATAGAACACAAATGTGAAGCCGTCCGGACCCGGCGCTTTAGAACCTTCACATGCCCAAACCACCTCCTTGAATTCATCTTCCGTAAATTCCACTTCCAAACTCGTCGCCTCGAACTCGCCTAAAAAATTAAAATTCATTGCTGCATCCAGTGTGCCCGCCACCTGAATTCGTGCGAAATGCCGTTGATATGCACTAAAAAATATGCTTTCAGTTTATCTGGCTCCGTGAGTCAAACCCCTCGATCCAATACTCCCCAAATCACATTCCTTACCACTCTAATTCGGGCAGCTCTATGAAAGAAAGTTGTATTGTTGTCTCTTTCTTTCAACCATGCCATTCGCGACTTTTGTCGCCAAATCGACTCCCAAAACTTCGATCGCTGGTATAGCTCAGAATTAAGCTGCCACCGCTCATGTACTTCATCCCATGTTGCTGACTCATCCGCCAGTCTCCCATCTAGTTCATCCAATTCAAGGGTGATTTCCTTTATTCGACTGTCCAGCTCACCTAATGGAGTCGTATTCCATTGCTTGAGAAACGATTTTAACCCACGCAGTTTGCCCAGCATGCCAACCTCACCCCAACCTGTCTCCATTGCGTCCATACGCTTTCATTCCTGCTCCATCAATCCCATTGAATTCTTTGACTTCAACCAAGCATTCACCAATAGAAGGGGCGAGTGGTCCGATAATCCTCGCGATAGTGCCAACATTCGTAAGTCAGAAAAATTTTCAAACCATTGTGACGCAAGCAAGAAACGGTCTAAACGACTACACAGTTTACCCGGACCGAACCATGTGAAATCCTTTGCTTGCATCGGCATATCAACTAAGGCGTTGTATTCCACAAAATCAGCAAACAAAAGCATACCTCGTGTCATTAAATCACAGCACCTTCTTTCACTCGGATCTAAGATCATGTTTAAATCCCCTCCAACACACCATGGCACACTACATTCGGACATCTCGTTTGTTAACGTTTGACACAACTCCTCCTGTTCATTCACCACGCATGGCGCATAAACATCTATTATTCCACAACACCATCCATCGAGCAGCCATGTACCCTCTATTTTCACAAATCGTTCTCCCCATTTCACTGATGTCGCACTAAAGTTATGTGTATCCCATACCACCAAAATTCCGTCTGATCTTCCAGATAACGGGGCGAAAGCAAATTCATATTCATCCGAATTCCACAAACACCTAACCAAAGCACTGGTAATTTCTTCAATCTTTGTTTCCTATAATAACAACAATTCACACCTTTGTTGTCGCACTAAATTAAGCACTGCTCGTCTCTTCGATGCCCCGCCCAATCCCCGCACATTCCCCGACAACATCCGCATCACAGATTGCTATTGGTGCCCCTCCCGCGTCGTGATCATTCGCGCAATATCCTGAACGATGTCTTCCTCATTCCCAACCACCTCTGCGCCTACGTATTTTCCCAAATTTAATGTCTCATGTGCCTCATTTATTATCGCACGTCTCCGATTCTCAAAATCCGTATCCGAAAGTGACCCGTTTGCGATTTCATGCGATCGATCTTGTTGCTTTTTTGGACGACCCCGGCCCCTCTTGCTCAGCTTTTACTCAGCCTCTTGTTTTTTCGCAGGAGATAATTAACTCATAATAATTTCAGATATCTGTCTAACCCTTCTTAGTTCCCCATTTGTCTCAACCATTGTTGCCTTACCCACTCGTTGCATTTCAGATCGTGTGCCAGCACTTATCCTTCGAGACTCCTCTTCGATGTGAACCACTTGTCTCTGCCCAACAGAATCGTTCGCCCAATCCCTATCATTTACTGCCTTTCCATAGTTCAGCTCAATCATCTTGAGTCGGTCCTCCACAGGTCTTGACACCACGCTAATATCTTCATCAGCCTTCCAACTCATTTCTTTAGAGGACACTGCCATCCCTTGTTCCTAGACATTACAATTCCCTGATATTGAGTTTGGAACAATAGTCTCAATTGATTAGTTCAACGTATCTTCCGAATTCCGATGCTCCAACGAAACATCCTCCCCATCATCATCCACCATCGCTGCATCGTTATTGTTCACCTCCACCCCACAACAACACTCGCATTGCACTCCCACGGATTCCTCAATCTCCACAATTCGTATACGGAAGGAATTATCCCCGACGGTCATTGTAATCACTTCATCGATATTTTCTATCCAATTCGTTTTGATTAGAAAATGACACCTTTCAAACGACGATGTCGCCATTGTTTCCGCATCCATTGAATCCCAAATGCTAAAATCCACACACGCCTATTGGGCATTCCCAATGTTGGATTCCAATCCATCACATTTTCCAGCCAATTGTGAAATACCTGTTCATCCACCAATTTCTGTTGCGTCTCCCTATCGTCGAACATTAATAGGACCATCGATCCCATCACTCTCATGATCGAAAATCCTTCCAATTTTTTTTGAATTCAATCGCCAATTCTCTAATGCTATAGGGTTTTCGACAATAACCCACAACACATGTACTAAGTATACCCAGTTTGTCCGTATCAATCACACCTTCGATCAGCGTCTCCTTTATCGTAACCTCATTCGCTTCCTCCTCCCCTGATCTTGTTCTCTCATGTTGCACCTTCGATTGATCTGGAACTTGACCCAGTTGGCTTGCACCCTTCTTCTTTTTCCAATAATCCGTACGTACATTCCGATGTGCATATGTCACTCGAATCCACTCGCCATATAGCTGAAATCCATCCAATCTCTCAATCACACGATCTGCATCCTCCTTTGAACCCATTCGCACGAAACCAAATCTCTTCCCACTGCTTGATTTCTTTTGGGGTATGAAAACGTCGATCACAACACCATGTCCATCAAATACCTGCCAGACGCCCTTCCAGTGTAGTTGTGACGACAAATTCAACACGAACAACGTCCACACCCTTTTTTGCTGCCGTCTCCCCTGTGAAATCCTATCGCCCATTCTCATGTTTATTTCCCCATTGCTACCTAAGTTGCATGAAGTCATGGTTTGACTTTCCTAATTCCTGAATAAATTTCCTTTATGTATTTCATCCTTTTGTCCTTTATATCTTAGATGAAAACAAGTCATGGGTTAGTCCCAATTGCGTTGTCCATCTAGTGTTTCTTGATGTCTTGAGTAGATTATGTTAAACGAATCTCTATGATATCTCATATCATAATATTCGAGCATGGCCATGCATTTTCTAATCTCACTCAATCAAGTGGCCGAAGATATTTCTCGCATTAAGTAGGAGGGATAAATCCTTTCTTGATCAACCATATTTCACTACATGGGTCATCACGTATCCAATCATCAGTCTTTATATATTATCACTATCCATACCCGTAATAATATTCGACTAAGGATCCTATTTAACAATAATTTTATTATTGTATGGACATTATTATCCAATGGTTAGTTTGATGCACAGAAACATACCAAATAGTATGTCTATTCAATCATCATATGATTGATCTTTGGGCATACTCCAAGAATCTCCCACTAGCACTAAGACCAATCATTATCGTATCTAATACAATATGGCTTAGTGTAACTGGCATGATTATGCTGTGTCAAAAAGCTTTGTCAGGGAGTTGACAAAGTTATTAACTTTGTGCGTATGTTGCATACTTTCACATCTCCAAGATGTAAGTACTTTAGAATATGTTTGGATTTATTGACAAGATCTGGGTTTTATTTGCTTACGCAAAGGTTCCATCATAACAGAGTTATGTAGCATCCAATATGTTGGGAACAACCCTTAGTTCAGAAGTGAACCCTTTAGATCCAAACATCCTTCTTTATTGCTATGTCGACTGTAATACATTCAACCTATGTTGTAGAGTTAGATAATGTCTCATGTTGCTAACTCGCAGTATCTTTTATTAATGCAAAACAGATTGCGATCTTTAGTTCCTTTTGATGAGTATGTCATATACTGAAACCAATATCCCAACTTCGAGAAGCTTGCCTTAGTCTACGGATATACCTTTGTAGCTTACATACCTTCCAAGTGTTTACTGGAGTGACAAAACCTTCTAGATGATTCATGTACACATTTGTTTCAAGTTTTCCCTTAGGAAAGTGGTTTTGACATTCCTTTATTTGATTCTATAATCATGGTATGTAACTGCTTGCAAGTGAGATTAAGATGGATTAAATATAGCTACGAGGAAGATGCTTTATCATAGTCTATACTATGAAGTTTGTCGAAAACTTTTAGCGACGAATCATCCTTTTTATGTTTTATCATCCATGTCGGTTTATCCTTTTTGAAAAACTCATCCATAGATCATAGATTTTACCCGTTCAGGTAACCAAAGTCTATACATGGTTTTAGACATGGATTTCATCTCATCTCTCATGGCTCTTAGCCATTTCTCAAATTTTGGGCTCACCATTGTTTTCTGATAAGACCTAGTCTTTATCTTGATCCATAAAGAAGAGTGTTTCCATGTAACCCCCTTAACCCGGCCTAGACGGTTGACCCGAATTAAGAAAGTCACACGGGGAAAACCAAAGTCAACCCAAAAGTCAACCTTGATTAACGACCCTTTTTTTTTTCTTTTTAAACTTGTCTAGATGTACATTAACCCTAGTTATGATCACACAAACAACATGCTCAAAGATCATAAACATCAGAGATTAAACAGGGACCCAAATGAACAATTTACAACTTTAGGGACCAAAATGTAAATTCTGTTAAATATAAGGCCTTAACTCGAATTGAAGTTACCAACTTGCAATTAATCAGATTTCAGGCTTCTCTGGCAAATTTCAGCTCAAAAGGACATTCCAAACTCATACAATTGCACAAACAAGATTCAGGACCAAAATGCAAACAATCCAAAACATTTAACTACCAATGTCAGCCCCCAACGGTCACGTGTTCCGAAACAGGGAGGGCCCGTTTCGAAACGCGGGGCCGTTCCGCAACGCGTACCGAAACGAGGGCTGGCAGTGGCCTTTCCGTTTCGGAACGGTGCCTACCGTTTCGGACGCCTAGGTTACTACAAGGCACCCGTTCCGAAACGGTAGCCTCTGTTCCGAAACACCCTGCACAGAATGCAGCAAAATGCATGCTTAAACTCGCAATTGATCAACCATACATGCTCCAAATGCTACCAAACTTTACAAGCAACTCATACAACATATGATAGACATGTTTGCATCAACCAATCAACATATTACATACATATATGAAAAGCCCCAATTCTAATGGCATACTTCCTACACAAGCAAACCATTCAAGCATAAAACTTCCAATTCAAATATGTAAAGGCCAAATACAAAATCCAGCATTGCCAACATCATTAAACATACTTAGGGAGTCCAAACATCTCCCAAAATCATACACATAGGTCCCCCATTGCCAAAGGCCCAAAAGCTAAAGTGTGTTTAAGAAAACCTTCTTATACTTGAGCTTAATTCCACTTGAATGCTTGCCTTCCTTGCTGCCCTCCAAGAACCTTAATGATCTGCATTATTGGTTTAAGAAAACGAAAGAGAGCGTAAGCAAAAGCTTAGTGAGGAATGCTCATTAAAACCATTCATTAATGCAATTATAAAACACTTTATAAATCATACTTCAAATCATCATTTACTCATGCTCAAAGCAATTTAAACAAGCATTACATGCTTCCATTTCAATACATGTCATATTGGCCACAAGTGATAAGTTCCATCTTTTTAAAACAAGATCAACATAAGACTCACACATGGACTTTTAAACACCATTGTGATCTTACAATTCACAAGAACCACACAAGGACTTTTAACCAGCTTTGTGTTCTTCCCAAGGACTTTTAAACACCTTGGCCCCAAGGACTTTTAAACACCTTGGCCCATGGACTTTTAAACACCATGGCAAGGACCACACAAGGACTTTTAACCACCTTTGTGTCCTTAACAAGAACCATCCAAGGACTTTTAACCACCTTGATGTTCTTAAGTAACAAGGCTCACTCAAGGACTTTTAACCACCTTAGTGACCTTAGCAAGAATCATCATGGACTTTTAACCACCATGAAGTTCTTAGAATCCACAAGGCTCACTCAAGGACTTTTAACCACCTTAGTGACCTTAACCTTTTTCAAAACATCACTTGCCAATATACATCATTAACATCAAATAATCCACTGTTTTAAAGCATTTAACCAAGCCATATTCATCATGCATTTTAAAGCATCAAACCACATTTAAACAATGTTCAAAAACAAGGAACTCTTACCTTGAGCTTCCTTCAACATATGGCTTACAATATCAGCAATAACCATGCTAAATCATGCTTTCAAAACAGAATTTAAACCATGCAATAAACCACATTGCACAACAACCAAATCATGGCCACCACTTAGAGAGTTTTTCCGAAAACTTACACTTGAGCTTAGTAAAGTTTTTTAGACTTAAACTAAGCTCCCAAGACATTGGTTTCAAAGCCGAAAACCTAATTTCACTCACCGATTCCACTTCGCCTCTTGCTGAAGAACAAATCAAGCTTCCGGATCACCAACACTTGGATCCAAAGATGACTCCCCTGTTTTAAACACATCAAAGCAGAGGATTAATGCATCATCATGCATTAATAGCTTCAATGAAAGCACCTAAACTCGCTGCTCTCATCCACACTCCATTTTCGGCCACCAAACACACCCGAAAATGCATCCAAACAACTCCTCAACAAAGCCCAGCCATAAACCATCAAAACCAAACATCCTTTAACATCATTTAACATTTAAAAAGAACCTAACAACATCCTTATACCTCCAGCAACATCAGATCCACAAGATCACCTCAAAAACAACCAAGAATCACAAGCTAACCTTAGGAAATTCAACCTATCCGAGATTGCATTAATCAAAACTCAATTCCATATCAAATTAATTGTAACCCCCTTAACCCGGCCTAGACGGTTGACCCGAATTAAGAAAGTTACACGGGGAAAACCAAAGTCAACCCGAAAGTCAACCTTGATTAACGACCCTTTTTTTCTTTTTTACTCTTGTCTAGATGCACATTAGTCCTAATTGTGATCACACAAACATCATACACAAAGATCACAAACATCAGAGATCAAACAGGGACCCAATTGAACAAATTACAACTTTAGGGACCAAATTGTAATTTCTGATAATTAGAAGGACTTAACCCAAATTAAAGTTACCAACTAGAAATTAATCAGGTTTCATGCTTCACTGTGAAATTTCAGCTCAAAAGGACTTCCCAAACTCATACATTTGCACAAACAAGTTTCAGGACCAAAATGCAAACAATTCAAAACATATAACTGCCAATGTCAGCCTCCAACGGTCGACCGTTCCGAAACAGGTAGACCCCGTTTTGAAACACGGGCCGTTCCGCAACGGGTTCCGGAACATGGGCTGGCAGTGGCCAAACCGTTTCGAAACGGTGCCTACCGTTTCGGACGCCTGGGTTCATTCAAGGCACCCGTTCCGAAACGGTGCACACTGTTCCGAAACGCCCTGCACAGATTGCAGCAAAATGCATTCCAAAACATGCAATTGATCATTCAAACATGCTCCAAATTCCACCAAACTTTACCAGCATGCAATTCAACATATATAAGACTTATAAGCATCATCAAATCAACAAACTAACATCATATGCAAAAAGCCCCAAATCTATAGGCATGCTTCCTACACAAGCTAGCTATTCAAGCACAAACTTACAAAACAAGCATGTAATGATCCAACACAAAAACCAGCATTCATATTATCATTCAACATACTTAGGGAGTTCCAAACACCTCCCAAGACATACACATTGGTCCCCCATTGCCAAATTACCAAAAGCTAAAAGTACTAATAAAACCTTCCATACATTGAGCTCTACTTTCACTTGAATGCTTGCCTTCCTTGCTGCCCTCAAGGTTCTCTAATGTTCTGCATTATTGAATTAAGAAAACGAAAGAGAGCGCAAGCAAAAGCTTAGTGAGGAATGCTCTAAAAAAACCATTCAATAATGCAATTAAAAACATTTATAATCATGCTTTAAATCATCCTTTGTACATGCTCAAAAGCATACTTAAAACAAGCATCTCATGCTTCATAACATAACATGTCATATTGGCTCAAGTGATAAATTTCATTTCATTAAAACAAGTTCATCAACTTCCCAAGGACTTTTAAACACCTTGGCCCCAAGGACTTTTAAACACCTTGGCCATGGACTTTTAAACACCATGAAAGAGGACCACACAAGGACTTTTAACCACCTTTGTGTCCATAGCTTGATTCACCCCAAGGACTTTTAAACACCTTGGCCCCAAGGACTTTTAAACACCTTGGCTCCATGGACTTTTAAACACCATGGCCCCATGGACTTTTAAACACCATGGAAAGGATCACCTAAGGACTTTTAACCACCTTAGTGTCCGCAACAAGAACCATCCAAGGACTTTTAACCACCTTGATGTTCTTAAATAACAAGGCTCACTCAAGGACTTTTAACCACATTAGTGACCTTAACCTTTTTCAAAACATCACTTGCCAATATACATCATTTTCATCATTTAATTCACTGTTTTAAAGCATTAAACCAAGCCATTTTCATCATGCATTTCAAAGCATCAAACCACATTTAATCAATGTACAAAATCAAGGAACTCCTACCTAGAGTCTCCTTCAACATATGGCTTACAAAATCAGCAAACACCATGCTAAATCATGCTTTCAAAACAGTAATTAAAACATGCAATAAATCACTTTGCATCACAACAAAATCATGGCCACCACTAGATAGTAATTCCGAAAACTTACACTTGAGCTTAGCAAAGTTGTTTAGACTTAAACTAAGCTCCCAAGACATTGGTTTCAAAGCCGAAAACCAAATTTTCACAAACGCACTCACCGATTCCACTTTGCTTCAAGCCAAAGCACCAAAACAAGCTTCCGGATCAACAACTCTTGGATCCAAAGATGCCTCCCCTGTTTCAACACATCAAAGCAGAGGATTAATGCATCATCATGCATTAATTGCTTCAATGAAAGCACCTAAATTCGCTGCTCTCATCCACACACCATTTTCGGCCACCAAACACAACCGAAAATGCATCCAAACCACTTCTAAACAAAGCCCAGCCAAAAACCAGCAAAACCACACATCCTTTAACATCTTATAACATCTAAAAACAACCTATTAACATCCTTATACCTCCAGCAACATCAGATCCACAAGATCACCTCAAAAACAACCTTGAATCACAAGCTAAACTTAGGAAACTCAACCTATCCGGGATTGCATTAATCAAAACTCAATTCCGTATCAATTTAGAGTTCATTTAACATCAAAAACACATCTCAAATCACAGGTTAATCAGATCTAACGAAAATCATCAAAAATCATCAAATCTTGCATTATAAGCTAAGATCCATTTCACCACTTAAAAACCTTTAATAAAACATCAACTAAGGATTGAAAACTTAGGAATTTCAGTAAAGAACTGATAGTTTAGAGGAGAAGGACGTTCTTACCTCCAAACTTGAGTTTCTTCTCTTTTTGGAATCAAAAACCTTGTTGAATCAATTAGCAATTGAAGAGGTTTTGTAGATTTGTTGATTAGGAATCAAATGAGAGTTGAAAGGAGGGATTTAGGTGAGAAAATCATATCAAATCCTCTGGAGAGAAAGTGTTTGGGTTGAGAGAAAATGAGAGAAAGAAAATTGAGAAAATAGAAAGTTAGTTAACCAAAATAGCCAAATGGCTTTCCCTCCACTTTTAATATCATTTAAAATCAGAATTTAGCCTTAAAATATCTTAGAAAAATCTGGAGAAACTCCCTTTGGGTAAATAGCTCCTTAAAGATTCAAAGTTTCAACCCTTTATAAAACAGTCACCAAACTTTCAAAATTTACATTTTGGTCACTAGCCAAAATGTCACACTTCCAAAACTCATTTTCCAAAATTGATTTCACAGTTCACTTAATTATATTAAAAGATGATTTTAGAACATTTTTCCATATTTTTAATGCAACCCGAACTAGGCTTTCCTAATTTCACATCTTTAGATTCGAACAACACTTTGACCAAACCGGTCAACGCCCAAAACTTCTAAGCCCAAAACCGGGGCGTTACATTAATGTTCATTAATCATCAAAAACACATCTCAAATCACAGCTTTAACAGATCTAACGAAAATTGACCAAAAATCACCAAATCTTGCATTTTAAGCCAAGATCCATTTCACAACTTTAAAAACCATTTATAAAACATCAATTAAGGATTGAGAACTTAAGAATTTCAGTAAAGAACTGATAGTTTAGAGGAGAAGGACGTTCTTACCTCCAAACTTGAGTTTCTCCTCTTTTAGAACCAAAAAGCTTGAAGAATCAACTAGCAAATGGTGAGGTTTTGTTGATGTGATGATTAGGAATCAAAAGAGAATTGAAAAGGAAGATTTAAGTGACAAAATCAGAAAGAAATCTCTGGAGAGAAAGTGTTTGGGTTGAGAGAAAATGAGAGAAAAGGAAAATTGGAAGTTAGTTACAAAATGACCAAAATGATTTTCCCTCCACTTTTCTTTAGCTTTAAAATCAGAATTAAACCTTAAAATATCTTAGAAAAATCTGGAGAAACTCCCTTTGGGTAAATATCTCCTTAAAGATTCAAAGTTTCAATCCTTTCTAAAACAGTCACGCAACTTTCAAAAATTACATTTTGGTCACTAGCCAAAATGTCACCCTTCCAAACCTCATTTTGTAAAATTGATTTCACAGTTCACTTATATATATTAAAAGATGATTTTAGAACATTTTCCCATATTTTTAATGCAACCCGAACTAGGCTTTCCTAATTTCACCTTTTTAGATTCGAACAGCACTTTGACCAAACCGGTCAACGCCCAAACTTCCAAGCCCAAAACCGGGGCGTTACAACTCTCCCTCCCTTAAGAAATTTCGTCCTCGAAATTTACCTGAAGGAAAGAGATAAGGAAACTGCTTCAGCATGTCTTCCTTCCGCTCCCACGTGGCTTCCTCAACACCGCGATGCTTCCACAGCACCTTTACCAACTCAATGGTCTTGCCACGAAGAACCTTGCTATCTGAATCCAGAACCTTCACCGGTTCCTCATCGTAGGTCAAATCCGGATTCAATTCCACTTCCTCCACAGGCATCACATGCGAAGGATCAGATCTATACTTCCAAAGCATAGATACATGGAATACATCATGAATCTTCTCCAACTCTTGAGGTAACCTCAACCGATACGCAACAGGACCCACACGCTCAACCACCTCATATGGTCCAATGTATCTAGGGCTCAACTTACCCTTCCGTCCAAACCTCATCACCTTCTTCCAAGGCGAAACCTTCAAGAACACACGATCACCCACCGCATACTCAATCTCCTTACGCTTCAAATCCGCGTAAGACTTTTGCCGATCAGAGGCTGCCTTCAACCGCTCACAGATGAGCTTCACCTTCTCTGTGGTTCCTTTCAACAAAGCCGACATCGAAACCAACTTTTGACCCGTTTCAGCCCAACAAAGAGGAGTCCTACACTTCCTCCCGTACAACGCCTCACAAGGTGCCATTTGAATACTCGCCTGATAACTATTGTTATAAGCAAACTCCACCAAGGGAAAATGCTTCTACCAAGAACCTTGGAACTCAATCACGCAGCACCTCAACATATCCTCCAAAATCTGGATAACTCACTCAGACTGACCATCCGACTGAGGATGATAGGATGTACTGAAATTCAACATTGTACCCAAAGCTTGATGTAAACACTGCCAGAAACGCGATGTGAACCTCGGATCCCTATCCGAAACAATCGATTTAGGCACACCATGCAGCCGCACAATCTCAGCAATGTACAGCTCCGCAAGCTTATCCAAAGAAAACGTAGTATGCACAGGCAAGAAATGCGCACACTTCGTCAGGCGATCCACAATCACCCAAACTGAATTCTTCTTCGATGGTGACAAAGGTAAACCAGATACAAAATCCATGGTAACCCTTTCCCACTTCCATTCAGGGATTCTCAACGGTTGCAACAAACCTGAAGGAACCTGATGTTCAGCCTTAACTCGCTGACACACCATACACTTGCTCACAAACTCCGCAACATCCTTTTTCAAACCCACCCAATAGTACTCATCACGAAGATCCCGATACATCTTAGTACTACCTGGGTGCATAGCAAAAGGACTACTATGACCTTCAGTCAGAATAGCACGCTTCAACTCAGCATCATTGGGCACTACTATTCGACTCCAAAAACACAACACACCATCATCATTAAAGCAGAAATCCGAAGGTCTACCCTCCGCGATATCTTGAACATGAGACACCAAGGAATCATCCAGCAACTGCTTTTCCTTGATCAACTGCACCATAGATGGTTTCACTTGCAACTCAGCTACAAGACCACCATCACACGATATACTCAAGCTGGCAAACATAGCCCTCAGCTCAACAGCTACCTTCCTACTCAAGGCATCCGCAACAACATTAGCCTTTCCAGGATGGTACTCAATCGTCAGATCATAATCCTTGAGCAACTCCAACCAACGCCGCTGCCTAAGATTCAACTTCTTCTGAGACATCAGATACCTCAAACTCTTATGATCCGTGTACACAATACACTTCTCACCATACAGATAATGTCTCCAGATCTTCAGAGCAAAAACCACTGCAGCCAACTCAATATCATGCGTAGGATAATTGCGCTCATGCACTTTCAACTGCCGCGATGCATAAGCCACAACCTTACCCTCTTGCATCAGCACACATCCCAAACCAACATAGGACGCATCACTGTAGACCATAAACTCTTTCCCTGATTCAGGTTGAACCAAGATAGGAGCTTGCGTCAAAGCCGCCTTCAGCTTCTCAAAAGCCTGTTGTCTCGCTTCCGTCCACTCATACTTAACATCCTTCTGCAACAACTTCGTCAAAGGTGCAGCAATCTTAGAAAACCCATCCAAAAACCTCCGGTAGTATCCCGCCAAACCAAGGAAACTACGGATCTCATGAACAGACTTAGGAACCCTCCAATTCATCACCGCCTCAATCTTCTGAGGATCAACACGAATCCCCTCAGCAGAAACTACATGCCCAAGAATCACCAGCTCCTTAAGCCAGAACTTACATTTGCTCAGCTTAGCATAAAGCTGATTCTCCAACAAAGCTTGCAAAACAATCCTCAAATGCTCTTCATGCTCCTCCTCAGTACGCGAGTACACGAGGATATCATCAATGAACACCACAACAAACTTGTCCAGGTATTCATGAAACACACGGTTCATCATCTCCATGAAAGCAGCAGGAGCATTTGTCAAACCAAACGGCATCACAAGGAACTCATAATGCCCGTACCTTGTCCTGAAAGCTGTCTTAGGCACATCCACATCCTTCACCTTCAACTGATAATACCCTGACCTCAAGTCAATCTTAGAGAACACAACAGCTCCCCGAAATTGATCAAAGAGATCATCAATCCTCGGTAAAGGATACCGATTCTTGATAGTCAACTTGTTCAGCTGACGGTAATCAATGCACATTCTCATAGTGCCATCCTTCTTCTTCACAAACAAGACCGGTGCACCCCAAGGTGACACACTTGGCCGAATGAAACCACGATCAAGCAACTCTTGCAACTGCGTCTTCAGCTCCTTAGGTGCCATTCTATAAGGAGTAATGGACACAAGAGTTGTATTCTCATACAGCTCTATGCCAAACTCCACCTCGCGATTAGGAGGTAAACCAGGCAACTCCTCAGGAAACACTCCAGGAAACTCCTTCACAACTCTGATATCTTGCACCCTCAACTCCTTAGAGCTAGGATTCATCACAAAAGCTAGATAAGCTTCACAACCTTGCCTCAGCATCCTGCTTGCCTCCAAGGTAGACACCACATTGGCAAGAAACTTCACATTCTCACCAACCACAACAACATCATAATCATCCGCAAGCTTCAACGAAACTCGCTTATTTTCACAATCCACCACAGCACGATGCTCAGCAAGCCAATCCATACCAAGGATCACATCAAAACCATAGAAAGGCAGCTCCATAAGGTCAACATGAAAAACATGTTCTTGAACAACCAAATGACACCTTCTATACAACTTTCGAGTCACAACAGTCTCACCAAAAGAACTAGTGACACGAACACCAACATCCAAAGACTCAACAGGCAAACCAAGCAATTCAGCATGCTCACGCAAAATGTATAAATGCGTAGATCCAGAATCTATCAAGGAAAGTAATGACAAGGATTGCAAAGTAAAGGTACCTGCAATCACATCCGCGTCATTCCTCCCCTCCCGCTGAGCATACACCCTCGCTTGACCTCCACCTTCAGGCTGAATAGCCACCACATGGGCCACTCCACGACCACCTTCCTCCCTTCTCTGGAAATTACCACGGCCGCGCCCACGACCTCTCTGCGGAGCAGCAACAACAGGAGCACGCACTTGGCCACCAGCCAACATAGGACAATCTCGCCTCAAGTGGTCCGTAGATCCACAATTCCAGCATCTATTACCAGCTGCCGCAACAGGAGCTTGCACCTCCCTCACAGCACGAGGACAGTCACGCTTCATGTGACCACGGGATCCACAAATCCAACAAGCACTCGGATCAGCTCTAGCATTGCCTCCCCGAGCAGGTGCTCCACCACCTCTCTTGGCCGAGGACTGATACTTCTGATCGCGTCCCCTCTTGTTCCGTCCACCACCGGAACTAAACTCAGCAGCTCGCTTACCAGAACTTGCTCCAGCACTCCTAGCAGATAAACCCAAGTTCATCTCAATATCCTTGGCTCGGCCCACCAACACATCAAAATCATCATACTCGGTGGCCAGCACATACATCTTCACCTCCGTCACTAAACCATAACAGAATCTTTCGCACCTCGCCCGCTCATCAGGTACCAGCTCAGGCGCATACTGACTGAGTCTAACAAACTGCACCTCATACTCAGCCACAGTCATGCTCCCCTAGGTAAGAGACATGAACTCACGCTTCTTTTCATCCAGATACCTTACACCAAGATACCTCCTCTTGAAAACATTCTGAAAGAATGTCCAAGTTACATCAACTTCAGCCATCCCAGCTATAGTGGTCGTCCACCACGTATAAGCATCATCCTGTAGCAAGGATACAACACAACCCAGCTTTTGCACATCAGTGCAACTCATCTGACTCAAGATTCTCTTGGTACTCTCCATCCAGGACTCAGAACCTTCAGCAGACATACCCCTGAACTCAGTCCCACCAAGACTACGCAAACGCTCCAAAGGTAGTCTAACACCAGCATCTCCCTGATGCCCAGCTCCTTGAGCTCCAGCTACTGCCGCTCGAAAAGCACCAGCAATAGCTTGTACCAACATCGTCATGTCAGGCATAGCTTGCCCCTGACCAACCTCAGGTCCAGCAGCTTCAGCACCAGCTGCAGCTTCAGCTCTTCCTCTCCCAGCACCACCACCAGGTGGGGGAGGAGGTAACACCGCACTACCCGCATTTTCCTCATGCTTATTCTCATTCGGAGCCATATCCCGCACATTACTTCTTAACTCTCTACGTGGTGCCATACTATAATCATGCAATCACAATGCAAATAAACAAAGTCAGGCCCAGCAAGGTAAGCAATCCAAGTACTCAAGCTCAATTTCATTCAAAATCAACATCATTACTTAGCTTTGATTTGGCAATGGGTACCCACAACATGCTACATCACAGCATACAACTCAATCGCATCAAAAACACAAGCCACTAAACATGCTTTCAATCAATCAAGCATATATAGCACACATACTTCAATCATGCACACATTCATTCCCAATTACTCGAGAACTCAGCTCTGATACGACCAAATGTAACCCCCTTAACCCGGCCTAGACGGTTGACCCGAATTAAGAAAGTCACACGGGGAAAACCAAAGTCAACCCGAAAGTCAACCTTGATTAACGACCTTTTTTTTCTTTTTAAACTTGTCTAGATGTACATTAACCCTAGTTATGATCACACAAACAACATGCTCAAAGATCATAAACATCAGAGATTAAACAGGGACCCAAATGAACAATTTACAACTTTAGGGACCAAAATGTAAATTCTGTTAAATATAAGGCCTTAACTCGAATTGAAGTTACCAACTTGCAATTAATCAGATTTCAGGCTTCTCTGGCAAATTTCAGCTCAAAAGAACATTCCAAACTCATACAATTGCACAAACAAGATTCAGGACCAAAATGCAAACAATCCAAAACATTTAACTACCAATGTCAGCCCCCAACGGTCACGTGTTCCGAAACAGGGAGGGCCCGTTTCGAAACACGGGGCCGTTCCGCAACGCGTACCGAAACGAGGGCTGGCAGTGGCCTTTCCGTTTCGGAACGGTGCCTACCGTTTCGGACGCCTGGGTTAATACAAGGCACCCGTTCCGAAACAATAGCCTCTGTTCCGAAACACCCTGCACAGAATGCAGCAAAATGCATGCTTAAACTCGCAATTGATCAACCATACATGCTCCAAATGCTACCAAACTTTGCCAGCAACTCATACAACATATGATAGACATGTTTGCATCAACCAATCAACATAGTACCAACATATATGAAAAGCCCCAATTCTAATGGCATACTTCCTACACAAGCAAACCATTCAAGCATAAAACTTCCAATTCAAACATGTAAAGGCCAAATACAAAATCCAGCATTTCCAACATCATTAAACATACTTAGGGAGTCCAAACATCTCCCAAAATCATACACATAGGTCCCCCATTGCCAAAGGCCCAAAAGCTAAAGTGTGTTTAAGAAAACCTTCTTATACTTGAGCTTAATTCCACTTGAATGCTTGCCTTCCTTGCTGCCCTCCAAGAACCTTAATGATCTGCATTATTGGTTTAAGAAAACGAAAGAGAGCGTAAGCAAAAGCTTAGTGAGGAATGCTCATTAAAACCATTCATTAATGCAATTATAAAACACTTTATAAATCATACTTCAAATCATCATTTACTCATGCTCAAAGCAATTTAAACAAGCATTACATGCTTCCATTTCAATACATGTCATATTGGCCACAAGTGATAAGTTCCATCTTTTTAAAACAAGATCAACATAAGACTCACACATGGACTTTTAAACACCATTGTGATCTTACAATTCACAAGAACCACACAAGGACTTTTAACCAGCTTTGTGTTCTTCCCAAGGACTTTTAAACACCTTGGCCCCAAGGACTTTTAAACACCTTGGCCCATGGACTTTTAAACACCATGGCAAGGACCACACAAGGACTTTTAACCACCTTTGTGTCCTTAACAAGAATCATCCAAGGACTTTTAACCACCTTGATGTTCTTAAGTAACAAGGCTCACTCAAGGACTTTTAACCACCTTAGTGACCTTAGCAAGAATCATCATGGACTTTTAACCACCATGAAGTTCTTAGAATCCACAAGGCTCACTCAAGGACTTTTAACCACCTTAGTGACCTTAACCTTTTTCAAAACATCACTTGCCAATATACATCATTAACATCAAATAATCCACTGTTTTAAAGCATTTAACCAAGCCATATTCATCATGCATTTTAAAGCATCAAACCACATTTAAACAATGTTCAAAAACAAGGAACTCTTACCTTGAGCTTCCTTCAACATATGGCTTACAAAATCAGCAATAACCATGCTAAATCATGCTTTCAAAACAGAATTTAAAACATGCAATAAACCACATTGCACAACAACCAAATCATGGCCACCACTTAGAGAGTTTTTCCGAAAACTTACACTTGAGCTTAGTAAAGTTGTTTAGACTTAAACTAAGCTCCCAAGACATTGGTTTCAAAGTCAAAAACCCAATTTCACTCACCGATTCCACTTCGCCTCTTGTCGAAGCACAAATCAAGCTTCCGGATCACCAACACTTGGAAATTCAACCTATCCGAGATTGCATTAATCAAAACTCAATTCCATGTCAAATTAATGTTCATTAATCATCAAAAACACATCTCAAATCACAGCTTTAACAGATCTAACGAAAATTGACCAAAAATCACCAAATCTTGCATTTTAAGCCAAGATCCATTTCACAACTTTAAAAACCATTTATAAAACATCAATTAAGGATTGAGAACTTAGGAATTTCAGTAAAGAACTGATAGTTTAGAGGAGAATGACGTTTTTACCTCCAAACTTGAGTTTCTCCTCTTTTAGAACCAAAAAGCTTGAAGAATCAACTAGCAAATGGTGAGGTTTTGTTGATGTGATGATTAGGAATCAAAAGAGAATTGAAAAGGAAGATTTAAGTGACAAAATCAGAAAGAAATCTCTGGAGAGAAAGTGTTTGGGTTGAGAGAAAATGAGAGAAAAGGAAAATTGGAAGTTAGTTACAAAATGACCAAAATGATTTTCCCTCCACTTTTCTTTAGCTTCAAAATCAGAATTAAACCTTAAAATATCTTAGAAAAATCTAGAGAAACTCCCTTTGGGTAAATAGCTCCTTAAAGATTCAAAGTTTCAATCCTTTCTAAAACAGTCACGCAACTTTCAAAAATTACATTTTGGTCACTAGCCAAAATGTCACCCTTCCAAACCTCATTTTGTAAAATTGATTTCACAGTTCACTTATATATATTAAAAGATGATTTTAGAACATTTTTCCATATTTTTAATGCAACCCGAACTAGGCTTTCCTAATTTCACCTTTTTAGATTCGAACAGCACTTTGACCAAACCGGTCAACGCCCAAACTTCCAAGCCCAAAACCGGGGCGTTACATTCCATG
The DNA here is from genome assembly GCA_958450335.1 of Hibiscus tridactylites. Classification (NCBI taxonomy): domain Eukaryota; kingdom Viridiplantae; phylum Streptophyta; class Magnoliopsida; order Malvales; family Malvaceae; genus Hibiscus; species Hibiscus tridactylites. Next base: position 67,820,501 of record OY288266.1, on the reverse strand, counting down.
TACGGATAGTGAGAAATCCATATTTCTCATGTATATGGTATTCTCTTAAGGATAAACACAATGGTTGTGTTTTGTTCCAATGTTCCTTGATCATTTGTCTAACATTCTCAATCTTTGGTTCATAAATTTGTTGTCTAAAATTTCTTCAAATTCTAAATTCCATTTTTCCTTTTGTGAGAGGTAATCTCTTTCGAGAGAAACTCTCGTTTGAGTAACAAACATTTTGTTCTCGTTGAAAAATGAAATCCCTTAGTGATAAGTATTCTCTTTCGAGATAAACTATCGTTTGAGCAACAAATATTTTGTTCTCGTTAAAGTTGAAGAAATAATATCCCTTTGTGAGAATTAATCTCTTTCAAGATAAACTCTCGTTTGAGAAACAACTGCTTTGTTCTCGTTAGGATAAACAACAAATGGAGTTTTTAAGGTTCGAAGTTTGTAAACATTTTAACATGTAAGTAACCTTAAAACTTCAAAGGTATTCTAGAAAAAATTTTAGTCCATATCTTATATGACGTTACGATCCAAGTTTGGAAAAAAAAGATTAAGTATGAGAGTTGTTTTTCTAGTGTGTAAAGAAGTCGAAAATGACTTATTCTGAATCAAAACATGTCTAACATATTTGATTCTCTTTCCAAGACTTTTCATTCCACTTGTCGGATTTAATTATTGGACATTCCCATATTCTTTGAAAGTTCATCAAACTTTAAATATTCTTGAATTTGATCTCATCAAATTACCTTAATACTTTTTATGAGTTTGAGATTAGTCATTTGTTTTATTTATCTAATAAATATTATTGATTTGATTAGTTTAAAGATCATTGATTCATTGTGCCATAAGAGATTAAAAGAATAACATTTATTTAAATAATCTCAAAATTAAAATATCTTGTCGTTACAAGATAACTAAGACTTAGGCACAAAATAATAATCTTAAAAACTAAAACAAATCTATTTAAGCAAAAACACATGTCCTAAAGGATGATGTAGCAACTCTTGCTTTATTTCCATTCGCAGGTCCATGTCTATTCTGATGCCTTCACTTTATTAGCCTCTGAGGTTGATGCCTCACTCGTTTTTGCTTTCTTGACTTCTTGTAGGTCTGTGGGGCAGTTTCTCTTCCAATGTCCGGTCTTGACGCAATGGAAACATTTTCCATCCTTCTTGATTCCCTTCTTAGGTTGCAATGCCTACTTTCCATCGGTTTTGGTCTTACCATCACCTTTAGACTTTGTTGTCGATTTACCTTTCTTCTTGCCCTTGCGGACCATCAGAACAGGTTTAGGTCCTACCTTCTTCAAGTTGATTTCAGCAGTTCTCAACATGCCGAGCAACTGTGGCAGCGTCTTGTTAATTTCATTCATATTCAAATTAAGGACGAACTAATTGAAACTATCCGACAACGATTGTAGGATGACATCAATAGCTAATTCGTATTTCAGCGGAAAGCCGAGCTTCTCCATCGTTTGGATGTAGCCCATCATTTTGATGACGTGAGCTCTTACGGGAGATCCCTCACTCATCTTGCATTGAAACATAGCTTTAGAGGTCTCGTACCTCTCTTGACGAGCTTTCCCTTCATAAATCTCCTTGAGATTTCGAATAATATCATAAGCTACCATGTCCTCATGTTGCTTCTGAAGTTCAGGGTCATGGAGGAAAGCATAAGACAACCGACATCCAGCATGTCGCCCATGTGTCTCTTAAACTTGTCTTTGTCAGCTCTGGAAGCAGTGGCAACCGGTTCATCAGGAACAAGTTCTTCAATGACATATTCATTCTTTTCCTGTTTGAGAACAATTCTCAAATTAAGGAACTAGTCAAGGAAGTTTGTGCCATTGAGCTTATCATTCTCAAGGATAGATCGCAGAGATAGAGTATTATTTGCCATTAATTATACAACAAAGAAAATATGTTATATAAGTTTTACTAAATTTTAAATTTATAGATAGGTCTTTACTATAAATTTACTCCCAGTATTTTTTTCAAAATTAAAAACCCTCTAGTTTTAATTTCGGAAAAACGTTTGGATAGTTTTTCTAGTGAGTAAGGGATCTGTATTTCACCATTCTTAAATCAGCTTTGGCCAGTCTTTTAGGAAATGATTATTTAGGTAAGTAGCACCTTACTAATTACATCTCATGTAATTCCTCATCTTTTGGCGAACAACTCTTGTTCTGTAACGCCCCGGTTTTGGGCTTAGGAGTTTTGGGCGTTGACCGGTTGGTCAAAGTGCTGTTCGAATCTTAAAGGGTTAAATTAGGAAATCCTAGTTCGGGTTCCATTAAAAATATGGAAAAATGTTCTAAAATCATCTTTTAATATAATTAAGTGAACTGTGAAATCAATTTTGGAAAATGAGTTTTGGAAGTGTGACATTTTGGCTAGTGACCAAAATGTAATTTTCGCAAGTTTGGTGGCTATTTTATAAAGGGTTGGAACTTTGAATCTTTAAGGAGCTATTAATCCAAAAGTGATTTCTCCAGATTTTTCTAAGGTTTTATAAGCTATTTTCTGATTTTAAAGATATCAAAAAGGAGGGAAAGCTCATTTTGGCTATTTTCTCAACTAACTTCCCATTTTCTTTCTCTCATTTTCTCTCAAACCAAACACTACATTTCCAGAGTTTTGTTTCTGATTTTCTCACCTAAATTCCTCCTTTCAACTCTCATTTGATTCCAAATCATTGTATCTTCAAAACCTCTTCAATTGCTACAAGTTTCAACAAGCATTTTGATTGCAAAAAGTGGAGAAATACAAGTTTGGAGGTATGAACGTCCTTCTCCTCTAAACTATCAGTTCTTTACTGAAATTCCTAAGTTTTCAATCCTAAATTGATGTTTAATTAAAGGCTTTTAAGTTGATTTATGGATCTTGGCTTATTATGCAAGATTTTGATGATTTTTGATGATTTTCGTTAGATCTGAGTAATCTGTGTTTTAAGAGATGTTTTTGATGTTAAATGATCTCTAAATTGATAAGGATTTGAGTTTTGATTGATGCAATCCCGGATAGGTTGAGTTTCCTAAGTTTAGCTTGTGTTTTAAGGTAGTTTTTGAGGTGATTTTGGTGATCTGATGTTGCTAGAGGTATAAGGTTGTTAATAGGTTGTTTTTAGATGTTATATGATGTTAATGGAAGTGAGGTTTTACTGGTTTATGGCTGGGCTTTGTTTAGAAGTGGTTTGGATGCATTTTCGGTTGTGTTTGGTGGCCGAAAATGGAGGTTGGATGAGAGCAGCGAGTTTAGGTGCTTTCATTGAAGCAATTAATGCATGATGATGCATTAATCCTCTGCTTTGATGTGTTGAAACAGGGGAGGCATCATTGGATCCAAGTTTGGTTGATCCGGAAGCTTGTTTTGGTGCTTTGGCTTGAAGCAAAGTGGAAATTGGTGAGTGCATTTGTGGAAATTGGATTTCAGCTTTTAAAACCAAGGTTTGAAGGTTTTGGGAGCTTAGTTTAAGTCTAAACAACTTTGCTAAGCTCAAGTGTAAGTTTTCGGATTTTCTCTCTAGCGGTGGCCATGACTTTGATGTTTTGCAAAGTGATGATTTGCATGTTTTTAATTACTGTTTTGAAAGCATGTTTTAGCATGGATTTTGCTGATTATATAAGCCATATGTTGAAGGTAACTCTAGGTAGGAGTTCCTTGCTTTTGTACATTGAAATGATGTGGTTTGATGCTTTGAAATGCATGATGAAAATGGCTTGGTTTAATGCTTTAAAACAGTGAATTAAATGATGATAATGATGTATATTGGCAAGTGATGTTTTAAAAAGATTAAGGTCACTAAGGTGGTTAAAAGTCCTTGAGTGAACCTTGTTACCTAAGATCATCAAGGTGGTTAAAAGTCCTTGGATGAGTCTTGTTGCGGACACTAAGGTGGTTAAAAGTCCTTAAGTGATCCATTCCATGGTGTTTAAAAGTCCATGGGCCAAGGTGTTTAAAAGTCCTTGGGGCCAAGGTGTTTAAAAGTCCTTGGGGTGATTCAAGCATTGGACACAAAGGTGGTTAAAAGTCCTTGTGTGGTCCTTATTCATGGTGTTTAAAAGTCCATGGCCAAGGTTTTTAAAAGTCCTTGGGGCCAAGGTGTTTAAAAGTCCTTGAGAAAGTTGTTGAACTTGTTTTATGAAATGAAATGTATCACTTGAGCCAATATGACATGTTGAGTATTTTGTGAAGCATGAGATGCTTGTTTTAAGGTTTATGTTGAAGCATGAGATTGCTTGTTTTAATTATGCTATTGAGCATGTGCAAAGGTTGATTTAAGCATGGTTTATAAATGGTTTTAATTGCATTATTGAATTGTTTTTAATGAGCATGCCTCACTAAGCTTTTGCTTATGCTCTCTACGTTTTCTTAATTCAATAATGCAGAGCATTAGAGTACTTTGAGGGGCAGCAAGAAAGGGCAAGCAATCAAGTTCAAGTGAAGCTCAAAGTATGGAAGGTTTTGTTAAACATTTAGCTTTTGTGTGTTTTGGCAATGGGGGACCAATGTGTATGTTTTGGAAGGCGTTGAGACTCCCTAAGTATGTTGAATGTTGTTGAGATTGCTGGTTTTGAATTGGAACCTTATATGCTTGTTTTGCAAGTTTGGAGTTTGAATAGCTAGCTTGTGAAGGAAGCATGCCTATAGAATTGGGGCTTTTTGTATATGATGTTAAATTGATGATGTGATGGTTCCTACAAGTCTTAAATATGTTTAATTGCATGCTGGTAAAGTTTGGTGACATTTGGAGCATGTTTGAATGGTCAATTGCATGATTTGGTATGCTTGTTTGCTGCAATCTGTGCAGGCGTTTCGGAACAGTATGCACCGTTTCGGAACGGGTGCCTTACACGAACCCAGGCGTCTGAAACGGTGTGCACCGTTTCGAAACGGTTTGGTCTCTGCCAAGGCCGTGTTTCGGAACGGTGTCGATCGGTTTCGGAACGGCCCGTGTTTCGGAACGGGGTCGATCCGTTTCGGGACGTCCGACCGTTAGGGGGCTGACATTGGCAGTTATATGTTTTGAATTGTTTACGTTTTGGTCCTGAATCTTGTATGTTCAATTGTGTGAGCTTGGGAAGTCCTTTTGAGCTGAAATTTCACAGTGAAGCATGAAACCTGATTGATTTCAAGATGGTAACTTTAATTTGGGTGAAGTCCTTTTAATTATCAGAAATTACAATTTGGTCCCTAAAGTTGTAATTTGTTCAATTGGGTCCCTGTTGATCTCTGATGTTTGTGATCTTTGAGTATGATGCTTGTGTAATCACAATTAAGATTAATGTGCATCTAGATAAGATTAAAAAGAAAAAAAAGGGTCGTTAATCAAGGTTAACTTTCGGGTTGACTTTGGTTTTCCCCGTGTGACTTTCTTAATTCGGGTCAACCGTCTAGGCCGGGTTAAGGGGGTTACATTTGGTGGTATCAGAGCTGAGTTTGCGAGTAATTGGGAATGAATGTATGCATGATTGAAGTATGTTTGTCTTGTATGCTTGTTGTTTGAAAGCATGATCAGTGGCTTATAATGTTGATGCAATTGAGATGTATGCTATGATGTTGCATGTTGAGGGTACCCATTGCCAAACAAAAGCTAATGAAATGAAATTGCTATGATGTTGCATTGTGATTGCATGATAAAAGTATGGCACCACGTAGAGAGTTACGAGGTAGTGTGCGAGCTACGGCTCCTAACGAGAATGAGAACGAAGAGAATACGGGTAGTGCTGTGTTACCCCCTCCTCCGCCTGGTGGTGGTGCTGGAGGTGAGCGAGCTGAAGCTACAGCTGGTGCTGGAGCTGCTGGACCAGAGGTTGATCAGGGGCAAGCTGTGCCTGATATGTCGATGCTAGTACAAGCTATTGCGGGTGCTTTTCGAGCAGCAGTAGCTGGAGCTCAAGGAGCTGGGCATCAGGGAGATGCTGGAGTCAGATTACCTTTGGAGCGTCTGCGCAGTCTTGGAGGGACTGAGTTTAGAGGTATGTCTGCTGAGAGTTCGGAAGCTTGGCTAGAGAGTACCAAGCGTATCTTGGGTCAGATGAGTTGCACGGATGTGCAAAAGTTGGGCTGTGTTGTGTCCTTGCTGCAGGACGATGCATATACGTGGTGGACGACCACCATAGCTGGGATGGCTGAAGCTGATGTTTCTTGGACATTCTTTTAGAATGCATTCAAGAGGAGATATCTTGGAGTGAGATATCTGGATGAGAAAAAGAGTGAATTCATGTCTCTTACCCAAGGGAGCATGAGTGTAGCTGAGTACGAAGTGCAGTTCGTACGGCTCAGTCAGTATGCACCGGAGCTGATACCTGATGAGCGAGAGAGGTGCGAAAGGTTCCGTTATGGCTTGGTGATGGAAGTAAAGACATACATGTTGGTTGCTGAGTACAATGATTTTGATGTGTTGGTTAGTCGATCCAAGGACATTGAGATGAACTTGGGTTTAGCTGCGAAAGGTGCTGGAGCGAGTTCTGGCAAGAGAGCTGCTGAGTATAGTTCCGGAGGTGGACGGAACAAGAGGGGACGTGATCAGAAGTATCAGTCCTCAGCCAAGAGAGGTGGTGGTGCACCTGCTAGAGGAGGTTTTGCTAGAGCTGAACTAAGTGCTTGTTGGATATGTGGTTCTCGTGGTCACATGAAGCGTGACTGTCCTCGTGCTGTGAGGGAGGTGCAAGCTCCTGTTGCGGCTGCTGGTAATGGATGTTGGAACTGTGGTTCTGTTGATCATTTGAGGCGAGATTGTCCGAGGTTGGCTGGTGGCCAAGATCGTGCTCCTGTTGTTGCACCACAGAGAGGTCGTGGGCGCGGCCGTGGTAATTTTCAGAGGAGAGAGGAAGGTGGTCGCGGAGTAGCTCACGTTGTGGCTATTCAGCCTGAGGGTGGAGGCCAAGCGAGGGTGTATGCTCAGCGCGAGGGAAGGAATGATGCTGATGTGATTGCAGGTACCTTTACTTTGCAATCCTTGTCATTGCTTTCTTTGATTGATTCTGGATCTACGCATTCATACATTTTGCGTGAGCATGCTGAATTGCTTGGTTTGCCTGTTGAGTCTTTGGATGTTGGTGTTCGTGTCACTAGTTCTTTTGGTGAAACTGTTGTGACTCGAAAGCTTTATAGAAGGTGTCCCTTGGTTGTTCAAGAACATGTCTTTCATGTTGATCTTATGGAGTTGCCTTTCTATGGTTTTGACGTGATCCTTGGTATGGATTGGCTTGCTGAGCATCGTGCTGTTGTGGATTGTGAGAATAAGCGGGTTTCGCTTAAGCTGGCGGATGATTATGAAGTTGTTGTTGTTGGCGAGAATGTGAAGTTTCTTGCTAATGTTGTGTCTACCTTGGAGGCGAGTAGGATGTTGAGGCAAGGTTGCGAAGCTTACCTAGCTTTTGTGATGAATCCTAGCTCTAAGGAGTTGAGGGTGCAAGATATCAAGGTTGTGAAGGAGTTTCCTGGTGTTTTTCCTGAAGAGTTGCCTGGTTTACCTCCTAATCGCGAGGTGGAGTTTGGGATTGAGCTGTATGAGAATACAACTCCTGTGTCCATTACTCCCTATAGAATGGCACCTAAGGAGCTGAAGGAGCTGAAGACGCAGTTGCAAGAGCTGCTTGATCGTGGTTTCATCCGGCCGAGTGTGTCGCCTTGGGGTGCTCCTGTCTTGTTTGTGAAGAAGAAAGATGGCACTATGAGGATGTGCATTGATTACCGTCAGCTGAACAAGTTGACTATCAAGAATCGGTATCCTTTGCCGAGGATTGATGATCTCTTTGATCAATTTAGGGGAGCTGCCGTGTTCTCTAAGATTGACTTGAGGTCAGGGTATTATCAGTTGAAGGTGAAGGATGTGGATGTGCCTAAGACAGCTTTCAGGACAAGGTATGGGCATTATGAGTTCCTTGTGATGCCGTTTGGGTTGACAAATGCTCCTGCTGCTTTTATGGACATGATGAATCGTGTTTTTCATGAATACCTGGACAAGTTCGTTGTGGTGTTCATTGATGATATCCTCGTGTACTCGCGTACTGAGAAGGAGCATGAAGAGCATTTGAGGATTGTGCTGCAAGCTTTGTTGGAGAATCAGCTTTATGCTAAGCTGAGCAAGTGTGAGTTTTGGCTCAGGGAGGTGGTGTTTCTTGGGCATGTGGTCTCAGCGGAGGGGATTCGTGTTGATCCTCAGAAGATTGAAGCGGTGATGAACTGGAAAGTTCCTAAGTCTGTTCATGAAGTCCGTAGTTTTCTTGGTTTGGCAGGATACTACCGGAGGTTTGTGGATGGTTTTTCCAAGATTGCTGCTTCTTTGACGAAGCTGTTGCAAAAGGATGTTAAGTATGAGTGGACGGAAGTGAGACAACAGGCTTTTGAGAAGCTGAAGGCGGCTTTGACGCAAGCTCCTATCTTGATTTAGCCTGAATCAGGGAAAGAGTTTGTGGTCTATAGTGATGCATCCTATGTTGGTTTGGGGTGTGTGCTGATGCAAGAGGGTAAGGTTGTGGCTTATGCGTCGCGACAGTTGAAGGTGCATGAGCGCAACTATCCTACGCATGATATTGAGCTGGTTGCGGTGGTTTTTGCTCTGAAGATCTGGAGACATTATCTGTATGGTGAGAAGTGTACTGTGTACACGGATCACAAGAGTTTGAGGTATCTGATGTCTCAGAAGGAGTTGAATCTCAGGCAGCGACGTTGGTTGGAGTTGCTCAAGGATTATGATCTGACGATTGAGTATCATCCTGGTAAAGCTAATGTTGTTGCGGATGCTTTGAGTAGGAAGGTAGCTGTTGAGCTGAGGGCGATGTTTGCTAGCTTGAGCATATCGCGGGATGGTGGTCTTGTTGCTGAGTTGCAAGTGAAACCATCTTTGGTTCAGTTGATCAAGGAAAAGCAGTTGTTGGATGATTCCTTGGTGTTTCATGTTCAGGATATCGCGGAGGGTAGACCTTCGGATTTCTGCTTTAATGAGGATGGTGTGTTGTGTTTTGGTAGTCGGATAGTAGTGCCTGCTGATGTTGAGTTGAGGCGAGCTATTCTGACTGAAGGTCATAGTAGTCCTTTTGCTATGCACCCTGGTAGTACTAAGATGTATCATGATCTTCGTGATGAGTACTATTGGGTGGGTTTGAAGAAGGATGTTGCAGAGTTTGTGAGCAAGTGTTTGGTGTGTCAGCGAGTTAAGGCTGAACATCAGGTTCCTTCTGGTTTGTTGCAACCGTTGAAAATCCCTGAATGGAAGTGGGAGAGAGTTACCATGGATTTTGTATCTGGTTTGCCTTTGTCTCCATCAAAGAAGAATTCTGTTTGGGTGATTGTGGATCGTTTGACGAAGTGTGCGCATTTCTTGCCTGTGCATACTACGTTTTCTTTGGATAAGCTGGCAGAGCTGTACATTGCTGAGATAGTGAGGTTGCATGGTGTGCCTAAGTCGATTGTGTCGGATAGGGATCCGAGGTTCACATCGCGTTTCTGGCAGTATCTGCATCAAGCTCTGGGTACAAGGTTGCATTTCAGTACATCCTATCATCCTCAGTCGGATGGTCAGTCTGAGCGGGTTATTCAGATTTTGGAGGATATGTTGAGATGCTGTGTAATTGAGTTCCAAGGTTCTTGGGAGAAGCATCTGCCTTTGGTTGAGTTCGCTTATAACAATAGTTATCAGGCGAGTATACAGATGGCACCTTATGAGGCTCTGTATGGGAGGAAGTGTAGGACTCCTCTTTGTTGGGCTGAAACTGGTCAAAAGTTGGTTTCGATGCCTGCTTTGTTGAAAGGGACCACCGAGAAGGTGAAGCTCATTTGTGAGAGGTTGAAGGCTGCCTCTGATCGGCAGAAGTCTTACGCGGATTTGAAGCGTAAGGAGATAGAGTATGCGGTGGGTGACCGTGTGTTCTTGAAGGTTTCGCCTTGGAAGAAGGTGATGAGGTTTGGCCGGAAGGGTAAATTGAGCCCTCGGTACATTGGACCATATGAGGTGGTTGAGCGAGTGGGTCCTGTTGCGTATCGGTTGAGGTTACCTCAGGAGTTGGAGAAGATTCATGATGTGTTCCATGTTTCTATGCTCCGGAAGTATAGATCCGATCCTTCGCATGTGATGCCTGTGGAGGATGTGGTTTTGAATCCGGATTTGACCTATGATGAGGAACCGGTGAAGGTTCTAGATTCGGATTGCAAGGTTCTTCGTGGCAAGACCATTGAGTTGGTGAAGGTGCTGTGGAAGCATCGAGGTGTTGAGGAAGCCACGTGGGAGCGGAAGGAAGACATGCTGAAGCAGTTTCCTTATCTCTTTCCTTCAGGTAAATTTCGAGGACAAAATTTCTTAAGGGGGGGAGAGTTGTAACGCCCCGGTTTTGGGCTTAGGAGTTTTGGGCCTTGACCGGTTGGTCAAAGTGCTGTTCGAATCTTAAAGGGTTAAATTAGGAAAGCCTAGTTCGGGTTGCATTAAAAATATGGAAAATGTTCTAAAATCATCTTTTAATATAATTAAGTGAACTGTGAAATCAATTTTGGAAAATGAGTTTTGGAAGTGTGACATTTTGGCTAGTGACCAAAATGTAATTTTCGCAAGTTTGGTGGCTATTTTATAAAGGGTTGGAACTTTGAATCTTTAAGGAGCTATTAATCCAAAAGTGATTTCTCCAGATTTTTCTAAGGTTTTATAAGCTATTTTCTGATTTTAAAGATATCAAAAAGGAGGGAAAGCTCATTTTGGCTATTTTCTCAACTAACTTCCCATTTTCTTTCTCTCATTTTCTCTCAAACCAAACACTACATTTCCAGAGTTTTGTTTATGATTTTCTCACCTAAATTCCTCCTTTCAACTCTCATTTGATTCCAAATCATTGTATCTTCAAAACCTCTTCAATTGCTACAAGTTTCAACAAGCATTTTGATTGCAAAAAGTGGAGAAATACAAGTTTGGAGGTAAGAACGTCCTTCTCCTCTAAACTATCAGTTCTTTACTGAAATTCCTAAGTTTTCAATCCTAAATTGATGTTTAATTAAAGGCTTTTAAGTTGATTTATGGATCTTGGCTTATTATGCAAGATTTTGATGATTTTTGATGATTTTCGTTAGATCTGAGTAATCTGTGTTTTAAGAGATGTTTTTGATGTTAAATGATCTCTAAATTGATAAGGATTTGAGTTTTGATTGATGCAATCCCGGATAGGTTGAGTTTCCTAAGTTTAGCTTGTGTTTTAAGGTAGTTTTTGAGGTGATTTTGGTGATCTGATGTTGCTGGAGGTATAAGGTTGTTAATAGGTTGTTTTTAGATGTTATATGATGTTAATGGAAGTGAGGTTTTGCTGGTTTATGGCTGGGCTTTGTTTAGAAGTGGTTTGGATGCATTTTCGGTTGTGTTTGGTGGCCGAAAATGGAGGTTGGATGAGAGCAGCGAGTTTAGGTGCTTTCATTGAAGCAATTAATGCATGATGATGCATTAATCCTCTGCTTTGATGTGTTGAAACAGGGGAGGCATCATTGGATCCAAGTTTGGTTGATCCGGAAGCTTGTTTTGGTGCTTTGGCTTGAAGCAAAGTGGAAATTGGTGAGTGCATTTGTGGAAATTGGATTTCAGCTTTTAAAACCAAGGTTTGAAGGTTTTGGGAGCTTAGTTTAAGTCTAAACAACTTTGCTAAGCTCAAGTGTAAGTTTTCGGATTTTCTCTCTAGCGGTGGCCATGACTTTGATGTTTTGCAAAGTGATGATTTGCATGTTTTTAATTACTGTTTTGAAAGCATGTTTTAGCATGGATTTTGCTGATTATATAAGCCATATGTTGAAGGTAACTCTAGGTAGGAGTTCCTTGCTTTTGTACATTGAAATGATGTGGTTTGATGCTTTGAAATGCATGATGAAAATGGCTTGGTTTAATGCTTTAAAACAGTGAATTAAATGATGATAATGATGTATATTGGCAAGTGATGTTTTAAAAAGATTAAGGTCACTAAGGTGGTTAAAAGTCCTTGAGTGAACCTTGTTACCTAAGATCATCAAGGTGGTTAAAAGTCCTTGGATGAGTCTTGTTGCGGACACTAAGGTGGTTAAAAGTCCTTAAGTGATCCATTCCATGGTGTTTAAAAGTCCATGGGCCAAGGTGTTTAAAAATCCTTGGGGCCAAGGTGTTTAAAAGTCCTTGGGGTGATTCAAGCATTGGACACAAAGGTGGTTAAAAGTCCTTGTGTGGTCCTTATTCATGGTGTTTAAAAGTCCATGGCCAAGGTGTTTAAAAGTCCTTGGGGCCAAGGTGTTTAAAAGTCCTTGGGAAAGTTGTTGAACTTGTTTTATGAAATGAAATGTATCACTTGAGCCAATATGACATGTTGAGTATTTTGTGAAGCATGAGATGCTTGTTTTAAGGTTTATGTTGAAGCATGAGATTGCTTGTTTTAATTATGCTATTGAGCATGTGCAAAGGTTGATTTAAGCATGGTTTATAAATGGTTTTAATTGCATTATTGAATTGTTTTTAATGAGCATGCCTCACTAAGCTTTTGCTTATGCTCTCTACGTTTTCTTAATTCAATAATGCAGAGCATTAGAGTACTTTGAGGGGCAGCAAGAAAGGGCAAGCAATCAAGTTCAAGTGAAGCTCAAAGTATGGAAGGTTTTGTTAAACATTTAGCTTTTGTGTGTTTTGGCAATGGGGGACCAATGTGTATGTTTTGGAAGGCGTTGAGACTCCCTAAGTATGTTGAATGTTGTTGAGATTGCTGGTTTTGAATTGGAACCTTATATGCTTGTTTTGCAAGTTTGGAGTTTGAATAGCTAGCTTGTGAAGGAAGCATGCCTATAGAATTGGGGCTTTTGTATATGATGTTAAATTGATGATGTGATGGTTCCTACAAGTCTTAAATATGTTTAATTGCATGCTGGTAAAGTTTGGTGACATTTGGAGCATGTTTGAATGGTCAATTGCATGATTTGGTATGCTTGTTTGCTGCAATCTGTGCAGGCGTTTCGGAACATGATGCACCGTTTCGGAACGGGTGCCTTACACGAACCCAGGCGTCCGAAACAGTGTGCACCGTTTCGAAACGGTTTGGTCTCTGCCAAGGCCGTGTTTCGGAACGGTGTCGATCGGTTTCGGAACGGCCCGTGTTTCGGAACGGGGTCAATCCGTTTCGGAACGTCCGACCGTTAGGGGGCTGACATTGGCAGTTATATGTTTTGAATTGTTTACGTTTTGGTCCTGAATCTTGTATGTTCAATTGTGTGAGCTTGGGAAGTCCTTTTGAGCTGAAATTTCACAGTGAAGCATGAAACCTGATTGATTTCAAGATGGTAACTTTAATTTGGGTGAAGTCCTTTTAATTATCATAAATTACAATTTGGTCCCTAAAGTTGTAATTTGTTCAATTGGGTCCCTGTTGATCTCTGATGTTTGTGATCTTTGAGTATGATGTTTGTGTGATCACAATTAAGATTAATGTGCATCTAGACAAGATTAAAAAGAAAAAAAAGGGTCGTTAATCAAGGTTGACTTTCGGGTTGACTTTGGTTTTCCCCGTGTGACTTTCTTAATTCGGGTCAACCGTCTAGGCCGGGTTAAGGGGGTTACATGTTCTTTAAATCATCTTATGATTAACCAAAACTTTTAACCACTAGGTTTTCTAATCCTATTAGAACAACCCAGCTAAGTCAATACCAATATCTCAATCGACGAATATCACTAGCTTATTCTTCGTGTTTAACTAAGATAGATAAATGTGACATTGCGTTGGCAAAGCTCGCATTATATCGATCAAAGCTTTAATGAGGGTAAATATTGTATGGTTAAAATAGACTTAGAATTATAGTGAGGGATTTACTTAATTATCTCATCATTTTAACATTGATCCTATCAATAGAACTATGTTTAATCATGGTTATAAAACATCCATTGCATCACATACAAGGTAAATATAAGTGGTAAATAAATATGCAATAATTATAGCCCTTCTTAACCTAAGGCGACCCGTCCCAAGCCAATGGGAAGACCATTCTACTAAAGATAGAATATACTTCTGAAACGCCCGGTCCACCAGGGAAGGCCCACCACGCTGCTACCTTGGTTCTTGCTTTATCTCCATGAGTATTTACAATTTTCAGAAACTCGCGTTACATGCGAGGGAGTGGGATGAGAAGAGAAGTACAATAAAAGATAGAGAAAGGCACGACACGCATGCTGTATTTATAAAAACCAAAACTATAAAGGCTATGGGCTATAACCATACAATATTTATCCAATATTATTCCCATTTAAGGGAGTTACTGATTTCCCCTATCACATAGGGGATTTTCTGCAACCTTCCTAAAATAGGGAGTATGGTTTCCAATTTTTGTTCGTTTCATTCGGAGGGTGTGACCCTTGTAGGTTCATGCAACGTTAGCTGCAAAATTACAATTGTTCTAATTTTACAAACAATGTGTGGCATCTAGCAATACATAATTGCTACCTAAGTTGCATGAAGTCATGGTTTGACTTTCGTAATTCATGAATAAACTTTCTTTATGTATTTCATCCTTTTGTCCTTTATATCTTAGATTAGCACAAGTCATGGGTTAGTCACACTTGCGTTGTCCATCTAGTGTTTCTTGGTGTCTTGAGTAGATTATGATATATGAATCTCTATGATATCTCATATCATAATATTCGAGCATGGCCATGCATTTTCTAATCTCATTCAATCAAGTGGCCGAAGATATTTCTCCCATTATGTAGGAGGGGAAAATCCTTTCTTGATCAACCATATTTCACTACATAGGTCATCACGTATCCAATCATTAGTCTTTATAATGTAGTCAGTTACGACACACGTTTGACTATGTCAAAATACGTAAATCTTTATGTTGAAATCATGTTGATCTCAAGTCTGAGGATTATACACATGTTTATCATGAGCAATGTTGTGACTGTCACATAATTACCCAAGAAACATGCTCATAGCGGGTCAATCCAGTATGTTGTTCTCTAAAAAATACTTATGTGTTGATTTTGACATCTCTATGTAAATGACAACGCTTGTCATCAACCACATATTAGTCTTTATATATTATCAATGTCCATACTCGTAATAATATTCGACTAAGGATCCTATTTAACAATAATCGTATTATTGTATGGACATTATTATCCAATGGTTAGTTTGATGAACATAAACATACCAAATGATAATAATGTCAATGTCATCACTTGATAAATCTACTAAAATAGTATGTCTATTCAATCATCATACGATTGGTCTTTGGGCATACTCCAACACTGCCTAGAATTATTCTTACAATGAAATTATTTTGGACCATTTATGTTATATTTCCATTTTTTAAGAATACTAATCCTTTCATTTCCTTATCTTAATTTTGTTTTGTATTTTTATTTTTTCCCTCCTTGCATTTGCATCTCATATTTAGAAGGGGTCGATTCTAAAGCATGTTTCTCAATTAGAAAAAGCTTTGCCATGAATGGAAGGTACCTAAAGAAAAAGGAAGACAATGCGGTTGTACGGTGACCACGTGGATGAAATACCAAGGTATTCTCAGATCAGTGCCAAGCAGAATATTATGCATAAGCTGCAAGTTTTATGGGACCACTTCGACGATGCAACCAAGCAGTTAGTACAAAATGAAGAATTTGAAGATGATCATTGGTCTACTCGGCTTTGGGGCAATGTCAAAAGGACACATGAGCGATATGAGTCCAACAAAAGTATCATAACCTAAATTGAAGACGTAGTTAAGCATGTGACAATGATAGTTAGAGAAGCTACATTTCTTCGCCCCCACGTCAGATCTATAGGGGAGGTAGGACCAAGGCTCCAAAGACTGATCGAAGAAATAGAGGAACTGGGTGCTCAGAATGAGACGTATTGGTAGGACCTTTGAAATCCAATGAAGGCTAATTCTAGAGCAATATGTAGACTCTTTGGAAGATGTGTAAAATAATGCTGGCAAAATGGACAATTTATAGATAATGGGCAATTGTATGCCAAGAGTCCTTTGCATGCAAGTATACACGGTCTGCATGTAATACATCTTGGTAAGCTGAGTTATCGATCCCACATATATTGACTTGGAAATCGATTGCTTTGATTGTTTACTTGTCTTGGGAAAAAGATGATTTGTTTTGGAGTTGTTTTAGAAACTACTTAAAAGAACAAAAAACAATTGAGTAAAACGTTTGCAATGAGGGTGCTTTTAATGAATGATGAGTGTTGGCTGGGAATGCCTGGTATTAACGTTGTTCAAGCCAACCTTTGTTGGCAAACTGTCTTGGCATTGTTTGCCGAGAAGATTCAACATTAGCAAAGCCTCTCTCGATGGTCATTGCCCTAATTCAATTATGTAAAAACCCCTATATCTCTATAATGCATGTTTTTAAATGAATCGAGTTGATTAAGAATCAATCTATACTCCGAGGGGGGTAGATATCACTTTCGAAGTAAGTTCATCTACTTGAACGACTTCTCTCGAAGCATCTCTCCCAGTATCCAGCAACTGATCGTTGCCTCCCAAGTTTGTTAAGATATTGAGGAGAAATAGGCCAACTATGCCAGCTCTTGCTTTGGAAAAGTATTTAGAAAACAGTAATGACAGCTCTCGCTTCAATTTACCATTAGAAACAATAAAGCATGCCAGATAGAAAAATTTCCCAAAACAAAATTGTATTCAAGGAACTAAGGCATAAAACCAACGTTTAAACAAAACATCCCCCTCTAACTATGATATTAGTTCATGGTGAGGGATTTAACCAACAAAACCATAATCGTTTTCAGATACATCATCCTAAAATAAAAGTAAGACAACTTAAAACCAAAAGAATGGGCGAGAGGGGTCTCTCGATGCAGCCCTCAAATCTAGGCTCTCCGCCAAGTGGTTGAACCACCCTTTCTCGGTGCTGCCGACAGTCACTCATCGAGCTCTCCAACACCTCCCTCAATTCACTCTGAGTCTTCACTTCTCTCCCCTCAATGCCTGAACGATTGGTTGCATTTATAGGCATCCAAGGGAAGAGAATAGGATAGCTTCCTCATTTGAATTTCAAAATGCTGCAAGGATAAGAGATAAACATTATCTGATCGATGTGATAGCTTATCAAGCTAGGGCTGACATCATCATGCCAGTGTTGCCTTGGCATGTCTTCGCCAACCTAGCTTGGCATCACCTTATTCGCTATTGTTTCGGAGATTGATCCATATGCGATCTTTTAGCAGCCTGATCATTCCTTATTTTTGTCGGGGGTTCAACAATCTCTTGGCATGGCATCAAGTGCACTTCTCTCCCAACAAGTGCTTGGCACCATATGGTCCTTTTGTGCCAACAAAACTTGGCATTCTTCTTGGCAATCCTAACCGTGTTGCTTTCCTGCGCCAAATACTATGCCAAACTTGCAAAATAACCACAAAACAACCCTTCACCATGGCATAGATAGAAAACGAATCTCCTTATACAAATGCATGATTCTAGCAACCCAATGCAACTAAATGTACCTAAAGATAATCAAAATTTTTGTAAAATTGGCATTAAAAATAGTACTTTGTGAGAGGTAACACACCCCAAACCTAACTCGTTGTTTGTTCTCAAGTAATGCAAAGAAAGAAAAAAATAAAATTGTGAAAAGGTTACCTCAACAAAATTTTGGTTGGCAATGCCAATAGATGCTGGCAAGCAGAATTTGGCTCTATTTCTGTCCTCAGTATCTTAGTGAAATTGTGCCAAGTAGATAGCAATTCAAATGCAACAATATTACTCTAGTCTAAACTCATGAAGAGTGCATGATGTGCGGGCAATATGCATCAAGTGCTTTGACTTCATAGGCCTCATTGTTCTTTTGCAACGTTCTCACCATGCTAGTGCGGTTGGAAATTTTAGCATGAATGGACGTAAGTTCATCAACCTTCAATTTCCCACTGGCTTTAGTTCTGATCCCAAATCTAGTAACAAGATATTCAAAGTCATTGATCGCGATCCTCTCAAGGATATCAACGGCCTCTGTGTACCTGTTGAGTGTTTGGGTGTTCTCTAAATATGAGCGCAAATGCACACTCTTGTCAAGTAATATTATAAAAGATATCGTCTCCCACAGGAATTGAACAGCTTACTCGAATTGTAATTCCTGCACAAAGAAAATTAAATGCACAAGTAAGTTTTAGTTTTGTAAAGAATGAAAAGTAAATAAAACACAAGTAATAGATAAAAGAGATCAATGTGATAGAATAGGTTAGATTATGTTGCTCTCTAGTGTGAAACTGCGTTGAATAGGTTAAGATGCTTTGCACTGCCAGACTTTGCTGCCTCGGCGGAGGATGGAAGATTGCCTACTTTGACGCTTTCGCTACCTCGATGGTGGAACGGACAATTGGCTCGGTGGCAAATTCGGCAGACCTTCAAGGCTCAGTAGAACGATTCGATACTGATCCCGCTTATGTCTAAGTCAGAATGCTATTTTTTCCCACTGCAAATGATACCCGTCACGGAGTGCATCTTTTAAAGACAACAACCTTGGTTCGTCCTTTTTTAGCCGCCTTAAACTCGTACCTATGTCTAGGACGAATTGATCAACACCTGATTAGGATGAGGATCGTACTTATCCCTTTCGTGAGTTCGACTCTCTCGATACCGAACAAATAGATAGTTGACAACTAATCTTTCAAACTTAATTGAAAACTCTAAAGAGCATGGAATAAGCAAACCTCAAAGTTTTATTGCAAAAACAAACTTAATTCCTAAATAACCGTTCTCACACTAGTTTACAACATAACCCAAACCCAAAAGAGAATATAGAACATAATTGCGGCAAGAAAACCTAGACTATGCCTAAAGGAAAACCTAAGTTGTTTTGAATTACAAAATATGTCAAGTATATATAGGCATTAGCTAGGCCAAGTCCTTCTTGGATTAGAAGTCTTCAAAGTAGCTTTTGCATTAAATGCAACCTTTAACTCTGACTTCTTTGAGTTGAATTTGGACTCCTTCTCGTTGGCTTACACCACAAGTTATCTTGATTTCCTCCTTCGGTGGCTCTGTCCACTGCTCCATGCGTCAGAGAATTGAGTGTATGGCATCGTTGGAATCAGGATTTTCTGCTCTACAAATCGCACTCCAATTCTTCAATTCCTCAACGTGCTGCCCTGGGCGGCATGTATGACGGTGGTGGCTACTCAACAACGGCTATATTTGTCTGGAACTGCATCAGTACAACTCCCTGATCTGCTACCTCATCATCAGCTTCTCTCTCCTTCTGCCAGCTTCTAGTACCTCAAACTAAAACTAAACTAAAACATCTTATTTTCCTTACCAAATAAAAGAAAATCAACATAAATAGGGTAAAGTAAAGAATACTGTAAATATGAAATGCATGAACCTAAATATGCCTAAAATGTACTTAAGATCATCAATAATATGAGTTGGAATGTGCACACAATATAGAACTTATGAACACTTTACACACCCCCAAACTCAAACTATTGCTTGTAGCAATGCAAACCTAAACATACTTGCCCTTTGAACTAATCAGAAAGAAAAACATGTTTTAAACTTGATTTAACACCTCAAGGCCGTGACACCTGTCATTAGATTAGTGAGAAGAGAACTGCATAAATTACCTCAGAATTAACCTATAGTGCCAGTGAAGTGTGTGCAGAAACTGTGTACACGCTGAATTTGAAGAACATTCTAAGTAAACAAGGATGCTGTCATGGTATATAAGGTTGCTGCCGAGGCAGCATATTTAAGCACAATTATTTAATCATGACAGTAAGGGATTCAGCTCATCCCAACTACTCTCTAGGCCTGAAATTAAGATAAGAGCAAACTACAAAACCTTGAACCCTTTGAGTAGAGTCCTCCCGTGAAGACTTTCATTCACTCATGCTAATTTATCCGTCACTTCAAAGACTTTCTGATTCATGGAATTTGATAGCAGCTGAGTGTCCTTGCACATGTTTCTTCCTAGAGCCGATTTCAGGCACCTCTAAGGAAAGACAACATAAAAATTTCTTTCCTGCCGTGGCAGTGCTTCTTTTTTTGTTTGTTGCCTGCCGCAACAACTTCCTGCAACCATGTTAGAATTTTACAAATAATTCAAGCAGACAATGTTTATCAGAAATTCTAACAAATTCAGCAAGTAACAGTGGTGTTTTTATTTTTTGGCATTAATAGAATATTTCTAAGTTTACTTCATGCTTTCCCTAAAATTAAGTTCTTTTTAATTGGTGCGAAAAATTTAAAGTCGGCTATCCTATCATAGGCACAAGTTCTAACAAAAATAATTTTTCTTTTCCGATTAATTATAAGGCAAGTACAATGCAATCTATATGCTACTAGAATATGCCTAAACAAAAATATGAGAGCTACCCCCAAACTCGAGATGGGCATTGCCCTCAATGCACAAAATAAATTACAAGAGAAAAATAAAAATAGAAAAATACAAGATAATTAAAACATAAAAATAAGAAAGCAAGAAACAAAAGAAAAGAAATAACACTAGAAATTGGCGGAAGGTTGAGAAGAAGCCGAGGTCTTCTTAGCAGAGGAAGAAGATGAAGATTGGATGACAAGGCATCGGCTGGAAGGTGTCCAGGCGGCAGACTTAGCAGGTGATATCTTTGTTGTCCACGATGGCTAGACTCTCTTAGGAGTGGGGCGAGAAGCTGCACTTTGGTATGGCTCAAATTTAGACTCCTCTTTCTCTAGCTCAGCGGAGATGATGTACCACTTTCTTTTCCTGGTTGCCTCTGCCATAAGATCTGCCGGTGGGTCCTCTGATGCCATGGGTGTTGTTGTTGATGTCGTATGCTGCTCAACCTCGTTTGACTAGGAGATGTTGGCCACTGTTTCTGCTATGTGGGCAAGAGAGAGATGTTGTTGATGCCTCTTGGGAGTGTCTACCACCGTGTTAGAGGTGGAGGTGGCAGAATAGGACGGGTAATGTGTTGGATAGGGCATCTGGCGGTGAAAGGCAGCGTTGCAGGCAGCTGCTTCTGATTGTGTTCCTTCTCTGGGATCGACTGCGGCGGCTAGGTCTGTAGGGAAGGTAGGCAAGGTGGGGCCGTTATTTGGGAATTTGTGAAGAAGGTAAGCTACAAAGGCCTTTTGGACCTCTCACACGTACTTCATGAATGTCAATTGTTGTTGTTCTATGCGTTTGTTGCTGTCGATAAGGGTGTAGAGCAGGGCAATGACTTCATTGTTTTGGGTAGCATCAATACTGCCTGGGGCTACCGGTGTAGCTGGCTGGGCGGTAGAGGGCTGGCTCGGAGTGATCAGTTCTGTCTCTTGGGCCTGCATCATCTGCAAGCAGACCTTTCTTGTCCAGCCCTCTTTGGCGGCTGTGATCTCATCGTTTTGATTTGATGGGACATTGAAATTGGAAAATAAGCCTATGATGAGGGATTTGAAGTAAAGCCAGCCCTTTGATTTTCGGAAGCAGTTGTGGATCTCTTTGCAGATTATTTCTCCAACGTTTAATGGCTTGTTCACGATGATGGAGTGAATGAGAGCAAGACGCGGCCTATATACGGTGGAATTATGGTAGGTGGGCAGAAGACACCGTTTAATGAATGTGTTCCACATCATCGATTCAGGCAGTAGTCGGCGGCGTTGCACTGAGTCGCCATGTTTTCCTACCAACCACGGTGTGTTGGGTTCGCTCAGCTAGGCCTTTATTCTGTCATAGTCGGCAGCCGTTAGTGACTGCCTCTATTCTTCGGGTGGGTTGCCATCCATCTCGAGCCCATAGAAGTTGTTTATCACTGTCGCATTGAGCTTGACAGGTTCTTCTCGAACAAACACGAATGGCAGCTCAGGGTGGGGGTAGTGGGCATAGAACTCTCGGACAAGCGTGATGTTTCTCGCCTCCGGTTGTCGTGCAAATATCACCCAATCCTTGTTGTGGATTTTCTCGAATAGGGCGGGCTCAAGATCGAGATCCCCTATCTGCTGTGAGTAATGGAAACATTAAAAGGTGGATTTGGATTGTGATGCTAATGCCACGTGTGAGACGGTTTTTGTAATCTAAATCTTAAAAGAAGATAATGAGAAGGAGAGCAGTGGATTCAATAATAGGATAACAAGGAGATGAAAGTAAAGTAAATGAATGAGAGAAGTGAAGTTTATATAGATGGTGCCGAGAGATGTCGTGGCGACATTAAATTCCCAACGGGCAGATTTGTTCACGCACGTTACAGGTTTTCTGCCCGTTATTTTGTAGTCGTTGGCAGCTAACCATTAGCGGTCAACTAGCTGTTATGCTATTTATGCACTGGATCGCCCTCAGCTGTCTTAGCAAGATGGTGGGCGGGCTCCTTTCTGGGCCTTTTCTTGGTTCGGCTCTTTTATTCTAAAACCTGAATTGAAAATAAAAATAATTAAATAACTTCTGAAAAATAAAAATGTGGAGAATAATTTTAACTTAATTTAAAATCTAATCCTAAAAGAAAATAAATTGCAATAAATTAAATTATATTCCTAAAACATTAAAATAAATAAAAAATGAAATTAATTAAGTTATGTTCAGAGTGCTTTGAGGTGCATCTCCCAGACATAACCACTTCATGAGGTAATGTGTTATTCTCCCTCCCGGGGGTCCTCTTTTTCTTTGGAGTTCTTCTGTCTGCCCTGGTGGCTACTGTCTTGCCCTATCTTCGTGCTGACCTTAGAAGCTTGTGCGTCTGGGCATCATGCTTTTTCCTTTTCTGGGGCTATAAAACATTTAGCTTGATGCTTTGATTGTCTACCCTCATTATCAGCTCCCCATGCTCTACATCTATTAACGTTCTGCCTGTGGCCAAGAATGGTCGCCCAAGGATGATAGGGGCATTTTCATCGGCCTCGCAGTCTAATATGAGGAAGTCTGCTGGAAAAATAAGGTTTCCCACTCGAACTTAGATGTCTTCGATCTTACCCTCCGGTTGTACGAATGAGTGATCAACAAGTTTCAACATAATGGAGGTAGGTTTGGCTTACCTAATACCTAGCTTATCGAAAACTGCCTTGGGCATCAGGTTGATGTTGATTCCTAAGTTGCACAGGGCTCTCGTTGCATGGTTGCTGCCGATTCTACATGGTATAACGAAACTGCCCGGATCTATCTTTTTGGCGGGCAGCTTGTTGTGCAGCATAACCATACACTCCTCTATCACAGCTACGATTTTGAACTCCCCAATTCTTTTTCTCTTGGAAACCATGTACCTTAGGTATTTTGCGTAATTGGGAATATTTTGGATGGCTTCGATGAGAGAAATATTCATGTGTACCTGTTTCAGAATATCCAGGAATTTATAGAACGGGTGCTCCTGCTTCTGTTACTTAAGCCTCTGGGGGAAAGGGGGCGGTAGGGTGATGTTCTTTATGCGCTCTTTGCATGGGAACTTGATCTGTAGAGGATCATCTGCCTCAAGGCTACTGTCAGTCTCATCTGCCAGAGCAGCTGGTATTGGTGCTGCCGCGACAGGCAGTTCTTTTTGTGCTGGCTGTTCATCTGTTGGCTTTTCTAGTATGGGTTCATCCAACTATTTCCCACTTCTGGTTGATATGGCTTTGCACTACTCGTACGTGGTATTAGCTACAGCCTCTGTACTGTTATATGTTGCACCCATTGTCTTGTTGCTTATGATTTCCGTGAATTGCCCGAACTGGATCTCTAGGTTCTTTATCGCAGCTTCCTGGTTGTTCATCCTCATCTCAGTCCTGTACATAAACGACTCAGTTTTATCAATAAATTTGTTAGTACGAACAATAAAATCACTGGTTTGAGACATTAAAGTATGTAAAGTATTTTTTGAGTCAGTTATTGCTCGTATTCTGTGGCTGTTGAGGCGGTTGTCTTGACAAGTTCTGTTGGTAACCTCCTGGTACTGAGTTGGGTTGGTAGTTGTGTTTGGATTACTCCAAGAGAAGTTTGGATGCTTCTTCCAGCCAGGGTTGTATGTGTTGGTGTTAGGCCTGTTATTCCTCTCATAGGTCCCCATGAAGTTCGTAGATTCAATGCATTTAGAGGAATCGAGATTGCCCCCACACTCATCACAAAAGGCTCCACAGCCTTGGCCTTATATGTCTTTCCTTTGGCCATACTCATCACTAGCTGTGTCAGCTTGTCCAGGCGGGCATTTACAGATTCTGTGGCCTCTACTTCATTCACAACAGCTGGCCACCTTATGCGGCCGCAGCGGGCTGTAGGGAACTTGTAGTCATTTTTAGCAATTCTGTTTAGGATCTGTAGTGCCCCCTCGGGTGGTTGATCGAGGATGATTCTGTTGGCGGAAGCGTCGAGCATCATTTGAGTTGGGTAGTTCACCCTATTGTAAGACATCGACGCCTGCATCGAAGCTGGAAACCATGAAGCGGGCAGTTATTGAGCATCTGTTGGTACCGCTACCATGCTTCATACATTGGCTCGTCATCCCCATGTCAGAAAGCTGTGATCTCGTTTCTCAATATGTCTGTGACGTTTGAAGGACTGAAGCAATGTAAGAAATCCTTACATAACTCCGTCCAAGTACTGAATGACCCAGTCGTCTGGTTGTTCAACCACTACTTCGCCCTATCCCTCAGTGAATAGGGGAATAACCTCAGCTTTAGCACATCTTGGTGGACTCCGTGTATCTTGAATGCTCTGAATATGTCTACGAATCCTCTTAAGTGTTGCCGAGCATCTTCTATGGTAGTTCTTCCAAATTTCCCCAGTGTGTTGATCATATTGAACATCACGGGCTTTAAGTCAAAGTGACCCGCTTCGATTTCAAGCTCTGCAACATTTGGGTCAAATCCTTTGAAGTCGTGCTCCAAGTAGTCCTTGGTGATGCGCACTTACTGTTGCTGCCTGGGCGGAATTGGGGGTTGCTTCCTAAGTGGAATTCGCTGGTGCTCTCTGGGCGGCGGATCTTGCTGCCCATCCCTGCCGTTTTGAGCATCAATGGCAGGGTTGTCATCTTGTCCGTTAACCATTGTTTCTTTTTCTTTTCCCTCTTTCTTAGCTTTCCCTAGGGCTTCTATGACTTCTTTCTTAAGTTCCTTGCTCTTCGTTCGATGTCGTCAAAGAAAACGATTTCGCCCTTTGGATTTGCTCTGGAAATGGACTAGACAAGAAAACTGTAAAATTCTTTTTTCCCGAATATAATAGAAAAATAAAAACTAAAAATTAAATGCAAATCAAAATAATAGTGCAGAAATATAAAAACGAATTTAATGTTACCAATCCCCGGCAATGGCGCCAAAAACTTGTAGAGCGACTGGGTGTTCTCTAAATACGAGCACAAGTGCACACTCTTGTCAAGTAATAGTATAAAATATATCTTCTCCCATAGGGATTTGACAACTTACTTGAATTGTAATTCCTGCACAAAGAAAATTAAATGCACAAGTAAGTTTTAGTTTTGTAAAGAATGAAAAGTAAATAAAACACAAGTAATAGATAAAAGAGATAAGGGTGACAGAATGGGTTAGATTATGTTGCTCCCTAGTGTGAAACTGTGTTGAATAGGTTAAGATGCTTTGCGTTGCCAGACTTTGCTGCCTAGACTACGCCTAAAGGAAAACCCAAACCCAAACCCAAAAGAGAATTTAGAACATAATGGCGGCAAGAAAACCTAGACTACGCCTAAAGAAAACCTAAGTTGTTTTGAATTACAAAATGTGTCAAGTATATATAGGCATTAGCTAGGCCAAGTCATTCTTGGAGTAGAAGTCTTCAACGTAGCTTTTGCATTAAATGCAACCTTTAATTCTCACTTCTTTGAGTTGAATGTGGACTCCTTCTCGTTGCCTTGCACCACAAGTTATCTTAATTTCCTCCTTCGACGGCTCTGTCCACTGCTCCATACGTTAGAAAATTGAGTGGATGGCATTGTTAGAATCATGATTTTCTTGTCTACAGACCGGACTCCAATTCTCCAATTCCTCAGCTTGCTGCCCTGGGCGGCATGTATGGCGGCGGCGACTACTCGGCAGCAGTATCTCTGTCTGGAACTGCATCAATACAGCTCCCTGATCTACTGCCTCAGTATTAGCTCCCCAGCTCCTCTCTCCTTCTACCAACTTCTAGTACCTGGAACTAAAACTAAACTAAAACAACATCTTTTCCTTACCAAATAAAAGAAAATCAACTTAAATAGGGTAAAGTAAAGAATATTGTAAATATGCAATGCATGAACCTAAATATGCCTAAAATGTACTTAAGATCAACAATAATATGAGTTGGAATGTGCACAAAATATAGACCTTATGAACATTTTACAACACCTCTTATCTAGCAATGAGCTAGCTACTAAAGCATCGACAACAGTCCTTGTTTGTGCATTTAGTCTGTTGTACAAGGTTTATATTTGGGGTCCAATTTGGGAATCCATGCATTGGACACCTTCTCAACAGATCCTTAATTCTTTCCCAAGCTTCATAGAGAGTTTCATCCTAAACTTGCTTGAATGTAATGATCTCACCGTCCAGCTTGGCAGTGAGTGTTGATGGCTGAAACCGTGTAAGGAACTTCTAGCACAGGTCTGTCCAGGAAGTGACTGAACCTGGTGGCAAAATATTAAGCCACGCCTTGTCTCTGTCTCTTAAAGAAAAGGGAATAACCTTAGCTTCACTGTATCTCCAGATACTTCGGTCTGCTGAAATAGTTGACATATCTCCATGAATTTCTTAAGAAGTTGCCTCGGGTCTCCAGTAAGTGCTCCATCAAATTGGCCTACATTCAAAAGATTTTGAATCATTTCGGATTTATTTTCAAAATTTTGCTCGTCGGCCTCAGTGCCAACGAGTCATGGCATTAAAATTGTAATGTCGGGTAGAGAATGTTCTCGTATTAGTCTTTCTTCTTCAACATTAGGAGTGTCATGATTATTGTTTTCTGGTGGATCCTGATTGTTGCTAACACCATTTGCTCCTCCATTTCCTTGATTTCAGTGATTCATCTCTCGAATTCTCTTTTTCAATTTGCGCAAGGTGCGTTCAATCTCATGGTCTAATGGCCAAGTGTTTAGTGTTCAAAAGTACTATTTTTATTACCCTTTTAACTCATATTATTGTTAGACTTAAGCTCATTTTAGTTGCATTATTAGGCATTCATGCATGTTTTCATGATTTCTTTCACCGTTATGTTTGATTTCATAATTTTATTAAATTATGGAAAAAGATGTTGTGTATGTGTGTTTCTTGTGTGCAGGATTTTATTCTCGAAGAAATTGAAGACAAGAAGAGATAGAAGAAATTGTCAATTTGGATAGGATTACTCCACTTAATTCGAGACAAATACTACAAGGAAGGATAAATCCTAAAAGAATTAGAGATTTAAAGGAGATTAAATTCTATGAGATTTATGAGGAGTTTTAGGAGGAATAATAATATAATAAAATAAAAGAGAACTATTTCTTTTATTACATTGTATTTAATTCCAACTTTACTTCCTCCTCAAGAAAGACTTTGACCTAGGCATCTCCTATTTTTCCTTCTTGTTTCGGTTTATGTTCTTGTTGGGAATATTATATCTTGTGTTGCTTTTGTGCCCAACTATGAACTAAATTCAAGCCCTTGTCGTCAAAGAGGGGAGAGAGTCGACTAGAGAGAAGAAGATTGGATCGGTTTGAAGAACAAATCGAAGAGCTGCTCAATATCTCCTATTTTTCCTTCTTGTTTTGATTTATGTTCTTGTTTGGAAGACTATATCTTGTTTTGCTTTTCTGCCCAACTATGAACTAAACACTTTTGGCTATGAGTATTGTTTTTAGTGGTTGTCAGAAAATGATTGGATTTGATTAGGTTTTGTTATCTAATTTAAGTTCAAGGTTTGTTCATTCTTTGTATTTATTTTTACTTGTGATTGAATCGAGAGAGGATCTCATGAATGCATCCATTTATCTAATATCATGAGAGTTAGATTCAAGAAATAAATGAACTTGTTTTTTGTCCAAATCGATGAAGACTAATTTGGTTTAGGAATAAGTTGCGAATTTCAACAACTAAAAGAAGCTCAAGATAGGTTGACGTTCACCCATGATTAACATAGGGATGTATTATCAAGGCATGCATAATGACTAGAGTTTCAATTTAGGGATAAGGAGAAACCATTGAAAAACACTTTGCCGAACCTTGAAGGTTGCCGCCCAATCGCCCAGGCAATCGTTTCACTAGTTTCCCTGGCATTCGCCTTACCAATTGCCTAGGAAATCGTATCATTAGTTGCCTAGGTAATCTTGTTGTCTATTGCCCAAGCAATCAAGCTACCTCTGCATGCAAAACCGATATTGTCCATTCAATTTCCACATCACGACGCCCTTTAATCCGGCCTATTCTCTCAATCATTCAACTTCTTATTAATTTATTCTCTTTCTTTATTTTACTTGTTGATTCAATCCAACTATTATCACTTGTGTTTTTATCTTTTTAGTGCGAGAATTTAGATTCCCGAAGTAGCACCAATCTCTGTGGAGACGATATCTTTCTATTCTATAACTTGCGACGTGTACACTTGCACCAATTGCGAAGCACTTATTACGTGCAACAAGTTTTTGGCGTCGTTGTTGGGGATTGGCAATAGGGACTTTGTTTTTATTTTTTTTGCACTTTTATTTATTTTTAATTTTTTTGTTCAGTTTCCAAAGGGTTAACAAAATTTTGTTATGCATTTGTGTATGACCAGGGAAAACCCGACAGCTCAAGAATATCCCCTTGATCTAGAAATTGAACGTACGTGCTAGAGACTCAAACAAAGACTTAGAGCAGCAATGGCAGATCAAGTCGGCAATAACAATGCCAATGGCAATCAGGTTGCCACAGCAGGAGGTTGAGCGATTCTACCAGCTCAACTTGCTCAAGCAAGGAACCAAACCGTTCGAGACTATTTAAAGGAAGATCTCAACGGCCTAAACCCAGAAGTTTCACACCTGAAATTTGTAACCCCCTTAACCCGGCCCAGACGGTTGAACCGAATTAAGAAGTTTACACGGCGAAAACCAAAGTCAACCCGAAAGTCAACCTTGATTAACGACCCTTTTTTCTTTTTAATCTTATCTAGATGCATATTAACCCTAGATATGCTCCCAAGATCAGCATACATAAAGATCATTTCAATCAGAGAACATTCAGGGACTCAATCGCTCAAATTAAGGAATTAGGGACCAAATTGTAAATTCTGAGAATTACAGGGACTTAACCCAATTAAAAGTTACCAATATGAAATTAGTCATGTTTCATGCTTCACTGCCAAATTTCAGCTCAAACGGACATCTCAAACTCATCCAATTGCATATACAAAGTTCAGGACCAAAACGCAAGGTTTTCAAAACATTTAACCAACAATTTCAGTGCCCAACGGTCGAGTGTTCCGGAACAGGGAGGACATGTTCCGAAACGCGGGACCGTTCCGAAACTGGTACCGAAACAGGGCCTGGCAGAGGCAAAACCGTTCCGGAACAATTCCTTCCGTTTCGAAACGCCCAGCCATTTCAAGCCCCCGTTCCGATACGGTAACACCTGTTCCGAAACAGGCTGCCCAAATTGCAGAAAATTTTTTGGTTTAACACACGATTGACCTATCTAACATGCTCCAAAGGCAACCAAATTATACCAACAGGTCATTCAACACTCAAGGAACATAATTGCATCAACCATTCTTCAACATGACATCAAAATAAGAAATACCCAATTCTATAGGCAATCATCGTATGAGGCAACCCATGAAATCCTCAAATCACCAAACCGCATACCAAGAGGCCAATTACAAGTTCTAGCATTATCAACAACATAAAAGCCAATCTTGTCCAACATACACAATCTCATTAAACATCAACATAAGAGATTCTCCCCCATTGCCTTTATTATCTATAGCTATTAACCGAGACATACATCTCAAGTGGAGCTCTCCTTGAATCCCCTGCTTCTCGCTGTTCCAACTTCAATTATCTGCATTGATGGACAAAAAGGAGCGTAAGCACATAATGCTTAGTGAGGAATGCTCAAAACCAAAACACCATCAATGCAGTGAGTCATAAAACCACTTTAAAAAGCAAACTCGATTCGATAACCCAAAGCAATGTTTGAAAACCCTTTTCAACAACATGCTTAAAATCATGCATTGTTCAAACATGAAAACCAACCCTTAGCTTGGAAAGCTAAGTAATCCTTTTCAAAGCGCAAACTTGCGAAACCATCAATTTAACCATTCCATGCATGAACAACATATGCAAGGTTAAATACAAAAACCTTGGAAAACATTTCCACTTCACATCATACTTTTCCCATTCTTGAAAATCATTTCAAGGCAAGAAACCTTTAAAAACCATTTACCCGTTCAACCTAAAACATGCATTAAACAAATGCAACATATGAACCATATCATCAATATTTGCATCACATGCCTTTAAAAACAAGTCTTCGCAAGACTTCAATGCACTAAAGAGGTTTCATGCACACATGCACCATTCTCAATAGATAATCAACACTTGTTCAAGCTAACAAGTAATACATGCATTCATAGATCATTATATACTTCTCATGCAACCATGCATCATTTCAAGCATCTTATGCTTCATTACAATCAAGAACATTATATTGGCTTACAAGTGATAAACCACATCCACTTTTCAACTCAACATCCAATCGGATACGCGGATCACAAGCGTTGTCCCCACGCTTCATACACACTACCAATCTCAAGGTCTCCCAAATGGAATTTTAACCACCATTTGACCTTACCATACACAAAGCCCTCATATTGAATTTTAACCACCATATGACCTTAACATTCACAAGATCCTCATATGGAATTTTAACCACCATATGACCTTAACATGCACAAGGTCCCCATATGGAATTTTAACCACCATATAACCTTAGCATCACCCATTGGTAGTTGTATAACATCACTAACTAGATCCGGGACATACTTCACAAGATCCACACATGGACTTTACACCACCATTGTGATCTTAACAAGCACAAGGTCCTCAAATGAAATTTTAACCACCATTATAACCTTTGCTTACACAAGGTCCTCAAATGGAATTTCAACCACCATTATGACCTTAACACAAGACCCACCCATGGAATTTTAACCACCATGGTGTTCTTAACCATCTCGTTAGTGTACTTGGATGGAGTTACCGGTTCACTCACAACCACTCCACATCCAAGGCGACTTTATTCACGGTGCACCCAATCCTATAGCCGGCTAACTATATCCGATTAAAGTAACCAAGAACCACTTACATCACTTGCCAATATAACCATCTTACCACATTAATCCATTGTTTTACAAGCACCACCTAAATGCAAAAACCACCATTTACCATCACCAATCCACTGTTTTTGAAGCATTACACCAAGCCATTAAACAACATGCAACACTATGCATAAATTCCACAAATTCCAATGTACAAAACCAAGGATCTCCTACCTTGAGCATCCTTCACACATGGCTTCCAAAACCAGAATTAAACCATGCTAAAATAAGCTTTCAAAACAGAATTTAAAACATGCAAATCACATGCATTGCATCCAACAATCACAAGTGCTTAAAAAAACCAATTCATAACACAAACTAAGAGAGAAATTCCATTTACTTACTCTTGAGCTTAGCTAAGTTGTTTAGACTTAAACTAAGCTCCCAAAACCTTCAAACCTTGGTTTTAAAACTGAAAACCCAACTTCACTCACCGATACACAAAACAAGGCTAGCCAACAAGCCTCCCAAGCATCTGAAACCTTCAACGACACCTCTTAATGCTCACGGATCATTCTCCCCTGTTTCAAGCACACAACAACAGAGGATTAATGCATCATAATGCATTAAAAACACCAGCAACACAACTCAACTCGCTGCTCTACACAAATCCAACATTTTGGCTACCAAACACAACCGAAATCACCTCCAAACACTTCCAAAACTTAACCCAGCCAAGATCCATCACTTCTAACCATTTATAAACATCAATTAACATCCAAAATGATCCCAATCACGTCCTTATACCTCCAGCAATAACAGATCATCAAAAACACTCCAAAAACAACCAAAAACTCAAGCAAAACTTAGGAAAATCAACCTATTCGGGATTGCATTAATTAAACCTCAACTTCTCATCAATTTAACATTCATTTAACATCAAAAAGACACCTCAAATCACTGCTCAAACAGATCATACAAATTTTATCAAAAATCAACCAAATCTTGCATTTAAAAGCCAAGATCAAGAACACAACCTTAAAACCTTTTATAAAACACAAATCTAGGATTGAGAACTTGGGAATTTCAGTAAAGAACTGAGAGTTTAGAGGAGAAGGACGTTCTTACCTCCAAACTTGAGTTTCTCCCTTTTTGGAACCAAATTCTTGAAAATCCAAATAGCAAATATAAAGGTTTTGTTGAAGAGATGATTAGAGATCACAAGAGAATTGAAATGTGTTATTTAGATGACAAAATCAGAGGGAAATGCTTTGGAGAAATGTGTTTGGTTTGAGAGAAAAGATGAGAGAAAATGAAAATGGAAAATTAGGAAAAGTTAGTTAAAAAGGCTAAAATATCTTTCCCTCCTTTTTACCTTTATTTTAAACCATTAATAAATCATTTAATATTTAAGAAAAATCTGGAGAAACTCCTATTGGGTACATAGCTCCTTAATGATTCAAAGTTTCAATCCTTTTCATAACAGTCACCCAGTTTTCAAAAATTACATTTTGGTCACTAACCCAAAATGTCACCCTTCCAAACCTCATTTTGTAAAATTGATTTCACCTTCCTCTTATATATAATAAAAGAGGATTTTAGAACATTTTTCCATATTTTTAATGCAACCCGAACTAGGCTTTCCTAAATTCACCCTTTATATTCGAACCGCACTCCAACCGAACCGCTCCAAACCCAAAACTTCTAAGCCCAAAATTGGGGCGTTACAAAATTGAAGCTTCCCACTTCGAATTAAAGCCAATAATGTTCAATATGATCAATACAATCGGTCAATTTGGCAGATCGACAACTGAAGATGCCAGACAACATCTCAAATATCTCCTGGAGATTTGTAATTCATTCAAACTACAAGGATTTCATGAGGATGTTTTGAGGCTAAAATTATTCCCCTATTCACTTAAGGATAGGACGAATTGTGGTTGAATAGTATTTCATCTGGATCAATAGGATCTTGGTTTGATTTATGTCGTGATTTCTTTGCTCGATTTAATCCTACAAATATGACTGATAAGTTACGTAACAAAATTACTTCTTTTCGGCAGACAGATGATGAATACATGTATGTTGCGTGTAAAAGAGTCTATCGCAATTGTAGTGCAAGTGTACACGACACAAGTAGTAAAGTGATACGAAGTATCGGATATCGTCTCCACAGGGATTCGGCTAATAGCTTCACCTTAGTTTTACTGCACGAAGTAAAGGAAATAGTTGAGAAAGTTGTCACGAGAATAATAATGTGAACGAAAATAAAAGAATAGAAATATCAAGATAGAGAGAATGGGCTGATATTGAATTACTCAGTAGTGCAGGTATTACAGAGTTTAGGAAATCCAGTTCTGTCGTCGAGCCTGTCGCGGCAGTAGTCCGTTGATCGTTGCGGCAGCAAACACACCAACTCAGTACGTTCAAGTTTGGCAAGAATCCCAGATTTGCCTTGGCCTATCCCTAGGTCTAAGTCTGTCGATGATCACGTCTTGATGATACCTCCCGACGTGAATCGAAGGATGAACACCGATGTGTATGAATTCTTCTTTAGCCACTTAACCTCGCCCTATCCCTAGGCACGAGATAGTTCAACTATAAACTAGAGAACTTGCTCTTATTTCTTTCGTATACTTAACTCTCCCGATGCTAAGTAAATGGATAACCTCACAATGCTCTCCCGATGCTCTTGCAAGCTATTAATAACCAAAATAAGAGAACTTGAAGTTTATTTTATTGAACTTAAAAAATCCTAAAACAAAACAACCCTTGCAACTACTTTACAAATCAACCCGTGGCCCTAGGGGGGTTTTAGAACATATCGACGGCGGGTAAACGGCGGAGGGTTTTGGTTGTCGGTTAAGGGGAAATCGGCTTTTTGAATATATTATTCTCCTAGGTTAAAATATATGCCCTTATATAAGTTTTGGGCTCAAGTTATCTAAGTTAACAAGGATTACAACTTTAATTAAAAGTATGATTCTAATAAAGACTTAATCTTCAAGGATCCTACTTTTCAGCCGTCCTTCTTGTTTCTTGGGATTTTCTCTCCTTGAGCTTTGGGCTTGACATATCTTTTGATCCGGGGTTTGGAAAAATATTTGGTTTTCACACGAAAGACGAGCAGAATTTTCTCTATCTATCGAGGTCCACTTTGATTTTCCTCCACTAACTTGTTGTCGTCCTCTGCTGTCACGGCAGCACCATGGCAGCATCGTCCTCTTTGTCTGCTTGTTCAGTTCAGCTCTTCTGCTTCTCTGCCCTGCGCCTGCCTTCTCCGTCCACTATGGTGGCAACCTGCAAAATCAGCCATCTTTTAGTAGAATCTGTGCCTTTAATATATTTGTGATGTTTTGCTGTAAACTAACCTAAATGCAATGCAATGATGCTTGAATGTAGTAGAAATATGGGTTAAAAAGGGTGTAAATAATAGAACTTTTACACACTCAACACACCCCCAAACTCAAGTTTTTGCTTGCCCTCAAGCAATTAAGACCTAAAAGAAAAATGAATATTTTTGTTTTGGCTTTCAACAGTGAACTTTCCCTTACCCGTCGTTTATTCTCTGTGACGGCAGCAACCTGTTGGATAGATTAGGATCTGTCCGGAATCTCACTATAGTCCTCGTGCAGTGTGTGCATACTTGTGAACAATTATATGCTAAGACTCTCTTAGTTTCACTAGAATATTCAACTCTTAACTCGAATTTTTATGCCAAAGTTTATTTTTTGAAGACACATTTTCATGCTTCTTTTGTTTTGACTTTATTCTTCTATTTTTCAAGCTAAGTTTTACTAGAGCCAGTTTTAGGCACCTCTAATTAGCTTCTAAGAGCCGGTTTCGGGCACCTCTAGGTTTTTGAGTCTCTTTTGCTAAACTTCTTTCCTAGAGCCAGTGTTAGGCACCTCTAGGGGCTATTCAAGCACTAAGCTTCCTATTCTAGTTTGGCTAAAAGAAGTCTAAGCAATATAACAGTCACAATGGTGTTTTAAGTTTTCAGAACTATAGAAAGGCTCTAAACTTCTCCTTAAACTATCCTAAAGATGCTGCCACGACAGAGCTGTCATGACAGGTAAGTTCAAATCACAGTTTTAAGCTAAAATTTTCAGTCTTTTCTGATTTTTTTTTGAGAAAAATAAATGAGACATAGAAAATGATTAAGATGTACTAAGACTCCATTAAAATGGAGGGTTGCCACCCCCAAACTCGAGGGTTGCATTGCCCTCAATGCAAATGACAAAAATAAAAATGAAGGCAGTACATCACAAAATATAAATAAGGCAGGCAGCAATAAGAAGAAAATAAAAGACTTAAATTTTAAGCATTGTCTTCACTGCTGCTGCTGAGGCGGATTTGGCGGCGGATTCTGGGTTGTGGGGCAGGCTGGGCTGGTTGCTCTACGACCTGGATGTCAGAGTTGTTGCCGCTGTCCCAAGTGCTGGTGGTGGTGGTGGTGGTGGTGTTGGCCTATGGCATTAGCTTTCTGTCGACCATTCTTTTCTGCCTCTTGACAGGCGTGAATTCCTTCTCCAAATTCTTTCGAATAGAGGGTTATGCCTCGCTTTCAGCCCAGATAGAGGAAGAAGAAAAACCAGCTACAAAGGCATCGATGTCATCCGAGGGCTGTCGCTTTGTTCCTCGGGCGGATGTGTCGGCCGGAGGACTGTCGGCTGCCATCGGGGCAGGTGATGGAGTGGAGGCGGCAGGTCGTGGTTGTGGTGTGGTGGCAGGTGTAGGTGTGTTGGCAGGGGTGGGGATGGTGAAATAGTGGGCAAGGAAGGTGGGAAAGACAACATCTGGATAATTTAAAGTATGGTTAATAAAATTTACCGTGGAGTTGGCAAAATCCCTGATGAATGTCATCAGACCCAGCTGTCTGTCTTCCACCCTCTGAATGGCAGAAAGGATTTGAGTGGATGTGTCTGTCGGAGCAGCTGCTGCGGTAGGTTCAGTGTTGGGCTCATCTGATGATTCTGCTGGGGTGGAATTAGGGTTGACGGAAGAGATGGGGGTCGCTACTATCAGCTCCATGAGGATGATAATATTCTTGTCTGTCCAGCCCCGTCCCTTCACTAGTCGATCGGTGGTGGCTTCTGGTACGGCAGAGCAGCGGCAGAGGGATGTAATCAGGAAGGGCAGGTAGAGAAGGGATGTCGATCTCTAGGTGCAGTCCAAGATACTTTCCCTCATGTAGCGTCCCACATTTATTGGTCGTTTGTTCATGATTGAGTGGATTAGGGCTAACCGCTGCTGGTCTACTGTCGTGTGATGGGAGGACGGCAGAATCCTCTTCTTAATGAAGGCGTTCCACAATTTCGCTTCTGGCAGCAGCTGCCTTCTTCTGACGGTATGGGGATTTTTCTTGCTCGTGTTCCATTCAATTCCTTCTTCTGTCACTTCTACCATGACAGCTTCGAAGGCAGCTTTGTCTAGGGTGTCCAGGAACTACTGGTGAGCATCGTCGTTGGGACCGAAGTAGAGGCCATAAAAATTGTTGATGCGCTCAGCTGTGAATGGTACTTCTGTCCCTCAGACAGTTACTATTGTTGCTGTCCTGCTGTCGATGACAGCATAGAATTCCCTCACCAGCGTTTCATTCATTTATGCTGGTTGCTCTGCAAATTGCTCCCACAGTAGAGCTTTTATCGCCCTTGCGATGAACGGCTTGAGGCCCATATTGACTGCTCTTGGGGTGTAAATAAAACCTCTTTCTTCCCAGAGATCCTTAGTTGCGAAGGACTGCGGGGTGGGTGCTGCCGGTGAAGAGGTTGAAGCAGCACTACGGCGGGTTTATATGAAAGACATGTTAGTTGCAAGGGTTTTGTGAAAGTAAAGAAAACATAGAAAAACTAAAGGGGAGAGCAAGTAAGAATAAACAGGAGTAAGTGAAATGAAAATGAAACGGGGTTTTATAGAGGAAGAGTCGTTGCCCATTGAAACGGGGTGACTGTTGAGGTTTAGCGTGTCTAACGCGTCTGACACGCATTTATGCGTCTGTTACGCGTCTGTCACACGTTTCTGCGTCTGCCGTGACAGTCTGGTGACAGCCTTTCTTTTCCGTGTCTGCGGCGACAGCTGGAACAACAGGCTTCAATATTGGGCTTTGTTGGGCTGATGGATGAATGGTGGGCTTGGGTCACATCTCATATTCTTCTTGGCTCCTTTATTTCCGAAAAACATAAAACATAAAAACATTATTCGAATTAAGTAAACCTTATTTCCTAATAAATAATAAATAATAAAAATAAAAATAAAATTTAGGTTAA
The DNA here is from genome assembly GCA_958450335.1 of Hibiscus tridactylites. Classification (NCBI taxonomy): domain Eukaryota; kingdom Viridiplantae; phylum Streptophyta; class Magnoliopsida; order Malvales; family Malvaceae; genus Hibiscus; species Hibiscus tridactylites. Next base: position 67,783,119 of record OY288266.1, on the reverse strand, counting down.
ATTAGGGATGCCTTGTGGGGCATCTCCTAAGGTAACCACTTCCTGTATTCCTGGGGCTTCAGTCCCCTGATAATGCTTGAGGCGCTGTCCGTTGACTTTGAATTGGTGCCCGTCTTTTAATGATCGGATTGTGATGGCACCATGGGGAAAAACTTGTACAACTTGGAACGGGCAAGACCATCTAGATTTTAGCTTCCCTGGGAAGAGTTTTAGTCTAGAATTGAACAACAATACAAGCTGCCCTGGGCAGAACTGTCGTGGCAGCAACTTCCTGTCATGCCACTTCTTAGTTTTCTCCTTGTAAATTCTTGCATTTTCGTAGGCCATTGTTCTTATTTCTTCAATCTCATTCAGATCTAACAGCCTTTTCTGACCTGCCTTGTCCAAGTCCATATTTACTGCCTTGATTTCCCAATATGCTCTGTGCTCTATCTCGACAGGCAGATGAAAAGTTTTTCCATAAATCAATCGGTATGGAGACATGCCCAATGGAGTCTTGAAAGCTATCATGTATGCCCATAATGCATCATTCAGGAGTAAAGACCAATCTTTCCTAGTTGGTTTAACCATCTTCTCAAGAATGTTCTTAACTTCCCTATTGGATATCTCAGCTTGTCCATTGGTCTGTGGGTGGTATGCTGTCGCGATCCTATGCTTGACACCATATTTCTTCAAGGCGGCAACAATAACCCTATTGTCAAAATGTCTCCCTTCATCACTGATAATCGCCTTAGGGATGCCAAATCTAGAAAAAATGTTTTTGTGCAGAAACTTTTGGACTGTCTTGGCATCATTCTTTTGAGTGGCGATAGCTTCAACCCACTTAGAGACATAATCAACTGCTAGGATGATGTATAAATTTCCACATGAAGATGGAAAAGGTCCCATAAAATCAATCCCCCAAACGTCGAAGATTTCGACTTCTAGAATGTTCTGTAGTGGCATCTCGTTTCTCCTTGAGATGTTTCCTGTCCGTTGGCACCTGTCACAGTTCTTGTAGAAGTCCTGTGCATCTTTATACAGTGTCGGCCAATAGAACCCTGACTGCAGCACCTTGGCAGCAGTTTTGTTGCCTCCTAAGTGACCTCCATATTGTGAAGCATGGCAGTGATGAAGAATGTCTTCGTACTCTTCTTGTGGTACACACCTCCTTATAACTTGATCTGCACATAGTTTGAAAAGAAGAGGTTCGTCCCAATAATAATGCTTAACATCATTTTGGAACCTCTTCCTGGCTTGATAATTAAGATCAGAAGGAAGTATTCCGCTAACTATAAAATTAACAAAATCAGCATACCAGGGGAGTTCAGAAGACTTACCTACCGCCATGGCTGTCGCGGCAGCGATTGCGGCAGCAAAGATCTGCTCGTCTGGGAAGGTCTCCAGTATGTTTGTCTCATCTATTGGAAGACTCTGTCCCTTCTCCAACCTCGACAAGTGATCTGCCACCTGGTTTTCTGTCCCTTTTTTGTCTTTGATTTCAAGGTCAAATTCTTGCAATAGCAGGATCCACCTTATCAATCTAGGCTTTGCATCCTTTTTCGCGAACAGATACTTCAGGGCGGAGTGGTCCGTGTGCACTATTACCTTCGTCCCAAGTATGTAAGAACAAAACTTGTCGATGGAGAACACCACAGCTAATAGCTCCTTTTTTGTGGTGGTGTAGTTCACTTGGGCGTCATTAATGTATTGCTGGCGTAATATGTGACATGAAACAACTTATCTCTGCGCTGCCCAAGTGCTTCCCCGACAGCATAGTCACTAGCATCACACATAATCTCAAATGGCTGTGTCCAGTCTGGTGGCTGTACTATTGGGGCTGTTACCAGTTTTTCCTTCAAAAACTTGAATGCTTCAGTACATTCATCATTAAAGTCAAAGGGTCGGTTCTGCTCTAAAAGATGGCATAGGGGCTTGGTGATTTTTGAGAAATTTGCAATGAATCTCCTATAAAAACCAGCATGCCTTAAAAAACTTCTTATGCCCTTGACTGTGGTCAGCGGCGGCAGCTTTTGAATTACCTCAATTTTGGCTCTGTCGACTTCTATCCCACGACAACTAATCTTATGGCCAAGGACTATCCCTTCATCCACCATAAAGTGGCATTTTTCCCAATTCAAAACGAGATTTGCTTTTTCACATCTTTCAAGTACCTTTTGTAGATTGCCAAGGCAGCTCTCAAAATCGTCTCCAAAGACAGAAAAATCATCCATAAAAATCTCAAGGAAATCCTCTAGCATGTCGGAGAATATGGCCATCATGCACCTTTGGAAGGTGGCGGGTGCATTACATAATCCAAATGGCATTCTCCTAAAAGCATATGTTTCGTAGGGGCATGTGAAAGTCGTCTTTTCTTGATCTTCCGGTGCGATAGCAATTTGATTGTAACCTGAATAACCATCAAGAAAACAATAGTAAGGTTTACCCTCTAATCTATCAAGCATTTGATGAATAAAGGGTAAAGGAAAGTGGTCCTTTCGAGTAGCTTTGTTAAGCTTTCGATAGTCCATACAAACCCTTCAACCGGTCACAGTCCTGGTTGGGATTAACTCGTTGTTTTCATTGGTCACCACAGTCATTCCTCCTTTCTTTGGAACCCATTGCATCGGGCTTACCCATTTGCTGTCGGAGATGGCGTAAATAATACCAGCATCTAACCATTTGATTATCTCTTTACGAACCACCTCTTTCATCGCATGGTTTACCCGCCTTTGGGCATCAATAGTCGGCTTATGATCTTCCTCTAGAAGGATTTTGTGCATGCATAATGCTGGACTAATGCCTTGAATGTCTGCTATCGTCCATCCAATTGCCTTCTTGTGTTGCCGCAACATGCTGATTAGCTGTCGTTCCTGTTCCTGTGGCAGCTTAGAAGAGATGATTACTGACAGTGTGTCATTTGAACCAAGAAAAGCATATTTTAACTACCCTGGCAGGGGCTTAAGTTCTAAGGCAGGGGGTTCAACAGTAGATGGCTTTTGGATTAAATGGTTATCCGAGGTATAATTCAAAGGTTCGAATAACCTACCTGGACGATTTCCTAACCAGTTTACCTCCTCCTGATCTTCAATATCAGATGTATCGGATTCAAAGGAGTTGCTGTCGTCGGTGCTGTCATCAGTGCTGTCGTGACAATCCTGTAGGTGGCTACCGCGACAGTGACCAAATTTAATATCGTGACAGCCCGACCTGATGCAGGGTTGATCAAGGGTAACGTCAGCGATAGCCTTGCATTCCTCATCTACATCAGCATGTTTCATCGCTTGGAGAACATTCAACTTAATCTCTTGATCGTTCACGCGCATGGTGAGTTCTCCTTTCTCCACATCAATCAGTGATCTTCCCGTGGCTAAGAAGGGTCTCCCATGGATGATTAGTGCGTTTTCGTCTGCCTCACAATCTAAAATAAGAAAGTCAGCAGGAAAAATAAACTTATCCACTCTTACCAAAATATCTTCGATTTTTCCTTCTAGATGAACATAAGAGCGGCTTGCCAGCTGCAAAGTTACTGTCGTGGGTCGCGCCTTGCCAATACCTAATTTCTGAAAAAACAAATTTTGGCATTAAATTAACACTAGCACCAAGATCACAAAGTGCCTTACCCACAAATTTATTTCCGATTACGCAAGGTATGATGAAGCTCCCCGGATCCTTCTTTTTCTGGGGTGGCTGCCGATGAAGAATACTCATGCAACCTTCTGTCGTCTTTACCGTTTCAAATTCCCCAAGTTTAGATTTCTTTGACATGACATCCTTGAGAAATTTAGCATAACCGGGCATCTCCCTAACGGCATCTAACAGCGGAATATTAATATGAACCTGTTTAAAAATATCATAAATCTTTTTGAGTTGAGATTCATGCTTAGCTTGATGTATCCGTTGGGGAAAAGGAGGTGGGGGATGGTAATCAGCAATACGTCCTTCCCACTGCATACGAATCTGAGGACAAAAATCATTGTTTTTCTCCTCTGTCGCTTTTGCTATCGTGACAAGCTTATCGGCAGCAGTTTGTTTGTTACCTGTCGGGGCAGCTCCCTCGGCAGGTTTATCCAAGGCTGGTTCCTTTACTGTTTCAGCTTCTTTTTCCGATCCTGGTAGTTTCTTTCCACTCCTAGTAGTAATAGCCTTACATTGCTCATGTGTGGGCGGCCTAGCATTTTCAGTATTACTAGGAAATCCTCCACTCTGCCTCGGCTTAATATGTTGGGAAACCTGACCCATTTGTGTCTCCAAATATTTCATAGTAGCTTCATGATTCGTCATCCTCATCTCTGTTTTATCCATGAAATTCTCTATCTTCTTAACAAATTGAATCATATTCTCAATATAAGTACCTGTCTGAGACATAAAAGTGGCCAGAGTCTATTCCAGTATACTGCTCGTGGCAGCTGGTTGCTGTTGTTGCTGCTGCGACGGCAGTTGCGGCGGTAGTTGTGGCGGCAGTTGCTGTCGCGTCAGCAATCTAGGTCCTCCCTGATTCTGATTGTGTGCTTGAGGATTCAGGGCGTTATTAGGATTACTTCAAGAAAATTTGGGATCCTTCCTCCAATTGGGATTATAATTGTTGGGATTGTAATTTGGCTTGTAGTTTCCAACATATTTTCCCTCTTCTAACTGTATTGGGCACTCATCCCGACTATGATTTCCCTCATAGATGTCACATACCTCCTCAACAGCAAATCCATGTTGTCCATCATCATTCAATAATCGTTTCATTGCTTTAGTAAGGAATGCTACCTGTGATTTCACCGTGCTTTCGGCCTCATAATCCTTGATAGCAAGTACCCATTTACCCCCTCTTCTTGTTGTCGGAAACTGCTCCTTATTCTTGGCCAGATTTTTCAAAACTTGCAATGCCTCGTCCGGATCTTTATCCAATAATAGTCCATTTGCTGCTGAATCAATTCGAATATGAGTTTGTAAGTTGGCAGCATTATAAAACTTAGTTACCTGATTCCATACGGGGAATCCATGCATTGGGCAGTTCCGTAGAAAAGTAGTAAATCTGTCCCAGGCCTCGTGCATCGGCTCGTCATCTTCCTGTTGAAAAGTAGCAATTTCATTACGCAATCACTCAGATAAATGCGAAGGATTAAAACGAGATAAGAATTCACAAGATAAATCTGCCCAAGTTCTAATTGAACCCGGCGTAAGTTTATTCCACCAAGTTTTAGCTCTGTCCCTCAGTGATTGGGGAAATAACCGAAGCCTCAGTATCTCCGGATTAACTCCTGGCAGTCTAAACGAACCACAGATCTCCTGGAACGTTTTGAGATGCTCCCTAGCATCCTCTATCACAGCACCACTTAACTGCCCGGCATTGTTGATCATACTAAACATGACAGGTTTAAGCTCAAAGTTATCAACATCGATATCCGGCAGCGTGGTCTCCAACTCTACATGATCGTTCAACATGTAGTCATGACAGGACCGTCGTCCGCCGGCGGCAGGGTTGTCGACAGGCGGTATAACTTCGCCGACAGGCGGGTCGTCTCCAACGTGGGCCATCTTCTCTAGCTGTTCTTCAAGGTACTCGTTCCTGGCTAGAAGGTGACGAAGTTGTTTCTTGAGATTGAAGGAACGTTCCATTTCCGGATCTAATTGATATTCAGGATCTTTACCTCGATTAGATCTGCGCATAAACAAGAAAACCTTGTGAAAAGCAAGAGTTGAATGCACCAACAGAAAACAGAAAAATAAAAATAAAGATAAAAATAAAAATGAAAACGAAAAGTGCAATAAATGAAAGGTAGAGTTATGTTGCCAATTCCCCGGCAACGGCGCCAAAAACTTGTTGCGTGTAAAAGGGTCTATCGCAATTGTAGTGCAAGTGTACACGACGCAAGTAGTAAAGTGATAAGAAGTATCGGATATCGTCTCTACAGGGATTGGGCTAATAGCTTCACCTTAGTTTTACTGCACGAAGTAAAGGAAATAGTTGAGAAAGTTTTCACGAGAATAATAAAGTGAACGAAAATAAAAGAATAGAAATATCAAGATAGAGAGAATGGGCTGGTATTGAATTGCTCAGTAGTGCAGGTATTGCAGAGTTTAGGAAATCCAGTTCTGTCGTCGAGCCTGTCGCGGCAGCACCTGTCGCGGCAGCAGTCCGTTGATCGTCGCGGCAGCAAACACACCAACTCAGTACGTTCAAGTTTTGCAAGAATCCCAGATTTGCCTTGGCCTATCCCTAGGTCCAAGTCTGTCGATGATCACGTCTTGATGATACCTCCTAGCGTGAATTGAAGGATGAACACCGATGTGTATGAATTCTTCTTTAGCCACTTAACCTCGCCCAATCCCTAGGCACGAGATAGTTCAACTATAAACTAGAGAACTTGCTCTTATTTCTTTCGTATACTTAACTCTCCCGATGCTAAGTAAATGGATAACCTCACAATGCTCTCCCGATGCTCTTGCAAGATATTAATAACCAAAATAAGAGAACTTGAAGTTTATTTTATTGAACTTAAAAAATCCTAAAACAAAACAACCCTTGCAACTACTTTAAAAATCAACCCGTGGCCCTAGGGGCTTTTAGAACATATTGACGGCGGGTAAACGGCGGAGGGTTTTGGTTGTCGGTTAAGGGGAAATCGGCTTTTTGAATATATTATTCTCCTAGGTTAAAATATATGCCCTTATATAAGCTTTGGACTCAAGTTATCTAAGTTAACAAGGATTACAACTTTAATTAAAAGTATGATTCTAATAAAGACTTAATCTTCAAGGATCCTACTTTTCAGCAGTCCTCCTTGTTTCTTGGGATTTTCTCTCCTTGAGCTTTGGGCTTGACATATCTTTTGATCCGGGGCTTGGAAAAATATTTGGTTTTCACACGACAGACGAGAAAAATTTTCTCTATCTATCAAGGTCCACTTTGCTTTTCCTCCACTAACTTGTTGTCGTCCTCAGCTGTCACGGTAGCACCATGGCAGCATCGTCGTCATTGTCTGCTTGTTCAGTTCAGCTCTTCTGCTTCTCTGCCCTGCGCCTACCTTCTCCGTCCACTATGGCGGCAACCTGCAAAATCAGCCATCTTTTAGTAGAATCTGTGCCTTTAATATATTTGTGATGTTTTGTTGTAAACTAACCTAAATTCAATGCAATGATGCTTGATTGTAGCAGAAATATGGGTTAAAAGGGTGTAAATAATAGAACTTTTACACACTCAACAATGTACGAGGCTTGGGAGCGATACAAAGAATTGTTACACAAATGTCCCCTACATGGATCCCTAGCATGGACACAAGTGATGATGTTTTACAATGCAGTAAACACACCGACAAGGATGATGCTAGAAGCCTCGGAAAAAGGAATACTCCTAGAAAAGCCATCAGAAGAAGCAATAGAGATTTTGAACAGTCTTGCTAAAAATGATTATCAGTTCCCAACTAGCAGAAGAGGAGGAGTCAGACGCCATGCCATGATAAACGAGCTTGAGTCATCAGATTCAATTCTCACACAATTGGCTACCTTACCCAATTTGGTTAAGAACATGCAACGACCAAGAAACACACAGGAGGTCAAGGTAGTAGGTTCCTTTTGTGATTTATGTAATAGTAACAATGATTCTTCTAAGTGTCCACAGAACCCAGAGTCCAGTTTTTATGTTGGAAACTACAACCAGAATAATAACGTGATGTCCAACACCTACAATCTAGCCGGAAGAAGCATCCAAATTTCTTATGGAGCAATCCCATCAATGCCCTCAATTAGAACAACCAGAATGCAAAATCATTGGGATTCCAATAGAACATGCCTCAACAACCGATACCGCAACAATAATCAACCTCATCTAATTCTTTGGAAAGCTCTCTTAATTCTTTCATGTTAAAAACTGAATCCTATATGGCTGAGAATAATAGTTTCATGAAAAGGAATGTTGCTTTTATTAACAAGATTGAGATTAGATTGCAGAATTAAGAGGCAGCCCTAAAGTCATTGGAGACTCAAGTTGGGCAGTCACCCAAAATCTAAATACAAGACCACAAGGAGGTTTACCCACCGATACTAAGGTCGCAAGGAGAATTGGCCATGAGCAGTGCAAAGCAATCACCACTCTGAGTGGCCGACAATTTAAGGAAGCTCAAACCCATTTAACGGAGAACACTCAACCAAAGGAGAAATCATATATCCAGGAGGATGAATCCAGCAACCAAACCTATGGCGAAACTAGTGAATCGGAAAATGCTAAGGCAAGTCATGATGCCTCGGCAACTACAAGTACAGATGCCTCGGCAACATCAACTGCTCATGTCACGACAAGACCTGATACCTCGGTAATGCCATTAATCAAATTCCAAACTAATGAAAAGATTGAGGACATTCGACTTCCACCACCTTTCCCACAGAGGTTAAAGCAATAAAAGAAATAGTACCAATTCAAGAAGTTCCTCGACATCTTAAAGCAAGTTCACATCAACTTGTCGTTGGTTGAAGCAATTGAGCAAATGTCGAATTATGCTAAGTTCCTTAAATACATGGTCTCTAAGAGGACTAGGTTACAAGAATTTGAAACGGTTGTTGTGACAGAAGGATGCATGGCAATGCTACATAACCGAATGCAACCCAAGCTTAAAGATCTCGAAAGTTTTACAATACCATGTGCAATTGGAAATCACTGTGTCGAGAAGGCGTTATGCGATCATCGAGCAAGGATAAACCTTATACCAAAATCTGTCTTCCAACGATTAGGCATAGGGAAAGCGAGGCCTACAACTGTGATGCTGCAGCTTGCGGACAGATCTTGTGTGCATCCAGAGGGAAAAATCGAGGATATATTGGTAAGAGTTGATACATTTACTTTTCCCGCAAACTTAATTGTTTTGCATTGTGAAGCAGATGAGCACGCACCCATTATCCTCGGGAGACCCTTCTTAGCAACGGGAAGAACGTTGATTGATGTCGAAAAGGGAGAACTCATAATGAGGGTGAATGAACACCAAGTAAAACTTAACGTGTTAAACATCCTAAAGCATGTCGATGATCCAAAAGAATGTCAACTCATCTATGTTGTAGAACCCCTCTCTGTTGGGCAGAAGCTGGGCAAAAGTTGATTTCGATGCCAGCTATGTTGAAAGGAACCACCGAGAAGGTGAAGCTCATTTGTGAGCATTTGAAGGCAGCATCGGATCGACAAAAGTCTTACGCGGATCTAAAGCGTAAGGAGATCGAGTTCGTGGTGGGTGAACGTGTGTTTTTGAAACTGTCGCCTTGGAAGAAGGTGATGAGATTTGGGCGTAAGGGTAAGCTTAGCCCGAGGTTTATTGGACCTTATGAGGTTGTGGAGCATATTTGTCCTATGACATATCAGTTGAGGTTGCCTTCGGAGCTGGGAAGGATATATGATGTGTTTCATGTCTCGATGTTGTAGGGGTACAGATCGGATCCTTCGCATGTAATGCCTGTTGAGGAGATAGAGTTGAATCCGGATCTGTCATATGATGAGGAACCAGTGAGGATTCTTGATGTGAGCAGCAAAGTTCTTCATGGCATGACGATAGAACTTGTGAAGGTGTTGTGGTGACACCGAGGAGTTGAGGAGGCCACGTGGGAATGTAAGGCAGGCATGCTGAAGCAGTTTTCATACCTTTTTCCTCCAGGTAAAATTTCAAGGACGAAATTTTCTAAGTGGGGGAGAGTTGTAACGCCCTAGATTTGGGCCTAGATGTTTTAGACTTCGGATCGGACCGGTCGGAAACGGTTCGAATCGCGTTAGGTGATTTAAGAAAATCAAGGATCGAGATAGGATAAAAATATGGTAAAATTACTAAAATCCTTTAAAATCATGTTTTAGGGGTTGGTCCAATCAATTTTACAAAAAAGAGTTTTGGTAGTAGTACATTTTGGATAGTGACCAAAATGTAAAGTTTCAAAACTGTGGGAAAATGCAATTTTAGAAAAAGGAGCCAAAATCTTAGAATCCTTAGGGAGTTTTATGGAAATTTAGCCTTTCCTTAATATGAAATGTGTTTTAAAAGGATTTAAAGTGATTAAATAAAAGGGTTTTATTTAAATAAAATTAATAAAAATAAGAAAATTGAGATTTCATTTGACGTAACTACCTTCCTTTTCTCATTTTCAGCCAAACACCATTCTAAATCATTTTCTTCAGAATTCTTTTCTCCCAAACTCTCTCTCATTAATTTCCAAATCAATGTCAAGATTTCTCTTCAAGATTTTAAAGTGTTGTGAAGCTAAAACTTGTCATTCATTGAGGAAAGCAAGGATTGGAGGTAAATCCCATTCTCAACCTACAATCTAGGTTCTTTATGCCAAAGTCGGTGACAAAGGTACGAAGTTTTCTTGGTTTGGCTAGGTATTATCGTAGGTTTGTCGAGGGTTTCTCGAAGATTGCTGCACCTTTGACCAACTTGTTGCAGAAGAATGTTCGCTTTGAGTGGACTGATGCGAGGCAACTAGCTTTTGAAAAGCTGAAGGAAGCTTTGACGCAAGTTCCTGTTCTGATTCAGCCTCAGTCTGGTACCAAAAAATGAACCCCCTTAGCCCGGCCTAGACGTCCGACCCGAACTAAGAAGATTGCACAGGGAAAATCGAAGTCAACTTGTTAAAGTCAACCTCGATTAACGACCTTTTTTCATTTTATCTTTTCTAGATGCACATTATTATCATATAAGATTATCATTTTGTTTTGGTGAAAGCGACACAACAACCGGAGTTCAATTAGGGGTTCCATTGCATACAAATGTCTTTTAGGGACTAAATTGTAAATTTACAAAATTATAAGGACTAAACAGATTTGAAATTCTCCAATCCAAAATTCATCATATAGCATACCAGCATGTCAAGTTTCATCTCAAATGGATCATCCAAACTCATTTAATTAAGCATACAACATTCAGGGACCAAACTGTAAGAAATTGAAATTTGAAACAATTCAAATTCAGCATCCAACGGTCAAGTGTTTCAAAACACAAGACCCCGTAACGGAACGGCCGTTTTGAAACCAGGTTGACCGTTTCGATACGCGGGTGCGTTCCGAAACCCGTTTCGAAACAACAAATTATAGTGGCAAAATGTTCCGAAACGTTCCTACCCGTTCCGAAACCCCATGACCATTCCAGGCCATCATTCCGAAACAGGTAAGGGAGTTCCGAAACGCCTTGCCCTGCAATTTCCCAAATTGCTCATTTTACTCAACTATTCACCTCCGAAATCACCCCAGTACATGCCACATCACACATGCAATATGAATACACATCAAAGATCACCAATACGAAGCACAAGCTAAAACATAGCATCAAACTTGCAAGCTTAAGAACTATAGGCATGCTTCCTAGATGTCAAAACCATAAAATGGCTAAAACCACATTCAAGCTTAAACCAACATTCAAAGGCCACTTACAAACCAATATAAGCAAACCAAACATGCTCAAGGTGTTCAACATCACCAAATACATCCAAGAGTAGAAATCCCACCCATTGCCTCTTATTACACTTAGGTAAAACCACATAATTTGTTTAATCAAAAGAGCTTGGATTCCACTTGCCTTCTTGCTGCCTCAAAAGCCTAATTCTCTGCATTGATGAAATAAAAGAGCGTAAGCATGAAGCTTAGTGAGGATCGCTAAAACCAAACATTCATCAATGCATTTTACAAAACCGAAAAATATCATCAATTGTCATCTTATTACCTTCCTAAAAACACGCTTTTTAAAGCATCAATGCAGTGTTTAAACCACATGCTCATAGCATCATAATATTAACATCAAATATTCTTTTGCTCATGCTTAAACCAAGCATCACATGCATTCTAGCATAAACCACAAGCATCTCATGCTTAAACCATTAATCAACAACATTATATTGGCTCGCAAGTGATCAATTCTTAAACCATACCAAAACCAACACAAATGACACAATCGGATACGTGGATTACAAGCGTTGTCCAATACGCTTCATACACACTATCAGACTACACAATGCTCACACACGAGAGCAACCCTCCATCGTTGTGACACCCATGGTAGAGTATAATGGTACAATCACAACCCCTCAACACCACTGATCGGTAGTTGTATAATTCCACTAACGAGAGCACGTAACACATATCACAAGATCCACACACAAAATTAAACCATCAACCGTTGTGATATTAGCCTCAATCGTTAGGGTACTTGGATGGAGTATACGGTACAATTACAACCCCTCGACATCCAAGGCGACTTTATTCACGGTGCACCCAATCCTATAGCTGGCTAACTATATCTGATTAAAGTAACAAAATGCCATTTTCACTTGTCAATATAATCATTTAACATCAATATTACACTGTTTTAAAAGCATAAACACAATGCCATTTTCACAAGCATAAACATGCTTAATATCAAATGCATTAATCACATAATTCCAAGGATCACTTACCACGTGCATCCTTAACAAAATGGCATTAAAACCAGCAACCTCAATGCTCTAAAACATGCTTTGAAACAATAATTAAATCACATTCAACTCAAGAGCATTTCCAACAAAACATAGCACATTTTCGAGAGAGACTTTCGAATCACTTACTCTTGAGCTTAGCTAAGTGTTTCAAACTTATGCTAAGCTCCCAAGACCACGCTCAAAGCGTTACAATGCTGGAAAATCCATTTCCACTCACCAATACGCGAAGCCTTACTCGCCGACACGAAAATCACACTTCCAGAGCCTCCAAAATCGTCTCGTTTTGTCCTGGATCAAGATCCCCGGTTTTCACATCATCAAAACAGAGATCCAAATGCATTTCAACACCAGCAACTAAACACAAACTCGTTGCTCACCCAAACTATACCAATTTACCTATCTGAAACAACCGAAAACTCAATCGATTGCTTCCTAAACCAAGCCTAGCCAACTTACATCACTTTCAACCATTTATAAACATCAAAACACATCTAAAAACATCCTAAACTCATTCTTATACCTCCAGCAAGTATTATTACATCATTTCACCCCAAAACTCAACTAAAACTATCAAGAAACTCAAAGATCTCAAGGATTTCGGGATCTATATCAAAAAAACCTCTTTTCAACATATTAATCGACACAAAACTCAATTAAAATCAATTCAAAACAGAGTCTATCAAAACAAATCCAAAAATCAAGATTTTAATCATATTTTTGTAATATTTTGATCTCAAATCAAAACTATAATGAAAACTCAACCAAAAACATTAATTAGAAGCCAAAGATCTTGGGAATTTCAATAAAGAACCTAGATTGAAGGTTGAGAAAGGGATTTACCTCCAATCCTTGCTTTCCTCAATGAATGACAAGTTTTAGCTTCACAACACTTGAAAATCTTGAAGAGAAATCTTCAAATTGATTGGGAAATTAATGAGAGAGTGCTTGGGAGAAAAGAATTATGGAGAAAATGATTTACAATGATGTTTGGCTGAAAATGAGAAGAGGAAGGTAGTTACGTCAAATGAAATCTCAATTTTCTTATTTTTATTAATTTTAATTAAATAAAACCCTTTTATTTAATCACTTAAAATCCTTTTAAAACACATGTCATATTAAGGAAATGCTATATTGACATAAATCTCCTTAAAGATTCTATGATTTTGGCTCCTCTTTTTAAAATTGCATTTTCCACTGTTTTTGAAATTTTACATTTTTGTCACTAACCAAAATGTACTACTTCCAAAACTCTTTTTTGTAAAATTGATTTGACCAACCCCTAAAGCATTATTTTAGATGATTTTAGCAAATTTTACCATATTTTTATCCTATCCCGATCTTTGATTTCCTTAAATCACTTAACGCGATTCGAACCCTTTCCGACCGGTCCGATCCGAATTCTAAAACATATAGGTCAAAAACCAGGGCGTTACATATGCCACGATGGAGTTTGATTTTAACATGGAAGAGAGTTTCCTCAGCAACTCAAAGTGCGCATGCCTCGACAATTTTATTGCTGAACTAAAGAAGCAAAGGAATTTGAAGAACCGATCGACGAAGAGCAAGACGGGGCAAACTGGATAGCAAGCTGACCAAGTACATACTTTGAACCACTGGATTACTCAGGTAAGGAAGGTAAACTCGAAAAACCCTCAATTGAACAACCTCCTATCCTTGAGTTAAAACCATTGCCAGGGTAATTTAAATATGTTTATTCATGAACCGAAAACACATTGCCCGTAATTATTTCTTCTAAGTTGTAGCATGAACAGGAAAATAGGTTAATTGATAGTACATGGGTAAGTCTGGTACCATGTGTACCGAAAAAGGGAGGTATAACTGTTGTAAGTAATGAAAACAATGAACTTATTCCAATCAGGACTGTGACCGGTTGGAGGGTTTGCATGGATTATCATAATTTGAATAAAGCTACTAGGAAAGATCACTTTCCTTTGCCCTTTATTGATCAAATGCTTGATCGTCTTGTAGGGAAACCCATTTATTGTTTTCTTGATGGTTACTCAGGTTACAACCAAATTGCCATAGCACTAGATAACTAGGAAAAGACTACCTTCACATGCTCGTACGACACTTATGCCTTTCGAATGATGTCGTTCAGATTATGCAATGTCCCAACAACTTTCAAAAGATGCATGATGGTAATTTTTTCCGACATGGTTGAAGACTTCCTTGAGATCTTCATGGACTATTTCTCGGTGTTTGGGGATGACTTCGCTAGTAAAACTCTTAATGGTGCTCAATTAAACTACACCACTACGAAAAAAGAGTTACTAGTTGTGGTTTTTGCCTTTGATAAATTTCGCTCCTACTTGATTGGGACTAAGGTAATTTTTCATACTGACCACTTGGCAATTAAGTACCTTTTTACTAAGAAAGATGCCAAACCTCGTTTGATTCATTGGAGATTACTATTACAAGAGTTTGGCATTGAAATTAAGGACAAGAAAGGGACAGAGAATCAAGTTGCCAATCACTTGTCATGCTTAGAATGCAATAGAGAGGAGGAAACAGAAATGGAGATATGTGATGCATTCCTGGATGAGCATATGCTAGTTACCTCGGCAACTCCCAGTGTGCATACCTCGGCAAGACCTGATGCCTCGGCAATGCCAATTGTGCATGCCTCGACAATACCATGGTATGGAGATTTAGTAAATTTCCTTGTTAGTGGTATTTTACAATATGTCCTTACTCACCAAGAAGAGAAGCGGTTCTATCATGATGCTAAGAATTATTATTGGGACGAGCCTCTTTTGTTCAAACAATGTGCAGATCAGGTTATACGATGATGCGTTCCCGAGGAAGAACAACAAAACGTGCTCAGGCAAAGCCATGATTTACCATACGAAGGCCATTTTGGAGGCACTCGCACCGCGGCCAAAGTTTTACAATCCGGTTTGTATTAACTCACACTCTACAAAGATACCCAAGAATTTTACGAAAAATGTGATCGTTGTCAACGAACGGGGAATATCTCTAGGTGACATGAGATGCCACTGCAGAACATCCTTGAAGTGGAGTTGTTCGATGTGTGGGGGATTGATTTCATGGGGCCTTTCCCTTCTTCATGTGGAAACCTCTACATTTTACTTGTCGTCGACTATGTGTCTAAATGGGTCGAAGCAATTGCAACTCCGAAGAACGACTCAAAAACTGTGTAGATATTTCTACAGAAAAATATATTCACATGGTTCGGAACGCTAAGGGAAATCATTAGTGATGAAGGAAAACACTTTGACAACAAACTCATTGCCAAGATGTTGCAACACTTTGGCGTGACACACAAAGTTGCCACAGCATATCACCCACAGACAAATGGGCAACCTGAATTTTCTAACTCAGAGTTAAAGGGTATTCTTGAAAAAGTGGCAAATCCCTCTAGGAAGGGTTGGTCATTGAGACTCAATGATACACATTAGGTATATTGTACTGCATTCAAAACACCTTCGGTCATTAAAACTCTATGATGCACTCGAGCACAATGCATTTTGGGCAATAAAAACTGTGAACATGGATTGGGAGAGTGCTGGACAAAAGTGTTTGCTGGACCTTAACGAGATAGAAGAATTTTGTGCCTTAGCTTATGACAATGCAAGAATATACAAGGAGAAAACGAAGCAATGGTATGACAAGAAGCTATTGTCGTGACAATTCTTGCCCGGGCAATTAGTACTCCTCTTCAATTCTTGGCTGAAACTCTTCCCGGGAAAATTGAGATCGAGATGGTTTTGATCATTCAAGGTAGTAAATTCATTCTCTCATGGTGCTATGATAATCAAGTCCACCACTGATGAACATGAATTCAAAGTTAACAGACAAAGATTAAAGCATTATATCGGCACCCATGTGGAGCGCAACAAAGAAATGGTCACTTTAGGAGATGCGTGATCATGCTCTCCTCTCGTATTTTTGTTTTTGTTTCGTTTTTAATTTTTTTACTTAATTTATGTTTTATTTAGTATTTTTATTTTCGGTTATTTTAGAACAGCTCTATTTATTGTTGGTTGTTTTTTAGGCTCTAGTAGTTTTCTTTGTTTTTCCACATTAAGACTCACAACTACAATGCCAAGGAAATCCCTTGCACCGACCACTACCGAGGCAACTACAGATGGCCAGGCAAGTGAACCTGCCTCGGCAAACATCAAATCGAGGAAATATTCTACCTTTGAAACACTGATGCTATTCACGCAGTACCAACCACACACATCCAACCACCGTGAACCGGACAAAGAATCAAGCAAAAGACCCGAAGGAAATTCATCATTCAAGGTGAGAAAGCTTTCCACCTAACTCATTTGCATTTTATTTTTAATTTTAGTACTTGCATGCATTGAGGACAATGCTTCTCTCGAGTTTGGGGGTTCTTGTTTTTAGTTAATTTCATGGTTAGTTGCATTCATCTTTAGTGATAGCATATAGGATGTGCATGTTACATGCCATGCCTTTAATTGGATTTAATTGCTTAAGACTTGTTGAATATTCAATGATGAATTTATGCCCCTGCACTTTATTGAAAAAACCTTTAACTTTAGGATTGCAAGAAAAGAACTTAGAATTTTATTATGATGCTGATTTTTTTTTACATAGTTGTGCCTTGCTAATTGAAAGAGACTTACTGAACTTAGGTTGTTTAAAATTTAGGTAAATTAAAATTAAAAAATTATAATTTAATTTCTTGCTAGAGGTTCCCAAAACCGTCTCTAGTAGTTAATGCATATTAAAGAATCACAAGAGGTTCCCGAAATTGGCTCTAGTCGATTAAATTCAAATAAGAAATTGCTTGTTTCGCTAGATGTACCTAAAATTGGCTCTAGTGAAAATTCAAATAAATGCCCCGATAATTAAATTGATAAAAGCCTATTGTTCACATAGAATCTTGAAAATCGACTTGTACACTACTATGCACACACATTATCACGAGCATTATAGTTTGATTTTGAGTAATTTTTATGCTAACCGAAAAATTCAAAAGGTGATCATACTTTATGCCACGGTTCTGAGGATTGAATTCAAGTTTGAAGCATGTATTTGAAGACTAAAGTCTTCACATGTAATTGTTAGTTTGCATTGCTTGAGGACAAGAAATAGTTCGAGTTTGGGGGTGTGTTAAGTGTTCAAAAGTACTATTTTTATTACCCTTTTTACTCATATTATTGTTAGACTTAAGCTCATTTTAGTTGCATTATTAGGCATTCATGCATGTTTTCATGATTTCTTTCATTGTTATGCTTGATTTCATAATTTAGTTAAATTGTGGACAAAGATGTTGCGTATGTGTGTTTCGTGTGTGCAGGATTTAATTCCCTAAGAAATTGAAGAAAAGAAGAGAAAGAAGAAGTTGCCAATTTGGATAGGATTAATCCACTTAATTCGAGACAAATACTAGAAGGAAGGATAAAATCTAGAAGAATTGGAGATTTAAAAGAGATTAAATTCTAAGAGATTTAGGAAGAGTTATTAGGAGGAATAATAGTATAATAAAATAAAAGAGATATATTTCTTTTATTACATTGTATTTAATTCTAACTTTACTTCTTCCTCAAGAAAGACTTTGACATATGTATCTCCTATTTTTCCTTCTTGTTTCGATTTATGTTCTTGTTGGGAAGACTATATCTTGTGTTGCTTTTGTGCCCAACTATGAACTAAACTCTCTTGGCTAGGATTATTGTGTTTAGTGGTTGTGAGAAAACGATTGGATTTGATTAGGTTTTGTTATGCAATTTAATTTCAAGGTTTATTCATTCTTGTTATTTATTTTTAATTGCAATTGAATCGGGAGAGGATCTCGTGAATGCACCTTTTATCTAATATTGGGAGAGTTAGATTCAAGAAACAAAAGAACATGGTTTTTGTCCAAATCAATGAAGACTATTTTGGCTTAGGAATAAGTTATGAATTTCAACGTCTAAAAAACGCAAGATAGGTTGATGTTCACTCATGATTAATGCAGGGATGTATTATCAAGCCATGCACATCGAATAGAGTTTCAATTTAGGGATAATGAGAAACCATTAAAGAACGCTTTGCCGAACCTTGAAGGTTTCCTCACAATTGCCCAGGCAATCGTTTCACTAGTTTCCCTAGCATTCGCCTTACTAATTACCCAGAAAATAGTATCATTAGTTGCCTAGGCAATCGTGTTGTCTATTGTCGAAGCAATCATGTTGCCTCTGCATTCAAAACTGATATTATCCATTCGATTTCCACACCATGTCGCACTTTAATCCGGCCTATTCTCTCAATCGTTCAACTTCTCTTTAATTTATTCGCTTTCTTTATTGTACTTGTTTATTCAATCCAACTATTATCACCTGTGTTTTTATCTTTTTAGTGTGAGAATTTAGATTCTTGAAGTAGCACCAATCCCTGTGGATTTGATATCTTTCTATACTATAACTTGCGATGTGTACACTTGCGGCAATTACGAAGCACTTATTACGCGCAACACCAAGATTTTGTCTTAGTATAGTTCCTGGTCATACACCGATAAAAACAAAAATAAAATAAAAATAAAACAAAACAAGTAAAAATCTGAAAACTATCAAATCCATTGCAATCTCCGACAACGGAGCCAAAAACTTGTAGACTCTTTGGAAGAAGTGAAAAACAATGTTGGCAAAAGGGGAAATTTATAGATAATGGGAATTTGTATGCCAAGAGTCCTTTGCGTGCAAGTATACATGGTCTGCAAGTAATATGGTTTGGTAAGCTGAGTTATCGATCCTAGAGAGATTGACCTGGAATTTGATTGCTTTGATGGTTTACTTGTTTTGGGAAGAAGATGATTTGTTTTAGAGTTGTTTTAGAAACTGCTTAAAAGAAAAGAAAACAATGGACTAAAATGTTAGCAAGGAGGGTGCTTTTAATGAATGATGAGTGTTGGCAGGGAATGTCTAGTTTTAACGTTGTTCATGCCAGCTTTTGTTGGAAAATTATCTTGACATTATTTACCGAGCATATTTAACATTAGCAAAGCCTCTCTCGATGGTCATTGCCCTAAGTTGATTATGTAAAAAATTGCTATATCTCTATAGTGCATGTTTTTAAATGAATCGAGTTGATTAAGAAAAAATCTATAATCTGAGGGGGTAGATATCACTTCCGAAGTAAGTTCATCTACTTGAATGACTTCTCTCGAAGCTTTTCTCCCAAGTATCCAGCAACTGATCGTTTCCTCCCAAGTCTGTTAAGATATTGAGGAGCAATACGCCAACTATCGCTTTGGCAAAGTATTTAGAAAAACAGTAATGCCAGCTCTTGCTTGGCATTTACAGTTAGAAATAATAAAGCATGCCAGATAGAAAAACTTTTCCGAAACAGAATTGTATTCAAAGAACTGAGGTATAAAACCAACGTTTAAACCAAACATCCCCCACCAACTATCAAATTAGTTCATGGTGAGGGATTTAACTAACAAAACCATAACCGTTTTTAGATACATCATCCTAAAATAAAAGTAAAATAACTTAAAACCAAAAGAATAGGCGAGAGGGGTCTCTCGATGCAGCCCTCAAATCCAGGCTCTCGGCCAAGTGATTGAACCACCCTTCCTTCGTGTAGCTGACCGCCACTCGCCGAGCTCTCCAACACCTCACTCTGATCACTCTAAGTCTTCACTTCGATCCCCTCCATGTTTGATCGGTTGGTTGTATGTATAGGCGTGCAAGGGAAGAGAATGTGATAGCTTCCTCATTTTTATTTCAAAATGCTCCAAGGATAAGAGATAAGCCTCATCTGATCGATGTGATAGCTTATCAAGCTAGGGCTGACATCATCTTGGCATTGTTGCCTTGGCACACAAGCTTTGCATGTCTTCGCTAACATATTTTTGCATCACCTTATCTGCTATTTTTTCGGAGATTGATCCATTTGTGATCTTTTAGGAGCATGATCGTTTCCTATTTTTTTGGGGTTCAACAATCTCTTGGCATGACATCATCTGGTCCTTTTGTGCGAACAACACTTGGCAATCCTAACTGTGTTGCTTTCCTGTGCCAAATCCTATGCCAAACCTACAAAAACAACCCTTCACCCTGGAATAGACAGAAAACTAAACTTCTTATGCAAATGCATGATTCTAGCTACCTAATGCAACTAATTGTACCTAAAAACAATCAAGAGTGTTGTTAAATTGGCATTAAAAACAATACTTTTGGAGAGGTAACAATGACCAAAGAGGGGCATCTATTGACACTGAATTTTCACCAAAAGCTTTTATTTGTTTTCTTTTTATTTTTGTCTTATTTTTATCACCTAGTATGAGTTATTATTATTATATCACAGTTAGTATAATGATGAAACCCAAGATATAAAAAGAGCCCATTGTATTTAAAATAAGAGCCCATTACATTTTTTTAAAGTAAATGAAATGTCCATGTACATGTACAAAGGCCAAATCAGCCCAAAGTATAATAAAAAACCCTAGGCCCTAACTTCTTTTCTCTCTTTGCCCAGCCGACAGGGAACCATTTGATCAAATTTGATCCAATGGTACAGAGTCAACGCAAAAACCCTAGCCCTTGGTTAATGTAGCATTGCATCACCTTCTGCCCTTGGATCTAGAAGCAATCTAATGTCCTAGATCGGTATTTCTCAATCATGAGGAAGCACTCCAATTTTGCAGCATATTGTACTCAATTTTCTATTGGAATAGAAGTAAGCATTGTTCTGGTATTTCTCTTCTTGTTCTTTGTTTATTTTATTTTATTTTATTTCGAATATATAAAAGTAAAAGGATATAAAAGTTTACCTTGTTTGATTTTTGGGTCACCGTCGTCGCCCAATTCTTGAACAAAATAGGTGGCCAGATTTTTAAAAAAATGAGAGGGATTTGATTTTTATTTTCAGGTTTTGTCTTGAAAGAAAGAAAATTTTGAAAAGTTAAATTTGGTTTGAATTTGTGCAAAACAAAAGATTCGAAAAGGAGGACTTTTTTATATCACTGCCACCGTACCGACGTCGACATGACAGGGAATTCACTGGTTCTTCAAACAATGAAGAATCTGGATGAACATTTGAGAGAAAGTTTGAAAGGGTGTTTTGATCCAAATTTTTCTAAGTGGGAGTAATGAAATGTGTTTATAAAAAAGTGAGTTTTATACCCAAAATAAAGTGGGCTTATTAGACTCATTGAATCCCTCAGCTTTTTTTCTTTTTTTGCTCCGTGAGTATCTAAGTTTTCAAACTTCTCAATTTGGTCATTGTTTTCTTTTAAATTTGGCCTCTAGCTTTATTTTGTTTTTAATTCGATCTTTAAATTTCTTTCAATTCATTTTCACTTGTTTTAAAAAAATAATTTATAATTTGAATATTTTTATAAACCGGTTTATGTATAAAAAGTATATATTCATTTAATTTTAATAGAACCGACCCATTTTAACAATTGTGTTTTTCTTTTTATTGTTTGTTTGTTTATGTCTTTTATATCTTTGTACGTTTTTATGTTCTTGTAGATTAATATATTTATTGTTGTAATGTTTAATAATATAATAAATGTGGTGTCTTATAAAATGGAAATAACGGGTTAGCGCCATGAGTGTTGGCGATGATTAAAGTTCATTTTCCGAATGGTAAGACCATTAAAATGGACTCATATTCATAAATTGACAAATAAATTGAATCTTAAATGAAATTTGCAAATTACGACTTTAAAACATTTTGTAATCGACTAGGTACCAATTTTAGGGTACTCTGGGGGTGTTAATCCTTCCTCACGCGTAACAGACTCCCGAACTCGTTTCCGTGTTTTTGAAGACCAAATCCATTGTTTTAATAAAATAAAACGTTTTATTAAAATGACTCGTTTTAGGTGATCCAATCACACATTTTTAAAAGATTGGTGGCGACTCTGTATTTTTTTTTACAAGATCATTGAAAATGGTGGTAAGAGTATTCATTGGGATTTTAGAGGGGTTTTGATTTTGGGTTGGATTTAGAGTTGTTCAACTCAACATTGTTACTTAGGTTCGTTTTGATTCATTTACTAAACATAAGGAGTCCAATAATTCGTTTTTAAACCCTTTTGATTAGTGAAAGAGGTTGGGGAAGCTTCACATTCAAGGAGAAGGAGAAAGATTGGTTTATGAGGCATTTTGGGATTATTACTTAAGGTAATACATTTCCAACTTTTAAGTGCTTCTTGTATGTTATAAATGTAGTTGCTTTGAATTAGAGCAGTGTGCTTGTTGGGTGTTTTGGTTGCTAGGTACATTGCAAAATCTGTACTGAACAATTATTGTTAAATGGATGTTGTGCCAATGCATATTGATGTTATATGACTCTCATGTAGTTAAGGACTAATTAGGACCATGTTAGGAGTGTGAAATAGAGGTTTGAGTGTGATTTTCGTTCCTGATAATGTATTTATGGGGTTTGGGTATCAAAACCCTAAGAACTTATTTTCATACCCATTGAAATTCTGGGGGGAAATGGGAAGGTCTAAGCATTGTTTTTGATACCTCCTTCAAGAGGTTTCATAATTGCTCATCGAGTTTCGAAAACCTTTAAATGAGTTTTGATACTTTAAAATCGAACTTTAAATGGTTTTAAAACCATAAGGATGGTTTCTAAGTTTTGTTAATTTTCCAAACATCGAACATAAAATAGTTGCAAAACCTCAAGGGTGGTTTTGATACCTTAATGGAGGGTTTCAAACCCCACATTAGAGTTTCAATACCCTCTGTATGAAAATGATGAAAATGGACTTGAATGACAAGATAAGGTCGGAATGTTCTTAATAAGCTACTAATGCTTGACTAGTGATGTTGTGTGAATTAAAGATACTTAAATGGTAAGGATGAAGAATTAACAACTCAGTAATAATAAGTGATGATGTGTTGATTTTGGCAACCATAGGGAAATCTTGAGTATGTGTTTCTTGTATGCCTTGAAGGAATTGTTTGGTTGTGTTTTTCAAGATCTAGATACCTAATTATTTTACTGCAATGCTTGTATTTTGATGCATACCTGATGCTTAATGATTTCGGGTAGCATCTATCGTATCTGATGCTTTGTGATCTAGATATGATTTTGTGTAATGTATCCAAATATTGTGGCGAGGTACTTGATGACTTTTTAATTCTAGGTGTAACACCATGATCCCACCGTATCCAAGACATTACATTCAGGCTACCTCTAACTCGACTCGTAAAGTTCCGTTCAATTTAAAACCTCAAGTTTAGCAATAATCATTAGTAAATCAAGTCATTAATAAGAGTTTTCATAGATAATTTCAAATCCAAAAAATAAATGGAGCTCCCTATGAATTTAAAACATTGTATTTTCAAAATAAGGTAAATTATAGTTACATACCAACTACCGTAAGGTTCTATGGATACATAGCCCAACTACTAAAATAAAGGTATTGTACTCAAGTTGAATCAGTGTTGGGAAATCCTCGTTGATGTACTTCTCCAAGCGAGTGACCTATTAACCTACGAACGGAAACAACAAATCCGCATGTTGAGCTTAAAAAGCTCAGTGGTACATGTCTACTCTATTATACTTCGTGACGTTTATAAAAGTAAGCATGCAATATAAGAAATGAGTAACATGGCATGAATCAAGCAATTTATCCATGCTAACCCTTAAAGTAGAATGCATACTGCAATCAACAACAATTACCACTCCGTGGTAGTAAAACCTCTTTAACCTAAAACACCTAGACATCAGGCTAGCCACACATGTAATCGGGACCACCTAGACATCGAGTATACCACACAGGTATTCATACCACCTAGATATTGAATACTACATCATGCCACCTACTCTGGACCAAAAAGGCATCGGGTGGTTTATGCCACATACTCGGGACCACAAAGACATCGGTTACCAAACCATGCCGCTCTCGGGTGTAGGGAAATGCCGGTACATCCCATGGCACAACGGAAAAATTATCTGGCTTATTCCACTAGTGATTCATGTATGAGGAACGAATCCGGGGTGAAAAGGGATGGAACTTTACCTTGATTAAATCTGAAAATTCGCAGGGGAGTTAGGAGAATATTTTTCTTCTTAAACTATTAGAGAGGTTTTTCGCAAAAGCATGTGTTTGGCTGCTAGACCTTATGCATTTATATAACAGTCAAAACCCTAATTCTAATTAAATTTGAATTCTTTAAATATATAATATATTTCACCAAATATAATTAGATATGTAGAATTCGATTCTACTTCAATGGGGCTTCTTTAGGGATATATATATTAATAGTATCTGATAATTACAATAATTATCTAGTATTAAATATATATATATATATATACACAAAATTATCTATAATTACAATAATTATAATAATTTCGGTTTTTACTTATTCCGTGCACAACAAGTTTGTACACATGCAATCTAGTTGGTATTTGTTTGTTTCAATCATAGGGTGTGACCCTTGTAGGTTCATGTAACGTTAGCAGTAATATCTAGAACAATTCTAATATTACAAGAAATGAGTGAAATCTAGCAATACATCATTGCTACCTAAATTACAGGAAGTCGTGGTTCGACATAACCTTTTTCATGATTAACTCTTTTCATGTATTTCATCCTTTTGTCGTTATATATAGATTAGACACAAGTCATGGAATAGTCATACTTGTGCAGTTCATCTAATATTTCTTGATATCTTGAGTAGACTATTATAAATGAATAACTATGGTATCTCATATCAATTTATTCGAGCATGGAAATACATTTCTAGTCTCACTCAATCAAGTGGCCTATGATATTACTCCTATTATGTAGGAGGGACAAATCATATCTTGATCAACATTATTCCGATACATAGATTGAAACATATCCAATATCGGTCTTTATAGTGTAGTTAATTACGACATGTGTTTGATTGTATCAAAATATGTCACTCACAATGTTGAAACAATGATGATCTCAAGTCTGAGGATCATACATGCAGTTATCACTATGAGCAATGTTGTGACGGTCACATAATAATTCAAGAAACATGATCATAGCGGGTTTAGTATGTCGTTCTCTAACACATACTTGTGTATTGATTTTGACATCTCCATATCAATGACAACATTTTGTCATCAATCAACTACATATCAGTCTTAATATATTATTGTTGTCCATGTCCAGAATAATACTCGACTAAGGACATTTAAGAATAACTATTTTATTCTAAGGACTTTATTATAATTCAGTTTATTTATAAACGCACAAAATAACATTGAAATAATAATAACAACTTTATATTAATAAACAAGATAAAATAAGTATGTCTTTTACAACCATCTCATGATTGGCCTTTGGGCATACTCCAAAAAGACATTAGGTAGTGCATGTCACATATCCGAGACCACCTAAACCTAGGGTTGTGAATGCTACTAAGGACCACTTAGACATCAGGTTGTGAATGCCACTCGAAACCACCAAGACATCGAGTGCATTGAGAGCACGTGTACTAGAGTACCATACTTGGGTATCCGAATCCCATATCAGTAAATTATAAAATCAATCCAAGGCTCACAAAGCCCATGAACAAAAACAAGGAAAATGAAGGTAATTCAGTAAGGGCATCCAAGTTATAGTTGAACCAAGGGGTCGTCATTAAGATTCATCATATTCGATTATGTTTCAATACAACACCTTTCCCGAACCTTATTAAACCCTTATTAAAAAGCCTCAACATTTGGTAGTGGCTTCAGTGGGTACCGGTACGGCCTAGTGGGTACCAGTACTCAACCTCGAGTATCGGTACACGGCTACCCGTACCGGTAATGGATCGACCGTACCAATCCTCGGGCTCGGGTACTGTTATGCCTCTAATGTACCAATACCAAAATGGGTCATTGGAAAACTACAAATCCATGAGTACCGATATGGGTCGACCCGTACTAATAATGCCTTGAGTAGCGTACCGTTATAGGTTGGGTATCGTACTGATACATTACTCACAGTTTATTGATGTTTATCAAGTTTAACAAGAGGTACCGATATTGACTTCCTGTGTACTGAAGCCCAAAAATGGCTCCCAGAGCTATGGGTTTAGCTTCAAACCTCCAAATTCGACCCATAAGAGTAGTTTCATGCTTCCTAAAGTATATTAGGATTTTTATGCTCATTTTAAGGCTCTTTAACAATATTTTCATAACAAGGAAACAAGAAGATCATCCAATGGCCAACATGCTCAAACACCCAAAATTACAACATGCTTAAAGTAAAGTAATTACTATTATGAAAAGCAAGAAGTACTTCAAAGTTCGAGATGTACTAACCTTAGAAAAAAAATCCTGAAATTCTACACTATATAGACTTTCTTCAACTTTCCATCTCCCTCGATTGAAAGGAAAGCTTCTCCAAATTTCTTACACAAATCAACCAAGTGCAAAGCGAAATACTATCCTTCCAAAAGATCAGTAAATGTAACTAAGTGAATTCAATTAACTACATTAAGCGTGTATCCATCTTCAGTGGCGTAACACAATAAGGGTGGGTGGGAGCCACAACCCCTCCTAAATTTTGTAAAACTATACCTTTGACACTTACAATTTTCAAAAAAAAAATTAATTTGGTCTGTAATGCCCTTAAAACTGGGCTAGTTTTTATCTGTGATTTAAATAATCTAGAACACTTTCTTGAACTCTTAAGAAAGAAATAAGAGGTATTGGATCAAGTTAAAAAGTGATTTGGTCTGAATTGTTAAGAATTAAATTAAGTTTCAGTACAGCAAAACTGATTTATATCGGCACTTTTAGCGGCTTTTTTGGAGTAAACGCTGCTAACTTTGTACATATCTCAGCGTTTACAAGTTAAAAAGTATAGAACTAAATTTGAATGTTTAAGGATCAAATTCAGAAAGTATAGAACTAAAAAAAGACCAAATTGAAATGAAGGCAAAAGATATAAGGTTGCATGGCTATTTCACCATCTAGAATTAGTGGAATACATGTGTCCAAGTCTTCTCCCTTTCTCTACTTTCCCGATTTCACGTACCATTGGAAGAGAGCTATAGGATTTAGCTTGGAAAGCTTGAAATTCTAGCATTTTGGTCTTCAAAATTCATAAATTCTTCAATCAATTGGTAAGCCCACTCCTTCACTCCATGATTTTGGTTATAATTTGCATTGAGGATTGAAGATTTAGATGTTGTAAATTTGACAAATTGGATGATGTTTTTGTTAGAATTAAACTTTGATTATGGCACCCTTAAGAATCTGATTTCATTTGTTTGTTGTTCAAAGTTAGAAGCTATTTTGGAAGGGAAAACAATGATATAAAGTTGTAGTATAAAGGTTTAAATTGGCTGTAAATTGAGGTTAGTTAGTGAAAAAAAGGGTTTGAATGAATGATGGTTGAATATAGCTGAGTTTGGATCACTTAAACTGGTTAAAACAATGTATATGCAATCTGCCTAGAAAAGCACTATTATGGCGGTAAGTTTAGAAATTCATAGAAAATCGAATATGCTGAGTTAGAGGACAAATTTTATATGTGTAGAACCATGTGTGCACCTAGTTTTGTCTCCAATAAATGGTAATTGATTTCGAGTTCTAAATCAAAAGTTATGAATTTTTAATCGAAAGTAGGACAAAAAAACTAGAAGCATAATCTGCTATGGGCAGTCTCTGTTTCTGGAGTTTTAGGAATTTTCATATTTTTATAGATTTTATTAAAATATTTGGCTTATAAAGTTAGAACTGTAGTTGAATATAGTTTTTAACGGTGTAAATAAAGTTAAATTTCAATGAGTATTCTGTTCTATAGAAGAAATTCTTTGTAGGTAGTGCATGCTGCAAAAATTCTAGAAATAATTGCCTAGCTTAAAAGAGAAAATAGCTTGGTAATGTATGAATCTAAAGAATAAAATCTGAGTAATGCCGTAAATTAAAAAGGAAACTATGTTGCCATGTATACTTACTATTTGATTGAGATGATTGGATGATATTTTGATAAATTTTGAGTTCTTGGTTTAATATTTGAACCAATGCAGCTTTTGTAACACCTCCTTCCCGATCTGGTAGGAAACTGGGTTGGAAAGCATAACTGGTGATCAATGTAGTGATTCTGGTACAATAATTCATTCAATAAAAAATATGATGTGATACGTTATCGATATGCAACAGTAACAACTTGTATTAAGACTTGCTAATCTATTTTAAGGCCAATTTTAAACTTTTATAAGCTCTAGGGACTTAACTGTAATTTTAGTAATTTAGGGGTCCTTTCAATAAAGCGACTGAACTACAATGAATTTCAACTCAATTTCAGTAAGCCTGTAAATTTTCGCGTTAGTCCGAGTTTATTTACCCACCTCATTAAACTTTAGAATATTTAGTGACCAAATATAAACAATGCAAAACAATATTCATTGCCAATTAACAGTTATAACTAACACCGTACCGAAACACCTTAGGCTGTATCGGTACGGGCAAGTGTTAATTAAAAATTCCAGTGACACTAACACCATAATGAAACAACCAAAGATGTTTCGATATAGGTTGACTTCTGTTGACTTTGACCAAAAGACCTTGTTTGGATACGGTTACGCATGTATCGATCCCAATTGACTCTCGTTGACCCCGTTTCGATACGCCCTGATTCTGTATCGAAACAAGTTTTGGAAGTGTCTAAAGTCCCAAAATTTGTATCGGTACGGCCCTAATCCATATCGAAACACCTTGTTTTACCCTGATTCCTTATAGCTTTAATCAAATTAACGATATCAAAATCAATAACTAGACTTGGATCAGTTATTACCTATCAAGATAACCATGGATGGGTAATCCCTAACTTGTGGTTACCCTAGATATATCTATGGAATTTAATAACAGTTTGAGGGATTAATCTTACTCGATCAATAGCAACGATTCGATATCAATAAATCAAAGGAAAACCAAGCTTGAGCTATCCTCCAATGGAGGTGTGTTCTTAGGTAGGAGACGATGAAGATGAAGAATTTGAGATGTGCTTGCTTAGTTATACAATCAGGTAAGTTTTCTATTTCCTTAGCTATTCTTTTTACATGTTTAAAGTAATAGCTTTCCTTCTATTGAAGAAATTGCTTCAGATCATCCCATGTAGGATGATTTTAATTAAGGAGGGGCTAATCACAAGATTAGTCCCTCAACTATTAATACTTTATGATTTGACCCCCCAAACTTTCAATTTCCACAATTTAGCCACTAAACATGCTTCAATATTATTCAATAAGGTCCAAGAACGATGAATTGACTCAATTAGAGTTCAATGTCGATATAATTGATCACACCTATAGTGTTATGGAAAATTTTAGACCTTCCTAATGTAGGGTTTTCGATCGCTGGAACCCAATTCCGACTAGACCAGATTTCAGGGTGTTACAACTCTCCCCCTTAAGAAAAATTCGTCCTCAAATTTTACCTAAGCCGAAGAGATGATTGTATTGTTGTTTCATAGTCTTTTCAGGTTCTAAGGTAGCTTCTTTAAGAGTATGACTCCTCCAGAGCACTTTAACTAACAATACAGATTTCTTACGAAGCCTCTTGACTTCTCTTGCAAGAATTTGAACTCTTTCTTCCTCGTAGGACATATTAAGTTGAATTTCTATAGATCCGAGTTCGATGATGTGTGAAGAATCGGAGCAGTACTTCCGAAGCATTCAAACATGTAAGACATCATGAATTTTACTCGGCTCTGAGGACAATTGTAATCGATATGCCATAAGGTCAATTCTTTCAATTACTTCAAAGGGTCCAATGAATCGGGGACTCAATTCCCCTTTTTTGCCAAACCTTAAAACTTTCTTCCACGGTGAGACTTTAAGGATGGCTTTCTCACCCACTTCATACTCAATGTCTCTTCTCTTAAGATTGACATAGGCATTTTGTCGATCAAAGGCAACTTTCAAGCGATCATGAATGATGGTAACCCGTTCTTCGGTTTCCCGAAGTAAGTCAAGGCCCAACATTTTGCCTTCATAGAGTTTGGACCAACACATTGGAGTTTGGCATCACCTACCATACAATGCCTGATACGGAGCCATTTGAATCGAAGCTTGATAGCTATTGTTGTAGGCAAACTCGATGAGAGGTAGGGATTTCTCCCAAGATCCACCAAAGTCGATGATACATGCTCGAAGCATGACTTCTAAGATCTGTATGGAAGAGTTTAATAACAATACATATTTCAAGAGTTCAATGGAAGGAAGTTTTGATAATTACTTGAATTACCCTTTTTGATTGACTGTCAGATTAAGGGTGGAAGGTAGTACTAAGATTAACTTTGGTGCCCAGAGCTTCTTGTAATGTTCTATAAAATTGAGATGCAAAGTGAGGATCTCGATCGAAAATGATGGACTTAGGTACTTTGTGGAGCCGAATCACTTCCTTGATGTACAAGTCAGCTAGTTTAGGAAGACTGTAGTCCATTCTAACGGGTATGAAGTGAGATGTCTTGGTGAAACGGTCAACAATGACCCATATGGCATCGTGTTTAGTAGGAGTTAAGGGTAGACCACTGAAAAAGTCCACATTGATTTTTTCCCACTTCCATTGCGGTAAATCAATAGGTTGCAACAATCTTGTAGGGACACGATGCTCTACTTTAACACGTTGACACATGAGAAACTTAGATACGAAATCAACTATGGCCTGCTTCATGTTTGGGCACCAATAGAGTTCACGAAGGTCTTTATACGTCTTTACGGACCCGGGTGAACAAAAACACTTGAATGAGCTTTTGTAAGGATGTCAGTGCGAAGAGATTCATCATTGGGTACACAGACCCGATCATGGAAACACAAGAGTCTTTCAGAATTAATTTTGAAGGTGGGATTATCTGATAACTTGGAAATAATAGATTGAAGTTTAGGATCTTGGTCTTGCAAAGCCTTGATTCTTGAAATGATACTAGACTGAACTTGGAGTTCATCTATGAGGCAACGATGCTTCCGGAGTCGGAAGTGGGCATTAATTGCTCGAGAGGCTACAATATGGTGACATTACAATGAGTTGATGTACTACACAGTACATAAAACTCAATAGTCATTAACAATACTTACCAGGCAGAGGTTTGC
This sequence comes from Hibiscus tridactylites, assembly GCA_958450335.1. Lineage (NCBI taxonomy): Eukaryota > Viridiplantae > Streptophyta > Magnoliopsida > Malvales > Malvaceae > Hibiscus > Hibiscus tridactylites. The sequence goes on along the minus strand of OY288266.1, from coordinate 67,751,680 downwards.
AGCTGAGTGCATCAGCTACAAACGTTGGCCTTGCTCGGATGATAATCAATGACAAGATCATAATCCTTAAGGAGTTCCAACCACCTCTGTTGCCGAAGATTTAACTTCTTTTGGGTCAAAAGGTATTTGAGGCTCTTGTGTTTGGTAAAGAGATAACATTTTTCTCCGTAGAGATAATGTCTCCAGATTTTCAATATAAAGACAACCACAACCAACTCTAGATCATGAGTAGGATAGTTCATTTTGTGCAACTTAGATTGTCTCGAAGAATAAGCAATAACTTTGCCTTCTTGCATCAATACGCATCCTAACCCGAGATGTGATGCATCACTATAAATTGTGTAGTCCCTACTGTCCTCGGGTTGGTTTAGGACTGGTGCATGAGTCAAGACTTGTTTTAATTGGTCGAAACTTAGATGTTGTTTCTCGGTCCACACAAATAGAGCTTCTTTTCTCAACAACTTAGTCAGTAGAGTTGTTATTATAGAAAACCCTTTTATGAATCTTCTATAATAGCCAGCAAGACCAAGGAAGCTTCTAATTTCTCCAATATTCTTCGGTGGATGCCAATCTATGACAGCTTGAAATTTCTTCGGATCCACCTAGATACCCGAAGTCGATACGATATGCTCAAGGAAGGCAACTTCGGTGAGCCAAAATTCACACTTAGAGAATTTTGCATACAACAGCTTCTCCCATAGGATTTGAAGCATGATACAGAGATGATATCGATGCTCTACAACATTCTTGGAATAAATCAATACATCATTTATGAACACCACTACGAATTTGTCAAGATAGGGTCTAAAGACCTGGTTCATTAAGTCCATAAAGGCCATCGGTGCATTGGTTAGCCCAAGAATTTGTAGTGTTCGTATCTCGTACGGAAAAAAATTTTCGGTACATCACATTCCTTAACTCTCATTTGATAATATCCCGACCTCAAAAGGATTGTGGAAAACACAAAATCATCCTTTAATTGATCAAACAGGTCGTCAATTCTAGCAATGGATACTTATTCTTGATGGTCACTTTGTTCAACTATCGATAATCAATGCATAGCCTCATTAAATCATCTTTCTTTTTTACAAAGAGAACCGGGGCTCCCCAAGGATAAGAGCTCAGCTGAATGAAGCCTTTTTCAAGAAATTTTTGAATCTGAGCTTTCAATTCTTTCAACTCAACAACTGTCATTGAATAAGGCGTAATGGAAACTGGGGCAGTTCCAGGTTGCACTTTAATGCCAAATTCAACCTCATGGATTGGAGATAAACCCGTAAATTCATCAAGAAAGACATCAGAAAATTCACACACAATGTCGATGTTCCGTAATTGAGGTTCATCTTGGCTTCCAATGTCAAAGCACACAATGAAAGACTCCTCGCACTCATCAAAACAACGATTTCCTTGCCAAGGCCTCGAAGATACAACTTCCTTTTACAACAATCTACCTAAGCTTGATGCTCACTAAGCCAATCTAAGACTAGTATAACATCAAACTCATGGATCGGTAAAGCCAACAAATTGGCCGGAAAAGGAATCCCTTGAATTTTTAAGGGACAGTTCTTGCATACTATACTCACGGTGACACAATAACCTAAAGGATTGGTTACAGAGATTCACAATGTTATGCGTTCAGAAGACATCCTATACTTCTTGACTATTATAGTGCTTATAAAAGAGTAGGTAGAACCAGGATCAATAAATGCATATAAGGAAGGCAAGTATAATCCGATGGTACCTGCAATGACATCAGGTTCATCCTCCTCTTCCCTGCTTCTTACGTGATACATCTGGGCAACGTCTTTGGATTCTTGCTTGTTAGACGGCTTTCCCTAGCCACTTGGACTCCCAACGGTCCCCCGATGATCCTTGTCTCGATTCCTTACCTCAGAAGGATTGAGCAGGAGAAGCAGTAGTAATTGGTGTAGCTGTAAATTTGGTCACATTAAGGTGACAGTCACGAATGAAGTGACCTTGCTCTCCACAATAGAAAAAAGCTCCAGTATACTTCCGGCACTGACCCAATGTGTGCTTATTCTGGAAATAGTTGCAAACTGGGTATTTAGTGCTTTGATTCGAGCCTCTGGTACTATCAATGGAAGTAACCTTAGCAAAGGATTGAGTCACAGATTGAGACCTATCAATATTCCCAAAACGAGAAGGATGTGGATATACATTCTGCTTAGGGCATTGATACTTCCCTTTTTTTCCATTTGGGAGGTTGGGAATCATCCATGAACCTTTTCTCGGGTTTATCAAACCCACTAGTCTATTGAGCTTTCTGAGCAGCTTTAGTGGCCTTGACTCGGTTCACTAAGTCTTGGAAGTAACAATGCTCAAAGCAGTAAACATAAGGCGTAGTTCGTCATTGAGCCCAGCTATGAACAATCGGCACTTCTCCTCCTTCTTCTTGATATATTCCACACCATACCTGCAGTACTTGCAGAAGTCATGAATGTACTACTCGATCAGTCGCCCACCTTGCTTTAGATGAAGGAGGATACATCGCCTTTCAACAAGGCAAAATTCACTGATGTACTTCTTGCAAAATTCTTTAAGGAATAAATTCTATGTTATAGTGTCATCGGAGACCGTTAGAGTAGTAGTCTCCCACCAGTGGAGTGCCTCATCAGCGAGTAAAGCGAGAGCACACTCAAGCTCATGCTCGTCCAAGCATTACAATTGCTTGTTCAAAATTTGAAGAGTGTTATCCAACCAATACTCGACAACTTCGGGGTTGTCATCATCTTGACCTATGAAAGTGTAAGCTCGATACTTGGATAGCTTATCGATATGAGCTCGAGTATGTTGAATAACATGAGCAAAGGGATGTACAGCCGGCTCAGCCCTCATTGCAGTCATAAACTGCTTGAACATATAAGCCATGTTCTTATAAAATACATCCTGAGCTGTTGGCGCTACAGGCTCAACCTCCTGAGCAGGAATGTCTTGTGGATTCGGAGGGTCTCCTCCTCTTATCTCCTCACCATGAGTCGAGGAGCCGGTGGCAAGCTCGTCGATATGAGATGCATTAGTTTCAGACATATTTATATTACAAAGAGATCAGATTAGTCGACAAGTCACAAGATACACAATAAATAACTTCTAGGTGGCAAAGTAACACAATAACAATACAATAAGCTTCGATTTAGTCCTAGAATCGACTAAACTCTAGCTCTAATACCACAAATGTAACACCCCTTCCAAGTCTAGTAGGAAATCGGGTCGGAAAGTGTTAGCGGTGATCAATGCAGTGATTCTAGTGCAATAATTTATTCAATAAACAATATGGTGTGATACGTTATCGATATACAACAGTAACAACTTGTATTAAGAGTTGCAAATATATTTTAAGGCCAATTTTAAACTTTTATAAGCTCTAGGGACTTCACTGTAATTTTAGTAGTTTAGGGATCCTTTCAATAAAGCAACTGAACTAAAATGAAATTCAACTCAATTTCAGTAAGCCTGTAAATTTTCACGTTAGTCCGAGTTCATTTAACCACCTCATTAAACTTTAAAAGATTTAGTGACCAAATATAAAAAATGCAAAATAGTATTCATTGCCAATTAACGGTTATAACTAACACCGTACTGAAACGCCTTAGGATGTATCGGTACGGGCAGGTGTTAATTAAAATTTCTAGTGACACTGCTAACATCATACCGAAACAACCAAAGATGTTTCGATACAGGATGACTTCTGTTGACTTTGACCAAAAGACCCTGTTTCGATACGGTTAAGCCTGTATCGATCCCAATTGACTCCCATTGACCCCATTTCGATACACCTTGAGCCGAATCAAAACACCATGTTTTACCCTTATTCCTTATAGCTTTAATATGATGGTTGTACCGAAACACCATCACCCGTATCTGTACACCTGGCCCGTATGACAAATTATGATCTGGTTTTTAATCGAATTGACCTATCGAACAACGTCCAAATGCAATGAAACTTTATCCTTAATATTTCAATACTATAATCTACTAGCATGTCAAAATTCATGGTCGTTTGAATATGTTTACTGAGTTTTTACCTATTAGAGCTCATTATGCAAACTTGGCCATTTTTAAGCAACATTAAACATGCCATTAGGGCCCATAACCATTTTACAAACCATGCAAAACATCAACAAAACAAAAGGGCCATATCGAACTAATTCAAGTACTTTGTCACCCTACTAGGAGTTTATAGGTTCGATATACATTACTTTAGGCTTGCCTGTGACTTGTGCAACACAACAACTTCTCTGATCTCCAATGGTGAAATCCATTAACCTGAAATTCATGGAAGATAATTGTATTAGACTTACATAGTCTAAGTGATGATATAAGCCTTTAGTAACAATGCAGAGTTGATTATCAACATTAATTTCTTCATATTTTATAGTTAACACTTGGATCGAATCAAGAAAGTGGATACGTGAATTCCTACGCCTCGCCAAATCAATTAATGGTCTAGTCCCTCCACCTCAACAAAATGACCAATAACATATCGCCTCCCTTTGCCTCGCCAAATCAACATAGTATCCTTAGGACCGTAGTCCACCCGTACACTGAGCTCATGAATTCTATGGCATGCTAATTGTATCCAGTGTCCTTTCGAATCCAAGGTCCAGTAACAACATTAACAATCAAGATTCAATGATAATTACAATGTTCAATGTTTCCAATGTATTTATCAATAAACAATGTTTCGATATCAATGTTCCTTCACAAATACAATAACTATATCAATATTCAATGATTTCGATGCCAATTTCAATGATTCATTTACGATGTTTATATAAAAATATATATGCCAATAGCAATGTACAACGACGATGACAATACCAATGTCCAATGTTCAATGCCATACTTACCGATGCTTACCAATGTATCCATCTAATGACTCAATGCAATATCCTTTAGAGCAAGGTGAGCTAAATTAATAAAAACAATAACAATGAATTTAGGAAGGCTCCTCGCCTAATCCTGAGACTCCGACTACTCTCACCTTGACAATCCAAAGCTATTACGGCTCTCGGATGATAACCCCTTTGATCCTAGCCTTCGATGGGTTCGGTGGATGCTCTTTATCAACTTTTTGAGTTAGGAAATCATTAGGAGTGTGTTAAGAACAATACTATATATCGTAATCAAATTAACAAAATCAAAATCAATAACTAGACTTGGATCAGTCATTAGTTATCAAGATAACCATGGATGGGTAAACCTTATCTTGTGATTACCCTAGACATATCCATGGAATTCAACAATAGTTTAAGAAATTAATCTTACCCGATCAATAACAACGATTTGATATCAATAAACCAAAGGAAAACCAAGCTTGAGCTATCCTCCAATGGAGGTGTGTGCGTAGGTCGAAGACGATGAAGATGAAGAATTTGAGAGGTGCTTGCTTAGTTATACAATCGGATAAGTTTTCTATTTCCTTAGCTATTCTCTTTGCATGTTTAAAGTAATAGCTTTCATTCTAATGAAGGAATTGCTTCAGATAATCCCACGTAGTATGATTTTAATTGAGGAGGGGCTAATCACAAGACTAGTCCCTCAACTATTAATACTTTATAATTTGGTCCTCCAAGCTTTCAATTTCCACAATTTAGTCACTAAACAGGTTTCACTGTTATTCAATAAGGTAAATGAATGATGAATTAATTCAATTAGAGTTCAATGTCGATATAATTGATCACACCTATAATGTCAGGGCAAAAGTTAGACCTTCTTGATATAGGGTTTCTGATAGCTGAAACCTAATTCTGACTAGACTGGATTTTGGGTTGTTACAGTTTTGAAATAAGCTAAATTATAGTTTTGAAAGAACTAAGTGAGTAGTTTGGAAATGTCTTTAATGTTTGGCAATGTATGTATTTATAAGATTGGTTTGTATGATTTTTATGCATGGGTATGTAAGGTGAATTGCTTGATACACTATTTTAGAATTATACTTTTTGAGTGAGATGAGAAAACATCATGTCTATGATTTTATAATTTAAGTATATGAGTTAGTGATTAAACTATGTATATGATCATGGACTTGATATTGCTAATCCATGAATTAAATCATTGCTATTTATAAGTGAGAATTATGCATTTAGATGGATTTTGAAACGGTTTTGAAGCTATCACAATTGTGTAGACTTAAATAAGATTCTTGAGGTGGTGATTATGATATAATGAGTAATGAGAGATTGTGGTGTAGTATTGGTTATAAGATTTCTAATGTGGATAAATTAAAGTAAGTTTGAGTAGCATATTTTTAGATCTATATAAATGTATTTGTGGTACTGAAACGAGAGAATAGTTGATATATATATATATATGTGTGTGTGTGTGTGTGTGTGTATGTGTGTGTGTGTGTGTGTGTGTGTATTAAAACATAGGATATGATAATGAAAGGAATTATATATGTAAAAATATATGTTTTGATATAATAATTGAAAATTGTTTTGGACTAAATTGAAAAGAATTTAAAACGTGTTTTTAGTCAAAACAACTTGAAAATAAGTTTGAGGGGGTTTTCAAAAGGTTTTGGCAATGTTTGAAACGTTTTCAAGTAGCCAAGCCAGTGCTTTTAATGTACCCGTTTCGATACAGGCATAATATATATCGATACGTTTTGAAACTGCCAAAACTCGTTTCGATACAGGGCTTACCTGTTTCGATACGGATAGGGGTTGTTTCGAAACACCCTTTTGTGTTTCGATACGTTTACGTGGCAGTCACCCCAACGGTCAAAACCCCCAACGGTTATTTCCCAACGACTATTTGAATTGCAGGTTGTTTCTATACGACACTAGACGTTTCGATACGGACGTTCCGATAAGGCATACTGCATTTATGGTGGGAAATAAAGTCTCCAACGGCTCTAATTCAATCCAAACGGTCTTCAATAGCTATAAACTTAATTTGGAGTATAAAAGGGACCTCCAAACATCAAGAGAAGACTAATGCTTCAATTGTAAACAACATTATGATGAGAAAATTGTCTTAGGGATTTAATTGTTTATTCTTTGTATAGATAACACTTGTGAGCCAAAATTGTCATATTTTCTCAAGTGTTTAGGTTTGGGTGAGAGCTTAAAGAGTGCAAACAAATACCTATTAGAGGGATTTTAGTTTGCTTATTTTTTTCTCTCTCTTGTAAAGAGTGTTTACTCAAGCTTTGGTCTAGAAAGCTTTGAAGGCCGAATTGATTGGGAAATCCTTAGTGGGAGCTAAGGTAGTGGATGTAGGTGCTTGTTTGAAGGCCGAACCACTATAAATTCATCGTATCATTTATTTTTTGCTTCCACAAATCAATCACCCAAAATTCCAACTTCTCCACCACTTGGCTAGCTAAATCGGTTGAAGGAAATCGAGCCTATCAAGCCTAACCATTGATATCAGAGCGAGGCTCAATCGAAGAGGATTAACATCCTACTGGATACTTCAATACAATCAACCTGTCAAATGGCGCAATCCATCGACAAGCCACCATTCTTCGACGGAACCAACTATGCATATTGGAAAACAAGAATGATGTTCTTCATCAAAGCCAAAGATTACAAGTTTTGGGACATAGTTGAGGATAGCTCGTTCGTGCCACAACGAAGCAAGGCGGAATGGAATGCAGATGGACGCAAGAAGATGGATCTAAATCGCAAGGCTTTGCACATTCTCTTTTGTGCATTTAGCCCCAACATTTATGAGAAGATGTCTTCTGGTGAAGATTCCAAGGAAGTTTGGGACAAGCTTGAAGTCACATAGGAGGGAACCAACAAAGTAAAGGAGACCAAGATCGGTCTTTTCAACTTAGAGTATGAGAACTTCAAGATGGACCCCAATGAAGACATCAAGAGGATGTTCGACCGATTCTCCACAATCATCAATCAATTCAAAGGTTTTGGAGTGGAGATTTCAGAAGACAAACTCGTTCGAAACGTAATCTATTCACTTCTTAAGTCATGGGATTCAAAGAAGACGGTCATCATTGAAGCCAAAAACTTGAAGAAGCTCAAGCTTGATAAGCTAATCAGATCTCTTCTTACCCATGAGATGATGCCTCTACCTTTGAAAAAGGAGAAGGAAAAGAATATCAAGAAGCAAGGCATTGATGTCAATGTCATTGCTCTCATATCCTCCGAGTGCAACCATGTTGAGTCAAGTGAGGAAAAAGATGAAGAAGAAGAAGAGATAGTTCATCTCTTCAAGAAGTGTGCCTCCTTCATGAAGAAAGCAATGAAGGAATTCGAACGTGAATCAATAAAGAAGAAGAAGAGAGCAAGCATTTCAAGCTAAAAGAAGAAGGCATATGTGGCTACATGGAGTGATGAAGACTCCACCAACAATGAACAAGTCAACATTTTCCTTATGGACATCGAAGGAGATTCAAGGGTAACTTTTAATTCATCTACCTCGTGTTCATATTCTTTTGATGAATTACAAGATGCCTATGATGATTTGATTTTAGAGTTTAAAAATCACATTTTAAAAAACAAGAAAGTTGTTTCAAATTTGAAAATTTAAAATGATTTAATTTCTAAAACCAAAATTGAACTTGAAGAAAAACTCAATGAGTTTGAGCAAAAATGTGTTGATTTACAAAATTTGCTACATAAAGTTCAAGAAGAAAAAGATTTGATTTCCAAAGAGCTTGAAAAGAAAACAAATTGTGGAAAATCAATTTTTTATCAAAGACACTCTAGTGCCCCTAGATTTTTAAATGGTAAATGTTTTAGAAGTGTTTGGGTTCCAAAAGAACTAATCACATCAAACAAAAAGGATGAAATTGAAAATGGATTCCTAAGGGGACTAAATTTTGTGCCACTAACGTTTATAGATCCAAAGCAATTTGGATACCAAAAATTACATGATTGTCTTATTTAGGTGTGATGGAGAGTGATCAGCGAGTCCAAATTTGAGGGGGGGGGGGGCTCTATGCACACAAAGAGAGCACTTGAAAAAGGAAGGCTTCACATCCTCCCTTGGATTCAAGTGTGGTAAAAGTAGTTGAATTTATTTTTATTTAGTTTTATTTCTTTAAATTCAACTAGTTTAATCATATATATATTGGACTAACATTGTTTGATGCTTTGAGTAAGGGTAAGCCAATTTTAAAACCAAAGTTTTTAATATCTAAACTTTTTTAAAACCTTCTATATTATTTTCAGCTTAAAGTCATTTAAATTCTTTTTGATATAACAAAAACGGGGAGAAATTGTTGAAAATTTGATTTTTTTTCAAATGAATAAGGGGGAGCTTTAACTTCATTTAATTTTCAAAATCTCTTATTCAAAATTTTAAATACTAAGGGGAGAATCCCAAACAATTTTTCAAGTTGGTTTTATTATATCAAAAATGGGGAGATTGTAGAAATATATGTTTTGATATAATAATTGAAAATGTTTTGGACTAAATTGAAAATAATTTAAAACATGCTTTTAGTCAAAACAACTTGAAAATAAGTTTGAGGGGGTTTTCAAAAGGTTTTGGCAATGTTTGAAACGTTTTCAAGTAGCCAAACCAGTGCTTTTAATGTACCCGTTTCGATATAGTCATAATCTGTATCGATACATTTTAAAACTGTCAAAACCTGTTTCGATACAGGGCTAACCTATTTCGATACGGATAAGGGTTGTTTTGAAACACCCTTTTGTGTTTCGATACGCCTACATGGCAGTCACCCCAACGGTCAAAACCCCCAACGGTTAATTCTCAACGACTATTTGAATTGCAGGTTGTTTCTATACGGCACTAGACGTTTCGATACAGGCATTCTGATACGGCCCAACGTGTTTTGATATGACACACTCCATCAGACTCCAACGGCTAGTTCTGGAGAAGGGTGTTTCGATACAACTACTCGTGTATCGAAACAGACATCACCAGAACTGCATTTATGGTGGGAAATAAAATTTCCAACGGCTCTAATTCAATCCAAATGGTCTTCAACGGCTACAAACTTAATTGGGAGTATAAAAGGGACCTCCAAGCGTCAAGAGAAGACTAATGCTTCACTTGCGACAACATTATGATGAGAAAATTATCTTAGGGACTTAATTGTTTATTCTTTATATAAACACACTTGTGAGCCAAAATTGTCATATTTGCTCAAGTGTTTAGGTTTGGGTGAGAGCTTAAAGAGTGCAAGCAAATACCTATTAGAGGGATTTTAGTCTGCTTATTTTTTCTTTCTCTTGTAAAGAGGGTTTACTCAAGCTTTGGTCTAGAAAACTTTGAGTGTGTAAGGGTTTCCTCTTAAGCCTAGAAAAGGGGCCGAATCAATTACTGAATTGATTGAGAAATCTTTAGTGGGAGCTCAGGTAGTGTATGTAGGTGCTTGTTCGAAGGCCGAACCACTATAAATTCATCGTGACATTTATTTTTGGCTTCCACAAATCAATCACCCAAAAGACCAACTTCTCCACCACTTGGCTAGCTAAATCGGTTAAAGGAAATCGAGCCTATCAAGCCTAACGATATACTTTAGCATGTAAGATAAAGGAGTATGTGTGTGCTTGAATTTGTACATTGCTTGAAGATGCATGCAATTGAAAGTTCTGATGATTGGTTATTTATTTTTAGGAACATACTTTGATAAGGAAGAATGGGAAAGAAAGTAATTTGGAAAATCAAGATGTGATTGTGGTTCAGGTATCCCGTAACTTCGGGATGTCAAGTGAGTGTAGTTGTTATGCTTCGGATGACACGGTGTCATCTCGACTTAATTGGTTTATTTGATTAAGTTCTTGAATGTTTGTGAGTATGTCACATTGATCATACATAGTGCGCATAAATCTCAAATAGAGCATATTGGGAGGGGCACTCATTCATGGCATAACATTCTTGAAAGTAATTGATTATGCGTTATGTAAGTACTTTATGTCTTGTTATGTTATGTATATTGTAATGAGAATTATGTATGTTTATGATGTAGGTTTGAAGCTAACTATTGATCCAAATCCACTAAGTAAATAATTGATAATTGTACTTGAATCATAAGACATTGAATGAAAGACAAGTAAGATTACTTGTACAATAAGATACTTCCCCAATATCAAGTATAAGATAAAATACTTAAGTTGCCTATAATGGAAGTCCTTCGATACATTGACATGATGCATGGTATATTGGGACTACGGTGCATGAGCTACGACTCAGGGGACGCCCCATTGATATGTGATATGTTATTGGTGACAATAGGAGGTAATGGTGGAGTTGTACGGAGATTAGCAATGGTTTGGTTGGATAGATGTGAAGTTAGGATTGATATGTTTCGATATTAGCCATTGCTATGTGCTTTGAGCTAAATATCGCTTGGACCTATGGTCAAACACGGACCAATGTCATTAATAATCAAATGTTGTAACACCCCAAAAATTACGCCCAAATTGTAAACCCTGGATTTGAAAAATCTCTAATTTAGAAACCTAATTTTAAAATCCCTAATTGAAAACCCTAACAATTGAGAATTTATAATTCAGAACCCTAACTTTTTTTACGAGGGACTAAATAAGAATTTTTATCAAACTTGGAAGTTAATATGAAATTTTTTAAAAGTTTAAGGACTGACTCTATAAATAACCATTTTATCAAATTGAATTTCAATTCTCTCGCCCGTCTCTTTTTTTTAATTTGTTTAATTTTTTCAACCATTTTAATTCAAATTGAATTCTAATTCCTTTTTTTCCACGGAATTGACTCTCCTTTTTAAACTTAAATTATTATTATTATTATTATTATTATTATTATTATTATTATTATTATTATTATTATTATTATTATTATTATTATTATTATTATTATTATTATTATTATTATTATTATTATTATTATTATTATTATTATTATTCAAAACCTAATTTGTTTAGATTACCATCGCTCAACTATATATATAGTCATAGTTATTACGTACAGAAATAAACATAAGCCTTAAGTTTTAAAGTGTTGTCGCTCTTAGTTATTCCCGTGTTTTATGAATTCCTCTCGGATTGACGTTGCCATCACCTTACATCGAAGTCGCAACCGCCCTTTGTTCGTCGTTAGAGCTTTATTGTTGCGAGGTGTGTTTTCTTACTGTGCTAAATAATAATAATTTTGATCGTGTGACATTATTTTATATCGTATGCATATTTTTACATGTGATGTGGCATGATGAATTTTTCATGTATTTTTATTGGATTTGTGATTTAACTAAACATCGAATTTATCGAATTGTGTAATATCGAATTTATCGAAATATGAAATATCGGATTTATTGGACTATGTTTTGAGACTATTGCGAATGTGATTTTACATCATTGTCTTCATGGGTTGGGATTGTACGGTGGAAGCAGTGGTTTTTACCACACATCGATTGGTGGATGTAGAGAGTGGTTCTGGGAAACCTTACTCTTCGGACGGTGATGTAGTTAGGATTCATTGAATTGTTTTTATAAGTTAAAGCTTTTGAATTGTGCATCGTCATTTGTGAATTTAAAGATTTTATCGAAATATATATTTGTTTTTGAGATTGAGATTTTTCTTGCACTTTAGAGACACACTAAGCTCTTTAGTTTAATCCCTCATAGTTTCCTCTTACATATATCTTTGGACTTTAGGCGACGTGGTACTTGGAGGATCTCACATTTTATTCATTTATTGTATTATTTAGTACGAAACCACTTTTAATTATTCAAATTATTATTTTATTATATTGGGATATTGATGTAATTTCAGACTTTTGAGAATAAATATGTTTTGAGATTATTTTTTTATAGAATTCTTTTACTATGATTTTATTTCAGAGATTTTATATAAAAATTCTAATATTTATTATGATATTTGTATTTTTATTTACTATAAGATATTTATTAAATCATTGTTGTTTTATTTTAAGTTAAAGTATAATTTCCAAAATTGAATTTCTTGAAGGTTAAGTTTTCAATCGTGACTTTCTAAATTCGGTATTTTCTTCTAGGTCGAGTTTAAGGGGTTACAAATATAATCCAAGGCAAACCTTATAAAAGACATGAACTCTAAATGAAGTTAAATGATAATTCTAAGAAATATGTGAATATACTTTGAAATGATAATTGGCTCTTGGTGAGCATATGTTATAAGTTTTACAAGAGATGAATAAGTACCCCGATAGTATAAGGCAACAAACATTGAATTGAACTATTGACAAATACTTGATAAGTTAAGAAGAAATTCCAAAGCATTAATGAACATTTTATCATGTCTCAAGAAAATCTCAAGGTGATAAACTGATCTTTGCTAAGATCGAATCAAATGCAAAGAAGCTTGTTTAAGATATTAAAAACAATAGAGCTTATAAAAGTAAAATCAAGTCACACTTAACAAATGCTAAAATATGATTATGTGTCTTTTTGTATTTCATTGAAAGTCATGCTTATATACTTTGTCATTATTGATGTTTACTATCTCACTTTGGCTATATAAGCCTACTACATTCATTTTCATGCATTTACAGGATTGAAAGAGCTTTTAGGGTACAATCGTGGTCGACCATGTTTTAATGAACATTCATTTTCATGTATTTACAGGGTTTAGGGGTTAGGTGAAAATAATATTTTAATATTATTTTGGGCTCGGTTTTATACTCTAAATAATATTTCGAGTTGTTTTCAAAATTAATTAATTTGGGTTGACAATGTTTTAAGATTTAAACTCCATTTAAGCCATGGATTATATGTCCTTGTGAATATTTCATTTCATTAAGGGCAAGATGGTCTTTGGGCCTTTTAAAATTTAAAACAAAATAAAACACCCCATTTACTATTCATTGTCTTCCTCTTCAAAATTTCCAACGTGAAATAGAGCTCATCTTCCCCAATCTACTATTACATCCCAAAGCTCCCTCATTTCAACTCCATTTTGAAAGGTAAGGACGTTTTTTACTTCCCCTCATCTTCCCCTCTTTAAAAGTACCTTCTATTTTCATTTTCATAGAGGTTTTAGAAAATAGAATTTTTGGAAGTTTGGATTAAAAATGAAAGTTTTATGTTGTTAAAGTAAATGTGTTGATTTAATATGTTTAGTTATGATATATAGAGGTCAAATGGTATAACATATGTGAATTTCAAATGGTTTTGAGCAATTTTCGGATTTAGGTTTCAAGGGGGTTTTTGGAGGGTTTTAAAGTGGTTTTTGCGGTGGTTTAATGTTGGTTTTTGAGGGCTGGTGTTAGTATGTTATATGCGGGTCACTTTGGGTGTGTTTGATGGTTGATTGGATGTTTGAAATGGAAGAATTCAGTGGGTGTTAGGGGCTGCTCGAAAATTCTGTTTTAGGGTTGATTTTGAGTGTTGGATGCTTGATAATGTTAATTCGGGATAGTTCCGATGATGAGTTATTGATTGCGAATGTTTTTTTGTGTTTGAGATTGATTAGAAACGAGTTTGGGCATCGGTGAAGCATCGGAAGTGAATCCGGGAAATTGAAGGTGGTCGCTTGCTTGGTCTTTGAGCTTGGAAGCTTAGGTGAGTGGTTAAATGTTTTAAATGGTTTTAAAATAGTTGGTTCGAGTATATGGACTAGGTTGGGCTTGGTAGACCCACCTAGAGTTAGGATTAGGGTGGTAGCCTAATCCTAAGCTTGATCTAGAGCCTTTGGATGAACTCCTTTATGTGGTTGTGAGTGTCTTGTATGAAATGTGATATGAATGCTTATGTATATTGTGTTATACATGTGAGATGAGACATGATTTATGATGCTTGAGACATGCATGATGATGGTTGTTGGTGAGTACGTGCTAAGCACGAAAGTGATTGAAATGAGTAATGTGGATTGAGTAAATGTTGGCACTAGTATACTTGAATAGAAATGATCGATCATTAGGATGTTAGTGTGTACACATGAGTCAAAAGTCGCGCGTGGCCTTGGTGGCGTTGAGTCACCAAGGAGGAGTACGGGTTCGCCCGGAAATTGTATTTAAATATAGTCGGTGATGAGTGGAATCCCATCGACGGGGCGTGAGGATGAGTGGAATCCCCTCCGCGAGACCGGTGATGAGTGTAATCCCACCGTGAGGTAATGTGGTTGTTGGATGTGAGTTCCAACGTGTCTATCCGCGTATTCGGGTCATAGCTAGGTGCCAATGTTGGTTGATAAATGTATCAATGTGTTGAGATTAATGATCTTTATTTGGATGTTTAATGTGACTACTTGTGTTGAGGATTTAGAGCTTGTTGATCATGGCATTTACTTGTATATTGCTCATGCATCTTATCTTGTGGCTCTTGTGGATCCTTGGTATAATTGTGTAATGCCTTGGCTAGATCGTGCTCGGACCCTGCAATGTTGAGGTTTGTTTTTAGAGCTTACCCTCACTAAGCATCATTGCTTACGCTCTCTTTGTTCAACATTGCAGATCCTTAGTTTGTGGGTTGCTCGGGCAAGTGGAGGGCCTCCAAGTGTGGTTGTTGACTTGAGTACATCAAGTATGGCTTTTAAATGTTGAACATGTAATAGTTTAAGCAATGGGACACGTGTCTTTTGATGGATGATTGTTGGTTGTTTAGGAGCTTGTTTAGACTCCATGCTATGTTGCTTTTGTATGGCTTGCGATGTCATGTTTGAGTTGTAATCCATGCCTAAATTGCTTATCTTGAATGTCGGTTATGTGCCTTTGAGTTTGCCTTATGTTGAATGCTGAAGTATGAGTTTTTGGATGTTTAAGTGTCATATTTGATTCAATTGCATGTTCCCTTGATGTATGTACATGTTGGGTGTTTGTATGGCTATAAAGTGGTATGAATGCTTGTTGGGGTCTAGGAAAGTCCTAAATTGCATTTAGATTCGAGTCTTGATCGTTTTTGTTGAGTTTGGAGGTTTTTGCTGTGCAGGGGTATCGATACGGTTGGTACAGTATCGATACCACCTTCTTGTTTCAGGCCCGTGTATCGATACACTTGAGAGGCGTATCGATACTATTTTGGTCACTAGAGCTACTGTCCAGTTCGGTATCGATACCGGCCTTTGGGGTATCGATACCGTCATCTTAGCGTTGACCGTGGGAAGTCAACCGTTGGGGAGGGTATCGATACACTCCTTGGGTGTATCGATACGGTCTCTATGGGTTGACTTTGACTAGTTGACCTAGTCAAGGGGGTATCGATACACCCCTTAAGGGTATCAATACCGCCTGTAGTATAAGTATAAAATTAGGTTGTAACTTGTTGGTTTGAGTTCGTTTGTTTTATTCGTGAATGTTGTTCCGTTGTATGTTCACATAGGATTAAATACTCATCTAGACAAGATTTAAAATGAAAAAAATAGGGTTGCTAACCGAGGGGGAATTCCTTAGGGAGTTCTCACTCGGTTTTCCCCGTGTGGCCCACTCGGATCGGTCATTCGGCCAGACCGGGACAAGGGGGTTACACTTGTTGGTATCAGAGCCTAAGGTTACCGAGACCTTGGGCAGGTAAGTGAGGTAAGTTTAAGTTTTTAAATTGAATTGCACGGTGTTTGCTTTTTTTGCAAGAATGATTGCTTGTGTGACAAGTATGTTGATTGTTTTATTTTAAAGCATGTGTGTAAGAGTCCCATTGCTACTATTACATTGGAAAAATGATTTTTAAGTGAGGGAACGTACTTGAACACTTGGAAGCCTTGCCTTGCTAACCCATCTTGTATGTTTTGTTGTTGTGGTTGTAGTTGATATCTGTGAGAGTGATGTCTAGACCGAGAGGTAGACCGAGGGTGGTTCGTCAGGAACCACGGGTTGCGGCTCCTGTTGAGCCGGCAGTTGGTGCAGAGGCTCACCTTGAAGGGCCGGTGGCCGCGGGAGTTGGCGCTCCTCCACCACCTCCACCACCACCACCTCCTCCACCTGGAGTTGGGGGCGAGGATGGAGCCGGAGGAGATGGACCTCAAGGTGGCCAAGGTCCAGCTGGAATTGATATGACTCCGCTTGTGCAAGCAATAGCGGGAGCATTCCAGGCCGCAGTTGCAGGAGCTCAGGCTGCAGCTCAGCCTAGGTGTGACGATGCTAGTCTACCTTTGGAGAGGCTCCGTAGCTTGGGGGCCGAGGAGTTTAGAGGATCTACTCCGGAGAGATTGGAGTTATGGTTGGAGAAGACAGTTCGTATCTTGGCTCAGATGGGTTGTGCGGGCGCACGTAGATTGGGTTGTGTGATCTCGTTGCTTCAGAGTGATGCCTAAACCTGGTGGGTCACCATTACTACTGGGGTTCCAGAGACAGAGATTGATTGGGAATTCTTTGAGTCTGCTTTCCGGAAGAGGTACTTGGGACCGAGGTACTTAGATGAGAAGAAGCGAGAGTTTATGGCTCTTACTCAGGGAGATGCTTCCGTGACCGATTATGAGATCCGCTTCGTTCGCTTGAGTCAGTATGCTCCAGAGTTGGTTCCTACTGAAGTGTAACACTGGAACCGTTTCCGTTATGGATTGAATGAAGAGATTAAGAGGTACAGGCTAGCTTCTGACTACTCAGACTTTGATGTGTTGGTCGCGAGGGCCAAGGACTTAGAGCATAGTTTGGGTTCGGCCAAACGATCTGGTGGTTCCAGTTCTGGCAAGAGGCATAACCACTTTGATGGTAGGGATACTAAGAGGCACAGAGGTGGCGGACATCAGTTTGACCATAGATGTGGCGGTGGCCACCATGGTAGGGGCCATCAGGGCCATAGAGGAGGAGGGTGTTTGCCCGAGTGTACCCGATGTGGGAGACAGCACGCTGGTGAGTGTTTGGGTAATTTCCATGCTTGTTGGAACTCTGGTTCGAGGGACCACTTTAGGAGGGATTGCCCACATCAGGTGGCTCAGGCACCGAACATTGCTCAGGCTCCTGCGAAAGCGAATGATTTTCAGAGAGGCCGTGGACGCAGTCGTGGCTACTTCCAGCCTAGGGCTGATGCACCTAGGGTAGATGCTCAGAGGAACCTTGCTCATGTTGTGGCTGTGCAGCCAGAGGCGGGAGGACCAGCGAGAGTTTATGCTCAGAGAGAGGCCGGGAACGACACCGATGTGATAGCAGGTAATTTCGAGTTACAATCTATGTCTTTGCTTTCTTTGGTTGATTCAGGTTCTACGCATTCCTACATCTTGAGTGAGCATGCACAGAAGTTAGATATCCCTGTTGAGATCTTAGACGTAGGTATGCATGTTACTAGTTCTTTTGGTGAGACAGTTGTGGTTAGACGTATGTATAGGAGGTGTCCACTGAAGATTCAGGGTCATGTGTTTTCAGTTGATATGATGGAACTTCCCTTCTATGGTTTTGATATTATTTTGGGTATGGATTGGTTGGTTGAGCATCGGGCTAGTGTGGATTTTGAGACAAAGAGAATTTCTTTGAAGCTTTCTAATGACTACGAGGTAGTGGTAGTAGGCGAGAACATTAAGTTCTTGTCCAATGTGGTGTCAGCTTTAGAGGCTCATAGGTTGATGGACTCTGGATGTGGGGCTTATTTAGCTTATGTTATGAATTCGGATATGAGTGAAGCTAGACCGAAAGATATCAGAACAGTGTGTGACTTTCCGGATGTGTTTCCTGAAGAGTTGTCGGGTTTGCCTCCTGACAGAGATGTTGAGTTTGTGATTGAGACAGTTTCAGGATCTAATCCAGTTTCGATAGCTCCGTATCGTATGGCTCCAAAAGAGTTGAAAGAATTGAAGAGTCAGTTGCAAGAATTATTAGACCGTGGTTTCATTAGACCTAGTAGTTCTCCGTGGGGTGCTCCAGTGTTGTTTGTGAAAAAGAAAGATGGTAGCATGCGCATGTGTATTGACTACAGACAGTTGAATCAGTTGATTGTGAAGAACAAGTATCTGTTGCCTCGTATAGATGATTTGTTTGATCAGTTGAGAGGTGCTTTAGTGTTCTCGAAGATAGATTTGAGATATGGGTACTATCAGTTGAAGGTGAAAGAGTGTGATGTTCCGAAGACAGCTTTTAAGACTAGATATGGTCACTATGAGTTTCTTGTGATGTCATTTGGGCTCACGAACGCACCTGCAGCATTCATGGACATGATGAACAGAATTTTTAGAGACTATCTAGACCGATTTGTAGTTGTTTTCATTGATGATATACTTGTGTACTCGAAGACAGAAGAAGAGCATGATGAGCACTTGAGATTTGTTTTACAGAGGTTGTTGAGCAATCAGTTGTATGCGAAGCTTAGTAAATGTGACTTCTGGATTCGAGAGGTTGTATTTCTTGGCCATGTTGTTTCGGCTGAAGGCATCCGAGTTGATCCATCGAAGATTGAGGCTATTGTTGAGTGGAAACAACCTAAGTCCGTGACCGAGATTAGGAGTTTCCTAGGATTAGTCGGTTACTATAGGAGATTTGTTGATGGTTTCTCTAGAGTAGCCGCTCCTTTGACTAAGTTGTTACAAAAAGGAGTCAAATTTGAATGGTCAGATGCAAGACAGAAGGCCTTTGAGAAATTGAAAGAAGCTTTGACAAATGCTCCAGTGTTAGTGCAACCTGTTTTTGGTAAGGAGTTTGTGATTTACAGTGATGCTTCCTACGTAGGCTTAGGATGTGTTTTGATGCAAGATAGGAGAGTTGTTGCTTATGCTTCTAGACAGTTGAAGATTCATGAGAAGAACTACCCTACTCATGATATAGAGCTAGCCGCAGTTGTGTTTGCATTGAAGATTTGCCGTCATTATTTGTATGGTGAGAAGTGTATAGTTTACACCGATCACAAGAGCTTGAAGTACTTGATGACACAGAAAGAGTTGAACTTGAGACAGAGAAGGTGGTTAGAGCTGCTAAAGGATTATGATTTGACCATTGAGTACCATCCGGGTAAAGCAAATGTAGTAGCTGATGCTTTGAGTAGAAAAGTGGCTGTTGAGTTGAGAGCTATGTTTTCTAGATTGAGTGTGTCCGATGATGGTGGTTTGATCACCGAGTTGCAAGTGAAGCCTTCTTTGATTCAGTTGATTAGGGAGAAGCAGTTGCAAGATGCGAGCCTAGTTCCTCATGTTCAGGACATAGCCGAAAGAAGACCGACTGAGTATAGTTTCAGTGGTGAGAGCTTGTTGTGCTTTAGAGATAGAATTGTTGTACCAGAAGATGTTGAGTTGAGACGTCAGATTTTGAGTGAAGCACATTCGAGTCCCTTTTCTATGCATCCGGGTAGTACCAAAATGTACCGAGATTTGAAGAATGATTACTACTGGGTTGGTTTGAAGAGAGATGTAGCCGAGTATGTGAGTCGTTGCATGGTTTGTCAGAGGGTAAAGGCAGAACATCAGGTTCCTTCAGGTTTGCTACAGCCTTTGAAGATTCTGGAATGGAAATGGGAGAGGATCACCATGGATTTTGTATCGGGGTTGCCTTTGTCTCCTTCAAAGAAGAACTCAGTTTGGGTGATTGTTGATAGGTTCACTAAGTGTGCTCACTTCTTAGCAGTGAACACTACGGATTCCTTAGACAAGTTGGCAAACTTGTACATCCGTGAGATTGTGAGACTTCATGGAGTTCCGAAGTCTATTGTTTCAGATAGGGATCCTAGATTTACTTCGAGATTCTGGGGTTGCTTGCATAGTGCTTTGGGTAGCCGGTTGTATTTCAGCATATCT
Source organism: Hibiscus tridactylites (assembly GCA_958450335.1). Lineage (NCBI taxonomy): Eukaryota > Viridiplantae > Streptophyta > Magnoliopsida > Malvales > Malvaceae > Hibiscus > Hibiscus tridactylites. The sequence goes on along the minus strand of OY288266.1, from coordinate 67,731,124 downwards.
TATCATCCGCAGTCCGATGGGCAGTCAGAGCGAGTGATACAGATTCTTAAGGATATGCTTCGTTGTTGTGTAATTGATTTTCAGAGTTCTTGGGAGAAGCACTTACCGTTGGTCGAGTTTGCTTACAACAACAGCTATCAGTCTAGCATTCAGATGGCACCGTATGAGGCTTTGTATGGTAGAAGATGTAGGACTCCGATTTGTTGGGCTGAGACAGGTCAGAGATTGTTACCTATGCCAGACTTGCTTAAGGGAACTACCGAAAAAGTGAAGTTGATTTGTGACCGTCTGAAAGCAGCTTCCGATCGTCAGAAGTCTTATGCAGATTTGAAGAGGAAAGAGATTGAGTACTCAGTGGGTGAGAAAGTGTTTCTGAAATTATCTCCGTGGAAGAAGGTAATGAGATTTGGCCGGAAGGGCAAGTTGAGTCCGAGGTTCATTGGTCCGTATGAGATAGTTGAGCGGATTGGGCCTGTAGCTTATCGTTTGAGGTTACCTTCTGAGTTAGAAAAGATCCATGATGTCTTTCATGTGTCTATGCTTAGGAGATATAGATCGGATCCTTCTCATGTGATTCCTGTTGAGGAGATAGAGTTAAATCCGGATTTGTCCTATAATGAAGAACCCGTTGAGGTACTTGCTTTTGATAGCAATGTGTTGCGTGGCAAGACCATAGAGTTGGTCAAGGTGTTGTGGAGGCATAGAGGTGTGGAAGAGGCCACATGGGAGAGGAAAGCAGATATGGTTGAGCAGTTTCCGTATTTGTTTCCACCAGGTAATTTCGGGGACGAAATTCCTTAAGTGGGGGAGAGTTGTAACACCCAGGTTTAGGGGTTAGGTGAAAATAATATTTTAATATTATTTTGGCCTCGGTTTTATACTCTAAATAATATTTCGAGTTGTTTTCAAAATTAATTAATTTGGGTTGACCATGTTTTAATATTAAACTCCATTTAAGCCATGGATTATATGTCCTTGTGAATATTTCATTTCATTAAGGGCAAGATGGTCTTTGGGCCTTTTAAAATTTAAAACAAAATAAAACACCCCATTTACTATTCATTGTCTTCCTCTTCAAAATTTCCAACGTGAAATAGAGCTCATCTTCCCCAATCTACTATTCCATCCCAAAGCTCCCTCATTTCAACTCCATTTTGAAAGGTAAGGACGTTTTTACTTCCCCTCATCTTCCCCTCTTTAAAAGTACCTTCTATTTTCATTTTCATAGAGGTTTTAGAAAATGGAATTTTTGGAAGTTTGGATTAAAAATGAAAGCTTTATGTTGTTAAAGTAAATGTGTTGATTTAATATGTTTAGTTATGATATATAGAGGTCAAATGGTATAACATATGTGAATTTCAAATGGTTTTGAGCAATTTTCGGATTTGGGTTTCAATGGGGGGTTTTGGAGGGTTTTAAAGTGGTTTTGGGGTGGTTTAATGTTGGTTTTTGAGGGCTGGTGTTAGTATGTTATATGCGGGTCACTTTGGGTGTGTTTGATGGTTGATTGGATGTTTGAAATGGAAGAATTCAGTGGGTGTTAGGGGCTGCTCGAAAATTCTGTTTTAGGGTTGATTTTGAGTGTTGGATGCTTGATAATGTTAATCCGGGATAGTTCCGATGATGAGTTATTGATTGCGAATGTTTTGTTTGTGTTTGAGATTGATTAGAAACGAGTTTGGGCATCGGTGAAGCATCGGAAGTGAATCCGGGAAATTGAAGGTGGTCGCTTGCTTGGTCTTTGAGCTTGGAAGCTTAGGTGAGTGGTTAAATGTTTTAAATGGTTTTAAAATAGTTGGTTCGAGTATATGGACTAGGTTGGGCTTGGTAGACCCACCTAGAGTTAGGATTAGGGTGGTAGCCTAATCCTAAGCTTGATCTAGAGCCTTTGGATGAACTCCTTTATGTGGTTGTGAATGTCTCGTATGAAATGTGATATGAATGCTTATGTATATTGTGTTATACATGTGAGATGAGACATGATTTATGATGCTTGAGACATGCATGATGATGGTTGTTGGTGAGTACGTGCTAAGCACGAAAGTGATTGAAATGAGTGATGTGGATTGAGTAAATGTTGGCACTAGTATACTTGAATACAAATGATCGATCATTAGGATGTTAGTGTGTACACATGAGTCAAAAGTCACGCGTGGCCTTGGTGGCGTTGAGTCACCAAGGAGGAGTACGGGTTCGCCCGGAAATTGTATTTAAATATAGTCGGTGATGAGTGGAATCCCATCGACGGGGCGTGAGGATGAGTGGAATCCCCTCCGCGAGACCGGTGATGAGTGTAGTCCCACCGTGAGGTAATGTGGTTGTTGGATGTGAGTTCCAACGTGTCTATCCGCGTATTCGGGTCATAGCTAGGTGCCAATGTTGGTTGATAAATGTATCAATGTGTTGAGATTAATGATCTTTATTTGGATGTTTAATGTGACTACTTGTGTTGAGGATTTAGAGCTTGTTGATCATGGCATTTACTTGTATATTGCTCATGCATCTTATCTTGTGGCTCTTGTGGATCCTTGGTATAATTGTGTAATGCCTTGGCTAGATTGTGCTCGGACCCTGCAATGTTGAGGTTTGTTTTTAGAGCTTACCCTTACTAAGCATCATTGCTTACGCTCTCTTTGTTCAACATTGCAGATCCTTAGTTCGTGGGTTGCTCGGGCAAGTGGAGGGCCTCCAAGTGTGGTTGTTGACTTGAGTACATCAAGTATGGCTTTTAAATGTTGAACATGTAATAGTTTAAGCAATGGGACATGTGTCTTTTGATGGATGATTGTTGGTTGTTTAGGAGCTTGTTTAGACTCCATGCTATGTTGCTTTTGTATGGCTTGCGATGCCATGTTTGAGTTGTAATCCATGCCTAAATTGCTTATCTTGAATGTCGGTTATGTGCCTTTGAGTTTGCCTTATGTTGAATGCTGAAGTATGAGTTTTTGGATGTTTAAGTGTCATCTTTGATTCAATTGCATGCTCCCTTGATGTATGTACATGTTGGGTGTTTGTATGGCTATAAAGTGGTATGTAAATGTAGTATGAATGCTTGTTGGGTCTAGGAAAGTCCTAAATTGCATTTAAATTCGAGTCTTGATCATTTTTGCTGAGTTTGGAGGTTTTTGCTGTGCAGGGGTATCGATACGGTTGGTACGGTATCGATACCACCTTCTTGTTTCAAGCCCGTGTATCGATACACTTGAGAGGCGTATCGATAGTATTTTGGTCACTGGAGCTACTGTCCAGTTCGGTATCGATACCGGCCTTTGGGGTATCGATACCGTCATCTTAGCGTTGACCGTGGGAAGTCAACCATTGGGGAGGGTATCGATACACTCCTTGGGTGTATCGATACGGTCTCTACGGGTTGACTTTGACCAGTTGACCTAGTCAAGGGGGTATCGATACACCCCTTAAGGGTATCAATACCGCCTGTAGTATAAGTATAAAATTGGGTTGTAACTTGTTGGTTTGAGTTCGTTTGTTTGATTCGTGAATGTTGTTCCGTTGTATGTTCACATAGAATTAAATACTCATCTAGACAAGATTTAAAATGAAAAAAATAGGGTTGCTAACCGAGGGGGAATTCCTTAGGGAGTTCTCACTCGGTTTTCCCCGTGTGGCCCACTCGGATCGGTCATTCGGCCAGACCGGGACGAGGGGTTACATATTTGACTAACGAATTCCATTAGCTAATTGTATAAAAGTGTTTGATAATATTAATTGATACCTTATAGATGTTTGATTATTTTAAAAAAATGGCATATAAAGACATTATTATATTCAATACTTGTTTGAGTAATTTATTAGTTATTAATATTTTATATTTAATAATATTAACTAGACTATGAAAATTATTTTTTCAGATCATTACTAAGCATATACAAAGGATGTATATATTAATTTCTTATTTGTGAAATTATATCTTTTAATATAATTTTAAAATTACTAAATTTATATGTATGTATTAATTTCTTATTATTGTATTATATTTTGAATATAATTTTATTAATTATTAAATGTAAGTGTATATATTAATTTATTATTTATTGAATTTTTTTTTTAATTTTATTAGTAATACAAATTTATATCATTTAGAGAAAAATATAATTATTCCGGACAAAAGAGGCTTTACAATTCTTTTATCCAAATTTCTAACTCAAAAAGCTCCTAAAAGGAACTTTTTCAGTTTGAGAGGTTTCACCACAATCCGTTAGTTTGTTTCGATGAATTGGATGCTTCTAATAGTAGATCTGACATATTTGTGTTGATGCGTTCATCCCCAATCTAACCACTTCATGTTCTTATGTTCTTCTTTTGTGGCTTCAATTTTCCCCTACACCATCCAGACTCTTTATTCTTCATTCTGATGGCTGCTTCAGATATCGGAGGGATTAGTAAATGCTTTTCAAAGCTACACGAGTTTTCTTCTGACCGCCTTCTTTCATGATAGGAGGATTTTGATATTTCGAATTAGTTCTTGCTCTATGTTTCTACTGATAGAGTCTAATCAAGTCAACATATCACATATCTTGTTATTATCTACAAGTGCATCTAAATTGTGTAGTCGATGAGTTCTACATTTTCAAGTATGCAGTGTGCCTTAATTGAATCATGTTCATAAGGAGATTGTAGCATTTGAGGAAGGTTATGCGATTGAAGCTTTTGATAATTCCCGATATCTTCACAATTTAAGGTACATGATTAATTATGATCATTAAATTAATATGTTTACTTTTTATATTTATAAATTATAGTATATAAAAATATTTAAAAGTTCTATAAAATGTTTAAATGTTGCCAACATGATTTCTTAAGGTTTAACATTAACCGTTTATGGCTTAGTTTAGTGTTACGGGTTTATGAGATTAATTCTTATTTCTTAATGTTTATGGTTTAGTTTAGTGTTTAGTTTAAGGTTATTGGTTTATGTGTTTAGTATTAACGATTTACGATTTAGTTTAGGGTTATTGATTTACGAGATTAATTCAAATTCAACTTGCCAATTTATGCACTTCAATTGATTAAGGATGCTCATATTGTCCCATCTTGATTCGAATCCCAGTATGAGAATGTAATACCTCTTATTTAATCAAAAAAAATTTAAATCAAAGCTTCATTTGTACAATTGAACTAAATTAAAGTTTCAACTTTCATGTGTACTATTACATGTTTACATTCAAATGAAAAAATTGTGTATAATTATTTTAAATCAAAATTTATAATAATAATAATAATAATAATAATGTCTGAATTGAATTAATTTAATAAATTTAGGATCTAATTGAACTAAATTAAAACCTAGAAACATAAATTATAGACATAATTAAAAAATTATAAAATTAAATGTAAAATTTCAATTAAATTAATTTAAATTGGGATACAGTTGAATTAAATTAAAACCTAAAAGTAAAGTCTTGAGACTTAAATAAAAAATGTGTCGAAATGGCTAAAAAAACAATTCACCCTAATTTTTTCATGTGGTTGATTCTTTCCCTCCCGCCCCTCCCGCACTTTGTTTTTAATTAGGGGGGAAAGACAGTAATTGGTTAAAAAAGGGAGGCGGACATAATTATTGTATTGACAGTAATTGGTTAAAAAAAAGAGAGGCGGACATAATTATGGAGGGAAAAAACAGCCTATTTTTTTAGGAGATATTAATTACCTTTTAAGTCATGTCGTGTTTAAAATATTGTATTTTAGTCCTAATTTTTACTTTTAAGTTTTTGTTTAATTCAATTTAGTCACAAGTATCCTATTGTTTGGACTTCGAATATAACAATCCCCTTCCTAGGGTGATATTTAGTCCTTAAAAATCTACTTTTAGCAGAAATTGACCCCTATTTATTTCTAATTTTTGTAATTTAGTCTAATCATTTCAATATACTAATATTTCTATTCATGTTAGTTCCTAAGATTTAATTTTTAGCCAAAATTGACTCGTGTTTATTTCTATGGTAAAATTGTGAAATTGGTCATTGGACTCTCAAATTTCTCCACTTTCAAATTGTCAAATTAGTCCCTAATTTCGAATTTATGCTATATTTTATGGTAAAATTGTGAAATTGGTCATTGGACTCTCAAAATTCTCCATTTTTAAATTGTCAAATTGGTCCCTAATTTCGGTTTTAGATTATATTTTATGGTGAAATTGTGAAATTGGTCCTTAATTTTGGTTTATGGCTGAGGGTTTAGGCCTTAGTGTTTATAGTTTATGGTGTAGTTTAGGGTTATTGGTTTATGAGATTAATTGGCATGGTTTAAGGTTTAGGGTTTAGCTTAGTGTATGAAATTATTTTCAATGGTTATATAGTATATAATTTATATATAATATATCATGCGCGGTGATATTATTATTAATTTATTACTATAGTCTATATTATATGCCTTTATGGTCTATAGTCTATATTTATAAGTGTAACGTGAATACGTCTCGTACGTGTTACGTGATTATACTTTTTAGGGGTTATAGCCTATAGGTTTATGTGATTAGTTTACGGTTAAGGGATAAAATTTAGGGTTTAGAAGTTTAATGTTCTATTAATTTCCTACAAATCTATATTTAAACCAAATTGATCTTTATTTATTTTTAAATTGTGTAATTTAGTCCAATATTTCTAATATAATAATATTTTTGTTCATTTTAGTCCTTACAAATTTACTTTTAACTAAAACTTACCCATATTTATTTATATTTTTTTAATTTAATCCAAATCCTTTACATTTTGAAATTTAGTCCAAACCATATAAATTATAAGTCTCTATAACAATTCTAAAACTATAGCTCTAATTTCAATTATAACCTAAATTATGACTCGATTGGGGGGTGGGGGAGACAGTAATTAGTTAAAAAAAAGAGGGAGGCGGACATAATTATGGAGGGAAAAAACCGCCTATTTTTTTAGGAGATATTAATTACCTTTTAAGTCATGTCGTGTTTAAAATATTGTATTTTAGTCCTAATTTTTACATTTAAGTTTTTGTTTAATTCAATTTTGTCACAAGTATCCCTATTGTTTGGACTTCGAATATAATAATCCCCTTCCTAGGGTGATATTTAGTCCTTAAAAATCTACTTTTAGCAGAAATTGACCCTTATTTATTTCTAATTTTTGTAATTTAGTCTAATCATTTGAATATACTAATATTTCTATTCATGTTAGTTCCTAAGATTTAATTTTTAGCCAAAATTGACTCATGTTTATTTCAATGGTAAAATTGTGAAATTGGTCATTGGACTCTCAAATTTCTCCACTTTCAAATTGTCAAATTAGTCCCTAATTTCGAATTTATGCTATATTTTATGGTAAAATTGTGAAATTGGTCATTGGACTCTCAAAATTCTCCATTTTTAAATTGTCAAATTGGTCCCTAATTTCGGTTTTAGATTTTATTTTATGGTGAAATTGTGAAATTGGTCCTTAATTTTGGTTTATTGCTGAGGGTTTAGGCCTTAGTGTTTATAGTTTATGGTGTAGTTTAGGGTTATTGGTTTATGAGATTAATTGGTATGGTTTAAGGTTTAGGGTTTAGCTTATTGTATGAGATTATTTTCAATGGTTATATAGTATATAATTTATATATAATATATCATGCGCGGTGATATTATTATTAATTTATTATTATAGTCTATAGTATATGCCTTTATGGTCTATAGTCTATATTTATAAGTGTAACGTGAACACGTCTCGTACGTGTTACGTGATTATACTTTTTAGGGGTTATAGCCTATAGGTTTATGTGATTAGTTTATGGCTTAGGGATAAAATTTAGGGTTTAGAAGTTTAATGTTCTATTAATTTCCTACAAATCTATATTTAAACCAAATTGAGCTTTATTTATTTTTAAATTGTGTAATTTAGTCCAATATTTCTAATATAATAATATTTTTGTTCATTTTAGTCCTTACAAATTTACTTTTAACTAAAACTTACCCATATTTATTTATATTTTTTAATTTAATCCAAATCCTTTACATTTTGTAATTTAGTCCAAACCATATAAATTATAAGTCCCTATAACAATTCTAAAACTATAGCTCTAATTTCAATTATAACCTAAATTATGACTCGATTGAATTAAATTAAAATTTACAATTAAAATTTTGTGAAAATGTTTTAATGTCAGATGGACCAAAACTACAATTTCCCATAACTTAAAACAATAGGCGAGCTATTCCCCTCCAAATTTTAAATTGAAACCGAAAGTTGCAATTTAGCCATTAAATTTTAATTTAATCAATTTATGTATTTATTCCACCAAATTTTTAGTTTATAGATTAATTATCCTTTAAGGCCTTACCCGTTTAAAAGTTTTCATTTTAGTCCTAATTTAAGTTTTAATTTAATTCAATTTAGTCACAATTACTTTTAAATTTGATCCAATAATTAACTGCCCATTTGGCATTTGCTGCCCAATTATTTTTTTGCTTAGTGATTAATTACCTTTAGGTCATCACTCGTTTAAAATTTTTCATTTTAGTCTTAACATTCACTTTTAAATTTTAGTTTAATTCAATTTAGTCACAATTATATATATATATATATATATATATATATATTAAATTGTAACATATTTCGGCATCCTAAGGGATATTTTGGTTCATATTAATCCCTAAAAAATTATTTTTATCCAAAATTTACCCACAATTACCAGACCGAAGTCTATTTGTACACGTAAGACCTGACTTGAACTTCAACTGAAACCGATATTACCCGACCTGAATTTTATCCATCAACGACGTGACCCGACCCGAACGTGGCCCGACCTAAAGTCCATCCGAACATGAATTAACCCGTTAATTAACTCATTCGGACCCGAACCGTTTTGGCCCAAACTGAAACTTACCCGACCTGAAATTAACTTGACCCGAACCCGAACTCAATATGATATAAAATCAACCTAACAATGACCCGAATCTGAGTCGACCCGAACCCGACCTGATCTGAGTCGGACCATTAAATTGACCTGACATTACTCATATCTGATTTGACATGACCTGACATTACCCGTATCAGATTTGACCTGACTTAACCTGGAACTTGAACGATTACCTGATTTCACACCCTTATTCTTATGCTCATATGAGTGGTTGGTTTGCAAATTTTTTCTTTAGTTCTTATCGTTTCTGTTGAATTTAGTGTATTAATTGTTGTGGAAGTTGATTACAATTTGTTACATATTGAGTGACGATGTTTCGATGAAAGTTGGTTACACGGTTGTGATGTTCAGTCCTGCAGCAGTTCAAAGGTCAAGTACATGAAATTCAGAGGTGGACCTTGATGGGAGCCAGAGGAGCTCTGGCTCCCCCAAAGTTTTAAGCAATTTATTTTTTAGTCCTTTAAATTTATTTTTTTAATTTGGCCCCTTTAAAATTTTCAAAATTTCCATTAACTTATATTTTTCTAAATATTTTTGACCAAGTCCTTTTAATTTTCTTTAAAAAATTCTCATTATGTCTAAACTTTTTTAAAAATTTTAAATAGACCTCTAAATTTTTAAATTAAAATTTCCAAAAGTTTTAAAAATATTATATTAGACTTAAAATTTTCGAAAATTTTAAGTAGGCCTCCTCAACTTATTTGATCAAGATCCGCCCCTGAATGAACTAGAGGCTTAAAAGCCTAGTTTTCATGAAAGAAAATTTATGGGGAGAGTCATGTAGTATCGAAGCTTTTTTTGTGTTTAAATGACCATTAAAGAAGGAAAGAAAGAAAGATGAAGAAAGCTTCTTTCCACGAGTATACTAAAAAATACAGATGTACATTGTTAATCAGATGCTCAAGTAAAGATAAATACGGAGATGCTGATTTTTTTTTCATTTGCGTTTCTTTTGTTCAAATAAAGATAAATGATGTTTATGGATGATGAAGAAAGAAAGTAAGCAAGGATGAAGAATGAAGAATGAAGAATTTTGAAGAAAGACTAACTCACTAAACCAACTCAATATGTTTGCGTATTTTGTTTGAGAAACAACTTCAAGAAGTTTAAAAGGTTAACGAATAAAGATTTTTTTTGCTCCTTTGCTCGAATAACATCTCACTGATTAGTAGTTTATGGACTCAACTTAATGAAGAAGATTGAAGAAGTTCAACAAGATAAGAAAATATGGTGAATATTAGAGATTAGTAATTAGTTATTAATTATTGGTTATAAGTTTGTTAGTAATTTTGTATTAGTTGGGCCAACTAACTTTGTTAGTTGTTATTATAGTTTTGGGTTATATAAGCCCATAGTTTATAATGAGTCATGTATCCTTGATAATTCCATTTTAATAAAACTTTCAAATTACAATTCCTAACCACCGTTCTTCCTCACTCCAATACCACCGTCGTCAATCATCTAGTCACTTTCCGACCATCATGTGCCCTTTCTCACAGTCACGAAATTGCCTTGTCTGGTCCTAGTTGGTGAGAAATTATTGGAAAGAATTTCCCCTAAATGATTGTGCTAAAATTTGGTAACTAATCCAATACCCTTTAATTTTATAATTTGTTGCTATTAACCTATCGAACACTCAAGCGATTAGTAGCTAACATTTTTAATATTATAATAACGTAATTAAATACACTTCTTATATAGTTATTTAAGTGTCTAGTTCGACTGATATAAGGAGACTGTGATGATTGTTGTTGTATTTTTATGGAAGATAAAGGTCATATTAAATTGAATGTTTTGTTTTTTTTTGTTTCTTCACTCTTGTTTTATTTTTCTTGTACGAGTTCTTTGTGGACAATAAATAGTTCACAAATTTCTCCTGTTGTATATTTTCGTATTTTAATGAAATCTAATTTTTATTTTAAGGTCATAAAACTAAATGTTTTGTTGTTTCTTCACTACTCCTGTTTTATTTTTCTTTTTGTATAAGTTCTTTGTAGACATAGTTCCCAAATTTCTTATTACACTTGAAGTGTATTTTGCTGTATATTTTTGTATTTTAATGAGATCCAGTTTTTATTTTAAAAAATAAAATATTTTTTTAAAATAATTGTTTTAATTTCTCCATTAATTTTATAATTTGTTGCTATTAATCTATCAAAAACTCGAGCGATATTCGATTAAGTTGCGCAAGACAACAAGCTCGGTGACTAAAAAGATCATTTTAGCATTATTCAGTTTTTTGATTAAGTCGCGCTCTTTCTTTTGGGTGAAGGCGAGCAATGTAGATTCTAATATCGTTGAAGCAGTTTGGCGGTGTTGTCTGAGTGCTTGTGTTGTTTCGACCTCTTCACGTTTTTCACGGATTGACGCTTGTTGGGAGCCACCATCTTGTGGTTTGTTGAAGTTAAATGTGGATGGTTCGGCGAGAGGTAAGCCAGGTCCTGCAGACTTTGGTGGAATGCTTAGGGATGACTTGGGAAAGATTTTAGCACTATTTTTAGGACCCTTGGGGATTTTGAATTCTAAAGTGGCTGAGTTAAGGGCGATCGAGTTTGCATTATCCATGGTCTCGACATGTAACGCCCGTGTTTTGGGGTTAGGAGTTAGCCGGGTTTATAGTTCGAGTCAATAAAAATTTAATTAAATCAATTCAACTTAAATAAAGACCTAATTGAGCTTTAGTAAAAAGGGGAGGGACCTATGTTGTAATTTGACCCAAAAGTCTTTAAAAGCAAGACAACTTTAAAACAAAAGTTCTCATCTTCTCCCCTTAAACCCTTTCCAACGTTAAAAATAGGCAAAACCCCATTTTCAAAACCTCTCAAAGCTAGTTACTATTCCATTTAATATCTTCTTCAATCCAAGGTGTTTTTCAAAGGTAATCATGTTTTCTAACTCTCCTCTCTATTCTCTATCCACCCATGGTCTTAGATTTTAAAGATATGAAGTTTTGAAAATTAGGGTTTGTTTTAAAGTTTGGATTTTAAGGGGTTTTCATCTTGTTTTGATAAATTGAGTTGTGGCTTTGTTTACTCATGTTAAAATGCACATTATATGTTAATTTGGTTGAATTTTAATGAAAACTCGAAGTGGGTTCTTAGACCCATTTTTGAGAGGTCAAAAACCCCATTTTTGGTGGGTTTTTGAGTGAAATTTAAGGGTTGATGGGTTAGGTATGTTAGGAGGGTGATTTGGGACTTTTCGGGGTCATTTGGGTGTTTGGAAATAGAAATTTTAGCAAGGTTTTAGGGGAGCACGAAAATTGGTATTTTGGGTGATTATGTGGATTGGAAATTTGTGGAAATTGGCTTGTGATTGTAAAGTGAGTTGATGGTTGAGTTTTAGCATTGAATTGTGAAGTAATGAATGTGTTTTGCTTGGCTAGAAGCAAGAGGAGTCGTTGAAGGAGCATTGGGACCAAATCCGGGTTCATAGGAGGATTGTTTCGATTGCTAAGGAAGGGCGGTGAGTGGTTTCAAACTTGTTTTAAAGTTTGGTTTGAGTATGTGTAGTGTATGTGTGTAAAGTGTGCTTGGTAGGCCACTTCTATTTAATTCAAGTTGTTAATTTAGCCATTGTTCTCCATAAATGCTATTGTGCTTACTTAGCTATGCTCTTGTGATTGTGGTTAATTGGTGCATGTATATCATGATAGGTATATATGTGATGAGCATGAGTTGTGGTTGATGATATGTGATGTGATAATGAAAATTGGCACTAAATTAATTACCGATTGTAAATGATCGATCATTAGGATTAGTGTGCACACAAATTGAGTCAAAACGTACGTGGCCTTGATGGCGTTAAGTCATCAAGGAGGAGTACGGTGATGTAATATTCCACCGAAAGCTTTTTATATATTTCTACGGGATGATGAGTGGAATCCCATCCGTAGGGCATGTGGCGATGAGTGGAATCCCGCACATGCGAGATCCGGTGATGAGTGTAATCCCACCGAGGTAAAGTGTTGTTGAGGTTTAAATCCGCACAATCGGGGTAATTAATAATGGCCAATTAAACTTGTTCATGTGTTGTGATATATGATTGTGGTATATGGTGTTGATATATGATGTTGATATTGATGATTGAGCTTGGTGGATTATGAGAAACCATATTATGCCACTTGAAAGACTAGCTAGGTCTACTTGATTATATGCCATTGTAGGTTGTATGTGAGATTAGGATTTACATGCTTGAACCCTGCATTGTTGATGTTTTTCGTCTTAGAGCACCCTCACTAAGCTTATAGCTTACGCTCTCAATGTTCAACAATGCAGATCATTAGTGTGGTGTTAGTTCGAGGCAAGACAAGAAGGGATTTCCAAGTTTGTGGCTCAAGTACGGTTATCAATTTTGTATTAGTTAGCAATGTGGCGAGGGTTTTTTTGTATGAGCTATGTATGACTCATTTAAATGTTGATGTTTGGATTGATTATGGTTTGTAAATCATGAGATACTATGATGAATGTTGGTGTGTGATGGCATGCTTTAGATGTCTAGGTTGCCTTGTGTGTGAGTGCAAACCTCTTATGATGACTTGTGCCTTTTAAGACCTTTTGAGCCTTTATATATGCCCATTATTGCCTAAATTGCTCCTTTGTTGGAATGCTATGTATGAATGCTTTGTCTCATGTTTGAATGCTTCCTTTGGCTTAAGTAAGATTGCTTAAATGTTTGTATGTGCTTAGGAGAGTCGAGAAATGCATTTAGAGTCGTGTTTGGGGTCGATAAGTTGGAAATTGTGGTGTTGCAGTGCAGGGCGTATCGGTACGCCTAAGGGCCGTATCGATACGGTCTTGCCTGTAGAGCTCAGTTTTGGCTGGGCGTATCGATACGCGGGGGCGTATCGATATGGTTTTTGGTCATTGGAATTTTGAGAAATTGGGGAGTTTTTGGAGTATCGATACGGTGTTGGGGCGTATCGGTACGGGTTTATCTCGTTGACCACGAGATGTTGACTGAAGAGGGCGTATCGATACGCTCAAGGGCTGTATCGATACGGTCTTCTTCAAGTTGACTGTTTGGGTTGACCAAGTCAAGGCGTATCGATACCCTTGATTGGTGTATCAATATGGCCTGCCCTGTAAGCTTAAAATGGACTGTTTGTGCATGGCCGTGGTTCGAATGTGATTTCCTTTGATTGTTTTCCGCTGTCGTGATCACTTAGGACTTAACAATCCTCTAGACAAGATTAAAATGAAAGAAAAAAAATAGGGTTGCTAACCGAGGGGAACCTTAACGGGTTTCGCTTCGGTTTTCCCCGTGTGGCTCACTCGGACCGGTCATCCGGCCAGACCGGGGACGAGGGGGTTACACGACATCTTCTTGGGCTGATCGTACCATGATCATCGAATCGGATTCTAGTATTGCCATTGAGTAGATTTTACAAATACAACATCGGTCGTAGAAATTATGGGATAAGTTTGTATCAATTGATTCTTTTTGCTCCTTTATGTTGAATGTGTGTTTTTATCATGTCATTCGTGAAGTAATTTCTCTTGCGGATGTGTAGGCTAAAGAGGGAGTGGATCGCTCGGTCCTGTTTCAAGCTTACTTATGATCCGTATCGTTGTATGTTGGCAGCCTCGTGGTGTTGGCCTCGTAGTGTTGGATTGTTGGGCGCGAGAGCTGTTTCAAGCAATCGATTGCTTGTTTATTGGTGCTTGGATGCAGTTTCAGCTTGTTGGCTTTGGTTAGTGGGATAAGCATGATTAGTGTTCGGTGTGTGAATGTGATGGAGTCCTTTGGCTTTGAACATTTGGTTTTTATAATTTGCGTTTCGCAGATTGTTTTGGGTCCGAGTTTTGGCCCGTTTTTATTGTATTTTTTTACTCCATTTAAGTTTAGGGAGGTTTTTAATGAGACACGCAACCGGTATTAGCTGTATAATTTCTATCCTCAATAAATCATACTTTTTCGTCGAGAAAAAAAAACTCTAGCGGTCGGTAGCTAACATTGTTTGTAATATAATAATTGAATACATTTACTACGTACTATTTAAGTGTTTAGTTCGATAGAGATAAGGAAATTGTGATAATTGTTGCTGCATTTTTGTGGCAGATGAAGGTCATATTAAATTAAATGTTTTGTTGTTTCTTCACTCATGTTTTGTTTTTCTTTATGTATGAGTTCTTTGTAGAAGTAGTTTCCAAAATTCTCCTTACATTTGAAATGTGTTTTGTAGTATATTTTGGTATTTTAATGAAATCCAATTTTTATATAAAAATAATACATTTTAAAAAATAATTATTTTAATTTTAATTATTAAAAAAACACTTAAAGGATATAGAAACTTTTAGGCAATAGAAACAAAATAATTATTAAAGCAAATCAATCACAACTTACATTAGAAACCGGACATTTTAGTAGCAATGAGGTGTAGTTTCTCTTCCAATTTTGTATTATATTATAATACATATATGTATATAAAAGTCTAAGAAGAGCCACTATTCACCCTTGGAGTGTAGAACAAAACTGTTTTTCCATCCCATGATTGAGTTGGTCTTACATTCTCTTCAAATCCCTGAAAAAAAGAAGAAAAAGAAGCTAAGTTAGATACCCTTTAACGTTCCACCAATGGATTCGATCTAACTTAAGTAAAGTTTCGAGTCACTCGAACTCAATTTTTTATTTGGATTCGATTCGATTCGATCATTTAACTGAGATCTAATAAACACTTACATCGTGAACAGCATCCCTCAAAGCCTTTACTTGATCCCTCGAAACTGTCCTCAACTAAAATAAGAAATCAAAGGAAATTAATTAATCAACATATAATTATCTATCTAAGCAAGTTATCAGGGGTGTTTAAATTTCAGTTTTAACCGACTTAAACGACGGAATCAAAAAAATTTCGGTTAATTGGTCGATCAATTTTAGGTATGATCGGTTAACGGTTAATTTTTTTTTTCAAACTTTGATTATCAGTTAATTTAGTTCGAAATCGGTTAATTAACCAATATATATATATATGGTCACTGAATTTTAGAAGTTATAAAATTATCATTAAATTTTTCGATATGTTATAAAATAGTCATTAAACTTTATCAAATTAGTATAAAATGATCACTAAATTTATTGAATTATTATAAAATAGTCATTTAACTTTTCAAAATTCATCAATAATTTATAACGTGCAATGATCATTTTGTAATAGTTCGATAAGTTTAATAATTGTTTTGTAACTTTTGAAAGCTCGGTGACTAAAAAGATCATTTTAGCATAGTTAGTGATCATTTTTGTACTTTACTCAAAAACTAATAACAAATTTTAGTTAATTCGAAAACCGACTGAATTAACCGAACCTTATTCGGTTCGGTTAACGGTTAAAGTCTAATTTTTTTTCGGTTAATAGAGTTTAGAGTTCGGTTGGGTTGGCTAACCTAACCGTACATTTAACACCCCAACAAATTATGGGAAAATAAACCAAAAAGAGAAATACCTTGTTGATAACTGTCCAAACAACACCCTCAG
Source organism: Hibiscus tridactylites (assembly GCA_958450335.1). Lineage (NCBI taxonomy): Eukaryota > Viridiplantae > Streptophyta > Magnoliopsida > Malvales > Malvaceae > Hibiscus > Hibiscus tridactylites. Next base: position 67,714,768 of record OY288266.1, on the reverse strand, counting down.
TGCAGGGAGGAACAGTAAGTGAACCAATGTATCGGAAGTACTTTCTACTACCAAACTTGATATCTCCAGGATTAACAATTCCCAAATTTTTCTCTTCATCTCCCATGGTTTTTATGTGGGGTAAAAGCTGCAGCAAGAAATTAAATTTAAGCAACAATAAAGTATCAAATCATCCAGGGATGGACGGTGGGTTGAAAGGGGCAGTCGAACCCTATAAATTTGAAATCCGTATATAATTTAGAGATTTTTTATGTATTTTCTATTAAAAATCTATTTTATTCCCTCCCCTAAAATTTTATAAATTCGCCCCCATAAAATTTTATAGTTTCGCCCCCTAACATAAAATTCCGGGTCGGTTCCTGAAATCATCCAATGAAGCAGTTAAGCATGCAGACATACGCTAGTGAGGAAGGGATCAGGTCGGCCATATTTGTAAATAATTGCAATAACTGCCAACTCTTCACGAGCATTTACATGAACCAGGTGGAGTTCCAATTGATATCTGTTTAACAAAATTATATTAGCAGTGTATATGTATGTATGTATGTATGTATGTATGGAACATAGAGATATACCTAGTTCCATTGAATGTGTGCTCGGATGGAGAATGCCAATGGCACTGCAACAGTTTATAATAAGTTCCGTTTATACTAAGTTCCCCTGCATCTCCTTTCCAACGTACCTGGTGGTGAATCCAAAGTATGGTTGAGAATGTTGATTATCGAATCAATGGAATTAAGCAGAATCGTACCATAATGTCGTGTCCGCGGTTCTTGACAACAGCAGGAGCAGGCTTATAGTCCTTTTTTAACTTACCCAGACTAGGAAGAACTTGCCGTTTTCCACTGAGAAGATCTATAGGAGACTGCTGTTTTCCGGTGTCACAAAGTTTCCAATGTGGGTCTAATTCGCCCCATTCCTTTGGCCCCCTACCACTTCCTTCTGTGTAACCAAATGTACTTTCATCCTCTGCCCAAAACAAAACAAAACAAAAAGGTATTAATAGTGTTTTTTTAAATGAACTTATTATTGATAAAGAATTCTCAATTAATATTGCGAGATGAAACATACCAACTTCCTCGGAAGATGCAAGGGCCAATGGAAGAAGGCAACAAAGAGAAGATATCAAGAGAATGAAAAATGTGAAGCGTCCATACCTATGAATACACTTCATATTCATTCTCTTCTTATCTTCTTATTGTTTCAATTAGCTGACATACATTCATTTGAAATGAAGAAATTTATAGGGCTTGTACCCTAGGCTTTCTCTTGGTTTGTTTGTTTATTTCTATTTTATTTTTACTGTTTTTGTATTCTGTTTTTCTTTTTCTATTCTATTTTTACTATTCTTGTTATCATTTGTGTGAAACTGTATAATGGTTGGCTGTAATTTTTTTGTAAACGTTTATTTTTTTAGAGGTTTGATTAGGAAAAATGATATAGGCTGGATTTTACTTGAAAAATCTGAATCTATTAAAGTGAAAATGGATTCTTCACCGATTATTTAGGGCCACGAGAGATCGGACAGTTGTAAAATCATTTTTTTTAAATATGTTTTTTTTTGGAAAAAAAATCCTTTTGAAAAATGATTTAACGTATATGCTTTAAAACCAAAGAAAATTATTTTGGGGAGTTAATTGAAGGGCTTCGCCATGCTTGGTCGATGGGTTTCCGACGTATTTGGGTTGAGTTGAATAATGCGGAGGTTGTACGGATAATTGAGAAGCGGGTGACTCAGGGGAGGTATTGGGAGGTGCCGTTCTCACACATGCTTGGTTGGGATTGGGAGGTGCCGTTCTCACACGTGTTCAGGGAAGCTAACTGTGTGGCGGATTGTTTGGCGAAAAATAGTTTTGATATGGTTCGAGGGAATCGGGTGTTTATGCAGCCGCCAAACTGTGCTCTTCGAGCTTATCATGAGGATTGTAGGTCATTGATTTGTTGAGTCTTATGGTTTTGTTTGATTTTCTTTTCGGTTTTATGTAGGTTGCTAGGTGTACTCTTTTTCTTCCATTTAGGTTAGGAAGATTTTTTAACGAGGCACCTAGTTAACTACCCTTTATTTATATAAAAAAAAGTCGGTTAAGCATGATAAAGGATTAAGACCATCACGACCACGCCCAAAGTTAATACCTACTTTATTAACAAATTGTCTTAATAATAATGAAAATTGTGAGTTGAAAGTTTAATTTAAAAATACGATCAATTATGTATGTGAATTTTATTTTAAAAAAGTGAACTTATTTTAGAAAACCACAACCAACTTTTTTTCAAAATGTTAAAATTCACTTGAATTTAAAAGGATGTTAAAATTAGAGGTTTGAGGTATAATTAGAGGTTTGACTAGTCAAATCCGTTAATATTGATGTTTGGTAAATAGCGAATTGAAAGAACGAATTGAGGTGAAAAAGCTAATTTTGAAAAATCTCATAATATGAGCTTTTTGAGATTAGAGGTTTGATATTAGAGTTGTAATGACTCTTTTACCCTTAACAATTACAAAAAATCTCCAAATAACCTAAATTAAATAATAATATTTTTAATATAAATAATAACATATTAAATATTAGACTTATTTGTTGTTACTACTAATTTATATTGTGACATTTGTAAGTTAATTCTATTTTTATTATCACATATTTATACGTGCATATAAAAAATTTAATAATTATATAAATAATAAATTAATATATAAATCTTTTAAATATGTTTAGAGAATTTATATTAAAAAATCATTTTTTACAAATTTAATTAATATTTATTAGATACAAAATATTAATAACTGATAAATTATTTAAACACGTATTAAATATAATCACGTTCTTATATGTCATTTTGCTTGTTTAAATAATCAAACAGCCATCAGCTATCAGTTAATTTTACCAAACACTTTTATACAATCAGCTAATACAATCCGCTAGTCTAATCAGCTAATGCAATCAGCTATCAACTATCAACTAATGTAATCCGCTATCAGCTATCAGCTATCCGCTAATTGCCAAACATGATCATTGTCTTTATATATCGTGCACAAAGCAAACTTAAATTATGCAATAGGAAAGCTTACCATGTGTAGGTGAATATGATTGCAATTAGGTGTGCTTATCGAGTGAGTCGATCGTGAGTTGAGTAGTGTTCGTTAAAAATCTCTTTGCTCGACTTAATTCGTTGTCCGTTAAGCTTGCCAAAAATTTTATCTTGTTTTTTAAAATACAGGTAAAATTTAGTAATACTATTAGAGCTTAATATATACATAGAAATTGATATTCGAGTGTGAGAATCTTTTTGTTTTCTAAACAATTTTCGATGAACAACAAAGGACAAAACACCTTAGGAATTTCGGGATTTAACTCTCAGAGTATTTTTATTTATTTGGGAAGTGGAAACTGAAGATTTTTCTTCTTTTCTACTTTATACATAAAGTAATAATAAAATAAAAAAAAGTTTAATTAAAAAAGAAATACTCATTATTATAATTTAATTTCTTATTAATAAAAATTAACTTTATTAATTCTCAAGAAATATAAAATGTTTTGGAAATTTGAAACCAAAATTTTTTAAGGTAACCACAAAAAAATCATAAAAAAAACTTTATAAAAAATAACGAGCTGCTCATGAACTTATTGAGTTGAGTTGCGCCTTGCTCAACTTGACTTGCAAAGATCTCGAGTCAAGCTCGATTTTAAGTTGAATTAACTCGAATCAATCATTAACCGAGTTTTGACCGAGTTGAGCTCAAATTATTTGCGAGCCGCTCAACTCAATAAAATCTCCTAAATGCAATAAGCGCATAATACACGAGAAACAAATGTGAATGTGAATGGTAATGAACATACAAATATTAAAGGATAAATTATTCTAGAAATTTTAAAATATACAATTTTAGTAAATTGAATTATTTTTAAATATTAAAATATAAGAGTTTATCATAAAATATTTTTATTTACTAAAATTCTCAAAACAATCACCCTTTTGTTCGATTGACCTTCAAAAGTCACATTCCAACAATTTGGGACACTATTTACATATCTCTCTCACAAAAAAGATTTCCGTCTCAAGGCAAGAAAAAAATATACATCAATGAATTGAAAACAATCTGTTAACTCATTGAAAGCAATGTTTTTATGTATCTTTTTACAATGCTTTTGTTTATGCTTTAAGTACATTTAGATGTTAAAATAACACATTTACATAAGGAGTTAAGGAGTTATTCCATTGCTAATGTGAAGGGTTATTTTGCTGGTTTAGATGCAGCACACAAACAGAAAGACATGGTAGAGAAGTGCTGGTAGGGAACACATGAAAAGAAGCAGATAACATAGATGGACCAAACAATACCAAGCCTGGCTGGCAAAGGATTAACGTCCGATGACCGGTCAAAATTTTCGTTGGACCTTGTACATGTCAGCCCTAGGATTCAAATCTGGATAAGATGTTCATGCGTCTTATCCCTTGCACATTCAAATTTCAAACTCAAAGGTTTATCCTAGGGTTTCCACGCAAGCCTATTTAAAGGAGATCAAGCAACCACTTGAGAGAGATCGGATTGAAGAGAGGTTGCACCGTGGTGAACTGAGAGACGACGTGGTTTGACCAACTAAGATCGGGAGCTTTGGAGCATTCGAAGGGCTGCATCGACAAATCTCCTTCCTGCCCATTCTTTTAGTTTTATTCGTTTTTATTTCAAAATGGTGATGTTAAATGATGATGTTTTTTGTTGGATCCCCAACTATGAACTAAGTCGTTTTTAGTTGGTTTGGGGTGTTTGTGATGAACACATATTTTATATTTGGTTTTTAATAATTAGAATGCCTTAGCATGATTTTCTATCTGCTAGTACTTAATTTTTCCTAAATCCATTGACATACGACAGTTAGCATTGTGTGCTTATTGCACCTTAATATCTTAACAGACTTAAGGGCAATGAATAGTTGTCAGATACTAAGGCGAGAAGCTTCGACAGAAGATGTTCAAGTAGATGAACCTACTTCGGAAATTAGTCTACCCCTTAGGAGTAAAGATTGACACTTAATCAAGTTAATTAATGAAAAGTTTCACTATAGACATATAGGGGTTTTATTGTGGTTAACTTAGGGTATTGCCATCGACAGAGACAATACTACCTTAAATCCGCTCGAAAATAAACCAAGGCAAGACATTATAAAAGGTCGGCATAAGTAGCGTGAAATCCAGGCATCCCTTCCTAACGCTCATCATTAAATTGAACACTTCGATGCCAGACTGCTTTCATTTCCACTACACTATTTTTGCTATCTTTTTAATCTAAAATCCAAAACATTTCAAACACTTTAAATTCTTTCAAACAAGTAAACATTGAGCAAATAAGTTCTTGGTCAATCCCTGTGGATTTGATACTCAGCTTACTACTGTATTACTTGCTAACCATGCACACTTGCACGCATAAGACTCACCTTTGGAAATATCTCTTGCAATTTCCAATAAATATTTTATCTTTTTCCAAACGTTGGCAAAGTCGACAAATTTTTGGCATCGTTGCCAGGGATTGCGACGAAATTTATTGTTTTAATTTTCACTTGTTTCTTTTTGTTTTATTTTATTTGTTTGTTTTGACTGGTGTATGACCAGAAACCGCCATGTGGTGGAAAATTGGCCATACGATCCGAAAATCGAAAGAACCATACGAAGGTTAAAGAAAAAAGTTTGAGAGATGGCTCAACAAGGAAATGAAGGTGATGCCCAAAACAATGTGGGTACCACCAGCTCCTACTACCTCAGCCGTTAATGTGGAGGAAGAGAGACCTATTAGAGAACACTCAGCACCAAACATAGACACTTTAATGCCACTAGTAATTGGTCCTGAGGTATATATACCAAATTTTGAACTCAAACCGGTGATGATACACACGATGTACCATATACTCTATCCAAGTACCCTAACGATTGAGGTATGTGTGTGTGGTGTCCCGTCTCTCGTTAGTGGGGTTATACATCTACCAATGAGTGGTGTTGAGGGGTTTATACGGTGTACCGAATACTCTACCACGAGTGTCACAACAGTGGAGGGTAGCTCCCGTGTGTGAGCCTTGAGATGCTGGTGAGAATGTAGTAAGTGGTGGGACAACACTTGTGAATCCGTGTATCTGATATGTTGTTTTGAGAAATGAACTTGCCTAATGATCACTTGTAATCAAATATAATTGATGATGTATCATGAGATGGTTTATGATGTATATTGTGATTTATACATGTTTTACTCTTTAAGCTTTGCATTTGGTAGTTATGCATGGGAAGGCTTAAATTGAGTGTTAGCAATGGGACTTGTTGTTGATTCATGATACATGTCGCATAAGGTTTATTATGCTGATTTTTTATTAAGGAAAGTAGATGGTTTTAAAGGCATGATGGTTTTCAAATGATGATTTAAGTTAATTAAAATGGGATTTCAATGTGGACTTGGAAAATGGTTTTAATGCATTGATGGTGTTTTGTTTTTTAGCACTCCTCACTAAGCCTTGTCTGCTTATGCTCTATTTTGTCCATCAATGCAGAGAATTGAGGCTTAGAAAGGCAGCGTGGAGCAAGGGATCAAAATAGACTTTATTCTTGAAAGTATGTTTCGGTTTAGACTATAAGTAATAAGGGCAATGGGGGATTCGTTGTGTTTTTGGGAGATTTGTGCAAACTCCCTATTTGGGAAAGTGTTAATTGTTGTTTTAGACTTGTAAATGGCCTTTGGTTATTGGTTTGTGCTTTGCTATGCATTTTGGTATCTTGCTTGGCTTGTTTACTAGGTTGCATGCATATAGTTTACCTTTGATGCAAATTTCCATGATATGAGGTTGAATATGCCATGAATGATTGAGGTTTGATGTTTGGATATGTTATATATATGTTGGAAGCATGCTTGAATGGTTATAGGTGCATTAAAGAGTGAAAAACCAGCAAAATGTGACATTATAAGACCAAGTGTTTCGATATGCTTAAAGCTGTATCGAAACAATGAGCTTGAAATGGGCATGGGGTTTCGAAACAGGGAAAGGTGTATCAAAACAGGCTCGGTTAAGTTGGCTACTGGAATTTTGTGTATCGATACGCTTTGGAGACCGTATCAAAACAGGCTCGTGTTCCGAAACACCCATAGTTGTCCCAAAATAGGGTGTATTAATAAAAGGCTAAGTTTATCGATACACGAAGCTGTTAAGTTAGTTAATCAGATTCTTTTGGAAGTTCTGTTCCCTTATGTTTCAGTTCTTGAATGTTTGGAATGCAATTAAATGTGTTTGAATGATCGGATTGAGCTGAGATTTAACACAATGGCATGTAAGATGACTAATTAAAGGATGATAACCTAAAATTGGATGAAGTCCTTGTACTTTGTGAAATTTACAAATTGGTCCCTATCACATGTTTGTAATCAATTGAATGCTAAATCGATGTCTGATTGAGTTGTTGTATCTTCCGCTGCGGGTCTTAACACTTAGGGTATCAATGTGCATCTAGACAAGATAAAAAAATAGGGTCATTTATTGAGGTAAACCTTCCTGGTTTACTTTAATATTCCCTGTGTGGCTCGTTCGGTTTGGTCTTTCGCCCAGGCCGGTTCGAGGGGGTTACACCTACTGAAGATCCGAGGCAACATTTGAAGCAATTCATGGAGGTTTGCCAGCTATTTCAACAGCCTGTAGTATTCGAGGATATAATAAAGCTGAAATTATTCACCTTTTTCCTAAGAGATAGAGAAAAAACGTGGTTAAGTTCTTTGCCAGCTAGTTCTGTCACCTCATTGGGAGATCTGTGCCAGAAATTTTGTTGCGTTTCCAGCCACGTAAACTCGGTGCCAAGTTGAGGAGTGAGATCATTACATTTAGGCAGGCTGATGATGAGACCATATATGATGTCTGGAGAGATTTAAGGACGTGTTGAGGAGATGTCCGATGCATGGATTCCCAAATTGGACCCATATAGAGACCTTATACAATAGACTCAATGCACAAGCTAGAACAATTGTTGATTCTTCGGCAAATGGTTCGTTGCTTGACAAAAACTATACAGAGGCAGTTGGCATCCTTGAGAGGATTTCAACTAATGATTTTGAGTACCCTACTTCCAGGCTTGGTATTGGATTAAAATTGGTGAGAAATTATAGATAGATGAACTTACATCCATCCATGTTGAGATTTCCAATCTTACTAGCATGGTGAGAACTTTGAAAAAGAGGTTTGAATCCCAAGAAGTCAAGGCATAAACCTCATTATGTACAATATGTGGAGAGAATTATCATATGGAAGATTGCTCTGCCAACCTTGAGTCGGTAATTTTTTTGGCAATTTTAATCGTAATTATAATCCAAATTCCAACACTTACAATACCGTATGGAGAGAACACCCAAATTTAGCTTGGGGAAATCAAGGAGGTAACCAATACAATGCCCAACGTCAGAACAATGCTCAACATCAGAACAATGCCCAACAAGGTTTCAATCAAAATGCGCAAAGGGGCGTATCGATACTCAAAGACGGTATCGATACAAATTTTGCTCACTGGAATCCTGAGAAAAACTTAAGCAAAAAGTGTATCGATACGCTATAAGGGCGTATCGATACGGTCCAACGACCGTTTGAAATTTCTTGATTTCATAAGTGACAAGCAACAACTATATTATTAAATGCAAAGATTTATCGAATCAAATCAACCCGTATCGATATGTGGTTACCGTATCAGTACGTAAAACTGTACGCTTTTGTCGATTAAAATTCCAGTAACGTAAAACTGTATCGATACGACTAGAGCGTATCGATACACCTTAGTGTAACTGTTTAGTCTCGGTTTGAAAAACACTTAGAAAAATTTATTTGGTTTGAATTTTTTGACTTAAAATCAGTTTTTTCTTAAAATGGCTTATAAATTTGTGAGACTTTGAAATACTTAAAATTTTATTTATATTTGAAAATAAGTCCTTAGGCGAATTTGTTATATCAAAATCAAATTAGGTTTTACAATCTCCCCCTTTTGATATAACAAAACCAAAGTAAATTTTTAAGTATTTTGAAAACTTTGAAAAGTTTACTCCCCCTTAATTTAAGTTTGGTTTTCAAAAGTTTGTAAAAATTTATATTTTAGACTTCTCCCCCTTTTTGTTAGATCAAAATCAATGCATATAACCAAGGGATATAGACAAGATATAGAGCAATGAAGCACAAAGTAAAGCATAATTAAAGCAAAATAATATCATTAAACTTCAAATTAAAATCCAAAGCAATATAAGTTCAAATAACTTCAAACTTAAATCCTAAGAATAAAACATAAATCAAAGCATAGGGTTCCTAAACATAAAACATAGATGCATAATAAAAGAGAAATCCTAAATGATATGATATAGAATGAGATTCACAACATCTACTCGTCCATATCGTCTTCATCATCATCATTGCGATTGACTTGAGAGTTCTGAGCATTAAGCCAAGCACCATGGAAAGCGGTGAGGGATACGTCCATGGAAGCTTGTTGTTGCTCAATGGCCTTGACTCGATCCTCCAATGATGGAAAGTGTGTATTAATGGCCGCAAATTCTGCATTCATGGTTGTATCTAAAGAAGTAATATTTGTCCTCTAAGGATGTGAATTGCTCATTTAGATACGCCATGAGTCCATCCATGGAAGATTGAGCTTGGTTGACTTGTGGACCTTGTGGAGCTACCGGAGGAGGTTGATCATCTTGAGGAGGAGAAGGAGGTCGATTAACACGAATCCATTCATGGTCAATGTACTCAAAGTGTGTACGAGTAATAGAGTGTTTATCGATCTGTTTGCCAAGAGGCTCGGCGGCATCATGGGAACAAACAATCACCAAGGAATGGAACAATAAACTCAAAGACGAACCCTAGAATAAGGACTTGACTTGATCGGTGTGATGGTGTTGAACAAGATAGACCAAGTCGGAAAACATGATTTGACAAAGGTTTGAGCTCTTACCCTCAACTTGGCGGATAGTAGAAAATTTCCCACCGAAAGGACAAAGCCATCAAGAGGTGATAAGATTGAGGATACGGTCATGAGCATCAAGAACGATTATGGAGCCAAGTTGAGAATGCCCCCAAGAGTGTTCATCATCAATCCCCAAATTTTCAAAACCAAAAACATTGCACAAAATGATTTGATCAATTCGAAATTTTTTCCCCATGAGATAGGATTCACTAGCAATTACATGTTCCCTTGCTTGATCATGAATTCAACGGGCATTAGCATAGAAAATTAAAACAAGGTTATGAGATAAAATCGGGGGTATACTTAGAAAACTCATGAATTTCCATAGTTGTAACAACATGAAATAATTGAACTTAAAACGTTCAGAGTTTAGAAAAGGGATTGATACAACTCTTTCATCCCGGATAGAAAAAGCTTGATATTGTTTATAATGGGCTAAAGCCGAAAGGGATTGGAAATTGTGTTGGACAATAAAACCAAGGTTCGGTTTAGTAATACCCTCGTTTTCTGGATTGAGATTTGAAGAACTAGAAGGTAATTCTTTTCTTGGTTACTTTTTAAGCCCCATGATAACCTAAAAACATCAAAATAATTTGAAAATAATGTATGCAATTATCATCACATTCGATCCAATAAATATTCCAATAATTCAAGGTATTGTGAAAACACTATATTTTATAGGTTAAAAATATATACAAGTATAAAAATAAATTTTGGTAATTTTTTTTGAAAAACTGTGTACTAAAATATACGATATTTTTTTATATCCAAATAAAAAAAATTAGATTTCAAAGAGTTTTTACAAAAACTTTAAAACTCATACTATAAATATACTTTGTATACAAAAATTGATTGAAAACAGTAAATAAAATTAAACAGAAATTAACAAGAAAGAAAAGAAGTTTTAATACCTTGAGTTATGGAATTGGATGAATGAAGGATGAAGAATGCAACAAATTGATAGCAAAGCTTAGCCTTGATGTGTAGAGTAAAAACCCTCAAGAGATTTTGAGTTTGGTGTGAGAAATCAAGGAGATTAGAGGGGTTTTATAGTGAAAATCGGCCTAGGGTTTAAGAGAAAAAGATATTTGAGTTTTAATTAAAGTGTAACACCCGTTTAATGCCCATTTAAAACTCCAGCGGCATACCGTATCGATACAATTAAAACCGTATCAAATCCCATTTACCAACATGTATCGATACAATCGATACTATCGTTACCCATTTAAGGAGGAAGAGTCTCTATTAGTCCTTGGTATTGCTCCTTAAAGATTCAAAGCATTAGCCTTTTAGGTTTTTTCCATTAAATCAAACTTTACCATTTTTACATTTTGGTCACTAAACCAAAATGTCCAATTTCCAAAATTGTTTTCTTTAAATTACCTTTACCAAAATTAATCATATATATAATTATGATTTTAGGAAAATTTCCCATATTTTTATCCGACCAAAAACCTTTCAATTTAATTATTTCTCGAAACTAGACTAGACCGCTAGTTGGTTCGAACCGAACCGCCTAACTAAGCCTAGCTAACGCCTAGGCCCAAAACTGGGGCGTTACAACTCTCCCCCACTTAAGAAATTTAGTCCTCGAAATTTACATGGTGGAAAGAGATAGGGAAACTACTTTTTCATATCCTCTTTCCTTTTCCAAGTCGCTTATTCGATACCTCGGTGTCTCCAAAGCACCTTCACCAACTCAACGGTCTTTCCTCAAAGCACCTTACTATCCGAATCCAAAATCTCTACCGGCTCCTCATCATAAGATAAATCCGGATTCAACTCCACTTCCTCAACCGGCAACACATTCGAAGGATTCAAACGATGCCTCCTAAGCATGGATACATGGAAAACATCATGTATCTTTTCCAACTCCGGCGGTAACCACAATCTATACACAACAAGGCAATCCTCTCAAGCACCTCATAAAGTCTGATAAACCTCGTGCTCAACTTGCCCTTTCGTCCGAACCTCATCACCTTCTTCCAAGGCAAAACTTTCAAGAAAACCTTCTCACCAACCTCAAAGTCAATTTCCTTACGCTTCAGATCCGCCTAAGACTTCTAACGATCTGAGGCCTCCTTTAGACGATCACAAATGAGCTTCACCTTATCGGTTGTAGCTTTGAGCATATCCGGAAAAGAAACCAACTTTTTCCCCTCTTCTGCCCAACATACATGTGTACGACACTTCCATCCATACAAGGCCTCGTACGATGCTATTTGTATGCTCGCCTGATAGCTACTGTTATAGGCGAATTCTACCAATGGCAACATCTTATCCCACGAACCATGGAAATCAATCACACAACACCGGAGTATATCCTCCAACACCTGGATAACCCGCTTTAACTGACCATCCGTCTGAGGATGATAAGATATGCTAAAACTCAACCTCGAGCCCAAGGCTCGATGCAAACACTCTCAGAACCTCGATGTGAACCACAAATCCCTTTCTAAGACTATAGACTTAGGAACACCATGCAACCGCACAACTTTGCAACATAAAGTTCCGCCAACTTATCCAGGGTAAACGTAGTATGTACGAGCAAGAAATGTGCACACTTCGTCAACCTATCCATGATCACCCACACATAATTCTTCTTTGAAGGTGTTAAAGGCAAACCTGACATCAAATCCATCGTGATCCTCTCCCATTTCCATTCTAGAATCCTCAAGGGCTGCACCAGGCTGGATGGAAATTGATGTTCAGCTTTCACACGCAGACACACCAAACACTTGCTAACAAACTCTGCCACATTCCTTTTCAAGCCCACCCAGTAGTACTCATCTTGCAACACCTATAGATCTTAGTACTACCAGGATGCATGGCAAAAGGACTATTGTGCGCCTCCATCAAGATAGTGCGCCTCAACTCAAAATCCTCTAGCACAACTACCCGACCCTTGAAAGAAGGTACACCATCATCAGTGACACTGTAATCCATAGGATTACCCTCCACAATTTCCATAGCATGCGGGACCAAGGAATCATCAAGCAACTGCTTTTCCTTATCATATCAACCAAAGATGGTTTCACCTGAATTTCGACCACCAAACCACCATCACGAGACAAACTCAAACGAGCAAACATCGCTCTGAACTCCACCACAACCTTTCGGCTCATAACATCGACCACCACATTGGCCTTCCCTGGGTGATACTCGATCGTAAGATCGTAATCCTTCATCAACTCCATCCATCAACCCTGCTAAAGATTTAACTCTTTCTGAGACATAAGATACTTGAGACTCTCGTGATCCATGTACACAATACATTTCTCACCGTAAAGATAATGCCTCCATACCTTTAGAGCAAACACCACAGCCGCAAGCTCGAGATCGTTAGTAGGATAATTACGCTCATGCACCTTCAATTGCCTCGACGCATAAGAAATTACTCTACCCTCCTGCATCAACACACACCCTAAAACCACATAGGATGCATCACTACACACCAAAAACTCTTTTCCCGATTCAGGTTGAATCAAAATCGGAGCTTGTACCAAAGCTTCCTTCAACTTTTGAAAAGCTTGTTGCCTCGCCTCCGTCCACTCAAACTTAACATCTTTCTGAAGCAACATCGTCAACGGAGCAGCTATCTTAGAAAACCCATCCACGAACCGACAGTAATACCTAGCAAAGCGTAGAAAACTACGAACCTTCGTCACTGATTTCAGTTGTCTCCAACCCACAACCTTCTCAATCTTTTAAGGATCCACACGAATACCTTCAACTGGCACCACATGACCAAGGAACACCACCTCCTTAATCAAGAACTCACATTTACTCAACTTTGCTTAAAGCTAATTATCCAACAAAGTCTACAACACTATCCTCAAATGCCTATCATGATCATCCTTGGTACGAGAGTATACAAGGATATCATTGATAAACACCACCAAAAACTGATCAAGGTACTCGTGGAACACCCGATTCATCATGTCCATGAACGCAGTCGGTGCATTGGTCAAACCAAAAGGCATCAATAGAAACTCGTAATGGCTGTACCTCATACGAAAAACTATCTTTGGTACGTCCTTATCCTTCACCTTAAGCTGATAGTACCCCAACCTTAGATCAATCTTGGAAAACACAGCCGCGCCACGAAACTGATCAAAAATATCATCAATTTGAGGTAAAAGGGTATTTATTCTTGTAAGTAATTGATATGGACAGAAGAAAGGTTTTTCCTTGATTTAATTCTGTCGAATAGGGGCCTTTATATAGGCTACAAGAGTTGGAATTAGACTAATAATAAAACTCCTATGTTAGGTAAAACTCTTACCAAGATAAGGCTAACTTAAAGTAGGACTCTAGGACTCCTAGTTAATCTATAGAGTTAAAGTCCTAATACAAGTAAACTATGTACATACAAATAAATTAAATATTAGAGTCCTAATACAAGTATATTCCTACACTCCCCCTCAAGCTGGCGTATATACATTGTATATGCCCAGCTTGGAAATAAACGCAGTAAATGTTGCTGGAGGCAAAGCTTTTGTGAGTAGATCAGCGAGTTGGCTAGCGGATGGGACGTATGATAGTCGAGCAGTCCCATTCTTGACTTTTTCGGCTATAAAGTGCCTATCAACTTCAACATGTTTGGTACGATCGTGTTGAACTGGGTTCTTAGCAATTTTTATAGCAGATTGGTTATCACTAAGAATCTCAAAATCGCTAGCATGTCGAGGGTCCACTTCATTGAGAAGTTTAAGAAGCCAAAGGCCTTCACACATGCCTTGGGCTAGTGCTCGAAATTCAGCTTCTGCACTACTTCGAGAAATGACATGTTGTTTCTTACTCTTCCATGTCACAAGATTACCCCAAACAAAGGAACAATACCCACCTGTGGATCTTCGATCTGTCAAATTTCCAGCCCAACTCGAGTCTGTATAGATCTTAACAGATCTGTCAGTACTTTTCCGAAAAATTAAGCCATGTCCGAGCGTCTTTTTTAGATATTTGAGGACTCGATAAGCTGCTGCCAAATGCTCTTCAGTGGGGCTGCTCATATGTTGACTTAAAACATTAACAGAGAATGTTATATCAGGCCGAGTAAGGGATAAATAAATGAGTTTCCCAACCAGCCTCTGAAATCTTTCTTTATCTCGAAGAGGAGGAGCTGCCGAGTTGAATGAAAGATTAGCATCCATAGGAGTATCGACTGGTTTGCATCCAAGTAAACCAGCTTCTTGGAGAAGATCAAGCACGTATTTCCGTTGATTAATGACTAATCCTTGTTGAGATCGAGCTACTTCCATTCCCAAGAAGTACCGAAGTTTGCCCATGTCCTTAGTCTCAAACTCCCTCTGAAGTGTTTGTTTGAGTTTAGAAATTTCTGCTTCATCATCTTCGGTGATGATAATGTCATCGACATAGACAAGTAGAAGGACCTTCTTCCCGTTCGAGCATGCTTTAAAGAAGAGTGTGTGATCGGCAAGGGATTGATTGTATCCACTTTTGAGGATAACCATAGTAAATCTCTCGAACCAGGCCCGCGGAGATTGTTTAAGGCCATATAAAGACCGATTCAATTTACACACTTTCTTTGCTCCTCCAAAAGCTTGAAGTCCGGGAGGAATCTTCATATAAACTTCTTCAGCAAGATGCCCATTGAGAAAGGCATTTTTGACATCAAGTTGATGTAGGTTCCAATCAAGATTGACAGCAATGCTAAGAAGAACTCTGACAGTATTAAGTTTGGCCACCGGTGCAAAAGTCTCGGTAAAATCAATGCCATGAGTCTGTGTGAAACCTTTAGCCACTAACCGTGCCTTATATCGCTGAATACTCCCATTTGAATTATATTTGATCACAAATATCCATTTGCATCCGACAGCTTTCTTCCCGGAAGGTAAATCAGTAATCGTCCAAGTAGCAGTTTTTTCAAGTGCCGAGAGTTCTTCTTGGACAGCTCTCTTCCACCGTGGATCACTAAGAGCTTCGTTAATATCTTTAGGAATTTTGTGGGCATCAAGACTAGCTGTAAATGCTTGAAAAGAGGGCATGAGAGAAGAGTAACCAACAAACTTTTGTATAGGATGCTTAGTACATGTTCGAACTCCTTTACGAATGGCAATAGGTAAATCATCTAAATTCTGTGAAGAATGCTTACTTGTCTCATTAATATGGGCTGCTGAATTCATATCCAATTCTTGGCGCGTAGTAGATTGCAAGATGGATTCAGGGATACGTTTTCGCCGGTCATAAACATGAACAATAGGTGGGACAGAAGTTGTGGACTGTTTTGTGACAGTTTCAGGTGATAGATCATGTGTTGAAGAAGGAGTGGGCTGTTCTAGCTGTTGTAAAGAAGGCGACAAATTTGATTTTGGGAAGGACAAAGAAGGTATTATTACCTCGGAAAGTGGTGAGAGAGGTTGAGAAGACTCCCCCTGAGCGCTGGTAGGTTGGAAGTAAGGCTCATGTTCAAGAAAAGTCAGGTCCATAGTGACAAAATATTTCTTGGAGGGAGGGTGAAAAACTTTATACCCTTTTTTCCTGGAGGAATACCCAACAAACACACATTTAATAGCTCGGGGTTCAAGTTTGGATTTGTTTGGTTTGTGATTGTGAATGAAAGTAGTACAACCAAACATTTTTAGAGGAAGAATAGAAGAAATAGGTTTGAAACTAGGGTAATACTTCAAGAACAAAGATTGAGGTGATTTAAAGGCAAGAACCTTACTTGGCATTCGGTTGATAAGATAAGTCGCAGTCAATAAAGCTTCACCCCAAAGATAATGAGGAACATGGGTAGTAAAAAGAAGGGCTCGGGTTACCTCAAGGAGATGACGGTTTTTTCTTTCGGCAATACCATTTTGTTGAGGGGTGTCAACACAGGAACTAAGTTGAACAATCCCATGTTTGTGAAAGAATGATCCCAAGGAGTGAGCAAAATATTCCCTACCATTGTCAGAATGAAACTATTGTATTCGGGTATGAAATTGGGTTAGAACCATATTATAGAATTGTTCAAAGATGACAGGAGTATCGGATTTTTCTCGCATAAGAAAGGTCCAAGTAAGGCGAGTATGATCATCAATAAATGTAATAAACCACTTACAATGGTTCGCATTTTGTACCCGAGAAGGTCCCCAAATATCACTATGAATCAAAGAGAAGGGATGCGAGGGTTTATATTTAGATGGAGGATAAGGTTTCTTAGTATGTTTCGCAATAGAGCATGCATCACAATGAAATAAACTTGGTTTTGTATTAACAAACAATGAAGGCTGAAGTTTAGCAAGATAATGAAAACTGGGATGACCTAAACGATTATGCCATAACATAACAGAATTTAAATGCGAAACAGTAACTAACGTGGGAGAACTTTGAGAGATTACGTAGAGCCCATTTTGCAACCTAGCTGCACCAATCCTCTTCTGTGAATTCAGTGCCTGCAAAGTACAACCAGAAGCATTAAAATAGCAATTGAAATCCTTGGATAATTTGCTCACAGAAATGAGATTGAATGTGAGATTAGGAACAAGGAGAGTATCCTCAAGGAGTAAGTTATCCACTTGAATGGATCCACGGCCTGTGATCTGAGAAATAGTCCCATCAGCAGTTCGAATACTCGTACCAGTTGTCGGTTGAAAGGTAGAAAAGAGACTTCGATCCCCAGTCATATGATCTGACGCACCGGAATCCAAAATCCAAATCGTAGATGTTTTGGAAGTAGTAAGAGCAGAGGAGAGAGGAGTACCGTCTTTTTCTGCAACAGTTAAATGAGCCTCACGAGTTCCTTGAAATTTCTCAAACAATTTATGAATTTCCATCATCTGGTCTTTAGTGAATCGGATACCAGAAGATGAAGATTTGGAGGGAGCCCGACCAGAATAAACGAGGCAAGAGGAGAAGGGAAAAAATCTTTCTAAAAAGGTCAGAAAAAATATTCTGTTGGTTTAAGAGGAGGGGAAAATTATCGGGAGGTGAGGGAGAGAAAAAAAATCTCGGAGAGGCAGAAAAAAAATTCTGTCGAAAAAGGGACAGAAAAAAAATTGCCAGGAATGAAATTTAGGCTGATACCATGTAAGTAATTGATATGGACAGAAGAAAGGTTTTTCCTTGATTTAATTCTGTCGAATAGGGGCCTTTATATAGGCTACAAGAGTTGGAATTAGACTAATAATAAAACTCCTATGTTAGGTAAAACTCTTACCAAGATAAGGCTAACTTAAAGTAGGACTCTAGGACTCCTAGTTAATCTATAGAGTTAAAGTCCTAATACAAGTAAACTATGTACATACAAATAAATTAAATATTAGAGTCCTAATACAAGTATATTCCTACAATTCTTTATCATCAACTTATTCAGTTGCTGATAGTCTATACACATCCGCATCGTCCCATCATTCTTCTTAACAAACAAAATTGGAGCTCCCCAAGGCGAGATACTCGGCCTAATGAAACCACAATCTAGCAACTCTTGAAGCTGCATCTTTAACTCCTTTGGTGCCATTCGATAAGGAGCTATGGATACCGGAGCCGTATCCGCATATGTCTCTATGTAAAACTCGACTTCCCTATCAGGTGGCAACCCAGGTAAATCTTCAAGAAACACCCCCGGAAAATCACAAACTGTCTGAATATCTTGCGAATGTGCTTCCTTCATATTTGGGTTCATCACATACGCCAAATAAGCTCGACAACCACCATTCATCAACTTGTGAGCTTCCACCTCCGAAACAACATTGGACAAGAACTTTGTGTTCTCACCTACCACCACAACTTCAAAATCATCGGCAAGCTTCAACGAAACACGCTTGGTCTTACAATCAACCACATCTTTATGCTCTGACAACCAATCCATCCTAAGGATAACATTGAAACCATAGAAAGGTAACTCCATTACATCAACAAGAAACACATGTCCTTCAACCATCAAAGGACACCTTCTATAAAACTTCCTAACAGCTACGGTTTCACCAAATGAACTCGTAACTCGCATACCCACATCAAGATATTCCAAAGGCACATCAAGAAACTGAGCATGCTTATGCAAAATATATGAATGCGTAGAACCAGAATCTATCAAAGAAAGTAATGACAAGGATTGGAAGGAAAAGGTACATGCGACCACATCCGTGTCATTATGGCCCTCACGGTGAGCATAAACTCAAGCTGGTCCACCACCCTCTGGCTGCACTGTGACTACATGCACCAAGTTCCTTTGACCATCCTCTCATCATTGAAAATTACCTCGGTCGCGCCCACGGCCCCTCTGAAGCTCCATAACACGAGTTGGTGCTTGCCTCGCCAAATGTGGACAGTCACGCTTCACATAACCTTGAGTCCCACATTGCCAACATGCACCGAGATTTCCACAACACTCTCTCATGTGATTCTTCCCACAACGGTTACACATAGGACCACATGTAGCAACATTCTGACCATACTAGCCTCGGCCTGATCCACCACCACCACCTCAAAAATGGTCTCGCTGATAGCTCCTATCCCGTGATCTCTTACCTAGATCACGTCCACCATCATACTCCGCAAATCTCTTTTCGGAGTTAGAACTCCCCGAGCTAGACGTCAATCCTAGACTCTGCTCGATGTCTTTGGCACGAGTAACCAGCACATCAAAATCGGTATACTTAGCCGCAAGCATATAGGTCTCCACTTCCTTCACCAGCCCATACCAAAACCTATCACATCTTTTTCGTTCATTTGGTACCAGCTCAGGGGCGTACTAGCTCAATTGAACGAACTACACCTCGTACTACGCAACAATCATGTTGCCCTGCATCAACGCCATGAATTCCCTCTTCTTCTCATCCAAGTAGCGGACACCCAAGTACTTCCTCTTGAAAGCATTCACGAAGAACGCCCAATTAATATCATCAGGTTCCATACCAGCTGTAATGGTCATCCACCATGTATACACATCTCCGTGAAGCAAGGAGACATTGCAGCCCAACTTCTACACATTATTGTAATTCATCTGCCCCAAAATCCTATTGGTACTTTCGAACCAAGCCTCCGAACCCTCCAGAGATAAACCTATAAACTATATCCCGCCCAAACTCTGAAGACGCTCTAAAGGTAAACTAGCATTGGCACCAGGCTGAGGTGCGGCCACGTGCATGCCTGCCGTTGCTGCTTGAAAGGCTCCAACAATATCCTGAATCAAAGGTGTCATGTCAGAAGTAGCTGGCCCTTGCGCTACCTGAGGTCACCACCTCCAGCGCCAGCTCGTATCTCAACTTCGCCTCCACCAGGAGGAGGACGAGGCAAATTATCACCATCCACCTCTACCTCATTCTCAACTACATTCCGGACATTGCTTCTTAGCTCTCGTCTCGGTCTCATGATATGATATATAGTTCTACCATGCAAATACAATAACAAAGATAGTTAGGCTTACAAGTAGCAAGAACCCAAGTCACTAATTTCACCTTTTAAAACAAAAACTCTTTTCTTTACCTGTAGTATTGGCAATGGGTACCCCAGTCGCACATATCAATTCATCACATAATCATCATACATGACATACTATCAACCAGAACATGATACAATCATTCACCGTGCTTAGCATCAAACACAACATGTTATCAATCATAATTCATCATTCAACATACATCCCAATCTTTCGAATCTTGGCTCTGATACCAAAAAAAGTAACCTTCTTAGCCCGGTCTAGGCGTTTGACCCAAACTAAGAGAATTACACGGGGAAAACTAAAGTCAACTCATTAAAGTCAACCTCGATTAGCAACCTTTTTTCTTTTTATATTATCTAGATGCAAATTAGGTTCCTATGTGTTTAACATTGTAGTGGATCAATCACAAATCAAGCGCAGATCAATTTCATCCAATTACAGTTTTTAGGGACCATTTCGTAATTTTTCTGATTCGTAGAGACTTAAGCCTTTTCTGTGTTACCTCCCTTTAATTAGGATCATTACATGCTCGCAGGTGAAATATCAGCATCATACGATCATTCAATCATCCATAATTGTGCAACAAATAAACAGGGACTAAAATGTAAACATTCAAAACTGACAGATTATGCCATCTTAACTAACTTAATGACCTCGTTTCGAAACAGTCACCCCTGTTTCAAAACCATATATTCAGTAGCATTTGGTCTTTGAACGACCCTTACCCGTTTCAGAACCAAATCCCCAAATTGAACTCCCCTACACTCAGATAAAGTAGAGCCGTATCAAAACGACTCGGGGTCGTTTCGATACGGGCACAATTTATAACTAAGGGTCTCGAAACGGCCTAGCAGTGTTCCGAAACATTAAGGCCAAATACGCAAGTTGTATCGAAACAACTACTATTGTTTCGAAACACATACCAGAAATGCACTAAAACAACAACAATTAAGCACCTTAAAACTTACCAAAAGGCCACAAATCATCATGCAATCATAAGTAAACACCAAACACCTATTTATCCAACACTTAGGAATCATCAATGGTATCTAGCATCATGAATTGCAAAACATGATTACTCTAAAGGCATGCATCCTATAAGAAATCCACATAGAGTATCAAAATCTACAAAAAAAAGCATAACTGTAATACCACGGTTTTGGGCCTAGGTGTTTAGCGAGTCGGGTTGGGCCAGTGGAACTGGTAATCAGTTGTTCGAATCATTAAAGGGTGGTTTAGGGAAAACAAGGTTTGGGATATGATAAAAATATGATAAAAATTCCTAAAATTCTATAAAATGGTATTTAAGAGGTTGGTTAAATCAATTTTCCGAAACGAGTTTTTGAAACTATATATTTTCGGCAGTGACCAAAATGTAAAGTTTTAAAGTTGTGGAAAAAGTATGCTTTTCAAAAAGAGTCAAGATCTTAGAATCTTTAGGGAGCTAATTGGAAATTAATCATTTTCTCTAATTTGGCATGTGTTTTATACGGTTTATCAAATATTAAAATGGCTTTAATTAATTTAATTAAAGTGTTAGTTATTTTGTTAAAAGATTTTGACGATCATTTTCATTCTCTTGCTTTCACTTCAGCCAAACACTCTCCATTTGCTCTCAAATTCCAAATTTTCTTCACTCTCAAATTCTCACTTGATTTCCAACTTCATCTTTGTGTTTTCTCTCAAATTTCTTCAAGTTTCTTGAAAGCCAAACTTGTCAAATTAGAAGAGAAACAAGGAGGTTAGAGATATTTTAATGTGATTTTCGGTGTTGAGTTGATTTGTTTGAGATAGTTTATAATTGAGTTTTGAAAGGTTTATGACGTTGAAATATAGTTTAAATCATATTAATCTTGAAATCCTTGTTATCTTTGGTTTTAAGGTGTTTTTAGTTGGGTTTTTGGGGTGTAATGTGGAATCTGAGTTGTTGGAGGTATAAGGATGGTTTTAGGTTGTTTTTTGATTATGATTTATGGTTAAAATTTGATGGATGTGTTAGTTGATGGCTGGGCTGAGGTTAGAGATTAATCGATTGAGTTTTCAGTTATATCCATTGGGTAAATTGATGCTTTAGAGCAGGGGTGCGGGTTTTCTATTTAGTGTTGGTGTTTGAATGCATTATGATGCATTGAATCTCTGTTATTAATGTGTTGAAAATAGGGGATAGTGTTCCAGAATCGAGCAAAGTGATTCCAGCGTGGAAACATTTTAGGAAAAGTTTTGGGAACTTAGTAAGAGCTTGAAACGCTTTACTAAGTTCGGAAGTAAGTAAAGTGAATTTCTCTCTCGGATCGTGCTAGTTTGAGCCTTTGGTTGCACTTGATTTGAATTGCATTTACCTACTATTTTAAAGCATGTTTTGAATATATGAAATGTGGTTGATGATGCCGTATGGTGTAAGGATGCACTAGGTAAGTGATCCTTGTATGCATGTGTTGATGCATGAGGTTTGAAGCATGGTTTAATCCTTGTGATATGACTTATAATGAATGCTTTGTAAAATCAGTGAGGTATGTTGCAATATGGATTATATTGGCAAGTGATGTTGTATAAAGTGTTTTATAAATGAAATCAGATATAGTTAGCCGGCTATAGGATTGAGTGCACTATAAGCAAGTCACCTTGGATGTTGAGGGGTTGTGATTGTACCTAAAACTCTATCCAAGTACCCTAACAATTGAGGATTGTTTAAGGTTGCAACGGTTGAGGGTAGCTCTCAGGTGCGAACCTTGTGTGTGTCCCGTCTCTCGTTAGTAGGCTATACAACTACCGATGAGTGGTGTTCAGGGATTGTAATTGTACTGAATACTCCACCACGGGTGTCACAACGATCGAGGGTTGCTCTCGTGTGTGAGCCTTGAGATGCCGGTAGAGTGTATGAAGGGTTTGGGACAACCCTTGGTAATCCGTGTATCCGATATGTTTTTGAGAATGTTGTTTATCCCTTGTAAGCCAATATAATGTTATGAAATGTTATGAAAATGTTGGTGATGCATATTATGAGAAATGCATGTTTTATCTTAAACTTAGCATAATGGAGTTTATGCTTGGAAGGCTTGGTGTTTGTGCAACAATGGTTTAATTGATGGAAATATGTGATTCATGTTGCATGATGTTTAGCGTGTTGATTTTAATGATAAAGTGCATGGATTATCGAAGAAGGCATGATGGTTTTGAAAAGAGTGAAGAATGGTTTTGTGCATTGATGACGTTTTTGGTTTTGATCAGCCCTCACTAAGCTTGTATGCTTATGCTCACATTGTTCAACAATGCAAATAAATAGGAGTTTAGAGCCAACAACAACAAGGGATTCTTCCAAGAGACTTCTTTAAAAGTATGTTGAGGTTCAAACTAGTGTAATAAAGGAAATGGGGATGCTCAATGCTATAAATGTTGGTTGTTTGGTATTTTTCTGGTTTGGCGCCAGTTTGTTATGCATTTTTGGTTATGTAATTGGCCTTTAAGTGTTGGTTCATGCTTGGAATTGAGATTTGACCCTTTTGGTGCTTGTTTCCTTATGATGCATGCATTTAGATCTCTTTGATAATGCTAATGATGCTATGATGTTATTTCTGCCATGAATCCTTGATTGTTGAAATGTATTTGAGTTGCAAGCATGTTGGTGTATATGTCGGATTAGTTTCGGATGTTTAAAATCAAGTTAAACCAACAAAATTAAGAATTTCAAGCCTAGGTGTTTCGAAATGTCCTCGATCGTTTCGTAACGGGGACTTGAAAATGCTTTGGGGTTTTGAAATGGTGAGGCCTGTTTCGATACATTTTATCTCTGTGAAAACCAATTCTAAAACGAGTCTAAGATGGTTTTGAAACGATCTCGTATTTCGAAACGGGTATCACTGTTTTGATACGCCCATTTCGATACGGGGCTCGCTATTCCGAAACGAGTGGTTGTTATTTCAGTTTTTGGAATATTCTGAGTTTCTGTTTCTATGCCTTTTAGTCCCTATTTGTCTTGTTTGTAATTAAATGAGTTCCAATGGTTATCTTGAGCTGAGTTTTTACAAAGAAGCATGTAATGAGCTTAATTAAAGGATGGTAATCCGATTTTGGTAATAACCATTACAAATTGTCAAATTTATGAAATGGTCCCTAAACTTGAAATTGGTGTTAAACGTTGAGTGTTCGTGTTGTCGTTTGGTCTGCTACTTTGATTGAACACATTGGAACCTAACTTGCATCTAGATAAGATAAAAAGAAAAAAAGGTCGTTTATTGATGTAAACTTTCTCGGTTCACTTCAATATTCCCCTCATGACTCGTTCGGTTTGGTCTATCGGCTAGGCCGAGTCAAGGGGGTTACAATAACAACATATAAAGGTCCATTACAAGTCTTATAAGGCAATACACACTTGCCAAACTAGGGAGTTTAAACAAATTTCTCCCAAATACCGAGTGATATATTGGGTGAATCCCCTTGCTATTTTGCTACCAATAAGCTCACTAATCTGTATTGTTGGGAAGAAGAGCGTAAGCATATTTGCTTAGTGAGGGAAAGCTCAATTTAAACAACAACAATGCAGTTTTCAAAACAATGCTTCCTTTAAAACAAAACCAGATCATGCTCATCTTCCTCATGCTTTTAAAACCACATTTAAAGCATCATTAGTAAACCACATGTATCATTTCCTTATGCATATCTCAATGCAACCGAACCAAAGCTTCACATGCTTAAATCTCATAAAGCATAATCATCATGTATAAAAGTCTTTATACAATAACATTTCAAAAACCATGATACGAGTTCAATTCATATATTGGCATCTCAAGTGAACCGGATGGAATCTATCCCCATCCAACAATGATCGGATATACGGACACACTTGACAGAATCAACCCCCGTCAAGCCCTTTATAGAATAAACAAGTATCAAGTCACATGGTTAAATCAACCCTCACCATAATCTCACTTCGGCAGGGATGCCACTACCCGGATTGCCTGTTGGTGATAGAATCAACCCCTATCACTCGCAACACAATGAATCTACCCCTATTGTGTAAGCGAAGAATTTATCACATGTGCAAATTTTATATATTATAGTGCACTTTACATCCTATTGGTCGACCAACATATCCGATAATAGAAATTTCATCACTAGGCCAATATATCATTAAAATCCATGTAAACTCACTGCTTTCAATATGTTAACAAAATCAGCACATATCCCATCTCAAAACATGCTTCAAAAATAGCATAATATCTCATCAAGAACTTAACCTCTTGAAACATAACCAAATAATTTCATGGGATACAAATCAACAAAAGCATGCTTATAAAACATGCATAACAGTGAGTAACAAAATATAAATCCAAAACATTAGCATGATAATCCATATGGACTTTAACCGAAAATCGAGAGCTTTAGTAACCATACTTACTTACGAGATTAGCTAAGCATTTCAAGCTTACACTAACCTCCCAAAACCTTGTTTCCAAGCTTATGAAAACGTTCAAACCACAACCACTCACCGATACAACTTCGCCTCACTTGCCGAAGCTATTTCAAGCTTCCAAAACTCCAAATACGCCTTCTAACGATCAACCAACATCTTGCTCTGCTTCTAACCAAAGAAAAATAGAGGATTAATGCACACTCTTGCATCAAAACCTCCAGCAACACAAACCCCCACACAACTCCAACATTCGCCAAGAAATTAACAACCGATACAACCCGAAAATATCGACAAAACTACTCTAAACCGTTCCAAACATTACCCATCAAAAACTACCATAAATCTTCATCCATTTACAACCTAAAACACTTCCCCAACTTCTATAAACCTCCAGCTATAAAGAAATCACAACAACAACCCCTAAAACTCAAGATTTCACCTCTAACTTCTAGCAATCTAACTAGTTTCGGGATTACTCAACAAAATCCATCAAGTTAACATTATTAGCCATTAACATCATGTTAATAATCAATCATTAACTCATCAATTAACATCAAATCCAAAGATCCATCATAAATCTTCAAGAAACCTCAATTAAACATTATTTCATCAATATATATATAAATATAAACCCATTAAAAACAATATGTAAAAGACTAAATACTTGGGAATTTCAGTAAAGAACATGTCATTAGAGGAGAAGAACGAACCTACCTCTAATGATGAGCTCTTCCTCCATTTTTGAAAAGAAACTAAAAGGAAACCAAAGAGAAAAGAGTAGATTAAATAGGAAATCAATAGAAAATAGACAAGTCTTTAAAATCAAAATAAAATTTAGAGTTTACCTTGAAAATCTTGTTGTTTGGATGAAGGAAATTTGAGAGAAAATAACAGAAGAAAACTATCGTCAAATGAAAATAAGTAACTGTCTCTACAAATTCCATCCATCCTTTTTATTATAATTATTTAATTAAAATTGTAAAATAGGAGGAAAAGTCTCTATTAGCCCTTGGTATTGCTCCTTAAAGATTCAAAGCATTAGCCTTTTACATTTTTGTCATTAAATCAAACTTTACCATTTTTACATTTTGGTCACTAAACCAAATGTCCAATTTCCAAATTTTTTTCTTTAAATTACCTTTACCAAAATTAATAATATATACAATTATAATTTTAGGAAATTTTCACATATTTTTATCCAACCAAAAACCTTTCAATTTAATTATTTCTCGAAACTAGACTAGATCGATAAACCAGTTGAAATGTATTCTTTAAAATGTATTTGAGTTGCAAGGATGTTATTTCTTTAAAACCTTTCAATTTAATTATGTCCAATTTAATTGTTCTCTTTAAAACCTTTCAATTGAATGATGCTATGATGTTATTTCTACCATGAATCATTGACTGTTGAAATGTATTTGAGTTGCAAGCATGTTGGTGTATATGTCGGATTAGTTTCGGATGTTTAAAATCGAGTTAAACCAGCAAATTTAAACATTTCAGGCCCAGGTGTTTCGAAACGTCCTCGATCATTTCGAAACGGGGACTTGAAAATGCTTTGGAGTTTTGAAACGGTGAGGCATGTTTCGATACATTTTGTCTCTGTGAAACCCTATTCCAAAACTGGTCTAAGATGGTTTCGAAACGATCTCGCTGTTGTTTCAGTTTTTGCAATATTCTAAGTTTCTGATTCTATACGTTTTAGTCCCTGTTTGTCTTGTTTGTAATTAAATGAGTTCCAATGGTTATCTTGAGCTGGGTTTTTACAGAGAAGCATGTAATGAGCTTAATAAGAGGATGGTAATCCGAATTTGGTAATAACCGTTATAAATTGTCAAATTTACAAAACAATCATTGAACCCAAAATTTTTGTTAATTGTTGAGCGTTCGTATTGTCGTTTGGTCCGTTGCTTTGATTGAACACATAAGAACCTAACTTGCATCTAGACAAGATAAAAATAAAAAAAGGTCGCTTATTGAGGTAAACTTTCAAGGTTTACTTTAATATTCCTCGTGCGACTCGTTCGGTTCAGTCTATCGGCTAGGTCGGGTTGAGGGGTTATATTTGGTGGTATTAGAGCCAGGTTACGAAAGGTTGGGATGATGGTAAGTTATTGGTCAGTGATATTGATGTGAATATGCGCTTTTGGTAATGTTTGTTTTGTCCGGTGAATGTCTTAAACATGTTAATGTTGGATATGTGATAGTGATGTTATATAAGGTGATTGAATATGGATGCGAGTTGTTATATGTGATTATAGAATGGGTTGAATCTTGATGCTTGAGTCGCATGATGGCTGTGACATACATGTGGTGTGCTTTATGCTATGTTGGGGGAAATTGGAATGCCCATTGCCTTATTACCTAGTGAAATGTTTTTGAATTGGATTTGAAGTCTTAGATCCTTGTTAGAAGCTGGTCTGATCTTTTGTTTGTTTTATATTCATGCCTTAATGTTAATATCACAATGGGACCGCAGAGATAATTACGATCTAGGGTAGTTGCTCCTGTTGATGAGCAACATAATCAGGAGAACGAGGTTCTGGCTGGTGTGAATTTACCTCCTCCACCACCACCACCTGGGGGTGAGGAGCAAGGGCAACACGGACAAGCTGTTCCGGTGTTGGGAGACTTGACGCCTTTAGTACAGGCGATGACAAGAGCATTCCAGGCTGCGGTTGCTGGAGTGTATGTACAAGCGTCTGCTGCTGGGCAATCGAGATTGTCATTGGAGCTCTTGAGAAGTTTCGGAGGAGTGGAATTTCATGGTTTATCTTCTAAGGCATCCGAGGCTTGGATGGCCAGTATGATCCGAATCTTGGATCAGATGGGGTGCAATGATGCACGAAAGCTGGAGTGTGCAGTGTCGTTGTTGCATGATGATGCATACACATGGTGGACCACTGTGACTGCGGTCTTGGAGCCAAAAGAGGTGGATTGGACTTTCTTTCAGTCTGCCTTGAAGAGAAAGTATCTTGGAGTTAGATACTTGGGCGATAAGAAGCGGGAGTTCATGTCCCTGGTGCAAGGGAATATGATAGTGGCTGAGTACAAGGTGTAGTTCGTATGATTGAGCCAGTACGCTCCGGAGTTGGTGCCGAGTGATAGGCATCATTATGACCACTTCCGGTACGGCCTGGTGTAGGACGTGAAGACGTTCATGCTTGCATCTGACTATACAGATTTCGATGTGCTTGTGAATCGAGCTAAGGACATAAAGCAGAGTTTGGGTTTGTCATCTCGTATGGGTGGATCTAGCACGACAAGAGAGCTGCTGATGCTAGCCCTAATGGTGGGCAGAACAAGAGGAATCGTGACTGTAGATATCATCATGTGGCGAGGCAAGGTAACTTTAGGCGAGGTGCGCCAGCTCAGGGCTTCAGGCCGAGGTTTTAGCAGAACACATGCTTGACATGTGGTTCGCATGAGCACTTGAGGTGAGATTGTCCTCGCGCGGCTCGTGAGGTGCAGGCTCCTGTGGCTGGGGCTAATTCTTGCTGGAACTGCGGATCTGTTAACCACAGACGGGAGTGTCCCCTGTTGGCGGGAGGTGGTCAAGGTCGTGCACTTGTAGTTGCACCGTAGAGAGGCTGTGGGTGCACCCATGGCAACTTTCAGAGGAGAGAGGATGGGCAGAGAGGTGTGGCTCATGTTGTTGCGGTTCAACCAGAAGGAGGTGGTCCTGAGAGGGTGTATGCACATACCGAGGGACGAAATGACGCCGACGTGATTGCAGGTACCTTCGCCTTGCAATTCTTGTCTTTGATAGCATTGATTGATTCTGGATCTACGCATTCATACATCTTGAGTGAGCATGCACATTTGCTTGATATTCATGTTGAGATGCTAGACGTAGGGATGCAAGTAACAAGCTCTTTTGGTGCAACTGTTGTTACAAGGAAATTGTATAAGAGATGTCCATTATATATTCAAGACCATGTGTTTTTAGTTGATTTGATAGAATTACCTTTTTATGGTTTTGATGTGATATATGGAATGGAGTGGTTGGTTCAGTATCGAGCTGTGGTAGATTTTGATGTTAAGCGAGTTACCTTGAACCTTACGGAGGATTACGAGGTAGTAATCGTATGTGAGAACGTGAAGTTCTTGTCTAATGCAATTTCGGCTCTTGAAGCGAGTTGGATGATAGAGTTGGGTTGTGAAGCTTTCTTGGCGTATGTGATGAATCCTAGTACGAAGGAAGTGCGGGTGCAAGACATACGAACAATATGTGATTTTTCGGGTGTTTTTCCGGAGAGTTGCTTGGGTTTCCACCCAACCGAGAGGTTGAGTTTGGCATTGATTTGTATGAGAATACGACTCCCGTGTCCATTGCTCCTTATCGCATGGCACCTAAGAAGTTGAAGACTCAACTTCAGGAGTTTCTTGACCAAGGGTTCATTAGGCCAAGTATTTCACCTTGGGGTGCGCCGGTCTTGTTCGTGAAGAAAAAGGATGATTCAATGCGTATGTGCATAGATTATCGGAAACTGAAGAAGTTGATGATTAAGAACAAGTACCCTTTTCCTAGGATTGATGATTTGTTTGACCAGTTTCGTGGTTCTTTGGTGTTTTCGAAGATTGATTTAAGGTTAGGGTATTATCAGTTAAAGGTTAAGGATGTGGATGTACCCAAGACAACTTTTAGGACAAGGTATGGTCATTATGAGTTCTTGGTGATGTCGTTTGGATTGACAAATACACTGGCTGCATTCATGGATATGATGAATAGGTTGTTCCATGAGTTTCTAGATCAGTTTGTGGTAGCGTTTATCGATGACATTCTCGTGTACTCGCGTACCGAGAAGGATCATGATAAGCATTTGAGAATTGTTTTACAAGTGCTTTTAGAGAATCAGCTTTATGCTAAGCTGAGCAAGTGTGAGTTTTGGCTCAGGGAAGTGGTTTTCTTGGACATGTGGTGTCAGCCGAAGGTATTCGGGTTAATCCACACAAGGTCGAGGCGACGATGAGTTGGAAAACGCCTAAATTAGTGACATAAGTGTATAGTTTCCTTGGTTTAGCTGGATATTATCGAAGGTTTGTTGAAGGGTTTTCTAAGATTGCTGCACCTTTGACCAAGTTGTTGCAAAAGAATGTTTGCTTTGAGTGGATGGATGTTAGGCAACAAGCTTTCGAGAAGTTGAAGGAAGCTTTGAAGCAAGCTCATGTCTTGATTCAACCAGAATTGGGTAAGGAGTTTGTAGTTTATAGTGATGCCTCATATGTTGGTTTGGGTTGCGTGTTGATGCAAGGTGGGAAGGTTGTAGCTTATGCGTCTAGACAGTTGAAGGTGCATGAGCGCAACTATCCTACTCATGATCTAGAGCTAGCTACGGTGGTGTTTGCATTGAAGATTTGGAGACACAACCTTTACGGTGAGAAGTGTGTGGTTTACACCGACCATAAGAGTTTAAAGTATCTTATGTCTCAAAAGGAGTTGAATCTTAGGCAACGAAGGTGGTTGGAGTTGCTTAAGGATTATGATCTGAAAATTGAGTATCATCCTGGAAAGGCAAATGTTGTAGCCGATACTTTGAGTAGGAAGGTAGTTGTTTGGCTGAGAGTGATGTTTGCTCAGTGGAGTTTATCGTGATATGGTGGGTTGATAGCCGAGTTATAGGTGAAACCTTCCTTGATTTAGTTGATCAAGGAGAAGCAGTTGCTTGATGATTCGTTGGTGCCTCATGTTCAGGATATAGCTGATGGTAATGCAACGAACTTCTATTTTAATGATGATGGAGTTTTATGTTTCAAAAGTCGAATAGTTGTGCCAGAAGACACTGAGTTAAGGCGCACTATTTTGACCGAGCCTGATAGCAGTTCTTTTGTTATGCACCATGGTTGTACTAAGATGTATCGTGGCTTGAAGGATGAGTACTATTGGGTGGGGTTGAAAAAGGATTTGCTGACTTTGTAAGCAAGTGTATGGTTTGCCAGCGCGTGAAAGCTAAGCATCGGTTTCCTTCTGGTCTGTTACAGCCTTTGAGGATACCAGAGTGGAAATGGGAAAGGATTACGATGGATTTTGTATCCGGTCTACCTTTGTCACCATCTAAGAAGAACTTTGTATGGGTGATTGTAGACCATCTTACGAAGTGTGCACATTTCTTGGTTGTGCATACTACGTATACGTTGGATAAGTTAGCAGAGTTGTATATTGCTGAGATTGTGTGTTTGCATGGTGTGCCTAAATCCATAGTGTCGGATAGGGATACGAGGTTTACAACAAGGTTTTGGGAATGTTTACATCAGACGTTGGGTACGCGGTTTCTATTTTAGCACTTCGTATCATCCTCAGACCGATGGTCAGTTGGAGCAAGTTATCCAGGTGCTGGAGGACATGTTTTGATGTTGTGTGATTGATTTCCAATGTTCTTGGGAAAAGCATAAGCCTTTGGTTGAGTTTTTCTATAATAACAATTTCCAGGTAAGTATACAAATGGCTCCGTATGAGGCCTTGTATAGGAGAAAGTATATAACGTCTCTTTGTTGGGCCGAGGTGGGGCAAAAGTTGATTTCTTTGCCGGATATGCTTAAGGGAACAACTGAAAAAGTGAAGCTCATATGTGAGCGGTTGAAGGGTGCATTGGATCGTAAGAAGTCTTACGCGGATTTAAAGTATAGGGAGATTGAGTTTGCGGTTGGAGATCGTGTGTTCCTTAAGGTATCGCCTTGGAAGAAGGTGATGAGGTTCAAATGTAAGGGTAAGCTTAGTCCGAGGTTTATTGGTCCTTATGAGGTTGTGGAGTGAGTTGGTCCAGTGGCTTATCGGTTGAGGTTTCCTTCTGAGTTGGAGAAGATCCATGATGTGTTTCATGTTTCTATGTTGCGGAGGTATAGATCGGATCCATCTTACGTGATGCTAGTTGAGGAACTGGTGAGAATTCTGGATTCGAGTAGTAAAGTTCTTCGTGGGAAGACGATTGAACTTGTGAAGGTGTTGTGGCGACAACGAGGAGTTGAGGAGGCCATGTGGGAAAGCAAGGCGGACATGTTGAGGCAGTTTCTGCATATTTTTTCCTTCAGGAAAAATTTCGTGGATGAAATTTCCTAAGTGGGGGAGAGTTGTAACGCCCCAATTTTGGGCCTAGGTGTTTTGCGAGTCGGGTTGGGCCGGTGGAACCGGTAATCGGTTGTTCGAATCATTAAAGGGTGGCTTAGGGAAAACACGGTTCAGAATGAGATAAAAATATGATAAAAATTCCTAAAATCCTCTAAAATGGTATTTAAGAGGTTGGTTAAATCAATTTTGCGAAGCGGGTTTTTGAAAGTATGCATTTTCCGCAGTGCCCAAAATGTAAAGTTTTAAAGTTGTGGAAAAAGTGTGTTTCTCAAAAAGAGTCAAAATCTTAGAATCTTTAGGGAGCTAATTGGAAGTTTAGCATTTTCTCTAATTTGGCATGTGTTTTAAATGATTTATCAAATATCAAAATGACTTTAATTAATTTAATTAAAGAGTTAGTTATTTTGTTAAAAGATTTTGACGATCATTTTCATTCTCTTGCTTTCACTTCAGCCAAACACTCTCCATTTGCTCTCAAATACCATATTTTCTTCACTCTCAATTTCTCTCTTGATTTCCAACTTCATCTTTGTTATTTCTCCCAAATTTCTTCAAGTTTCTTGAAAGCTAAACTTGTCAATTTAGAAGAGAAGCAAGGATTGGAGGTAAATTTCGTGCTAACCCTCTAATCAAGGTTCTTTAATGAAATTCTGAAGATATTTGACTCTTTATTCATGTTTTTGATTGAGGTTTTGTTATTTTTTTTGATAAAATGATGAAATCTTGTTGAAAGAGATGTTTTAATGTGATTTTCAAAGTTGTGTTGATTTGATTTGTTTGAGATAGTTTCTAATTGAGTTTTGAAAGGTTTATGATGTTGAAATATAGTCTAAATCATATTAATCCCGAAATCCTTGAGATCTTTGGTTTTTAAGGTGTTTTTTGTTGGGTTTTTGGGGTGTAATGTGGAATCTGAGTTGCTGGAGATATAAGGATAGTTTTAGGTTGTTTTTGGATGATGATTTATGGTTAAAATGTGTTGGATGTGTTTGTTGATGGCTGGGTTGAGGTTAGAGATCAATCAATTGAGTTTTCGGTTATATCGATTGGGTAAATATATGCTTTAGAGCAGGGCTGCAGGTTCTCTTTTGAGTGTGAGTGTTTGAATGCATTATGATGCATTGAATCTCTGTTTTTAATGTGTTGAAAACAGGGGATAATGTTCTGAAATCGAGCGAAGTGATTTTGGAGGCTTCAGACGTTTGATTTATGTGTCGGCGAGTGAGGTTTCGTAAGTCGGTGAATAGAACTTGGTTTTCCAGCGTGGAAACGTTTTAGGAAAATTTTTGGGAACTTAGTAAGAGCTTGAAATGCTTTACTAAGTTAAGAAGTAAGTAAAGTGAATTTCTCTCCCGGATCGTGCTAGTTTGAGCCTTTTGTTGCACTTGATTTGAATTGTATTTACCTACTATTTTAAAGCATGTTTTGAATATATGAAATGTGGTTGATGATGCTACATGGTTTAAGGATGCACTAGGTAAGTGATCCTTGTATGCATGTGTTGATGCATGAGGTTTGAAGCATGCTTTAATGCTTGTGATATGGCTTATAATGAATGCTTTGGAAAAAACAGTGAGGTATGTTGTAATATGGATTACATTGGCAAGTGATGTTTTATAAAGTGATTTATAAATGAAATCAGTTATAGTTAGCCGGCTATGGGATTGAGTGCACTATAAGCAAGTCACCTTGGATGTTGTGGGGTTGTGATTGTACTGAAAACTCCATCCAAGTACCCTAACGATTGAGGATTGTTTAAGGTTGCAATGGTTGAGGGTAGCTCTCGGGTGCAAACCTTGTGTGTGTCCCGTCTCTCGTTCGTGGGCTATACATCTACCGATGAGTGGTGTTGAGGGGTTGTAATTGTACTGAATACTCGACCACTGGTGTCACAACGATGGAGGGTTGCTCTCGTGTGTGAGCCTTGAGATGCCGGTAGAGTGTTTGAAGGGTTTGGGACAACCCTTGGTAATCTGTGTATCCAATATGTTTTTAAGAATGTTGTTTATCACTTGTAAGCCAATATAATGTTATGAAAATGTTGGTGATGCATATTATGAGAAATGCATGTTTTATCTTAAGCTTAACATAATGGAGTTTATGCTTGGAAGGCTTGGTGTTTGTGCAACAATGGTTTAATTGCTGGAAATATGTGATTCATGTTGCATGGTGTTTAGCACGTTGATTTTAATGTTAAAGTGCATGGTTTATCGAAGAAGGCATGATGGTTTTGAAAAGAGTGAAAAATGGTTTTGTGCATTGATGATGTTTTTGGTTTTGAGCAGCCCTCACTAACCTTGTATGCTTATGCTCTCTTTGTTCAACAACGCAAATAATTAGGAGTTTAGAGCCAGCAACAACAAGGGATTCTTCCAAGAGACTTCTTTAAAAGTATGTTGAGGTTCAAACTAGTGTAATAAAAGCAATGAGGGTGTCCAATGCTATAAATGTTGGTTGTTTGGTATTTTCTAGTTTGGCGCCAGTTTGTTATGCATTTTTGGTTATGTAATTGGCCTTTAAGTGTTGGTTATTGCTTGGAATTGATATTTGACCCTTTTGGTGCTTGTTTCCTTAGGATACATGCATTTAGATCTCTTTGATAATGCTAATGATGCTATGATGTTATTTCTGCCATGAATCTTTGATTCTTGAAATGTATTTGAGTTGCAAGCATGTTGGTGTATATGTCGGATTAGTTTCAAATGTTTAAAATCGAGTTAAACCAGCAAATTTAAGCATTTCAAGCCCAGGTGTTTCGAAACGTCCTCGATCGTTTCGTAACGGGGACTTGAAAATGCTTTGGGGTTTCAAAACGGTGAGGACTGTTTCGATACATTTTATCTCTGTGAAACCCTGTTCCGAAACGGGTATAAGATGGTTTTGAGACGATCCCGCGTTTTGAAACGGGTATCACTGTTTCGATACGCCCGTTTCGATACGAGGCTCGCTGTTCCGAAACGAGTGGCTGTTATTTCAGTTTTTGGAATATTCTGAGTTTCTATTTCTATGCGTTTTAGTCCCTGTTTGTCTTGTTTGTAATTAAATTAGTTCAAATGGTTAGTTTGTGATGAGTTTTTACAGAGAATCATGTATTGAGCTTAATTAAAGGATGGTAATTCGAATTTGGTAATAACCATTACAAATTGTCAAATTTATGAAATGGTCCCTAAACCCGAAATTGGTGTTAAACGTTGAGCGTTCGTGTTTTCGTTTGGTCTGCTTCTTTGATTGAACACATAGGAACCTAACTTGCATTTAGACAAGAAAAAAGGAAAAAAGGGTCGTTTATTGTGGTAAACTTTCCCGGTTTACTTCAATATTCCCCGTGTAACTCGTTCGGTTCGGTCTATCGGCTAGGCCGGGTTAAGGGGGTTACAATAACAACATATAAAGGCCATTACAAGTCATATAGGGCAATACACACTCCCCAAACCAGAGAGTTTAAACAAACTTCTCCAAAATACCGAGTGATGTCTTGGGTGAATTCCCTTGCTATTTTGTTGCCAATAAGCTCATTATTCTGCATTGTTGGAAAGAAGAGCGTAAGAATATTTGCTTAGTGAGGGAAAGCTCAATTTAAACAACAACAATGCAGTTTTCAAAATAATGCTTCCTTTAAAACAAAACCACATCATGCTCATCTTCCTCATGCTTTTAAAACCACATTTAAAGCATCATTTACAAACCACGTGTATCATTTCCTCATGTATATCTCAATGCAACCGAACCAAATCTTCATATGCTTAAATCTCATAAAGCATATTCATCATGTATAAAAGTCTTTATACAATAGCATTTCAAAAACCATAATACATGTTCAATTCATATATTGGCATCTCAAGTGAACAAATGGAATCTACCCCCATCCGACAATGATCGAATATACAGACACACTTGACGAAATCAACCCCCGTCAAGCCCTTGATAGAATCAACCCCCATCAAGTCACATGGTGAAATCAACCCTCGCCATAATCTCACTTTGGTCAGGATGCCAATACCTTCATTGCATGTTGGTGATAGAATCAACCCTTATCACTCGCAACACAATGAATCTACCCCTATTGTGTAACCGAAGAATTTATCACATGTGCAAATTTTATATATTATAGTGCACTTTTACATCCTATTGGTCGACCCACATATCCGATAATAGAAATCTCATCACTAGGCCAATATATCATTAAAATACATGTTAACTCACTGCTTTCAATATATTAACAAAATCATCACATATCTCATCTCAAAACATGCTTCAAAAAATAGCATAATATCTCATCAAGAATATAACCTCTTGAAACATAACCAAATCATTTCATGGGATACAAATCAGCAAAACCATGCTTATAAAACATGCATAACAGTGAGTAACAAAATATAAATCCAAAACATGAACATGATAATCCACATGGACTTTAAACCGAAAACCGAGAGCTTTAGTAACCATACTTACTTCCGAGATTAGCTAAGCGTTTCAAGCTTACACCAACCTTTCAAAACCTTGTTTCCAAGCTTATGAAAACGTTCAAACCACAACCACTCACCGATACAACTTTGCCTCACTTGCCGAAGCTATTTCAAGCTTCCGAAACTTCAAATACGCCTTCTAACGATCATGAAACATCTTGCCTTGCTTCTAACCAAAGAAAAACAGAGGATTAATACACACTCTTGCATCAAAACCTCCAACAACACAAACCCCCACGCAACTCCAACATTCGCCAAGAAATTAACAACTACTACAACCTGAAAGCATCGACAAAACTACTCTAAACCGTTCCGAACATTACCCAGCAAAAACAACCATCAATCTTCATCCATTTACAACCTAAACACTTCCCCAACCTCCATAAACCTCCAGCTATAAAGAAATCACAATAACATCCCCTTAAACTCAAGATTTCACCACTAACTTCTAGCAACCTAACTAGTTTTGGGATTACTCAACAAAATCCATCAAGTTAACATTATTAGCCATTAACATCATGTTAATAATCAATCATTAACTCAACAATTAACATCAAATCCAAAGATCCACCATAAAACTTCAAGAAACCTCAATTAAACATGATTTCATCAATATATATATATATATAAACCCATTAAAAATAATATGTAAAAGACTAAATACTTGAGAATTTCAGTAAAGAACATATCATTAGAGAAGAAGAAAGAACCTACCTCTAATGATGAGCTCTTCCTCTATTTTTGAAAAGAAACCATAAGGAAACCAAAGAGAAAATAGTAGATTCAATAGGAAATCAATAGAAAATAGATAAGTCTTTAAAATCAAAATAAAATTTAGAGTTTACCTTGAAATCTTGTTGTTTGGATGAAGGAAACTTGAGAGAAAATTAGAGAAGAAAACTATCGTCAAATGAAAATGAGTAATCATCTATACAAATTTCCTCCATCCTTTTTATGTTAATCAATTAATGAAAATTGTAAAATAGGAGGAAAAGTATCTATTAGCCCTTGGTATTGCTCCTTAAAAATTCAAATCATTAGCCTTTTTACGTTTTTGCCATTAAATCAAACTTTACCATTTTTACATTTTGGTCACTAAACCAAAATGTCCAATTTCCAAAATTGTTTTCTTTAAATTACCTTTACCAAAATTAATCATATATATAATTATGATTTTAGGAAATTTTCCCATATTTTTATCTGACTAAAAATATTCAATTTAATTATTTCCCAAAACTAGACTAGACCGCTAAACTGGTTTGAACCGAACCGCCTAACCAAACTCGGCTAATGCCTAGGAACAAAACCGAGGCATTACTATAGTACTCAATTTCTCAAATTTCTTGTATAGACAACACTTGTGAGCTTAATTGTTAATGTATGCTCAAGTGTATTAGGATTTTGGTGAGTGCTTAAGAGTACAAACATACACCTAGTGAGAGGTATTTTGTTTGCTTTGAATTCTCTTTGTAAAAGAATATTTGATCAAGCTTTGGGTTAGAAAGCTTTGATCAGTCTGTAATGGTTTCCTCCTAATCCTAGAAAAGGGGAAGAATTCTTAGTGAATTGGTTGAAATCCTTGGTGGGGAGCTAAGAAAATGGATGTATGTTTTGGTTAGAAAGCCGAACCACTATAAATCTTGTGTCAAATTCTTTCATCTTTTTCTTCCACCACAATTACCTAAAACACCATTTCTCCACAACTTGGTATACATTTCGGTTGTGATTATTGAGCCTAACAATTGGTATCAGAGTGAAGCTCAATCGAGAAGGTTTAGCCACCTATTGAGACGATATTGAAGCTCGATCAACAAACAAGTCAACCAGTGATAAATCGAACATTCAATCGACAAGCCAAAATTCTTCAACGGTGAGCATTTTGCCTATTGGAAGGATAGGATGATGTACTTCATCAAAGCCGACGACTGTCGTCTGTGGGATCTTTTTGAAGATGGACCGTTTGTGCCTCAAAGAAGGTAGGCGGATTGGAATGCGAACAACAAGAAGATGATGGAGCTCAAATGCAAGGCGTTGCACATTCTCTTTTGTGCTTTTGGCCCAGATGTATATGCAAAGACGTCTTCTTGTGAAACTGCAAGGAAGTATGGGACAAGCTTGAAGCTACATAAGAGGGAACAAACGAAGTAAAGAAGTCCAAGATCGGTCTTCTCAACTATGAGTATGAGAAATTCGAGATGAAGCCAGAAGAAGACATCAAGAGCATGTTCGATCGGTTCTCCACAATCGTCAATAAACTCAAAGGATTTGGAGAGGAGATTTTGAAAGACAAGCTCGTTCAAAAGTTGATTAATTCACTTCTAGAATCATGGGAGGGCAAGATGACGGCTATTATCGAAGCCAAGAACCCAAAGGAGCTCAAACTTGATGAGCTAATTGGGTCCCTTCTTACCCATGAAATGATGTTTACACCCTTGAAGAAGGAGAAGGAGAAGAGGATCAAAGAGCAAGGCATTGATGTTAATGTCATTTCTCTTCATTCCTCCAAATGCCAACATGAAGAATCAAGTGAGGAGGAAAGTAAAGATGAAGGGATAATTCATCTCTCCAAGAAATGTGCCCAATTCATGAAAAGCAAAATGGAAGAATACAAGAATGAATCAAAGAAGAAGGAGAGGGCAAGCTCTTCAAGCCATAAGAAGAAGGCATATGTGGCTACTTGGAGTGATGATAACTCCACTGATAATGAACAAGCCAACCTTTGCCTTATGGCCATCCAAGAAGATTCAAGGGTAACTTCTAATTCATCTACTTCAACTTCTTATTCTTTTGATGAATTACAAGATACCTATGATTATTTGGTTTTAGAGTTTAAAAATCACATTTTGAAAAACAAGAAAGTGGTTTCAAAATTGAAAATTGAAAATGATTTGATTTCTAAAACCAAAATTGAACTTGAAGCAAAACTCAATGAGTTTGAAAAAATGTGTTGATTTACAAAATTTGCTTCATAAAGTTCAAGAGGAAAAAGATTTGATTTCCAAAGAGCTTGAAAAGAGAACCATTTTTGGAAAATCAAATTTTTATCAAAGACAATCTAGTGCCCCTAGATTTTTAAATGGTAAATGTTTTAGAAGTATTTGGGTCCCAAAAGGACTAATGATTTCAAATAAAAAGGATGAAATTGAAAAATAGATTCCTAAGGGGACTAAATTATGTGCAACTAACGCTTATGGACCCAAAGCAATTTGGATACAAAAAAATTACTTGATTGTCTTGTTTTAGGTGTGATGGAGATTGGTCAATAAAGTAAAACATTGAGGGGGAGCTTCATACACAATAACAAGATCACTTGAAGAAGGAAGGCTTCACATCCTACCTTTGGTTCCAGTGTGGTAAAAATTAGTTAAATTTTGTTTATTTTAATTTGTTTTATTAACTTTAATTCAACTAGTTTATCATAATTGTTGTACTAACCATTTGATGGTGCTTTGAGTAAGGGGGAGCCATTTTAAAACAAAAATTCTTATTTTTGTCAAAACCTTTTAAACCTCCATTGTTATTTTGAGCTTAAAGTCATTTAAATTCTCTTTGATATAACAAAAAGGGGGAGAAATGGTTTGAAATTTTGATTTTTCAAGTGAATAAAAGAGAGTTTTAACTACATTTCATTTTTAAAATCTCTTATTTAAATTTTTAAATACTAAGGGGGAGAATCACAAACAATTTTTCAAGTAGGTTTTATTATATCAAAAAAAGGGAGATTGTTGAGATGTTTGTTTTGATATAATAATAGAAAAATTGTTTTGGACTAAATTGAAAAGATTTCAAAATGTTTATAAGTCCAAACAACTTGAAAATATGTTTGATGGATTTTATAAGGCTTTGGAATGTTTTAAAATGTCTTTAAAGTAGCCAAACCTGAGTTTTTCAAGTAACCGTACCAATATCAATCCGCTTTAGGGTTTCAAGGAAATTCTAGTAGCCAAAACCCGTACCGATACGGGTTGTTGGTATCAACACAGAGCAAAGTCGTACCGATACGGGTTTAACTACCCCCAACCGCTAGTTTCCCAATGGTCATTTGAATTGCAGGTCGTACTGATACGCTCCCAGTCGTATTGATACGCATCAGCTGAGAAGAGCTCAACGACTAGTTCTAAAGAAGGGCGTATTGATACGGCTACACGTGTATCGATACAGACAGCTCTAGAACTGCATTTACTGTGGGAAATAAAGGCCCCAATGGCTCAAATTCAATTCGAACGGTCTCCAATGTCTAGGAACTCAATTGGGAATACATAAATGACCTCCAAGAATCTATGCAAGATTAATGATTCATTGTCAACAACATTATAATGCAAAAATTGTCTTAGTAGTCAATTTGTCAAATTTCTTGTATAGACAACACTTATGAGCTTAATTGAAAATGTTTGCTCAAGTGTATTAGGATTTGGGTGAGTGCTTAAGAGTGCAAACAAACACCTAGTTAGAGGGATTTTGTTTGCTTTGAATTCTCTTTGTAAAAGAGTGTTTGATCAAGCTTTGGGTTAGAAAGCTTTGATCAGTTTGTAATGGTTTCCTTTTAATCCTAGAAAAGGGGAAGAATTCTTAGTGAATTGGTTGAAATCCTTGGTGGGAAGCTAAGGTAGTGGATGTAGGATTTGGTTAGAAAGTCGAACCACTCTAAATCTTGTGTCAAATTCTTTCATCTTTTGCTTCCACCAAAATCACCCCAAAACACCACTTTTCCACTACTTGGCAAGCATTTCGGTTGTGATTATCGAGTCTAACAAGAGAAGATTGAACCCGAACATGAAAGAGGTAGTGAAAAAGGTAATTATCAAGTGGCTAGGTGTCGGGATAATAATCCCATTTTTGATAGCTCGTAGGTTAGCCTAGTGAAATGTGTGCCAAAGGAAGGTTGCATGATTGTGGTTCAAAATAGCAAGGATGAGTTAGTTCCTTCCAAAACTGTTACCGGATAGAGAGTGTTCATGGAATACAAGAAGCTGAACAAGGCCACCAAGAAAGATCACTTTCCACTGCCCTTCATCGATTAGATGTTGGATATATTCGCAGGTAAGGCATTCTATTGTTTCCTAGATGGCTATTCAAGTTATAATCAAATTGTCATAGCTTTGGAAGATTAGGAGAATACCACATTCATTTGTCCATATAGGACATTCGCTTTTAGAAGAATGCCCTTTGGAATCTGTAATGCTCCGACAACGTTTCAAAGTTGCATGATGTCTATTTTTTCGGATATGATTGAGAACAACCTAGAAATTTTCATGGATGACTTCTCAGTGTTTGGAAAGATATTTGAGAAGTGCCTTCAAATTTTAGAGCTTGTATTGAAGAGATGTATTGAGACTAACTTGGTCTTGAACTAGGAGAAATTCCACTTCATGGTGAAGGAAGGCATAGTTCTCGGCCATAAAGTGACGAAGAGAAGCCTGGAAGTTGACAAGGAAAATGTGGAGGTAATCAAACAGTTGCTACCTCCTACAAGTGTAAAATGTATAAGAAGTTTTTTGGGACATGCAGGTTTTTACAACTGTTTCATTAAAGATTTTTCTAAAATTTCTAAACCTTTATGCTTGCTTTTAGAACAAAATGCAACTTTTGCATTTTATGATTCATGTTTACGAGTGTTTCAGAAAATGAAAGATAGGTTGATCAATGTCCCCATAGTTGTGGTACCATGTTGGAATGAGCCTTTCGAGCTCATATGCGATGCCAATGACAATGTCGTTGGAGTTGTATTAGGACTAAGGTGTGGAAAGATTTTTCATACCATTTACTATACCAGTCGGACATTGAATGAAGCACAACTTAACTACACCACTACCGAGAAAGAATTTTTCACGATTGTATTTCATTTGATAAATTCAGATCTTATTTAGTTGGTAACAAAGTTGTGGTGTATACATATCACTCCACATTGAAATACCTCTTGGCAAAGAAGGATTCCAAGCCTAGACTAATCAGATGGACACTCTTGGTGCAAGAGTTTGCTCTCGAGATCTGAGACAAGAAGAGGATTGAAAACTTGGTAGCTGATCATTTGTCAAGATTAGAACATCACCTTGAGGAAGGTTGAACCGCTGCTATTAGAGATAAATTCCCCGATGAATACCTGCTTGCAGTTGATGTCATGCCATGGTATGTTGACATAGTCAACTACCTGGTAAGTAATATCATGCCACCGGATTTGGCAAGCAATGCTAGGAAACGTTTTATGTGGGATGTGCGACAGTACTATTGGGATGAGCCCATTCTGTTTAAACATTGTGCCGACCAAGTAATCAGACTATGTGTGCCAGAGGAAGAGCAGCACAATATTTTACATTTATGCCATACAACACCATATGGAGGCCACTTTGCTGGAATGAAGACCACAATCAAAGTGTTGCAGTCAAGTTTCTTTTGGCCCACGCTGTTTAAAGACGCTTATTACTTTGCCAAGGCATGTGACCGATGCCAACGAACATTTATCATCTTGAATAAACATTAATTACCACTCCAGAATATTATGTAGTGAAGTTGTTTTGGCGTATGAGGAATAGACTTTATTGGTCCTTTTCCCCTATCATTTGGTAATCTCTATATTCTTGTGGTCGTTGATTATGTTTCCAAATGGGTTGAGGTCGTTGCA
The DNA here is from genome assembly GCA_958450335.1 of Hibiscus tridactylites. Taxonomy (NCBI): domain Eukaryota; kingdom Viridiplantae; phylum Streptophyta; class Magnoliopsida; order Malvales; family Malvaceae; genus Hibiscus; species Hibiscus tridactylites. The sequence continues at coordinate 67,670,854 of OY288266.1, read as the reverse complement.
CTACCAACAAATGATGCCAAGGCCATTTCCAAGTTCCTGCATAAAAACATCTTCACGAGATTCAGTGCCCCTAGAGCCATCATTCATGATGAAGGTACACATTTTAAGTGTAATTTTATTTCTAGAGCTTTGTGCAGGTATGGAATCTAACATCGCATTTCCACAGCTTACCATCCCAGACAAATGGCCAAGCGGAACAAAAAGATCAAGAACATTCTAGAAAAGACTGTGAATCTATCAAGGAAGGACTAGTCCTTCAGACTAGAGGATTCCTTGTGAGCCTACAAAATAGCCTTTAAGACTCCGTTGGGAACTTCTCCCTATAGGCTTGTGTTTGGGAAGGCATGGCACTTACCAGTGGAATTGGAACATAGAGCTTATTGGGAAATTATAAAGTTCAATATGGAGTGGAAAGCTGTTAGTACAAAATGCTTATTGGACATGAACAAGTTAGAGGAATTCAGTACACATGCTGATGAGAATGCCAGACTCTACAAGGAAAGAACAAAACGATGGCATGGCAACAGGATCGTGCCAAGGTAATTTGAGGTAGGACAACATGTTTTGTTATTTAACTCAAGTTTAAAGTTGTTTCCAGGAAAGCTCAAGTCTAGATGGTCGGGACCCTTTGAAGTTTTGAAGCCATATGTTTATGGAGCAATAGATATCAAGGATTTGAAGATGGGAACAATTTTCAAGGTAAATGGCCAAATATTAAAACAGTATTTGGATGGTACTCAAAAGGATGCCAAGGAGGCTGTCCTCCAAGCAAAAGTTCCATGAACTTCATCATCATGGTTTCATTTTGTATATAGTAGGTTAGATGTTTTTCTTTTTTCAGTTTTTTTATTTATTTTTCTTTCCTTTAATTTTGATTTTTCTTTTGCTGCGTTGAAAGGTTTTTCTTTGAATAAGTACAGATTTCGTGTGCTATGAAAAATGCCAAGGCAAGGACTTGGCATGAGGCAATTGAAAATTTGGAGAAAAGAATTTACCCTAGCCTCCCAAGGCTTGATAGAGTTTGGCCCAAGAGAAAGTGAAAATTTCTGCTTTAAAATTTACCCTAGCCACCCAAAGTGATAAGTTGAAATTTAAATTTCAGTCTAATCACATTATCACTTCATCTTTTCCTGCTCTGTCTTATCACTTAAACCCTTATCACATCTTCCCTTATCTTTTCCCGCAAAAGCTCATCATTATCCCATCCGGACGCATTAATCACCCAATTAAAAACTCAACCTTTTACCCTTCCCTCTACTTACAAGCCTAACCAATCCAAGGATTGAAACTTTTCACTTTTCTCTCTAGTTTCTTTATCACATAAAAAATCAAGAATCTCTCTTCTTCTCTCGGAAATCCCTTCCAATTCTTCAACTTATTCCCATGGCTTCCTCATCCACGCCCTTTAAAATCTTTTTCAATGAGAAGATGCACAAGAAACACGAAGAAAACTTCACCTCAAGAACCTTCTGCTACGAGAAGGGTTTTGAGTTCAAAAACGAAGCAAACTTGGGTCATTCCCCAGAATTTGTCTCGGTGGTGAAGACATATAAATGGGAAAATTTTGCCAACCACCAGGGGATGTCCATGCCAACATCGTTCGAGAATTCTATGCCCACTTGACAACAAAAGACTCACCCTTTTTTATGGTTTGAGGTAAGTGTGTACGTTTTGATAAAGGTTATAAAAATGATATGTTTTCTTTGGATAGTATAGAGGATAAACACACCAAGTGTGCGAAATCCTTGGACGATGCCAAGAGAAAGACGATGTTGAAGGAACTTTGTGAGGCCGATACCACATAGAACTTGTCAGCAGAAGGTCATTGAACGGTGAAAAGATTGGCATTAAAATCTCAGCCGCGAGGGTGGAATCACTTCTTGAAGGCAAATCCTATGTCGAGCACCCACAACGGGACATTTTCGGAGGAGAGAATGGCACTACTACATTCAATCATCACCAGCCGCAAAATAAATATCGGACGACTCGTCATCGAAGAGACCTTCAAGTGTGCTGGTAAGACCAATGAAAGTTTACTTTTTTCCATCTCTAATCTCTACCATTTGCATGCAGCAAGACATGCCACAGTTAGATTCAGATAGCGTCCAAAAGATTAAGGGGACCACCATAACTCCTTCCTTGTGGAGGTAATTGACTACCACGGAGTCATTGGAGAAGGGCAAGCAAAAAGCTACTAAATCTGTGCCAAAGGCCAAGGTGTCAAAAATGAAATATGAGACTCCGATGCCAGTGGATTTAATGGCACTGCTTTCCCAAATATATCAATGCTGGGAGATCATCCTTTAGAAGTTGGAGAAAGCCAAGGAGCAGAACTCGATGCTTTGGAAATATGTTCATGCCAGGGAAAATGAAATGAAGAGAACACTCAAGGACATATCTACACGTACATTTCCAGCATTCTCTGAGTTCCCTGTCGACCTCCTTGCCAGAGATGATATGCCAGCCAGTCCCTAGTTTTTCCATACCACGACCTAATCTTATGCCACTGTTCTAGTCTCGCCAATACATGTTGAATCTGCCAGAACATATACGCCACCAAAATCTGAAGAAGAAGGAATCCAAAGCCAATCCAAAGCTACTACCACAACGCCAGCCACACTTGCCTCATCCGCTGCCCCTGACAGGCCTACCGCCTCGGAGCTAGTTAAGAGTGTCAAGGAAGTTCTCCGTGACATTTGAACTTCCACAGTAGCATCGAAGCCCAGCCTGAAGAGAAAGAAGCATTTGGCTCATGATCATGGGAGCTTTGTTAAGAGAAAGACTCGCGTCACACACCATGAAACCTCCAAAGGTGAGTTTTCTTCCCCTTAAAACTACTTTGCATTTTCATTTTATTGCATTCACATGTTCATGCATTTTACTATTTTCATTTGTATATATGTGTTGTTTTCATGCATTCAGGACAATGCACACCTTTGGTTTGGGGGTGAATCCTCACATTAGTATGCCATGAAATTCATGTTTAAGTTTCAGTTTTCCATATAGGTTTAAGATTTGCATACCAAACCACCAAAAAAACAATGACAAGGTAAAAAGAATGAATAAGGCAACAATGTTTTGCCAAGGCAAGAAAAAAAGGATGTAGAACTCTCCTCTGCCTAGAGATAATAAGTAACTTTTGGGTATGAGTTGAAGAGTAAAGCCTAGTAATGTATGGATTAACATGGGGATTTGTGGTATGCTCCCTCTTATTTCTCACTCCAAACAGTATTACAAAGCAAGCGTGAAAATATTGCCAGAAAAAAAACCATTTGCGAATAAAAACAAAATGATAATAATTCTGAGTTTGGGTAGTAAAGATGACTAAAGGAGTTGAGTAAAATTTGATGCATATTGCCCACACTTCATGCACACATGATGAACTTAGACTATAGCTATATTGTTGCACTTTAATTTGCTTATCTACACGGAATTGATACACTGATTATCCGAGGACAAACCTAGGGTCATACGTGCTAGCTGGAAAACATTGGAAATCTTAGCAACTTTGACGAGGTACTTTCTTGTTTTTAAAGATTATTAGTTGCATTACTTGAGGAAAAGCAATGAGCTAGGTTTGGGGGTGTGTTAACTTCTCGAAAGCACTGTTTTTATGCTTATTTTACAATGCCTTTGCTTGCCCTTTAATTACATTTAGATGCATTTAGATGTTGAAATCATGTATTTACATAAGGAGTTAAGGAGATATTCCATTGCCAGTGAGAAGGGTTATTTTGCTGGTTTTGAAGCAAGACACAAGCATGTAGAAATGGCAGAGAAGCGCTGGCAGAGAACGTAAAAAAAGAAGCCGAGAATTGTTGAGTAGCAGTTGGCATAGATGGACAAAAAATTTCCAAGCCCGACTGACAAAGAATTGACGTCCGATGACTGGTCAAAGTTTCCATTGGACCTTGTACACATCATCCCTAGGATTCAAATCTGGATAAGATGATCACGCATCTTATCCCTTGCACATTCAAATTTCAAACTTAAAGGCTTACCCTAGGGTTTCCACGCAAGCCTATTTAAAGGAGATAAAGCAACCACTTGAGGGAGATCGGATTGAAGAGAGGCTGCACCATGGTGAACCGAGAGGCGACGTGGTTCGACCAACTAAGACCGAGAGCTCTGAAGCATTCGAAGGGCTGCATCGACGGATCTCTTTCCTACCCATTCTCTTTGTTTTATTCGTTTTTATTTCAAAATGGTGATGTTAAACGTTGATGTTTTATGGTTGGAACCCCGAACTATGAACTAAGTCTTTTTTAGTTGGTTGGGGGGTGTTTACGATGAACGCATATTTTATATTTGGTTTTTAATAATTAGAATGCCTTGGCATTATTTTCTATCTGCTAGTACTTAATTTTCCTAAATTCATTGCCATACGATAGTTGGCATTGTGTGCTTATTGCACCTTAATATCTTAACAGACTTAAGGGGCAATGATAAATTGCCAAATACTAAGGCGAGAAGCTTCGAAAGAAGATGTTCAATTAGATGAACTTCCTTCGGAAGTGAGTCTACCCCTTAAAAGTAAAGATTGACACTTAATCAAGTTAATTAATGAAAAACTTCACTATAGACATATAGGGATTTTATTGTGGTTAACTTAGGGTATTGTCATCGACGGAGGCAATACTACCTTAAATCTGCTCAGAAATAAACCAAGGCAGGACATTATTAAAGGTTGGCATAAGTAGCGTGAAATCCAAGCATCACTTGCCAACGCTCATCATTAAAATGAACACTTCGTTGCCAGACTGCTTTCATTTTCAGTGCACTATTTTTGCTATCATTTTAATCTAAAATCCAAAACATTTCAAAAACTTTAAATTCTTTGAAACAAGTAAACATTGAGCAAATAAGTTCTTGGTCAATCCATGTGGATTTGATACTCAACTTATTGTTGTATTCCTTGCTGACCGTGTATACTTGAACGCATAAGACACAATCATAGGATCAAGGATATGTGAACCAACCATAGTTGTATGGTTGATTTGTATGAAGCTTTTCATGTTCAATTGCTGCATATTAGCTTGTTTGTATCGTATTGGTGTGTAAAGGAATTCAGACCTATAAGTTGTACTTCATTACTTTGCACTAGGGGATGTGTTCTTGAGCTTGTGTGATCTTAATAACATATGACGTACTCTGGCTAAGTGAATGGAATACGGTTCTCGGTACCTATCGCTTGGAGACCTAGGTAAGTATCTTAAATCCTATATGCACTCGATGAATTAAGTAAGTATTGCTAGACATATCCACGCTAGGTGAACTAGGTATAATCTCATTCACGTGTATTTTTTGTGAACCCATGTAAGCTGAGTTATGTGTGCCATTGTATTATTGTTATGTGAAAAAATATGAATTTATTGATGTTTATTATTTTTTCTTGTGAAAGCATGTTTTTACGGCTAGTGGTAGCGCCACTTGTTATCATCTCCACCTTATGCTCATGCCAACTTGCATGCTTGTGCTTGTGACATGCTTGAAAGTGTATTAGAGTGGATGGTGCTTGTGTTCCAACACGTTATAAGTGCAAGCATACATTGTCGACACAAATAATAAATTGGACACACACAAGGTGTTTGTGTCGGGTTGTCGAATCTCACACGAATTTAAGTAGTTTACAGTTGTTAATGATCAATAAAAGGTTATGCGTGGTCAGGAATCCAGGTGAGAAATATATAGATAATTTTCAAAAGAAACTGAAGAGAGGAGGCCATGGTACTTTCAGATGCAGCCAATGAGTTGTGATCAAATAGATTTCTAAACTTAACATAGCACTTGTCAGGTTGCCTATCTTTTTAATATGGTACGACTAGCTAATGGTAGATACTTTTTTGAGTCCTCATTAGAAATGCACCGAAGCTAGCGCCTCAAAGTGTCACTTGACCTAGCCTATCGGTATATCAACCAATTAAGCGTGACTTCGATCATCCTTGGCTAAGTCCCATTGTGTCACTTGACTTAGGTCAAGCGGTAACTTTTGTTACTCATGGTGCTTAATCATTTTACATTATCTGCTATTGGAATGTTAAATGCATTCTACAACATATACATGCACATATATATGAAGCAGTATAAGAACAAAACCACTAGTAAAAAGCACCAAACCAAGAACAACTATATTAAGAACATAGTTAAGATATACAACAATAAAAGAAATAATAGTTTAGAAAACACCATAATTCTTTGATTACACAGTATCTACGGCAAGAAACATATCTTAGTTACAGGCACATGAACTCGAACTAGCGAGCCTCACATTATTCGTTGTTGCAACTCGTCGATGGCTTTTCAGCCACCCTGTTGCGTTTTTCTACATTAGGACCTCCAAGCTCTTTAAGCTTCCACGACTAGAGTCATTTTCTCGGGAAAATTCTCTAGAAAAACTCTCCAAAATAGACCCCTTTCTTTTTAAGTTGGGGTCTTTATATATAGGTAGATGAGGCAAAATCAACACACAAATAGGAATGCAACAAGTGTTAGCTGTCACTTGTGGTCCGTCCCGATAAGTCCTTTTGTCTTGATGCAGGGGACAATATATGGCTTCATATATTTCTAGTACCTCCTTTTTGGAACTTTTCTTGATGTAGCGGGCAAACTGTGGCCTTAATGACCAAAGTTGTAAAACCTATGTTTGATTTTGATATAACAAATATTTTAAGGACCATTTTAAGGACCAAATAGCAAAGTAAATAAATTTTTAACTACCTGAAAGTCTCACTATTGACAAGGATTTTAAACCTAAATTATTTCCAAGTCAAAACTTAAGCCCAACAAATTTTCAAGTGTTTTTCAAAGCCAAACTTTACAAAATTGCCCAGGTGTAACGATACGCCCTATAGCATTTCGATACGGATTTTGGCTACTAGAATTTTAATTGAGCATAGCGTTTCGATACGGTGTTACGATATGGGCTTGTCCGTTTCGATACGACCTTCAAACTAGGCTTTATACAAATGAGTTTCAGTACAACTCTTAAGCATACCGATCGTACGTTTCAGTATGACACGTCAGCGTACCGATACGGGGTCTTAAGATTTTTAAAATCTTTGCATTAAATTTTTCGACTGTTGAGTGTCAGTTCAAGCTTCAAATTTCACTTAACTCGTATCGATACGATTACGTACGTTTTGATACGCTTTTGTAAAGACAAGCTTTATGTATCGATGCTCCCTTGAAGCGTATCGATACCTTTTTCCCAATACTTTTTCATCATATTCCAGTGAGCAAAAGTTGTATTGATACGGTCAAGTCCGATGCTCGCGTAAAAGTGCTCCTCAATAGTGCAAGTGTACACGTCAAGTAATATAATGATAAGTATATCGAGAATCGTCTCCACAGGGATTTGGCTAGCCTTTTGGTTCTACTTCCTCGCACTGCAAAAGAATTAAAATAAAAACACAGATGAGCTTGGTTGTTGAGTAAACTAAAAATACTAAAACTAAGTAATACGAAAGTAAAAGTAAAGAGAAGATCAAGTTGATAGAATGGGCCAGATTAGAATGCGTCGTAGTGTGGAATCTTATTGACTTGATTCGGTTCTTGAGTGTTGCAACACTAAACTGCCATGGCAGTAACCTAAGTTCCTGCCAAGGCCGCAAAGGTTGAGTCTCTGCCACGACAATCTCTTGCTCTTGGGCAGATGTTGTTAAGGTTTAGCAAAGCGTCCTTGAATGGCTCCTCCTTATCTCTAAGCTTGGAACACTGTTGATGGTTAAACTCTAACCATACCTCTCGGCATAAACCAAAGACAATACACCAACCAATCACATGCTTCTCTTAGCCGCTAAAATTCTTAACCTATCTATAGGCTGAATTAGTTAACACCCTTGGATGAAAACCGTGCTTACACATTTCGTGAATTCAAATCTCTCCACATCCTTGTCCTTAGACTGTTTCTAGGCTTTGTGGGTGATGTCATAGGATCTGCGGCGGCAGGATTTGTCTTGACTGGTGTTGCGGTATCCTTGTCCTTAGACTGTTTAAGGATAGTGGGCTCCTGTGGTTTCTCATTTGCCGGTTTTTTGGCATGTGGCTCTTGTAGTTGAATACCATTCTTGGTGGTTACAGCCTTGTACTGTTCGTACGACGTTCCCTTAGCGGCTTCAGTGATGCTAGGGAATCCTCAAACTTTCATGGTGTTCAAGATCTGAGCAATCTTCCCCACCTGCATTTCCAAGGATTTCAATGTTGCCTCGTTATTCTGCAGCCACATTTCTGTCCTGTCCATAAAGGTTTCTGTCTGTTTTACGAATTTGTCTGTGTTAGCCATGTATGCATTAGTTTGATTCATAAAAGCATGCAGATTGTTTTCAAGAGAACTAGACTGCATTGGTTGTTGGGATTGCATGTGTTGTTGCGGCGGCATGGGTTGTTGGACACCTACGGTTGGAGTATTCTAATGTTATGGATTGAGGGCATTGTTGGGATTGCTCCAGAAGAAGTTGGGGTGCTTTTTCCAGGCTGGATTATAGTTGTTGGACATCTGATTGTTGTTGCGATTGAAGTTTCCAACATAGCAAGCTGACTCTGGGTTCTGCGAGCATTCAGAAAAAGCATGGTTATCCCCACAGTTTTTGCAAAATAAATCAATTACCTTGACTTTCTGTTGATTGCTTTGCGGCTGTAAGTTCATAACTTGCTTCGTTAAGGTGGCGATCTGGGATGAAATTGAGCCCTCAGACTCTAATTCATTAACTGAGGTTTGACGGCGGACTACTCCTCTTCTGGCCTTGGGAAACTAATAATCATTCTTGGCCGTCATGTTTAAGATCTCCATGGCTTCTTCCGGCTCTTTATCTAAGAGTATGTTGTTTGTCGAGGCATCCAGCATCATCCTAGTTGCAGTGTTAACCGCATTGTAGAACATGGTCACCTACGTCCATACTGGGAATCCGTGCAAGAGGCATATGTGTAATAGCTCTCGATATCGCTCCCAAGACTCATGCATGGACTCATCATCAGCCTGTCGAAAAGAAGTGATCTCGTTACGTAATCTGTCAGTTAAATTTGTAGGATTAAAACGAGCTAGAAAATCACGACAAATATCACTCTAGGATCCAATTGATCCTACTAGGATACCGTTGAGCCAGATTTTTGCCCTATCCCTCAATGAATAGGGAAACAGCTTCAATCTCAGAATATCCTCATGTACTTCCTGAATTTTAAATGAGTTACAGATCTGGAGAAAGGATTTAAGGTGTTGTTTGACATCTTCAGTTTTGGAGCCCCCAAATTGCCCCATCGTGTTAATCATGTTAAACATCAAGGGCTTCAGCTCAAAGTGGGCAGCCTCAATCTCTGGGGTAACAACTCTAGGGTTTAGTCTGTTCATGTCCTCTTCAAGGTAGTCTCGGACTGTGGGGTGTCGAACTGGTATGAATGGAGCTTGTAGATTTGCTCCATCTCATGCCAAGATCTACTGCTTATCAAGAAGTGGTTGCCCATCGGTAGGATGATGCCCTATGACATTGTGTATCGGGGCAACTTGGTTGATGCCACGGCCGCGACCTCGGGGTTGGTCTTCAGTTTGATGCAATGCGGCTTCGTTCTCGTATCTAAGCCTTTGATAAGTGAGTTCGATTTTTGGATCAGGATCACGTAATGGGCTTCCAGGTTTAGCTTTGGTCATGCACCAAGATAAAACCAAGTTTTATTAATACTAAAAAAATAAAATAAATAAACTAAAGAAAATAGAAAGTGCAAGAAAATAAAAACAAAAGTTGCCAATCCCCGGCAATGGCACCAAAAACTTGATGCTCACTGTAAAGTGTCCACAAGTTCTACATTTCATGCACATTCCATCTCATAATATTGTTGTTTTTAGTACATCTTTGGCATAATTAGGACCATGCATTGCATTTTACCGTATTTCTTTACTTTGTCATGTTTTTATAGACTATCTTTTACTTGGTGAAGAAAAGGTATTGTTATAGTGCACTTTTGGTTTTAGGTGTTTAATTTTGTTTTTGCAATAAAAATACTCTCAAGTTTGCTTCATTCATGTACTTCACTTCTTCAATTAGTTCCAAAAGTCAAGTTGAAGAAATCCATTTGTTGAGCACGAGAGTGTCAAACTCACGAAAGAACTAAGCACGGTCTCATCATGATGAGGTGTTGACTAATTCGACTAAGACATAAGTTAGAATTTTAGCGGCTAAAAGGAGCAACCAAACGTCGACTACCTATGTTAGGTTTATGCTGAGATTGCAAGGTATTGCCTACATCATGCAGTGACAGAATCTTAGCCTAGACATAGGTAGGATCACTTCAGAATTGCTTCACCGATCTTGGAGTATCTGCCAGACTTGCTGTCGGGACTTCTCTCCATCTCACCTGTCGGGACATCGAAAGTTGCAAGAGTATAGTTCCGTCGTGGTAGCGGAAGTTGTCGCAACCTCAATCCGCCATTACCCGCCAAGGCAAAAGATCATGGCACTGCAAAACAACTTGACCTATTCAACGCAGTTTCACACTAAGCAGCAGCATAACCCTGCCCTCTCTATCAATCTGATCACTTCCTTATTATTACTTGTGTTTTTACTTTTCCTTTCAACAATCATCTTACATGTGCATTTACTTTACTTGTGCAGGAACAACAATTCGAACCAAGTTGTCCAATCCCTGTGGGAGACGATATCTTATATACTATAACTTGACAAGAGTGTGTACTTGCGCTCATAAATAGAGTACACCCAAAGGCTCTACAAGTTTTTAGCGTCGTTGTTGGGGATTGGTAACAGCGAAGTTCGATTTAATTTGTCTGCACTTTTTAATTTTATTTACTTTTTATTTTAATTTTTAGTTTTTATCTTTATTTGGAAAAAGAATATGTGGGAAAGTGCTTATTCATGTGCCCCACGAGTTAAGGGCAGCAATATTTTGGAAAGTTCTTGTGAATTTTGTGAAGCCAATCATGCATTCGAAATTTGTCCTCAACATTTTGCAACAAACATGTCATGGAAAACCATGCAGGAATGGGTGCCTGAATATGAACAGCAGATGCCGCCACAGGAGCAACAGGGACAGCTGATGCCACTACCGCATTTGCCGTCACAGCAACAAGATTTTTCATGGTATGGTAAAAAATCTCAAAAAAAATTACCATAATAGTTTTGCTGCAGAAACCGACATCCCCTGGCTAAATAGTCTTCTACAAGAACAATCAAACTCCTTGGAGGATACATTTCAAGCTTTCCTTGTGCTCACGAACAAAGTATTAGCTTCTATGGATGCCAACATCGCTAAGATGGATGCACGTCTGAACAATTCAGTCCTCATTGATGCTATGGATGAACCTCCACAATTGAGGGATACTGATGTCCCAGGATAAGAGGACGAAGAGCAATGCGACGAAAGACCTCCGATGTGTGAGGAGCTATTAGAAAATCCAAGCCAAGAGGATGCGGAACACAGCCCGAGTAGTAAGATTGACAGCTGTTCCGGCAGCTACCTAGAACCCTGCCCTGAGGAGGAACTGACAACACCTAAGCAAAGCTATGCCTCAGTAGAGAGGCCCGCCACAACAGAAGCCTCTATAATGACGCCCGCCTCGGCAGACACCTCGACAGATATGGATTATATATATCTAAAGGAACCGATGCAGGCAAATTTATAGCCGTCAATATCTCTACTGATGGAGATTTTCGAGGAGCCTAAAGAGTTTTCCCTTGACCGACATAGCATTATGACAGAAGACTACCACAACAGCTGGTTGCCGCAGTAGCTGCCTTAGCAGCAAAAGAAACTTTCCCCTATGACGAACTTCGACAAAAAGGAGGTAAGTACATGGTTAGATAGTTATATAATTTTTCCTAATCACATGTTCATGCCTTCAGGAATAGGAACAAGAAAGAAGGTTCACATGGATTACAAGGGAACGGGGAAGAAAGACTCCTCCACCATGAGGATAATCACTAGATGGAGGGTGCAGATGGATTACAAGAAGTATCGAAAACGACCCTCTTGAGCTAAACCGATAAGGGAGTAGTTACTTTAGGAGATGCATATCAATGCACTCCTAGAGTAACAAAATTTTGTATAAGTTTTTTATTTTTCCACATCTTTATTGTTTTATTTAGGAGTATATTTTACCTACTTAGGACCAGATTTTATATGCGTTTTATTCTCGTCTCACAACTACTTACCCAGATTCAGACCCTAAGGAATCGAGCAGCCGAGCACAACAAGGGCAGCACTGCCGCAACCCGCAACTGGCGGAAGAGCAGATAACTCCTCCACATCTTCTCTACCATCTGACAGAAACTAAGCCTGAGTTTTCTTTCCCTTTTCTCATATTTATTTTTCAGTTTTAGTTTTATTTTGTGCATTGAGGGCAATGCCCGTCTCGAGTTTGGGGGGTATAGTTCTCATATTTTTGTTTAGACATACTTAGTAGCATGTAGTTTGAATATTTTACTTGCCTTCAAAAAATTCGGAAAAGAAAATTTTGTTATAACTTGTGCCTATGACAGGACAGCCGATTAATTTTTCGCACCAATTAAAAATTGAACTTAAATCGAGAAAAGCATGAATAACTATGAATTTTCTATAATATCCAAAAAAAATTAACACTACTGTTACTTTCTGAGTTTGATAGAATATCTGATAAACACTTCCTACTTTGTTTTTAGAATTCTTTGCAAAGTTTTAACAATGGTTGCAGGTAGCCGCCGAGGCAGGCAATAGAGAAAGAAAAATCAAAGCACTGCCATGGCAGATAAAAACAAAGAAAAATTGTTGTTTTACCCTAGAGGTGCCTGAAACGGGCTCTAGAAAGAATCGTGTGCAAGGACACTCCGCTGCTATCAAAGTCCATGAATCTGAAAATTTTGCAGTGACGGGAAAATTACCATGAGTGAATGAAAGTCTTCACGGGATGACTCTACTCCATGGGATCGGGGTTTTGTAGTTTGCCCCTATCTTAATTTCAGACCAAGAAGAGTAGTTGTGATGAGCTGAAGCACTCATTGCCATGATTAAATAATTGTGCTTAATTGTGCTGCCTTGGGAGCAACCTTATATATCATAACAGCATCTTTGTTTATCTAGTTATTCTTTATATTCAGCCTGTACACAATCTTGCACACACTGCACAAGCATTATAGATTAATTCTGAGTTATTTCTTGCTATTTTCCCTTCACTAATTCAATATAGGTGTCACGGCCTTGAGGTATGAAATCAAGTTGAAAACAGTTTTTTTTCTTTCTAGTTATTATAAGGGCAAGTATGTTAGGTTGCATTGCTTGAGGACAAGCAATAGTTCGAGTTTGGGGGTGTGTAAAGTGTCCACAAGTTCTATATTTCACGCACATTCCATCTCATAATATTGTTGTTTTTAGTACATCTTAGGCATAATTAGGACCATGCATTGCATTTTACAGTATTTCTTTACTTTTTCATGTTTTTATAGATTATCTTTTATTTGGTGAAGAAAAGGTAATGTTATAGTGTACTTTTGGTTTTAGGTACTAAAGGCTGACAGAAAGAAAGAGGAGCTGAGGATGCAATGCTGAGGCAACGAACCAGGAAGCTGTACTGATGCAGTTCCAGACAGAAACAACAGCTACTGAGTGTTGCAGCCGCCCACCTTGCTGCCGAAGACAGCAGACTATAGACTTGGAGAACCGAAGTGCGATTTGTAGAGCAGAAAATCTTGAGTCTATCGATGTTGTCCACTCGATTTTCCGACATCTATAGCAGCGTGCAAAGCCGTCAAAGCAAAATCTTGAGATTACATGCGGGACAAGGCAATGTGATAAAGTTCACATTCAACTCAAAGAAGTCAGAATTTAAAGTCACATTTAATGCGGAAAGCTAATTTGAAGACTTCTACTTCAAGAAGGACTAGACCTAGCTAATGTCTATAAATACTCATTGTAATTCTAATTTAAAACATCTTAGGTTTTCTTGAAGCATAGCTTAGGTTTTCTTGCTGCCGACATGTTCTAATTCTCTCTTGGGTTTGGGGTTATGTTGTATTTAGTTTTGAGAATTGTTGTTTAGGTGTTTAAGTTTGTTCTTGCAATAAAATACTCTCAAGTTTGCTTAATTCATGTACTTCACTTCTTCAATTAGTTCCAAAAGTCCAGTTGAAGAAATCCATTTGTCGGGCACGAGAGTGTCAAACTCACGAAAGAATTAAGCACGGTCTCATCATGACGAGGTGTTGATTAATTCACCTTAGACATAAGTTAGAATTTAAGCAGCTAAAAGGAGCAACCAAACGTCGGCTGCATGTGTTAGGTTTACGCTGAGATTGCTAGGTATTGCCTACATAACGCAAAGATAGAATCCTAGCCTAGACATAGGTAGGATCACTTCAGAATTGTTTCACCGAACTTGGAGTATCTGCCAGACATGCCATCGAGACTTCTCTTCATCTCACCTGCCGGGACAGCAAAAGTTGCAAGAGCAGAGTTCCACCGCGGTAGCGGAAGTTGCCACAGCCTCAATCCGCCATTAGTCGCCAAGGCATCAGATTGTGGCAGCGCAAAACAACTTGACCTATTCAACGCAGTTTCACACTAAGCAGCAGCATAACCCTGCCCTCTCTATCAATCTGATCACTTCCTTATTATTACTTGTGTTTTTAATTTTCCTTTCCACAACCATCTTACTTCTGCATTTACTTTACTTGTGTAGGAACAACAGTTCGAACCAAGTTGTCCAATCCATGTGGGAGACGATATCTTACATATTATAACTTGACAAGAGTGTGCACTTGCGCTCATAAATAGAGTACACCCAAACGCTCTACACTCACGTAAAAGTGCCCCGCAATAGTGCAAGTGTACACGTCAAGTAATATAATGATAAGTATATCGAGTATCGTCTCCATAGAGATTGGGCTAACCTTTTGATTCTACTTCCTCGCACTGTAAAAAAATTAAAAAAACACAGATGAGCTAAACTATCGTCATAGTAACCTAAGTTTCTGTTGCGGCCGCATAGGTTGAGTCTTTGCCGCCGCAATCTTTTGCCCTTGGGCAGATGCTGTTAAGGTTCGGCAAAGCGTCCTTGAATGGCTCCTCCTTATCTCTAAGCTTAGAACACTTTTGATGGTTGAACTCTAACCATACCTCTCAGCGTAAACCAAAGACAATACACCAATCAATCACACGCTTCTCTTAGCCGCTAAAAATTCTTAACCTATCTCTAGGCCGAATTAGTTAACACCCTTGGATGAAAACTGTGCTTACTCATTTCATGAATTCAACTCTCTCTACATCGAATAAATGGATAATCTCCCAAACTCTCTCTCGACAAGAATGCAAGAATGATTAACACCAAGAATAAGCAAACCTCAACTTAATTGCATTGAGAACAAAAACAAAGTACAATAGTCTTCACACAACTACTAAACAAACTAATCCTAACCCTAAGAAAATTAGAACATAATGGATGAAAAAGAAAACACAAACTAAATCCTAACTTCTTCTCTCTCAAACTCTCCTCGATCCGATGTCTCCTCCCCTTTTCTCCATGGCGGCAAGCCTTTATATAGGGGAAGGTGTAGGCACAAGTCCTTCTTGGAGAGGAAGTTAAGTTGGACTTGGACTATACTTTATAAAAGAGCTAAATCTCTTTAATTTATTACAATATACACTTTTGGCCAAAAGTCCAACTTTACCCTTCCGTCCATGTTTTCGTCCTCTTCTCGAATTCCAACTACCATGCAAAGTGTGTAAAAAATTCGGCGTTAAAAGCTCTACAAGTCGACTACCACTTTCCTTGATTTGTCCTCCAGCGGAATGCTGCCGTCACCTGGCATTTACTACCTCGGCATCGGTCTGCTCTGCTCAGCAAGGCTTCATCAACTTCCATCAGTAGAAGTTGCATATAGCTTGGCTCGATCAAGGTCTGTTGTCTGGTACTTCTGCCTAATCTTCCCTCCTACTTTCTGTGCTGTGGCGGCATCTTCTTGCTCCACCAGTGCAAATCTGTAAGAATACCAATCATGCATTAAATAATACATTTTTCATAGAATAAACATAATATAAGTTTCAAGGACATAAATGATGAAATTTATGCATAAAAAGCCATAATGCAACTCAAATGGGTGTAGGTTGAGTGATAATTGCCATGATAAGGGGTCAAAATATAGGACTTTTGGGCACTTATCAAAGTCGTTTCAATACGACCCATATTTTACACTAAGACCATTTCGATACGCCTATCTCGCATATCAATATGCTCTCTTTATTACCCGTAATGGCTAACTACAAAGAATGACATATACCGACGGACAGAAAATCATCAGTAAAACATCTAAAATTTGTCGAACTTTTACCGACGGTTGTTTCCTTCGGTAATGTATCATATAGGTTTGTATAAAATACCTATATTGATGGTTTTGTTTGTCGGTATTGTGATGCCGTTTTTGGAAAACTCACTCGTATCCCTTCACTTTTTTAAAAGAATTAAATTTCGGGGGATTTCTTTTGAAACTCGTGTTTTTTGAAAACAATGAAGACTTGGAGTCGCCACCGGCCACTTAGGTAGGCCAGACACCGTAAAAACCAGAGATTCATTATGAAAAAGGGTTTGAGAGTTGGTTACGTGTGGGGAAGGATTAGCACCCCCATCACGCCCGGAAATTGGTACAAAAATATTTGTTGCTTTTAATCGATGGAAATTATTTGAAATTTAAAGTGAATTTAATTAGGTGTTCTTAATTGAAAATTGACTCTAATTGTATGGGCTTTATCAAATTGGTGAATTCAAATTAATTAGACATTAAATTAATAAGGATGATGATACATCAGACCATATATTAAACTGACATCATATAAGTCTGACTGCCGTGTTAATTTATGGTTCGGCTTTCATACGTCGCCTTTATGCATGATGCGAACATTTAAATATGATGTCATGATATTGCCAATTTTTAATTATCATTTGCCTTTAGACGGTAAGGATTAACCCAAATAACTGGTCAACATCCATTGAGTTAGGATTGTTACGACACGAATATCGGGATTAGTAGGTACCTCCTTTTTAAAGTTAACGTTAATTTCCATGCAATCAAAATACTAAAGGTAACATGAATGGCAGTTAAAAAATGTGTGTCACATATAAACATCACATTAAAACATCATATTTTATGAAAACATTATTATATAATAAGGAAGCATATATATATATATGTGTGTGTGTGTGTGATAGGAACCGTTTACACAGTGTAAAACTTTTTAAGTTTTACACGTTTTTTGGACCGTTGGATGAGTGAAACGAATGGATGAGATTAACAGTAAATATGTGAAGATTATCACTTGGAAAAAAGTAAGGAGTTAATCTGAGTAATCCATTCCCCCTATCTAACGATCCAGAAAACGTGTAAAATTTAAAGAGTTTTACATTGTGTAAGTTGATCCAAACTCTCTCTCTCTCTCTCTCTCTATATATATATATATATATATATATATATATATATATATAAGGTTCGGCAGTAACCATATGCATATATGTAACATTCGAACCATATTAGATATATATAAAGCATATAATATACATATATATAAACAATATATCATATACTTTATAAACGTTATACATAATACATAAAAAGTCTAATATATAAACATGGAGAAGTATATAATATTGTATTCATCATTGAAAATATACACATATACTAGACATTATACCATATACAAAACATATAGAATATATATACATTAAAACCATACACTATAAACAAACACACAACATATATATATATCGAGGCCACAATCAAAATAAAGCAAGAACATGACTAATAATAGGAATTGAAGGCTGGAAATTAAAGGAAAGTTGATAAAAATAAATAAACATGGATAATAAGGAGGTTTAAACACTGAAAAAGAACCAAAGTGAACAAAAGCCAGATTCCAGGGACCAAAACGGTGATTAAACCATTTGAAATCTTAATATAACCAAAACAAGGATGAAACTCAAAGGCTTAAGAAAGTTAGAGGGACCGCGGCCGGTGAATTGAAAAGCGGAATGGTTGATCGGGGAATTTAAAGGACGCAGAGGTCTTTAGAACATAATTAAACCCTTATTACGTTTTAAAATCGATATAAAATTGATTTGAAAAACAACCTAATCCCTTTTTCATTTCCTGAAACCAAGCCAGAGGAGAAGCCCTCACCTTTCTTTGAAATTCCAAGAGCACCGCCGCGTGTCGCTGTTCCGGCCGCCGTTAGCCAGCGCCGAAGACCAAAAAAAACCTTTTGAAACCTCTTTTCTTTGTAAACCCAATTTCAATGCTCACTTTTAGAAACGAAAACCATTCTTTTGTTTAAAAGAACGAACTAAAAAATCTCTTTTTTTAACAAACAAAACCCTCAGTTCTTAACCCGATTCAGGCTTTCAGATCTCGGAAAGATCCATTGAGCTTTTCATCGGAAAGGGTGAAGGTGAAACGACCACGAAGGGAGCCGACCGGCGGCGAAGGTAAACAAACTCAAACCTTAAACCCTTTTTTTATGTGCATGTATGCTTTGAATCGAAATGAAAAGAAGAGCAAGGATACCTCAAAAAGTTGTTTCTTTTTTTATTGAGTGTTCTCTGAAATTCCCCAAATTGATGCTTAGGGATTTCAATTGTCAACGCATATTTGGTCGGATTCACGTTGTTTCCTGCCATGTCGGTTTGTTCCTTTGCATCCCTCTGATATTTTGATTTTTTTTGGCTTGTGCTGTTGAAAACTCGAACTAACCCTAATTGCCTTTTGTTCCGCATGTTGGTGGAGGATTGTAAAATGGGAGGAGACCAGTGTCCTTTGCTGGTGAGAATAGTTGTTGGTGTGGCACTGAGGTGGTGTGAATCCTAATGGTCACGGGAACTGAAAGGGCGCGCGTGAAACCCACGCGCGCGTTGAGAAACTAAAGAGATGCGCTTATCACGCATGGGAAGCCGAAGTGTTGGTTGCGTAGTTCGCACGCACCACGTGGATGACCTGAGTCATCCGATGCGATCTGGATCCAATGTTGGCTTATGAGGCGGCTACAAACAAAGAGGGCTCATTAGGATTTTCTATTTAATCAATGTTGGGCCCAAATGGGATTGTAAATATGTATATAGGTTATAAAAATGTAAACGGACTATTTATTTTAATGGGCTATTTATTTAAACTTGGGGAAATTTTTATTATTCTTTAATAAGGATGGGCTTTTATTTAATTGATTAGTCTATATATATATATATATATATATATATATATATATATATATATATATATATATATATATATATATATATATATATATATATATATATTCATATACCATGTATACTCCGATTACAATAGTATAATTTAATAACTTAAATGATAGATATGGTAATAATACTAATAGTAGTAACAATAATGATAGCAGAAAACAATAATAAAAATAATAAGGATAACCTAAAGATCATAATACATTAATAATGTTTTGGGTTTTTCAAATGGCCAACAAACATAATAGACCATAACACAAGTATGCAACACATATAACTTAGTAATTTTTTGGGGTTTTATAAAATAATATATATATAGTTAATATAATAAGACATATACTAATAGTAATATTTCTTTTCTTTTGGGATTAATAATAGCCCATATAAGTCCATTATTATAAAACGAAAAAAAAAGTTTACCCCGAACAAAATTAGTGATTACAACTGCCCTTCTTCTCCCTCAATCTGAAGCTATGAGTATGTGCCCTTTTCGCTCCGACATCCTGATGTGGCGAGTTTGACATCCTTCTCCTGGAATCCTTGAGCTTTGAGTATTTGTCTCCTTTGCTTTGAAGTCTTGAACTTGCGGGTCTTTCAGTTTTGGAACCGAGATACTCAAGTTTTAAGAAAAATGCCCTAATGGAAGGATGAAATTGAGAAATTGTGGGTTTTAAGGAAAACATCATTTCAGCATATTGAATTGAGATATTTGAGTTTTGAGGAAAACATCTTTTTGGAAGGATTGGATTGAAAATTTTGGATTTTGAGAAAAACATCCTTTTGGAAGGATAAAATTGAGAAATTTGAGTTTTGAGGAAAACTTCCTTTTGGAAGGATAAAATTGAGAAATTTTAAATTTTAAGAAAAACATATTTTGGAAGGATAAAATTGAGAAATTTGAATTTTAAGAAAAACATCATTTGGGAAGGATGAAATTGAGAAATTTGAATTTTAAGGATAACATTGAGAAATTGAGTTTTGAGAAAAACATCCTTTTGGAAGGATAAAATTTAGAAATTTGAGTTTTAAGAAAAACATCTTTAAGGAAGATTAAAATTGGAGGGTTTGAAGCCCTTTGGAAATCCTAATAATGCAAGTTGAAGGACTCTTGATTCTTGTGAGATCTATTTCTCCTCTCGTGAAGCTGTAGATCCATTCTTTTACCAATCTTCAAATGCTTGTTTAAAATAAACAAAATGCTATGATGATATGAGTTAGCATGCTCCTAACATATGGATGTCTAACAATCATTGGTGCATGAGCATATTTTATGATGCACAAATGTGTGTTCATGAGAATGAAAAGATGCATGAATTTAGTTTCTCTTTGTTTTCTAGGGTCGGTGGTCATTATCTTGGGACAATAACCACTCATCAATCCTATGTCTCGACAAAATTTTCCCCAAAACTTGCATTTCTCATTCTTCGTTCAAATATTCGAGTCAAGTGACCTCGGTCGTATTCAAAATCATTAATCAAGTTCTTTCAAGCCTTGCGTCATCTCTCATCTATTCTGATTCAAACTCCTATGTGCAAAAACCATTGTTGCCCCATGGACAATGATGCCCCTTCACTGCTATTTAACCTTCAAGATTCTTTGTCATCCCACCACGTGATGCCCCTCAACTTTGGGCTTCGCTAATGGTGGTGCACTTATCTTTGAAGTAATATAAAGAAGTCTCTTTGTTTAAAATATATGAGTTTGTCGGTTGTCGTTTTAATGAAGTATGCCTTTCTAGATTAACATATTGAACCTTGAAACCAAGATCTTAATTTAAAGAAGAAAAAAATAGAATAGGATGCCCCGAATATCAAATGCAAAAGCATGTTAGATTCAACCTTTCGGTGATTAGTTCAAGCATAGCTTGTGTCTACGAAGACTCTGAATGTTGTGACGATATTTGAAATTGTGAAATTCCTCTCAAAATTCTCGGTTCATCCTCATGATTATGGTATTCGCTTGATCCGTTCTAATACTACTCCTTCTAGTTCTCATCATACTTCTACGTTCATAAATATGTTCAAACTTTCCAACTTTTGTATAGCCCATGGGGTGCGAAAAATGTGACTCTAAGAACTCTAAGTGTGAGTGTGTGCTTATGATTGTAATTAATATTTTGTCAGTGTCTTCAAAGATTCACCTCTGACGCTAGGGTATCGAACAGGTGAAGCATGGCTCCTTATTAGATTTGTTCTTCCCTCACAGCTCCATCAGGATGTTCCGAGACTTATTCAATTTGTTCATTCATTTACTTTTTCCTAGGGGAATTCAACTCGTCACAGTCCTTTGTCTCAAGGATAATGATGGAGCATACAACAATACCCCGAGTTACTCGGCATAGTCACGATTTTGAAAATATTACTGATAACTTCATAAATATCCTTGTTTTCATACCTTTTTGCTATAACATTTGCATGTTCTTAAGTTCATACCATAGCATTTAGACTGCATTTAGGTTGCATTTTCTTCATCTGGGTGCATATTTTTCTTTGCTGGTTATTGGTCCATATCGAGTTGGTGTTACGTGAAAGGTAGTTTTTGGTTGTTTGTGTGCAGGATGACAAAACAAAATGCGAGGGAAGAAGCAAGGAACAAAATGCAATAGCAATAGGAGGAAAAAGAAGGCTAGCTGGTGCAAGAAAGTACAAGCACGTGAAGTGCAGAAAAGGACGCCTGACACCGTCAGACAACTTTATGCAGCATCCGCACTCCATCTGCAGACCGTCCTTTTTGTCCCCTGGTGGACAGAGCTTGTCGGAGCATATTCTTTGGGATCCCTAAAGAGATACCAAGGCACCAAAACCCTAGAAGACCCCCACTATATAAAGGCTTCATCTCTTCAAAGAAAAGGAGGAAAAATGAGGAAAGAGAAAAAAGTGTGCAAGAGGAAGCACAATAGAGGGGAGGAGCACTTCATTGTTGACCAGACTTGGTGTCCTTCATCGGGAAGCTCGAGGCGTCGCCTCACCGTCCTCTTTCGAGGTGGTGAGCCTAAGGCGGTCATGGAAGTCCACCGACGAACTGGAGTTTATCTTTCCTTTTTGTTATAGCATTTATTTATCTGGAGGGTTATATGACAATGATACGTTTGATTATTGCCCAGCCATGAACTGTTTTAGATGGCTTGGGTTCTGTTGGTTATTACTCTGTTGATTTTCTTGATTTCATGTTAAATTTTATTGTTCTTCCTTGATCTATGCTTTGTTTATGGTGTGCTTAACTTCCTAAAGTTGTAAGAGCTTAGGGTTGTCAGTGCTTTGAGAGATAGGCCCTACCTTAAGCGCCTTCGAGAGTTGGCCTTTCTTTAGGAACAGCCTAGGGTTTTAAGAGATTAGGGATGTTAGTGCCTCGAGAGACAAGCCATTCTTTATGATGCCTTCAAAAGATGGTCGTTCTCTAGGTACAGATGGGGGTATTGGTCGAGGAAGCCAGCCTTAGCTAATAGTGACAGCTAGAGTAGTGCGTGATAACCTTTGAGAGAGGGTCATTGCTTTAGCATTAGCTTGGGGGAGTGAACGAGAGAGCTAGCCTTAGATCCCATAAACAATGGAGTAACCACCAAGAGGAAGGACTCCAACCTGCCTTAGAGGTAAGGAGAGTAGAGTGTTTAGAGTTTACGCCGAGAGGTATTGTTGTAGCATTTTAGTCTCCTGGTCTTCTTGTTAGAGATAGTTTAGAAGCAGCCTTAGTTAATCCCGTCGAGCATAGTGGAGAGAACTAGGATTCGTTAGCAGTGTTAAGAGACTTCAGAGGGTTATCCTTCAAGAGCTAGCCAGCCATTCCGTAGAGAGCTTCGTATCCGAGAGAGGACCTATATGCCATTTGATTATCTCCTCTCTATTTGCTTGTTTGCTACAGCATTTTTCCCATCCTTCATTCTGCCTCAGCATACTCACATTACAATTTGGTTACTATAGCAATTTGGATACGAAAACTGTGTTCACCTCCAATCCCTGTGGAGACGATACTCACTCATCACTATATTACTCGTTCGACGTGTATACTTGCACCATTTTTGTACCATTTATATTTCACTGCAAGAACGCAACAAGTTTTTGGCACCGTTGCCGGGGATTGGCAGTTCGTTGTTTACGGTTTTTGTTTTTATCGTTTGTCCTTTTTGTTTTAGTATAATCTTATTTTAGGTTTTTCGTTTTTCTTTTCAGGTGTCTTGCTAGTATATGACCAGAAGGTGACCTAGAGGACCCTTGCAATCACCTATTTCTGAGATCGAGCATTTCTTGAGACTTAGGAGACGTGTTCGACGAGAAGAGACTAGAAACATGAACGAAGAAATACCACCACCACCTCAAGGTAATGGAGATGCTATGGCAAATGGCCAGGGAGCAGCAGCTCAACCACGAGCTATTAGGGATTATTTAGCTCCTATCTTGGACGAACTCTATCCCGGAATAGTAGCTCCAGAAATTCAGGCAGCCCAGTTTGAGCTTAAACCTAATATGTTCAACATGTTGAACACTATTGGTCAGTTTGGGGGTATGCCTCACGAAGATGCAAGACAACATATCTGTGCTTTCTTAGGTTGAGATTGTGACTCGTTCAGACAGCATGGAGTGCACGAGGATGTGCTAAAGCTTAAACTGTTTCCATATTCTTTACGTGATCGTGCTAGTGCATGGCTAAGTGAAGTGCCAACTGGATCAATGGAGACTTGGACAAATCTATGCAAAAGTTTTCTGCTACGGTATAATCCACCAAATAGAAAGACTCAATTGAGAAATGATATAGCTTCTTTTCGTCAAGCTGATGACGAATCCATGTATGAGGGTTGGGATCGATTCAAGGGATTATTGAGGAAGTGCACAAATCATGGTTTTCATGACTGGACCCAAGTGGTTATGTTCTATAATGGAGTAAATGCTCCTACGAGGATGATGCTAGATGCTTCAGCAAATGGGACCTTGTTAGACAAATCACCGGAGGAAGCATTTGACATTCTTTATAGGGTAGCCTACAATGATTTCCAGTTTCTGACCACAAGACTTGGAACGGGGAGGAGAATCCAAGTAGCTCGAGATAGTGAAGCTGATGACTCGGTAGCCACCCAGTTAGCTGCTATCACAAATATGCTAAAGAACCTCCAACGTCCTAACGAAGTCAAGGAAGTGAAGTCCGCAACCTCATGTCTCAGATGCGATGGCAATCACCATCTGAGTGAATGCCCTGAAAATCAAGAGTCAGCCAACTATATGGGGAATTATAACCACAACAACAATCCATACTCCAATACCTACAACCCAGGATGGCGTCAGCATCAAAATTTCAGTTGGGGTAATCAAGGGCACAGTAATTCTGCTCAGTCAGCACCACAGCAAAATCTGATCGAAGCACCATCATCTAACTAGATGATGCCATGGCATGGTCACAAGGGAGCAACATCTTCATCGAACAGTTCGCTGGAGACTACATTCAAAGAATTTATGGATATGACAAAAGATTTCATGGGAACCACGAAATTTTTGCTACATGATCATGCAACAAACATCAAAAATCAAAGAGCCTTATTGCAAAGCTATAGTTCATCTCTCCGAGCCCTAGAAACACAAGTTGGCCAGATAGCTCAAACCTTGCATGCACGTCCACAAGGAAGTCTGCCTAGTGACACTAAAGCCACTAAGCACCATAGCAAGGAACAATGCAGCGCACTCACATTAAGGAGTGGCAAGGAAATTAGCAAGGAAGACAAGTTTGGGGGAAATGAGAATGAGGACTCTTAGCCCAACTTGCCTCAAGAAGAAGAAAACTCACAAGATCCTCCAATTGAAGAGAAGGGTGAGGATGTCATAGCAAAAGAAACACCGGAGAAGGAGCCTGCTTTTGCTACAGCAAAAGATGTAACTCCACCAGTCCAAACAAATGAAGTTAGACCCCCACCTCGTTTTCCTCAACGATTCAAGAAGCAAAATGAAGACCTTCAATTCCAAAAATTTGTTGATATCCTGGAAAAACTACATATCAATGTCCCATTTCTAGAGGCCATTGATCAGATGCCAACATATGCCAAGTTCCTCAATGATATAGTCACGAAAAAGAGGAAGGTCGAGAAACATGAGACTGTCGCTATAGCAGAAGAATGTTATTCTATGTGGAGCAAGCTGCCACCTAAGAGGAAGGACCCAGGTAGCTTTGCTATCCCATGTTCTATTGGCGACAAGTTTGTTGGAAGAGCACTTTGTGATTTAGGATCAAGTGTCAACTTAATGCCCAAGTCGATTTTTCTAAAATTGGGAATTCGAGAGACACAACCCACCAAGGTTGTGCTACAGCTAACCGATCATTCTCATGTCCGTCCGGAAGGGAGAGTTGAAGATGTTGTGGTAAAAGTGGACATATTTATCTTTTCAGTCGACTTCTTAATCCTCGACTGTGAAGCTGACAGCAACACACCCATTATCTTGGGTAGGCCATTTTTAGCCACCGGGCGAGCTCTGATCGACTGTGAGAAGGGTGAATTCACGATGTGAGTGGTTGATCAGACGGTCACGATCAATATACATGACACCTCAAGTATGCAGACAACCCATGAGTATGCCAATATGTAGATGCTACAACACATAATATGATTGATGAGTTTTGCTGTAGCAATGAGATGCAAACGGAGGAGTTTGAAGCACTCTGCAAAGATGATGATTCAGACCAAGAAGAGCTCTCAAGGGAACTGGAGCAGTCTAGTCGACTCGAGGCTAGACCAGGTACGCACTTTGAACCTCTTGATTTTTCAGAATTTATACCTCCTAAACCTTCCCTTGAGCATGCACCTTCTTTAGAACTAAAACCTTTTCCATCGCATCTTAAATATGTTTACTTAGGAAGCAATGAAACTTTGCCTGTGATAATTTCATCTAGTCTCACACCTAAGCAAGAAGCTAGTTTAGTAAATATGTTGATACAGCATAAAAAAACAATAGGGTGGACTATGGCTAATTTGAAGGGTATAAGCCCTGCTATTTGTATGCACAAAATTTTGCTTGATGATTGTCACAACAATTCAGTTGAGCCCCAGAGGAGACTAAACCCAATTATGAAGAAAGTAGTGATGAAAGAGATAATCAAATGGCTGGATGCTGGAGTAATCTACCCGATATCCGATAGCTCATGGGTCAACCCGGTGCAATGTGTACCGAAGAAGGGAGGCGTGACCATGGTAAGCAACGAGGAGAATGAGCTATTGCCTACTAGAACCGTCACAGGGTGGAGGATTTGCATGGACTATAGGAAGCTCAACAAGGCGACCAAGAAGGATCATTTTCCTCTCCCATTCATTGATCAGATGTTGGATCGACTAGCGGGCAAAGCATTCTACTGCCTCCTCGATGGGTATTCTAGGTACAATCAGATTGCTATAGCACTCGAAGACCAAGAGAATATGAATTTCACATGCCCTTATAGAACTTATGCTTTCCGGAGAATGCCCTTTGGTCTCTGCAATGCTCCAACAACCTTTCAAAGATGTATGCTAGCTATCTTTTCAGACATGGTCGAGGATTTTTTAGAAATTTTCATGGATGACTTCTTGGTCTCCGGAGATAACTTTGATACATGCTTGGGCAATCTCGCCAAGGTCCTAAAGAGGTGTGAGGAAGCTGACTTGGAGCTCAATTGGGAAAAGTGCCATTTCATGGTAACGAAAGGAACGATCTTAGGCCACAAGATCTTGAAGCAAGGGATAGAAGTTAACAAAGCAAAGGTCGAGGTCATTGAGAAATTACCTCCCCCACTACTGTCAAGGGAGTGTTGGCTTCTATCGGAGATTCATCAAAGATTTTTCGAAGATCTCAAAGTCGCTATGTAGTTTGCTACAGCAAAATCAACCATTTGTGTTTGACAAAGATTGCCATGGCGCGTTTCAAGAACTGGAAGAGAAGCATATCTCAGCACCAGTTGTGATTCTACCTTATTGGAACGAGTCGTTCGAGCTGATGTGTGATGCAAGTGACTACGTCGTTGGTGCAATACTTGGACAACGCCGAGGTAAACTTTTCATATTATTTATTATGCAAGTTGCACTTTGAATGATGCACAAATCAATTACACCACTACTGAAAAAGAATTGCTTGTTGTATTATTTGCCTTTGATAAGTTTAGGTCATACTTGATAGGCACTAAGGTCATAGTTCATACCGATCACTCGGCTATTAAGTACTTAGTGACTAAAAAGGATGCTAAACCTAGACTTATTAGGTGGATACTCTTGCTTCAGGAATTTGACTTAGAGGTTAGAGATAGGAAAGGATGTGAGAACCAGGTAGCTGACATTTGTCTAGGCTAGAAAATAATGTCA
Organism: Hibiscus tridactylites; assembly: GCA_958450335.1. NCBI lineage: Eukaryota > Viridiplantae > Streptophyta > Magnoliopsida > Malvales > Malvaceae > Hibiscus > Hibiscus tridactylites. The sequence goes on along the minus strand of OY288266.1, from coordinate 67,643,342 downwards.
CGTAAGGTCGTGAAACTGAAATTAAGGAGGAATTCCCTGATGAGAAACTGTTAGCTGCTACAGCAATTCCGTGGTATACTGATATTGTTAATTATCTTGTTAGTGGTGTTTTGCCTCCTGATTTATCTAGCCAAAGACTCAAGAAATTCAGACATGATACAAGATTCTACTACTGGGATGAACCCTACTTGTTCAAGCAATGTCCTGATCAGATTATAAGGAGATGTGTTCCAAAAGAAGAATACCATAGCATTCTCTACCACTGTCATTCATCACCATGTGAAGGGCACTTTGGTGGTGCGAGAACTGCTGCAAAAGTTCTTCAATCAGGCTTCTTTTGGCTTAAACTTTTTAAGGATGCACACAAGTTCTACAAGACTTGTGACGGATGCCAAAGAACGGGGAACATCTCCAGGTGGAATGAAATGTCATTGCAAAATATCCTGGAACTTGAAATCTTTGACGTGTGGGGAATTGACTTCATGGGTCTGTTTCCTGCATCATATGGAGATCTATATATTTTGCTAGCAGTCGAGTGCGTGTCAAATGGGTGGAAGTTGTTGCCACCCCAAGGAACAACTCCAAGACAGTCATGAGGTTTCTTTACAAGAACATCTTCACTAGATTCGGAGCACCCAAGCCATCATCAGTGATGAAGGAACTCACTTTGACAACAAGCTTATTGCTAAATCATTATATCGCTATGGAGTCAGACACAAGATTGCTACTGCATATCATCCTCAGAAAAATGGACAAGCTGAAGTTTCCAACCGGGAAATTAAGCAAATCTTGGAGAATGTGGTGAATCCTAAGAGAAAAGATTGGTCCCCCCAAGTTGGATGAAGCACTTTGGGCATATAGGCCAACCTTCAAGATGCCTTTAGGCATGTCACCCTTAAAGCTTGTATTTGGCAATGAGTGCCACTTACCAGTGGAGCTTGAGCACAAGGCTTATTAGGAAATCAAGAAACTCAACATGGATGCCCAACTTGCTAGTGAGAGGAGATTGCTAAAGCTTAACGAGCTGGAGGAATTCAGAGCCCAAGCATATGAGAATGCTCACATCTACAAGGAGAAAACCAAGAAGTAGCATGACAAGCACATTTTGCCAAGGCATTTCTCATAAGGGCAACAAGTGCTTCTCTATAATTCGAAGCTAAAGCTTTTTCTTGGAAAGCTGAAATCGAGGTGGTCTGGGCCATTCATCATACACAAAGTGTACCCTCCTGGCGCAGTGGATATCAAGAAGTTGGATGACGATGAAATTTTCAAAGTCAATGGCCAACACCTGAAGGTGTATAGTGGAGCCCCTATCCTCAGAGACAAGTCATACAAGGATCTTCATGATCCTTGAAATTTTGCATCTCTAAACTCTATCTTTTATGCTATAGCATGTCCATAAATAATGCTTTTCTTTTAGTTTAGTTTTATGTTATCTTTGCCTTTAATTTTCATATCTTTTCACGTGATCCTAGTACAAAGCTTTCTCTTTCGTAGTACAATGCCAGGTACAACGGCAGGGGAGCATGTCATCTGCAGGGTTGGTAGCAAAGGGATAAGGACTTGGACTTTGTTTTATCCAATTTTGGAGGGACGAGAGAAAAGGGGAAAGAGAAAGATAAAGGTGGTTTTATCCGAAAAGTGGGGAGTTGACTTAAAAGAGAGAGAGAAAATACAAAAAGCATGAGAGAGAATATTCATCTACTTAATGAGGAGAAACCCTAGCCACATAAACTCATATTCTCTCTCCAGTCATCTGCCCTTGCATTAACTCCAAAAATTTTCTCTCTCCCTTAAAGTCGACACATGTCCCCATCACCTCTCATCTCCCATTAACTCATCAGTTTTACCCACCTTTTTCAACTCCCAACACTTTCTTCACCATTCGTCCCCTCACCTTCTTCATCTTCTTTAAACACTCAAACACCATCCCTCCACCTTTTCGATTCTCTCCTCAAACACAGAAAACCCTCACCACTTTCTTTCCCACACACATTCACTCCTCCCAACCTCTCAGAGAAAACTTCATGGCCCGTTGCAAAAATGCGACTGAGACTTTTGACCGCCCCACACAACGTCCAGTCCTGGAAATTTCCAAATTTTTTGACGAGGCAGCCAAGGAGAGATGGGCAAAGCTCAAGGACAGAAACGTTCTTCCAGAAATAGGGTTCAAATACCCTCAAGAAGAAGAAGATCAGTTCGGCCAGTCCATAATAGACGTCATCGGCACCCATGGATGGAAAAACTTTGCTGCCCATCCCGAAGAAATTTGCTCATCACTGGTGAAGGAGTTTTATGCCCACTTGACAAGTTCAACCCAGTCCACAGTTCACGTGCGCGGAGAACAAATCAAATTTACTGTTGCAGCAATCAACAAGTTCTATGGGCTGAAACATACTACGGACCGTCTGTAACCATTAATTTTGTCCGGGCTAATTCACTTTTATATATGTTTAAATAAAAAGGGGCTTTTATTCACATTGGGCTTTGTTTAACTTAAATTGATATATATATATATATATTATTCATTAGAGTTAGTGGTTACTATTGTTAATCTACTATCACTCCCATTATGTCATTATCCTATTATCATATACCATATATTAATATTATTATTAATATTATTATCATTTGAAGTATTATTACCATAATATCATAAGTATTATTATTACCCTTGTTATTATGTATTATATTATTATTATTACTATTATGGTTATATATTATTATTACTATTTCATCATCATTAATTTACCTTCATCGTTATTTATTATTATTATCATAATTATTATTATTATTATTATCATTATCATAATTATTACTATTATAGTTACTAGTATTACTACCATGTATCATATTATTATTATTTTCATTAACGCTATTTGAGATGAAACAAATCTGAAAATAATTAATACATGTATATAATAGAAGCCAAGTATATTAATAATAATAATAATAATAAGCCCAAGTCTTCCTTAATAAAATAAAGTCCACTTACATATATTAAAAAACCCAAAAAAAAATATATTACAAGGCCCGCTAGGCCCTAAATAACTAAAAGCTCTAATCTGTTAGAGAAAAAAACCCTAATGTCTATGCTTTGTCTTGGCAGCCGGCCTGTCTCCACCGTCAGATCTGATCTAGATCTGACGGTCCAGATGCCCAGATGAGAGCTGCAAGAAACCCTAGGGCCTCCAAATCGATCCCACGCCGCCTCGAAGTTGGACCGTTGGATCAAAATGTGATCTGACGGTTCAGATGCCTTGAAGACCCCACGTGCGTTCACGCGCGACGCAACAGTTCGCCACACACGCGCGTCCAGCACACGTCCGACCCTTCGAATGCTTCCGAGAGCTCACCATGTTGTCCCCGTCCGATCCAACGATCGTTCCAGTGGCCACGTCGTCCGCCGTACGAGCCATGCACGAAAAGAAAAAGAAATCAGCAAAATACCCAAAACGCAGTAGACAAAAAAGGAAAAACAAAAGAAAACAAAAGAACCGGAATGGCAGGGAATGACAGAAATCACACATGAATCCGGCCAAATTAGAGATACGAACCAATGAGTATTTTCCATCACATAAACGAAATGTAAAAAGCAGTCGAAATTCCAGCTATAAAGCCGAATCGACAACCATTTGTAAGGGATTCGTGAAACTCCCGCAAAGAAAGAACAAAAAGGCAATACCATTTCCAGATTTCTCAGGTATATCATCTCCATTGTTGCATGTAAAGAAAAATAAATAAAAAAGGAAAAGGTTTCGATTTTCTTTCTTTTTTTACCTCTTTCGTCTCGTCTTTTCGAACCGGCTTATGTTCTCTCATCGACGATAATCCCAGCCTTACTATGGCTTCAAAGGGGTGAGTCGAAGGAGAGGCACGAAGCCCCTCCTTTTTGTAGTCATTCTCGGGTCTGAAAATGGGTTTTTATGGGTCTTTAGGTTCTTTTTTGGGAACAAGGGAGAAGGTTTTGGTTTCTGAAGGGCTTAGTGTCGTAGGTTGCTTTTGGGGAGTGGTTTCTACATTTAAGGGGTCGGTTTTCTCTGGTCGGAGTGCATTTAGGGTTTGCCAGACGGTGAGTAGCACCAGTTGGCGTTCGAGGTCGAGAGAGAAAGGGTTAAAGTAGTGACGGCTAGGGTTTTAGTTTGCGCAAAAGGGTGTCTAGTTTGTTTAGATAGGGTTTTTATAGAGGTTTTAGGTTTAGTTAGTGGGTTAATCTCGTGTTAGGTCCCTCTGTGTCGAGTTATTTGCGCCTTAGGGGTTTTCGCATGGGAAAATAGCGCTTTAGGTCCCTGAGGTATTGTGTCGGTCCGTCTTTTCGTCCCAGATCGAGTATGTTTTGGGTCTTTTTGTTTGTCCGGTCCCCTTCCTTTCATCCCGTGTTCAATTTGGTCCTTTCTCCAGTGTTAAGTCTTTTTTGTGTCTTTTTAATTTTGCCACTGTTTTTTACATGTTTATCAATTTGGTACGTTTTTCTTGTTTAATTGCCTTTAACATGTTGATGATGCATGATGTTAACAATGTATGTTATTTTTATTTTGAATATATTGGATATGTATGTTGGCCCGGAATGTTTCTTTCAATTTTGTGGGTCCCACATGAATTATTGTTGTATCGAATATATGTTATTTCTTTTGTCTTATGGTCTAGAATGATTGAAGTTATTGTGTTTTCTTGCTTATTTCGATTGGTTGCATGAGTCAAATATATATGTGTATTACCATGTTTTTGTCCACCTAGTTTATGTATTAAAGTGAATTAGTGTAAATGTTTTTAACTAAGTTGACTAATAAATGTTAAAGGATGGTAAAATTGGGCCTTATGGTGTTTTAGATGTAGGTATCCTTAAGGTGGGTATTTTTGGGTCTTAGGATGAATAGGTTAGTATAGTATTGTATGGGCTTGATCTTTTTTTTAATGTGGGCTTGGGTTAGTTAGTCTAGGTAAGTCACCTCGATCGGTTTAATTATGTCGACTTGTGCGCCCGCCTTATAGGGGCATGATTCGAGTAATTAGGTCGGCTCGAGTTTAAGGCCTTTTATTAGGTTCAATCATGCTTATTTCTATAAGTTAGAATTAATGTGACACTTAGAAAAAGTTAAACAAGATAATCCATAATTGGACCGAACCTTTTAATTAGGGTATAAATGATCTAGGGCTTAATATTAGGATTATGTGATAAGAAATTAAATCACTAATTAATATCCCATAATTTGGACCTTTAAGTTAGGACCTTGGGTGGGCTTCTTTATGTGTTTATTTTGAGCACTTTTATGACATGCATATTTATACTTGTCATTCATAAGGCCCGATAATTAAGCATGATAACCGGACTTAAAAATCAACCCCAAGAGAGGTATTAATTAGCCCCGGTATCTGATAAACGACAATCCTAGCTTAATGGATGTCGATCGAATATTTGGGTTAATTTTCACCGTCTCTAGATAAGCGGAAGCATAAAAAAGGAAAATAACACGCATCATCCCCTATTTGTCTGCATCATGCATAAAGGTGACGTACGGGATCCGAACCCTAAACTAACACGGCAATCAGTCTTATATGATGTCGGTTTAGTCTATGGTCCGGTGTACAGTCATCCTTATTAATTAAACATTTAATTAATTCTAAAGGTCACAACTTCGCTAAAGCCCGTACAAATTAAGCAATATTTTTATTTAAGAATATTCTTATTAAACCCACTTCGGTTTTTAAATAATTTCTATCGATCAAACGACAACAAGCAATTTGATACCGATTTCTGGGCGTGATGGGGGTGCTAATCCTTCCCCACGCGTAACCAACTCACGAACCCGTTTTTAACGAATCTCTGGTTTTGTGGTGTCTGACCTACCTTAGTGGCCGGTGGTGACTCCAAAATTTCCATAATTTTCCAAAATCCGAATTTCCCCCTTTTTTAAATAAACCCCTTTTCAAAAAGAGATAGTGATAAGGCCTCAATTTAGCGGGTTTTCTCAAAAAAAACTTATCATAGTTTGGCGACTCCGCTGGGGAATTTTTTTTGTTTTTTACCAAACAAAAAATGAGAGTTAAGCCGATAAAACGCTTGTTGCCATTTAATCGATAGAAAATATTTAAAATTCGAAGTGAAGCTAATAAGTTTATTCTTTTATGAAAATATGACTTAAGTTGAACGGGCTTTGGAAATTTGTGACATTCGAATTAATTTTCCATTTAATTATTAAGGAAGTCACCGACATGTGTTGCACCATGTTCATTAAGCTCTATACCCGAGCTACCCTTTTTAAGTGAAAGTGAAACGCCCATACCCACGTGAGTATCCCTCCACGGGTCGGTAATTCACTTTCAGAATCCACGCCTTTTGACACGTGAGCAACCCTCCACGTCATTAGGTCGTGCTTTCCCTCGAGCCGAAACCAATTTGCAAGCCTGTAATGGGCCAGAATTGGGGTTCTTGTTGCCTTACTAGGTGATGAGATAGGTTCGGGTACCCTTTGCTAGAACCGAACTCATGAGTGAGAATGTAGAAAGCCCACCCATTTAGAGCCATGCGGATAACCCTAGGATTAGAGCGTCTAGGTTTTTCTTGCTAATTGATAGTTTCTACGTTTTTTTCATACTTGAATTTTATTGCTTGCCTTGATTTATATTTCTCATGTGACTAACCCCTTTTTCTTTCCTTTTCCTTTTTCCTCTTATTCTGCATATATCATCATGTCGAAAGAGCACATTGGTTTGGGAATAGTCTAAATTAAAGGCGAGAATTATGGGGGAAATAGTAAGGAGTATGGATGAAAAGAATTCAGAAGTACAAGTATGGTCGGAAGGAGAGCAACAACATGAAGGGGATAGCATTACCGTTGGGTTCAGATCGGTGATGGCCAACAAGACTTTCTTGAATACAAAAATCAATGATGTGTCAGGGTTGAAACAAGTATGGAACAGTTGGGACTCCGAAGCGAGGACCACCTTTAAGGGTGAGTTTGGCGACATAGCATATTTGTTGTACATCCCAGTTGATCAAGCATTACTTCGAGCCTTAGCCGGGTTTTGGAACCCAGCCTACAGTTGCTTTACAATCGGGGATTTAGACCTCACACCAACCATTGAAGAGTACCAAGATCTTGTGAATTGCAAGAAAATACAGGAGGATCGTGTTTTCTCGAAGACAAACAAATACAAGCCTTTTCGGACAAAACTTCTAAAGCTTTCAGATACTTTAGCATCGTGGGTATACCAACAAGTTGGGACATGGAACAACAAGGAGTACCTAAAGGTTGACGGGATCTTGGCCTTAGCTTTGGTACTTCCGGCCGGTAGGGTTTAGCGGAATTTATTTGCACTGTTGATTTATGGTTTGGTCCTCTTCTCCAAAGCCCTAGGCTTCATCCACCCGGCGGTGTTAGATTTGTTCGATAAAATGGTCGAAGGAGGTAATCCAGTATCGATCATCCTGTCAGAAACCTTCCAATCTTTAAGATTTTGCCGAGAGCACAGAGGTGGTCGTTTCTTGGGATGTCCCCAACTCTTAACAGTGTGGTTCTATAGCCACTTTTGGATAGATGCTGGTTTTTCAAGGTCGGTCAACGACATTAAGTTTTCAGCTTTAGAAGAATTTTTGAACAAAGGGAATTGGCCTAACAAGCAAACCGAGGAGGTTTGGCTTGATGTCCTTCAGAATCTGAACGCCGACGACATAGTTTTGAGAGTTCCTTGGTTATCAGCGAGAATTATTCTCTACTGGTGCAGAATGTACTCGTGGGTACCCTTGTTAGGACTTTGGGGACACACGGCCTACGCACCTCTATTAGTTTTAAGACAATATGGGTCAAAGAAGTTTGTGCCGGCTACGAAGGGATTGAATGATTTCGACGTCAACTACCAGAAGAAAAAGTGCTACAAAGGAAAGGTGTATACCGCTTCCTCAACGTGGAATAATGCAAGGCGGGTAAGAATCCTGAATGCCCCTTACATGGTCACCCCAGAGTACGAAGAGGAGGACCATGAGGGAAAGGTTAGCTTCACTTGAACCCGGACAAGAGGAGGACCATGAGGGAAAGGTTAGCTTCACTTCCTACGGAAGAAGAGCTAATGAGGGAACAACTAGAGGAAGAACAGAAGAAATATGCATAGCTTGAAGAGAAGGCAAATAGAGAGAAGTTTGATTTCGAACTAGAAAGAGTGCGATATGAAGGGAAAATTAAGGGACTACAAAAGAAGAATGATGAGTTACAGCTTGAGCTAGGGATGGAGAAGAAGGAAATACAAAAGTTGCAAAGGATGAACAAGGGAAAGAGAGCTAGCGAAGGTGGGACGAGTCAGGGGGCTGAACTCCGTCTAAAGCAAGAAAGGGCAAGGGCTGAAAACTATAAGAGAGGGTACCATGAATTCAAAGACCGGGTACTTACACTAACTCGAGAATTGAAAGGCCTACGCACCAAGTATTCAGTGCATCTCGAGAGAGAAGTGAATCGGAATGGGGCCTTAAAAGACCAAGTGAAGAATCTGGAGAAGTCTTTTTTTCAAGATTGGGTTCGTCTCGAGGTCCCTCCGTAAAATGTTAAAGCTGATATGGTGGCCCCTCAAGAAGTTCCTCAAGCAACGGTGGCCCAACCCTTTATGGATGCTCTCATGGCCTATCTTAATGAGCAATTTACTTCCTTGGGCACCAATATTGCATATTTGGATACATCTATGACTTTCGAGTTTGTCGCCATCGACACTCACTTCACTTCCTTGGAGGAAAGAATGACCACCATTGACAATCGAGTCGCCTTTATTGAGACTCAACAAAACTCAATGGACATCTCTCTCACCACTTTTCATGGTGCATGGCTTCAATCTCAATCAAGACAAGCCAATGATGAAGATGAAGAGGATGACGACGATTGGAACGATTCTTAGGCTTATGCATCTCATTCCATATCATATCATATTAGGATTTTAATGCACCTATGTTATTTGATTTTGAACATATGCTTTAATTTATGTTTTTAGGATTTAAGTTTGGATTTTATGTTTGCTTTGAATTGTTATGCTTTAAGCTTTTAATGAAGTTTATGTTGTTTGCTTAATCTTGTTTATATTATCATGTTTCTATCATTGATTTTGATCTAACAAAAAGGGGAGAAGGGTATAAGCATTTTTCAAGCTAAAATTTTCAAAAACCTAGCTTAAACTAAGGGGTACTTAAAAAATTACTTTGGTTTTATTACATCAAAAAGGGGGAGATTGTAACTAAAATCTATGTTTGATTTTGATATAACAAATATTTTAAGGACCAAATTGCAAAGTAAATAAATTTTTTAAGTACTTGAAAGTCTCACTATTGACAAGGATTTTAAACCTAAATTATTCCAAGTCAAAACTTAAACCCTAAAAATTTTTCTAAGTGTTTTTCAAAACCAAACTTTACAAAATCGCCTAGGCGTATCGATACGCCCTATAGCGTTTCGATACGGATTTTGGCTACTAGAATTTTAATTGATCACATCGTTTCGATATGGTTACCCCGTTTCGATACGGTGTTGTGATACGGGCTTGTCTGTTTCGATACGCCCTTCAAACTAGGCTTTATACAAATGAGTTTCGGTGCATGTCTTAGGCGTACCGATCCTCAGTTTCGGTACGACACGCCAGCATATCGATACGGGGTCTTAAGGTTTTTAAAATCTTTGCATTAAATTTTTCGACCATTGAGTGTCAGTTAAAGCTTCAAATTTCAGTTAACCCGTACCAATACAGATTACGTCTGTTTCGATACAATTTTGTAAAGACAAGCTTTGCGTTCGATACACCCTTGAAGCGTATCGATACCTCTTTCCCCAAGACTTTTTCATCAGATTTCATTGAGCAAAAATCGTACCGATACGGTCCAGCCATTACGATACGACCCCTATTTTACACTAAGACCGTTACGATACGCCTATCTCGCGTATCGATACGCTCTCTTTATTACCTACAGCGGCTCTTTCTATTTTGAGACAAGTATCGATACGAGTACCCCGTGTACCGAAACAGTAGGTTGCATAAGTGCATTTATGGTGGGAAAAAGAGAGTCCAACTATTTATGATGTCAATCACCTAAACGACTAGAATTCAATGAGAATGTATAAAAGCAAGTCTCTAAAGCTACAACAACAACTATTCATCAAGTGACAAGCAATCAAGCAAAAATCCAATCTCGTTGAGCCAAATAGAGTCAAACCCTTGTACACATCTTGTGTAATTCAATTGTATTTCTTTATTTCAAGATTGGGGAGAGTGCACTTGTAATTTGGGAAAATATTTTACCTTTGTGAGGTTTATTTCCATTTGCCACTAACTTTTCTTGTCAAGAGTGATTTTAATCAAGCTTTGGGTAGAAAGCTTGATAGTCTTGTAACGATTTCTTCCTAAGCCTAGAAAAGGGGACGAATTTAATAGTGAATTGTTTGAAATTCTTTAGTGGAAGCTAAGCTAGTGGATGTAGAGCTTGTTAGAAGCTTGAACCACTATAAATTCTCTTGTCTTCATCTTTTATTTTACCACTTTGCGCCCTTTCAATTCAAAAAGTCAATTCACCCCCTCTTGGCCAATTTAACATTGTTTGATCATCTCAACAAAAGTGGTTCCGGCTCATATATGCACCACATGTCTCTTGTATTAGTTGTAGAGACGCACTCGTGAAGTCAAGGTTGTCTTTTGTGCCCCCCCCCCCAATGATTCCTAGCTCTCGTATAAACAATTGTGCTTGGCTCTTATACAATAAAGACAACTCTTTTATCCATAGACTTTTCTTCATACATTAGCACTATAGAAAGTAATTTCTCGTATATTATTCATAAAACATATGGGGCTATATATACAAATCTAATTTACCTAAACTAGGTAACATAATATATGACATTAATTACAATATATTCTAGCCTAATAAATAGCATAGATATTAGCCTAAGAATATGTAACACTCCCCCTCAAGTTGGATCATAGATATTAATCATGCCCAACTTGTTACATAAATAATTGATTTGAATTGCATTGAGCGCTTTGGTGAAGATGTCTCATAGTTGTTCCCCGATTTTCACATAACTAGTAGATATCAAACCTTGTTATATCTTTTCGCGAATGAAGTGACAATCAATCTCAATGTGTTTCGTTCTTTCATGAAAAATTGGATTAGAAGCAATGTGTAATGCAGCTTGAATATCACACCAAAGTTTTGCAGGTATCGAAGCTTTAATTCCAATCTCACAGAGGAGCTGACATACCCATATAATCTCACATGCGGACTTAGCCATTGCTCTATATTCGGCTTCTGCACTAGACCGTGAGACTACATTCTGCTTTTTACTCTTCCAATAAATCAAGTTTCCTCCAACAAACACACAATATCCTGAGGTGGATCTTCTATCCTCCTTGCATCCTGCCCAATCCGAGTCGGAAAAACATTCAATTCTAGTATGACCATGATTGCCATATAGAATTCCACGCCCATGAGCACTTTTTAGATAATATAAAACTTGCTCTACTGCTTTCCAATGATCAACAGTCGGTGACGACATATATTGACTCAGAACACTCACCGGAAAAAATATATCGGCACGTGTCACCGTGAGATAATTTAATTTATCGATAAGTCTTATGTACCTTTTAGGGTCATCAAATAATTCACCTTCTTTAGTTAATTGTAGATTATGGACCATTGGTGTACTACAAGGTTTGGATCCCAATTTCCCTGATTCTAATAAAAGATCAAGCACATACTTCCTCTGAGATAGAAAGATTCTTTTTTTATTTCTGTTCACCTCAACCCCCAAGAATTATTTCAACGTCCCCAGATCTTTAGTGTGAAACTGAGTATGGAGAAAAGACTTCAGTGAGGAAATTCCGCTAGTGTTATTACTAGTGAGTACAATATCGTCCACATATACGACTAGTAGAATAATGCCCCTATCAGACTTTCTAAAGAAAACAGAATGGTCTAATTCACTTTTTTGCATCCCGAACTTTTCAATAGCCTGACTAAGCTTACCAAACCACTCCCGAGGACTCTGTTTCAGACCATATAAAGATTTCTTCATATAACATACTTTCCCAGACTCCCCCTGAGCAACAAACCCAGGTGGTTGCTCCATATACATCTCCTCCTGAAGATCACCATGAAGGAAAGCATTCTTGATATCCAACTGATGCAAAGGCTAATCAAAAATGGATGCAAGGGAGATAAATAGCCTGACAGAAGCAAGTTTGGCAACATGAGAGAAAGTATCATAATAATCCACACCATAGGTCTGAGCGTATCCCTTGGCAACAAGACGAGCTTTCAAACGATTAATAGAGCCATCGGGATTAAATTTAACAATAAACACCCACTTACATCCAATAGCTCATTTACCATTAGGCAAAGAAACCAAAGTCCATGTGCCATTGACATCTAGAGCAGTCATTTCCTCAAGCATTGTCGCACGCCATCCAAGATGAGATAATGCCTCGCTAACAGTTTTAGGGACATAAATAGTATCTAAGGATGTAACAAAGGCACGAGAAGAAGAAGGCAAAAAATTATAGGAAACAACGGAGGAAATGGGGTAAGTACAAGCACGTTTACCTTTCCGAAGAGCAATAGGAAGGTCAAGATCATCAATATGAGGCGAATCTGATAACGAAGATATTGGCTCATCAGGACATGAATCTGGAATATCTGGAACATTTGTAATTAGGTCGAAAGGGAGTGGTTGTGGCCGACGGGTATAGATGCTTTTGATGGGGGCTTGACAAAAGAGGGCAGAACGAAGGAGGATGAGGACAACTCCAAGGGTGATGGGACCTGATAAAGCAAAAAATCCTCGTCCTCCTGAGCGATAGACCTTGAAGAAAACGAAAAAGGTTTGTATTCCAGAAAAGTAACATCACCAGACACAAGATACCTACCCAAACTCGAAAAATAACAACGATACCCTTTTTGGCCACGTGAATACCCAAAAACACACATCTCAAAGACATAGGATCAAGTTTTGTAACTTGAGGACGGACATCCCGAACAAAACAAATACAACTAGGTTCATCCGGGTACCTCATTAAGCGGCCCTTGTCCTGGCCCATTATATTCGGGATTCGGGTACCCGGGTAATCGGGTATCGGGTACCCGGTTCCTATTTTTTATTTTTTTTAATTCTAAAATTAAAAAAAATCACATGTTAAACACAAAAATATTTTTAAAAAATTAAACTTAAAACTTAAAATAATATAATACAAACGTAGAAAAAATTTAAGATTTAAACTTAATTTTAGAGTAAAAATATTAAGAAACATAAAATAAATTTATAATTTTAAATATAAAAAATATATATTAAAATTTATCGGGTCGAGTACCCGGTAAGGGGAAACTTCCGGCCCGTGTCCCGAGAAATTTGTCGAGTCGGGTAACCGGCCTGGTCGGGTAATTTTTTCAGGAATTACCCGACATTTTTTAAGTTCGAATCTTCGGGTCGAGTCAATCGGGTCGGGTATTTTTGCCCACCCTATTAGCTCACGAGTCATACAACTATGTTTAGACATTAATATGCTAAGTACCCGACAAAATGGGATAAAAATACAAAACTGCCCTAAATGCATGAGAAAGACTAAATAAAAACAAAAATATATACAAAAGAGATAAGATCAAAAGCAAAGATGGTGCGAAAATATATGTATATTCAAAAGTTATCGATGGACGTGTACCACTGAACTTTATAAGATTAACTTTTAGAATCGTTATTTTTGTTCGCAGGTTAGTAGGTTGGAACGTGGGATGCAGAGCACCATCAACTTTGATATTTCAGCATCTATTATGTAATTGAGTACAATACAATATTTATGAACTATGTATTCATAGGACTTTATGTTGGTTAAGTCTGTAACTCGAATGTTGATTCTTAAAAATTGGAGTTCCTCGTGTGTATTAACTTTAAATATTTGAAAGGCGGTTTTAATTATGATTATGAAAATAAGATTTCAAACTTGCTAAATCTTGATTTTGAAATGGTTGAGGAGTCAAATTGGGACCCAGTGTGATACTTCAGACCCTTTGATCAAATCGGGGTGTTACATGTGCTCAATGTTCTTTGGTTTTGTTTGTAAAAGATTCATCCGTATTCACTGGCAAACTACACAATTCCTTGCAGTTGTGTTTACAGTATGTATACCATCTACAGGAAAGTTCCCTTTCCTTGAAAAATTAAGTGTTTGGTATTACAGTTACAAAAGTGGTCCTCATCCAACCGTGGCTCTTTGGTGTGTGTATCAAACAAATTCGTCGCCTTCAAACTAACTCCATTAGGAGGGGATCGCCTTCCGCCATTATTCTTATTAGCTTTATGAATTCCTCTTCACTTGACACCTTCCATGGATGAACTGCCGGTGCTTGTGCCGAATAATGTGTCCATGAAGAATTAGTTGAAGGTAGATCCTGCTTGTACACCATTGTACTAAGGACTGAATCGAAATTCTGAGGAGAATCCATTGACAAAAAGAACATGGGTACAGCAACCTTTTGATGTATATCGAAATCGCCGACCAAGTTAACGAGATCAACAAAGTCCGCAACCAAGTGCCGAGGAACGTAGAATATCTCAGAACTGCAAATTGTGAGGCTCTGCACATTCTTCACAACTTCTTTATAGTTTACTTGGAGGTGGACTGGCATTGTACTAACAACTTTGTTTACCATGTCTGCTTGCTTTGAATACCAATCCGGGTTTTCTTTGGTTGTCGCCGTTGACCAAGACATGGATACCTAAATCCCATCAAATTGCAAGAAAAAATAATAGCAGCGACTTAGTAGTTACTCATGCTCAACAATTTCTGTTTCTTAGTAACACAATGCATATAATTTTATAACAATTCAAACTGTTTCCTTCATATAAATGGCAGATCTATTGCAAAACAAAAAATGCCTACTAGAACAATATATAATTCAATCATTTACAAATGGTTAAAAGAAACGTATTAAAGCCGAAGTCCTAGGGACAACAATTACTAATAAAAACTAGTTCTAAATATTGAAAAGAATATGTCACGAGCAGGCACAAAAAAAGAAGCTAAACGAGGATGTTTACTACCTTATCTGTAATCCATAGCTTAGTCTTGTCTGCCTGTAGTAGATTCCAGTAATTAAGAACAGTATCATCTTCAACGAATAAAAAGCCGTCCGCACTAGAAAACCGATCAAATATCTTGGGCAGCTGCCTGTAAAATATGTTACGAGATAAATTAGTAAACATGAAAGACACCTTGTAAGAGCTAAGTTTCCATGATTATCAACTATTAATTGACCATTTAACAACAATTTGCTGGCTCTAGGAAGACTTAGTTCAGAATATAGGAACACAACAACAGCATAATTGGCTTAATACCAAACTTAACTTACGTGTGAACATACTAGGAAAAGAAAAGGAAATTACGGTTCGATTTATATTAGAAAAATCCATTTGCAGTATACGATAACTCCTTCAAGGAGATGATTAATTATTTAGACAATTAATTTATTCTGAAAATAATATGGATGAGCACTATTTTTTCCCTCCTAGGTTGTGCTTAGGAGGGAGGATTAAACATCGGTAGAGAAAATCCTTAATCCAAAATTAATCATGAATCTATGGCTTTTGATTGAAAGAGAGCTCTCCCCTCAATTCTTCCTACAAGGAAAAAACACCACTGAAGTGAGAAGGGGGAGCCCTAGGTATGATGTAGCAACAAAAATTAGCGGTACCAGAAACGAGAGTGACTCCGCAAGAAAGGAACAGGCTGTTGAGGATGATGAATGAAATCATAAAAGTGGACGCTCTTGAAATTTTAAAATATCTAATGATACTATATCTTTAATCAGCAAACCAAAAGGTTGCAAACCCCAGTTTCAAACACTATACTCCATCTAAAATATGCAAGGATTCATTAAGATACAGCTTTCACTGCTCAAGGCTAAAAAAATCCCTTTGCAAATATAACTTCTAATCAAATACAACTCACAAAGTATATCCAGTATACTTTGAGTTAATAGCTTGATTTAATGGCCGTACAAAAGAAAAAACCATGCCTGAATATTGGAACAGCTAATCAAACTGGGGTAGGCCCAATTGGAGAAAAATTCTAACACCAGAAACATTCCAAACACCTATAACCTATGTGTAAATGATTCCATCATGGAATTCTTGTGAAAGCATCAGAGCATCATACTTCCCCAAACCAATGTTAAAAAATCGTATGTTACTTTCAATCGTCCACTCATTTTTGGAGTTCAAATAAAATGATTACAAGTTGCTTTATACAACACATATCAACCTCCACTAACTAATATATTACATTCTGCTATTTAGTAGTTCTTAATTTCACTACCTCAAATTTTATTAAATAATTTAAAGCATCAAGATTAACATAAAATCAAAAGTTAAGATCATGACTATCCGGCTAAGGAAGAAAGAAAATCAGGCAAATCTACACTCAAATGGCTTGAAGGAAAAGCTATCTGGTGACTGGTTAGCCAGAATATCACTTTATTCTCCCAAGAAAAATTCAAAACATCAAAGTTCTGAGCAAGATGCACCATAGAAAAATAAATTGATAAACTAAAACAAAAAAGCCTTGGGTAAGAAACGATTCTACAGGAAACTTACTTGTAAAGGTGATCTAATTGGCTTTCTTCAACAGCAAGATCTGAATTCTTCTTCACAGACAAAATAACCACAGTTTTAAATATCCGCCCATAAAGCAATCTCCACTCCAAAGCAGTACGTTCCACGGGACCATTGCAGAACATGATAAGCACAACATTTCCAAAATTCTTTCTCCAACGAATCAAATTCGCAATCTCAGAACTAACCGTCCCCGTTTCTTCCACCGCTAGATGGACAGATGGGATTTTCTGAGGGATAAATTCTTTTCTATCACCATGACCAATAATTGCTCGTGGTCGGTTCAATTCTAACGCCATCAACCTTGGTTGCTGATAACCTACAGCAAGCAAGTCTTGAAGCCAAGCAGCAGTAAACTTGAGGTCCTGCTCGGTCCAAAACCCCTCCTCTGCCATAACATAACTCAATTCCAATATCTTCTCAAATAACCTATGCTTATTTGATCTCCATGACACCAGAAATTTGATCAAACGACCTACATTCAGGTGAAGATCCTTCTCATCTGAAAAGGGGTATGCCTCGATTCTGTCATACCGATAAACAGTAGGTGGATACACAGTTACATAACCACCAATCTCCCACAAAAGTCTCTGTCCCCAATAACCCCTCAATACATCTGAAGCCATTGTACTAACAGAAACAGGAAGCATCAAGGCCCAAAATGCTGATGAATGGTAAATTGTATTAAACGAATTCAACGGCACCATCATACCTTGTGGCAGCGCCACTTTGGGTGCATGCTCATCAAACCGAATATCAAAGGCCTCCAAACCTGACTTCCTAGTAAAATAAAACACTGAATCAACATCCGGCAACCCATTTGAAATCCCTTGCTGTATAAACTGTTTCCCACCAAAAACCTCAGTGTAAAACTCCTCATGTCCAATTTCACCAACATTTTCCAATGGTAATCCCCTAGGCCAAACCGACCGTTGTCCGAAATGAATATAAGGGTTAACTATAGTCCTATTAGGATTATCATGACTATACTGCAATATAGATTCTTGCCTAGATCCTTCGCCTACCAATTCTACGTCAAAATGTTTCCCTAAATCATTATCAGTTACTTCACCCCGATCATCGACATCAAAGATCTTTTTCGCACCATGTTGAATCGCAAACAAATACCCAACACTTTTTCTAACATAAGAATCATAAGGCAAATGATCCACAACACGAAAACCCAGACTAGCTTGCATATCCAAGGACAAAAAAATCGCACCTTTTAAGCTCCAGTCTCCGGGAGTCCTCGAGTTCCCAATTGCCAAAACCTGCCACCCTTTAATCTTCACCATCTTTTGCAACGCATCAGACGGGTAACTCGAAACGGAGACAACGACCCACTGCTCCGATCTGAAATTAGCATACGGTGATGTCTTGTCAGCAATGGGTTTGATAGAATTCCAGTTGATATGAGGGAGAGACATGGAATCCATGGCGCGTTGGGTCTGGGACTGGAGGCAAAGTAGGGAAGCCGTGTTGGTGGAACTGTAGAGGAAGAAAACGGCGGCGACGGTGGAGACGAGGACGAAGATTGCGACGATTGTGTAGAAATTGTCGGAAGCCCATGTGTAAAAATCGAGCTTTTTGGAGTCGGCGAACCTGTTGGATTGAGTCCGGGTCCGGGGAGACTTGGGAGCTGCGCGGACTTGGACCAACATTTGATCTTTTAGCCTAGAATAGAGAAAGCTAAAATCTGGGTAGATCCTCAGCTACACTCATTAGCTTGACTCTATACTTTTGATTTGTGTTCGAGTGAAAGGAATTGACATGCAATCTTTCTGAAGGGAAGAGAGGTGGGGGGTTTAAAGTAGAATTGTATGCAAAGCAACTGCTAGCAGTTTGGTCGTTCTCCTGTCGTCTTCTGGAATTTTTCTTTTTTCTATTTTGGTGTGTTTGTTTCCAAGTAGTTGGCATTTTACTCACTTTCTTGTGTTTGGCGGAGTAAAATAAGTTAAGTGAATGCATTTCATTTTACAAGTCAACGGAACCAAGTTTTTTCATGTAAAATGACTTCCCCTTTTGTTTTCGGTAAGTCCATATGTTGTTCCACAAAATCATCTAATCCTTCTCTTTTTCCTTGGCTTTATTAATCTGTTGGTACATAAATTATACTAAATTCTTAGTTTCATGCATAATATTTTAAAATTTATTTATAATTTTATATATAAATTATTTCGCTGTTAACGAATTTGTCTATTTTTATAACAAAAGCTGACGTGAGTCGTGACATGTACAGACGAATAAAAATTAACATGATCACTACATATCTAAAGACGTAATAGCTAAATTAGTCCTTAAAAATTTATTATTTTTCAATTTAAGTTTTAAAATGAGAATAACAATTCTGAAAATCCCACCAACACCAGTCTCTCCACCAACGCCTGCAACATCAAAAACAGTCGGCTTCTTCTCACTTTGAGGTCGAATTTTCGGGTCCTTCTTCTGTTAACCCTTTCTCAACTTCACTATCTTTTTTCTCCTTCCACAACTACGACGACCGCCATCGCAACGCTGCCTCTCCTACAGAAGCAGATAGATTGGTAGAGTTTTGAATCGGATAATATCATCTTTCACCAGCCTTTCTCTTGTATACGAGTACGACTTCAGCAGTAGCTACTGCATTGGTGCTAAGTTTGTATTGTGATTTGTGCACCTCGTGTATATTGGAATATGCTCAGTAATTGAATCATTGACGGGCAGCTAACTGTGTCTTAACATCAAGTAGTTTTATGCAGTTATTGTTTACTTTGAGATAGTGTTGTTGTTCAAATATTTGTTTACTTTGTGATAGTGTTGTTGTTTTGTTTCAATCAAATGTCCATGATTATACTCTTTACGGAACTTTTTACTTCGTTTTTTGTCCGATTGCTCTGCTGAATTTCGGTGGTTTAGGTGATATCTAGATTATTATCCGATTGCTCTGTCGTAAGTCTCATGGTTCAATTTGGTTTTGGTGGTTTAGTTTTAATTGTGTATTAAGTTGTGTTCAATATTTGTATGTTGTTTTAAGCTGTTTCTGTAGTATGGGTCTTCGACCTTATTTTGCATTGCTACTGTTTTTAGTAGCTATTATTATTATTATTAAAATGGCATTTGCTTAGGGGAAAAAAACTAGAATGGATAAGGTTTCAGTTTACTTTCATAATTTTTCTAAGTGAGTTTAATGTTTTATCTTTTGGTTTATGCATGATTTTTTTTTTACTTTAGAATTCATTTTGAGTTAAAAATATCTCAAATTGAAATTTACACTTTAGTTTGTTTTTATATTAATTAGGAAAAAAAATTAAGTGACCTCCATTATAACCACTTTTTGGATAGTTAGATTTTGGACTCGAATAACATCAACCGAATACATCAAGAGAGGGTGAATTGGCCTTTAAATGATTGTGGATAAAAAAAATAAGAATTAAAAATTTTGCACAATAAATTATAGTAGTACAACTTCTCAACCAAGTCTACTTTCACTACCTTAACTATCCGCACTAAGAATTTTTCACAAATTCACAAATTTCTCTTTTTTTAAGGCTCAAAGAGATAATCTTTACAATTTTCAAAGCTTATAACCCAGAGCTTTGAGACACTCTCACAAATCAAAGCTTATAACCCAAAGCTTTGAGACACTCTCACAAAGAGAATACAAATCTAACAAACAAAAGAAAACTTCACAAGTCAAATGTGTTTGCAATTTTAAGCTCTCACTCAAAACCTAAACACTTGAGCAAATGTGACAATTTGGCTCACTAGTGTTTTCTACAAAAAAAAATTGACAATTTAAGCAAAAACAAAATTTCTCTATACAAAAAATGTTGACAATTTGGTCGTTTATGACCGTTGAGGTTGGTTTGGAGCCGTTGGGGACTTAATTTCTAGTATTAAATATAGTTCTGCAACCTTTGGTATCGGTACGCGACTTCAAGTATCGGTACCTGCCTCAAAGTAGAAAGAGTTGTTACAGCGTTATTGTATTGGGTACCGATATGCGATACTTCCATATCAGTACAATGCCTCTCGTATTAGTACGACCAAGCCTGTACTAGTACAAGCATTTGCTTTTGGAAATTTGGAAAGCCTTGGGAAATAAAGAGCGTATCGGTATGGAGAAAAGGTGTACCTGTACTCAAAGCTTGTTTGTCATACTTGTGAAGAACTAATGTTTTGATATAATAATTGAAAATTAGTTTAGGACTAAATTGAAAAGATTTCAAAAGTTCCTTTAAGTCCAAACAACTTGAAAATAAGTTTGTGGATGTTTAAAATGGTTTTGGCAATGTTTAAAACGTTTTTAAGTAGCTAAACTAGGGTTTTCAAAGCAACTATTTCGAAACAGAGAGACTTGTATCGAAACATTTTGAAACTGCCAAAACTCATACCGAAACAGGGCTTGCCCGTTTCGATACAGTGGGTTTTCGTTTCGAAACACCCCTTTGGTGTTTCAATACGTCCAACGGTCAAAAACTCCCCAACGACTATTTCCCAAACGGTAATATAAATTGCAACCAAATTGTCACTCGTACCGAAACGGGTTGTAACTGTTTTGATACGACTAAAAGGGTTTCGAAACGGCATGAGGCGTTTTGATACGGCCTGCTGCATCAGACTTCAACGACTAGTTCTGAAGAATGACGTTCCGAAACGGGTTCGAGTGTTTCGAAACGGACGTCTGCAGAACAACATTTATGGTGGGAAATAAAGTCTCCAACGGCTCCAAAACATCCTCAACGGCTACAAACTCAATTATGAGTATAAAAGGGACCTTCAAGCATCAAGAGAAGACTAATTCTTCAATTGTCAACAACACTATGATCAAGAAGTTGTCTTAGAGCTTAAATTGTCCATTTCTTGTATAGACAACACTAGTGAGCTAAACATTGTTAAATTTGCTCAAGTGTTTAGGTTTTGGGTGAGAGCTTTATAGTGCAAACAAATACCTATTAGAGGGATTTCAAGTTTGCTTAAGAATTTCTCTTGTAAAAAGGGTTTACTCAAGCTTTGGGTTAGAAATCTTTGAGTGTGTAAATGTTGCCTCCTTAGCCTAGAAAAGGAGAAAAAATTCAAAGAGTGAATTTGTTGAAATCCTTAGTGGTGAGCTAAGGTAGCAGATGTAGACCTTGGTTAGAAGGTTGAACCACTATAATTCCTTGTGTCATTTGCCTATTTTTCACCTCCCACTAAAACATCCAAAAATCTAACTTCTCCACACTTAGCGAGCTAGAACGGTGGAAGAAAATCGAGCACCTAAAAATCTAACAATTGGTATCAGAGTTTGGCTCAATTCAAGAGGATTAACATCCTATTGAGGCGATCCGGCAAGCTCGATCAACATATCAAACAACCGGATCAATGACGCAATCCATCGACAAGCCACCTTTCTTTGAAGGGACCAATTATGCTTATTGGAAGACGAGGATGATGTTATTTGTCAAATCCAAAGACTACAAGCTTTGGGATATTATTGAAGATGGCATGTTCATACCAAAAGGAAGCAAGGCAGAGTGGAGTGTCGATGATCGTAAGAAGATTGAGCTAAATTGCAAGGCTTTGCACTTCATCTTTTGTGCACTTAACCTTAACATCTATGAAAAGATGTCTTCTTGTGAGAGTGCCAAGGAAGTTTGGGACAAGCTCGAAGTTACATACGAAGGGACAAACGAAGTAAAGGAGACCAAGATCGGCCTCCTCAACCTAGAGTATGAAAACTTCAAAATGGATCCGGAAGAGGACATTGAGAAGATGTTCCATCGATTCTCCACCATCACCAATGGGCTCAAGGGTTATGGAGAAGTCATCCCGGAAGAAAAGCTCATCTGAAAGCTTATCTATTCTCTTCCCGAGTCATGGAACTCAAAGAGGACTGCCATCATTGAAGCTAAGAATTTGAAGACTTTGAAGCTTGATGAACTCATGGGGTCACTTCTCAATCACCAAATCATGAAGAATGATAAAGAAGAGGAGAAGAAGGAAGGAAGAGATAAGAAATATGGGGAAGAAGAAGATCATGGAGCTAGGCATCCATGCAAATGCCATGGCTCTCACAACCTCCAAGTGCAACCATGTTGATACAAGCGAGAAGGAGGATGAAGAAGAAGAGATAGTTCATCTCTTCAAGAAGTGTACCCCTTTCATAAAGAAAGCAATGAAAGATTTCGAATATGAGTCTATGATGAAGAATAAGAAGAGGGCAATCACTTCAAGCCATAAGAAGAATGCATATGTGGCTACATGGAGTGATAAAGACTCCACCGACGATGAACAAGTCAACCTTTGCCTTATGGCCATTGAAGAAGATTCAAGGGTAACTTATAATTCATCTACTCCATGTTCTTATTCTTTTGATGAATTACAAGATGCCTATGACGATTTGGTTTTAGAATTTAAAAATCACATTTTGAAAAACAAGAAAGTAATTTCAATTTTGAAAAATCAAAATGATTTGATTTCTAAAACCAAAATTTAACTTGAACCAAAACTCAATGAGTTTGAACAAAAATGCTTTGATTTATAAAATTTGCTTCATAAAGTTCAAGAAGAAAAAGATTTGATTTCCAAAGAACTTGAAAAGAAAAATAATTTTGGAAAATCAATTTTTTATGTAAGACAATCTAGTGCCTCTAGATTTGTAAATGGTAAAATTTTTAGAAGGATTTGGGTCCCAAAAAGACTAAGTACTTCAACTAAAAAGAATGAAATTGAAAAATGGAATCCTAAGGGGACTAAATTTTTTGTTACCAACGTCTATGGATCCAAAGCAATTTGGATACCAAAAATTATTTGATTGTCTTATGATACGTGTGATAGAGATTGATCAACAAGTCAAATACTAAGGGGGAGCTCCATGCACACAAAGAAGAACACTTGAGGAAGGAATGCTTCACATCCTCCATTGATTTCAAGTGTGGTAAAATCTAGTTGTTTTTAGTTGTTTAATTTGATTTATTCTCTTTTAATTCAACTAGATTATCATGTGTTGAACTAACATTCTTTGATGATGCTTTAAGTAGGGGGAGCCATTTTTAAAACCAAAATTCTTTTTTGTGTCATTTTTTAACCTCTCAAGTTATTTTGAACTTAAAGTTATCTAAATTCTTTTTGATATAACAAAAAGGGAGAGAGTTTGGTTTGAAATTTTACATTTTCAAATGAATAAGGGGGAGCTTTAATTACTTGTCAATTTTGAAATCTCTTATTGAAATTTTTAAACTTGAAGGGGGGAGAATCCCAAACAAATTTTCAAGTTGGTTTTATTATATCAAAAAGGGGGAGATTGAAGAACTAATATTTTGATATAATAATTGAAAAATAGTTTAGGACTAAATTGAAAAGATTTCAAAAGTGCCTTTAAGTCCAAACAACTTGAAAATAACTTTGTGGATGTTTTAAATGGTTTTGGCAAATGTTTAAAACGTTTTTATGTAGCTAAACTAGGGTTTTCAAAGCAACCGTTTCGAAATGTATCGAAACATTTTGAAACTGCCAAAACCAGTACTGAAACAGGGCTTGCCCGTTTCGATACGGAGGATTTTCGTTTTGAAACATCCTTTTGGTGTTTCGATACGCCTAACGGTCAAAACCTCCCCAACGGCTATTTTCCCAACGGTAATATAAATTGCAACCAAACTGTCACTCGTACCAAAACGGGTTGTAACCATTTCGATACAGCTAGAAGGGTTTCGAAACGGCCGGAGGTGTTTTGATACGGCCTGCTGCATCAGACTTCAACGGCTAGTTCTGAAACGGGTTCGAGTGTTTCGGAACGGACGTTTGCATAACAACATCTATGGTGAGAAATAAAGTCTCCAACGGCTCCAAAACATCCCCAACGGTCCTCAACAGCTACAAACTCAATTAGGAGTATAAAAAGGACCTCCAAGCATCAAAAGAAGACTAATGCTTCAATTGTCAACAACACTATGATCAAGAAATTGTCTTAGAGCTTAAATTGTCCATTTCTTGTATTGACAACACTAGTGAGCTAAACATTGTTAAATTTGCTCAAGTGTTTAGGTTTTAGGTGAGAGCTTTATAGTGCAAATAAATACATATTAGAGAGATTTCAAGTTTGCTTAAGAATTTCTCTTGTAAAGAGGGTTTACTCAAGCTTTGGGTTAGAAAGCTTTGAGTGTGTAAAGGTTGTCTTCTTAGCCTAGAAAAGGGGAAGAAATTCAAAGAGTGAATTTGTTGAAATCCTTAGTGGGGAGCTAAGGTAGTGGATGTAGACCTTGGTTAGAAGGTTGAACCACTTTAATTCCTTTTGTCATTTGTCTATTTTCACCTCCCACTAAAACACCCAAAAATCTAACTTCTCCATACTTGGCGAGCTAGAACGGTTGAAGGAAATCGAGCACCTAAAAACCCAACAATTTTGTCTATTTTAAACGTATTTAAGCATGTTAAAAACACTCTAAAAACTTTTCAAACATATTTTTTTAAGTTGATAGACTTTTAAAATGTTTTTATAAATTAATTTAAAAAATTTTCATTTAAGTTTTATCAAAATCAATATAATTATGCTTTTCATGTGCTAATTGTATGCTTATTTTCATTTTTTATTTGTTCTCTATAATACTTTGTGTAGTTAAGTGTTCATGATTCTAAAAACTACACATTGTATGTCCTTTCAGGTGGAAATAATAGACTTCCAATGTATTTTTGATTATTGTCAATTTTTAATTTTTTTTTCATTTCCCTTGTATCTGTTTTTTTAATATGCAGCCCTTGTATTTTGTTATTTAAAAGCATATTTTTTTTAAAGTTAGATAACTTACTATAACAATTTTTAGGAATAATTTCACGCATAATAAAAACAATGTATTTTTAACACAATCAACCAAAGCTATTCGTATTATCTACAATTAAAAAAATGTGAATAAAATTTATTTTTCATTTGGCGTGCTTATAAAAAAATTTAAAAATATATTCTAAACTTTACAAAATATAGCAATACAATTACTCAATAAAAGATAAAAGATAAAAGACAATAAAATTTGCAATGTTTATTTGTTTTCTTAAAAACAGATACTGAAAAAGTTTTCAAGAAAATTACCAAACAAGAAAAAAATGAATGACATACTATCATCCAAACATCAACAAATTATTTTCGTAAATCGTATTTTTATAAAGTATAATTCGTTTTTTAAAATTTATTTTTCGTAATCTGTTTTCGGTGAAATAAATATCTAAGTTGAATGCTATCAAATACTAATTAACAATTGGTTTGAAACATGGACTGATTTCGAGTTCCACAAAGGCACTTTCTCATGTCATGTGATTGCAATCTGCAGTGTTGTTAAAATCGGTCTGAATCTGTTGGAATGGAATTTGGTTAGTGTAATGGTTCAGTTGATTCTATTGAACCATTTATATACTAAACCTTAAAAAATCAAACAATATGAGACCGTTTGAACCGGTTAAAATGCCAGTTGGTCCGGAAATAATTTTTTGGTTGAAAGCCCAATAATATTTTATGTTGACCCAATAAAAGCAGCTCATTAGATTTTTTAAAAATAGGATAAATTACCCCAAATTCCATTAAATTTTTAGGCGTGTTATTATACTATTGAATTAAAAACACGTTATTATTTTACCATTGAACTTTAATTTAGGCTTCAATTATACCACTGGACCGTTAAAATCCTTCCATGTCATCGCAAGTAGACCATTAAGATTTGTCCACATCATCAATTTTAATGGCCTAGTGGTATAATTAAAACTTAAACTAAAGATTAGTGCTAAAATAGTATTGATTACTAAAGTTCAGTGCTAAAATAGTATAATTTTTAGTTAAGTGATAAAATTAATACTAAACTTAAAGTTTAGTGATATATGGTATAGTTTACCCTTAAAAATAATGTGTGGTTTATCTTGAGTAATGTGATTGCTTAAATATATATGTTAATTTCATCAATATATATATATATATATTAATAGATAATTTGATTTCCAATATAAAACAAAAAGTTCTTGAGCTGAGATATTGACTTTGTTTAAATAGAGAACTCATCTGATACATGCTCTATTAAATCTATTTCATTTCTCGAAGTAAATGTAATTATGCTCATATTAAAATGTACATAATTATGATGTAATAGATATTGCAATAATAATTTCTATAAAAGTGGTCATAATAGTTACTCTCACCGTCATAACTCATAAGTCAAACCATAAATATAAACAAGAGAACAATAAAAGTTCTCGAAGGAAAATACCTTAATGTTATTAATGTGTGGGCAAAATTAGGTTAATAATCTAAATTGGGTTTATATTTTGATTTCTAAAGTAGTTTGAGAGAAATATTGAGAAGGAGACCAAAAATTACAGTACCACGCCACTTTCTTATGGCGTGATCAGTTTGAAGGCCAAGTTCGCCACCTTCTCCTGGCGAGGTGCCTGGTGGCTGGCTTGTGACTAGCTGGTCGGCTCACATGATGGCTGGAGGAGCTGCTTCAACAAAGGCAAGGCTGACCTCGCCACCTCCTTATGGCGAGGTCACATGGCCCTACATGCATGAGTTTTACGTGGCCTGGATAGAGTTCATGCATAGTATGTATGGTTTAGGGTTTAGGTAAATGTTTAGGGTTTTAATATTAGTTTATGGTTTATGGTTTGTGTGGATTAGGGTTTGGGGCTAATTTGCGGTTTAGAGGTAATTTCTGAGCGGATCTATTTTTACGTTACAAATCTAATATAATTTGATTTGAATTAAAAAATTCAATCATGAATTTTCATTTAACTTTTTTTTTCAATTTTAATTTTTTTTTCAAAAATAAAAAATAATTGAATGAACAACTAATTTATTGAATTCAATAAAATAGAATAAAGTGAATTTTTAATTTAATAATATAACCCTAATACTGGCCTAATACTTTATATGTTAATTTTCATACATTTTTTTTATCAATATTCAAACTAAAATTATATAAAAATATTTATATAATTTTCTCGGGTTGGATTAGTGCAGGTTTATCTAAACTCAAAATCGACCTAAAACCCTTATTTTATTAAAAAATTGATATTATTAAATTCTATCAGATCAAACTCATCGAATATAGTTTTTTTACCAACCCTAATTCAACCTAAGCTTGACCACCAATTTTAGTTCACGTGATTTTTCCCACTTTTCATCTTTCACTTACTTTTTTTTAGTTATTACATGCATAATATATTTTTTAATAGTCTAAAGATGATTATAGCGTATTATTTGTTTATACATATTATTCATCTTTTAACAATACATATATATTTTACAGACACAATTTAAACTCGTATATTCTAAAATAAATATTAGTTAATTTTTACTACAACGCCCACTAAATTCTATGCATATAATACTTTTTAATTGTCAAAGAATATCACATGAAATGAAAGTTTACATATTATAATGATGTACTCACCACTCATGCGAAATGAAGTTCATGCTCTTTCTTTAATGAATAATATTTGTCGGGGGTATTTCGAGAATAAAATTTGAATTTTTTTAGGTTTTGATTTTTTTCATGTGTTTCAAAATTTTTAAAAATCTTTTAAAAATTATTTAGATAGGAATTGAATTAATTGTTTAAATCGATTCAATTTAAATACCAACACGATATTTCTCATAACTATTGTGAAATAAAAATGTATTGTAATTACAATTATACATGTTTTGTTCAATCGTTTCTAACAATATTATAATTTAATTGAATTATAATATCAATATGGCATCATTTTAATTAAAAAACTTATATATTGGGTTTAAGTAAAACTATATATATAAATAGAGCAAAATCTAAAATACTGTAAGTAACTAAGGTTGCAAAAATAGACTAATACAATAAAACTAAGAATTCGTTCGAAGTCAACATTATAGTTTAATATTAAAAAACTTTAATAAATTTTTTTGTATAAAATATTCCTAGAAATTTTAAAAATATATGATATTATTATATACGTCTAGGGTTTAAAACTTTAATAAAAGGGTTTAGTGTGTAGGATATAGAAGTTAAGTTTTATGGTTAAAAATATCTTGTTAAATTTGAAGATTAGGATTTAGGGGTCGTTTGGTTCACGAAATGTAAGATTACCTTTGGGAATGAGATTACCGGAATGTTACATTACTTAACATATTACCCGAAATGTTTTATTACCTTGTTTGATTTGTTTGGCAAGAATGTAAGATTACATTGTTTGGTTGAGGGAATATAAGATAGGAAAAATGCATGTTTTACCAAATTGTCCTTGAAATATATTTTCTTTTTTAACCAACTGAAGTTTTAAGATTAAAGTCAAAATATTTACATAAAAGTTCATATAAAATATAAAAAATATAATATGAAAACCTTTTTTGAAAATTGATCTAAATAATAAATTAATAAAACACATACCAATAATAAAATTTGAATCAAACACATATATAAAAAAATTTGAAATAAAATAAAAATTTATACTAAAACACTAAAAAAATAAAATAGATTTATACTTGTGTAATTATATACAAAAAGGAAAGATCATTTTAAAATAACTATATTTTTAGGGGTATTCTTGTCTAAAGGGGAGGGAATTGTCTAATACCTAAGAAAAGGGAGGGAATGACATTCCCAGGAAAAGACCCAAAAATAGCTACTGTTGGGAATATTTTATTACCCCTAGGAGGGAATGCTCTTGAACCAAACGTGGGTATGTGATCTGAAAAAGATTATTCCCACTGGTAATGATCTTTTCCGCGAACCAAACGCACCCTTAAGGTGTACGGTTTAAAACTTATTTTAGTTCGAATATTTTTTTCATTCGAATATGAATTGTAAAAAAGGAAATGTTAATGATTTTACATTAGTTCGAATATGAACTTTAAAATAGGAAAGGTTAATTAATTATTTTAGTTCAATTATGAACTGTAAAAAAGGAAGGCTTAGTTCGAATATTCAAATATTTATTTTTCTGTAAAATAAATTACGTAAACACAAATTGCAAAATTGAAGGAGATAAAAAAAGTACTTGCATTAACACAAATTGCAAATTACATTAGTTTGATGGTCCGACATAATAGTTTGAAAGATTGTGTTTGTTCGGACATCTGTTACTATTATGACCCGGTCCTCTACAAAGAGTACAATGCTTAACTAGAACTTCCCCTCTCTATTATGCTCTGCATCATCCATATTCATATGAATTCGAGTGGACGTCGGTCGACCCTTCAACTTTCTACGAAGCTCTAGATTTGGTAACCATTCTTCGTATATTCCCTATATCGGCCAATAGTCTTGGTTCGGGATCGTGTTAAATTGACTTTTGTAAATATTTGCCATATTCTCCAGATTATAACATTGGTCCGCAAATTGGTAAGGGTCGAGACAGAAATGCAAGCATGAAGTGTGTGCATGAGAGCAGGGGTATCTAAATGCTTGGAATGCACCACAATCACACCATCTCTGAGCAAGGTTTACAGTGTACATTTTGTGCTCACCTCGGACCTTAGCTTCGAACGAAAATTGAAAACCATGTGGGTCGAATGTTCTGACTCTCATAGAGGTAGCTTTGGCTTGAAGTTCGATCATTTTATTTTGTAGGGTTTCAGACCAACTGTTTTCGTTGTTTATCCGGGTGTTCACTTCCTGGCCTTTGTCGGACCACACTTTACCCAATCTGAAATAAGTCTCCCACATAATGCTTGCAATTGGGAGATGGCGTGTTCCTTTAAGCACTGCGTTTATAGCCTCTGCAAGGTTCTTTGTCAAATGGTCATAACACCGACCTTCATCATATGCATGTGCCCATCTTTCTCTGGGTATGTCGTTTGCAAAATTAAAAACATTCAGACCATACCGCTACAACTTGTTTATCCTCGAGGCAAATTTTGGTTGAACTAGTTCGTACCCTATTAAAAAGAAATTAAATAAGTCAACATGATCAGTTTAAAAGATTTACGTTAACTATTTTTTATAAACAACAAATAACAACTTACCCGCGCCTAAAATCTCTCTTCGGATTTGATTGTTTCTGAAACGCGTCTTCGCATTTGACGCAATATGCCGGACACAATAGGCTGGATATGCATGTGAAGGCTTCCATAAACTGTTATCTCTGTCAATTATTGATAACAACGCAGTCCCCCTATCAGAAATCATGCAAATCCCATCTTCCTTCACTACATGGTTGCGTAGATGCTTCAAAAAGAATTCCCATCCTTCCGCATATTCTTTTTCAACTATGGCAAAGGCAATTGGGAATATATTACTCTCTCCATCTTGTGCAACGACCACGAGTAATATATGACCGTACTTCCCATGCAACCAAGTACCATCCACTTGAATCATGCGTTTACAGAATGGGAACCCTTCGATATACGCATTGAACGCCCAAAACAACTTACTAAATATTCTTTTACCATGGAGTATTTCGCCTTGTGCATTGACTGCGACCTTTGTTTTGTATTCCACCTTGGTTCCTGGGATGAATATTTGCATTGCCCGTAAAAGAGCCGGTAGCTCATTATATGATCTATCCCAATCACCATACACTTGTGTCATCGCCTTCTGCTTTGCCATCCACGCCTTGTAGTAAGATGGAATATATCCAAGCTGAGTCTGGATTGATGCCACCAAGACTGCAATCGAAATTCTTGGGTCCTATTCCACCAATCCCCTAGTGTAAGCACAAATTAGATCAGAGTTTAAATTAATGTGATCTTGGGATAAAACTCTATTCGAACACGTGTGCTCATCAATGAACCGTGTCACCACCCAGTTGTCAGTCATCTTCTTGTATGAAGCTTTCACCCACCAAGGACATTTGCTCTTCCAATGTATACACCTTACACAATAGGTACTTTTATTGGAGTCATTAACAAGACATGATGTATGGTGTTTAACGAAGTGCTCTTGAATTGCCAACTGGGAAGCTTCTTTTGTGTCAAATTCAGCTTTAAATACCAATTCTCCAAACTCGGAATGCGATGAAGAACCAAACACATGAGCTTGATGTTCAACATCTCATATTGCAGAATAGTCGACCTCATACATACGAGCTGCTGGACCTTCATAGGCTGGATAAACTAGTTGCGCTTGTTGGGGCTTCGGTTGAACATAACCACAAACTGGCTGGTCATTTCTCAACTCGAGCTTAGCAACAGCCGTGGCCCAAACATCATCTTCAACATCAATATCGTTGCCCTTAGACGCATCTGCCACAATAGCCTCAACATCATCTATGTCGAGTAACTCTACGTCGTCATCTTCCATAGGAACAACATTTTCTTCATCCTCACTGAAGTCTGCAGGGGATTCGCCAAAACGACCGAATAAGGGTTCAGTGTCACAATTTGTTGATGAACTCATTCTCTGTAAAACTTGATTTTCGTATTAAAACTTTAAAAATAATAAACGGAAAACGAATTACAAATTCGAAAATATAAAAGTTACCTGATTTGAAGTAATCGAGCATAACAATATGCTCCAACAATCTTAAACCGTCTTCCAATTTATCTTCAAAAAATACGAACGAAATCTTTAACAACTGGGTAAAACTCTCTCAAATTTTCAACAAAATTTTTTTTTATCTTCTCCCTTCTCAAGGGGCAAAATTAAATACACAGACTCACAATAGTACATATATAGACGAAAAAAATCTCAACACCACCTCGCCATAAGGACATGGCGAGGTCACTTTTTTAACGTGGCCAGAAGCTTGCATGTATGCCATGCATGAGCCATCAATTCTGTTTTAAGGTAGGTTAGTGTATGGGGCAGTTAGATCATTCACATTGAATTTATTACTTACGATTGTTCAAATTATCATACACTCGTTCAAATTAGGGTTTGGTTTTATGGTTTAGAGTTTGGTTTTAGGGTTTGAGGTTTTAGTTTAGGGTTTATAATTTTATGATTTTTATGGTTTTATGGTTTATGGCTTGATTATAGTTTAGGGTTTGGTTTATGGTTTAGTGTTTATGGCTTGGTTTGAGGTTTATGGTTTCAATTTAGGGTTTGGTTTACTATTATTTGACATTTTACTATTATTAAGTTCAAATATATTTAAGTTTTAGTTTTTCATAGTTCATACAAATATTATTTGACAAAATTTCTTAAAAAAATTAATATAAGTATGCTTGTGCAAAGTTTTGGACAATTGGCTAAAACTCTCTCAAATTTATTTTAAAGAATTTTAATTTTATTATATTTTAATCGTACAAAAATTTTAATAAATTTGTGATTATTCGAATCAAATATATCAGTTTAACTAGGATTTAAACATGTTGAAGCTCCCCTACAGTACCCTACCTACCCCTGCCCCCTGCCCCTACCCCTGCCCCTGTGTCAGGCCTTACCCCGCTGCAGGACCTCGCCACCTCCTTATGGCGAGGTTCTGCCCATGCTGAAGCTCCCGCTACATGCATGCATGCATGCTGACGCTGCTGCCGTGCTGACAAGGACTGCTCCTGCATGCATGCCCTCCTTATGTCTTTTTTGTTCCTACAAATAGCCGAAGGATTCTGTGTATTTTTGCAACTTGAGAAGAGAGAAGATAAAAGTTTTGTTGTTGAAAATTTTAGAGAGTTTTAGCAAATTGTTGAAGATTTTGTTCGTATTTTTTGAAGACAAATTGGAAGACGGTAAAGATCGTTTGGGTTATATTTCTCTGTAGATCTATTCTAATCTGGTAACTTCTGTTTTTATTTTATTTTATATTAGCACAAACCATAATTTGTGAATTTTATATTCGAATGATAATTGTTTTGCAGGCGTTGAACTAGAAAATGGAATCCGAAGGAGTTTTGTTGTACCGTGACCACGAGCACATTTCCTCTCATATTCACGAAGAGGGGGTAAGTCGAGATCGTGTAATTTTTATTTACTACTATAATTTAGGATTTAAAAATTCTTTATTTACGAGTTTTATTATAATTATAGGGTGTGGAGCATACTATCCGACGTCGAGGACTGCAGATTAAGGAACCTGATGAACACATAGTTTATTTTCTGCACCGTTCAGGTTTTTATAATGCTTCATTTCTCCATGGATTTAAAATTATCCTTGGCTTGATTACCACATTGATTGAACCATGGAGACCAGAGACACAGACATTTCATTTTCCATTTGGTGAATGCACAATAACTCTGGATGATGTAGCAGTACAACCTGGTGTCCCAACAAATGGGATGCCGTTGGTCAGACAGAATTCACGTATAGCAGATGACCTTTGTTTGCGGTATCTAGAAATAATTCCTCCTCCAGGGTGTGTGGACGGTCTTCGTATCAAAATTTCTTGGTTGCAGCGGAAATTTACATTAACAGATGAAACTGATGACTGAGAAATTGAGTGTGCAAATCGAGCGTATATACTCCAACTTATTGGCGGGATATTGATGCCAGATACATCTGGTAATATGGTTCACACTCAGTATCTGCCGTTCTTGGAAAATTTTGACACAACTTCTACATACAGTTGGGGATCTGCAATATTGGCGTTCTTGTACCATGAAATGTTTAGAGTTGCAATTATGTCTGGTTCGAGAAAGTTAACAGATATGGGTGGATGCCAAATCTTATTGCAGTCCTGGGCATGATATAGGTTACCTTATCTAACGCCAATTGTGGAAGTACACGTACCGATGGAGTTTCCGCTTGCTGGAAGGTACTAATATTGTGATTACAATTGTATATTAATTTTATTGATTAAATATTTTTCTGCAAAGACTGAGAAATATATGTTTTAAATCTTGGCAAATGGAGACATAGGATGACAAATGCGGGAGTGGTGCACAACACTGTCAGAGAAATAAAACTAAAAATCCAAACAATAGGGTAAGATCAAGTATCATAATTTTATTTTTTGGCTTTTATTTTGGCTTTGTAATGTATTAAAGTAACACGTTTGTTTGTGTATGCATATTAATAATTGTGTTTTTCAGTTCTTTTGGCAGCCGTATGTGATTAATACAATCTGAGACATTATACCACTAAATTTTCGTCAAATGTCATCAATCTAGGGTGCGGTTGTGCCTTTGATACATTTTTCTATTGTTGAGTTTCATTGCGCCGATAGAGTGTTGCGGAAGTTTAACTACCATCAACCCATTCCTAGAGCTCCACCTCAACAAATTCATACTGTTCATAGAGGTCGATTCAACGAGATTTGGATTGTTAAGCAAGCGGAGTTCATTCAATTGTGGCGGGAAAGACGGAGGCATTGGGATGCCAACTTGAGTCGAATTCAAGCTGATGATTTTGACTTTAATTCAGAGTACTATTCGTGGTTTTCATCAAATGGAAAATCGTTCATAGTACCTCTTGAAGAAGCAAATCAATGGCTTCAAGATTCGTGGTGCTCAAGGCACGTACATCTGTCGTACACGTTTGGGCAGAGCTCTCATCAACCAAACTTGGAGGGTTCAACGAGTTGGCATTCTTCGTGGTCTACGGACCAATCCCAACCACCATTTGTTAATGTTTCAGAACAACCACAGTTTGGAGAAAACTCATCTTACCGGTACGCTTACAACAATGATGGAGGATACGTTCCACAATTTCAGTATCCTCAAATACTCTTATATGGGGGAAGGTATGAC
Source organism: Hibiscus tridactylites (assembly GCA_958450335.1). NCBI lineage: Eukaryota > Viridiplantae > Streptophyta > Magnoliopsida > Malvales > Malvaceae > Hibiscus > Hibiscus tridactylites. The sequence goes on along the minus strand of OY288266.1, from coordinate 67,608,178 downwards.
TGTTGGTACTATGACATCCTTGTTGTAGACTACCACGATCAGTAGCTCGCCATTAGATCTGCAAGGCATGTATAGTACTTCACCTTCTATGCAAATGATAGGTGACCAATGTGACAATGATGAGCAGACTCCGAATGAGCAGACTCCGAATCAATTATGAAGACAAGTTCGACCCCCGTAGTTCTACGATCAAATATCATCCTTCCACCGGTAGGTGTTACCGAAGACCCGTAGGAAATAGATTATATTTATTTAATTGTAAAATATTTCTATTTTTGTTATAATATTTTCACTGTGATATGTTATGTATTTTCATATGAATTTGATAAGGTTTATATTTTTATTTATTTAATTTTAGTTATCGTATCCGAACTCATTTAAGTATTTCGGACAATAAAACCTGCAAATATCTATAAATTCATCCAAATTTAAAATTTAACTTAGATATTATAATATTATAATTGAATTAAAATACTCAAAAATTGACATGACACAACGTTAATTTATCTTAGTTGTAGAGTAAAAATGATTATTTTTTAAATTTCAATTTTCGGTTAATTCAGTTCGAAACATGTAAATTAATCGAATTAACACGCCTACCATACCCCTAATATAATTCAAAACACTAACCTTAAATTTCACTTCTTAAACCATAAACCTTACATCCTAAAAAATACCACATACCCTAATTCTTTAAACATTTACCACTATTCATAATCTTAAACCCTAATATGGGGTGGAGAGGGATGATTATCTCTCATGTTTTTTTAACTTTGTCATTCTATATAATTTTTATAAAAAAATTAATTAATGAATTAATCTCTCACTTTTAAATATTAATATTTTGTCCGTTTAATTTTAAATCTTAACTTCATCCATATCCATAATATGTTATACTTTTAATCTTAATTAACTTATCACCCTATTAGGATTAAAATATTATAATTTAACTATAAGATGTCCTTTTTTTGCTTAGGTGGTTTGAGTTTGAATATCACAGTTTTCAATTACGTGTAAGTTTATTCAGATATAAAATTAAATTAAATTGAAATATTGCCTTTTAATTGAACTAGAATGCAAATTACATTGCTCGAACCTAATCACTTAAGAGAAACAATGTCATTTTTTATCACTGAAATAATTCAACGAATTCAAGATTTTGACTTTAAAAAGTTTTTTATGTTACTTCTTATTTTTTATTGTCGATTTTTAAATATTTTTTTAAGTTTTAGAGTTAGAGTTTTTTTTTTACTTTTCTTTTATGTGATTTTATTTATGGTCTATCTTCCTAAAGACATTAATTTTCGTATTTTTAAAAATATATTCGAATCGAGTTCGAGACGTTGTGTTTTAACAAAAAAGGCAGAATAGTGAAAAAAAACTCAAATTATATATATATATATATATATATATATATATATTAGGGGTGTTTTTGCCTTTCAATAGGAGTGTTTTTTTAACGTTTAAAAACTAATTTTTTTATTCAAGGTTAGTTTATTATGTATACAATAAAACCTACAAAATTTAAACTTTTAGGACGATAACTGATACCGATATGAGAACCATGCACCAAGCTTAATGGAGATTATTTGGTGGTTCAAAAACAAATTCTCATTAGAATACTCGTCCTTAACCTTAAACCCTAAACCTAAACGTAAAAATAGGTACACCTTGACCTCAAATTAGCCCCAAACCCTAATCCACACAAACCCTAAAACATAAACCATTACTGAAACCCTAAACCACCCTAAACATTTACTTAAACCCTAAACCATACATATCATGCATGAACCCTATCCAGGCCACGTAAAACTCACGCATGTAGGGCCATGTGACCTCGCCATAAGAAGGTGGCGAGGTCAGCCTTGCCTTTGTTGAAGCAGCTCCTCTAGCCATCATGTGAGCCGACCAGCTAGTCACAAGCTAGCCACCAGGCACCACGCCAGGAGGAGGTGGCGAGCTTGGCCTTCAAAGTGGCCACGCCATAAGGAGGTGGCGTGGTACTGTAGTTTTTAGCCTACTTCCCAAAATTTCCCTCAAACTACCCTAAAAACTAAAATATAAACCCAATTTGGATTATTAACCAAAATTTCCTTTAATGTGTTAGTAAAACAAGTCAATGTTAAAATAAATTTTGATAAAAGTTTAGATGAAAGCCTTAAAAAGAGAAAAATATATTACTACACAAATGAACAAAATTTACGATGAATAATGTTTTTTTTTCTCTATTTAACATAGTTTTAAATATAGGGGTATTTTTACCCTCAAATTCGACTTAAATTAGTTATTTATCCTCTCGCGTAAAAACACAGTCAATTAAGTCCTCTAGTTCGCAAACTCCAGCAAATTGCCCCTTGACCGATGTTGACCGTTACAATGCTGATGTGGCGGTTAACGGTGCTAACGTCGCAGTCCACTATGCTGGCGTGGCGGTCCACGGTGCTGACATGTCAGTGCATGAGTGATTCATTTTAATTGAATTGATTTTGTTAACTGAATCCGAGTGCATAATTGAATTTTTTGTCGAGTTCAAGGGCATAATTCATTTTAATTGAAAGTTCGATAACTTATTTAATATTTAACCTAAAAAATAAGAAATTAAAAAATTATTAAAATTTTAAAAAATATATTAAAAACGTATAAATAATTTGTTTAAATTTTAAGTTAATTTAATTGATTTATTTAGTTTTTGAATAAAATTGGATAAACAATTTAGTTTTCAAATTAAACTTTTACAAATTGAATATATGAAAAATTGATTAACAAATTGGTGTAAATATCATTTGGGTCCTTGATAATTTTAAAAATAAGCAAAAAAAGAACTCTCACAAAAAACATTCTTCAATTTTTTAAAAAATTCATAAAATTAATAAAAATAAATAAAAAATTTGAAAATAAAAAAATAATATAAAAAATAAAATGTATTAGAGATTAAAAAAAATGATAAAATGTAAATATAAAAATTAAAAAAATGTTTATAAAATATTAAAAAATTTGAACACTTTCATCGAAAAAGTCTTCGACTTTATCAGTTTGAGTATTACCATTCATTAAACATTTTTTAGTGGAATCATCCTTGTATTAAAGTAACAATAAAACTCAAATTTTCTTTCGCTTTTCTACATCAAATTGATGCTCATTGATATTTGACGTAGCAAAAACGAAAGAGAATTTTGGTTTTTTTACTACTTTAATACAAGGATGATTTCATTGAAAATATGTTAGAATACTAGTAGGCTTAGCATAGCAAGAATCAATCAAAGACTTTTTCGATGGTTTATAAATATTTTTAAATTTTTAGTTTTTATATTTATAAATTTTTATATTTTTAATTTTATGTTTTTACTTAATTTTTTAAATTCATTATAATGTTTTATTTTTTTAATATTTTATGAATATTTAAAAATTATTTAAGTATTTTTAAATTTTTAATAATTTATTATTTTTTAGCTTAAAGATTATGTAAGTTATCAAACTTTCAATTAAAATTGATCATGTTTCTAAGCTCAACAAAAAATTAATTATGCCCTCGAATTCGGTTAAAAAAATCAATTCAACCCCTCTGCCACATCATCATCACACATGTACTGACACGTCATCATTATGGACCGCCACGTCAACGCAATTGACTGCTACGTTAGCACCATTAACAACCACACCAGAACTGTAACGATCAACGTTGGTAAAGGGGCTAATTTAATGCAGTTCGCGCACTAAAGGACCTAATTAATTGTATTTTCTTGCGAGAGGCTAAATTGTTACTTTGGGTCAAACTCGAGGACAAAATACCTCTTTAGCCATTTATATACCATGTTTATCCTGACAAGTTTTACGAAAGCATATAAAATCATATATATTTTTTTTGATCATCAACTGTATGAATTTATTAAGAAATAAGAATCATACAGCTCGACGCAGCCCTTACGCCTCGTTAAAAACCTCCCTAAGCCTAATGGAGGAAAAAAGTACGTAAGTGCTCGTCTTAAAAAGAAACGCCTAAATACAAGCTAAGAATAAAGAACTCCTATCCACTCCCTCCTTCGCGAGAACATCGGCAAAACCATTTGCTTCCCGTGGTGTGTATTGAAAATGAATCTCCGAGATGGCTTGACGCGCTTGATCAATTGAAACAAATGAATCCCATAATCTCCACGAACGTTTTGCCAAACCCGTTACCCATCTCAATACAACTTGGGAATCAGATTCGATCACCACGCACCTCTCGCGCCATGCCCCTTCCGCCACCACCTTCACTGCAAGTTCGATAGCTCTCACTTCCGCCACGTTGGAGTCCAAACAGCCCACAGGCCCGGAAAATATTGCCAAAATGCGGCTGTCCGCATCACGCATAACTCCCCCGATGCCCGCTGGTCCAGGCTTGCCCCGCGCCGAGCCATCGACGTTGAATTTCAATGTTCCCACAATAGGTGGCTGCCATACCAACCCAGCTCGCACCTTCTTTAGACGCCGGCTAACCACACATGTCGATGGGCACGACCACCAAACCGATTCAGGCATAATGTCGCCATCGACATCCACTTTTATCCAATAGAAAGATCTAAGTTTCACAAGAAAGCACACTTCCGCTACCTTCGATCGTTTACCTTTAAAAATGTACTCATTCCGGGCGAGCCATAGCGACCAAAGCATAGCACTTACGCTAGCCACCCACCATTTTAGTTGACAACCATGAAAGGAGCTATGGAAATTCATGACGAAAAAATCTGAAAAACATGATGGTAACGGTAATGCAATACCCCACCAATCACGCAGCCAGTCCCAAATTTGTTGAATACATGGGCAATCATAAAATAAATGGGTAATCGACTCCTCCACCCTTACGCACCACGGACACAGCCCTTGTCCTTCCGCCAAAGGTACTCCTCTTATACGCAAAAAATCAGCAGTCGGTAACCTTTTCAACCAAATGAACCATAGGAAAGCTTGTACCTTTGGTGGAACAAGAACCTTCCATGCGAAACAACCTCCGAAATCACCATCTCCCACCCTCTCTAATAGCAGCGCCTTTGTCATCGCTTGCACTGAAAATTCCCCATGTTCATCCGGAGTCCAAAACAGCGTATCCATACAATCAACTCTCAAGCGAACTCTACGCACCACATCACACAAAGAACGTAATTGTTCCTGTTCAAAACTCCATAGATGCCGCCGGAAAAACCCATCCCAATTAGCATGATCGAAATGACCCTCCGTTGTATAATCCTGTACCCATGCTAATTTATTCAACGCCAAGGCAAATAAGCGTGGAAACACCTCCTTTAACGGCTGTTGCATCGCCCAAACATCAAACCAAAACAGAACAATCTGTCCACTGCCGATTTTCCATTGAAAATTACCTCCCCCCACATGTGAATCAACAACCGGACAGCAAGCATTAGCTACTATTTGACGCCAAACCACCGACATAGAAGATAAATTTTCCGTGTTAAATCTCCACCATTGAACATTTTCCCCATATTTAGCCGTTATTAGACGACACCAAAGTGAATCCCGGTCACGCGCATATCGCCAAACCCATTTAGACAACAGCGCCATATTCTTCACTCTCAAGTCCGCCACCCCCAAACCCCCTAGATGTCGTGGTCGACAAACAATGTCCCATCCTACCCTGCTCATTCGTCTCTCAAGATTAACACCACCCCAAAGAAACGCTCTACGTAATTTATCCAGCTTCTCAATTACCCCTTTAGGCACAACAAATAAGCCTAAGTAGAAAATAGGGAGTGACGAAAGTACCGAGTTGACGAGAGTCACCCTAGCGGCAAACGATAGGGAATTGCGCTTCCACCCTGCTAGCTTGCGTCTGAAGCTTGCTACAATCGGATCCCACACTGATATACGCCTCGGATCAGCTCCCAATGGAAATCCAAGATAGACAAATGGTAATTCCCCCAGCCTACAACCCAGAATAGTAGCTAGCGATGCACTCAACTCCTCTGCCACGCCGATCGCATACAAAGAACTCTTTGCAAAATTTATTTGTAGACCAGAGCATAACTGAAAACAGTGCAGTATCCGCTTTACATTACGTGCATATTCGATATTAGCATCAATAAACAATATCGTATCATTGGCAAACTGGAGGTGTGTTAACCGTATATTTGAAACCACCTCCACTCCTCTAATCAACCCTCCCGTTTCCACGCTGATCAACATCAAATGCAAAGCTTCCGCTACTATCACAAACAGTAACCGTGACAAGGGGCAACCTTGTCGCAAACCACGACCCATCCTGAATTCATTCGTCGCACTTCCATTCAGTAAAACAGATAATCGTGCTGAACTGATACAAACCTGTATCCAATGACGCCATGTCGCGCAGAAGCCCATCTTTGCGCGTACAGAATCCAAAAACGACCAGCTCACGCAATCATATGCTTTGGCGAAATCTAGCTTTAAAATGAAACCCCCCACGCCATTACATCGAAGAGAATGTATTACCTCCGTTGCTAACAAGACACCATCTACCAATTGACGTCCTTTAATGAAAGCCGACTGAGTGTCGCTAATCAAAGAATTCAGTACTGATTGTAACCGAGTCGCGAGGCATTTGGCTAATAGTTTGTACATTGAATTGACCAATCCAATCGATCGATACTCACGTAGCACACGAGGTGTCCCCACCTTAGGTAAAAGCACAATAAAAGTACTGTTCGCTCCCTTTGGCAATGTTCCTCGCTCATGAAATTGAGCGAAAGAATTCAGCATGTCATCTTTCACCACCTCCCAACTTTTCTTGTAGAATTCGAGTGTAAAGCCATCCGGACCCGGAGCTTTTGAGCCATCACAACTCCACAAAGTTCGCTTGATTTCATCAAATGTAAAAGGTGCTGTCAACACTACGCTTGCCTCTGCTTGTACTCGACGGAACTGACCATCAAACTCCTATTTTCCACTTCGAGCTTCACTAGCAAAATGGGCAGTAAATGCCTTAACAACAAAGGCACGCAATGTGGCTGGTGCTGTAACCCATCTCCCGTCAATCAACAACCCCGGTATAAAGTTCCTAACTGTCCGTAGCTTCGCCGTTCTATGAAAAAATGTTGTGTTCCAATCGCCTAACCTTAACCAAGTTGCCCGAGATTTTTGGCGCCACATTGCTTCTTTATTGCGCATCGCTTTCCACAGTGCTTGCATCCATTGTCGCCGTTCACATTCTACCCCATTACCACTCTCTTCCGTTATCAACATGTCATCCGCCTTTTCTATTTGCTGTTGTAAATTCTCGATTTTCAAGTTCATATCACCAAATATGTCTTTGTTCCAACGTTTCAAGAACGACTTCAAGTGCCTCAGCTTCACCATGATATTATCTTTTCCCAAACCAACTGTAGTCAAACGGCACCATTCCCTAGCTAAGTCCAGCACGTTAGATTTTCCCTCTAACCAGCAATTGAAAAAGCGAAAAGGTCTCGGACCCTAGTCGCAATCGTCACAAGCCAATATCAACGGAGTGTGATCAGATACTCCTCTCGACAAAGCCACTTGCCGTATGACATTAAAATTATCAAACCATGTTGCTGAAATTAAAAACCTGTCTATCCGGCTGCATCTATTACCCGGACTAAACCACGTAAATTGTTTACCAGACATCGGTAAATCCATCAAGCCGACATTATTGACAAAATTCGCAAAATTCTCCATTTCAGCCTCTCTATCCGATACCCCAATCCTGTCCGAATTTTTCAGTATAGCGTTGAAGTCTCCTGCACGCACCAAGGCCCATGAAACGTGTACATACTAGCTAGCAAATTGTTCCATAAAACAGATTGACTAGATACTTCACAAGGTGCATATATCGCTACTATACCGCATACAAGTTCTTCAACATTCCATTTTCCCAATAGTAAAATATAGTGGCGATCAACATGAAATGACTCTAAAATAAACCTCGTACCTTCCCATATGGCCAATATGCCTCCGGATGCACCAACCGATGGTGAGAACGCCAATTCAAAGTTATCCGAGTACCACATATTAGCTCCCAATAAAGCTGGAATCTCCTCCAATTTAGTCTCCTGTAACAACACCATGTCGCAGTGATTTTTCCGAATAACCTCGCGAACATATCGCCTTTTCGCACTCCCGCCCAAACCCCTTACGTTCCACGTCAATAATTTCATGAGTCAAAAACCCCGGCACTCCCCGGTGATAACCCGCGAAATGTCGTTAATGATGTCTTCTTCCCTTCCAATTGATTTCACTCCAATCAACGCCCCCAATTTCACTGTTGCTTCCGCTTCGTTTGTAATTTGTTGGTGCCCAACGGGAAGCTCACAATTCTCATGCCCCTGCTTAATGGCGTCCACCGTTGAAGCTTTCTTCCCCGACCCTCGACCACGGCTAGATGGAGAGTTGCCTGAAATTCCAGTAACCTCGCCTCCTACCACCCGTCGGACTTTGCAATAGGAATTCCCCACACGAATCACTTCTGTTTTACCCAATCCCTGTGCTGCTGTGTTGTTGTCATAAGTGATAATGTTGGAATTTGCACTGTCACCAACTACCGCAATCTCTCTGTTTTCCTTAGAGTTTGAATCCGAATTCACCACTCCAGCTATAGTAGGACTCTCCACTAGAGTCCTATTGTGATTCGTCCTCTCACTCTCCAAACTTTCGGAGCTGATCGGTGTGATCAACTGTTGCACCGGAAAAGTTGCTGCCGTTGCATTGACTGGCGTATTCTCCATGTTCAACTCACCTTGAGTATCTGTTGTATCAATTCCCCCTATCAGATTTGATTTTTCCACCACTACCGTGTTTTCCTCCACCCCTCTAACCTGAACCTTCATCGGACGGCTAGTGTTGCTACCTTCATTTAGTTGTTTCGATTGTGATATGTTACCCTCGTAACAGCCGCATTCGATTGTAGGACCTTATCCATCGGATTCAAACACCCTCACCATATATTCCGCAGCTGCTAATTTCACGGTGATGGTTTCCTCAATGTGTTCCACCATTGTCGTTTCCACAAGTATTCGACCGCAATCGAAGGATGAAGGGGTTTCCGTATCGTCATCCATGCATATGAAAGATCCCCATAAGCTTGCTATGTTCGCAAATGTCCTCTTGTGCAACAAGTGTATCGGTAGCCCCACCATGGACAACCAAACTCGACGAGAGTCAGTTGTAATTGATGGCGACCATTCAATCACCTTGGAGAAACATTCTTTGATGCAGTCCATCTTTATCACTTTCTCGCGGATTTTCGCCGATGTGCACATTAACAGGATCGTTGACCCCGATAGTCTCATGATCGAGAATCCCTCCTTCTTTTCCACTTCCAATCGATCCGCAAGAGTTTTCAAATTCCAGGGCTTAATACTCCATCCGATCGCACACCATTGAAGAATTGCCCATTTATCCTCATCTAATACCCCTTCAATCACCCGTCGATTTAATCCACTTTCGCAATCCCCTTGCATCGATGATTTCACTGTTTTTGAGCCCGATGTCTTACCGTTCATCGGCTGCTAAGATTCTTTCCTCTTCAACGTGTTCTTCAAATTGTTTATGCCCTTCCACGCCAACGCCACACGCAACCTAGCACCATAAATCCATTTGCCGTGCAGCCGTTCAATCGCTCTATCCGCACCCCCCTTTGATGCCTATCGAACAAATCCAAAGCGTGCACCGTCTCTAGCCCTCTTTCTAGGTATAAACGCATCTCGCACAACCCCATGGCGATCAAAGACTTGCCATAAACCCTTCCAGTGCACTGTCTCTGAAATTCCTCCCACGTATAAGGTCCAAACCTGTTGTGATTTGTCAATGGCCGGTTGTGGGTTGGACGGGAATTGATCACCGCTGCCTTGTTCCTTATTTTGCCGTCGCCAAAGACTCTCGTCCGTCATTTTCTAAACATTCATTCGTTATTTTGTTCTAGCTAATTTGAATGGTTGTGATTTTTTTGGATTGTAGGGGTTGATTAGTGTAAGTTAAAATCATATATTTTATTTGGTATGTTGTGTATATATTAAAATACGAATCATGTGTTATGATAAACCAGAGATTTACAAGGTATATATACATTAAAGTTGAATCATATGTTATAGTAATGTAACACCCCTACACGTATTTCGTCTCTGAATACATACATAGAATGTCACAACACCTAAGTTTTTTTTTAGTCAAACTAAATTCATTACAAGATTTATGCTTAAGTTATTATACATATTAAATATAGGTTATTAATATTCTAAAGGGTAAGATGTCATTACTATTTATACTTCTTGTATACTTTCCAAAGTGATGCAAAATTTTTTCGTACTTACTCCAACACTTCTTTACTTTATGTGCACAACAACAAACACGCGCTAAATACAAACTTAATAAGGCATAAACATTATAAATACCGATAAAATATAATAACAACTATAATATAGATAAGTTCCCAAATATTGTTTTGTCAAGAATCAATAACCAGTTCCATTTTGGTTGATTCGCTTAAGTTTCCAGCATTATTAACTCGACATATTCAATTCATCTACATTATAGCCCAAATTTAATATAAAGATTTGATACACAAGTTGACGAGTATGAAGCCCTACGAGTATAAAACCCGTGAACGACACAAAGTGTCTAAGAATCAAATAATTTTAACTCCCCAAGCATATTGCTCTAGCACCGTAGTGCTAATAACCTATAGTTCTGAAGTACTCATGGTGATCCATAGTACTCCTGTAGCATCGAAGTGCTGAACATGCACCTGCTAGACTCATAGTATACTATTTGTACTAGTAAACTCTTAATCACATGATTTGAACATAATAATAATATAATAAGACAGTTCATTAAGTCAAGCTATCAATAAGCATATCAGGACAATTCATACCCTAAATAAATAAATTCATACTTGAACTAGTTAATCCATTAAATAGTAATATATCATTTTCACACCATAAGCGTATGGGCGATCTTACCTAATTTTTTTTACCTTAGATAAATAAGCACTCACCTCTACTATTTTGCTAACCTTAAAGTAGCAATGTCACTTCAACTTGAGAGCTTTCTTTTTTCCTTTGAATTTTCTTGATCTTCTATTTGCTTGGATGCTTTATTTGCATAACGTACATAGCAAATATAATCAAGAGCACATATTAGAACTAATTCAAGTCATGGGCACCATTTTAAGAATAAATTCTATAAAACTCCTTCAGTTCATATTTGAGATATTTAACTCCTCTAATATCTCAAATTAATTCTTTGACTTTATTAATTTCATTACTATTTTCAAAGTTCTCCAAACTTAAATTTCATGAACCAAAATATAGTTCTTCACATAAACTCTAAGTCTTTAAATTCTATCAAAATTACATAGAATCCAACTTCAATCAAACATGGAAACACTTAATTAACATCCAATCTTTCAATTTTTAAACACAACCAATTTAATTCTTAAATCTCAAATAAACCATAAATTATTCTCTTCAAGGATTCAAGATCATTCTTTATCAAATCCATGAAATTTTGGTACCATAAGATAGAGAATTTAAAGAAGAACAATTCTTCTTTTCATACCTTTTCCTAAAATCCATGTAATTAGAACCTAAAAATCAAAACAAAATTCTTTAGCTTTGCTAGGAGACCCACGACTAGGAGGGAAGAAGAACGAACTTTTTTTTATCCTTTATTTCATGCCGCATGGCATAAACTTATACCATATATAATAAAATATTACTTTAATAGTCAATTAACTATTTTACCCTTTGATCCAAGGTTCCAAACCATTAACACTTGTCATCATCCTTCATCCATGAGTACAAATTAAATCTTAAATTAGTAGTTCACAAAAATACCCTTGAAGACACTCAACTTCTCATTTTGCCCTTTAAAAGTCTTAATTTTTTTCCGGTCTTGCCCTATAAAACTGATGGCTAAGATTTAACATGGAAAACTAATTTAAATCCAAGGGTTCATATTAATTCTAACCTTAGGAAAAGACAAATATGCCCCTAATATCAATTGTTTGAATTAATTCTCAATTTTTTTATTTTGTTCATTTTAGGCACGACGTAAATTTTGGGCATTACAATCCCCCCTTAAGAAAATTTGTCCTGGAATTTTAAAAGATACTTGTATCAAACAGAAGTGAGTATTGTTCTCTCACTTTTCTTTCTGTCTCTCATGTAGCTTCTTCCTCTTTATGATTCTTCCATAAAACTTTTACTAGTGGTATCGTCTTGCTTCTCAATTCTTTGACGCCATAAGTTAGTATCTTTATTGGTTCCTCCTCATATGTTAGATCTGATTGAATCCTGATTTTTTCAGGTGAAATGACATGTGAAGGATCAAAACGATACCTCTTGAGCATCGATACGTGAAAAACATTGTGAATCTTGCTCAGTTCTGGGGGCAAAGCTAATTGATAAGCTACTGGGCCAACTCTTTTCAAAATCTCATAGGACCAACGAATCTTAGACTGAGTTTCACTTTCCTTCCGAACCCTAACACTTCCTTCCATGGTAAAATATTTTAAAATAATTTATCCCCAACCTCGTACTGAATGTATTTTCTTTTCAAATCAGAATAAGATTTATGTTGATCTGATGCAACTTTGAGGTTGTCTCTAATTATTCTTACTTTGTTTTCTGCATCTTGCACCAAATTTGGTCCAATAATCTTACGGTCCTCAAGCTCGAACCAATTTAAAGGTGTCCGACATTTCCTCCTATACAATGCTTCATATGGTGCCATCTTTATACTCGACTGGTAGCTGTTATTATAGACAAATTCAGCTAGCGGCAAGTATTTTTCTCATGTGCCTGCAAAATCAATTATACATGCTCTAAGCATGTCCTCTAATATTTGAATCACTCTTTCAGATTGTCCATATGTCTATGGATGAAAAGTAGTACTGAAACTAATTCGAGTTCTAAGTGCTTCATGCAACGAGTCTTAAAATTTAGAGGTAAATCTAGGATCTCTATCAGATATAATAGAAACAGGGACACCGTGTAACGGTTAAAAAACGAAAAAAGAGGTTGCTGGTTGTGGGAATTGAACCCACGAATTAAGGTAACCAAACTTGTAACCAAGCCAACTAAGCTAGAAAGCTCTTAATGTTTAAGGTTCCCTTATTTTCTTTTGAACCTTTCTGGTAGTGTCCCTAACATAATAAAAGCCTAATACGGCCTTTCACCTACCAAAAACTCTTGGCCATTCGAATCTAATCCCTAAACTCAGACTCTCCCCCCCGAAACCTCTGCGCGCAGCCCCGTCTTCCCTCACCGCCTGGCCGTGGTGTACACCGTCAGCAACAATCAGAGCGCCACCTTCGTTCGACCAACCCCTCTCCCCTACTCGCGCGATTATGCAGTCGTTAGCCGGGAGAAACCGCTCGAAGGTTCAGCAAACCCCTTGCTTCTCTGCTTGTTTTTCTCGTCGATTCAGTCGCCGTTAGACGTTCGTCCGGTGCGCTACTGCCACCATCGAGTTCCCCGCGTCGAGCTGTGTAAAACCCAACCGTCTGCTTGCCCGTTCAACATTGACAAGTCCCTCATCAGAGCCTCGTCATTTCTGGAAATCTCGGTTTTGAGTTAGGTAATTTCTGGTGATTTTCCACCTTATTTTGTGTTTGAGACGTGTGAGTTGAAGTATTAATTTAACAATTTATGTTTTCCGGTAGAATCGCGGCATTTGGGCATCTCCAATGACTTTTCCGATGGCCGTCCGGTGATCGGAATAATTGGGTGAGTGAACCGGCCCTTTTGTCCAAGCCCATTTTGGTTAAAGCCCAAAACTGACCCGGTCAACCCAACCCGACTCCGTCAACCGAACCGAGCCAACCCGAGTCAGCCTGAGTTAACTCGTCCGAGTCAGCCAAGTCAACTCGTCCAAGTCAGCCCGAGTTAACTCGTCTGAGTCAGCCCGAGTTAACTCGTCCGAGTTAGCTGAGTCAACTCGTCTGAGTCAGCCCGAGTCAACTCAGTTGACCCTTACCAGTTGACTGCTGACGTCAGTGTTGACTTGTCGAAGTCAGTGTTGACTCTGACCTCGTTGACCGCTGACCTGCTGACGTCGGCGTTGACCTGCTGACGTCAACGATGACTTTGATCGTTGACCAAAAAGTCAAATTTTCCGAAAACTCCCGTTTTATGTTTTTCGATGCTTTGAGTCCGTGTTTGAAGTCTGTTTTGCGAAATTCTGACCTGTAGGCCTCCGAATCTGACCTTGAATTCGAGAGTGCTTATGTATTTAATTATTCAGTTAAAAGCTTTGTGATTAAGGCCTAATCTTGGAAATTGTGTATTGAAGGTGTTCACAGTTCCTTGTATCTGGGTTATTGAAGGACGTCGAATTCGGGTTCGAGTGCAATCGAATGAGGTATCATTAATCGATTGATGTAGCTTGGAGTTAAGGTAATACATTACTACGTTATGCATGCTTTTGTAATATGTTGGTATTCGGTTAATGTTTGCACGACCATGTTTGACCATGCAATTATTCCCGCTTATGTCGATCATTTATGAGATAAAAATAATAATGGCCAAGACAAATATTCGAATAAGAAGTTTGATAAATTGAAAGGACTTCCGAGTTCAGTGCACAATTAATGAGTCGGTTAATCTTTAAGTCTGATTACCCTTTTGATTAAAAAAATGTCAAAAATTTGATTGACAAATGATGAAAATACCCCTATCTACAAAAACAACTCATGAAGCTATACTTGATCCAATTAGACATCTAATACACTTGAAAACCTTAGATTACTAAAATGTCATGGTAACAAGACTTAAACCCTCGAGATTGTAAAGTACTTGAGTTGCTAGAATTTTGAATAATTCGACGAAGATAAATTTACGGAAAACTATTCCTATGTATGAATTGAGCAATGGGACGGAAAGAATGAATTGATTGAAATGACTAAAAAGGATTGACTGTAACCCCCTCGTCCCAGTCCGGACGTTTGACCGGTCCGAGTGGGCTACACGGGGAAAATCGATGGGAAACCTGTTAGGGTCTCACCTCGGTTAGCAACCCTAGAAAATTCCTTTTATTTATCTTGTCTAATTGCATTATTATGTCCTAGGTGGAACACGACAGCGGAAACACAAGCAGTATAAAAACGACCATCCAAAACATCACTTTTAAAACAACCAATTTTCCCTTTTTAAGCATGCCGTATCGATACACTTGTCAAGGGTATCGATACGCCTTAACCAAGGTCAACATCCATTAGTCAACACGGGAAGACCATATCGATACATCCTTTGAGCGTATCGATACGCCCTTCTCGGTCAACATCTCGTGGTCAACGAGATAAAACCGTACTGATACGCCAAAGACCCGTACTGATACGCCAAAGTCTTCTGAAAATCTCAGAATTCCAATGAGCTCTGGGCGTATCGATACACCCCCGCGTATCGGTACCCCTAGCCAACACTGTGTCCCAAAGCGTAGGACCGTATCGATATGGCCCTTAGGCGTATCGATACGCCCTGCACTACAATACACTAAAATGCAGCAAAACGTCACGAAACTCAACTCTAAATGCATTTTGAGACCTCCCTAATCATACTCAAACATACATACAACACTTATCAACCAAATCTAATCATACGAGGCACCCAACATGAACAAACAACATTCAACCAAGGAATTCATGCATTTGATCAAAAGATGACATATAAGCACTTAAGGTTTCATGCTTCAACAACCATACACTTAGGCATCCTCAAAAGGCACATGGCCAACATACATGGTAAGCAAATAAGACATGGTTTTACAATCCAAACATGGCATCAACAAGCCACACAAAAACAACATAATAAGGAGTCTAAACATGCTCCTAAATAACCAACAATAGCACAAATCTCATTGCTTAACTATTACATGTTCATAACTTAAAATTCATACTTGATAAACTCAAAAGCCAACAAGCACACTTGGAGGCCCTCCCCTTGCGCTAGCAACCCACGAACTACGGATATGCATTGTCGAACAAAGAGAGTGTAAGCATAAAGCTTAGTGAGGGTAAGCTCATTAAAAACAAACCTCGACAATGCAGGGTCCAAGAACGATCTCAACCAAGGTAAATTCATGTTCTTACCTTCGATTCTCGAGAACCAAAATGTACATGATACATGAACAATTACTCAATAGTATGTCATGCTCAACAAGCTCAAATCCACATTATATGTAAGCACATATATCCATCCATAAGAGAATCACATTGATACACATATCAACTCATATTGGCACCTAGCTATGACTCGAATACGCGGATAGATATATTGGAACTCACATCCAACAACAACTTTACCTCACGGTGGGATTACACTCAACACCATTCTCGCGGAGGGGATTCCACTCATCCTCACGCCTCGTCGATGGGATTACACTCATCACCGACTATCATATACATAAGAAGAATTTCTGGGCGAGCCCGTATTCCATCTTGACGACTACCATCATCAAGATCACGCGCGCATTTGACTCTTGTGTTCACACTAACATCCTAATGATCGATCATTTGTACCCAAGCATACTAGTGCCAACATTAAACCAAATCCACAACATCTCATAACAGTTTCGTGCTTAGCACGTACTCACCATGATCACAATCATGAACAATCCACATGCATATCACAATGCATCAATATCATGCCTCAACGCATATGTACAACACATTATACATAACACCATAAACACGTATCATCATGAGGCAATAACATCAATTAAATAGTTCAAAAAAAGTCTCTAATTAAAGCTTATGATTAGGCTACAACTCTAATCCTAACTCTAGGTTGGTATACCAAGCCCAACCTAGTCCACATGCTTGAACCAAACATTCAAAGACCATTTTGAAAACATTAAACCACTCACCTTCACTTCCAAGCTCAACTGTCAAGCCACCAACACCTTCAAGCTTCCGGATTCACTCCCGATGTCTCATCGATGTCAAACCATGATTCTAATCAAACCCAAACCCAAAGAAAACACCCACAATCAGTAACTAGTCGTCGGAAACAACCCACATTAACATTTCCAAGCAACTAACACCCAAAATCATGCCGAAAACATAATTCCCGAGCAGCCCTCAAAGCCTTCTTAAATCTTCCATTACAATCATCCAAACAATCATCAAACACACCCAAAGTGACCCTCATATATCATAATATCATGACTAAGCATTTTCCCACTCATCAAAGCCCTTAAACCAACTCTAAAACCTCTCTAAAACCCCAACAAAACCCATTTCCGAAAATTAGTTTAAATCATCCAAAATTAAGATATGTTGGCCCTTTTTGGTTTCTTATATCATAACAAACATTAGCAAATCGAAAACTTGAATCAAAACACATAAAATAGCAACCTTTAATATTTTTCCATGGAAAACCAACTTTCTAAAACATGCATAAAAATGAAATCTAAAGGTACTTTTGAAGACAGGAAGATGAGAGCAAGTCGAAAACGTAATTACCTTTCAAAACCGAGTTGAAATGAAGGAGCAAGGAGATGGAATAGTAAAATGGAGGGGGAAAGGAGCTCTTTGTCGTTGGAATGAGGATTGGGAGAGTGAGGAAGATGACAAGGCTTTATTTTTAATAGAAAAGGGGTTTAAAATTTGAAAGACCCTTTTATTACAAAAATGCCATTAATGAATGGCCATTTCTCCTTTACTTTAAAATCCATGTAATTTGAGTTTCATTTCAATTTAGTCCAATCATAAAATGTTTGCTTTGAAAAACAAGAAGTCCAAGTAATATATAATATTATTTAAATATTATTTTCGCCCGACCCCTAAACCCGAGTGTTACAACTCTCCCCCACTTAAGGAATTTTGTCCCCGAAATTACCTGACGGAAACAGATACGCAAACTGCTCAAGCATATCAGCTTTCCTCTCCCACGTGACCTCTTCCACACCTCTATGTCTCCACAATACCTTTGTTGAGTGTGTAAAAGTTCTATAATTTACCCCTATTTAACCAATAATTCTGCTGCATTCAAGCATAATTCATTGCATTTAGGTTAGATTTCATTTATACATCACAAATATATTAAATGACAGAGTTTCTACTGAAATTGGTTGCTTTTGCAGGTAGCTACTGTAGCAGATGGAGGGCAGTGGAGAAGCAGACGCTGGGCAGTAAAGAAGCAGAGCTGGAACTGGATATACAGACGAGGAGGAAGATGCTGCCATGGTCGCTGTCGTGACAGCCAAGGACGACAGCAATGGTGAAGAGAAGAAGCAAAGTGGGCATCGACGGCAAGAGAAAATTAAGCCGTTCTGTCGTGGAGTACCCATATATTTTTCCAAGCCCTAGATCAGAATGAAGGTCAAGCCCAAGGTTCAAGGAAGAAACTCCAAGCAAGAAGGAAGGACGAATTAAAGATATATGCTCTGAAGATTTAGTCTTTAATAGAGTTGTACTTTAGTTTAAACTTGTATTCTTGCCATATTAGAAAACTTGAACCCAAGGCCTATATAAAGGCATGTAATTCGACCTAGGGAAGGACATAATCTTATTCTCTAGCCTTCTTCGCAAAACCCTAGCCGTTTTCCCCTTCTCATCATGTTCTAAACTTCCCCTAGGGCTAAGGGTTGAGTTGTAAAGTAGTTGCAAGGATTTCATTTGTTTTAGGAATTTTTCTGTTCAATAAAATAGACTTCAAGTTTGCTTATTCTGGTTTTCAACATCTTCCAAGAGTATCAGGAGAGGATTGTGAGATTATCTATTTACTTAATATCGAAAGAGTTAAGTATACGAAAGAAATAAGTACGAGTTCTCTAGTTTATGGTTGAACTATCTCGGACCTAGGGATAAGACGAGGTTAAGTGGCTAAGGAAGAATTCAACAACATCGGTGTTCATTCTTCGATTCACGCCGGGAGGTATCATCAAAGACGTGTTCATCGATAGACTTGGACCTAGGGATCGGCCAAGGCACAGTAGGGATTCTTGCCAAGCTTGAAGTACAAAGTTGTGTGATCGCTGCCGCGATAAACAACAGACCGCTGCCGCGATAAATGCTGCCACGACAGGCGCAATGACAGAACAGATATTCCTAGACTTTGCAACACCTACACTATTGAGCAATTTAATACCGACCCATTCTCTATATCTTGAATCCTTTACTCCTTTATTATCAGTATTCTTTATTATCTCGTGACAAACATTTAAACTATTTCTTTTTCCTATCGTGCAGTAATCCAAGGTGAAGCTATTAGCCCAGTCCCTATGGAGACGGTATCTGATACTTACGTATCACTTTACTACTTGCATCGTGTACACTTGCACTACATTGCGATAGACACTTTTACACGCAACAAGTTTTTGGTGCCGTTGCCGGGGACTAGCAACATATCTTTACCCTATCTTTTACTGCACTTCTTTTATTTTTCTATTTTATTTTTCTTGAGTTGTTCAACTTGTGCTTTTCACAAGGTTTTCTGTTTATGCACAGATCGAGACAAGGAAAGGAACCTGAGTACCATATAGATCCTGAAATCAAACGCTCGTGTAATCTTAGGAACTGACTCTGAATCGTATTAGCCAGAAACGAATACCTTGAAGAACAGTTAGAGGCCATGAACAATCTAAGGAATCCCCAGGATGTTGAAAATCCTGCCGGAGATGGAGGGAACGGTCCACCTGCCAATCCTCCTGTCACTACCGCACGCTGGTCATGCCGAGACTACATGCTCAATGATCATGTAGAACTAGAAACAACCCTGCCAGACGTGGACGTTGACAATTTTGAGCTGAAACCTGTTATGTTCAGCATGATTAACAACGCTGGCCAATTTAGTGGTGTTGCTACAGAGGATGCTAGGGAGCATCTGAAAACGTTCCAGGAAATCTGTTGTTCGTTTAGACTACCAGGAGTTAATCTGGAGATATTGAGGCTTCAGTTATTTCCTCATTCATTGAGGGACATGGCGAAAACTTGGTGGAATAAACTATCGTCGGGTTCAATACGAACTTGGGCAGATTTAACTCGTGAATTTTTGTCTCATTTTAATCCTTCACACTTATCAGAGTGATTACGTAACGAAATTGCTACTTTTCAACAGGAAGATGATGAGCCAATGCACGAGGCCTGGGACAGATTTACCACTCTTCTGAGAAACCGCCCTATGCATGGATTCCCCGTTTGGAACCAGGTAACTAAATTTTATAATGCTGCCAACTTACAGACGCGTATGAGAATTGATTCAGCAGCAAATGGATTGCTATTGGAAAAAGATCCTGATGAGGCAATGGCAGTATTGAAAAATCTGGCGAAGAACAAGGAACAATTTCCTACAATAAGAAGAGGGGGTAAAAGAGTACTAGCTGTGAAAGATTATGAGGCCGACAGTTCTCTAAAAACACAGGTGGCATATCTCACCAAGGCAATGAAAAAGCTCTTGAAAGAAGATTCACAACTTGCCTACTCTGCTGAAGAGGTATGCGAAACTTGTGATGGGAATCACAGTTTGGAAGATTGTCCGATACAGTTAGAGGAAGGGATGTATGTTGGGAACTACAATAAACAGAATTACAATTCCAACAGCTACAATCCCAACTGGAGAAAGGATCCCAAGTTCTCTTGGAGCAACCCTAATAATGCCCTGAATCCTCAAGCACATAATACTCAGAATCAGGGAGGACCTAGGTTACTGACTCGGCAGCAACCGCAGCAGTAGCAACAACAGCCACCAGCTGCCACGCCTAGTATACTGGAGCAGACCTTGGCCACGTTTATGTCTCAAACAGGAACTTACATTGAGAACATGAATCACTTTGTCAAGAAAACTAAGTCATTCATGGATAAAATAGAGATGCGGATGACCAACCATGAAGCTACTCTGAAATCGTTGGAGACACAGATGGGTCAGGTTTCCCAGCATATTAAACCAAGGCAGAATGGAGGATTTCCTAGCGAAACTGAAAACGCTAGACAACCCACACATGAACAGTGTAAAGCCATCACTACTAGGAGTGGGAAGAAATTACCAGGGCCAGAGAAGGAAGCTGAATCAGTTAAGGAACCAGCCTTGGAGTCGACTACCGAGGAAGCTGCCCTGACAGTTGACAAACAGCCTTCTGCCGATGAACCTGTCACGACAGCAAAAGGGACAAAGGAGAAAGACGAAGAACCTAAACCTCCTCAGATCCGAATACAGTAGGAAGGACGTATTGCTGATTATCGTCCCCCACCTCCTTCTCGTCAGCGGTTACAGAAGTTGAAACAGGAGTCCCAACTTAAGAAGATCTACAATATTTTTAAGCAGGTCCATATCAATATTCCGCTGTTAGACGCTATAAAGGAGATGCCTGGTTATGCCAAATTTCTCAAGGATGCAATGTCAAAGAAATCCTGACTAGGGGAATTTGAAACGATTAAAATGACAGAGGGATGCATGAGTATTCTGTACAAGCATCCACCCCAGAAGAAGAAGGATCCTGGGAGCTTCATTATACCATGCATAATCGGAGATAAATTTGTGGGTAAGGCACTTTGTGATCTCGGTGGTAGTATAAATTTAATGCCCAAATCTGTTTTTCAGAAATTAGGTATTGGAAAAGCTCGGCCCACAACAGTAGTACTGCAGCTGGTAGACCACTCTTACGTTCATCCAGAAGGAAAAATTGAAGATATTCTGGTAAGGGTGGATAAATTTATTTTTCCTGCTGACTTTCTTGTCTTAGATTTTGAAGCAGATGAAAATGCACCAATCATCCTGGGGCGACCCTTCTTAGCCACAAGAAGATCACTGATTGATGTGGAAAAAGGAGAACTCACTATGAGAGTGAACGATCAAGAGATCAAGCTGAATGTTCTCCAGGCAATAAAACATGTTGATGCAGAAGAAGAATGCAAGGCTATCACTGAAATTACCCTTGACCAACCATGCATCAGGTCGGGCTGCCACGACATCAAAATTAGCCACTGCCCTAGCAACTATTTAGAAGACTATCACGACAGCACCGACGACAGTAGCTCCTCCGAATCTAATACATCAGATACTGAAGATCAAGAGGAGGTAAATTGGATAGGCAATCATCCAGGTAAGTTATTCGAGCCCTTAAGCCATACCTCGGATGAACACATAGTCCAAAAGCCATCAACTGTAGAGCCCCCTGTTCTAGATTTTAAGCCCCTGCCAGGGCAGCTAAAATATGTTTTCCTTGGTTTAAATGATATGTTGCCCGTAATCATCTCTTCCAAGTTGATGCAGGAACAGGAACAACATCTAATAGGGATGTTGCAGCAGCACAAAAAGGCTATTGGATGGACGATAGCTGATATCCAAGGCATCAGTCCGGCATTATGCATGCATAAAATCCTTTTAGAGGATGATCATAAGCCGACCATTGATGCACAGAGACGTCTAAATGATGCTATGCGAGAGGTGGTGCGTGAGGAGATCATAAAATGGCTAGATGCTAGAATAATCTATGCCATCTCAGATAGCAAGTGGGTGAGCCCGGTGCAGTGCGTTCCCAAGAAAGAAGGAATAACCGTGGTAACCAACGAAGAAAACGAGCTAATCCCAACCAGGACTGTGACCGGTTGGAGGGTTTTTATGGACTACCGGAAGCTTAACAAAGCTACCCGGAAGGACCACTTCCCCTTGTCCTTTATTGATCAAATGCTTGATAGATTAGTGGGAAAGCCTTACTATTGTTTTCTTGATGGTTACTCAGGTTATAATCAAATAGCCATCGCACCGGAAGATCAAGAAAAGACGAAGTTTACATGCTCATACGGTACTTATGCTTTATGGAGGATGCCATTTGGACTTTGTAATGCACAGACAACCTTTCAAAGGTGCATGATGGCAATATTCTCTGATATGGTGGAGGATTTCCTGGAGATATTCATGGATGATTTTTCTGTCTTTGGAGACAATTTTGAAAGCTGCTTAGGCAACCTACAGAAAAGGCTCGAAAGATGTGAGAAAACAAACTTGGTATTAAACTGGGAGAAATGTCGCTTCATGGTAGATTAAGGGATAGTCCTAGGCCATAAAATAAGCTGCCGCAGCATAGAAGTCGACAGAGCTAAGATCGAAGTAATTGAAAAGCTGTCGCCACCCACCATAGTCAAGGGAATCAGAAGTTTCTTAGGGCATGCTGGTTTTTATCGGAGGTTTATTGCTAACTCTTCGAAGATCACTAAACCCTTATGCCATCTTCTGGAGCAGAACCGTCCCTTCAACTTCAACGCTGAATGTACAGAGGCATTCAATGTTCTGAAAGAAAAATTTGTAATAGCCCCAATAGTACAACCACCAGATTGGAAACTACCATTTGAGATTATGTGTGATGCTAGTGACTATGCTGTCAGGGCAGCACTTGGGCAGAGGAAAGACAAGCTCTTTCATGTTATATACTATGCCAACAAAACACTGAATGACGCCCAAGTAAACTACACCACAATAGAGAAGGAACTGTTAGTTGTGGTGTTCTCGATTGACAAGTTTCGTTCATATATACTTGGAATGAAGGTCATAGTCCACACAGACCACTCTGCATTGAAATGTCTGTTCACCAAAAAGGATGCAAAGCCTAGACTGATACGTTGGATTCTGCTACTGCAAGAGTTCGACCTTGAAATCAAGAACAAAAAGGGGACAGAGAATCAAGTTGCAGATCACTTGTCAAGGTTAGAGAAGGGAAAAAGTCTTCCAGCAGACGAGACACACATATTGGAGACCTTCCCTGACGAGCAGTTGTTCGGTGCCACAAGCACTGCCGCGACAGCCATGGCGTTAGGTAAGTTTTCTGAACTCCCCTGGTATGCTGATTTCGTTAATTATTTAGTTAGTGGAATAACTCCTCCTGACCTTAACTATCAAGCTAGGGAGAGGTTCCAAAATGATGTTAAACATTATTATTGGGACGAACCTCTTCTCTTCAAATATTGTGCAGATCAGCTTATCAGGAGATGTGTACCACATGATGAATAGGAAGCTATATTACATCACTGTCATGCTTCACAGTATGGAGGACACTTAGGAGGTAACAAAACTGCTGCCAAGGTTTTGCAGTCAGGATTCTATTGGCCGTCATTGTTCAAGGATGCTCAAACATTCTACAAAAACTGTGACAAGTGTCAACGGACTGGAAACATCTCTAGGAGACATGAGATGCCACTGCAAAACATTCTTGAAGTCGAGATCTTCGACGTTTGGGGGATCGATTTTATGGGACCATTCCCAACTTCGTGTGGGAACTTATATATCCTCCTGGCAGTGGACTATGTGTCCAAATGGGTTGAAGCGATCGGACCATAGGCAACAACTCTTCTTTCTTGCATGAGTAGGATAGTTCTTTTCATGAACCTTCAACTATCTCAAAGCATAGGCAACAACTCTTCTTTCTTGCATCAAAACGCAACCTAAACCTATCTAGGAAGCATCACTATAGATCACAAATTCTTTACCTGAAATAGGTTGCACTAACACTGGAGAATTTGTCAAAGCTTCTTTCAATTTCTCAAAGGCCTTTTGTCTTGCATCGGACCATTCAAACTTAATTCTTTTTTGCATCAATTTAGTCAAAGGAGCAGCTACCCTAGAGAAACCATCAACAAATCTCCTATAGTAACCGACTAATCCTAGGAAATTCCTAATCTCATTCACAGACTTAGGTTGTTTCCACTCAACAATAGCCTCAATCTTCGACGGATCGACACGGATACCTTCGGCCGAAACAACATGGCCAGGAAATACAACCTCTCGAATCCAGAACTCACATTTACTAAGCTTCGCATACAAATGATTGCTCAACAACTTATGTATAACAAATCTTAAGTGCTCATCATGCTCTTCTTCTGTCTTCGAGTACACAAGGATATCATCAATGAAAACAACTACAAAGTGGTCTAGATAGTCTCTAAAAATTCTGTTGATCATATCCATGACTGCTGCAGGTGCATTCGTGAGCCCAAATGGCATCACAAGGAACTCATAGTGACCATATCTAGTCCTAAAAGCTGTCTTCGGAACATCACACTCTTTCACTTTCAACTGATAGTACCCTGATCTCAAGTCTATCTTCGAAAACACTGAGGCACCTTTCAACTGATCAAACAAATAATCTATACGAGGCAACGGATACTTGTTCTTCACAGTCAACTGATTCAACTACTTGTAGTCAATGCACATGCGCATACTGCCATCTTTCTTCTTTACAAACAACACAAGAGCACCCCAAGGAGAACTACTAGGCCTAATGAAACCACGGTCTAATAACTCTTGCAACTGACTCTTCAATTCTTTCAACTCTTTCAGAGCCATACGATACGGAGCTATCGAAACTGGAGTAGACCCTGAAACAGTCTCAATCACAAACTCAGCATCTCTGTCAGGAGGCAGACCTGGTAACTCTTCAGGAAACACATCCGGAAAGTCACAAACTGTTCTAATATATTTTGGTCTAGCCTCACTCATATTCAGATTCATCACATAAGCTAAGTAAGCCCTACATCCGGAATCCATCAACCTATGAGCCTCTAAAGCTGACACAACATTAGACAAGAACTTAATGTTCTTGCCTACTACTACTACTTCGTAGTCATCAAAAAGTTTCAAGGAAATCCTCTTCGTCTCAAAATCCACACTAGCTCGGTGCTTAACTAACCAGTCCATACCCAAAATAATATCAAAACCATAAAAAGGAAGCTCCATCATATCAACGGAAAACACATGACCCTGAATCTTCAACGGACATCTCCTATACATACGTCTAACCACAATTGTCTCACCAAAAGAACTAGTCACATGCATACCTACATCTAAGATCTCAACAGGTATATCTAACTTCCGTGCTTGCTCACTCAAAATGTAGAAATGTTTAGAATTCGAATCAACCAAAGAAAGCAAAGACATAGACTGTAACTCAAAATTACCTGCTATCACATCAGTGTCGTTCCCGACCTCTCTCTGAGCATAGACTCTCGCTAGTCCTCCTGCCTCTAGCTGTACTGCCACAACATGTGCAAGGTTCCTCTGAGCATATACCCTAGGTGCATCAGCCCTAGGCTAGAAGTAGCCTCGACCGCGCCCATGGCCTCTCTGAAAATCAGTCGCTCTCGCATGAGCCTGAGCTATGTTCGGTGTCTGTGTCGCCTGATGTGGACACTCCCTCCTAAAGTGGTCCCTCGAACCACAGTTCCAACAAGCATAGAAGTTACCCCAACATTCACCAGAATGTTGTCTCCCACAACGTGTGCACTCGGGAAAACGCCCTCCTCCTCTATGGCCCTGGTGGCGTCAACCATGGTGGCCACCGCCACGTCTATGGTCAAACTGCTGTCCACCACCTCTATGCCTCTTGGCATCCCCATGGTCAAAGTTGTTATGCCTCTTACCAGAACTAGAACCTCCAGAACGCTTGGTCAGCCCCAAGCTATGCTCAATGTCCTTGGCTCTAGCAACCAAGACATCAAAATCAGAATAGTCTGAAGCTAAGCTGTACCTCTTAACTTCCTCATGAAGCCCATATCTGAATCGGTTACAACGGTCCCTCTCAGAAGGAACTAACTCTGGAGCATACTGACTCAAATGAACAAAACGGATCTCGTAGTCAGTCACAAAAGCCTCTCCCTGAACAAGAGCCATGAACTCTCGCTTCTTCTCATCTAGATACCTCGGATCCAAGTATCTCTTTTTGAATGCAGACTCAAAGAAATCCCAATCAACCTCTGCTTCTGGAACTCCGGTAGTAATGGTGACCCACCAGGTGTAGGCATCACCCTGAAGCAAAGAGATCACACAGCCCAATCTGCGAGCACCCACACAACCCATCTGAGCTAAGATGCGGACGGTCTTCTCTAACCACAACTCAGACCTCTCCGGTGTAGATCCTCCAAACTCTTCAGTACCTATGCTACGGAGCCTCTCCAACAGTAAACTAGCATCATCGCCCCTAGGCTGAGCTGCAGCCTGAGCTCCGGCAACCGCGACCTAGAATGCTCCCGCTATAGCTTGCACAAGTAGAGTCATATCTATTCCGGCCGAACCTTGGCCACCCTGAGGTCCCTCACCTTCAGCCACATCCTCGCCTCTAACTCAAGGCGAAGGAGGTAGTGGTGGTGGAGGTGGTGGAGGAGCTCCAATTCCAGCAGCAGGCTCCAATACGTGAGCCTCAACTCCAACCACCGGCTAATTAACAGGAGCCGCAACACGTGGTTCCTGACGAACCACCCTCGACCTACCTCTCCGCCTAGACATCGCCCTCACAGATAATAACTACAACCACAACAACAAACATACAAGATTGGGTTAGCAAGGCAAGGCTTCCAAGTGGCTCAAGTATGTTCCCTCACTTTAAAAATCTTTTTTCCAATGTAATAGTAGTAATGAGACTATAAACATCATGCTTTAAAACAAAACAACGAGCATACTTGTTACACAAGCAATCATGCTTACAAGGCAAGCAAACACCGTGCATATTAATCATAAAAACACAACTTACCTCACTTATCTGCCCAAGGTCTCGGTAACCTTAGACTCTGATACCAACAAGTGTAACCCCCTCGTCTCGGTCTGAACGTTTGACCAGTCCAAGTGGACTACACGGGGAAAACCGATGTGAAACCCGTTAGGGTCCCAACTCAGTTAGCAACCCTAGAAAATACCTTTTATTTATCTTGTCTAATTGCATTATTATGTCCTAGGTGGAACATGACAGCGGAAACACAAGCAATATAAAAACGACCATCCAAAACATCACTTTTAAAACAACTCATTTTCCCTTTTTAAGCAGGCTGTATCGATACACCTATCAAGGGTATCGATACGACTTGACCAAGGTCAACATCCATCAGTCAACACGGGAAGACCGTATCGATACATCCCTTGAGCGTATTGATACGCCCTTTCTCGGTCAACATCTCGTGGTCAACGAGATAAAACCGTACCGATATGCCAAAGACCAGTACCGATACGCCAAAGTCTCCTGAAAATCTCATAATTCAGTGAGCTCTGGGCGTATCGATACACCCTCGCGTATCGGTACCCCTAGCTAACACTGTGTCCCAAAGCGTAGGACCGTATCGATACGGCCCTTAGGCGTATCGATACGCCCTGCACTACAAGACACTAAAATGCAGCAAAACGACATGAAACTCAACTCTAAATGCATTTTGAGACCTCCCTAATCATACTCAAACATACATACAACACTTATCAACCAAATCTAATCATACGAGGCACCCAACATGAACAAACAACATTCAACCAAGGAAATCATGCATTTGATCAAAAGATGACATATAAGCACTTAAGGTTTCATGCTTCAACAAACATACACTTAGGCATCCTCAAAAGGCACATGGCCAACATACATGGTAAGCAAATAAGACATGGTTTTACAATCCAAACATGGCATCAACAAGCCACACAAAAACAACATAATAAGGAGTCTAAACATGCTCCTAAACAACCAACAATAGAACAAATCCCATTGCTTAACTATTACATGTTCATAACTTAAAATTCATACTTGATAAACTCAAAAGCCAACAAGCACACTTGGAGGCCCTCCTCTTGCGCTAGCAACCCACGAACTACGGATCTGCATTGTCGAACAAAGAGAGCGTAAGCATAAAGCTTAGTGAGGGTAAGCTCATTAAAAACAAACCTCGACAATGCAGGGTCCAAGCACGATCTCAACCAAGGCAAATGCATGTTCTTACCTTTTATTCTCGAGAGCCAAAATGTACATGATGCATGAACAATTACTCAATAGTATGTCATGCTCAACAAGCTCAAATCCACATCATATGTAAGCACATATATCCATCTATGAGAGAATCACATTGATACACATATCAACTCATAGTGGCACCTACCTATGACTCGAATACGCGGATAGATACGTTGGAACTCACATCCAACAACAACTTTACCTCACGGTGGGATTACACTCATCACCGTTCTCGCGGAGGGGATTCCACTCATCCTCACGCCTCGCCGATGGGATTACACTCATCACCGACTATCATATACATAAGAAGAATTTCTGGGTGAACCCGTACTCCATCTTGATGACTACCATCATCAAGACCACGCGCGCATTTGACTCTCGTGTGCACACTAACATCCTAATGATCGATCATTTGTACCCAAGCATACTAGTGCCAACATTAAACCAAATCCACAACATCTCATAACACTTTCGTGCTTAGCACGTACTCACCATGATCAAAATCATGAACAATCCATATGCATATCACAATGCATCAATATCATGCCTCAACGCATATGTACAACACATTATACATAACACCATAAACACGTATCATCATGAGGAAATAACATCAATTAAAAAGTTCAACCAAAGTCTCTAATTAAAGCTTAGGATTAGGCTACCACTATAATCCTAACTCTAGGTGGGTCTACCAAGCCCAACCTAGTCCACATGCTTGAACCAAACATTCAAAGACCATTTTGAAAACATTAAACCACTCACCTTCACTTCCAAGCTCAACTATCAAGCCACCAACACCTTCAAGCTTCTAGATTCACTCTCGATGTCTCACTGATGTCAAACCTTGATTCTAATCAAACCCAAACCCAAACAAAACACCCACAATTAGTAACTAGTCGTCGGAAACAACCTGGATTAACATTTCCAAGCAACTAACACCCAAAATCATGCCCAAAACAGAATTCCCGAGCAGCCCTCAAAACCCACTGAAATCTTCCATTTCAATCATCCAAACAATCATCAAACACACCCAAAGTGACCCTCATATATCATAGTATCATGACTAAGCATTTTCGCACTCATCAAAGCCCTTAAACCAACTCTAAAACCTCTCTAAAACCCCAACAAAACCCATTTCCGAAAATTAGTTTAAATCATCCAAAATTAAGATATGTTGGCCCTTTTGGTTTCTAATATCATAACAAACATTAGCAAATCGAAAACTTGAACCAAAACCCATAAAGTAGCAACATTTAATATTTTTCCGTGGAAAACCAACTTTCTAAAACATGGATAAAAATGAAATCTAAAGGTACTTTTGAAGAGAGGAAGATGAGAGCAAGTCGAAAACGTAATTACCTTTCAAAACCGAGTTGAAACGAAGGAGCAAGGATATGAAATAGTAAAATGGAGGGGGAAGTGAGCTCTTTGTCGTTGGAATGGGGATTGGGAGAGTGAGGAAGATGACAAGGCTTTATTTTTAATAGAAAAGGGGTTTAAAATTTGAACGACCCTTTTATTACAAAAATGCCATTAATGAATGGCCATTTCTCATTTACTTTAAAATCCAAGTAATTTGAGTTTCATTTCAATTTAGTCTAATCATAAAATGTTTGCTTTGAAAAACACGAAGTCCAAGTAATATATAATATTATTTAAATATTATTTTCGCCCGACCCCTAAACCCGGATGTTACATTGACTATATATTGATAAGGCTGAAATGGGTCAAAATGACCTTAAAGACTGATATTTTCTTTGGGCATTAATTTCCAATCGACCGACATTTGGGATATATCCTCGAGGTCTGAAACGAATGAATAGATGGGAAAACCGAGAAACTCTAAATAATTGAAACATTTTCGAGTGTCGTAATGTCTGAAATACCCTCGAATATTAGAATGTCAGAGAATACTTCTAAGATATGGAATTAGGAATCCCAATAAAGACAAACAAATGTAATGGCTCCAAAAGTGGTAAAATACGACCCGTGTCAGTTGGTCATTTCAGATACTATGACGATAGTAAGAGAATACCACGTGAATGCATGTGCAAATTATTTGGAGAAAGTACATAGTTAATAGTGAGAGGGATATGTTCTTCTAAGGCGCATTCGATGTTTTGGAATGAGTTCAGGTGCAATGGACATGTTTGAATACTTGGAAAATACCGCTCGAATATATGCCTGATTTCTGGTAATAAGTTCAGTGGAAGATTGCTGAAGGCGAGCTATTGTTGTTATGCTCTGTAGTCAATTTTGAGAAATGGATGGTTGAGGTGTACCTATCCGGTGAGATATTAAACACTATGTTAATGGGTTTCGATTAGTTCAAAGAGAATCGAAAACTTGATAAGGAACTAGAATTCCTAAATTCTATACATCACAGTTTATACCTTGTTGGTTCAAATTACCAGATTACCCTCGAATGTCAAAATGACCTTAATACCCTCGTAGACTGTAACATTTAATTTTGCTCGCGATATATTTGTAATCCCAATGATTCTGATGCATCAACTTCTGATGTTGATTTGATCCGTCTTATCGAACTCCCCACTTCGTAGGGACCTTGTTCTGAAATCAGTCCATATTTGTCAAATGTCATCTTTCTGATATCTATCAAGTACCTCTAAGAAATGAATTGGGTCATAAAATGTGTACCATGTATTTGTAAATACTTTTTGTTCTAAACCCAGACCATATGCTTAAAATTTAAAAGTATGACACTGTTATACGAAAGGAAAGCAATTCTTTGATTTCTGACCTCTGATATGAAAAATACATATGATATATGACATTGAATATGAAATAATAATAAAATAAATTTGAAATGTGTCTTTTGGTATAAAAATAGATCAGATATCTATTTTTTGTAATACTATCTTCTTAATATAAACTGAAATCATATATGGTATATTATCTGGGATATGAATGAAGATCTGTAGGCTCAGCGCTGGTACATCCTTCTGGACCTAAGCTTCTATGCCCAATGGGCCTATGGTAAGCCTTTCTGTAAGCTCCTACGCCCAATGGGCCTAGGGTAAGCCTTTCTGTAAGCTCTTACGCCCGACGGCCTAGGGTAAGTCTTTCTGCATACTATTCTAGGATTCTGCATATTGGCATACGGTTGGAGGGTAGTTAAGTAAATTAATAAAACTTTCTGACCTCTGCTGAAACATACCCTACTAAATTAATGTATCAAAGTTGAACTCTCATTAAACTTACAATTCACGCTTAATGAACCACTTTGAACTCCTTGATTTAACTGTTGAAATCTGAATCTCCGGCTTTAGACTCATCTTCTAGGATTCATGTGATCAAATAAAGAACAACTCTGCTACCTTCTGAGATAATGCTTCACTGAATTACCGAATCATAATTTGAGCTTACCATTGCCCAGTTCATTATGACATTGTTAAGCTTGCCATATACCTACTTGTGCTTTTAGCATCTCTTGGTAGTCTGTATTACTGAGCTTTCTGAAGCTCACATTGTTTTTACCATCACAGGTTAGAAGATCGACCTTGTTGCAGCTATCAACGTCGGTATGGGAGTTTCTTCGGCTTGCTCGCGGAGTATGGTATCTGTGTAATTAGGAGGCATGTATGTCATGTTTTGATTTATATTCGAGTCTGAAACTTGTATTGATAACTTGTATCATGGTTTTGTTTCATTGTCTGAATTTTTTTTGAAATGGTATTTTAATTCAAAACTTGATTTATGATCTTAAATGGTTTAACAATTTGTATATTTGGAATTTTAAAGTGGGTCGCTCCGGTGACCCTAATGTGACTTCTTAGGATCCATACTAACGCATATGCGGGTCTAGGGGGTTACACACCGTGCAATCTCACTATCCCTCGAATGTAAAACTCTACAAATCTACTAATAGAGTAATCCATTTGAACTATGATGAAATGTGCAAACTTAGTAAATATGCCCACAATCACCAAAACTGAATCTTTTTTTCTTGGAGTCAATGGCAAACTTGTTACAAAATCCATTGTAACCCTTTCCCATTTCCAAATATGGAAATGGTTGTAGCAATCCTGAAGGTACTTAGTGTTCCACTTTTACTTGTTGGCAAGTTAAACATTTAGTAACAAATTCCGAGATAGCTCTTTTCATACCTCACCACCAGTATCTACTTTTCAAATCTTGATACATATTATTCCCACACAATGCATAGTCAATAGACTACAATGAGCTTCTGTAAGAAGTTCCCATTTTAACTCCTCATTATTAAGGATATAAAATTTTCCCCGATAGCATAAACATCCATTAGACTTAATTTCAAAATATTTTGTTTGACCATTTTCGAGCTGTTTAATCTTTGAGAGACATTCTTTATCTTCTTGCTGAAGATCTTTAATCCGGCCTATCAAAGTAGACTTAATCTGAAATTCTGCAACTAATACACCATTACCACCCAAAGTCAATTGTGCATTCATTTCCCTCAGTGCAGAAAAAGTCTTTCGACTAACTGCATCAGCTACCACATTAGCCTTTCCTGGATGGTAATCAATAACCACATCACAATCTTTGAGGAATTATATCCATCTGCTCTGAAGTAGATCCAAATCTTTTTGCGTCATTAAATAGTTTAAACTTTTATGATCTGTAAAGATATAACATCTTTCACCATATAAATAATGACGCCAAATTTTTAGGCAAAAATCACAGAAGCCAACTCTAAATCACGAGTCAGATAGTTCATCTCATGTGTCTTTAGCTGCCTCGAAGCATAGGCTATTACTTGCCTTCTTGCATCAACACACAACCCAAACCATTGTGAGATGCATCACTAATTAAGGTATAATCCTTTCCGGATTCGGGTTGTACTAATACTGGAGCTTCTGTCAAGATTTTCTTCAGTTGTTCGAAACTGTCTTAACATTTTTCAGTCCATATGAAAGGCACATCCTTCCGAAGTAACTCGGTGATTAGAGAGGCAATAATAGAAAAATTCTTCACGAATCTTTTATAATAACTTATCAATCCCAAGAAACTTTGAACTTTTGAAACATTCTTTGGAGTCTTTGTTGATGCTCCAAAAGTACTTAATTTTATGCCTATTTCACATGCTCTTTCTTGTCTTTTAAGTGCATTTAGCTACATTTAGGTTGTAAAATCATGCATTGCATAAAGAGTTAGGATTTGGTGTTATGTCAGTGTGAAGGGGTTGTTTTTGGCAACTTTTTGCAGGCTGGCACAGTAGCTGACAGAGCAGGAGCAGGAGATGAAGCCAAGAAAGATGCTGAGTTGATGTTGGCATAGAAGGACCTTTAATGCGAAGCACCGGTCGGCAGAGAAGAACATGTGATGCCAGGCCAAGAATATGTTGACTCTGAAAAAATAGGACCAGACCAGGTTGCGAGAAATTAGGGATCAGATCAATCTCTGAGAAAATAGGGGACAAGCAGTGCCAAGCACGGTTGATAGTCCCATGCCAAGTTGTGATGCCAGAAGAGCAATGGCACAATGACGTCAGCCCTAACCTGATCAGCCTTAGGATTCAAACGCCGTATAAGATGATCACCAACCTTATCCCTGCATGTTCAAATTAAAATTCAAGATATTCCTAGGCTATTCATGGAGTCCTATTTAATCTCGATCAAAGCAAAACGAAAAAAAGGGTGTGGAGAATCGAAGAGAGTGATCGGAGATAAGGGGCAACAGTCAAGAGCCTAGCCGTGAAGAGTTGTATCGACATACCCTCTTCTAGCCCATCCTCTTTGTTGTTATTTTTCTTAGTTTTGATGATGATGGATTTGAAAATGATTATGGTTTTTTGGTTGATACCCTCTCCAGAAACTGATTTGATAGTTGGTGATGGGTGTTTGCGTTTGAATGTTGTTTTTAATGTTTAGTTTTTAATAAATCAGCACTTCCTCGGCATTATTTTTCCTATCTAGCATGTTCTTCATTTTTATGTGTGTTGCCACGCGACAACTGGCACTATCTTTTTAAATATTATGCCAAGCGACTGTTGGCATAGTTGGCTTATTGCAACTAAATATCATAACTGGCTTGGGTGGCAACGATCGATTTCTAGATACTAAGTAGAGATGCTTCGAAAGAAGATGTTCAAGTAGATGAACTTGCTTCGGGAGTGAAATATACCCCTTTGGAGTAAAGATTGAAACTTAATCGAATTAATTCATGTAAAAACACGCACTATAAACATATATGGGTTTTTCCATAATTGATTTAGGGCAATGCCATCGACAAAGGCATTGCTACCTTTGAATCTGCTAGGCAAACAATGCCAAGACAGGATTTATTAAAGGTTGACATGGCACAAATAGCGTGAAAACCACACACTCATTTCCGACGCTCGTCATTTGCTAAGACACTTTCCTTGCCTTCTGCTTTATTTTATTTTATTTCTTTTCTTGTCAGACATTTCAAAATCACATCTAATCAAAACAATCTTTTCACAAAACAAGTACTTGGCTAAGCAATTAAATCTTTGAACGCAATCCCTGTGGGATCGACACTCAGCTTAACCGTTGTATCACTTGCAGACCGTGTATACTTGCATGCAATAGATTTTCTTGGCACTTTTTTTCTACATTTTCTACACATTTTACGTCATATTGCCAGCAAATAATCATTCACGCCAAGAGTATACAGTCTTCCAATCAACAATAGCTTGAATTTTTGTAGGATCCACCCGAATGCCTTCAGCCGAAACAATATGACCAAGAAAGGCAACTTTAGACAACCAAAATTCACAATTAAAAAATTTGGTATAGAGTTGTTTTCCCTCAAAATCTGAAGAAGCACTCGTAAGTTCTTATCATGATCTTCTCTATTTCTGGAATAAATCAGAATATCATCAATAAATACTACTACAAATTGATCCAAATACGGCCGAAACACTCTATTCATCAAGTCCATAAATGTTGTTGGAGCATTAGTGAGACCAAAAGGCATCACTACAAATTCATAGTGTCACACACCAGGTTTGAAAAGAAGTTGTAGGGATATCTTCCTCTTTAACTCTCAATTGGTAGTATCTTGATCGAAGATCAATCTTAGAGAAAATTGCGGCTCCTTTTAACTAATCAAATAGATCTTCAAGTCTGAGTAGTGGATATTTATTCTTTATAGTCACCTTGTTTAATTGACGGAAGTCAGTGCATAATCTCATTGAGATGTCCTTCTTCTTCACAAATAACACTAGAGCTCCCCAAGGTGATACACTAGGACGTATAAAATCCCGGTCTAGCAATTCTTGTAACTATTTCTTTAGTTCCTTTAATTCAGTAGGTGTCATTCTATAAGGTGCAATGGATACATGCCCCGTACCCGACAAAACCTCTATTCTGAATTTGACCTCACGATCAAGTGGTAGTCCTGGTAGCTCATCAAAAAACACATTCAGAAATTCACAAACTGTTGGAATATTCCCAAATCCCAATTCTGATGTTTGAGCAACAATAACATTAGCTAAATAAGCTTTACAATTTTCAACCAACATCTTTCGAATACTCACTGATGAACTCACCAAAAACGGAAAATTTGATCTTTCACCTCGTACCACCACAGTTAAACAATCCGCTCTTCTTATAGTCACTCGTTTTAAATGACACTATACAATGGCATGATAAGTAGATAGCCAATCCATACCCAAAATAACTCCAAATTCACTAAAAGGCAATTCCATCAAGTTTGCCAAAAATTCAATTCCCTAAATAACAATGGGACACTTCCTACAAATTCTAGTAACCCTATCACTATGACCTATAGGGTTAATCTTTATCACATCACTTATCGTCGACTTTAACATGATTCCTCTTTCATGAACAAGCTTAGAGCTAATGTATGAATGCGTAGAACCTGGATCTATTAATGCAAATACATGTCTACCATAACACTCAAAAGTACCTGCTATAATTCATGGCTCCTTTTTATCCTCATCAGTGCGTAAGTGATAGACTTTGGCAGGAGTCTTGTACTATTGATTAGAAGCAGCTTCAGGCCCTCCTTGAAAAGAAGTTCTAGCTCTTTTATAATTACCTCTTCCTCAACCCCTCTAAGATACATACACTGATCTCTCATTCTGTACTGATCTCTCATCTCTGCTACTCGGGCATTCTCTAGAAAAATGTCTTGTGTTGCTACATTTGAAACATTCTCCAATAACCAGGCGACACTCTCTTGAATGCTATCTACCACAATGTTCGCAAGGTACATTCTTAGCTTTCCCAGAGCCACTAACATTTGTAGAAGAATCATGAGAATTTTTAGATTTTTCAGTCCCATATCTTTGTCGAGGAGATGCCGCAAAACTCGATCGGTTCTGTTAAGAATCTTTGCCACATTTAGAGGGTGGCAAGGTAAAATATGGTCCACCATTTCTCTTAGCATACTGGGATCTTTGTTCTGCCTCTTTTTCGTCTTGTACTTGTTCCATGTCCTTGGCTCGGTTCACTGCTTCTTGAAACTCAGCGATTTTTATAGCAATAAGCAATTCCTTGGATCTGGTATTCAAATTCTCTATAAAACTGTCACACCAGTCCTCTTCTGTAGGTAACAACTCTGTGGCATAGTGACTCAACGTGTTGAACTTGCATTCATATTCATATATAGATATGCCACCTTACTTTAAATTCAGGAATCTATGTTTCATGTCTCGAAAAAATTTGTCCCTGATGTATTTGTTTCGGAATTCTCGAAGAAAGAAATTCCAAGTGATCTCTTCCCGAGGATGTGCAGTAACATTGCTCCACCAAATTCGGCATGGTCCTCTCAACAAAGATATAGCTCCATCAAGTTTCCTTTGATCATCGCAATGAAGTCCTTCTAACATGATCATTATACCATTGAGCCAATGATCCGTAGAAATAGGATTGCCATCAATGTCTCCCTAAAAATCAGGTGCTCCAAGACTCTTTAGATCTTTAGCTATGGAGGTCTGAGATTTACGATTCAGAACTGCGTCCAATGTTCGGAAGAATAAATCATAATCTTGTATAGACATTCCTTGCTCTAATGGAGCCTCAACATTTTCTTGAGCTGAAGGTTGGTTGTTATTAACCTCGTCTCCACCTTTTGGGCCCATCTAATGACCCTTATAGTCACTCGCTACACGAGAACCTTAAGCCTCGAACATCTGTACTTATACAAAATCATTAAGGTTACGTAAGCATTTGCATCATAACATACAAGTATGACTATCAGTCATTTTTTTTTTGACATCCTAGTGGCGTGAATTCATTTACTAATAAATTTTGAACTTATCTATATCCAGAATCGAACAAACCTGTAGCTCTAATACCAACAAATGTAACACCCTTTACACGTATTGCGTCAATGAATACATATAGAGGATGTCACAACACCTAAAGGTTTTTTAAGCCAAACTAAATTCATTACAAGATTTATGCTTAAGCCAAACTAAATAGATATCAGATCTATTTTATTCCAGAAGACAGATGTCAAAATTATTTTTTTATTATTTCGTATTCAATGTCAAATATCAGATATATTTTTCATATCAGAGGTCAGAAACTAGGGAATTGCTTTCCTTTCATATAACAATGTCATACTTTTAATTTTAAGCATATGGTCTTGGTTTAGAACGGAAAGTATTTACAGATACATGCTACGCGCTTTATGACCCAATTCGTTTCTTAGAGGTACTTGATAGATATCAGCAAGATATCATTTGACAATTTTGGATTGATTTCAGAACGAGGTCCCTACGAATAAGGGAGTTCGATAAGACGGATCAAGTCAACATTAGAGGTTGATACATCAAGATCATTGGGATTTCAGATATATCGTGAGCAAAATCAAACATTACAACCTACGAGGGTATTATGGTCATTTTGACCTTCAAGGGTAAATTGGTAATTTAGACCAACAAGGTATAAACGGTAGTGCACAGGATTCAGGAATTCTAGTTGCTCGTCAGGTTTCTGAATCTTTTTGAATTAATTGTAACCCATCAATACATTGCTTACCCATCAACCGGATAGATACGTCATAAGTATTCATTTATCAAAAATAGACTTCATTGCATGACAAAGCAAGACACCCTCACAATCAACCACTGAATGAGCTACGAAAATTCAAACATCAATTCAAGTAGTAATTTCTGCGTATTTAAACATGTGCATCATACCCAAACTCAAACTGTAGCATCGAATGTACCTTGAACATGTTACTCTTACTGTTAACTATGTACTTTCCCCCAAATAAACGAATATGCCATCATATGGTATTCTTCCAAGTCTTAGAGGTATCTTTAGGTCATTTTAGTATTTAGAGATATTTTAGAAACTTTAGTGCTCGAAGGTGGTTCACTTATTCTGAGTCTTTCCTTTCCAACCTTTCGTTCATCACAAATCTCGAGGGTAAATTCATCTTTTTTGATAGTTTGGTCGTATCCAGATTACCATTCTTTTATTGCGTGAACAATCAACTTAAGCACAGTTGCAAGTACAGTAAATTATAACCATGAGTAAGTTACTGAATACCAACATATTCATAAAGTATACAAGAGGTAGTAATGTATTTATTACCTTTAATCCTTGATGTATCAGTCTACCCTCGAATGGCATTCGAACACGCTTAAACTCGAATTTGACGTCCCTCAACATATTGTATTCAAGGAACTGAGAATACTTTCAATTACACAAATTCCAAGATCAGACCTTACTCACAAGCTCTTAACCAATTAATTAAATACATAAGCACACTCGGGTTCAAGGTAAGATTCGGAGGCTTTTAGGTCAAAGTTTTTCAAAGAGGGCTTCAAAAATGGATTTGGGGCGTCGAAAAACATAAAATAGG
Organism: Hibiscus tridactylites; assembly: GCA_958450335.1. Classification (NCBI taxonomy): domain Eukaryota; kingdom Viridiplantae; phylum Streptophyta; class Magnoliopsida; order Malvales; family Malvaceae; genus Hibiscus; species Hibiscus tridactylites. The sequence goes on along the minus strand of OY288266.1, from coordinate 67,568,701 downwards.
AGTTTTCGGAAAATTTGACTTTTTGGTCAAAGTCAACGGTCAACGCTGACGTCATTAGTCAACGTTGATGTTATCCGTCAACAGTCAACCGAGTTGACTCAGACAAGTTGACTCACTGAGTTGACTCGGATAATTTGGCTCAGACCAGGTCAATGGGTGGGGAAAACAGGTCGGGTCAACGGATTCGGGTTTGGGCTCAGACCGGGTTAGGCCTGTTCAAACCATAGCTTGAACCGGTTCACTTACCTAGAGGTGCAAACCCACGGACGATCATCGGAACGATCGTGGGATGCAATTTTTGTATCGATTCTGCCAGGAAAAGAGAGCTTATCAACACGACGACTTGGGCCGACCATTTTTGTATCGATTCTGCTAGGAAAAGAAAGCTTATCAACACGACGACTCAACCCAAACCTTAGCTACAAGAAACAAGCCGGAATTCAGCCGGAAATTACCTAAAATATTGAGATTACGCCAGAAAAACAAAAAGCTCCGACGAGGCATCTCCCGACATCAGAACCACGAATAATCAGAGGGAGTTTGCTCGGCTCAATGTAGGGGTCTCGGATCTGACAATCGTACGACGAAAGGGCGACGAAGACGGCTGGAAAACTCAAATACCCGAAGCGTAAAAACCCTAGGTTCGTCGAACCTTTGACCCTCAATTCACGATGATCGAGACAATGGTCGCGCGAGTGAATAAAATGGTTTTGGTCAGGGCTCGACGGTAAACAAACCTACGGTGACAGTGAAGGCCACGACGCAGCGGTGGCCAAGATCGGAGATGGAAGATGGTGATCGGTTGGGTGAAAGCTTCTAGAACTCTCCAGCTCCTTTCTTATGGAACAAATGACGATTATGGGGTAACTAAGGAATTGTATTATTTTTAATTATTTTTAAAATATCAAACATGTTTAACTCACAACACATTAAGGTAGATTCAAACCAAGAGTGAACTTAGCCTTGATGGTTAAACTTTGGCTTACCAAGCAAAGGTCAGGGGTTCAAAACTACAAATCCTTTTTTTTTTCTTTTTTTTAATATTCCATTTTCATTTATTTTAATCTTTCATTTTTTCAGGGTGTTACAACATGCCACTAATTTTACCAACAAAAGGGTAAGATGTCAGTACTGTTTATACTGCTTGTATACTTCCCGAAATGATGCAAATCTCTTTGTGCTTACTCCAACGCTTGTTTACCTATGTGTGCACAACAACAAATGCACGCTAAGTATAAACTTAGTGAGGCATAAACATTATAAATATCAATAAAATATAATAACAACTATACTATAGATAAGTGCCTAAATATTGTTTAGTAAAGAATCAATAACCAATTCTTGTTTGGTTGATCCGCTTAAGCTTCCAACACTATTAACCTGACATATTCAATTCATTTATATTATAGCCCAAATTTAACATAGAAATTTGGTACACGAGTTGACAAGCACGAAGCCCTACGAGTATAAAACCTGTGAACGAAACAAAGTGTTTAAGAATGAAATAATTTTAACTCCCTAAGCATATTGCTCTAGAACCATAATGCTGATAACATGTAGTACCGAAGTACTCATGTAGCACCGTAGTGCTCCTGTAGCACCGAAGTGCTGAACATGCAGCTACTAGACTCATGGTATACCATTTGTACCAATAAACTATTAATCACATAATTTGGGCATACTAATAATAATAATAATAATAATAATAATAATAATAATAATAATAATAATAATAATAATAATAATAATAATAATAATAATAATAAGATAGTTTATTAAGTCAAGCTATCAATAAGCATATTAGGGCGATCTTAACTAACTTTTCTTTACCTTAGATAAATAAGCACCCGCCTTCACTATTTTACCAACCTTAAAGTAGCAATGTCATTTCAACTTGAGAGCTTTCCTTTTTTCCTTTAAATTTTCTTGATCTTCTATTTGCTTGGATGCTTTATTTGCACCACGTACATAGCAAATATAATCAAGAGCACATATTAAAATTAATTCAAGTCATGTGTACCATTTCATGACTAAATTTTATAAACTCTTTCTGTAATCACTAATTTTGTCCGGACCTTGAACCCCTTTATGTTTGTGTTGTTAGTGGGCTTAACGGGCTATTAGGAAATTAAAAAATTTAAAAAAGAAAGATCAAAAAAAAGAAAAAAAAGGGAGAAAAAACCAAAAATAAATATACATATGACATACATATTATTACCTTACTATTAGGAGTGTTATTTAGTGTATTTATAAGTGCATGTAACATATTAGATATAAGTACAATTAAGTAATAATGCTTAAATGTGTATATATTTTTTATTTACTTTTAGGATTATTATTATTATTAGTAGCATTACTATTTTATATTTCAAAACAAAAAAACCTAAACATTAATATAATATTTTATTAATATTATCTTATCCTTATTATTTATCTTTTATTACATATTATTCTCATCATGTTATTATCTTTTATTATGTGTATATTATTACCATTAATAAGTATTATTCTAGGTTTGTTACCATTGTTATTATTTATTACTAGTATTGTTTATTGCGATTATTATTTAAATTCACTTTTAATTATTATTGATATTATACTTATTATTATTATTACTATTATTATTATTACTCTTATTATTAATAAGAAAATAAAATATGGATGAAAGCCCAAATTATAATTGAATAAATAAACAGTCCATTATACATAAAATACAAGCCCAAAAATAATATACGTGCATATGGCCCGGTAAGCCCACCAAATATACAACCCAACAACTAAAAAGAAAAACCCTAATCTTATGTCTTCTCTTGCAGTCGCCGCCCTCATCTACAACCGTCAGATCTATCAAGATCTGACGGTCCAGATCAGGCTTCTAGATGAAACCCTAGCCAGCCCATCCCTTTTTCCCACGCCGCGCAGCCTCGACCGTTGGATCAATTCGATCCAACGGTTCTAGATCGAGAAGATGAAGCTTCCGGAGACTCCAACGCGCCCACGCGCGGTGATCCGACTCCCCCAACGCGCGCGTGCAAGGACCACGCGCCTGATGATTCAGTCCCCTCTGCCACCACCACGCCGATGTCCCCTCTGATTCGGGCTTCTCCGACACACCTCAGACCCAAAGAACAGATTTTCAGTTACCACAAATGGAAATTATGACATAAATCACAACAAACACAAGATGCAAAGGTCAACCAGACATAGAAGATCAGAGAGAGAGAGGGAATGATTTTTCTTTGTTTTTTCCTCTTTGTAACCCGAATATAAGAGGAACCCGAAAAATTTGTAACCCTCTCTTCTTTAGTGAGAAAAAGGGAGTGGGATTTCGAAATCGAAGCAATAGAAAGCATTTCAATGGTATATTTTCAGTCCACTTACGCATGTAAGCATTCGAACAAAAAGAACAAAAAATAGAAAGTAGAGGGTTCGGTCTTTTACCTTTGGAGAGCTTGGCTCTCTCTGGTCTCGAATCGCTCCGAAAACAAGCCCTCGGTGTCCATCCGGATAGCCAACGGGGTGAGCCATCGGAGTTCGTCGGGAGTTTCTTTTTTTCTAAGGTTTTTTTTCGAATCGGGTTAAAAGGAAAAAAGGAGTGTTTTTTTATTTTGATCGGGTTTCCTCTTTAGGGTTTCCGTTTCGGCGCTTTTTCACTGATTTCGGAGAGGAAATATTCGGGGTAGCTTTCTCGCCGTCACCGGTTATCGGTGACCGGCCGTTTTGCTTGCCGGAACGGAGAAAAGAGAGAGAAAGGCTCTCTGTTTTTTACCGAAATGGGCAAAAGGGGGTTTTGGTCTATTTTAAGCTCGTTTTATAGCCTTTCGGCTTTTTAAAAAATGGTCAAACCCCATTTTAAGCCACCCCGCGTTGCGTAAATGCCTCCGCAGGAGTTTCCGCTTTTTGAAATCACGTCCCAGATCCCTCAAATCTTTTAAGCTGTTGCAATTTCATCCCTTATTTTTGTTGATCTACTGCGAATGGTTTAATAACCATTTCGATTCTTTTAGTTTCCCGCGGGTTTTAATTTTAGTCCCTGTTTTGACGATTTAGCTTTGTTTTTATGGTTTAGTTCCTCTATCGATCCTCAGGATCTGTTTTTATTTCGTTTTAACCTTTTTAGCCTTGTTTTCTCTTTTTATGTGTTTTAGTTCGATTGCCTAGTATTTATAATTTGTTTAATTTTGCTCATATGTTTTATACATGTTCGTTTAATATGTTAGTAATGTGGTATATTATATGTTATGATTTAGCATGTGGATTAGGATTTATAGCGTTGCGGAATAGAATACATGCATATTTGCTTAATTTACGTTTTCTCGCTTTCGCTTTATGTTTAATTATCGGTTTTATGTTCCGCTTATTTTCTAAGTTGCATCTCGGTTTATAAATTGCAATGCGAGTGTCTTTTTATTCGGGAACGAAAGAGGCCAGTACCAGTCGTAGTGGTAGTGGTTCGGACGTTCCTTCTCGAATATTAAGACCTTTAAAATTTACTCACTCGTATAACCAAATTTCGATATGATTCGTCACTTTAATTCACAAAATTTAATATTAATTAAGCGGTAATGTTTTTGGTACCGATTTCCGGGCACGACAGGGGTGCTCATCCTTCCTCGCGTGTAACCGACTCCCGAACCCTTTTTTTAGAAAAAAGAATCTCTGGTTTTATTTCGGTGTCCGGTCTACCATTTTAAATGGCCGGTGGCGACTCCTCTATTTTTATACAAATCCGACTAATTTTTCGAAAGCCATCTAAAAACCCGGTTCTTCTAAGTGACACCAGTATTTTTAGTCGCAACAGATGGCGACTCCGCTGGGGACGAATTTTTGTTTTCAAAAGCAAAAAAAGAGAGTCAAGGCATAAAAAAAAACTTTACCGCTCAATTAATATTAGAAGTTGCGAATTAAAGTGACCGAGTCGATCGATATTTGTTTATAAGTGCGAGTTTATTTTAAACGCATTTAAAATTGGCATTTAAACCCGTTCGTTTAAGTGGGGGGGAAAACGCTAGTGCTTTCGTGGGGATATTGTTCCTCCGTGTAGGCCTAGCAAGTACCTTCGGGGCTCGAATACCCTATATCTTCGTGGGAATATCGTTTCTCCGTGTAGATATAGCTAAAGGATCCCCTCGAATTGAACTCGGTTGAGAGGAGCATATAATGGGTGATGACCGGGGGCCTTGCTACCCTTAGAAGGGGACAGCAAGGACAATTCGAGTACCTCCTAGAACCAAAACTGCATGTAGAGAACTAGATTGCCCACCCCTTTTAGAGCCATGCGGACAACCTAGGTTCATTAGATGGGATAAATAGGGTTGCTTGCTTTTCATGCTTGCCTTTTTATCATGTTTATTTGACACTAACGATTATTCTTATGATCTTTTTGCATTTATTCTCGCATGCATATCATGACATAAAGGTGTTGAGTCAAGGTGATTTTACCCGATCAAGGGCAATCATTGTGGACGGGAGGTTACTAAAAAAGGATGTTGTCAATTAGCAAGTCCGATATCGGTCAAAAGTGAATCAGAAAGGATAAGGGAACAGCTTACCGAGCGAACACACAGTGTCAGGTCATTTAATACCCACCATCGAAGAAGGCACAACTTTACTCCATTCCGAGGAAGTGAATCAAGATTGGATCTACTCCGAACATCCAAAGTCACGAAACTACCCGACCAAGTGCAAAGAGGCAACCGGAAAGAGCGTGGCGACCGGAAAGGGCATGGATTAGGTCAAGAGATGGATTCAGCTTCGAGGAAAGAGCTTGTTTTCTGGGACTTGATACCAGCGAATTTAGAGGTTAATTAATGGCTAAAAAGTAAAGCAAACCCGACCTCAGCATTTTTTGCCGAAGTTTTCATTTCCTTGAACATGATTCGGGTTCAAGAAGGGTACCCGTAGGACTTTTACTATGACTATCTTGTAACGAGGTGCCTTCTATACGCCAAATGAAGTTTACATGAGGGGAATCACCTATATGACCAACACCTTTGACTTGCATACATTTGTAACATTTGTAGCATATATCATTTCAAAACAGCATCGTCAGTCATGCATCCATCTCATGATCCTGCATTTGGTAATTTGAGTTCATAATACATCCATCATTGGACATTAAAATTTGATTAAGGCTTTTCATTGCATCATTACTAATTGGGGAGAAAACTCATCCGAGAGAGAGAAAGAGAGAGAGGAAATAATGGACAAGAGAACGGTTTCTAGCCAGTGCAACTTTAGAAGCATGAATGACCTAGTGGCTAGGATGGATAAGCTCGAATAGCTTCGAGAACATTTGGTTCACAATCAAAGGGAGATAATATCGTATATGTGGAGAATAAATCCTTTACAAAAATCCAATTTTCATTATTGGTGAAAACTGATTGTACCCAGGGGAATGGTACAACTAGCCCGGAGCAAACGGCTACCGGTAAAGGCAATTAAAACCCGTTGATCCCTGTGCATTTGGGAAAAATGCAAGTCTCGATTCAAGAAAAGTGAATTGAAGACATTACATCACTTCATGAAAGAAGAAGCGATGTTTGGGCAGGTCCGACAGAAATGTTGGCACAACGTGCTTAAATACGGTGAAGTTTAAGACAATGGATAATTCAAATGTCCATCGAAAAACCATTTTCACGAATGGTCAAAGGAAAATAAATCCTTTGCAAAAATCCAATTCTCATTATTGGTGAAAACTGATTGTACCCAGGGGAATGGTACAACTAGCCCGGAGCAAACGGCTACCGGTAAAGGCAATTCAAATCCGTTGATCCCTGTGCATTTGGGGAAAATGCAAAAGGAATAAGCTAAGTTGTATATTTTTCAAATAAAGAGTGTAGTTGTTGCGTGTAAAAGAGTCTATCGCAATTGTAGTGCAAGTGTACACGACGCAAGTAGTAAAGTGATACGAAGTATCGGATATCGTCTCCACAGGGATTGGGCTAATGACTTCACCTTGATTTACTGCACAAAGTAAAGAAAATATTTTAGAAAGTTGTCACGAATAATAAAGTAAAAACGTAAATAAAAGGATTGAATTATCAAGATAGAGAGAATGGGCCGGTATTGTATTGCTCGGTAGTGCAGGTATTGAATCGCTTAGGATCTCCAGTTCTGTCGTCGCTCCCGTCGCCGACAGCACCTGTCGCGGCGTCTGTCCGTTAGTTGTTGCGGCAGCAGACACTAACTCAGTACTTCAAGCTTGGCAAGAATCCCAGATCTGCCTTGCCCTATCCCTAGGCACAAGTCTGTCGATGATCACGTCTTTGATGATACCTCCCGGCGTGAATCGAAGGATGAACACCGATGTGTATGAATTCTTCTTTAGCCACTTAACCTCGCCTTATCCCTAAGCACGAGATGGTTCAACTATAAACTAGAGAACGCGCTTTTATCTCTTTCATATACTTAACTCTCCCGATGCTAAGTAAATAGATAACCTCACAATGCTCTCCCGATGCTCTTGCAAGATATTAAAACCAAGATAAAAGAACTTGAAGTTTATTTTATTGAACTTGAAAAATCCTAAAACAAAGCAACCCTTGCGACTACTTTACAAAACAACCCGTGGCCCTAGGGGGAATTTTAGAACATGTTGGTGACGGGTGGACGGCAAGGTTTTGGTTTCGGTTATGGGGTAATCGGTTATGCCCTAGGTTTAATCTATGCCCTTTATATAAGCTTTGGGCTCAAGTTATCTAAGGTAATAAGGATTACAACTTTAATTAAAAGTAAGATTCTAATAAAGACTAAATCTCTAAAATATCCTACTTTTTAGCCGCATCCCTATCTTGTGGGAATTCTTTTCCTTGAGCTTTGGCTTGACATATCTTTTGATCCGGGGCTTGGAAAATTATTTGGCTTCCACACGACAGACGAGCAGATTTTTCTCTATCTATCGATGTCCACTTCATTTTTCCTCTTCAATAATCTGCTGTCACCATGCTGTCACGACAGGTCCATGACAGGTTCGTCTTCTTCAGCTGCTTGTTCAGTTCAGCTTTCCTGCTTATCTGCCCTGCGCCTGCCTTTATTGTCAACCTTGGCAGTTACCTGCAAAATACACCATCTTTTAGTAGAATCCGTGCCTTTTATATAATTGTGATGTTTAATTGAAAACTATCCTAAATGCAATGCAATGATGCTTGAATGCAGCATAAATATGGGTTAAAAGGGTGTAAATAATAGAACTTTTACACACTCAACACACCCCCAAACTCAAGTCTTTGCTTGCCCTCAAGCAATTAAACCTAAAGAAAAATGAAAAAATTTTGTGTTGGCCTTCAAACAGTGAACTGTCCCTTACCCGTCGCTCATTCTCTATGGCGGCAGCAACCTGTCGGAAGGGTTAGGATCTGTCCGGAATCTCCCTATAGTTCTTGTGTAGTGTGTGCATGCTTGTGAACAGTTATATGCTAAGACTCTCTTAGTTTCACTAGAATATTCAACTCCTTAACTCAAATCTTTATGCCAAAGTTTAATTTTTTAGAAGGCACATTTTCATGCTTCTTTTTCTTCTATTTTCAAGCTAAAATTTTCTAGAGCCAGTTTTGGGCACCTCTAGTTAGCTTCCTAGAGCCGGTTTTGGGCACCTCTAGGTTTTTTATTTTCTTTTGCTAAACTTCTTTCCTAGAGCCAGTGTTAGGCACCTCTAGGGGCTATTCAAGTTCTAAGCATCCTATTCTAGTTTGGCTAAAAGAAATCTAAGCAATATAACAGTCACAAAAGTGTTTAAGTTTTCAGAACTATAGAAAGGCTCTAAACTTTTCCTTAACCTGTCCTAAAGATGCTGCCACGACAGAGCCGTCATGACAGGTAAGTTAACTTCACAGTTTTAAGCCAACAGTTTAATCTTCTGATTTTTTTTTTTAGAAAATAAGTAAATAAAAAGACATAACAACTAAACAAAAGATGTGCTAAAGACTCCATTAAATATGGAGGGTTGCCTCCCCCAAACTCGAGGGTTGCATTGCCCTCAATGCAAAATGACATAAAAACAAATAAAGAAAAACAAGATAAATAAAAGTACATCACAAATATATAAGGGCAGGCAGCAATAAGAGGAGACAGGTGGTGTAGGAGTAGGGGAGGGGATATTGAAATAATGGGCGGGGAAGGTGGGGAAAATGACATCCGTAAAATTCAAAGTATTGGTAATGAAATTTACCGTTGCATTGGAGAAGTCTCGGATGAATGTCATTAAGCCCATCTGGCGCTCCTCGATCCTCAAAATGGCCGCAAGGATGTGGGCGTTCTGATCTGTCAGAGCGGTGTTGGTGGCAGCTTCTGGGGCAGGTTCGGTGGCAGGCTCGGTGGCAGGCTCATCATCAGACTCAGCAGGAGGGGCGTTTGGATCGAAGGCGTTAAGGGGCGATACGACTACCAGCTCCATGAGGCTGGAGATGTTGTTGTCTGTCCATCCGCTGCCCTGCTTGATTTTTTCTGAAGGGTCCTCCGGTACAGCAGCGCAGCGGCAGAGGGCAGTGATGGTGCAGGGCAGGCAGAGTCGTGAGTCCGATCGGAAGGCGCAATCAAGAATGCTGTCCCTCATGTACCTGCCCACATTGATGGGCCTGTTGTGCATGATAGAGTGGATGAGGGCCAGCCGCTGTCTGTTGACTGTCGTATGGTGGGACGAGGGCAGGATACGCTTTTTGATAAAAGCGTTCCATAGTTTTGCTTCAGGGAGTAGCTGCCCCCTATTGACAGAGTGGGGGTTCTTCTTACTTGTGCTCCATGTCGTGCCCGCCTCTGTCAATTCCCTCATGACAGCATCATGTCCGGCAGCGTCGAGGGTGTCCCAAAATTGTTGGTGAGCGTCTTCATTAGGGCCAAAGAAGAGGCCGAAGACATGGTTGATGCTGCTGGCGGTGAAAGGAACTGTCACTCCTCGGACGGTGACAGATGTCGCCGTCTTACTCTCGATTGCCGCGTAAAATTCTCTGACCAGGGTGTCATTAAGCTCTGTCGGCTGCTCGGCGAAGTCTTCCCACAATTGAGCTGTTATGGCCTGCATGATGAACGGCCGGAGTCCAAACAGAGGGGCATCTCTGTTGTAGATGAAGCTCCTCTCCTCCCAAAGTTCCTTGTTAGCGAACGGGGATGTTGCTGCTGAAGAAGAAGCGGCAGCAGCGTTCTGACGGGTTTGTCGTGAAGACATTTTTGGTTGCAAGGGCTGAAAATGAAAGAAAATAGATAAAACTAGAAGAGAATAGCAAGAGAGAAAAATCTGAAGTGATGAAAAATGAAAAGGAGAAGGGGTTTATATAGCTGTTGGGGAGCTGCCCATTTAATGCCACAACGGCAGGCGGGAATAACGGAGCGGCAGATTGAATGTAGAGTGTCTGACGCGTCTGACGGGTATTAATGCCTCTGCTGTGCGTCTGCCGCACGCTTCGTCGTCTGCTGTGCGGCTGTTGACAGCCTGTCAACTCCGTCTGCGCCGGCAGCCGAAACGACAGGTTATCATAAATGGGCTTTATTGGGCTGGTGGATGGGCGGTGGGTTTGGGCCACTTCTTCTTTCTCACTTGCCTCCTTTATTACCTAAAAACTGAAATTAAAAACAAAACATTATTCGAATAAAATAAATCTAATTCCTAATAAATAATATTAATAATAAAAATAAAAATAAATTAGGTTAAATTAGGGATGCCTTGTGAGGCATCACCTAAAGTAACCACTTCCTGTATTCCTGGGGCTTCAGTCCCTTGATAGTGCTTGAGGCGTTGTCCATTGACTTTGAATTGGTGCCCGTCCTTTAGTGATTGAATTGTAATGGCACCATGGGGAAAAACTTGAGTTACTTGGAACGGGCCAGACCATCTAGATTTAAGTTTCCCAGGAAAAAGTTTCAACCTAGAATTAAATAACAACACAAGCTGCCCTGGGCAGAACTGTCGTGGCAGCAACTTCTTGTCGTGCCACTTTTTAGTCTTTTCCTTGTAAATCCTTGCATTGTCGTAGGCCATTGTCCGTATTTCATCGATCTCATTCAAATCTAACAGCCTTTTCTGGCCTGCCTTGTCCAAGTCCATGTTTACTGCCTTGATTGCCCAATATGCCTTGTGTTCTATCTCGACAGGCAGATGACAGGTTTTCCCATAAATCAAACGGTATGGAGACATGCCTAATGGAGTCTTGAAGGCTGTTCTGTATGCCCATAATGCATCATTTAGAAGCAAAGACCAATCTTTCCTAGTTGGTTTAACCATTTTTTCTAGAATGTTCTTCACTTCCCTATTAGATATCTCAGGCTGTCCATTGGTCTGTGGGTGGTATGCTGTCGCGATCCTGTGCTTGACACCGTATTTTCTCAAGGCGGCAGCAATTACCTTGTTGTCAAAATGTCTCCCTTCATCACTGATAATCGCCCTGGGGATGCCAAATCTAGAAAAGATGTTTTTGTGCAAAAACTTTTGGACTGTTTTGGCATCATTCTTTTGAGTTGCGATTGCTTCTACCCACTTGGAGACATAATCCACTGCTAGGAGGATGTAAAGATTTCCACATGAAGATGGAAAAGGTCCCATAAAATCAATCCCCCAAACGTCGAAGATTTCGACTTCTAAAATATTCTGCAGTGGCATCTCGTTTCTCCTCGAGATGTTACCTGTCCGCTGGCACCTGTCACAGTTTTTGTAAAATTCTTGTGCGTCCTTATATAGTGTCGGCCAGTAGAACCCGGACTGCAGCACCTTGGCAGCCGTTTTATTGCCTCCTAAGTGTCCTCCATATTGTGAAGCATGACAGTGATGGAGAATGTCTTCTTGTTCTTCTTGTGGTATACATCTCCTTATAACCTGATCTGCGCACATTTTGAAAAGAAGAGGTTCGTCCCAATAATAATGTTTAACATCATTTTGAAACCTCTTCCTGGCTTAATAAGTAAGATCAGAGGGTAATATTCCGCTAACAATAAAATTAACGAAATCCGCATACCAAGGAAGGTTAGAAGACTTACCTGCCGCCATGGCTGTCGCGACAGCTAGTGCGGCAGCAAAGAGCTGCTCATCTGGGAAGGTCTCCAGTATGTGTGTCTCATCTGGCGGTAGACTCTGTCCCGTTTCCAACCTCGACAAGTGATCTGCCACCTGATTTTCTGTCCCCTTTTTATCTTTTATCTCAAGGTCGAACTCTTGTAATAGTAAGATCCACCGTATCAACCTAGGCTTTGCATCCTTTTTTGCAAATAAATATTTGAGGGCAGAGTGGTCGGTGTGTATTATAACCTTCGTCCCAAGTATGTAAGAACGAAACTTGTCGATGGACAACACCACAGCTAACAGCTCCTTTTCTGTGGTGGTATAATTCACTTGGGCATCATTCAATGTTTTGCTGGCATAATATATGACATGAAATAGCCTGTCCTTGCGCTGCCCAAGTGCTGCCCCGACAGCATAGTCACTAGCATCACACATAATTTCAAACGGTTGCGTCCAGTCTGGTGGCTGTACTATGGGGGCTGTTACTAACTTTTCCTTCAGAACCTTGAATGCTTCAGTACATTCTTCATTAAAGTCAAAGGGTCGGTTCTGCTCTAAGAGATGACATAGGGGTTTCGTGATTTTTGAGAAATTGGCAATAAATCTCCTATAAAAACCAGCATGCCCTAAAAAACTCCTAATGCCCTTGACTGTGGTTGGCGGCGGCAGCTTCTCTATGACCTCTATTTTTGCCCTGTCGACTTCTATCCCACGGCAACTAATCTTATGGCCTAAGACTATCCCTTCATCCACCATAAAGTGGCATTTTTCCCAATTTAAAACCAAGTTAGCTTTTTCGCATCTTTCGAGCACCTTTTGTAAATTGCCTAGACAACTCTCAAAATCGTCTCCAAAGACAGAAAAATCATCCATAAAAATTTCTAGGAAGTCCTCAACCATGTCCGAGAATATAGCCATCATGCACCTTTGGAAGGTGGCAGGTGCGTTACAGAGTCCAAATGGCATCCTCCTAAATGCGTATGTACCGTAGGGGCATGTGAAAGTCGTTTTCTCTTGGTCTTCCGGTGCAATAGCAATTTGATTATATCCTGAATAACCATCAAGAAAACAATAGTAAGGTTTACCCGCTAATCTATCAAGCATTTGATCAATAAAGGGTAAAGGAAAGTGGTCCTTTCGGGTAGCTTTGTTAAGCTTCCGATAGTCCATACAAACCCTCCAACCGGTCACAGTCCTGGTTGGGATTAACTCGTTGTTTTCATTGGTTATTACAGTCATGCCTCCTTTCTTGGGAACACATTGCACCGGGCTTACCCATTTGCTGTCGGAGATGGCGTAAATAATACCAGCATCTAACCATTTAATTATTTCTTTACGCACTACCTCCTTCATCGCAAGGTTTAACCGCCTTTGGGCATCAATAGTCGGCTTATGATCTTCCTCTAGGAGGATTTTGTGCATACAGATTGCCGGACTAATGCCCTGAATGTCTGCTATCGTCCATCCTATCGCCCTTTTATGCTGCCTCAACATGTCGATCAGCTATCGTTCCTGTTCCTGCGGCAGCTTAGCAGAGATGATTACAGGCAGTGTGTCATCACAACCAAGATAAGCATATTTAAGCTGCCCTGGCAGAGGTTTAAGTTCTAAGACAGGTGGTTCAACAGTAGAGGGTTTTTGGATTAAATGGTTATCCGAAGAGTAATTTAGAGGTTCGAATAACTTACCTGGGCGATGGTCTAACCAGTTTACCTCCTCATGACCTTCAATGTCAGGTGTATCGGATTCAGAGGAGTCACTGTCGTCGGAGCTGTCGTCGTTACTGTCGTGACAGGCGTTTAAGTGGCTGTCGCAGCAGTGACCAAATTTGATATCACGGCAGCCCGATCTGATGCAGGGGTAATCAAAGGTCACCTCAATGATGGCTTTGCATTCCTCGTCCACATCGGCATGTTTCATTGCTTGGAGAACATTCAACTTAATTTCTTGATCGTTCACGCGCATGGTGAGTTCTCCTTTTTCCACATCAATCAAGGATCTTCCTGTGGCTAAGAAGGGTCGCCCTAGGATGACTGGTGCGTTCTCATCTGCCTCACAATCTAAAATAAGAAAGTCAGCAGGAAAAATAAGTTTATCCACTCTTACCAAAATATCTTCAATTTTTCCCTCGGGGTGAACGTAAGAGCGGTCGGCTAGCTGTAGGGTAACTGTCGTGGGCCGCGCCTTGCCAATACCTAGTTTCTGAAAAACAGATTTGGGCATTAAATTAACACTAGCACCAAGATCACAAAGTGCCTTACCCACAAATTTATCGCCGATTACGCAAGGTATGAGGAAGCTCCCCGGATCCTTCTTTTTCTGGGGTGGTTGTCGATGAAGAATACTCATGCAACCTTCTTGCATCCTTACCGTTTCAAATTCCCCAAGTTTAGATTTTTTAGACATGACATCCTTGAGAAATTTAGCATAACCTGGCATCTCCCTAACAGCATCTAACAACGGAATGTTAATATGAACCTGTTTAAAAATATCATAAATTTTTTTGAGTTGAGATTCATTCTTAGCTTGTTGTATCCGTTGAGGGAAGGGTGGAGGAGGACGATAATCAGCAATGCGTCCTTCCCACTGCATGCGAATCTGAGGACGATAATCTTCCTTTTTCTCCTCTGTCGCTTCTGCTGGCGTGACAGGCTCATCGGCAGCAGTCTGTTTATCACCTGTCGGGGCAGCTTCCTCGGCAGGTTTATTCACGGCAGGGTCCTGTTCTGTATCAACTTCTTTTTCCGGCCCTGGTAGCTTTTTCCCACTCCTAGTAGTAATTGCCTTACATTGCTCATGTGGGGGTGGTCTAGCATTTTCAGTATTGCTAGGAAAACCTCCATTCTGCCTCGGTTTAATATGCTGCGATACCTGACCCATTTGTGTCTCTAGAGATTTCAAGGTGGCCTCATGGTTTGTCATTCTCATCTTAGTTTCATCCATGAAATTTTCTGTCTTCTTGACAAACTGATTAATATTATCCATATACGTGCCAGTCTGAGACATAAAGGTGGCCAGAGTCTGCTCCAATACACTACTCGTGGTAGGTGGTGGCTGCTGTTGTTGCTGAGGCGACAGGTTCTGTGGCAGGTTCTGCGGCTGCAGTTGCTGTCGTGTCAACAATCTAGGACCCCCCTGATTCTGATTATATGCTTGCGGATTCAGGGCATTGTTAGGATTACTCCAGGAAAATTTGGGATCTTTCCTCCAATTAGGGTTGTAGTTGTTGGAATTGTAGTTTGGCTTGTAATTTCCAACATATTTCCCCTCTTCTATATTTATAGGGCACTCTTCACTACTATGATTTCCTTCACAAGTGGCACAAATTTCCTCGACGGCAAACCCTCGTACTTCCTCTTCACTCAATAAATGTTTCATGGCTTTAGTGAGGAATGCTACCTGTGATTTCATAGTGCTGTCGGCTTCATAATCCTTGATAGCAAGTACCCGTTTACCCCCTCTTCTAGCTGTCGGAAACTGCTCCTCATTCTAGGCTAGATTTTTTAGAACTTGCAATGCCTCGTCCGGATCTTTATCCAATAACAGTCCATTTGCTGCAGAATCAATGCGAATGCGAGTTTGTAAGTTAGCAGCATTATAAAACTTAGTTACCTGATTCCAGACGGGGAATCCATGCATTGGGCAGTTCCGTAGAAGAGTAGTAAATCTGTCCCAGGCCTCGTGCATCGGCTCGTCATCTTCCTGTTGAAAAGTAGCAATTTCGTTACGTAATCGCTCAGATAAATGTGAAGGATTAAAACGAGATAAGAATTCACGAGATAGATCTGCCCAAGTCATAATGGAACCCGGTGTAAGTTTATTCCACCAAGTTTTAGCTCTATCCCTTAATGAATGGGGGAATAACCGAAGCCTCAGTATCTCCGGACTAACTCCTGGTAGCCTAAACGAACCACAGATCTCCTGGAACGTTTTGAGATGCTCCCTAGCATCTTCTGTCGCAGAACCACCAAACTGTCCGGCGTTGTTGATCATACTAAACATGACAGGTTTAAGCTCAAAGTTATCAACATCAATATCCAGCAGTGTGGTCTCCAGCTCTATATGGTCATTCAGCATGTAGTCACGACATGACCGTCGTCCACCTGCCCCAGGCGGGTCTCCGACAGGTGGTATGTCTCCACCAGCAGGCTGGTTACGGGCCATCTGCTCTAGCTGTTCTTCAAGGTATTCGTTCCTGTCTAAAAGATGGCGAATCTGTTTCTTGAGATTGAATGATCGTTCGATTTCCGGATCTAACTTATACTCAGGATCTTCGCCTCTTTTCGATCTGCGCATAAACAAGAGAACCTTGTGAAAAGCAAGAGTTGAAAACACAAAATAAAAATTAAAGAAAAACTAAAAACGAAAACTAAAAAAAATAAAAACAAAAAGTGCAATAAAAGAGAGATGTAGTTATGTTGCCAATCCCCGGCAACGGCGCCAAAAACTTGTAGCGTGTAAAAGAGTCTATCGCAATTGTAGTGCAAGTGTACACGACGCAAGTAGTAAAGTGATACGAAGTATCGGATATCGTCTCCACAGGGATTGGGCTAATGACTTCACCTTGATTTACTGCACGAAGTAAAGAAAATATTTTAGAAAGTTGTCACGAATAATAAAGTAAAAATGTAAATAAAAGGATTGAATTATCAAGATAGAGAGAATGGGCCGGTATTGTATTGCTCGGTAGTGCAGGTATTGAATCGCTTAGGATCTCCAGTTCTGTCGTCGCTCCCGTCGCCGACAGCACCTGTCGCGGCGTCTGTCCGTTAGTTGTTGCGGCAGCAGACACTAATTCAGTACTTCAAGCTTGGCAAGAATCCCAGATCTGCCTTGCCCTATCCCTAGGCACAAGTCTGTCGATGATCACGTCTTTGATGATACCTCCCGGCGTGAATCGAAGGATGAACACCGATGTGTATGAATTCTTCTTTAGCCACTTAACCTCGTCTTATCCCTAAGCACGAGATGGTTCAACTATAAACTAGAGAACGCGCTTTTATCTCTTTCGTATACTTAACTCTTCCGATGCTAAGTAAATAGATAACCTCACAATGCTCTCCCGATGCTCTTGCAAGATATTAAAACCAAGATAAAAGAACTTGAAGTTTATTTTATTGAACTTGAAAAATCCTAAAACAAATCAACCCTTGCGACTACTTTACAAAACAACCCGTGGCCCTAGGGGGAATTTTAGAACATGTTGGTGACGGGTGGACGGCAGGGTTTTGGTTTCGGTTATGGGGTAATCGGTTATGCCCTAGGTTTAATCTATGCCCTTTATATAAGCTTTGGGCTCAAGTTATCTAAGGTAATAAGGATTACAACTTTAATTAAAAGTAAGATTCTAATAAAGACTAAATCTCTAAAATATCCTACTTTTCAGCCGCATCCCTATCTTGTGGGAATTCTTTTCCTTGAGCTTTGGCTTGACATATCTTTTGATCCGGGGCTTGGAAAATTATTTGGCTTCCACACGACAGACGAGCAGATTTTTCTCTATCTATCGATGTCCACTTCATTTTTCCTCTTCAATAATCTGCTGTCACCATGCTGTCACGACAGGTCCATGACAGGTTCGTCTTCTTCAGCTGCTTGTTCAGTTCAGCTTTCCTGCTTATCTGCCCTGCGCCTGCCTTTAATGTCAACCTTGGCAGTTACCTGCAAAATACACCATCTTTTAGTAGAATCCGTGCCTTTTATATAATTGTGATGTTTAATTGAAAACTATCCTAAATGCAATGCAATGATGCTTGAATGCAGCATAAATATGGGTTAAAAGGGTGTAAATAATAGAACTTTTACACACTCAACAGTAGTTATCATAACGAAATTTTCATTTTGCTATTTAAAAAAAATATTCTGGTATTCCTTAATTCTTTAAACATTTCATAAGTTTACTCTTGTTTTCCAGTTACACATGTATATACTTTTTTGAGATTAACTTTAATTCAATTCAAAAAGAATTTTTTTTATTTTTCTAAAAGACCGAATGTTGTGAGGACGCTATAAATATGAAAACCCTATGCTCTACTTAGTCCAAGGGAGGAATGACAATGAGTGTTCAGGAATAATGGGCCACTCCCATTGAGTGAATTTTCCCTCTCGGGCATTATTGTTCAAGGTCTTTGAATGAAGTGATAACCCTAAAAATTCTACCACATGAAGACCGATTTTGATATCCGTGTATGGGAGGACATTTGGCATTCTTTCAATTCCATTCACATAGAAAGAAAATAAAAATAAAAACCATTGGTGTCCCCGTTTGAGCCTTTTAAATTTTTTTTTCTTCTGATCGAACCCAAACCAAGGATCACCCCTACACCGAGGGCAAATGAGAACAGAAGTCTATGGACAAGTAAATGACATGGGATCCTGATTGTGCTATGAAGACGAGGCCTTGGGAACTAAGGGGCATTAAAAGAGAACAGATGCATTGAATACATTTTCAGTTTGAGTAGCAAAAACATCAAAAGGAAACAATGAAAGAAAAGTTGGTACTCAAAGAGCTGCCCAAATCAAGTCAAAAGTTACCAACATAAAAGTTGAAGAAATCAAAAGCAAAAACACTAAAGTGAAAAGTGTTGTTTTGTAAAATGAGAGAGGGTGAAAAAAACGGATAAAGAAAAGGGACAAGAGGATTCCCTATCCAAATGAATCTCTGCTTAGATGAGCCTCGAAGGATTATTCACCTGTGAGCAAGAGCCTGCACCAGTACAATACAAAGGCGCAACTTGATCCGAAACTACGCTTGATAAAAGGAAATGAACTCTAGGGTGAAAACCCCAACAAAAAGGGGCAGTCTAGAGCAATCCAAAGAAGCCGGAAAAGAAATAGCATTTCATCGGAGCATAATTGAGACTTCAGATTGGAAGAATTGATCCTTGGTTTCACAACCCTTAAACACTTGTGTGGGCATATTTACCCTTTCTTCCATAACCGTGAACCCTAGCCTACATTACAACCCATAAAAGACCATTTGGACCATACGCGGACGGATAAAATTGTCTTCAGATCACATCCCGCCTATCGGGGTTAACCTTTCTTCAAGGATTGCCACACTTCTAATGCCTGATTGAGATCAGAAGAGAGGGAAGGATGGGGCATGGTGAGTTAGTGAGCTAAAGAGAGCCACTTTTAAATCGGGTAGAAACTAGGAATGGGAGTCGTTCCTCTCGGAAGCCTAATATCCCAGAAAAGATTTCATATGTGCATCTCTGCAACATTCAGAAAATTTCACTCGGGTTAACCTTTTTTTCAAAGACCCAAAAAACTTGATTTTCACTTGCATAAGTCTTCTACATAGGAATGAACAAGTGGACTGATCGTGGGTTCAAACTTTGCTACTAGACGACGAATACCACCAGTTGAAATGTCAAGACCGCCTTCGGTGGAATGACAAGTTATGAAGTCAACCTTCGCTAAGAAGTGTTGGAATAGAACATGATGGTAGAATTTTGACATTGAGAGTCGAGGAACAGAAGTTACCCTCGGAGCCTAAGCATCTTGCTGGAGAGAATGTCTCGAGAAGAACCGTGTGCACCGAGCGCCAAGATGAGGTAGTAAATATGTTCTGAAATCAACTCGACAAAAGGTGACGAAGACATGCCTAAGAAAAGGAGGAAGATAGAAAAGAAGAAGAAGAGAAGCCGAGTCGAAAACCTAAAAGGCACTTTAGGGCAAATGAGCGAAATTCAGAAGAGGCGCTCTTGACCACGAATTTAGAGGAACAAGGGCCAAAAATTGGTGGCATCTTTGGACAGAAGACACTATTTAAAGCAGTCGACATTAACCAGAGGTCAGTTAGAAGGTACATAAGCCTAAAGCAAGTGGGGGCAATGGGATTCTAACCAGTATAAGTCCTCCCTTCAAGAAGAAGCGAAAAATAAAGAAGTTGACTTCAAGATGAAAACTCAAAGGAGTGCCCAAAAAGAGAAAAAGAAGAAGAAAGATGACAAAGAAAAGAGAAGACACAGTGAAATCCAAAAGACACTTTGGGGTTTGAGGCGAAATTCAAGAGGAACGCTTCAGATCAGAAACTCACGGCGAAAGAGGCAGAAACTCAAAGCCAAAAAGATTTTAGAGCAAAGGAGGCAGATACTCAGAGCTCAGGGCAAAGAAGACAGAAACTCAAAGCCCGAGAACTTCAGAGCAAATGAGGCAGATACTCAAAGCTCATGGCAAAAGAGACAGAAACTCAAAGCCAAAGAATTTTAGAGCTAATGAGACAGATACTCAAAGCTCGAGACAAAGATATATGAAATATGCTCATCTATTTGGGCATTTGGAGAATAGAACCCGCCTATCCGTTCAGGCACATGGAGAATGGAAATCTGCCTACCTATTCAGGCAATCAAAAGTCAGTAGAAGAAAAGAAAGAAGAAAAAACAAAAAACAAAGCAACAACAACAAAAAAAAGAAAAGAAAGGAAAAGAAAAAAAAGAGATGGAGGGTTCAAGGTGAAAACCCGCATGAGCACTTTGAGGCAGACAATTACAGAAGTGGGTCAAGATGAGAATAAGAAGAACAATGGTCTGGGAGAACCGAGAAGAGAGGCAATCAAAGCAAGAAGCAGCACCAAAAGACACGATGTCAATAGAATTAATATGACTAAATAACTTGCAAACCCCAATCATGCATCACGAGTAGTTAGGCATCCCTAGGTTAAGAGCATGCTAACTCATACCATCATAGCATTTTTATCTCTTTTCACATATTTTTGAAAGACGAATTGAATACCTCTTGGGATGAGAAGAAAACGATAAAGCGAGAACTAAAAGGATTTCAGGCGAAGCCTTTCAAGCCGCCGCTCCAGAATGTCAGGTGAAACCTTCCATGTTCGCCACTCAAGGATTTCAAATGAAAGCTTTCAAGCTTGCCAACAGATTTCAAGATAAAGGATCCTACAGAGAAAGGGTCCAAACAAGATCTATATAGGAGGAACTTGCGACTTCAGGATCTCGAAAGTGGAGGGTCCTACGGAGAGGGGACTTGTAGATCCTTGATTTCAGAGAGGAGTTCAATAGAGAAGGAACTACTACTAGAAGAGTACGCTAAGGAAGAGGAGTTCTATGGAGAAAGAACTCAGAATCCTAAGGCTTTAGGATCTCTAAAGTGGAGGGTCCTACGAAGAGAGGACTTGTAGATCCTTGATTTCAGAGAGGAGTTCCATAGAGAAGGAACTACTACTCGAAGAGTACGCTAAGGAAGAGGAGTTATGTGGAGAAAGAACTCAGAATCCTAAGGCTTCAGGATCTTAAAAGTGGAGGGTCCTACGAAGAGGGGACTTGTAGATCCTTGATTTCAGAGAGGAGTTCCATAGAGAAGGAACTACTACTCGAAGAGTACGCTAAGGAAGAGGAGTTTAATGGAGAAAAAACTCAGAATCCTAAGGCTTCAAGATCTCGAAAGCGGAGGGTCCTATAGAGAGATGACTTGTGGATATTTAATTTCAGAATTACGAGGACGAGAGTTCTATATAGGAAGAACTGCCACTCGAAAAACACGCCAAGGAAATGAGTTCTATAGAGAGAGAACTCATATTCTTAAAGCTTTGGAGAGAAATACTCGGTCTAGCGTGTTGTAGCTCCGGGAGAGTAAATCGTCCAACAGGGAAGTTGGACATATATAGTTATGACCAGTTTGCTTTACGACCGTGAAGGGAGAGCAAATCCACTTGGACGCCCAAGTTCGCCTTTTGGCCGCAAAGGGGAGGCAAAATTATTTGGAGTTTCAGCTTGCTTTTTTACCGCGAAATGGACAACTTGCTTTTAGACCGCGAAGGGAAGGCAAAGTTGTTTGGGTGACTTGCTTGTTCTTACGAAAAAGGGAAGACAAAGATATTTGGAATCTGCTTATCTATTCAGACACTTGGAGAATAGAACTCGCCTATCCGTTCGGGCACTTAGAGAATGGAAATCTGAAAAAAATCTAAAAAAAAACTCTCTGTATATCTGTTTGGGGCATCTATGGGAGAATTCATGATCGAAAGCGTTGGGAGGAGGAGTTATTCGGAATCGTGTGGCTGCATCTGGAACGAACCGTCCAACAGAGAAGTAGGACAAAATTAGTGCTTATGGTCTTTGCTTTATTCTTGTTCCACAAGTATAAGCAAAGAGGGGCAGCTGTAATCACTAATTTTGTCCGGACCTTGAACCCCTTTATGTTTGTGTTGTTAGTGCGCTTAACGGGCTATTAGGAAATTAAAAAATTTAAAAAAGAAAGATCAAAAAAAAGAAAAAAAAAGGAGAAAAAACCAAAAATAAATATACATATGTCATACATATTATTACCGTACTATTAGGAGTGTTATTTAGTGTATTTATAAGTGCATGTAACATATTAGATACAAGTACAATTAAGTAATAATGCTTAAATGTGTATATGTTTTTGATTTCCTTCTAGGATTATTATTATTATTAGTAGCATTACTATTTTATATTTCAAAACAAAAAAAACCTAAACATTAATATAATATTTTATTAATATTATCTTATCCTTATTATTTATCTTTTATTACATATTATTCTCATCATGTTATTATCTTTTATTATGTGTATATTATTACCATTAATAAGTATTATTCTAGGTTTGTTACCATTGTTATTATTTATTACTAGTATTGTTTATTGTGATTATTATTTAAATTCATTTTTAATTATTATTGATATTATACTTATTATTATTATTATTATTATTATTATTATTACTATTATTATTAATAAGAAAATAAAACATGGATGAAAGCCCAAATTATAATTGAACAAATAAACACTCCATTATACATAAAATACAAGCCCAAATATAATATACGTGCATATGGCCCGGTAAGCCCACCAAATATACATCCCAACAACTAAAAAGAAAAACCCTAATCTTATGTCTTCTCTTGCAGCCGCCGCCCTCATCTACAACCGTCAGATCTATCAAGATCTGAAGGTCCAGATCAGGCTTCTAGATGAAACCCTAGCCAGCCCATCCCTTTTTCCCGCGCCGCGCAGCCTCGACCGTTGGATCGATTCGATCCAACGGTTCTAGATCGAGACGATGAAGCTTCCAGAGACTCCAACGCGCCCACGCGCGGTGATCCGACTCCCCCAACGCGCGCGTGCAAGGACCACGCGCCTGGCGATTCAGTCCCCTCTGCCACCACCACGCCGATGTCCCCTCTGATTCGGGCTTCTCCGACACACCTCAGACCCAAAGAACAGATTTTCAGTTACCACAAATGGAAATTACAACATAAATTACAACAAACACAAGATGCATAGGTCAACCAGACATAGAAGATCAGAGAGAGAGAGGGAATGATTTTTCTTTGTTTTTTCCTCTCTGTAACCCGAGTATAAGAGGAATCCGAAAAATTTGTAACCCTCTCTTCTTTAGTGAGAAAAAGGGAGAGGGATTTCGAAATCGAAGCAATAGAAAGCATTTCAATGGTATATTTTCAGTCCACTTTCGCATGTAAGCATTCGAAGAAAAAGAACAAAAAATAGAAAGTAGAGGGTTCGGTCTTTTACCTTTGGAGAGCTTGGCTCTCTCTGGTCTCGAATCGCTCCGGAAACAAGCCCTCGGTGTCCATCCAGATAGCCAACGGGGTGAGCCATCGGAGTTCGTCAGGAGTTTCTTTTTTTCTAAGGTTTTTTTTCGAATCGGGTTAAAAGGGAAAAAGGGGTGTTTTTTGATTTTGATCAGGTTTCTTCTTTAGGGTCTCCGTTTCGGCGCTTTTTCACTGATTTCGGAGAGGAAATTTTCGGGGTAGCTTTCTCGCCATCACCGGTTATCGGTGACCGGCCGTTTTGCTTGCCGGAACGGAGAAAAGAAAGAGAAAGGCTCTCTGTTTTTTTTTACTGAAATGGGCAAAAGGGGGTTTTGGTCTGTTTTAAGCCCGTTTTATAGCCTTTCGGCTTTTTAAAAAATGGTCAAACCCCATTTTAAGCCACCCCGCGTTGCGAAAATACCTCCGAAGGGGTTTTCGCTTTTTGAAATCACGTCCCAGATCCCTCAAATCTTTTAAGCTGTTGCAATTTCATCCCTTATTTTTGTTGATCTACTGCGAATGGTTTAATTACCATTTCGACCCTTTTAGTTTCCCGCGGGTTTTAATTTTAGTCCCTATTTTGACGGTTCAGCTTTGTTTTTATGGTTTAGTTCCTCTATCGATCCTCAGGATCTGTTTTGATTTCGTTTTAACCTTTTTAGCCTTGTTTTCTCTTTTTATGTGTTTTAGTTCGATTGCCTAGTATTTATAATTTGTTTAATTTTGCTCATATGTTTTATACATGTTCGTTTAATATGTTAGTAATGTGGTATATTATATGTTATGATTTAGCATGTGGATTAGGATTTATAGCGTTGTGGAATAGAATACATGCATATTTGCTTAATTTACGTTTTGTCGCTTTCGATTTATGTTTAATTATCGGTTTTATGTTCCGCTTATTTTCTAAGTTGCATCTCGGTTTATAAATTGCACTGCGAGTGTTTTTTTATTCGGGAACGAACGAGGCCAGTACCAGTCGTAGTGGTGGTGGTTCGGACGTTCCTTCTCGAATATTAAGACCTTTAAAATTTACTCACTCGTATAACCAAATTTCGATACGATTCGTCACTTTAATTCGCAAAATTTAATATTAATTAAGCGGTAATGTTTTTGGTACCGATTTCCGGGCACGACGGGGGTGCTCATCCTTCCTCGCGTGTAACCGACTCCCGAACCCTTTTTTTTTAGAAAAAAGAATCTCTGGTTTTATTTCGGTGTCCGGTCTACCATTTTAAATGGCCGGTGGCGACTCCTCTATTTTTATACAAATCCGACTAATTTTTCGAAAGCCATCTAAAAGCCCGGTTCTTCTAAGTGACACCGGTATTTTTAGTCGCAACACTTTCAATTCATATTTTGAGATATTTAACTCCTCCAATATCTCAAATTAATTCTTTGGCTTTACTAATCTCATTTCTATTTTTAAAATTCTCCAAACTTAAATTTCATGAACCAAAATATAGTTAGTTATCCACATAAACTTTAAGTCTTTAAATTCTATCAAAATTACATAGAACCCAACTTCAATCAAACATGAAAACACTTAATTAACATCCAATCCTTCAATTTTTAAACACAACCGATTTAATCCTTAAATCCCAAATAAACCGTAAATTATTATCTTCAAGGATTCAACATCATCCTTTATCAAATCCATGGAATTTTGTTACCATAAGATAGAGAATTTAAAAGAAAACAATTCTTCATTTCATACCTTTTTCCTAAAATCCATGTAATTAGAACCTAAAAATCAAAACAAAATTTCTTACCTTTGCTTGGAGACCCACGGCTAGGAGAGAAGAAGAAGAACAAACTTTTATTTTTTTAATTCATCATTTCATGCCACATGGCATTAATTTATACCATATAATAATAAAATGCCACTTTAATAGTCAATTAACTATTTTACCCTTTGATCCAAGGTTCCAAACCATTAACACTTGTCATCAACCATCATCCATGTGCCCAAATTAAATCTTAAGTTAGTTGTTCACCAAAATACCCTTGAAGACACTCAACTTTCCATTTTTCCATTTAAAAGTCTTAATTTTTTTTCAATCTTGCCCTACAAAACCGATGGCTAAGATTTAATATGAAAAAGTAATTTAAATCCAAGAGTTCATATTGGCCCTGTTTGGTAAATAGCGGTTTAGGCAAAAATTAGAGGTTTGAGGTATAATTAGAGGTTTGACTAGTCAAATTCGCTAATATTGATGTTTGGTAAATAGCGGATTGAAAGAGCGGATTGGGGTGAAAAAGCTAATTTTGAAAAAGCTCCTAATATGAGCTTTTTGATATTATAGGTTTGATATTAGAGTTGTAATGACTCTTTTACCCTTAACAATTACCAAAAATCTCCAAATAACTTAAATTAAATAATAATATTTTTTAATATAAATAATAACATATTAAATATTCGACTTATTTGTTGTTACTACTAATTTATATGGTGATATTTGTAAGTTAATTCTATTTTTTATTATCACATATTTATATGTGCATAATTTTTTTTAATAATTATATAAATAATAAATTAATATATAAATCTTTCAAATATGTTTAGGAAATTTATATTAAAAATAATTTTTACAAATCTAATTAATATTTATTAGATACAAAATATTCATAACTGATAAATTATTCAAACAAGTATTGAATATAATCATGTCCTTATATGTCATTTTGCTTGTTTAAATAATCAAACAGCTATCAGCTATCAGTTAATTTTACCAAACACTTTTATACAATCAGCTAATACAATCCGCTAGTCAAATCAGCTAATGCAATCAGCTATCAGCTATCAACTAATGTAATCCGCTATCAGCTATCAGCTATCCGCTAATTGCCAAACATGGCCATTAATTCTAACCTTAGAGAAAGACAAATATGCCCTAATATCAATGGTTAGAATTAATTCTCAATTTTTTTTCATTTTGTTCTATTTAGGCACAACGTAAATTTTGGGGAATTACGGGTAAACTTGAAGTTAACAAGTTCAAGATTTCTTATTAGTTAGCATGATTGGTTAGACTATCCCGATCAATAATGATTCGAAAAATTTATTGAGATTCACATTAACATTTGTTAAAAGAACATGACATTATTGTGTTGTTTGTTCTAAAAAATTGATTTAAATTCGACCCTCAAAATTTTAAAACTTTATTTTTTTCACCATATTTGATCTTAATAAAAACTTAAAATTTTTAAATTTCTTCCCATTTTGAATCAAAAACTCATTCAAACCCAATTCATCGTTTGTTCTTCTAAAAAGTTCCCTCTATGATGATCCACAATAGCACCCAAATTTTATTTTCCCTTGTTTTTTTCCTCAGATCGAAGCCACAAAAAACAAGAAAACTCTTTGTTCTACACCGTCTTTTCTATTTGATCCTAATAAACACAAAAATTCCTCTTTTCTTTATGTTTTTTTCAAGATCAAAACTAAACACAAACATTCAAAAAAATATTTTCTCTCTTCTTTTTTCGATTCAATTAACCAAAAACTCAAGAATATTCTCAAAAGCCTAAATGTTATTCGTTCTAAACTAAATCTCAAATTCTCCCAAAATATCATCTCTCCAACCTTAACTTTATATTTAAATTGTAGACATTTAATGACAAGTAAAGAAAGTAAACAAAAGTTACAGAACCCTAAGGAGAAATAATAACTCTCTATAAGAGTCCAAAACTGCAGAACTTGACTAGGGTTCTGTTTCCTAAGCAAATGAAGGAAGCCAAGATAGGAAAACCGGTAAATTTCTTAACCATATTGAGATTTAAAAAGTAAAGAAAACAATCAAACAAACATAGAGAAATAGAAGGAGATTAAGGAAACCACATAACATAAAATGGGACTTTAAACTCATAAACCAAGAGAGGGAATGAAATATAACTCAGGAAGGTGCTAAGGCAGTAGTGTTGTTGACTGCAGCAACAATAGTAAAAATGAAAGTTAGGGTTAGAGAGGAGAATTTTTAGGGGTTTCTTTTGCTTGAAATGGTGTGAAAATAAAACATTTAGAAGTTTAGGGTTTAAAATAGAAATTATCTCTTTTTATTAATGTGTCGCGTCATCATATTAGTAATGAATAACGAAGGCTAACGGTTGGGAAACTAAAACGGTAACGGTCTGTTGCAGACACAGCAGAGGCAACCACCAATATAGCAGACCCAGTGGAGTCTCCAACAAATATGGTCCATGATATTTCCATGGTCGGGAATGTACCAGCATTGCGCAGAGGGAATAGGGAAAGGAATGTGCCACGTGGCTTAACCAATTTTGTTTTATATTAAGTGTATTATCCTTTAGCTTAAATAGCTCGAGCTGTGAGCTAAGAAGGCATGCAAAAACCCTAAGAAAACGTTGTTTTCTCCTCTCTAAACTATCTTCTTCCTTGCCTCCTTCTATTTCTTCTACGTGGTTACTATAATACATAACAATTTGGTGCTTTCATTGATTTCTCTACCATGGTCAACAACACAGAATCCATCTGATCGCTCCAGGATACTACCACTCGCTGTGAACAAACACTCACCTTCCTCGAAACCCATGTTTCCAACCAAGACAAATGGAACGTCGCCACTCAGATCACACTTCAGGAAATGGCTCGGGAACTTCAGACTATTGCTGCACAGTTGGGATCTTCAGCCACTACATCGGCCGACGGCGAGATCTCAGTCGATAGTACATTACACCGCGTCAAAGCGAAGGCCCGCGGCAACTCGGACGATGCTTTTCCATTTCCTCCTATGCCGGTGCAAGTTGAGCATCTCATCTTTACTGGAGATGATCTAGAGGAATGGATCTCCTCTGCGACTGATTTTTTTATTTCTATGGAACAGAGATCACCATCGCGTCACGATGGCTTCGTTTCTAATGACCGATACGGTGAGGAAATGGTTTAGGTGGATGCAGCGACAACGACAACTAGCAAGGTGTACTCATTTGGTTGAAGCTATTCGCAAACACTTCACAGTAATGGAGATTGAATCCCCAGCCGGTCAGTTGGCGAAGTTGATGCAAACTACAATCGCGACCAATTATCAATCGCATTTTGAGGATTTAGCGTTGCGAACGTCCAATCTCTCTGATGAATTCCTTTTGGACTGCTTCACCTCCGGCCTTCGCGTTGATATCAAGAATGAAGTTCTGGGCCATCGTTCAACATCCATGGTTGAGGTCCAGGCATTGGCTCGATTTCACGAACCTCGACTACAAGATCGTCGTCACTTCAATCGCCCTTCGAATCCAAAGCTTCCACCTCTGCTGCCTACCCCTACAGTAAATTCTCTTGATCCAAAAAGACAACCAGGTCGCCCCCAACCCTCGGACCCAGGGACCCAACTCCCTCACTCTCCTCCACCTGTTCGTCGTATTTCCTCTGCAGAGGCACAGACACATCGACTCAAAGGCCTTTGTTTTAACTGTGATTACTGTTATGTTCCGAGACATAAATGCAAGGCCCCTCAACTATTTTTGCTGGATGATACCGTCAAGAGTGTCGACCAATTGCCTCCGAAGGACGATAACTCTGATACGCAAGCCCCACTCATCGATGAACATTCCACATTGTCGTTCAATGCTCTTGCTTGTTGTACTACTTCTAATACACTGTGGGTACAAGGCAGAATTCAGGGCAATCTGGTTCGCATTCTCATCGATGGCGGTAGCACCCATAACTTCATTCGATCTTGCGTTGCAAAGCATCTTGGCTTACATGTATCAGCTACTCCAAATTTTCAGGTTCTTGTGGGTAATGGCCAACGTTTACAGCATGAAGGTTGTGTCCGGGATGTCAAAGTTTTGGTTCTGGGTACTGAGCTGGTCATTGAATTTTACATACTGCCCCTGAAAGGTGTTGAGGTGGTGTTAGGTGTTGCCTGGATGGCCACCCTAGGACCAATTAATATGACTTTTGCCAAGTTGACCTTTAAATTTCATCAGGGAAATGTGCAACACTGTTGGTAGGGTGATACTGAGCTTGGACCCCAACCAATTCACCTTCAATCCCTCCGTCGTCTGTCAAAAACTGGAGCTATTGCTGAGTTCTTCCGTTTGCATGTTGAGAACCTTGAGCATTCCACGACTTTGCCTGAGCGTGGGGATTTGCGAAACCTACTGGAGGAGTTTAGCAGTGTCTTTGAGCCGATAAACAGTTTAACTCCTCAGCGCGCTCATGACCACGCCATTCACCTCGACACGTCGAGTAAGCCGGTCGACGTCCGCCCTTATCGCTACCCTCATTTTCAGAAGGCAGGATAGATTCGTCCGAGCATGAGCCCCTTTTCTTCTCTCGTTCTGCTCGTACGTAAGAAAGATGGTACTTGACGCTTTTGTGTCGACTACCGGGCTCTCAACAGGATAACCATTCGCGATAAGTTTTCGATACCTACAGCCGATGAACTTTTCGATGAACTCGAACAGTCACGGTTCTTTTCAAAGATGGATTTGCTCGCAGGGTATCACTAGATCCGAGTTCGTGGTGAGGACGTCCATAAAACTGCCTTTCGGACTCACAACGACCATTATGAATTCCTTGTTATGTCGTTTGGCTTAACTAATGCTCCCTCAACGTACCAAGCTACGATGAACGCCATTTTTTGCCCGTTCTTGTGGAAGTTTGTTCTCATTTTTCTGGACGACATTCTTGTGTTTAGTGGCACCTAGAAGGGCCATCTTCAACACTTGCGCAGTGTTCTTTAGGTCTTGAAATCCCATGGTTTTGTGGCTAACCAATCCAAATGTTCCTTTGGAAAAGAAACTGTGGAGTATCTGGGCCACGTTGTCTCTCGTGGGGGGTTAACCATGGACGCCACTAAAGTCGAGGCTATTCGCAATTGGCCAGTGCCCACTACGGTCCGCGATGTCCGCGCCTTTTTGGGTATCTCATGCTATTATCGCCGTTTCATTAAAGGGTATGCTACAATTGCGGCTCCTATTTCTAATCTGCTGAAACATGCTGACACTTTTTCTTGGTCTCCTGCGGCTCATAAAGCTTTTGAACTATTAAAATCATGTCTCGCTTTGGCTTCAGTTCTGGGTCTTCTTGATTTTGATAAAGAATTTGTCGTCGAAACGGATTCTTCCAGTGTTGGCATTGGGACAGTGTTAACGCAAGCCAATCGACCATTGGCATTTTTTAGCCAAAAGTTGAGTCTGAAGATGCAAGTTGCCTCGACATACCATCGAGAGATGTATTCCATAACTCAGGCCGCTGGCAAGTGGCGCCAGTACCTTCTTGGTCGTCGTTTCGTGATTATCACAGACCAAAAGGCTCTCCGAAAGTTAACTCAGCAAACAATACAAACGCCGGAGCAACAACAATGGCTTGCAAAGCTGATTGGTTTTGATTTTGAAATTAGGTGTCGTCTAGGGAAACTGAATATTGTTGCAGATGCCTTGTCCAGGGAAGTTAGTGCTCACTTAATGGCGTTCTCTCGCCCGGTGTTTGGGATCTTGGATGATATTCGAACAGCGGTGCAACATGATTCTGATTTGGTTCAGATAGTGACAGCAATACAAGAGGGTCACGATTCACCTCTGGGTTACACTGTTAACCAAGGTTTATTTCTCTTCAACAACAGGATCGTGGTCCCTAATGAGAGTGCATTGTGTTCTCGTCTCCTACGCGAATTTCATAGTTCGACAGTCGGTGGTCACGCCGGAATATCTCGTACATTTCACCGTTTGTCAGCTCATCTTTTCTGGAATGGGATTCGCAAGGACGTTTGTCTCTTTGTGTCGGAATGCCAGACTTGTCAAGCCATGAAGAGTGACAATCTTGTTCCAACAGGTCTCCTTCAGCCACTTCCGATACCTCAACAGGTTTTTGAAGATATTTTGTTGGACTTTATCATTGGTCTGCCCCGCTCCAACGGTAAAGAAGTGATTTTGGTTGTCATTGATCGCTTGACCAAATATGGCCATTTCTTTGCTTTGCCTGCACAATATGATGCTCCAATGGTTGCTAAGGTTTTTGGTCCAAGGCGTGGTTAAACTGCATGGAATTCCACGTTCCATGGTAAGCGATAGGGACCCGATCTTCACAAAGCACCGTGTGGACGGAACTAGCTCGCCTACAGGGAACCGAGTTGTGTTTAAGCTCTGCTTATCATCCGCAATTCGATGGTCAAACTGAATCCTTGAACCGTTGCCTTGAGATGTATCTCCGTTGCATTACCGGCGATGAGCCACGCAAATGGGAACAATATCTGGCTTGGGCAGAATTTTGGTACAATACGACGTTTCAAGCCTTCGCGGGTATAACACCATTACGGGCACTGTATGGTCGTGATCTGCCTACCCTCATGTCCTACGTTGAAGGGGTTTCCCTTAATCCTCAAATGGACAAGGCACTTCAGGACCGCGACGAAATTCTTCATGAGCTCAAACATAATTTGGTCCAGGCACAACTGCGAATGAAATACCAGGCTGATAAGAGGCGTCGCGAAGTTGAATTGAATGTCGGTGACTGGGCTTTCATCCGTCTCCAACCGTATCGCCAACTCTCCCTTCGTCTGACCAAGCATACCAAACTCAGTCCGCGATATTTCGGCCCCTACAAGGTTGCCCAACACATCGGTCCAGTGGCTTATCGTTTGGAGTTACTTGAGGAAGCACATATACACCCAATTTTCCACATTTCCCAGCTCAAGCTTTGCAAAGGGCAACCCTTACACTAGTTCACTCTGTTACCTTTGTTCGCTGCGACTCCAGCTACTTCACTGCCAAACCTTGAGGACAAGGTTGACTCTTTAGGGGGGTAATGTTGCAGACACAGCAGAGGCAACCACCAATATAGCAGACCCAGTGGCGTCTCCAACAAATGTGGTCCAGGATATTTCCATGGTCTGGAATGTACCAGCATTGCGCAGAGGGAATAGGGAAAGGAATGTGCCACGTGGCTTAACCGATTTTGTTTTGTATTAAGTTTATTATCCTTTAGTTTAAATAGCTCGATCTGTGAGCTAAGAAGGCATGCAAAAACCCTAAGAAACGTTGTTTTCTCCTCTCTAAACTATCTTCTTCCTTGCCTCCTTCTATTTCTTCTGCGTTGTTACTATAATACATAACACAGTTGAAAACATAAGTGGTAAGAATAATTTTTTTTTAAAATTTGGTGACCAAAATAAAACATAACCTAAATAAAAAGGACATCCGGTGAAGTTTACCCTAAGCAAAAGATATGTCACAATTAACACGCAAATGCACGTGGTTGACAAGTAATAAACAAAAAATCAATTGTGATGATTGGGGAGTAAAAGTAAAAACAAGAATAAGAAGTAAACTAATGACTTGTGGCAAAAGAATGAAATAACAAAGAAAAGCAGGCTTGTCAAAGATACAACCGATGTTGATTAAATCAGACTGGAAATTATTTAGAATTCAGTTTAGTTGTCAGAAAATGTCATGACATTAATATACTTATTTTGTTGTTGGAGCATATTCTAATGTGGTTTTCATCTACCGGTGGTGAAACTTTGAAACTCGCCCCTATATTACTATGTGTTACTTAACTTGGCAAATATCTCATAAGTATCAACATGTTAATTCTCATATGAGGCAAGCATGTACGCTTAGATAGAGATGTAAAGAGTTGTCTACTGGTAGGGTTTAAAGTTTAAGATTAAAGCTTAGAGTTAGAGTTTATTAAATTTAGGGTATAGTGTATTTTTTAAGGTGTATGGTGTAAAGTATGATTTAAAATTTAAGGTTAAAATTACTAATTTAATTTTTATATATTTTCTAACATGAGACATAATTAAAAGGCAAATGGTAGAAGATGGGAGACAATCTATCTCTGTGATAACGTGCATGTACATACCTCTCTCGTAATTAAAGTTTTTTTGTGGGCTTTGATTTTGTGCGTTTTTTTTTCAAGTAGACTTCCCTCTTTTTTGGTTTTTAGGGCTGACTGAGGGGATAAAATTCGCCTGCCCCTTTTCGGTGCCCCTACATATGCCTCAACACTAAAAAATACTACAAAATTAGATTCTAAGCCCTAACTTTAAATTTTAAATCCTAAACCCTACACCTTATACTCTACAAAATACACCTTACCTTAAATTCTCTAAACCCTAACCACAACCCCTAACCTAAAACCATAAATCCTAAACACTAAAGTTAATTTTGAGCATGAGGACATATATAGGGGCACCAAAAAGGGGTAGAGGATTTCCATCCGACTGAGAGTGGGAATAGGGTGGGGCGGAGACACTTTTATATTTTTTATTCCGTTCCCGATATTTGCGGTTATGATTTTGTGGAATCTTTATTAAACGTTTCGGGGATTTATTCTTCTCGTGTAGATCCTCATAATTTTCGGGGAATTTCCATCCTAAAAAGTTAAACAAAATTACTATTTATTGACCAAAATAAATGATCATTTCAATTTAAAATATAAGTTTGGATACTTCGATTGAAAGCAGAGTCACGAGATGATGAAGATTGAAAGGGGTTTTGTCTTGGGGAAGATTTAGATAGAGGTTTAGCTTATATGTAAAAATTAAGATAAAAATGTTGAGAAACTTGAGTGTTAGGCTTGAGAGAAAGTTGAAATGATAAAAATATGGTTAAGTTTTTTTTTATGAAAATATATATTAGGGGTATATAGATAAATAAATATATTGTTGATAAAAATGTAAAATAAATATGTTTTAAAAACCTTTAATCAAGTGGTTTAAAAATATATATTTTATAAAATTTAATTAATTAAATATATAAAATAATTATGGTCAAATTTTGTAAATTTTGACTTTTAAAAGTCAATTTGACAAAATTAATGGACAAAAGGAATATATTTTTTTTAAATCTTGTAAAACATCGAGATCTTTGTAGATATTTTCTTAAAGATTATGAAGATTATTTATACGGTTACGGTTCGGTTATCCCCACAGTTTCTATATAATAATTATCGTCCTTAATCTCATTTGACCTTCGGTGATAAAATTTTCTCTATTTTTATTTCTGTCAGTTCAGAATTCTACAAGTTTTCAGATATTTTCCACCCAATTTCTACCTCTAGGACTGACTGAACTTTAGGATTATATCAATCTATCCTTGCGTACGAAAAGCCTCTCGACATCCTCACGTTCAGATTTCTACGACAATGAATCAATTTTAAGCTTCTTTCATCTACATCGTGTACAAGTACCCACAGTGATAACAACCACAAAATTGTCTTCCTCCAAGTGGAAAATCACCCAAATATAATCATTAAGTTCTTAAAGCTAGCCCATCTGAGAAATATAACTAAAATGCATGTCAATTAATCCTAATTGAACTAAAGTACAAGCAATTTAACTAAGTTTAGGATATAAAATGTCTCTTTTCAAGAATTAACAAAAAGCTCACTTAAAGAACCTAAAGTTCTTAGACTGAAATTGATATTGAATGCCTTGCATCTAAATAAAATAACCCCCCCCCCCCCCCCCCCAAAAGATAATCAAATATATATTATCAACTCAAAATCAGAAGTTTGTGAAATTGCTTACTTGTGTAATTAGAAAAGAAGAAATTTCAAATTATGCAAATTATGCAATTAGTGCATCTTACTAGAGCTAGTCATTTTTATTTTATGCTTTTGAAGATTATATTGCATATCAATTGAAGTAACTGTTACAAGGTATGTTGTTTATGGTCAGAAACAATTTAGCATAATTTTGGTTGAATATCTCCTTAATAGTTAAACTATGAGAACAAAATTTCTAATATTTATATGTTATCACTTAGATGCATCAAACCAATAAGTTATAGTAAATATTTTTTTTATTATGATTGATTTTTTGTTAGAAATTATATTTCTTTTAATTTTTGAATGTGTGATATATGTTTGAATTAACCCACCACAATCTACTAAATGGGTACTGTTGAGTGAAAAAAATCAATCGATAGAGGTCAAAAGGAGGTGAATTGGAAAATTAAAAATTGATGGAAACTAATTGCAAAAGGATAGAAATGTGGGAGGAGAATTAGAGTGATTCAATTCTCTAAATAGAGTCTACATCCACTACTTAGTTATCACACTAAAGATTTTATAAATTCACTAATTTGACTTTTCTTTTAGGAGAATGAGATAACCTTACACGATTCAACAAGATTAATATCCAAAATCTTACGAACCATTTCTTAAAATACAAAACAAATGAGAAAACTATGAAAATCTTCAAAAGAAAATTATTTACAAAACATAAGCTCACTAACTCCCCCAAACACTTGATAATAAAAGATTACAATGAAAGCTCACACATGTGTATTATAAGAAATTTTACAATAAAGCTTTGAAATTGGATTGGGTGTTTTGTGAATGTTTTTTTTTTGTTGTAGAAGCTTTGGAGACTTGTTTATATATCATCTCATTAATTTTTAATTGTTTGGGTTGTTGGAGACTTAATTATAGCCGTTGTGAAGAAATTTTTTTGTATTTAATGCACTTCGACAACTGTCGTATCGATAATCGGCTTGGCGTGTCGGTACCTATTCAAAATAGAAAATAGTCATCTAATACATAGCATATTTGTACTCGAACAATGAGTATCAGTACGGGACTAAGCGTATCAATATTGATGATCGTACCGGTACTAAAATGACTCACTGAAAAATTTTAAAATTAAGCGTACTGATACTCGAAGGAGCTGTACTAGAATTGTGTTGACTCAACATCAATACTTGGAGCAATACCGGTACTGAAAGAACTTATTGGTTTCCAAAATAAAATATCGTATCAGTACGCATTCAAATCGTACCGATACTCAAAGCTTAAAATGGAATTTGAGTACCTTTAAGCTTATAATCTCATTTTGAAACCATTTCAAATTAGTTAGAAATATTTTGGTAATTTAGAAATTCTCTAGTCAACTTAGTTTTTGTGAGTTAATTTATTAAAGAAATTATTTAAAACATTTAATTTATTAAAGTTCGAATTTCAACACATTTAATTCCTTGAATTGTTTGCGGAAGAAAAAAAAAAAGTGTGCAATTCTTTAAATGAGACCTTTGGAGGGAATCTCCAATCAGTAAAAGAATCATACAAAGGTAAACCATCTAGAGGGAAGTTCCCTTTCCCTGTAAAAAATGAAGGAACCAAAAAGAAAAGGAAAAAACAGCGTTTGGTATTACAGTTACAACAGTGGTTCTTTGTTCTATCAAACAAATTCGTCACCTTCAAACTAACTCCATTAGGAGGGGATCACCTTCCGCCATTATTCTTATTAGCTTTATGAATTCCTCTTCACTTGACACCTTCCATGGATGAACTGCCGGTGCTTGTGCCGAATAATGTGTCCATGAAGAATTAGTTGAAGGTAGATCTTGCTTATACACCATTGTACTAAGCACCGAATCGAAATTCTGAGGAGAATCCATTGACAAAAAGAACATGGGTACAGCAACCTTTTGATGGATATCTAAATGGCCGACCAAGTTAACGAGATCAACAAAGTCCGCAACAAAGTGCCGAGGAATGTAGAATATCTCAGAACTGCATATTGTGAGGCTCTGCTCATTCTTCACAACTTCTTTGTAGTTTACTTGGAAGTGAACTGGCATTGTACTAACAACTTTGTTTACCATGTCTACTTGCTTTGAATACCAATCCGAATTTTCTTTGGTTGTCGCCGTTGACCAAGACATGGATACCTAAATCCCATCAAATCAGAAAGAAAGAAAAAATAGCAGCAACTTAGTAGTTACTCATGATCAACAGTTTCTGTTTCTTAGTAACACAATGTATATCATTTGATGACAATGCAAACTGTTTCCTTCGTATAAATGGCAAATCTATTGCAAAACCAAAATACCTACCAGAAAAATATATATAATCATTTACGAATGGTTAAAAGAAACAAATAAAGGCCAAAGTCCTAGGGACAACAATTACTAATAAAAAGTGGTTATAAATATTGAAAAGAACATGTAGACACCAAAAAAAAAAAGCTAACCGAGGAGGTGTAGGTACCTTATCTGTAATCCATAGCTTAGTCTTGTCTGCCTGTAGTAGATTCCAGTAATTAAGAACAGTATCATCTTCAACGAATAAAAAGCCATCCGCACTAGAAAACCGATCAAAAATCTTCGGCAGCTGCCTGTAAAATATGTTATGAGATAAATTAGTAAACACGACAGATGCCCTGTAAAACAGGCATGACTTGACTTAAGAGCTAAGTTTCTATGATTATCAACAATTAATTGACCATTTAACAACAATTTGCTGCCTTTAGGAAGACTTAGTTCAGAAAAAAGGAACACACCAACAACTTAATTGACTTAATACCAAACCTAACTTACATGTCAACATAATAAGAAAAGAAAAGGCAATTACGGTTTGATTTATATTAGAAAAATCCATCTGCAGTATAACTCCAAGTCAAATGCAACTCACAAAGTATATCTAGTATGTTTTGAGTTAATAGCTTGATTTAATGGTTGTGCAAAATAAGAAACCATGCCTAGATATTGTAACAGCTAATCAAACAGGGTAGTAGTGCCCAATTGGAGAAAAATTCTAACACCAGAAACATTCCAAGCACCTATAACCTACGTGAAAGCATATCACCCTTCAAATGTTCAAATTTTGGATGTTCCTTTCAATGGTTCACTCTTTTTTTTTATGTTCAAGCACAAAAAAATGATTAAAAGTAGCTTTATACAACACATATCACCCTTCACTACCTAATATATTACACACTTTTATTTACTTGTTCTTAATTTCACTAACTCAAATTTTATAAACTAATTTAAAGCATCAGATTAACATAAAATCAAAGGTTATGATCAAGACTGCCCGGCTAAGGATGAAAGAAAATCAGGCAAATCTACACTCTAATGGCTCAAAGGAAAAGCTATATGGTAAACCAGAATGTCACTTTATTCTCCCAAAAATTCAAAAATCAAAGTTCTGAGCAAGATGCACCATAGACAAATAAATTGATAAACTAAAAGTTTAATGTCTTGGGTAAGAAACAATTCTTCAGGAAACTTACTTGTAAAGGTGATCTAATTGACCTTCTTCAACAGCAAGATCTGAATTCTTCTTTGCAGACAAAATAACCACAGTTTTAAATATCCGCCCATAAAGCAATCTCCACTCCAAGGCAGTATGTTCCACATTACCATTGCAGAACATGATAAGCACAACATTTCCAAAATTCTTCCTCCAACGAATCAAATTCCCAATCTCAGAACTAACCATCCCTGTTTCTTCCACTGCTAGATGGACAGATGGCAGTTTCTGAGGGATAAATTCTTTTCGATCCCCATGACCAATAGTTGCCCTTGGTCGGTCCAATTCTAATGTCATCAACCTTGGCTGCTGATAACCTACAGCAAGCAAGTCTTGAAGCCAAGCAGCAGTAAACTTGAGGTCCTGCTCGGTCCAAAAGCCCTCCTCTGCCATAACATAACTCAATTCCAGTATCTTCTCAAACAACCTATGCTTATTTGATCTCCATGACACCAGAAATTTGATCAAACGACCTACATTCAAGTGAAGATCCTTCTCGTCTGAAAAGGGGTATGCCTCGATTCTGTCATACCGATGAACCGTAGGTGGATACACAGCTACATAACCACCAATCTCCCACAAAAGTCTCTGTCCCCAATAACCCCTCAATACATCTGAAGCCATTGTACTAACAGAAACGGGAAGCATCAAAGCCCAAAATGCTGATGAATGGTAAATCGTATTAAACGAATTCAACGGCACCATCATACCTTGTGGTAGCACCACTTTGGGTGCATGCTCATCAAACCGAATATCAAAGGCTTCCAAACCCGACTTCCTAGTAAAATAAAACACCGAATCAACATCCGGCAACCCATTTGATATCCCTTGCTGTATAAACTGTTTCCCACCAAAGACCTCAGTGTAAAACTCCTCATGTCCGATTTCACCAACATTTTCCAATGGTAATCCCCTAGGCCAAACCGACCGTTGACCGAAATGAATATAAGGGTTGACTATAGTCCTATTAGGATTATCATGACTATACTGCAATATAGCTTCTTGCCTAGCTCCTTCCCCTACCAATTCTACATCAAAATGCTTCCCTAAATCATTATCAATTACTTCACCCCGATCATCGGCATCAAAGATCTTTTTAGCACCATGTTGAATCGCAAACAAATAACCAACACTTTTTCTAACATAAGAATCATAAGGCAAATGATCCACAACACGAAAACCCAGACTAGCTTGCATATCCAAGGACAAAAAAATCGCACCTTTTAAGCTCCAGTCTCCGGGAGTCCTCGAGTTCCCAATTGCCAAAACCTGCCACCCTTTAATCTTCACCATCTTTTGCAACGCATCAGACGGGTAACTCGAAACGGAGACAACGACCCACTGCTCCGATCTGAAATTAGCATACGGTGATGTCTTGTCAGCAATGGGTTTGATAGAATTCCAGTTGATATGAGGGAGCGATATGGAATCCATGGCGCGTTGGGTCTGGGACTGGAGGCAAAGGAGGGAGGCCGTGTTGGTGGAACTGTAGAGGAAGAAAACGGCGGCGACGGTGGCGACTAGGACAAAGATGGAGATGATCCTGTAGAAATTCTCGGAAACCCATGTGGAGAAGTCGAGGTTTTTGGGTTGAAGTGTGGGGAGGGTTCTGATCTGGTGAGGCTTTGAAGATTTGGGAAGTGCACGGTCTTGGACCAACATTTGATATTTTGCTTGGAATTTACAAAGCTAAAATTCCGGTAGATCTTCAGTTCACTTATGAAACTCAGCTGCACTCATAATAGCCTGAATCCATCTTTTTTGTTGCGTGTAGAGTGAATGAAACAGAATTGACAGACAATCTCCCTTGTGGTTGCCGACAAGTAGAAGCCAGGCTTTAATGTAAAGCAACTGTTGGTGAATGGTGAGTCGTTGTCGTGTCGTTTTCTGCAATCTTTTTCCTATTTCATTTTGTTTTTGTTTTTGTTTTCCAATGTGAGTTTATTTTTTCTTGCTTATTCTCATTCCCAATTCATTTATTATACGAGTAGTAACTCCAGCTTTTGTTGGTTTATGGTTGGACCAGGATGATTGAGCATTTGAGCTTAAGAATGTGGGGGAAGGTGAGGCATCCCCCGGGTCCCGAGAGCTTGTGGTTGTGCTGATGATGGCAGTCGGCACAGAATTTAGAAGCTGTTAAATGCGGGAAGCTGAAGATGCGGGAAGCTGAAGCTGAAGATGATGGCAGTCGGCACAGAATTTAGAAGCTGTTAAAATTGTAAAAATTTTAGTATAGATTTTTTTTGGTATATATCGAGTTTTTTAGGAAAAAAAATAAGAATTTTAGTATATACTAGATTTCTAACAAAAAGTTTAAAATTTTTAAAAGGGTAAAAATTTCTTACAAAAAGTCATACTGAAATTTTTACAAAATTATAAAATTTTGATTGCACCTCTTTTTAGGTTCATTTTAAAGTGTCTCATGTTAAAAAAAACCCGTTAAATGCTGCTACATTTGACTTAAAACAATGACTGCTTCTGCTTTCGAGTTTTGGATACGTTCCTTGATTTATAGGGATGGATCTATTGCATGTGTAGAGCTGTAGTTTCCATAATTTTTATAAATAGTCTCTCCATTATATGATGTTTTTTTTACCGAGCCTTCAGCTATGAAAAATAATAAAATGATTTTCCGACTTACAAAAATAATAAATTAGTCTGACATTAGTAAAATTTAATGACAGATGATATGATAGTTAACAAAATTTGTTTAAAATATGTATTTATAATAGGGATAATGGCACAAATGCCCCCTTTACTTTTTCAAATTTATCAAAGCGGTGTCCAAAATTTATAAACGTTCAATGTGCCCCTATAATTTTCTTCCGTCATTCAAAAAGCCCCTAACCCTAACACCGTTAACATGTGATGTGGCAAGACACGTGACACGATTTTATGTTGTCACCTGGAGTTTTGGGTAAAAACAATTCACAGAAAAATTTAATGCACGAACATCTAAGTAATTTGACCATTTCATTTTATGAAGTAAAAAAAGGAACGGCGGAGAAGCTTTAAGACAACCCCGACCCCGACGTTTCTTCGACCAACTGAACAAGGACATCAGAGATCATTCGACCAAGATAAACTTTGTGAGCGTAAATGGTGTTGGATTTCACCTTTCCTCTTCTATGTCTGATGAATATGTTCCTTCCTCGATTAGATACTTTAGAAAGAGATGAGTTTGAGAACATAGTTTTCCAGGCTTGCAAAGGTAGCAATTGTTGCTTCTGTTGCTGCTGGTTGTTGGTTTTTTACTGTTATTATTCTCTTCTCCTTTCCTTTTTCTATTTTACTATCATACTTTTGTTAATTTTTTTCCTATAATCTGATGACCACTTTACTTGTATTGATTATTTTACAAAATTCAGAGGTTACCTTTCTTGATCCCTTTGTTGTTTATGGCCTCATACCAATGAAATCCTTCTGGGAAAATCACTCAAAGATGGTGTTAGAAAGAAGGTTGAATTGAAAACTAAGATTGGTATAGAGCTTACCGAAGGGAAAGAGAAATTCAGAATGACTCTGCCAATGAAATGTATTGGTCTTTTTTATCAGCATCGGGTGGATACTAAGGTCTCAATTGAAGTCACAATTTAGGGATTTGGTTCAAGATAGGGAGTTGAAAGGGTTTAGGGGCATGAGATTGGAAAGAGTGTGTTGTTTGGGTTTGCGATCGGGGTGGCTAGACGAAATAAGGGCAGTGGACGATGGTGTGCACGGAGCCGTTTGTCATGGGTAAGAGAGCTAATGACCAAGGGTGGTTGTGCGAGCAAGGGGAGAGGAACAAAATGATTGTCAGAGGGTGGGGATGGTTGGACGGGGTTGGTCGGAGTAGAGATGTCAGAACAAAGGAAAAATAAGATCGTTCTCTTTTTTATGTCTTTTGATCCTTTTAATGGCATGAATGGAAGACGGTCGCCGACTGAATAATGGTATAAAGGTGACAACAACTATGATTTATAATAGAGAAAAATAGCACAAGAAAAGGAGAAGGAATAGGTAAGAAGATGAACGACGTTGTTTCTTTTTATTTTGGCTAAAATGGTACTTTTGCCCCCGAGTTCGATTTTTAACGCATTCAATGTGGCTTTTATGTCCTAGAAATCGATCAATTTCGACACTTGACTAACGTTGACTAACGTTTCCGTCAATTTGTGGGTGTCGGGCCGTTAACTCTTGCAAGGTCAGCTATCCTTGCCAGCTGGCTTGTCATGTCACGCGCTAACGTGAAAAAAAGCTTACATGACAAATTTTTTTAAAAAAATAATAAAAATATTAAATTATTATATTAATTAAAAAAAATTAAGATTAATATAAAAAGAATGTAACCCCCTTAGCCCGGCCTAGACGCTTGACCCGGACTACGAAGATTACACGGGAAAAACCAAAGTCAACCTTGATTAATGACCTTTTTTATTTTAATCTTGACTAGATGCACATTAAGCCTAAGTGAGCACTCACGAATCATGGAAGAGAAAGGCACATTGATCAAAACACTTTTAGGGACTCAATTGCACAAATTACGCGTTTAGGGACCAAAATGTAATTTTTAGAAATTGTAAGGACTTTACAGATTTTAGGGTTACCAATATGTAATTAACTATGTTACATGCTCCTCTGTCAAATTTCAGCTTAAAAAGACATCTCAAGCTCAAGAAATTGCATCCACAACATTTAGGACTAAATGTAAAATATGCAAACATAAAACAATTCAAATCCATCACCCAACGATCGACTGTATCGGAACATCCACCCTCCGTACCGAAACGCCGTATCGAAACGATGTTGACCGTTACGGTACTCGGGTATGTTCCGAGACCGATATCGAAACAGGCTTCACCAGTAGCCAAGCTGTTTCAAAACAGCTTTAACCGTTTCGAAACACCATGGCCATTACAGGCCCCCGTTACGAAACAATTGAGGGTGTTTCGATACACTTTGCCCAGTGACAACAGATTCAGTTGGTTTTCTCCTTTTAAACCGATCAAACATGCCTTTAAGAGCACTACAACATACCAACAACTCATTTTACTACTAAGGAACACATTTAAGACTCTCAAACTAGAGCATGGCATCAAGCACAAGATCACATATTCTAAAGGCATGCTCCCTAGTCTCAAAACCAATATAAGCAACCAAACCACAAAACAAGCATTTAGAACCATTTACATTCCTTACATGCCATCACAAACATGACACAAACCTAGGGAGTTCAAAACACATTTCCCAAATACAACCTTGAAGTCCCATTGCCAATATCAAAACTAAAGTGTATAAAAACATCACCATACATGAGCTTTGCACTTCCTTGGATGTTCGTATCCTTCTCGCTGCCCAAAAACACCTCAATTATCTGCATT
The DNA here is from genome assembly GCA_958450335.1 of Hibiscus tridactylites. Classification (NCBI taxonomy): domain Eukaryota; kingdom Viridiplantae; phylum Streptophyta; class Magnoliopsida; order Malvales; family Malvaceae; genus Hibiscus; species Hibiscus tridactylites. Next base: position 67,524,815 of record OY288266.1, on the reverse strand, counting down.
ATTGGTAAAAGATAGCGTAAGCACAATTGCTTAGTGAGGCATGCTCTAAAGAAAACCAACACAATAATGCATTTCTTGAAAACACTTTCTCAAAAGCTTTTTCTACAACATGCTCATTCTATCCCATGCTTGGAAACCATTTCAAAGCAACTTCTCATTGAAAATACATGTACCTCAATTCTATCTCATGCATTTAAACCAATGCAAATCTCATGGCAAGGCCATACACATGCTTGTAAAACCAAAGCATTTCATATACAAATCTCATATGCATTTCTCATAGCATAAAACATTTCAACAATAGGTACATGTGAATCAAAAGCATTTTCATATATTATATTGGCATTTCATATCTCATTATTACTCGGATATGCGGACAACTCACTAGACACTTCCAGTGGCATCTACCATCACCGTACTCACTTGTCTAGTAACACAATTTCCGGTGGCATCTACCATCACCGTACTCACATGGCGGTATCTCACATCGCCACAAAACTTGGGTATTTCACCAAGTCCTACACGATGGAATGCCCATCATCGCTTCTCTCCCTTTGGATTAAACCAAAGAGCACGTACGAATTTTTAGTTTATAGTGCACTCTCATCCTATTGATCGATCAATTATATCCGGTAAGTATCTCATCCTCTATGCCAATATAGTATGTTAAAACATCATCTCACCTACTGTTTTTCATGCGCCAATTCTCAAATCTTTCACATCTCATTTCAAACCATAACTTTTGCCATGCTTTAAAACAAAAGCTCAAATCTCAACAATGCAACTTGTTATTTCATGAAACCATTTCAAGCGTCATCTCATGCTACAAACCATGCATAAAAACGGTAAGAATTTATTTATCTTAAGTCATGAGCATGTAAAAGCATTTTACGGGCAATCCACCACATATAGGAGAGCAATCTAGCCAATACTTACTTCCGGACTTAGGAAGGTGTTTCAAACCTTTCCTAAATCCCCAAACCTTGTTTCTTTGTCCCTCAAGGACTTCTAAAACCATACGCACTCACCGATTACGTTTCGCTTGCTCGCCGAAACGCTATCTAGGCTCCCGGATCAGCACCAAAGGCGTCTGAAGATGTCTCCCCTGTTTATAACACATAAGAGAAGAGGATTAATGCATCATCCTGCATTGTAATCACCAGCCACACACCTAAACTCGCTTCTCTACTCAAAAACCACATTTCGGCTACCAAACACAACCGAAATCATCTCCAAACTCTTCCAAAACAAAGCCCAGCCAAGATCTACAACTTCTAATCATTTCTAAACATCAATAAACATAAAAAACCACCACAAACTCATCCTTATACCTCCAGCTATAAAAGAACGCAAAAACCACCGCAAAAACCACTATTCTAGCAAGCAAAACTTAGGAATCCAAGCCTATACGGGATTTGTTTGATAAAACCTCATTTATAACTTCAATTAGCATCCAAAATACATTAGAAAACAACCTCAAAACAGAGCCTAACCATCAAGCACGAAAATCATCAAGATTCCTCCAAGAACCTTGAGTTTTAGGACAATTTCTTGTTTCTAACATTAAAGCAACTCAAAAATCATTAACAAATGATTGATAACTTGGAAATTTCAATAAAGAACTGATCATTAGAGGAGAAGGACGAAGCTTACCTCTAATGGCTGATTTCTCCTTGATTTGGGCAAGTTTTCTTGAAAATCCAATGTAAAATCAAGAGGTTTTGATGAGGAGAAGATTAGGAATAATAAAGAAATTGAAATCCAATCAAAAGGGATGAAAATCAGTAACCAATTGAAGGAGAAAGAGTGTTTGGCTGAAAAGAATTTGAGAGAAAATGGAAGGAGGGAAAATTGACGTAAAGTAGTTATGAAAAGTCAAAGGTAGTTTCATTTTAATTAATCTCTATTTTCCTTTAATTAAAACATTAATAAAATCACCCAAATTAAGAAGAAATCTGATTAAAAACATTTTGGTAAAACTATCTCCTTAAAGATTCAAAGTTTCAATCCTTTACAAAACAATCATTATTAAACTTTTGCAAAAACTGCGATTTGGTCACTACACCGAAATGTAGTATTTCCAAACCTTATTTTGTAAAATTGATTTCACCATACTTATTCACATAATAAGCGAGGATTTTTAGATATTTTTTCCATATTTTTAAAGCATCCCGAACTAGGTGTTCCCTAACTCTCTCTTTTATATTTGAACCGTTCTCGACCGGTCGGATTCGTACTATAAAACATCTTGGCGAAATTTGGGGTGTTACAACTCTCCCCCTCTTAAGAAATTTCGTCATCGAAATTTACCTGGAAGAAAAAGGTAAGGAAATTGCTTCTTCATGTCTTCATTTCTTTTCCACGTGGCTTCCTCAACACCACGATGTCTCCACAACACCTTAACTAGCTCAATGGTCTTACCACGAAGAACTTTACTATCCGAATCCAAAATCTCAACAGGTTCCTCATCATATGTCAAATCCGGATTCAACTCAACTTCCTCCACATGCATGACTGCGAAGGATCCTATGAAACCGAAATTGATTTTGATATAACACATAAACTTAAGGACCAATTTGCAAAACAATAAATTTTTAAGTACTCTTTAAAGTCTCACAATTGACAAGTATTTTTAAACAAAATAATATCTAAAGACCTGCTCTTAAACATATAAAATTCTCTAAGTCTTTTCCTATGTTTTTCAAGCCTAAGTATGCAAAAACGCCCAGGCGTATCGATACCCTATTTGGCTATTGGAATTTTGTTTTTCAAATCAAAGTATACAGAAATGCTTAGGCGTATCGATACCCTTATGCGTATCAATACCCTATTTTGCCACTGGAATTTTAATGGAGTTACCATACTGGTACGCCTTGCAACTGTATCGATACGATATTTATCTGGGCAACTCTTTTCATGAAACCGTAACGATACGCCTTGCAACCGTATCGATACGATAAGCATATCTTTGAAAAGTCTAAGCATTTAATTATTCGACCGTTACTTGTCAGTAGGTTGGTTTCCCAATTTTTAAAAGACCGTTATACCGTACCGATACGCTTGGTATGCGTATCGATACGATTTTTATGTAAACATGACTTGGGATTCCAGTGAGCAAAGACAGTATCGATACGGCCTACCGTACCGATACGCCCCTTAAAACTGTACCGGTACGCCTTTTATACGTATCGATACGCTTTGTTTTCAGGCACAACGACTCTTTCCTCTTTGATGCAGGTATCGATACGCCCTTCCCAAGTACCGATACGGTATGCTGCAGAGCTGCATTTATTGCGGAAAAATGTCCACAACGGCTCTATTGATGATCCTAACTACCCAAACGGCTAGAAATCAAAGCAAGGGTATAAAAACAAGCTTCAATTGACCAAGCAACAATTATTGAACCCACAAGCAACATCAAAGAAAAAATCTAAACCCTAGTGCTCTTCAAAGTCAAATTCTTGTACCCAACTCTAGTGATTTCATTTGTTATCTTGTATTGTGAGTTTGGGGAGTTTGAAATTGTATTTGAGTAAACATTTATCCTTTGAGAGGAATTGTTTGAGTTTACCAAATCTTTATCTTTGAAATTGAGTGGATTATGCTTTGGGTAGAAAGCTTAATCAATTTGTAAGGTTACCTCCTCATCCAAGAAAAGGGGAAGAATTCAAGTAGTGAATTGGTTGAAAATCCTTAGTGGGAACTAAGGTTGTGGATGTAGAGTTCATTTGGAGAACTTGAACCACTCTAACTACTTGTGTCATCTTTTATTTTTCACTCATTCCTCCCACCAAATTTTTAATTTCCAATTCACCCCCTCTTGGCCATTTGTAATTGTGTGATCAACTCAACAATTGGTATGATAGCTACACTCTTTGGAAGGATTACAACCCTCTTGAGTCGATTCTGGGTGAGTTTGATCAACAACTTGTTAAGCAATGGAATCCACCTCCAACTCCAACCTCTATGAGTCCCAATCTACAACCAAGCCACCATTCTTCAATGGGGATAACTACCCATATTGGAAGAATATAATGAGGCTCTTCATCAAGTCTACCGACTACATGGTGTGGGATGTGGTTGAAGAAGGTCTATACATTCCTACGAAGAGAGATGAAAAAGCAAGACTTGTCCCAAAAGTAAAAGCTAAAATGACGGATGATGAAAGAAGAAGGATGCAAGTGAATGACAAAGTTCTCCATGTGATATTTTGTGCACTTGGTCTGGATATCTACTCCAAGGTGTCTTCAATCGAAAATGCCAAGGAGGTTTGGGATACCCTCGAGACAACATATGAGGGAACTAGTGATGTCAAGGAGACAAAGATTGAGCTACTCAATCTAAGCTATGAAAATTTCAAGATGGATCCCGATAAAAGTGTCTCCAAGATGTTTGATCTATTCTCGGTCATTGTCAACGGATTGAAAGGGTTCAGCGAGATCATCCTCGAACACAAACTAGTGAGGAAATTGTTGTACTCTCTTCCGGAGTCAAGGGATGGCAAGAGAACGACTATTATTGAAGCTCGAGATTTGAAGACTCTCAAGCTTGATGCTCTTGTTGGATCTCTACTCACCCATGAGATCATAAGGAAGGGAAGAGAAGAAGAGAAGAAAATGGTTGAGAAGAAGGATGTTGAGAAGAAGAAGGTTGGAATCACTCTTAAAGCTTCATGTCAAGAAAGCGATTCAAGTGAAGATGAAGATGAGGAGATGGCCATGTTGGCCAAACGGTTCACTCGCTTCATGAAGTCCAATCGTGGGAGAAATTTTATTAGAAAGGGAGACTTCAAGAGCAAGAGTAAGGAAGAGGAGAAGGACCAAATCACTTGCTATGAATGCAAAAAGCCCGGTCACATCCATTCTGAATGTCCTCAATTGAAAAGGAAGAGATTTGGGAAGAAGAACAAGCTCTAAGCTCAAATAGCAACTTGGAGTGACGATGAGTCATCCGAGGAAGAGGAGGAAGTGGCCAATCTATGTCTCATGACCATTGATGATGAACCAAAGGTAAATTCTAACTTATCCAATTTTGATTTTACTTTTGATGAACTTCAAGATGCTTATGATGAATTGCAAGAGGTTTACGATGAGTTAGTAGGAAAATATAAAGAATCCATTTTGAAAAACAAGAAAACCATTTCCGATTTGAAAAATCAAAATGAGACATTTTCAAAAGCTAACTCCGAATTGGAAAAGAAAGTTTTGTTTTTAGTAAATCTTTCAAATGATCTTAAAACGAAAAATCTTGAACTTGAAAAACTTCTTTCCGATTTTCAAGATTATCACACAAAGGAAGTGGATAAACCTAAAACATCAATTGCTATTGGGAAAAACAATTTTGAAAAAGGAAATCCTCATAAATCCCAATATGTAAAAAGAAAACCCTTTATTCCTAAACAAAGAAATTTTAATAAGCAATCTAGAGGTCAAAGAGTTAGGAGTGTTTGGGTTCCTAAGGAACTCATTATTTCTAATAATATGAATGCTATTGCTTCTTGGATTCCTAAGGGAACCAAAATTTTGAAGGCTAACACTCATGGACCCAAAATGATTTGGGTACCATAAATCAAGGCCTAATTTCTTTGTTTGTAGGGGATGCTCAAGACATATGACCGATGACAAGAGTAGATTCGTGGAACTAAAGCCAAAGAGTGGTGGAGTGGTAACTTTCAGTGACAACTCCAAAGGCCACATTGAAGGAATAGGCTCCATTGGTAATCACTCCTCTATTTTTATTGAAAATGTTTTGTATGTCAACGGTCTTAAACATAATTATTGAGCATTAGTCAATTATGTGATAAGGGTTTTAATGTTTTATTTGATAAAAGTGGTTATAAAATTGTAAACATTAAAACAAATCAACTAATGCTCATAGGACATAGAATAGGCAATATATACATGGTGCATTTAGATGACATCCATTCATCTCATACATGCTTAGTTGTACATGATGAACATGACTCATGGCTTTGGCATAGAAAATTAGGACATGCTAGCATGAGTGTCTTAGAGAAATTAATTTCCCTTAATCTTGTTAGAGGTTTACCCAAACTTAAATTTTCTAATGATAAAATTTGTGATGCATGTTCAAAGGGTTTAACATAGAACTTCAATTAAATCAATTAATGATGTCTCTACTAGTAGATGTTTACAATTGATTCATATGGATCTTTTTGGGCCTATTAGAACAATGAACTTGGGTGGAAAATCATATGCTTTTGTGCTTGTAGATGACTATTCTAGGTTTACTTGGGTTCTATTCTTAAGTACAAAAGATGAGGCTTTAGAAAAATTCATCACATTTTCTAAAATAACTCAAAATGATATTGAACTTAAAATTTCTCACATTAGAAGTGATCATGGAACCGAATTTCAAAATCTAGGTTTTGACGAGTTTTTAAATGAAAATGAGATTAGCCATAATTTTTCCGCACCTCACACTCCTCAACAAAATGAGGTAGTTGAGAGGAAAAATCGAACTTTAGAAGAAATGGCTAGAACCATGCTTTGCAAATAATTTACCTAAATATTTTTGGGCGGAAGCCACAAATACCGCTTGCTATATTATAAATCGAGTAATGATTAGGCCGATTTTGAAGAAAACACCTTATGAGATTTTAAAATCTAAGAAGCCACATTAGCTATTTTCATCATTTTGGTTGCAAGTGTTTTGTTTTGAATAATGGTAAAGAAAACTTAGGTAAATTTGATGCTAAAAGTGATGAAGCTATTTTCTTAGGGTATTCTTTAAACTCTAAAGCCTATCGTGTATTTAATAAAAGAACTCTAGTAGTTGAAGAGTCTATACATGTTGTTTTCGATGATAACCTCCTTCCGAGAAAGGAATCTTGTGATGATGATGATGTAGGAATCCTTGATGCCATTGATGGAGGACAAACGTCAAAGGTGGATGAGGTTCCAACTAAAGATGAGGATACACAAGATCCACCTCTTGAAGCCTTGAAGGACTTGGCTCTTGAGGAAAGGAGGTGTCTTACCCAAGGGAGTTCAACTATGTCAAAGGTGGTGAAATCTTGGGTGATCCATCCAAGGGGGTAACTACTAGATCCTCTCTTAAATTAATGAACCATGTTGCATTTCTTTCATGCATTGAGCCTAAAAATATTAAAGAAGCTTTAAAAGATGATTTTTGGATTTTGGCCATGCAAGAGGAATTAAATCAATTTGAGAGAAGTACAATTTGGACATTAGTTGAAAGGCCTAGTAATCAATCTACTATAGGAACTAAATGGGTATTTAGGAATAAATTAGATGAAAGTGGTAATATAGTGAGAAACAAGGCTAGGCTTGTTGCTCAAGGCTATACCCAAGAAGAGGGAATTGATTTTGATGAGACATATGCACCCGTAGCTAGGATGGAAGCCATTAGGATGCTTTTAACATTTGCATGTTATAATAATTTCAAGCCTTTTCAAATGGATGTGAAAAGTGCCTTTTAAATGGTTTTATAAATGAAGAAGTGTATGTTGAACAACCAACAGGTTTTGAGGATTCAAAATTTCCAAACCATGTGTTTAAACTAACAAAAGCTCTCTATGGTTTAAAACAAGCTCCTAGAGCTTGGTATGAGAGACTTTCAAATTTCTTAATTGAAAAGGGTTTTGAAAAAGGAAAGGTGGATACTACACTCTTCATAAAAAGATATAACAATGACATCTTAGTAGTACAAATCTATGTTGATGATATCATTTTTTGTTCTACTAATGAGTGTTATTGTAAAGAATTTTCTAAGCTAATGCAAGGTGAGTTTGAGATGAGCATGATGGGCGAGCTCTAATTCTTTTTGGGACTCCAAATCAAACAAAGGAAATATGGCACCTTCATAAATCAAGCTAAGCGCGTGAATGATATGCTCAAGAAGTTTTGCTTGGAGAATGCAAAACCTCAAGCCACACCTATGAGTTCTTCCATAAAGCTTGACAAAGATGAAGGAGGCAAGTGTGTTGATTCTAAGCTTTATATATCCATGATAGGTTCTTTGCTTTACCTTACCGCAAGTACACCGGATATTATGTTTAGTGTTTGCTTGTGTGCTAGGTTTCAAGCTAGTTCTAGAGAATCACACTTAGTTGCCATTAAGAGAATTTTTAGATACCTTAGAGATACACCTACCTTAGGCCTTTGGTATCCTAAAGATTCTTCCTTTAGTCTTCATGCTTATTCGGATGCGGATTATGAGGAATGTAAGATAGATAGGAAACATACTTCCGGGACATGCCAATTCTTAGGTAGTATGCTCGTATCTTGGTTCTCTAAGAAACAAAATAGCGTAACCTTATCTACCACCAAAGCGGAGTACATATCTTTAGGGAGTTGTTGTGCTCAAGTCCTTTGGATGAAACAACAACTCTTAGATTATGGTGTTAAAATAGAAACCATACCCCTTAGGTGTGACAACACTAGTGCCATTTGTCTCACTAAGAATCCCATCCAACACTCAAGAACAAAACACATAGAAATTAGACATCATTTCATTAGAGATCATGTTTTGAAAAATGATGTTGTTATAGAGTTTGTTGACACCTTGAACCAATTAGCGGATATATTTACAAAACCTTTAGATAAAGAGCGCTTTTGGACCCTTAGGAGAGAGTTAGGTTTAACTAGCCTTTCTTGACCCCTTCTAGGTCCCAAAATGTCAAAAACTTGCTTGAAATTGTTTGTGATTCATGCTTATGTTAATTTTTCTCCTTTTGCTTCTATGCATGTTACTAGGGGAGTATGCACTAAGTTTAGCCATTAAAACTTGTTCATAGTACATATACATGCATTTAGGGACGTTTCAAATTGGATTTTTGCACTTAAACCTGTAAAAAATGCCTAATCTGGTAAAGGCGTATCGATACGGCTAAAGCGTATCGATACGAGTTGATAACTGGGAATCTTTGAAGATGAATAAGTATCGATACAGTACAAGTCAAGAGAAATAGTCAAAGCCAAACGTACCGATACGGCCCCACGTATCGATACGGTAGTAACAACGAATATAAAATTAGAGTTAAAAGTTATCGATACACGTGTATAACGTATCGATACAGCCTCGACGGAGAGGCTATTTAGGGCTGAAATTGTTAAAAAGCTTTAAAACACAAAACCCCTTTTCTCTCCAAAAATCCTAGCCGCGAAACCCTATAAAAACCTCCTCAATCCTTTAAATTTTACTAGCAATCTTAAAAACTCTTTGAGGGTTTTTACTTTACACATCAAGGATAAGCTTTGTCATCAAATCTTGTGCATTCACATCACCTGTTTCATCCAATCTAAGATTCAAGGTATAAAACTCCTCTTTTCTATTTTCTTTAATTTTCGTTTGATTTTTATTTTTGTTTCAACTGAATTTTTGTACAAAACATGTTTGATTGTTATGGGTTTCAACTTTTTCATTATTTTTCTTTTCCAAAAATCAAAATTTTTCATTCGAATATATTTTCTATTCGATTTTTTTAAAACAGTTTTTTTTGTATTTATTTTTTAATTGTAAATGTCTTTTTAAAATTAAAATTCTTTTTACACTTACCTTGAATTATTAGAATTTATTGGATTGAATAGGATGTTAATTGCATACATATTTAAATCCTTTTTGATGTGTTTTTAAGGTTATGGCACCGAAAAAGGGAACTAAGCGTCATCGTTCTACTTCCAATCCTAATGAGGATGTCGAGGGTAATCCTACACCTAACCTTCCTTATATCATCCAATTAAGTTTTCCCGATGCCATTGATATAGAACGATATAAACTTTTTTAAGGAATGAATCTTAGGGAAGAACGTGTCGTGTCAATCCCGTTTTTAAATTCTGCCCGGTTCAAATTCCAAGACCTATCTTTGATTATGCAATGGAAGTTTTTACATTTTTTGAGCATTCCTCCCATCCTATATAGGAATCTAGTCATCGTATTCTTTTCTAATTCCATATGCATTCATGATGAAGCTAGGGAGAATGTCATTGCTATAGAATCGTCTGTTATGGTAACCTTTCAAATTGATCAAAAAACTTTATGTAATGTCTTTGGTTTTGAAAATGTTGGTATTGATGATGAACAATCCATGGGTACGGGTCCTTTAGGCTCAACAAAAGTTTTAAATGCTCATGACCGTATCCTTCATCTTCTTATCTCTTGGTTCCTACGTCCATCGGGTGGGAAATATTCAACTATTCGTCAAACAGTTGATTTTTGGCTTAGGTGTTTTAGAGAATGTCATCGTCCAAATCTTTGTCAAATTATGTTTGCCGACCTTGTCTTTTTAGTTCAACACCGTCATACCAAACAAGTCTTATCCTTTTACTACTCAACGGCTTTGAGTCATCTTCTTCATTCCCTTGGCATTAATTGTTCACATGACTTTCCCGAAACCCTTGGCCTACCCATTGATGAGCGTTCTCTAGCTCGTTCCGATTTCACTTATGTTGGTAATGAATGGGTTCGCAATGCTCAAGATCCTCCACAAGATGCTCCGGTCGATGCCTCTTGTGCATCTTTGAGCTCTCACCGTGCTTCGTTTGATTCCTCCTCCATGAATACTCTCATGACCTTCCTAAATGAGAAGTTCACCGCGATGGATAATCGATTCACATCCTTAGAAGATCGCGTCCAAGGCATGGAAAAGAAGATAGACACCATGGCTTCTCGCCAAAACTCCATGGATATCTCTCTTACCGCCTTACATGGTGCTTGGCTCAACCAAAATCGAAGGAATCAACCCTCTCAAGAAGATGAAGAAGAAGATGACGAGGACGATGATGATGAAGAAGGGGACGAGTAGTTCATGCATCTCATCTTAGGGCATTTAGTCTTTTATATATGTTATTGCACTCTTGTTTTTAGGATTTGAAGTTTATGCCTATTATCTATGTTTTTAGGATTTTAAAGTTTTGATTATGATGGTTGCTTTGAAGTTTATGCATTTGAACTATTATGTTTTATTTGAAGTTTATGCATTTCAATTCTTATGATTGCTTTAAGTTTAATGAATTATTGTTGCCTTTATGTTGCTATTATCCTTGTATTATATTTGATCTAACAAAAAGGGGGAGAAGGATCATAGAGTCAATGTTTAATTTTTGAAATATTTTTGAAAATCTATCTTAAAGTAAGGGGAAGAAAGCTTTTCAAAGTTTCAAAAACTTAAAAATTTATTTATGGTTTTGTTATATCAAAAAGGGGGAGATTGTGAAACCGAAATTGATTTTGATATAACACATGAACTTAAGGACCAATATGCAAAACAATAAATTTTTAAGTACTCTTTAAAGTCTCACAATTGAAAAGTATTTTTAAACAAAATAATATCTAAAGACATGCTCTTAAACATATAAAATTCTCTAAGTCTTTTCTATGTTTTTTAAGCCTAAGTATGCAAAAACGCCCAGGCGTATCGATACCCTTATGCGCATCGATACCCTATTTGGCTACTGTAATTTTGTTTCTCAAATCAAATTATACAGAAATGCTCAGGTGTATCGATACCCTTATGCGTATCGATACCCTCTTTTGCCACTGGAATTTTAATAGAGTTACCGTACCGATACGCCTTGCAACCATATCGATACGATATTCATCTGGGCAACTCTTTTCATGAAACCGTACCGATACGCCTTGCAACCGTATCGATACGATAAGCATATCTTTGAAAAATCTGAGCATTTAATTATTCGACCGTTACTTGTTAGTTGGTTGGTTTCCCAATTTTTAAAAGACCGTTATACCGTACCGATACGCTTGGTATGCGTATCGATACGCTTTTTATGTAAACATGACATGGGATTCCAATCAGCAAAGACAATATCGATACAGCCTACCATACTGATACGCCCCTTAAAACCATACCGATACGCCTTTTATGCGTATCGATACGCTCTATTTTCAGGCACAATGGCTCTTTCATCTTTGATGCAGGTATCGATACGCCCTTCATGAGTACCGATACGGTATGCTGCAGAGCTGCATTTATTGAGGGAAAAATGTCCACAACGGCTCTATTGATGATTCCAACTACCCAAATGGCTAGAAATCAATGCAAGGGTATAAAACAAGCTTCAATTGACCAAGCAACAATTATTGAACCCACAAGCAACATCAAAGCAAAAATCCAAACCCTAATGCTCTTCAAAGTCAAATTCATGTACCCAACTCTAGTGATTTCATTTGTTATCTTGTATTGTGAGTTTGGGGAGTTTGAAATTGTATTTGGGTAAACATTTATCCTTTAAGAGGAATTGTTTGAGTTTACCAAATCTTTATCTTTGTAAATTGAGTGGATTAAGCTTTGGGTAGAAAGCTTAATCAATTTGTAAGGTTAACTCCTCATCCAAGAAAAGGGGAAGAATTCAAGTAGTGAATTGGTTGAAAATCCTTAATGGGAACTAAGGTAGTGGATGTAGAGTTCATTTGGAGAACTTGAACCACTCTAACTACTTGTGTCATCTTTTATTTTCACTCATTCCTCCCACCAAATTTTTAGTTGCCAATTTAAGTTGTGTGGCTGATATTAAAAGGGGTTTAAAAATTAAATTTGAGTGAAAATAACTCCTTTTGGGCGGACTCAATTGGCAGCCACAAGTTTAGGCGCCCAAAACACATGAAAATCACATTTAACATGTGATTTTTATGTTTGAAATTCAAACATAACAACTCGGGCTTATCCTTTCTTGCAAATGGCACATAATGAAGGAGAAAACGGGCTGATTCGGCTGCACATTCACACACATGTGTCAAGCTGCCACGTGGGTGCTGGAGATGACCGGATACCACCTATGCTCCCACATGTGCACTAGCACACTCCCCGATATACAAGACGCTTTTCAGCTACTTCTGGACTTGTCAGCTGAAGTTGAGCTAGTGGAGCTAAAGTTGAGCTGACTGGAAATGAGCTGAGCTGAAACGAACTAGCTGAAAGTGTGATGAGCTAAAAATGAGCTGGTTGCACTCTCATGAGCTGGATTTGAGCTGCTTATGCTCACTTGAGCTGGAGTGGATCTGCATATACTCACTTGAGCTAGTGTCCTCCTACGTACCTATGTCAAAAGGCAACAAACATCCATCAAAGCATTGTAAACTTAATGGAAACAATAATACAAATCGTAAACAAGTGCACAAATATTTTTTAACACACAAACAAATATAAACACACCATAAGTTATATCAAACTTATTCAAAACACACCAAACATACTATATACATAGTAAACACACTGATATAAATAATATAAGTATAAGAAATGTTACACATCAGTATGTAACAAATGAAAAAGCAAACTTCCCTGAAAGTTTGAAGTTGCATCGTTGGGTGGCATAAACGTGCTCACATCACATTATGTATCTTTTCTAGCTCTTATGGCAGCCTCAGCTTATAAGCAACATGACCTACACGTTCAATCACCTCATATGGTCCAATATACCTTGGGCTCAACTTGCCCTTCCGACCAAATCTCATCACCTTCTTCCAAGGTGAAAATTTCAAGAATACACGGTCACCCACCGCAAATTCTATTTCCTTACGCTTCAAATCCGCGTAAGACTTTTGCCGATCCGATGCTTCCTTCAACCGCTCACAAATGAGCTTCACCTTCTTGGTGGTTCCTTTCAACAAAGCCGGCATCGAGACCAACTTTTGTCCTGTTTCAGCCCAACAAAGAGGAGTTCTGCACTTCCTCCCATATAAAGCTTCATAAGGTACCATTTGAATACTCGCATGGTAACTATTATTGTAAGCAAACTCTACCAAAGGCAAGTGCTTCTCCCAAGAGCCTAACTCAATAACACAGCACCTCAACATATCCTCAAGCACTTGGATAACACGCTCCAACTGCCCATCCTTTTGCGGATGATAAGAAGTACTGAAATTCAGCCGTGTACCCAATGCCTGATGCAAACACTCCCAAAACCTTGCAGTGAACCTCGGATCTCTACCCGACACTATAGATTTTGGTACGCCATGCAAACGTACAATCTCAACAATGTACAACTCTGCAAGCTTATCCAAGGTGTACGTAGTATGCACAGGTAAGAAATGCGCACACTTCGTAAGGCGATCCATAATCACCCAAACATGATTCTTATTTGATGGCGATAAAGGCAAACCAGACACAAAGTCCATGGTAATCCTCTCCCATTTCCACTCAGGAATCCTCAATGGCTACAACAACCCCGAAGAAAACTGATGCCCAACCTTAACCCGCTGACAAACCCTATACTTGCTCATATACTCAGCGACATCTTTCTTCAAACCCACCCAATAGTACTCATCCTTCAGATCACGGTACATCTTTGTACTACCAGGGTGCATAGCAAATGGACTACTATGAGCTTCAGTCAAAATAGTGCGCCTCAACTCAACATCATTCAACACCACTATCTGACTCTTAAAATATAGAACACCATCATCAGTAAAACAGAAATCCGATGGCCTATCTTCAGCAATATCTTGAACATGTGGCACCAAGGAATCATCCAACAACTGCTTATCCTTTATCAACCAAACCAAAGATGGTTTCACTTGCAATTCAGCAATAAGACCACCATCTCGCGATATGCTCAAGCTAGCAAACATCACCCTGAACTACACCGCCACTTTTCTGCTCAAGGCATCGGCCACAACATTGGGCTTCCCTAGAAGATACTCGATCGTTAGATCGTAATCCTTAAGCAACTCTACCCATCGTCGTAGCCTAAGATTCTTTCTGAGACATCAAATACTTCAAACCCTTTTGATCCGTGTGCACAATACACTTCTCACCATAAATATAATGTCTCTAGATCTTTAGAGCAAAAACCACCGCAGCCAACTCAATATCATGTGTAGGATAATTGCGCTTATGCACTTTTAGCTGTCGCGATGCATAAGCCACCACCTTACCCTCTTGCATTAACACACACCCAAACCCAACGTAGGATGCGTCACTATACACCACAAACTCTTTCTTTGATTCAGGTTGAACTAAGATAAGAGCTTGTGTCAAAGCTGCTTTAAGCTTTTCAAAAGCTTGTTGTCTCGCTTCCGTCCATTTATACTTAACATCCTTTTGCAACAATTTTGTCACAGGAGCAGCAATCTTAGAAAATCCATCCACAAACCTCCGGTAGTATCCTGCCAACCCAAGAAAACTACGGACTTCATGAACAAACTTAGGAGGCTTCCAATTCATCACCGCCTCAAACTTCTAGGGATCAACTAGAATCCCTTCAGCCAAAACTACACGACCAAGAAAAAAAACTTCCTTTAACCAAAACTCAAATTTCCTCAGCTTAGCATAAAGCTGATTTTCCAACAGTGCTTGCAAAACAATTCTCAAATGACCTTCATGCTCCTCCTCAGTACGAGAGTACACAAGGATATCGTCGATGAACACCACAACGAACTTGTCCAAGAATTCATGGAACACCCTATTCATCATGTCATGAAAGTAGTAGGAGCATTTTTCAAGCCAAACGACATCACAAGGAACTCATAATGCCCATACCTCGTTCTAAAGGCTGTTTTCGTCACATCCACATCCTTCACCTTTAGCTGATAGTACCCTGACCTCAGATCAATCTTGGAAAACACAGATGCTCCCTGAAACTGATAAAAAAGATCATCAATCCTCGACAAAGGATACTTGTTCTTAACGGTCAACTTGTTCAGCTGACGATAACCGATGCACATTCTCACCGTGCCATCCTTCTTTTTAACGAACAAGACCGGTGCACCCCAAGGTGACACTAGGCTGAATGAAGCCATGGTCAAGCATCTTCTGAAGTTGCGTCTTCAACTCTTTCAACTCTTTGGGTTCCATGCGATAGAGAGCAATGGACACCGGAGTTGTATTCTCATACAACTCAATTCCAAACTCAACCTCTCTACTAGGCGGCAAACCAGGCAATTCCTCCGGAAACACTCCAGGGAATTCACACACGGTCCTTATATCCTGAACACACACCTCCTTCGAACTAGGATTCATAACAAAGGCCAGGTAAGCTTCACAACCTTGCCGCAACATCCGGCTTGCTTTCAACGTGGACACTACATTCGTAAGAAATTTCACATTTTCTCCCACCACCACCACCTTATAATCATCCGCAAGTTTCAACGAAACTCGCTTGCTTTCAAAATCCACAACGGCTCTATGCTCAACAAGCCAATCCATGCCAAGGATTACATCAAAACCATAGAATGGCAACTCCATAAGGTCAACATGAAAAACATGATCTTGCACCTTTAAGGGGCATCTTCTATACAACTTCCTTGTTACAACCCGTCTCACTAAAGGAACTAGTCACACGCATACCAACATCCAATGACTCAACAGGCAAACCAAACATTTTAGCATGTTCACGCAATATGTATGAGTGTGTAGATCCAGAATCAATCAAAGAAAGTAATGGCAAGGATTGCAAAGTAAAGGTACATGCGATCACGTCCGTGTCATTCCTTCCCTCACGATGGGCATACACTCGAGCCTGACCACCACCCTCAAGTTGGACAACCACAACATGCGCCACATTCCTTCCACCATCATCCCTACGCTGAAAATTACTACGGCCGCGGCCACGACCCCTTTGTGGCTCAGCTACTCTCAGCGGCTTAGGACAATCTTTCTTCATATGCCCCCGATTTCCATAATTCCAACATGTCCCAAGGTTACCCCAACACTCAGCACCGTGTCTCCTACCATGCCGGTTGTACTCAGGAGTCCTCAAGAAAGCATTAGGTCCATGCTAACCTCTACCAAGGTTACCACCCCCACGTCTAGCATCATAATGTGGCTTCCTGTCCTTATGCCTCTTGTTGCGATCTCTGCCATAATCGCATTCCGCAGCTCACTTTCCCGAGCTTGATCCACTGGCTCGGCTCGCCAAACCAAGATTCAATTCAATGTCCTCGGCTTTAGTGACCAAGACATCGAAATCAGTGTAATCAGCTGCAAGCATATAAGTCTTTACATCCGCTACCAGCCCATAACGGAACCGTTCGCACCTTTCCCTCTCGCTAGGGATTAACTCAGGTGCATATTGGCTAAGGCAAACAAACTGAATCTCATATTCAGCCACATACATGTTCCCTTGCATAAGAGACATAAACTCCCTCTTCTTCTCGTCAAGGTAGCGAACTCCCAGATATTTCTGCTTGAACGCATTCAAGAAGAACGTCTAAGTCACCTCATCATCCTCTATTCCGTAGATAGTGGTCGTCCACCATGTGTATGCGTCACCATGCAGTAGTGACACAATACAACCCAACTTCTGCACATTGTTGCAGTTCAACTGACCCAAAATCCTCTTTGTGCTCTCCAACCAAGACTCAAATCCTTCCGATGACAAACCTCTAAACTCAATCCCTCCTAGACTGCAGAGATGCTCCAATGGCAATCTCACATTAGTACCATCATGATGTGCATATCCATGAGCTCCAGCTTCCTGGAAAGCCCCAGCAATAGCCTGAATCAGCACAGTCATATCCGGAGCAGCTTGCCCCTGACCATTCTCGGGTCCAGCAACCCCAACACCAATTCCCGCATTACCAGCCCCAGCTCCACCACCACCAGGTGGTCCACAGGGGGAGGAGGAGGTAAATCCTCAGCATTCTCCGTGTTCTCATTATTAGCCATAGATCTAATATTGATTCTCAGCTCTCTATGTGGCCCCATAATAAACACAATGTACTGACAAAATGCAATAAACACAATTAGGCATAATAAGGTAAGTAATCCAAGTACTCAAGCTCATTTTTGAAAACAATTCTTCTCAATAGTAATGATATGGCAATGGTATCCCCAACTATACTCCAAACCTAGCATAACATCACAAATTCACCTCAATTGTATCATACGTCAATATTCATGCATCAACCTTTCACCAAAAAGACATAATCATACATAACCACATTCAACAACCACATACCAAACCCCAATTATTCGATAACATGGATCTGATACCAACAAATGTAACCCCCTTATCTCGGCCTAGACGCTTGACCCGAACTACGCAGATTAAACGAGGAAAACCAAAGTCAACTCGAAAGTCAACCATGATTAACGACCTTTTTTTTTAATCTTGACTAGATGCACATTAAGCCTAAGTGAGCACTCAGGAATCATGGAAGAGAAAGGCACAACGATCGAAAAAATTTTAGAGACTCAATTATACAAATTACGCGTTTAGGGACCAAAATGTAATTTTTAGATATTGTAAGGACTTTACAGATTTTAGGATTACCAATATGTAATTAACCATGTTACATGCTCCTCTATCAAATTTCATCTTAAAAAGACATCTGAAGCTCAAGCAATTGTATCCCCAACATTTAGGACTAAAATGTAAAGCATGCAAACATAAAACAATTCAAACCCATCACCAAACGGTCGACTGTATCGGAACACCCACCCTCCGTACCGAAACACCGTATTGAAACGGTGTTGATCGTTTCGGTACTCGGGTATGTTCCGAGACCGATATCGAAACAGGCTTCACCAGTAGCCAAACTGTTTCGAAACAACTTCAACCGTTCCGAAACACCATGGCCATTACATGCCCCCATTTCGAAACAATTGAGGGTGTTTTGATACACCTTGCCCAGTGACAACAAATTTAGCTAGTTTTCTCCTTTTAAACCGATCAAACATGCCTTTAAGAGCACTACAACATACCATCAATTCATTTTACTACTAAGGAACACATTTAAGACTCTCAAACTAGAGCATGGCATCAAGCACAAGATCACATATTCTAAAGGCATGCTCCCTAGTCTCAAAACCAATATAAGCAACCAAACCACAACATAAGCATTTATTGGTAAAAGAGAGCGTAAGCACAAATGCTTAGTGAGGCATGCTCTAAAAAGAAAACTAACACAATAATGCATTTCTTGAAAACACTTTCTCAAAAGCTTTTTCAACAACATGCTAATTCTATCTCATGCTTGGAAACCATTTCAAAGCAACTTCTCATTGAAAACACATGTACCTCCATTCTATCTCATGCATTTAAACAAATGCAAATCTCATGGCAAGGCCATACAATGCTTGTAAAACCAAAGCATTTCATATACAAATCTCACATGCACATCTTATAGCATAAAACATTTCAAAAATAGGTACATATGAATCAAAAGCATTTTCATACATTATATTGACATTTCATATCTCATTATTACTCGGATATGCGGACAACTCACTAGACACTTCCAGTGGCATCTACCATCACCGTACTCACTCGTCTAGTAATATAATTTCCGGTGGCATCTACCATCATTGTACTCACATGGCGGTATCTCACATCGCCACAAAGCTTGGGTATTTCATTAAGTCCTACTCGATGGAATGCCCATCATCGGTTCTCTCCCTTTGGATTAAACCAAAGAGCACATACGAATTTTTAGTTTATAGTGCACTCTCATCCTATTGATTGATCAATCATATCTGGTAAGTATCTCATCTTCTATGCCAATATAGCATGTTAAAACATCATCTCACCTACTGTTTTTCATGCATCAATTCTCAAATCCTTCACATCTCATTTCAAACCATAACTTTTGCCATGCTTTAAAACAAAAGCTCAAATTTCAACAATGCAACATGTTATTTCATGAAACCATTTCAAGCGTCATCTCATGCTACAAACCATGCATAAAAACAATAAGAATTTATTTATCTCAAGTCATGAGCATGTAAAAGCATTTTACGGGCAATCTACCACATATAAGAGAGCAATCTAGCCAATACTTACTTCCGGACTTAGGAAGGTGTTTCAAACCTTTCCTAAATCCCCAAACCTTGTTTCATTGTCCCTCAAGGACTTCTAAAACCATACGCACTCACCGATTACGTTTCGCTTGCTCGCCGAAACGCTATCTAGGCTCCCGAATCAACACCAAAGGCGTCCGAAGATGTCTCCCCTGTTTATAACACATAAGAGTAGAGGATTAATGCATTGAAATCATCGGCCACACACCTAAACTCGACGCTCTACTCAAAAACCACATTTCAGCTACCAAACACAACCGGAATCATCTCCAAACTCTTCCAAAACAAATCCTATCCAAGATCTACCACTTCTAATCATTTATAAATCTCAATCAACATCAAAAACCACCACAAAATCGTCCTTATACCTCCAACTATAACAGAACACAAAAACCACCCCAAAAACCACCATTCTAGCAAGCAAAACTTAGGAATCCAAGCCCATTCGGGATTTGTTTGATAAAATCTCATTTATAACTTCAATTAACATCCAAAATACATTAGAAAACAACCTCAAAACAGAGCCTAACCATCAAGCACGAAAATCATCAAGATTCCTCTAAGAACCTTGAGTTTTAAGACAATTTCTTGTTTTTAACATTAAAGCAACTCAAAAATCATTAACAAAGGATTGATAACTTATGAATTTCAATAAATAACTGATCATTAGAGGAGAAGGACAAAGATTACTTCTAATGGCTAATTTCTCCTTGATTTGGGCAAGTTTTCTTGAAAATCCAATTTAAAATCAAGAGGTTTTGATGAGGAGAAGATTGTGAATCAAAAAGGAATTGAAATCCAATAAATATGGATGAAAATCAGTAACCAATTGAAGGAGAAAGAGTGTTTGACTGAAAAGAATTTGAGAGAAAATGGAAGGAGAGAAAATTGACGTAAAGTAGTTATGAAAAGTCAAAGGTAGTTTCCTTTTAATTAATCTCTATTTCCTTTAATTAAAACATTAATAAAATCACCCATATTAAGAAGAAATATGATTAAAAACATTTTGGTAAAATTAGCTTCTTAAAGATTCAAAGTTTCAATCCTTTACAAAACAGTCACTATTTAACTTTTGCAAAAACTGCGATTTGGTCACTACACCGAAATGTAGTATTTCCAAACCTTATTTTGTAAAATTGATTTCACCATACTTATTCACATAATAAATGAATTGTAACACCCCGATTTTGGGCTTAGAAGTTTTGGGTGTGGACCGGGTCGGTCGGATTGCGGTTCGAATATAAAAGGGTGATTTTTAGGAAAGCCTAGTTCGGGTTGCATTAAAAATATGGAAAAATATCTTAAAATCCTATTTTATTATATATAAGAGAATGGTGAAATCAATTTTACAAAATGAGGTTTGGAAGTGTGACATTTTGGGTTAGTGACTAAAATGTAATTTTTGAAAACTGGGTGACTGTTTTAAAAGGATTGAAACTTTGAATCTTTAAGGAGCTAATTTACCCAAGAAGAGTTTTCTCTAGATTTTTCTTAATATTAAACAATTTATTAATGGTTTTTAATTAAAGGTAAAAGGAGGGAAAAGATATTTTGTTGTCATAACTAACTTTCTTCAAAATTTTCCATTTCTTTTCTCTCAACTTTTCTCTCAACCCAAACACTTTTCTCCAGCAAATTTCCCTCTGATTTTGACCTCTAAAGATGAGATTTCAATCTTCATTTGATCTCTAATCATTTCTACATCAAAACCTTAGCATTTGCTTATTGAATTTTCAAGAATCTTGGTTCCAATTAAGGAGAAACTCACATTTAGAGGTATGAACGTCCTTCTCCTCTAAATACTCAATTCTTTACTAAAATTCCCAAGTTCTCAATCCTTGATTTAAGTTTTATTAAAGGTTTTAATGATTTGTTCTTGATCTTGGCTTAAATTGCAAGATTTGGTTAATTTTTGATGAAATTCGTATGAAATGATTGGGAACTGTTTTGAGGTGTCTTTTTGATGATTTTTGGATGTATAATTGATGTGAAATTGAGGTTTAATCAATGCAATCCCGAATAGGTTGATTTTCCTAAGTTTTGCTTGAGCTAGTGATGGTTTTTGGAGTGATCTTGATATTCTGCTATAGCTGGAGGTATAAGAACGTGATTAGATTCTTTTTGGATGTTAATTGAGGTTTATGAATGATTGGAATTAATTGATCTTGGCTGGGTAGTGTTGTAGAGTTGTTTGGTTGTGATTTCGGTTGTGTTTGGTAGCCGAAATATGAGTTTAGATGAGAGCATCGAGTTTAGGTGTCTTGGTTGAAGATATTAATGCATGATGATGCATTAATCCTCTGCTTTGATGTGTTTAAAACAGGGGAGACATCTTCGGATCCTTGTGGTGTTGATCCGGAAGCTTGATTGGTGTTTCGGCAAGTTGCGAAACGGAATCGGTGAGTGAAGTTTGGTTTTCAGCTTTGAAACCAATATTTTGAAGGTTTGGGAGCTTAGTTAAAGTCTAAACAACTTAGCTAAGCTCAAGAGTAAGTTTTCGGAAAAACTCTCTTGTTGATGAGCCATGTGATGGTTGAACGCAAAGTGATTTGTTGGCATGTTTTAATTCTGTTTTTGAAAGCATATTTTAGCATGTTTATTGCTGGTTTTATAAGCCATGTTTTGAAGGATGCTCAAGGTAAGAGATCCTTGGTTTTACATTGATAAATGTGATTTCAATGCATAGTGATGCATGTGGATTTAATGGCTTTGTTAAATGCTTTAAAACAGTGAATTAATGAGGTTAATGATGTATATTGGCAAGTGATGTGTTGGTTTTTAAAGTACTTGAATCGAATATAGTTAGTCGGCTATAGGATTGGGTGCACCGTGAATAAAGTCGCCTTGGATGTCGAGGGGTTGTGATTGTACCATGCTCCATCCAAGTACACTAACGAGATGGTTAAGAACAACATGGTGGTTAAAAGTCCATGGGTGGTTCTTGTTTTAAGGTCACAATGGTGGTTAAAAGTCCATGTGTGGACCTTGTGTATTGTTAAGGTCACAATGGTGGTTAAAAGTCCATGTGTGGACCTTGTGTTTTGTAAGATCACAATGGTGGTTAAAAGTCCATGTGTGGATCTTGTGTTGTAAGTCACGTGATCTCGTTAGTGATGTTATACAACTACAAATGAGTGATGTGGAGGGGTTGTGATTGTACCATAGTCTCCATAACGGGTGTTGAGGGGTTGTGATTGTACCATGCTCCACCTTGATATTGGTAGTGTGTATGAAGCGTAGGGGACAACGCTTGTAATCCGCGTATGCGATTGTTGGTTGTGTTTTGAGTTGTAAAATGTTAAGAATTATCACTTGTAAGCCAATATGACATGATGATGGATTTGAAGCATGAAATGCTTGGTTTATATACATATGTGCATGATCAAACGATGTTTGAATTAAAGGTTTTGAAAAGCAGTTTTTATTAATGCATTGTTGTGATGTTTTAAAAGAGCTTTCCTCACTAAGCTATGTGCTTACGCTCTCTCTTTCTTAAACCAATAATGCAGAGCATTAAAGTGCTAAAAGGGGCAGCAAGGGGATCAAGAATCTAAGTGGAAGCTTAAGCTCATGTATGGTGACTATTTTCATAACTTGCTTAGCTTTTGGCATTTGGCAATGGGGAACCTATGTTGTTGTTTTGGGAGATGTTTTGGACTCCCTAGGTTGGTTTTATGCTTTTGACAATGATGGAAGATGTAAATGGCCTTTTTGAGGTTGTTTTGGTGTTATGAGGTTTGTGTGGTTTTCAATATAGGATGCATGCCTATAGATTAAGGTTTTTCCTAAATTGATGCCATGGTTGAGAATGGATGATGCTTTTATGTTCCTAAAGTGTTTTATGACTTGCTGGTATGATTTGAGGGTCTTTGGAATGTGTTTGAATAGTTAAAAGTGATTTAAATCAGATAAAAATCTGCAATCTGGGCAGCACGTTTCGGAACAGGTGCTACCGTATCGGAACAAAGGGCTTGAAATGGCCTTGGCGTTCCGAAACGGGTAGAGCCGTTCCGGAACGGTTTTGCCACTGCCAAGCGCTATTCCGGAACTTGTTTCGGAATGGTCCCGCGTTTCGGAATGAATCATCCCTGTTCCGAAACACCCGACCGTTGGGCACTGAAACTGATGGTTAAATGTTTTGAAATCTTTGCGTTTTGGTCCTGAACTTGATTTATGCAATTGAATGAGTTTGAGATGTCCGTTTGAGTTGAAATTTGGCAGAGAAGCATGAAACATGAATAATTTCATAATGGTAACTCAAAAGTGGATTAAGTCCTTATAATTTTCAAATTTTGCATTTTGGTCTCTAAATTCATAAATTGTGCAATCGAGTCCCTAAATGTTTTCTGATTGTGATGATCTTTGAGTATGCTGATCTTATGAACATTTCTAGGGTTAATATGCATTTAGATAAGATTAAAAAGAAAAAAAGGGTCGCTAATCAAGGTTGACTTTCGGGTTGACTTTGGTTTTCCCCGTGTAAACTTCTTAATTCGGTTCAACTGTCTAGGCCGGGTTAAGGGGGTTACATTTGGTGGTATCAGAGCTGAGTTTTCGAGTAATTGGGAATGGTTATGTAGGTGATGAGTGTATAAATGCTTGGTATGCTTGTTGAATGAAAGTATGTTGTGTGAATTGTAAGTATGTTACAATTGTGGTGTTGTGGTGGTGAAGCATGTTATAGGGACCCATTTCCAAATCAAAGCTAATGTAATGATTTGTTTTTAATTGGAAATGAGGTTGAGTACTTGGATTGCTTACCTTGCTGATCCTGACTTTGTTTATTGCATTGTGATTGCATTGTTTAGTGAATGGCACCTCGTAGAGAAACGAGGATTAATACGCGAACTATGGCTCAAAATGAGAATGAAGAGAATCCTGAAAATGTGGTGGATTTACCTCCTCCGCCTGGTGGTGGTGGTGTTGGGGGTGAAGGAGCTGCTGTTGGTGCTGGTGCTGGGGTCGCTGGACCTGAAGCTGGTCAGGGGCAAGCTGTTCCTGACATGACAGTGTTGATTCAAGCTATTGCTGGAGCTTTCCGGGCGGCGGTAGATGGAGCTCAAGGAGCTGGGCATCAGGGAGATGCTAATGTGAGACTACCCTTGGAACGCTTGCGCAGTCTGGGAGGGACTGAGTTCAGGGGTTTGTCTGCTGAAGGTTCCGAGTCTTGGTTGGAAAGTACCAAGAGAATCTTGGGACAGATGAATTGTACTGATGTGGAGAAGCTGGGCTGTGTGGTATCATTGTTGCAAGACGATGCATATACTTGGTGGACAACCACTATCTTTGGGATGGCGGATGCTGATGTGACATGGACGTTCTTTCAGAACATTTTCAAGAGAAGGTACCTGGGTGTGAGGTATTTGGATGAAAAGAAATGGGAATTCATGGCTCTTACTCAAGGAAGCATGTCAGTGGCTGAGTACGAGGTTCAGTTTGTCCGACTCAGTCAGTACGCACCTGAGCTTATCCTTGATGAGCGGGAGAGGTGTGAACGGTTCCGTTATGGTTTGGTGACGGAAGTAAAGACTTATATGCTGGCTGCCGAGTATAATGATTTTGATGTGCTGGTTGGTAGAGCAAAGGACATTGAGATGAATTTGAGTTTATCTTCTAGAAGTGCTGGTTCTAGTGCTGGTTCTAGTGCTGGTAAGCGAGTTGCTGAGTATAGTTCCGATGGTGGACGGAACAAGAGAGAACGTGAACAAAAGTATCAGTCTTCTGCTAGGCGAGGTGGTGGAGGCCAAGGTGCGCCTACTCAGGGAGACAAGGCAAGAGCGGATCCGAACACATGTTGGACATGTGGGTCGCGTGGTCACCTGAGGCGTGATTGTCCTCGAGCGGCGAGGGAGGTTCAGGCTCCTGTTGTGGTGGCTGGTAACTCATGCTGGAACTGTGGATCAGCGGATCACATGAGGAGGGAGTGTCCTTTGTTGGCCGGTGGTGGCCAAGAACGTGCTCCTGGAGTTGTTGCACCAAAGAGAGGTCGTGGGCGTGGCCGTGGTAATTTCCAGCGGAGAGAGGGTGGACGGAATGTGGCTCATGTTGTAGCAGTTCAGCCTGAGGGTGGTGGTCAGGCCAGAGTGTATGATCAGAGGGAGGGGAGGAAGGACACGGATGTGATCGCAGGTACTTTCACTTTGCAATCCTTGTCATTACTTTCCTTGATTGATTCTGGATCTACACACTCATACATTTTGCGTGAGCATGCTGAATTGCTTGGTTTGCCTGTTGAGTCTTTGGATGTTGGTATGCGTGTCACTAGTTCTTTTGGTGAGACCGTTGTGACTCGAAAGCTTTATAGAAGATGTCCTTTGGTTGTGCAAGATCATGTTTTTCATGTTGATCTTATGGAATTGCCTTTCTATGGTTTTGATGTAATCCTTGGTATGGATTGGCTTGTTGAGCATCGTGCTGTGGTAGATTTTGAGAATAAGCGAGTTTCGTTGAAACTTGCGGATGTTTATGAGGTAGTTGTGGTTGGTGAGAATGTGAAGTTTCTTCCCAATGTGGTGTCTACATTGGAGGCGAGCCGGATGCTGAGGCAAGGTTGTGAAGCTTATCTCGCTTTTGTGATGAATCCTAGTTCTAAGGAGTTGCGTGTGCAAGATATCAGGACTGTGCGAGAGTTTCTTGGTGTGTTTCCGGAGGAATTGCCTGGATTGCCTCCTAATCGCGAGGTGGAGTTTGGGATTGAGTTGTATGAGAACACAACTCCAGTGTCCATTACCCCTTATCGAATGGCACCTAAAGAGTTGAAAGAGCTGAAGACGCAACTACAAGAGTTGCTTGATCGTGGTTTCATTCGGCCGAGTGTGTCACCTTGGGGTGCACCGGTCTTGTTTGTGAAGAAGAAGGATGGCACTATGAGAATGTGCATTGATTATCGTCAGCTTAACAAGTTGACTATCAAGAATCGGTATCCATTGTCGAGAATTGATGATCTTTTTGATCAATTTCGGGGAGCGTCTGTGTTCTCTAAGATTGACTTAAGGTCAGGGTATTACCAGTTGAAGGTGAAGGATGTGGATGTGCCAAAGACAGCTTTCAGGACGAGGTATGGGCATTATGAGTTCCTTGTGATGCCGTTTGGTTTGACAAATGCTCCTGCAGCTTTCATGGATATGATGAATCGAGTATTTCATGAATACTTGGATAAATTTGTTGTGGTATTCATTGATGATATCCTCGTGTACTCGCGTACTGAGGAGGAGCATGAAGGTCATTTGAGAATTGTGTTGCAAGCTTTGTTGGAGAATCAGCTTTATGCCAAGCTGAGCAAATGTGAGTTCTGGCTTAGAGAAGTGGTGTTTCTTGGTCATGTGGTTTCTGTTGAAGGGATTCGTGTTGATCCTCAGAAGATTGAGGCGGTGATGAATTGGAAGCCTCCTAAGTCTGTTCATGAAGTCCGTAGTTTCCTTGGTTTGGCAGGATATTATCGGATATTCGTGGATGGGTTTTCAAAGATTGCTGCACCTTTGACGAAGTTGTTGCAGAAGGATGTTAAGTATGAGTGGACGGAAGCGAGACAGCAAGCTTTTGAGAAGCTTAAGGCAGCTTTGACGCAAGCTCCTATCTTTGTTCAACCTGAATCAGGGAAAGAGTTTGTGGTGTATAGTGATGCGTCCTATGTTGGTTTGGGATGTGTGTTAATGCAAGAGGGTAAGGTGGTGGCTTATGCATCACGGCAGTTAAAGGTGCATGAGCGCAATTATGCTACGCATAACATTGAGCTGGCTGCGGTGGTTTTTGCTTTGAAAATTTGGAGACATTACCTGTATGGTGAGAAGTGTACTGTGTATAAGGATCACAAGAGTTTGAAGTATCTGATGTCTCAGAAAGAGTTGAATCTTAGGCAGCGACATTGAGTGGAGTTGCTCAAGGATTATGATTTGACGATCGAGTATTGTAACCCCCTTAACCCGGCCCAGACGGTTGAACCGAATTAAGAAGTTTACACGGGGAAAACCAAAGTCAACCCGAAAGTCAACCTTGATTAACGACCCTTTTTTTTCTTTTTAAACTTGTCTAAATGCATATTATCCCTAAACATGATCATACAATAAGCATACTCAAATATCATAACCATCAGAGAACATTCAGGGACCCAATTGCACAAATTAAGACTTTAGGGACCAAATTGTAAAATCTGTAAATTGCAAGGACTTAACCCAATTAAAAGTTACCAATATGAAATTAATCATCTTTCATGCTTCTCTGTCAAATTTCAGCTTACACGGACATCTCAAACTCATACAATTGCAACAACAAGTTTCATGACCAAAATGCAAACATTT
Organism: Hibiscus tridactylites; assembly: GCA_958450335.1. Taxonomy (NCBI): domain Eukaryota; kingdom Viridiplantae; phylum Streptophyta; class Magnoliopsida; order Malvales; family Malvaceae; genus Hibiscus; species Hibiscus tridactylites. The sequence goes on along the minus strand of OY288266.1, from coordinate 67,496,777 downwards.
CAAAACATTTAACCATCAAATTCCGAGCCCAACGGTCGGGTGTTCCGAAACAGGAAGGACCTATTCCGAAACACGGGACCGTTCCGCAACGGGTTCCGAAACGTGGCTTGGCAGTGGCATTTCCGTTCCGGAACGGTTCCTCCCGTTCCGGAACGCCTAGGCCATTTCAGGCCCCTGTTCCGAAACGGTAGCACCCGTTCCGATACGGCCTGCCCAGATTGCAGAAAATTAGCTGGTTTAACACTTAATTGACCTATCAAACATGCTCCAAATGCAACCAAATTATACCAGCAAGTCATTCAACATCCAAGGAACATGTTTGCATCAACCATTCATCAACATGGCATCAAAATAAGAAATACCCAATTCTATAGGCAAGCAACCTATAAGGCAAACCATGAAATCCTCAAATCACCAAATCACATACCAAGAGGCCAATTACAAGCTCAGACATTATTAACAACATAAATCCAACTTAGGGAGTCCAAAACATCTCCCAAAACATCAACATAGGTCCCCCATTGCCAAATACCCAAAAGCTAATTGTTTTGAGAAAATATTCACCATACATGAGCTTAATTCACCACTTGGATTCTTGCCCTCCTTGCTGCCCTCAATGCACTTTAATGCTCTGCATTATTGGATTAAGAAAAGAGAGCGTAAGCAAATAGCTTAGTGAGGAATGCTCATTTAAAACCACACAATAATGCATTTATAAAACACATATAAACCTTAGTTCAACATCATTTGTACATGCACATATGCATTTAAAACCAGCAATTCATGCTTCAAGTTCATAACATGTCATATTGGCAACAAGTGATACATCAACATAAGATCCGCAGATGGACTTTTAAACACCATTGTGATCTTACAATTTCCAAGGACCACACATGGACTTTTAAACACCATTGTGTCCTTAACAAGAATTATCCATGGACTTTTAAACACCATGACAAGGACCACACAAGGACTTTTAAACACCTTTGTGTCCTTAACAAGAATCACCTAAGGACTTTTAAACACCTTGGTGTTCTTAAATAACAAGGCTTACACAAGGAATTTTAACCACCTTTGTAACCTTAACCAAGAACCAACCATGGACTTTTAAACACCATGTTGTTCTTAAAATTCACAAGATTCACACAAGGACTTTTAACCACCTTTGTGATCTTAACCAAGAACCAACCATGGACTTTTAACCACCATGTTGTTCTTAAATAAACAAGGCTCACACAAGGACTTTTAACCACCTTTGTGACCTTAACCATCACTTGCCAATATGCATCATTAACAACAATATTCCACTGTTTCAAAGCATTTATCAAAGCCATAAACATCATGCATCTTTAAGCATCAAACCACATTAAAACAATGTTCAAAAACAAGGATCTCTTACCTTGAGCATCCTTCAACACATGGCTTATATTCTCAGCAAATAAACATGCTAAATATGCTTTCAAAACAGGATTTAAAACATGTAAACAAACCACATTGCATGCAACCAATCCATGGTTCATCATCAAGAGAGTTTTTCCGAAAAATTACTCTTGAGCTTAACTAAGTTGCTTAGACTTAAACTAAGCTCCCAAACCTTCAAAACATTGGTTTCAAAGCTGAAAACCAAAATCCACTCACTGATTCCGTTTCGCCACTTGCCGAAACACCAATCAAGCTTCCGGATCACCACCACAAGGATCCAAAGATGACTCCCCTGTTTTAAACACATCAAAGCAGAGGATTAATGCATCATCATGCATTAATATCTTCAATGAAAGCACCTAAACCCGCTGCTCTCATCCACACTCCATTTTCTGCTACCAAACACAACCGAAAATGCATCCAAACAACTCCCCAACATTACCCAGCCAAGATCCATCAAATCTAATCATCCTTAAACATCAATTAACATCCAAAAATGATCTAACATCACCCTTATACCTCCAGCTATAACAGATCATCAAGATCACTCCAAAAACAACCAAGAACTCAAGCTAAACTTAGGAAAATCAACCTATTCGGGATTGCATTAATTAAACCTCAACTTCTCATCAATTTAACATTCATTTAACATCAAAAAGACACCTCAAAACACTGCTTAAACAGATCATACGAATTTTTACCTAAAATCAACCAAATCTTGCATTTAAAAGCCAAGATCAAGAACACAACCTTAAAACCTTTTATAAAACACAATTTAAGGATTGAGAACTTGGGAATTTCAGTAAAGAACTGAGAGTTTAGAGGAGAAGGACATTCTTACCTCCAAACTTGAGTTTTCTCCCTTTTTGGAACCAAATTCTTGAAAATCCACTTAGCAAATGATAAGGTTTTGTTGAAGAGATGATTGGTGATCAAAGGAGAATTGAAATGTGTTATCTAGATGACAAAATCAGAGAGAAAAGCTCTGGAGAAATATGTTTGGTTTGAGAGAAAAGATGAGAGAAAATGAAAATGGAATTTAGGAATAGTTAGTTGGAAAATGCTAAAATATCTTCCCTCTCTTTTTCCTTATTTTAAAACCATTAATTAATCATTTAATATTTTAGAAAAATCTGGAGAAACTCCCATTGGGTAAATAGCTCCTTAAAGATTCAAAGTTTCAATCCTTTTTAAAACAGTCACACAGTTTTCAAAAATTACATTTTGGTCACTAACCAAAATGTCACACTTCCAAACCTTATTTTGTAAAATTGATTTCACCACACTCTTATATATAATAAAAGAGGATTTTAAGACATTTTTTCCATATTTTTAATGCAACCCGAACTAGGCTTTCCTAAATTCACCTTTATATATTCGAACCGCACTCCGACCGAACCGGTCCGAATCCCAAAACTCCTAAGCCCAAAATTGGGGCGTTACAACTCTCCCCCCCTTAAGGAATTTCGTCCTCGAAATTTACCTGAAGGAAAGAGATACAGAAACTGCTTCAGCATGTCATCCTTCCGTTCCCACGTGGCTTCCTCAACACCACGATGCTTCCACAACACCTTTACCAACTCAATGGTCTTACCACGAAGAACTTTACTATCCGAATCCAGAATCTTCACCGGTTCCTCATCATAGGTCAAATCCGGATTCAATTCCACTTCTTCCACAGGCATCACATGTGAAGGATCCGATCTATACTTCCGAAGCATAGAAACATGAAACACATCATGAATCTTTTCCAACTCTTGAGGTAGCCTCAACTTGTACGCAACAGGACCCACACGCTCAATCACCTCGTATGGTCCAATGTACCTAGGGCTCAACTTACCCTTACGGCCAAACCTCATCACCTTTTTCCAAGGCGAAACCTTCAAAAACACACGGTCACCCACCGCATACTCAATCTCCTTACGCTTCAAATCCGCGTAAGACTTTTGCCGATCAGAAGCTGCCTTCAAACGCTCACAAATGAGCTTCACCTTCTCGGTGGTTCCTTTCAACAAAGCCGGCATCGAAACCAACTTCTGACCCGTTTCAGCCCAACAAAGAGGAGACCTACACTTCCTCCCGTACAAAGCCTCATAAGGTGCCATTTGAATACTTGCCTGATAACTATTGTTATAGGCAAACTCCACCAAAGGCAAATGCTTCTCCCAAGAGCCCTGAAACTCAATCACGCAGCACCTCAACATATCCTCCAAAACCTGGATAACACGCTCGGACTGACCATTCGACTGAGGATGATAAGATGTACTGAAATTCAACCGTGTACCCAAAGCTTGATGCAAACACTGCCAAAAACACGATGTAAACCTCGGATCTCTATCCGACACAATCAACTTAGGCACAGCATGCAGCCGCACAATCTCAACAATGTACAGCTCTGCAAGCTTATCCAACAAATACGTAGTATGCACGGGCAAGAAATGTGCACACTTCGTCAAGCGATCCACAATCACCCACACCGAATTCTTCTTCGATGGTGACAAAGGTAAATAAGATACAAAATCCATGGTAATCCTTTCCCACTTCCATTCAGGAATCTTCAACGGTTTCAACAAACCTGAAGGAAACTGATGCTCAGCCTTAACCCGCTGACAAACCATGCACTTGCTCACAAACTCCGCAACATCTTTCTTTAAACCCACCCAATAGTACTCATCACGAAGATCACGTTACATCTTAGTACTACCTGGGTGCATAGCAAAATAACTACTATGACCTTCAGTCAGGATAGCACGCCTCAACTCAGCATCATTGGGCACTACTATCCGACTCCCAAAACACAACACACCATCATCATTAAAACATAAATCCAAAGGCCTACCCTCCGCAATATCCTGAACATGCGGTACCAAGGAATTATCCAGCAACTGCTTTTCCTTGATCAACTGAACCAAAGATGGTTTCACTTGCAACTCAGCCAAGAGAACACCATCACGCGAAATACTCAAACTGGCAAACATAGCCCTCAACTCAACAGCTACCTTTCTACTCAAGGCATCCGCTACAACATTAGCTTTTCCAAGGTGATACTCAATCGTCAAATCATAATCCTTGAGCAACTCCACCCAACGTCGCTGCCTAAGATTCAACTCCTTTTGAGACATCAGATACTTCAAACTCTTGTGATCCGTGTACACAGTACACTTCTCACCATACAGATAATGTCTGCAGATCTTCAAAGCAAAAACCACCGCAGCCAACTCAATGTCATGCGTAGGATAATTGCGCTCATGCACCTTCAACTGCCGCGATGCATAAGCCACCACCTTACCCTCTTGCATCAGCACACAACCCAAACCAACATAGGACGCATCGCTATAGACCACAAACTCTTTCCCTGATTCAGGCTGAACCAAGATTGGAGCTTGCGTCAAAGCTGCCTTAAGCTTGCGTCAAAGGTGCAACAATCTTAGAATACCCATCCACAAACCTCCGGTAGTATCCCGCCAAACCAAGGAAACTACGGACCTCATGAACAGACTTAGGAACCTTCCAATTCATCACCGCCTCAATTTTCTGAGGATCAACACGAATCCCTTCGGCAGAAATCACATGACCAAGAAACACCACTTCTCTTAACCAGAACTCACACTTGCTCAGCTTAGCATAAAGCTGATTCTCCAACAAAGCTTGCAGCACAATCCTCAAATGCTCTTCATGCTCCTCCTCAGTACGCGAGTACACGAGGATATCATCAATGAACACCACAACAAACTTATCCAGGTATTCATGAAATACGCGATTCATCATATCCATGAAAGCTGCAGGAGCATTTGTCAAACCAAACGACATCACAAGGAACTCATAATGCCCGTACATTGTTCTGAAAGCTGTCTTAGGCACATCCACATCCTTCACCTTCAACTGATAATACCCTGACCTCAAGTCAATCTTAGAGAACACAGCTGCTCCCCGAAATTGATCAAAGAGATCATCAATTCTCGGCAATGGATACCGATTCTTGATAGTCAACTTGTTCAGCTGACGATAATCAATGCACATTCTCATAGTGCCATCCTTCTTCTTCACAAACAAGACCGGTGCACCCCAAGGTGACACACTCGGCCGAATGAAACCACGATCAAGCAATTCTTGCAACTGCGTCTTCAGCTCTTTCAGCTCCTTTGGTGCCATTCGATAAGGGGTAATGGACACAGGAGTTGTATTCTCATACAGCTCAACCCCAAACTCCACTTCACGATTAGGATGTAATCCAGGCAACTCCTCAAGAAACACACCAGGAAACTCTCGCACAATCCTGATATCTTGCACATGCAACTCCTTAGAACTAGGATTCATCACAAAAGCTAGATAAGCTTCACATCCTTGCCTCAGCATCCGGCTCGCCTCCAACGTAGACACCACATTGGCAAGAAACTTCACATACTCACCAACCACAACCACCTCATAATCATCCGCAAGCTTCAACGAAACTCGCTTATTCTCACAATCCACTACAGCACGATGCTCAACAAGCCAATCCATACCAAGGATTACATCAAAACCATAGAAAGGCAACTCCATAAGATCAACAGGGAAAACATGATCTTGAACAACCAAAGTACATCTTCGATAAAGCTTTCGAGTCACAATAGTCTCACCAAAAGAACTAGTGACACGCATATCAACATCCAAAGACTCAACAGGCAAACCAAGCAATTCAGCATGCTCACGCAAAATGTAAGAGTGCGTAGATCCAGAATCAATCAAGGAAAGTAATGACAAGGATTGCAGAGTAAAAGTACCTGCGATCACATCCGCGTCATTCCTCCCCTCTCTCTGAGCAAACACTCTAGCCCGGCCACCACCTTCAGGCTGGACAGCTACAACATGAGCCACATTCCGAACACCATCCTCTCTCCGCTGAAAGTTACCACGGCCGCGCCCACGACCTCTCTGTGGTGCAGCAACTACAGGAGCACGCCCTTGGCCACCAGCCAACATAGGACACTCTTTCCTCACGTGATCCGTAGATCCACAGTTCCAGCACGCATTACCAGCTGCCACAACAGGAGCTTGCACCTCCCTCACAGCACGAGGACAATCACGTTTCATATGGCCACGCGAACCACATGTCCAACACGCACTCGGATCAACTCTAGCGTTGCCTCCCCGAGCAGGCGCACCACCTCCTCGCTTAGCTGAGGACTGATACTTCTGATCACGTCCCCTCTTGTTCCGTCCACCACCGGAACTATAATCAGCAGCTCACTTACCAGCACCAGAAACAACACTTTTAGAAGATAAACCCAAGTTCATCTCAATGTCCTTTGCTCGACCTACCAACACATCGAAATCATCATACTTGGTAGCCAGCACATACATCTTTACATCCGTCACCAAACCATAACGGAACCTTTCACACCTCTCCCGCTCACCCGGAACAAGTTCAGGTGCATACTGACTGAGTCAAACAAACTGAACTTCATACTCAGCCACAGACATGCTCCCTTGGGTAAGAGACATGAATTCCCTCTTCTTTTCATCGAGGTACCTCACACCTAGATACCTTCTCTTGAACGCGTTCTGAAAGAACGTCCAAGTTACCTCAGCCTCCACCATCCCAGAGATAGTGGTTGTCCACCATGTGTATGCATCATTCTGTAGCAAGGATACTACACAGCCAAGCTTCTGCGCATCAGTGCAACTCATTTGACCCAAGATTCTCTTGGTACTCTCCAACCAAGCCTCAGAACCTTCAGCAGACAAACCCCTGAACTCAGTCCCTCCCAGACAGCGCAAACGCTCCAAGGGTAGTCTAACTCCAGCATCTCCTTGATGCCCAGCTCCATGAGCTCCAGCTACCGTTGCTTGAAAAGCTCCTGCAATAGCTTGAATCAACACCATCATGTCAGGAACAGCTTGCCCCTGACCAGCCTCAGGTCCAGCGACCCCAGCACCAGCTCCTTCACCCCCAGCACCACCACCACCAGGTGGAGGAGGTAAATCCACCGCACTTTCAACATTCTCTTCATTCTCATTCTCATTCTCATTTTGAGCCGTAGCTCGCACATTACTCCTCAACTATCTACGAGGTGCCATACTCTAACAATGCAATCACAATACAAATAAACAAAGTCAGGCCCAGCAAGGTAAGCAATCCAAGTACTCAAGCTCATTTTCACTTAAAAATAGTATCATTTCATTAGCTTTGATTTGGCAATGGGTACCCACAACATGCTTCACCACAGCATACACCTCAATTGCAACATATTCACAAACCACTCAACATGCTTTCACTCAACAAGCATACAAAGCACACATACTTTAATCATTCACATAATCATTCCCAATTACTCGAGAACTCAGCTTTGATACCACCAAATGTAACCCCCTTAACCCGGCCCAGACGGTTGAACCGAATTAAGAAGTTTATAATTAAAAGTTACCAATATGAAATTAATCATCTTTCATGCTTCTCTGTCAAATTTCAGCTCAAACGGACATCTCAAACTCATACAATTGCAACAACAAGTTTCATGACCAAAACGCAAACATTTCAAAACATTTAACCATCAAATTCCGAGCCCAACGGTCGGGTGTTCCGAAACGGGAAGGACCTGTTCCGAAACGCAGGACCGTTCCGCAACGGGTTCCGAAACGTGGCTTCGCAGTGGCATTTCCGTTCCGGAACGGTTCCTCCTGTTTCAGAACGCCTAGGCCATTTCAGGCCCCTGTTCCGAAACGGTAGCACCCGTTCCGATACGGCCTGCCCAGATTGCAGAAAATTAGCTGGTTTAACACTTAATTGACCTATCAAACATGCTCCAAATGCAACCAAATTATACCAGCAAGTCATTCAACATCCAAGGAATATGTTTGCATCAACCATTCATCAACATGGCATCAAAATAAGAAATACCCAATTCTATAGGCAAGCATCCTATAAGGCAAACCATGAAATCCTCAAATCACCAAATCACATACCAAGAGGCCAATTACAAGCACAGACATTATTAACAACATAAATCCAACTTAGGGAGTCCAAAACATCTCCCAAAACATCAACATAGGTCCCCCATTGCCAAATACCCAAAAGCTAATAGTTTTGAGAAAATATTCACCATACATGAGCTTAATTCACCACTTGGATTCTTGCCCTCCTTGCTGCCCTCAATGCACTTTAATGCTCTGCATTATTGGTTTAAGAAAAGAGAGAGCGTAAGCAAATAGCTTAGTGAGGAATGCTCATTTAAAACCAAACAATAATGCATTTATAAAACACATTTATAAACCTTAGTTCAACATCATTTGTACATGCACATAAGCAATTAAAACCAGCAATTCATGCTTCAAGTTCATAACATGTCATATTGGCAACAAGTGATACATCAACATAAGATCCACACATGGACTTTTAAACACCATTGTGATCTTACAATTTCCAAGGACCACACATGGACTTTTAAACACCATTGTGTCCTTAACAAGAATTATCCATGGACTTTTAAACACCATGACAAGGACCACACAAGGACTTTTAAACACCTTTGTGTCCTTAACAAGAATCACCCAAGGACTTTTAAACACCTTGGTGTTCTTAAATAACAAGGCTTACACAAGGAATTTTAACCACCTTTGTAACCTTAACCAAGAACCAACCATGGACTTTTAAACACCATGTTGTTCTTAAAATTCACAAGATTCACACAAGGACTTTTAACCACCTTTGTGATCTTAACCAAGAACCAACCATGGACTTTTAACCACCATGTTGTTCTTAAATAAACAAGGCTCACAAAAGGACTTTTAACCACCTTTGTGACCTTAACCATCACTTGCCAATATGCATCATTAACAACAATATTCCACTGTTTCAAAGCATTTATCAAAGCCATAAACATCATGCATCTTTAAGCATCAAACCACATTAAAACAATGTTCAAAAACAAGGATCTCTTACCTTGAGCATCCTTCAACACATGGCTTATATTCTCAGCAAATAAACATGCTAAATATGCTTTCAAAACAGGATTTAAAACATGCAAACAAACCACATTGCATACAACCAATCCATGGTTCATCATCAAGAGAGTTTTTCCGAAAACTTACACTTGAGCTTAGCTAAGTTGCTTAGACTTAAACTAAGCTCCCAAACCTTCAAAACATTGGTTTCAAAGCTGAAAACCAAAATCCACTCACCGATTCCGTTTCGCCACTTGTCGAAACACCAATCAAGCTTCCAGATCACCACCACAAGGATCCAAAGATGACTCCCCTGTTTTAAACACATCAAAGCAGAGGATTAATGCATCATCATGCATTAATATCTTCAATGAAAGCACCTAAACCCGCTGCTCTCATCCACACTCCATTTTCGGCTACCAAACACAGCCAAAAATGTATCCAAACAACTCCACAACATTACCCAGCCAAGATCCATCAAATCTAATCATCCTTAAACATCAATTAACATCCAAAAAGGATCTAACATCACCCTTATACCTCCAGCTATAACAGATCATCAAGATCACTCCAAAAACAACCAAGAACTCAAGCTAAACTTAGGAAAATCAACCTATCCGGGATTGCATTAATTAAACCTCAACTTCTCATCAATTTAACATTCATTTAACATCAAAAAGACACCTCAAAACACTGCTTAAACAGATCATATGAATTTTTACCAAAAATCAACCAAATCTTGCATTTAAAAGCCAAGATCAAGAACACAACCTTAAAACCTTTTATAAAACACAATTTAAGGATTGAGAACTTGGGAATTTCAGTAAAGAACTGAGAGTTTAGAGGAGAAGGACGTTCTTACCTCCAAACTTGAGTTTTCTCCCTTTTTGGAACCAAATTCTTGAAAATCAACTTAGCAAATGATAAGGTTTTGTTGAAGAGATGATTGGTGATCAAAGGAGAATTGAAATGTGTTATTTAGATGACAAAATCAGAGAGAAAAGCTCTGGAGAAATATGTTTGGTTTGAGAGAAAAGATGAGAGAAAATGAAAATGGAATTTAGGAAAAGTTAGTTGGAAAATGCTAAAATATCTTCCCTCTCTTTTTCCTTATTTTAAAACCATTAATTAATCATTTAATATTTTAGAAAAATCTGGAGAAACTCCCATTGGGTAAATAGCTCCTTAAAGATTCAAAGTTTCATTCCTTTTTAAAACAGTCACACAGTTTTCAAAAATTACATTTTGGTCACTAACAAAAATGTCACACTTCCAAACCTTATTTTGTAAAATTGATTTCACCACACTCTTATATATAATAAAAGAGGATTTTAAGACATTTTTTTCCATATTTTTAATGCAACCCGAACTAGGCTTTCCTAAATTCACCTTTATATATTCGAACAGCACTCCGACCGAACCGGTCCGAATCCCAAAACTCCTAAGCCCAAAATTGGGACGTTACAATTATCACCCGGGTAAAGCTAATGTTTTAGCAGATGCCTTGAGTAGGAAGGTAGCTGTTGAGTTGAGAGCTATGTTTTGTAGTTTGAGTATTTCACGTGATGGTGGTCTTGTGGCTGAGTTGCAAGTGAAACCATCTTTGGTTCACTTGATTAAGGAAAAACAGTTGTTGGATGATTCCTTGGTACCTCATGTTCAGGATATTGCGGAGGATAGACCTTCGGATTCTGTTTTAATGATGATGGAGTGTTGTGTTTTGGGAGTCGAATAGTATTGCCCAATGATGCTGAGTTGAGGCGTACTATTCTAGCTGAAGGTCATAGTAGTCCTTTTGCTATGCACCCTGGTAGTACTAAGATGTATCGTGATCTTCGTGATGAATACTATTGGGTGGGTTTAAAGAAAGATGTTGCTGAGTTTGTAAGCAAGTGCATGGTGTGTCAGCGGGTTAAGGCTGAGCATTAGTATCCTTCAAGGTTGTTGCAACCGTTGAGGATTCTTGAATGGAAGTGGGAAAGGATTACCATGGATTTTGTGTCTGGTTTGCCTTTGTCGCCATCGAAGAAGAATTCGGTGTGGGTGATTGTGGATCGCCTGACGAAGTGTGCACATTTCTTGCTTGTGCATACTACGTACACTTTGGATAAGCTTGCGGAACTGTACAATGCTGAGATTGTGCGGCTGCATGGTGTGCCAAAGTCGATTGTGTCGAATAGGGATCCGAGGTTTACATCGCGTTTCTGGCAGTGTTTGCATCAGGCTTTGGGTACACGGTTGAATTTCAGTACATCTTATCATCCGCAGTCGGATAGACAGTCCGAACGTGTTATCTAGGTTTTGGAGGATATGTTGAGGTGCTGCGTGATTGAGTTCCAGGGCTCTTGGGAGAAACATTTGCCTTTGGTGGAGTTTGCTTATAATAATAGTTATCAGGCAAGTATTCAAATGGCACCTTATGAAGCTTTGTACGGGAGGAAGTGTAGGACTCCTCTTTGTTGGGCTGAAACGGGTCAGAAGTTGGTTTCGAAGCCAGCTTTGTTGAAAGGAACCACCGAGAAGGTGAAGCTCATTTGTGAGCGCTTGAAGGCAGCTTCTGATCGGCAAAAGTCTTACGCCGATTTGAAGCGTAAGGAGATTGAGTATGCGGTGGGTGACCGTGTGTTTTTGAAAGTTTCGCCTTGGAAAAAGGTGATGAGGTTTACCATTGAGTTGGTAAAGGTGTTGTGGAAACATCGTGGTGTTGAAGAAGCCACGTGGGAGCAAGGATGACATGTTGAAGCAGTTTCCGTACCTCTTTCCTACAGGTAAATTTCGAGGAAGAAATTTCTTAAGGGGGGAGAGTTGTAACACCCCAATTTTGGGCTTAGAAGTTTTGGGTTTGGATCGGGTCGGTCGGATTGCGATTCGAATATGAAAGGGTGATTTTCAAGAAAGCCTAGTTCAATTGCATTAAAAATATGGAAAAATATCTTAAAATCCTCTTTTATTATATATAAGAGAATGGTGAAATCAATTTTACAAAATGAGGTTTGGAAGTGTGACATTTTGGGTTAGTGACTAAAATGTAATTTTTGAAAACTGGTGACTGTTTTAAAAGGATCGAAACTTTGAATCTTTAAGGAGCTAATTTACCCAAGAAGAGTTTTCTGTAGATTTTTATTAATATTAAACAATTTATTAATGGTTTTTAATTAAAGGTAAAAGGAGGGAAAAGATATTTTGTTGTCATAACTAACTTTCTTCAAAATTTTCCATTTCTTTTCTCTCAACTTTTCTCTCAACCCAAACACTTTTCTCCAGCAAATTTCCCTCTGATTTTGACCTCTAAAGATGAGATTTCAATCTTCATTTGATCTCTAATCATTTCTACATCAAAACCTTAGCATTTGCTTATTGAATTTTCAAGAATATTGGTTCCAATTAAGGAGAAACTCACATTTAGAGGTATGAACGTCATTCTCCTCTAAATACTCAGTTCTTTACTGAAATTCCCAAGTTCTCAATCCTTGATTTAAGTTTTATTAAAGGTTTTAATGATTTGTTCTTGATCTTGGCTTAAATTGCAAGATTTGGTTAATTTTTGATGAAATTCGTATGAAATGATTGGGCACTGTTTTGAGGTGTCTTTTTGATGATTTTTGGATGTATAATTGATGTGAAATTGAGGTTTAATCAATGCAATCCCGAATAGGTTGATTTTCCTAAGTTTTGCTTGAGCTAGTGATGGTTTTTGGAGTGATCTTGATGTTCTGCTATAGCTGGAGGTATAAGGACGTGATTAGATCCTTTTTGGGTGTTAATTGAGGTTTATGAATGATTGGAATTAATGGATCTTGGCTGGGTAGTGGTGTAGAGTTGTTTGGTTGTGATTTCGGTTGTGTTTGGTAGCCGAAATGTGAGTTTAGATGAGAGCAACGAGTTTAGGTGTCTTGGTTGAAGATATTAATGCATGATGATGCATTAATCCTCTGCTTTGATGTGTTTAAAATAGGTGAGACATCTTCGGATCCTTGTGGTGTTGATCCAGAAGCTTGATTGGTGTTTCGGCAAGTTGCGAAACGGAATCGGTGAGTGAAGTTTGGTTTTCAGCTTTGAAACCAATATTTTGAAGGTTTGGGAGCTTAGTTAAAGTCTAAACAACTTAGCTAAGCTCAAGAGTAAGTTTTCGGAAAAACTCTCTTGTTGATGAGCCATGTGATGGTTGAATGCAAAGTGATTTGTTGGCATGTTTTAATTCTGTTTTTGAAAGCATATTTTAGCATGTTTATTGATGGTTTTATAAGCCATGTTTTGAAGGATGCTCAAGGTAAGAGATCCTTGGTTTTACATTGATAAATGTGATTTCAATGCATAGTGATGCATGTGGATTTAATGGCTTTGTTAAATGCTTTAAAACAGTGAATTAATGAGGTTAATGATGTATATTGGCAAGTGATGTGTTGGTTTTTAAAGTACTTGAATCGGATATAGTTAGCCGGCTATAGGATTGGGTGCACCGTGAATAAAGTCGCCTTGGATGTCGAGGGGTTGTGATTGTACCATGCTCCATCCAAGTACACTAACGATGTAACACCCCGGTTTTGGGCTTAGGAGTTTTGGGATTCGGGCCGGTTCGGTCGGAGTGCGGTTTGAATATATAAAAGTGAATTTAGGAAAGCCTAATTCGGGTTGCATTAAAAATATGGAAAAATGTCTTAAAATCCTATTTTATTATGTATAAGAGTATGGTGGAATCAATTTTGCAAAATGAGGTTTGGAAGTGTGACATTTTGGCTAGTGACCAAAATGTAATTTTTGAAAACTGTGAGACTTTTTTAAAAAGGATTGAAACTTTGAATCTTTAAGGAGCTATTTATCCAATGGGAGTTTCTCCAGATTTTTCTAAGATATTAAATGATTTATTAATGGTTTTAAAATAAAAGAAAAGTGGAGGGAAGATATTTTGACATTTCCTAACTAACTTTCCAAATTTCCATTTTCATTTTCTCTCATCTTTTCTCTCAAACCAAACACCTTTTCTCCAGATCTTTTCCCTCTGATTTTGTCACCTAAATAACTCATTTCAATTCTCTTTTGATCTTCAATCATTTCTTCAACAAAACCTTTGCATTTGCTAAGTGGATTTTCAAGAATTTGGTTCCAAAAAGGGAGATAACTCAAGTTTGGAGGTAAGAACGTCCTTCTCCTCTAAACTCTCAGTTCTTTACTGAAATTCCCAAGTTCTCAATCCTTAATTTGTGTTTTATAAATGGTTTTAAGGTTGTGTTCTTGATCTTGGCTTTTAAATGCAAGATTTGATGATTTTTGGTTAAAATTTGTATGATCTATTTAAGCAGTGATTTGAGGTGTCTTTTTGATGTTAAATGAATGTTAAATTGATGAGTAATTGAGGTTTAATCAATGCAATCCCGGATAGGTTGAATTTCCTAAGTTGAGCTTGAGTTCTTGGTTGTTTTTGGAGTGATCTTGATGTTCTGTTATAGCTGGAGGTATAAGGACGTGGTTAGATCCTTTTTGGATGTTAATTGATGTGTAAAGATGATTAGATTTGATGGATCTTGGCTGGGTAATGTTGTGGAGTTGTTTGGATGCATTTTCGGTTGTGTTTGGTAGCCGAAAATGGAGTGTGGATGAGAGCAGCGAGTTTAGGTGCTTTCATTGAAGATATTAATGCATGATGATGCATTAATCCTCTACTTTGATGTGTTTAAAATAGGGGAGTCATCTTTGGATCCTAGTGGTGGTGATTCGGAAGCTTGATTGGTGTTTCGGCAAGTGGCGAAACGGAATCGGTGAGTGGAATTTGGTTTTCAGCTTTGAAACCAATGTTTTGAAGGTTTGGGAGCTTAGTTTAAGTCTAAGAAACTTAGCTAAGTTCAAGAGTAAGTTTTCGGAAAAACTCGCTTGGTGATGAACCATGGATTGGTTGTATGCAATGTGGTTTGTTTGCATGTTTTAAATCCTGTTTTGAAAGCATATTTAGCATGTTTATTTGCTGAGATTATAAGCCATGTGTTGAAGGATGCTCACGGTAAGATATCCTTGTTTTTGAACATTGTTTTAATGTGATTTGATGCTTAAAGATGCATGATGTTTATGGCTTTGTTAAATGCTTTAAAATAGTGGAATATTGTGGTTAATGATGCATATTGGCAAGTGATGGTTAAGGTCACAAAGGTGGTTAAAAGTCCTTGTGTGAGCCTTGTTTATTTAAGAGCAACATGGTGGTTAAAAGTCCATGGTTGGCTCTTGGTTAAGATCACAAAGGTGGTTAAAAGTCCTTGTGTGAATCTTGTGAATTTTAAGAACAACATGGTGTTTAAAAGTCCATGGTTGGTTCTTGGTTAAGGTTACAAAGGTGGTTAAAATTCCTTGTGTAAGCCTTGTTACTTAAGAACTCCAAGTTGTTTAAAAGTCCTTGGGAGATTCTTGTTAAGGACACAAAGGTGTTTAAAAGTCCTTGTGTGGACCTTGTCATGGTGTTTAAAAGTCCATGGATAATTTTAAGGACACAATGGTGTTTAAAAGTCCATGTGTGGTCCTTGGAAATTGTAAGATCACAATGGTGTTTAAAAGTCCCTGTGTGGATCTTATGTTGAATGTATCACTTGTTGCCAATATGACATGATATGAACTTGAAGCATGATTTGCTTGTTTTAAATGCTTATGAGCATGATTAAATGTTGTTTGAAGTAAGGTTTATAAAGGTGTTTTATAAATGCATTATTCTGTGGTTTTAAATGAGCATTCCTCACTAAGCTTTTGCTTACGCTCTCTCTTTTCTTAAACCAATAATGCAGAGCATTAAAGTGCATTGAGGGCAGCAAGGAGGGCAAGAATCCAAGTGGTGAACTAAGCTCAAGTATGGTGAAGGTTTCTTAAACATTATTAGCTTTTGGCATTTGGCAATGGGGGACATATGTTGTTGTTTTGGGAGATGTTTTGGACTCCCTGTTTCGGTACCAGTTTCAGAACGGTCCCGCGTTTCGGAACGGGTCTTACCTGTTTCGAAACACTCGACCGTTGGGCACTGAAATTATTGGTTATATGTTCTGAAATGTTTGCATTTTGGTCCTGAAACATGTTTATGCAATTGTAAGAGTTTGAGATGTCTGTTTGAGCTGAAATTTGGCAGGGAAGCATGAAAGATGATTAATTTCAAGTTGGTAACTTTAAATTGGATAAAGTCCTTATAATTTACAGAATTTACAATTTGGTCCCTAAAGTTGTAGTTTGTGCAATTGGGTCCCTGTATGTTCTCTGATGGTTATGATCTTTGAGTATGTTGATTGTATGATCACGTTTAGGGATAATATGCATTTAGACAAGTTTAAAAAGAAAAAAAAGGGTCGTTAATCAAGGTTGACTTTCGGGTTGACTTTGGTTTTCCCCGTGTAAACTTCTTAATTCGGTTCATCCGTCTGGGCCGGGTTAAGGGGGTTACAAACGAGATGGTTAAGAACAACATGGTGGTTAAAAGTCCATGGGTGGTTCTTGTTTTAAGGTCACAATGGTGGTTAAAAGTCCATGTGTGGACCTTGTGTATTGTTAAGGTCACAATGGTGGTTAAAAGTCCATGCGTGGACCTTGTGTTTTGTAAGATCACAATGGTGGTTAAAAGTCCATGTGTGGATCTTGTGTTGTAAGTCCCTTGATCTCGTTAGTGATGTTATACAACTACCAATGAGTGATGTGGAGGGGTTGTGATTGTACCATGCTCCACCTTGATATTGGTAGTGTGTATGAAGCGTAGGGGACAACGCTTGTAATCCGCGTATCCGATTGTTGGTTGTGTTTTGAGTTGTAAAATGTTAAGAATTATCACTTGTAAGCCAATATGACATGATGATGGATTTGAAGCATGAAATGCTTTGTTTATATACATATGTGCATGATCAAACGATGTTTGAATTAAAGGTTTTGAAAAGCAGTTTTTATTAATGCATTGTTGTGATGTTTTAAAAGAGATTCCCTCACTAAGCTATGTGCTTACGCTCTCTCTTTCTTAAACCAATAATGCAGAGCATTAAAGTGCTAAAAGGGGCAGCAAGGGGATCAAGAATCTAAGTGGAAGCTTAAGCTCATGTATGGTGACTATTTTCATAACTTGCTTAGCTTTTGGCATTTGGAAATGGGGAACCTATGTTGTTGTTTTGGGAGATGTTTTGGACTCCCTAGGTTGGTTTTATGCTTTTGACAATGATGGAACATGTAAATGGCCTTTTTGAGGTTGTTTTGGTGTTATGAGGTTTGTGTGGTTTTCAATATAGGATGCATGCCTATAGATTAAGGTTTTTCCTAAATTGATGCCATGGTTGAAAATGGATGATGCTTTTATGTTCCTAAAGTGTTTAATGACTTGCTGGTATGATTTGAGGGTCTTTGGAATGTGTTTGAATAGTTAAAAGTGATTTAAATCAGATAAAAATCTGCAATCTGGGCAGCACGTTTCGGAACAGGTGCTACCGTATCGGAACAGAGGGCCTGAAATGGCCTTGGCGTTCCGAAACGGGTAGAGCCGTTCCGGAACGGTTTTGCCACAGCAAAGCCCTGTTCCGGAACTTGTTTAGGAACGGTCCAGCGTTTCGGAACGGATCATCCCTGTTCCGAAACACCCGACCGTTGGGCACTGAAACTGATGGTTAAATGTTTTGAAATCTTTGTGTTTTGGTCCTGAACTTGATTTATGCAATTGAATGAGTTTGAGATGTCCGTTTGAGTTGAAATTTGGCAGAGAAGCATGAAACATGACTATTTCATAATGGTAACTCAAAAGTGGATTAAGTCCTTATAATTTTTTAGATTTTGCATTTTGGTCTCTAAATTCATAAATTGTGCAATCGAGTCCCTAAATGTTTTCTGATTGTGATGATCTTTGAGTATGCTGATCTTATGAACATTTCTAGGGTTAGTATGCATTTAGATAAGATTAAAAGAAAAAAAAGGTCGTTAATCAAGGTTGACTTTCGGGTTGACTTTTGTTTTCCCCGTGTAAACTTCTTAATTCGGTTCAACCGTCTAGGCCGGGTTAAGGGGGTTACATGAATAATTTTAGATATTTCCCCATATTTTTAAAGAATCCCGAACTAGGTGTTCCCTAACTCTCTCTTTTAGATTTGAACCGTTCTCGACCGGTCCGGTTCGAACTATAAAACATCTAGGCCCAAATTTGGGGTGTTACAAAGAATGTTCTGACCGTAGTGAATGCTCTTAATGGATGCCGAAGGGGCTTGGAACCCAATTGATTGTTTGAAAAAAATTGAGGAAAAAATAAAACCTTTAGAGAAAAGAACTCTTTGAAAACTGAAATTGTTTCCTTGCCATCTTCGTTGATTTTTTACTTATTGAAGCTGTTGGCATAGAGGAATTTCGTCGATTGAAAACTTCATTCTTGTCGCTTCATCCGTAATCGGTAAGTTGGTGAATAGATAAACATTTGGGTTTGTAAAATTTTAGGGTTTGTAAATTTTTCTTGTTTTTTTATTTTGTAGAAGTTTTGGGTTTCAAACTGGAGAAGAACATTTAGGGTTTAAAAGATTTGGTGAAGTTGGTGAATAGAAGAAAGGTAAGAAACGAAGATTTTTCTAATATAAAAAATTGCAAAGGTAAAAATATTTATGGTTTAAAACCCGAAAAAGACAATGCAAGGTGGTTCATGTTATATGAAATGTTTATATATTCTAATTCTTAATATTTTAAGATTCTGTTTGCATAAAAGTTAAAATTTCAAGATTGAATATTTACTGGAAAATTGACACTGACTTAGTTTGTATTGGGATTCATTGAATTTATATTTTTTAGACAAAATTTCTTACCGGATAACTGAGTTTGACTGGAAATTTAACATTGATTGAATTTGTATGAGATTGACTGGAAATTTGTCATTGGCTGAGTTTGTATTGGAATTGAATGGGTTTATATTTTAGACTGAATTTTTTATTGCAATGAGATGCATATAGAAAAGTTAAGTCTGAATGTAATTGAATTTTGAGTTTGACTGAGTTTATTGTACTGAATCTTAACATGAGTTTATTTTTTTTGTATAGGATAGAGAGTAATAAAGACTTATTTGTGTTAGAGTATTTTTATGGTGGAATTTTTGTAAAGTCACCTAAGTTTGAGTATGTCAATTAAAAAAGTGAAAAACTTCAAGTTGACCCTAATAGACTATAGTATTGGGATATAATTGGTAACGTAAAGGAGTTATGATATGACAAGGATGCATGAGTGTATTACAAGGTTCCAAGGGTTCCTTTTAGTTCAGATGCATTGGTGCTTGTACTATATGATGATGCAGTTAGGCAGTGTGTGAGATTTTTAAACACTAGGGGTATTGTGCAACTTTATATGGACCATACAGATAAATATGAAAAAAATTCAGAGGGTAATGAATTAGGTGAGGACATTAGTGTGGTTGCTGATGAAAGTACATCAAGTGTTAAAGGTGTACAAGTAGGTGAAGACATTAATAAGGTTGGCGTTGTTGAAGATATTAATGAGGTTGGTGCTGGTAATACACCAAACATTGAAGTAGTAGAAGATGTGGACAATTGTGGTGCTGGTATTAGTGTTGAGTTGCCTCACATTGAAGATTTAGGCCATCCAACACATGATGTTGAAGTTCAGGTAGGTGAGGAAGAAACTTCTCAAGACTCAGCAGATTTCTTAGCTAATGTTGAAGTTGCTTTTGATGTGGATGATGAGGTTGAAGGTATTAGAGGAAAATTGAGGGTTAATACAGAAAAAATTCAACAGATGTTACTGAAAGTTAAGACAACAATGATTCTAAATGTGAGAGTCAACCAAATATGGGAAATGATTTAGTGGATGATGATGAATATGTACGAGAACTTGAAGGCAAATTAGAAGATCATAAAAGTGACTACATAGAGTCTGATGACCCAGGGGAGTACATTTGCTTCATAGAAATCCTGGAAGCACTATCTCAATTCAAGTTCATAGAGACACCAATAACAAAGCTATTTTTCACAGGATGTACATTTGCTTTGATGCTCTAAAAATTGTATATTTTTTATAAATTGTTCACATTATTTGGGTAGTTTATTGTTGAATACTAACTAAATTTTATTTATAGGCTGGAAGGAGGGGCGTAGACCCTTTATTGGAGTTGATGGTTGTTTTCTAAAAACTGTCACCCAAGGAGAACTTCTAGTTGCAGTTGGCAGAGATGGAAACAATCAAATGTTTCATGTAGCGTGGGTTGTTGTAGAAGGAGAAGGAAAAGAGTCTTGGAATTGGTTCCTAAGTAAGTTGATGCAGGATTTAAATCATCCAGAAGGTCAAGGTCTGACATTAATGTCAGACCAACATAAGGTATTTCTTTACTTATTTTAATTACTAATACATGTGTGACTTATATTGACATTTAGTAATGCATATATGTCTGACATTAAGTTAAATTTCTGTCAGGGACTAGTGCCAATTATCAATCAGTTTTTCCCACTATTAGATCATAGGATGTGTTCAAGGCACATCTATTCAAATTGGCACAAAAATGGAAAGGGGTGAACATGAAGATTCAATTTTGGAACTATGTAAGATCGACCTTTGTAGAGGATTTTGATGATCAACTTAAAATATTGGAAGCAATGGAAGCCACCTCTACAAATGATCTACTTGCAATTCCTCCACATTATTGGAGTCGTACGTATTTCTCAGGAGCTTCCAAGTGTGATGTGGTTGACAACAACTTAGCTTAGGCCTTTAATGGGTGGATTGTAGATGCAAGATGTAATCCTATTATAAGCATGCTGCAAGAAATAAAGAAAATGATAATGCAAAGAATGCATGTTAAGAGAAGTTGGGTAAGTAAGTGGAAAACTAACATTACACCAAGGGCTCAACAAAAGTTGGAGAAAATATGGAACTTTCCACTCTTTGTAGGCTAGTTTGGAATGGTGATGAGGGATTTGAGGTGACTCATGGTGAAAGTCAACACACAATCAATTTGAAGAGTCTACAATGTACTTGTCGAGAGTGGGAGTTAACTGGAATACCTTGTTGTCATGCAATATGTGCAATGTACCATGATTCAAAGGAGCCCGAGACATATATTTCAGAATGGTACATAAAAGAAAGGTATCTTGCAAGCTACAATCAAGTCCTACAACCAGTTAGGGGGAAATTTTTTGGCCAAAAGAGATGATGATCCAATTGGACCCCCTAAATTGAAAGTCATGCCAAGGAGGCCGAAAAAGAAAAGGAGAAAGGATAAGGATGAGCCAGTGAAACAAAAATATGGCAAGCTTAGTACAACATGGTTTAAAATCACATGTAGTAAATGTAAGCAAATAGGGCACCTAAAAAACAAATGCACCAACCCTGGACAAGTATATATTTTTATATTTGTGTTTAATTGATATCTTAGGAATCTATAACTAAGTGTATAATAATCATGTTTTCATGTTTCTTTGTTTATAGGAATATATTCGGGTCATGCTTGTTTATCTGAGTTGTAAACTCGTTGTATTTTTAAATTTTCCCTCTTTTAGTAAAACTAACGTACTCATATTAAAAATAAAATAAAATTGTAACGCCCTAAACCCGATGTCACATTTGGGCCTCAAGCCCAACCCATAAGTAAAATTTTGGGTAAATTACATAAATCATAATTCAACTATCTTCTCACTCCTATTTTGGTGACTCAACTTTCAAAATTTTCAATTTACTCACTCAACTTTTGAATTGATCCTATTTTGATCACTCTGCCGTTAAATAGTTAACAATGTTATGACATGGCAACTTATGCCAAAACAACATCGTTTTAGATCCCTAAAACTTAAAAATTTAAACCAAAGCAACAACATTTTAAAAAACATGAAAAAAAAAGTAAAAATGTATTCGTATCTTCTTTCTTCATTTCTTTTTTCCCCAAATACTCAAATTTCGGCCATCGCTCCTCTCCAAAATGGATTCATAATTTCATACATGAGTTATTCTATTTCTAAACTTCACACCAAACATAAAGAGTAACCCAATCACATGGCCCCAAATACTCAAACTTCACACCTATGGCCTCAGACGTTTCGATTTGATTTGCCGTTTCCAGCATTACTTTGAGTGGTTCTATGATTGGTGGCGTCGTCCCCGTCAACAGGCCACTAGGTGCCAAAGTTCGCAGTGAACGACGACGACTGATGGGTTTCTCCAAGTAGTTGACGTCGGCTGAGTTTTTAAGGGTGACGATCATGCTTTCCTCACCAATCTCTTGGGATCTATCGATCCATTTCTTTCATCACCATGGTAGGATTTCCTTCAGATGGCGGCTGAGTTCTTAATCGTAGTTGTTCAATGCGACCTGATTGCCGAAGATTGTGGTGGCCTCTCTTCAGACGGTAACTGTTCTCTCTCCCTTTTCCCCTACCGGCGACTCCCAGATTTCTGGTCTACTTTCCCTGCCCCACGCCACCTCCCATTTTTCCTTGTGAACTATCCCTTCTTTGGTTGCTTTTGTATACCCACAATTAGGGGTGTTGTTATGTTTCCTTTTGCCATAAGGTTTTTTTTACCTCTGGGTTGGTTCTGGTTTTGTCTGGAAGCTCAGTTGATCTGGAATGAGTTTATTTACTGCTGAATCTATGCCTTGCTATGCCTGAGGTGTTTGATTTGTCATGAGATCAATTGAATTGTTAGTTTGATTTGTTCAGACGATTTAGTTCCTTGGTTCTTTCATATCAGACACAATTGTTTGATCTTGCTAACCTTTGTCTTTGTACCTTGAGTTTGTGTGATCACTGGTTTTCAGCGAGTGTGGCTCTTTACTTTGCTCAAGTTATGATTTTGATGCCCGACTAGGCTGGCTTGCCGGTTTGTTTCCTCCTTTATCACCTAGGCCAATCTGTGTTGTCCCCTTCTGATACTGTTACTATGATTTGGTTCTGATTCAGTGCGTGGCCTTTCCGGTATGATCCTGTGGCTGTTGCACTTCTACTTTCTCTGTATTACCCTACTTTTCCCCTTTTATTCTGTGCCTTTTTGATATGGTGCTTGGGGACATATATGACTATTCTTGCATGGAATGTGAGAGGTTTGGGGAACATTGGCACTGTCAGAGCACTAAAGAATTATGCGTTGAAACAAAAATCAAATCTCATCTTCCTGAGCGACACGAAACATGTAACCCCCTTAACCCGGCCCAGACAGATGAACCGAATTAAGAAGTTTACACGGGGAAAACCAAAGTCAACCCGAAAGTCAACCTTGATTAATGACCCTTTTTTTCTTTTTAAACTTGTCTAAATGCATATTATCCCTGAACGTGATCATACAATCAGCATACTCAAAGATCATAACCATCAGAGAACATACAGGGACCCAATTGCACAAACTACAACTTTAGGGACCAATTTGTAAATTCTATAAATTATAAGGACTTAATCCAATTTAAAGTTACCAACTTGAAATTAATCATCTTTCATGCTTCCCTGCCAAATTTCAGCTCAAACAGACATCTCACACTCTTACAATTGCATAAACATGTTTCAGGACCAAAATGCAAACATTTCAGAACATATAACAAATAATTTCAGTGCCCAACGGTCGAGTGTTTCGGAACAGGGAAGACCCGTTCCGAAACGCGGGACCGTTCCGAAACTGGTACCGAAACAGGGCCTGGCAGTGGCCAATCCGTTCCGGAACAGTTCCTTCCGTTTCGGAACGCCCAAGCCATTTCAGGCCCCCGTTCCGATACGGTAGCCCCTGTTCCGAAACAGGTTGCCTAGATTGTAGAAAAGTTGCTGGTTTAACACATAATTGACCTATCTAACATGCTCCAAATGCAACCAAATTTTACCAGCAAGTCATTCAACATACATGGAACATAATTGCATCAACCAAACATCAACAAGACATCAATTATGAAAATCCCCAATTCTATAGGCATGCATCCTACTTAGAAAACCATTCAAGCAACTTTAAACCAAAACCACATCACAAAGGCCAATTACAATCTCAAACATTATCAACAACATAAATCCAACTTAGGGAGTCCAAAACATCTCCCAAAACAACAACATAGGTCCCCCATTGCCAAATGCCAAAAGCTAATAGTGTTTAAGAAACCTTCACCATACTTGAGCTTGGTTCACCACTTGGATTCTTGCCCTCCCTTCTGCCCTCAATGAACTTTAATGCTCTGCATTATTGGTTTAAGAAAAGAGAGAGCGTAAGCAAAAGCTTAGTGAGGAATGCTCATTTAAAACCACACAATAATGCATTTATAAAACACCTTTATAAACCTTACTTCAAAACAACATTTAATCATGCTCGTAAGCATTTAAAACAAGCAAATCATGCTTCAAGTTCATATCATGTCATATTGGCAACAAGTGATACATTCCACATAAGATCCACACATGGACTTTTAAACACCATTGTGATCTTATACTTTCCAAGGACAACACATGGACTTTTAAACACCATTGTGTCCTTAACCCATGGACTTTTAAACACCATGGCAAGGACCACACAAGGACTTTTAAACACCTTTGTGTCCTTAACAAGAATCTCCCAAGGACTTTTAAAAACCTTGGAGTTCTTAAGTAAACAAGGCTTACACAAGGAATTTTAACCACCTTTGTAACCTTAACCAAGAACCAACCATGGACTTTTAAACACCATGTTGTTCTTAAAATTCACAAGATTCACACAAGGACTTTTAACCACCTTTGTGATCTTAACCAAGAGCCAACCATGGACTTTTAACCACCATGTTGCTCTTAAATAAACAAGGCTCACACAAGGACTTTTAACCACCTTTGTGACCTTAACCATCACTTGCCAATATGCCTCATTAACCACAATATTCCACTGTTTTAAAGCATTTATCAAAGCCATAAACATCATGCATCTTTAAGCATCAAACCACATTAAAAAAATGTTCAAAAACAAGGATCACTTACCTTGAGCATCCTTCAACACATGGCTTATAATCTCAGCAAATAAACATGCTAGATATGCTTTCAAAACAGGATTTAAAACATGCAAACAAACCACATTGCATACAACCAATCCATGGTTCATCACCAAGAGAGGTTTTCCGAAAACTTACTCTTGAGCTTAGCTAAGTTGCTTAGACTTAAACTAAGCTCCCAAACCTTCAAAACACTGGTTTCAAGCTGAAAACCAAAATCCACTCACCGATTCCGTTTTGCCACTTGCCGAAACACCAATCAAGCTTCCGGATCACCACCACTAGGATCCAAAGATGACTCCCCTGTTTTAAACACATCAAAGCAGAGGATTAATGCATCATCATGCATTAATATCTTCAATGAAAGCACCTAAACTCGCTGCTCTCATCCGCACTCCATTTTCGGCTACCAAACACAACCGAAAATGCATCCAAACAACTCCACAACATTACCCAGCCAAGATCCATCAAATCTAATCATCTTTACACATCAATTAACATCCAAAAAGGATCTAACCACGTCCTTATACCTCCAGCTATAACAAAACATCAAGATCACTCCAAAAACAACCAAGAACTCAAGCTAAACTTAGGAAATTCAACCTATCCAGGATTGCATTGATTAAACCTCAATTACTCATCAATTTAACATTCATTTAACATCAAAAAGACACCTCAAATCACTGCTTAAACAGATCATACGAATTTTAACCAAAAATCACCAAATCTTGCATTTAAAAGCCAAGATCAAGAATACAACCTTAAAACCATTTATAAAACACAAATTAAGGATTGTGAACTTGGGAATTTCAGTAAAGAACTGAGAGTTTAGAGGAGAAGGACGTCCTTACCTCCAAACTTGAGTTTTCTCCCTTTTTGGAACCAAATTCTTGAAAATCCACTTAGCAAATGCAAAGGTTTTGTTGAAGAAATGGTTGAAGATCAAAAGAGAATTGAAATGAGTTATTTAGGTGACAAAATCAGAGGGAAAATCTATGGAGAAAAGGTGTTTGGTTTGAGAGAAAAGATGAGAGAAAATGAAAATGGAAATTTGGAAAGTTAGTTAGGAAATGCCAAAATATCTTCCCTCCACTTTTCTTTTATTTTAAAACCATTAATAAATCATTTAATATCTTAGAAAAATCTGGAGAAACTCCCATTGGGTAAATAGCTCCTTAAAGATTCAAAGTTTCAATCCTTTTTAAAACAGTCTCACAGTTTTTGAAAATTACATTTTGGTCACTAGCCAAAATGTCACCCTTCCAAACCTCTTTTTGTAAAATTGATTTCACCATTCACTTATATATAATAAAAGAGGATTTTAAGACATTTTCCATATTTTTAATGCAACCCGAATTAGGCTTTCCTAAATTCACTTTTATATATTCGAACTGCACTCCGACCGAACCGGTCTGAATCCCAAAACTCCTAAGCCCAAAACCGGGGCGTTACAAAACAAAAAATACGCTACATTGAAAAAATAAAACGAAGATGAAGGTGGAGCATTCTTTCTATGTGGATAGTCAAGGTAGTGCCGGAGGACTCGCTCTTTGGTGGTCTAATGAAACGAAAGTAACAATTTTGAAGTATAGCCAGAACTTTATTGATGTGAAAGTATATACGCAAGTTTGAGAAGACTGCTTCAGAACCTTCATTTATGGCCCTCCATATAAAGAAAGAAAACAAAAGTTTTGGGAAAAATTATCGAAGCTGAGAAGGTCCCCTAATACGAGATGGCTTGTTATTGGGGACTCGAATATTGTCACTTGTCAAGCATAAAAGGAAGGGGGAATCCTGGTCAATCCTTCTGAGGCAATCAATTTCACAAATATCGTGGAAACAACCATGTTAATGGAAATGCCAAAAAAAGGGGGGTTGTTTTACTTGGTACAATCAAAGGAGTGATAACGTAGCAATACTTGAGACGCTCGATCGGGTTTTATGCTCTACTGAATGGAGCACCACTTATCCCAAAGCTATGTGCATAATGGAAATTGCAGTGGCATCAGATCATGCCCCTCTTATTATGTTTCTAATGGGCCACTATAGGAAATATAAGAAAGAATTTAAATTTGAAACCAAATGGCTTCTTGATGAGGAATGCCCACCAACGGTTCAGGAAAGTTGGGTCCCTACCTCCAACAATAGTGTTATCCATTCCTTTGGGAGGAAAATAAGCAAAACAAGATCCACCTTGATCAAATGGAGCAAATCGAAACATAAACAAAAGAAAGAGAAAAGAGAAGAACTGATTGCTCGAATAAGGAATCTTCAAGGGAAGAAACTTTCGGAATCTGAGTTGGGGGAATTTAAACAGCTTTGTAAGGAGCTGAATCGCGAATGAGAGAGTAAAGAGCGATACAGGCATCAACGCTCCAAACTAAACTAGGTAAAGTGTGGAGATAAGAACACAAAATTTTTCCATGCCTCCACTATCCAGCATAGGAGAACTAATTCCATACTCAGACTTAAAAAACAAGATGGGACCTGGCTTGAGGATCCACCGGACATTACGGGGTACTTCCAACAATATTTTCAGAATCTGTTCACTAAAGATCACTCTATTGAATTTCATTGTCTACGAGAGTTCATTCCGAAGGTGGTCAACGAGGATATGAACAATGATCTTAGTAGAGAAGTTACAGAGGAAGGGATTAAGACTGTGGTTTTCAGTATGGGGGCAACAAAATCTCTAGGGCCGAACGGTTTCCTAGGCTGTTTCTATCAATCTTTCTGGTACATCATCAAAGAAGACCTTGTTGGTATGATTCATGTCTTTTTTGAGGATGGAAACCTCGACCACGTGTTAAACAAGACTAACCTGGTGCTTATCCCTAAGAGACCAAATCCTAGTAAAGTCACCCAATTTCGTCCAATTACACATTTGACCTTAATACATGCTAGATCATCAAAATTGTTCACCAATTACACATTTAAACAAAACAAGGCAGCATTACATGCTCATGCCTTTCTATAAATCTAGATGGTCCAAATAGCATTATGTATACACAAAATTCTGGGCAACTTCCACATGCATACAAATTATTCACTCGAATCAGTCCTTAATTTTTCAATTTACAACCTAGAAAGCCCATTTTTATAACATTCGGATCTGCCCCTCAACAACTGAAAAAATTTATTCCAGATTTTAAGCTACTTAAACAATACACATTATGACCTTTTCTAATGTAAAGCAGTCCAAATTGTACCAATGTGTATGTAAATGCACAAAACAGCCGATAAGGTGATTATGTTACATAAAACAGCCCCTTTAGTACTTATACATAGAGAGATTTGTTTCAAATCTTTAAGCACACCTAATAAGTATTAAAACAGCCCCCTTTATTCTTCTATAATGCCAAAAACAGTCCATTATGCATATGTTTTCATACATATTTCAACAAAATAGTTTCAACATATTTTTATACATTTAAACAGCCCACATATTCCTTATATACTCAAAAACAATCTCCATGCTCAACAAACAACCCCTTTACACACTTAATTATGGCTAAACAATCTTTATAAGCATGTAGGTGCATATTTTACCCTATTTTCTTATTCACATATAAAACGGTCCAATGTATTTAAGCATACATGTTCATACTTCCAAATCAGTCCAAGAATGTTTATACAATGCACAATTCAAGACAAATTACACAGGTACACTCTTAATTGTTCAAAACAGTCCCAAAAGTTCTTATTGACACAAGAAAGTCATGAATTTATGAACACTTTCATTCATGCTCAAAAATAGCTCATACATTGTCTCATGCTCAACAAAAACAACATGCAAACCTATATAAAATTCCTCAATTTCCAAATCGGTACACAAACACATATGTGAGTCTTTACATGTGATCAATTCTTCTAATATTCCTATCTTTGAAAGCATACTAAATTTCAAATCCCACCTACTATTTCACAACCAACAAAGAACATTCATAATTATATCCATATGTTCCTTCCATTCAAACATTAATACACAAAATCAAAGAAAGAAACAATGGTTTTACCTTCCTTGCTAAATCATTTTTCACTTTTATCCCTATTCGAAAATCATGAATTTAGAGAAAATTTTCCCAAGCACTTTCTCTCCCTCTCCATCCGATTTCTATGCTATGTTCTAAGCTTGATTTCTCCCTCTAAGTTTTGTACATTTTGGCAAAAGTGAGGAGAAGGAGAATCATTCTCCACTTGGCCGATTATATGCCATATGTTCATCTTAAAGATGGCAAGTGGAATGGCCCTTCAATTTCCTATAATTTGCATAGAAACTCTCTACCTCAAAATCATTCTTTTTAACCCTCTTGGAAAGCTAACTATCTTTTCAGACTTACTATTTTAGTCCTTAATGAATTAGTTTTTCTAATTCATTCAAATCTTCAATTTAGTCCAACCCAATTAGTAACTAATGCTAAAGTTGTATTAAATCCAAATTGTATATATAAGCAAAGTGGTTACATTTCAGGGTATTACAATTCCTTCCCCCTTAAAATAAATTTATCTTCTAATTTCTTTAACAACAAGAAGTTTGTTTTATCATACTTAGAATATTTTTATATATTCTGAATGTGAAAATTGAGCAAGCGCATCGTACTAGTTGTAAATAAGAGAGAAGAGGCAAGGTTATCGTGAGTTTGAGGAGTGATAATTGAATGAACCGTCTTGGTATTTGAGTGAAAAAACAACTCAATTGCTTGGGCAGTGGAAGCAATCGTATTTCCAGGGCAATGGGTTAAGCCGCTGCCAGGGCAATGAAGGAATGAAGCTAATGTCGGGGCAATGAGTCAAGCCGATGCTCGAGCAATGAATGAACTGAGTGATTGCCTGGGCAATATGCGAAGCGGATGCCTGGGAAATGTGGAAACGACGTGCTTGCCACGGCAACGTTCAACAACCTTCAAGGTTCGACAAAACGTTCGTCAATGATTTCTACTTATCCCTAAGTCGAATTAGTGTTCACCATCGATAGATTGAATAAAGACCATGTTCATTCCTTTCATGAATGTAACTCTCCCAATATTAGATACATAGATAGTTTCACGAGATCCTCTCCCAATTCACTCGCAAACAAGATTTAAAAACCAAGAATGAACAAACTTTGAATTATAATTGTAACTTCAAAAACCTAAACAAAATCCAATCGTTCTCACAACCTCAAAAACACAATAACCCAAGCCAAATAAGTTTAGTTCATGGCTGGGTTTAAAATAAACTCAATGTAATTGATCCCCAACATAAACAAAATCGAAAATAAAGAAGAAAAGATGAAGATTTCGACAACCCCTCAATGGCTGGGTTCTTAAAGTCTTTCTTGAGGAGGAATTTAAGTTGAATTTAAATTGAATAAAAGAAATATTAAATCTCTTTTAATTTTATTCCAACTAAAACTCCTATTTTCTTTGAATTTAATCTCCTTTTGATCTCTTCATGGACTTCCAACTTCAAATCTTCACGTCAACCACCTCCATCAAGTCTGGATTTTTCGGTCATCACTTCGGCTACCACTTCACCTCATCCTTAGTTGCCTCGGCATCAACCTTCATGCTCAAGCATGACCTGCACATGTACAAAACAATCCAGCAATACCTCTTTTCCACCAAAACTCACTCAAACATGAAATCAAACACCACCGCAAAGGAAACAATGAAAATATGCATGAATGCCTAATAATGAAACTAAAATGAGCCTAAGTCTAACAATAATAAGAGTAAAAAGGGCAATAAAATAGGACTTTTGAACATTTAATAGTATGCACCTTTTTATGCTCATTCATGATTATGTCATATCACATAAATGCTATCGATTCGATTAAAATTGAATTTCTTAGCTCTTTGCTGCCAAAAATTTCATTTCTGGAATTGGGTACTGATACGGTTAACTGTCTATCAGTAGGTGTTCATGAGGGTTCCAGTACACGTAAAACTGTACTGGTACCAGTGTTTATGAGGGCACCAGTATAGGTAGAACTATATTTGTACGGTTTGCGAGTTCGATACTGATACGACTATTAGCGTACCGCTACGCGTTGACGCTGGAGTGTTTAAATGTCATTAAATAAGGGTTCCATACTTTAATTAAAACTCAACCACTTTTTTCTCTCAAAATCCTAATTTCTCATCTATAAAAACACATCAAATCCTCTTAATTTCTCACACAACTCTTCAAATTCTTTGAGGATTTTTGCTCTTCAAATCAAATCTTTACTCTCTCATCAATTTGGTGCATCATCATCCATTTATTCATCCCAAATCTCATATTCAAGGTAAAAACTCTTTTTCTTATCTTTTTCAAATTTGTTTAAATTTATATACTGTTTTAATTAGTTTTTGTTTATATAATATAGATATAGTATGGGTTTTAAAGATTTTGCAAAAACTTCTTCAAAACTGAAAATTTTATTTCGAATATAAAAATATATTATATATTTATATAAACAGTTTTTCAAAATTTTTCTTACCGAAAATTCTTTTTATATTTGTATATGTTTTTAAACTATATTGATACTTTTTTAACAAATACCTTGAATTTTAGATTAATTATTGGATCAAATATGGTGATTTATGCATACATTATTTTTGTGCTTTGAATTTTAATTTTTAGGATATGGCTCCTAAGAAACGTATGAGAAAAGATATTGCATCCTCTTCTAACACCGACACCAATGGCACTAAACCAAACTTGTCATATATTTTACAACATAGTGTCAATGAGCTCGGTTACACTCGAGCGATGGATCGTTTTGAAATCATTCAAAACTATAAAACTCGTCGTGAGCGTAAGGCTTCTATTCCCTATTTGACTTCCCCTGAATTTAACTTTTGTTATCTTGATTTACTTACCCAATGAAAGTTCGTGCCCTATTTAAGTATACCCGTGGTCTTTTATAAAAACCTTGTTTTAATCTTTTACTCCAATGCCCGGTGTATTGTGGACAAAACCAAAAATGAAGCTAATTGTTTGGGTGTTGAGGATATTTGGATAGATGATGAACACTCTTTGGAAAATATTCAACTTGGCTCCGTCCTCACCCTTGATGCTCATGACCGCTTCCTTCACTCCATTATCACTTGGTGGTTTCGTTCATCCAGTGGTAAATGGTTCACTATTCGTCAAGTTGACCGCTTTTGGATTCGATGCTTTCGGGAAGGCAAGCACCCAAAATTTGCTAAGATTTTGTTTGAAGAGATCGTCTACCTTGTTCAGAACCACCATTTGACCTTTGTCTCATCTTTCACCTATGGCACTGCCTATAGTTACATCTTTCACAAGATTGGGATTGATTGCTCGTATAACGAGTTCGAAATTTAGATCTACCTCAACATGTTCAGCTCGAAGAAGAAGAAAATGTTCTAGAAGCGCCTCCTCCGGTTGCTCCTCCATCACCTTCCTTAGATTCTCTTATGACCTGTAACGCCCCAGTTTTGGGGCCTAGGAGTTTTAAAGGTGGTTTAGGGTTCGATGAACCTAGATTAGAGATCCGGGTTAGTTCGGGTTGGTTCAAAGAAAACTTGGTTTTAAGATGTGATAAAATTATGAAAAAATTCATAAAGTTCTCTGATGAGTAACTAGTTTGGTCAATAGTTTAGTTCTAATTACGCTTTAATGGTTTATTTGTTGTGCTGAATTTTGGTTATTGTATGCTTTTCTGTGCATGACTTCATGGCTGGAAAACAAATTAGAAAAGGATGGTTTCTGCAAGTTTTCTAGATTCATGGTTGGATTAGTGGGCATGAATTGGAGCATGAATGCACTGACTCGACATCACGTCAGCAGGCTTCTAGAAGATGACGTCAATAGCGCGTGATAGCTTATCAGTAGCGTTTTGGATCATTTATCAGTTGAGATTTGGATCAAAGCTTGGGGATTATGTTTTATTTTAAAATTTAAACATTTTAGGATTTATTTATTATCACTTAGGAATTATCTCTTGTATTTTAATTATTTTAAGGATTATCTCTTATCATTTTAGAGTTATTATAGGGTTTTAGGATGCTATAAACACCCCCTTTGAGATGAGACTCAAATAATCTCTTGCTCTTGTTTTCATTTTTACTTTTGTGTTTATAAATTTCCTTTCTCTCCACCTTCGTTTTCTTTTACCTTTCCTTTGCTAAAAAACGCTAAGTATGGTTTCTTCGCAAGCTATGCTTAGCTAAATTCACCATTAGCCAAAGCTAAGCTAAACCCAACTTATTTCGTGAGAATAGAAAATTCTTAATACCTTCAACTTCTTTCTTGATTTTCAGCAACATTGGATTGGTAATCGGCCTTCCTTTCGGCATCTCGATTACTTCATTTTTAAAGCGCGCATCGGATTGAACGTGGTTTTGATCCACCGCTTGGGATGAGAATAGGTTTTTAGGAGATTCAAATCCCTAAGAATGAACTTAGTGGCAGTCCACTAAGGGGAATTAGGATCAGATACAATTCTCAATGAGACAAACAATCTAAGCACGGGATTTTCCCGCACTAAGCGCAGAATTTGCGTTAGCATCGATTGACGAAGCTAATCAAACAAAAACTAGATAAGGATATTCCTTGGGATTTAGTTTACCGTAGAGAAGCAAGTTACAAGGGTTGTGCCTTGTAGACTACAACTGGAAAGAACTCGAAACAATACCCCTTTCAGTGATCGAGACAAGTCGAGGCGAAGCAAAGTTGGAGGCTAACTCTTATCATAATATATTTCAATTATTTCTTTCGCTTTATTTATTTTAATCTTCTCATATTATTTCGCTTAAACCCCCTTATGTTACTTGCAAATTTCTTGATAATCATCAAAATCAAATAGATATTGGGAACTCTTTAATCCTTGCGGATCGACCCTTACTCTCATTATTCTACTTAAATTATTTCTTTAATTGAGTTTAAGGAATTTTATTTGACAGTCCACGACGCTTGTCTGATTGGTGCCGTTGTCGGGGACTTCGGCAAAATTACTAATATTTGTTTTGATTTGTTTTATGACGAGAAAGAATCTGGGAGAACATAAAGACTATATCCTGGAGATTGAAGTATATGCCCGAAGACTACATGCTCAGACACTTCGAGAAAAGAGACAAAGAGAACGACAACAACGTCTAGAACGTTATCTAGAATCAACATCTAAAGCAGATTCACATTTCGAGTACACCAACGAAGAACAAGTTCTGATGGGAGATAACGACCAAACTGTCAACCAACTGACTAGGGCACCAAATGCTCAATAACCAATGTGCATAACGTTTCTGAATGGAGAAACACCATTCGCGCTAAAAATGAGGTTGATACATCTTTTACCTACTTTCTACGGCTTGCCCAGTGAAAACCCTTACAAGCACCTAAAAGAGTTCCACATGGTTTGCCTTAGTGCAAAACCGTAGGGAGTTTCCGCAAATCAAATAAAACTTCGTGCCTTCACTTTTTCTCTAGCTGATATTGCCAAAGATTGGGTATTTGATCTTCCTCCTAATTCGATTACAACTTGGACTGACATGGCTCGCCTATTTCTTGACAGGTTCTTTCCAGCGGCTAAGGCGGAGCATTTTGAGTATCCGACAGAAGGATACATAGTCCTTATATGAATATTGGGAGCGTTTCAAAAAGATGTGCTAACTATCCTCAACACGGTTTGATTGAGCAAACACTTATCCACTATTTTTATGATGGACTCACGCCTATGGATATGAAGGTAATTGACGCAGCAAGTGGAGGGGCACTTGTTAACATTACTCCTGCCGCAACGAGAACCTTAATATCAACTTTGGCAGAAAACTCAAAATGATTTCATTCGACAAGTGAACCTTCTTGACGGGTTCACGGGGTAAGTACCATTTCCCTGGAAAATAAGATTGACAAACTAGCTGAAATTGTTCAATCTCTTGTTATAGACAAAAGAAAAACATCTAGACTTTGCGGGATATGCACTAGTCCAGAACATCCGACTGATTGATGTCCGATGATACAAGAAGAAGATATTGCACAAGTAAATGCCATCGGTAATACGTATAACCCGGTATGGAAAAATCATCCGAATTTCAATTATGCACAAAACCAGAGACCAAATCAAGCTTATCAACCAACTGCACCACAACAATATCAACCGCCGAAGCCATCGTTGGAGTCAATTGTTGAAAGGTTAATGCTAACCCAAGAAAAGTTTCAACTAAAGACCGAAGCACACTTTGAAGCAATTGGCAAACAGATGAGTCAACTGACATTAGCGGTGAGTCATTTAGAATCTAGAGGGAAGTTGCCATCGTAAACCGAGACGAACCCATGAGAAAATGTTAGCGCAATCACCCTTCGAAGTGGCACTCTTGTCACACCGCCAGTCCCTAAAGATGTTGACGTAAAACCCTAGAAGAAAGATAAATCAGAATCCCAGAAAGGGAAAAGGGTTGTTGACGCAAAAACCCAGAAGAATAAGAAAGTTGATTCACAAACTCCTCCTACCCCATCTCCCTATGCTACTCTACCACCCTTTCCTTTGAGGCTGGTGAAGCACGACAAACAAGCTGAGGAGAAAGAAATCTTGGATGTATTCAGGAAAGTAGAGATGAATATACCACTCCTTGAAGTAATTCGGGAGGTTTCGAGGTATGCTCAATTCCTTAAAGAACTTTGCACAACAAAATGGAAGCTCGCCGTGGACGAGAAATTTAATTTGAGAGAGCACGTTTCAGCTGTACTCACATGAAAACTTCCACCAAAATTAAAGGACCAAGGTATGTTCGCCATTCCTTGTAAAATTGGTACGGTTGGAATTAAGCATGCAATGTGTGACATGGGAACATCTATTAACGTTATGCTGTTATCTGTTTATAATCTAATTTCTAATAAGCCATTGAAGGATATACGAGTTACAATACAATTAGCGGATCGCTCAGTAATTTATCCCGAAGGACTCTTGGAGAATGTTCTAGTAAAGGTAAATGAACTAATATTTCTGGCAGATTTCCATGTCATTGACATAGAAAATGACCAAACAAGTACTACTTCTGAAATTCTTCTGGGGCGCCCTTTCCTTAGTACGACACATACGAAAATCAATGTGAGAAGCGAAATCCTCACGATGGAATTTGACGGGGAAGTCATGAAATTCGATGTATACAAGGCGATGCGACATCCTGATAATGTCGCAAGTTTAAATTTTGTTAATGTTTTTGATCCTGCTATCGATGATTTTATGGAATCTAATTTTTTTTATGATTTATGCAGGAATTTGGAGAACGACGACGAGGAAATTAATGAGTTTGAGAAAAGAAAATTATACTTTTTTGATTCACTATTTATTTCTGATTCAAAATTAATTTCCTCAAAATCTAAAATATTACCTTCCATTTTGCAGGCACAAAATATGGAGTTAAAATTACCGCCAGATAAATTAAAGGTTAAAGAAGATATTTTGTCAGAAAAAAATGAAAGACCTCCATGATCGTAAAATTTCCCATAGGGAAATCTTAGTTGGATAAAGCGCATGAAGTGGAGGGAGCATCTCTCTCGGTACCTATAGTCTGAACCAGGCCGTCGAGCTAACGACATTAAATAAAACGCTTAATGGGAGGCAACCCATTGTTTATTTAATTTTATTTATATTTATATCTTTTGTCTATGTTATTTTAATATTCCCCTTGGAATAAATATTCGAAAAGAGAGCCTCACACACAGATGAGCAAAAAGAAACCAAGTGCGCACGTTAGAAGAATTCTTTCCCTTATAGGCCCACATTAGCAAAGCCCAAAGTTAACCAATTTAAAAAAACAAGATGACAACCAACAGAAGGACGTAAATGAGAGGCTCAATTCCATTGAATTAAACATTGCCGAGATCCTCTCTTATCTTCGGCCGGACACGTCTCGTCGGGGGCGTGGGCGCGGTCGTGGCCGTAACTAGTTCAGGGAGTTTTCTCCTTCCCTCTCTTTCATTTCTATTTGCATACTGGGACATCATGCTTAAAGTGAGGGGGAGTGGGGATCCATGTCAAATTCTTATTTTTTCTTGTCCGATTAATTGTTCTCTTGACTTTACTCAATTGGTTTGATTGTTTTTGTCCTCTATTTTGCCTCGTCCCTTTGTTTCCATATGAATTTTGTATCTCACTTGTTAGAAATTTTATGTTACATTTTAGACCGTGGCTTGATTATTATATTTTAATGACATTCCTTCACCTATGTTCCTTGAGTATGCCAAACTAGTCTTAGCATTCTAAAACTTATGTTGAAATACTTGTCGAGACTATGTGCATGAAAAGTTAGAGGTGCCTACCATATGCTCTAGCCGGAAAAAAAACCAAGCTAGAGGTGCCTCTCACTGGCTCTAGCTGGAAAAAAACACAGCTAGAGGTGCCTATCACTTGCTCTAGCAAGAAGAATGTTTAGCTAGAAGTGCCCAAAAACTGGTTCTAGCAAGAAAAAACTTTTGCATCGTGTTAATAGTGGAGATTAGGTTTCATTACAAGTCTATGATATGCTTTTCTTAGATTGGCTTAAGTAATCTTGTTGATGGAATGTTTATATTGTTTCTAATGTTTTTATAATCTTGCCACTTGCCTATTTGTTCCCTTTCTTTCTTTCATGTGTATATACTTCATCATATTGCACATTAGGGACTTCATGAAATAAGGGATGAGAATTGAGATTAAATTTTTTAAAAGTTTTGAGATACTTGAGGACAAACATCGGATAAGTGAGGGGAAATTTGACGAGTAGCTACTTTGGTTAATATTTTAGTGCTAATTACGCTTAAATGGTTGATTTGTGGTGCTGAATTGTGGTCTATTGGTGCTTTTCTGTGCATGACTTCATGTCTGGAAAACATATTAGAAAAGGTTGGATTCTGCAAGTTTTCTTGATTCATGGTTGGATTAGTGGGCAAGAATTAGGGCATGAATGCGCTGACTCAACAACACGTGAGCAGGCTTCTAGAAAATGACGTCAGCAGCGCGTGATAGCTTATCAGCCGCGTTCCAGATCACTTATCAACTGAGATTTGGATCAATGCTTGGGGATTATCTTTTATTTAAAATTTAAACATTTTATGATTTATTTATTATAACTTAGGAATTATCTCTTGTATTTTCAATATTTTAAGGATTATCTCTTATTATTTTAGTGTTATTTTAGGGTTTTAGGATGCTATAAATACCCCATTTGGGGTGAGAATCAAATCATCTCTTGCTCTTATTTTCATTTTTACTTTTGAGTTTATAAATTTCCTTTCTCTCCACTTTCGTTTTTGTTGAGTGCATACACGCTATATATTTTAGCCCTCATTTTCCCATGATATAGATGCATTCAAGCATGTTTAGTTGCATTTTAGGATAGATTTTACATAAACATCACAAATGGAAAATATTGAACAGATGATGCTGATTTTGGTTTATTTTTGCAGGTGCCTGCTGTGGCAGCATCTAGGGCAGCAAAGGAGCAGAAGTTAACTACAGAGCTGGAGCAAAGGAAGGAATAAGACTGTCATTCACAATGTTGTCCTCTCATCTGCCGTGACAGGAGAGACGACAATGAAGATTGTGGTGAGAGAAAATGCAAAGTGAAGTTCGATCGATAGAGCATTTAAAGCCTGATTTTTCGTGGACCACTAGCATAACTGTCGGAGCCCAGAAGCACATTGAAGGCCTGATCCTAAGTTTGAGGAAAAAGTCAAAGCAAGAAGATATGGTGAATTAAAAGACATCTACTCAGAGATTTAGTCTTCAATAGAGTTGTACTTTAATTCAAACTTGTATTCTTGGCCATTAAGAAAACTCAAGACCAAGGCCTATATATATGCTTGTAATTCGACAAGGCAAAGGATATCTAGCTCCTAGCCGTCTTCCCCCAAAACCCTAGTTTTTTCTCTCCCTCCATCATGTTCTAAACTTTCCCTAGGGCTATAGTTTGATCTGGTAAAGTAGTTGTAAGGATTGTATTGTTTTAGGATTTTTCTGTTCAATTCAATAAAAGCTTCGATTTTATTTACTCTGGATTCAACATCTGATACGAGTTTCAGGAGAGCATTGTGAGGTTATCCATTTACTTAACATCGGGAGAGTTAAGTATACGGAAGAAGTAAGTACGAGTTTTCCAGTTTATGATTAAACCATCTTGGCCTAGGGATAGGTACAAGGTTAAGCAGCTAAGGAAGAATTCACAAACATCAGTGTTCATCCTTCAATTCACTCCGGGAGGTATCATCTAAGACATGTTCAACCATAGAACTTGGGCCAATGGATAGGACCAGTCACAACAGGGATTCTTCCTGAACTTGAAGTACAGAGTTGTTGACCACTGCCGCGAGAACAACAGATCTCTGCCGCGACATGTGCTATCTCGACAGGCCGGACAACAACCGCAACAGAAAGCCCTTGAGCAGTGCAATACATGCACTACTGAGCAAATCAATACTAGCCTATTTTATCAAACTGAATTCCTCTTCTATTTTAGTTTATTCTAAAGATTACTCAAAACATTTTATTAAACTTAATTCTTTTCTTGTGTAGAGATTCAAGGATAAAAGTATTTCCAGTCCCTGTGGAGACGATATCTGATACTTAGTATCACTTTATTACTTGCGACGTGTACACTTGCACCTATTTGCGATAGACTATTTTACACGCAAAAAGTTTTTGGTGCCGTTGCCGGGGACTGGCAACATACCTTTACCTTTAATTACTACACCCTATCATTTTTGTTTTTTCTTTATGTTTTTAGTTGATTTATTCTCCCTTTGCTTTTCACAAAGTTCTTCTCTTGCTTATGCGCAGATCGAGATGTGGTAAAGAACTTGAGTACGAATTAGATCCAGAAATCGATCGAATATATCATCTCAAGAACCAAGCCTGACTCTTGATAGAAAGAAACAACTATCTTGAGGAAAGACTGAAAGCAATGGTGAACGGAAGACAAGGCAATGGGGCAGATAATTTCAACAACAATAACAACCCCAAGGTTGATGTTGATCCTCCTAATGATGCCCAAAACAATTAGCAGCCGCCTGCTACCCCAGCAGCACGACAAACTTGCTGGGAGTACATGGATAACGGCCATGTTGAACTGGAAACTACGTTGCCAGATGTGGAAGCTTAACACTTTGAACTAAAACCTATGATGTTCAGCATGATAAACTCTGCCAGACAATTTGGTGGCTCTGCTACAGAGGATGCACGTGAACATCTAAAAACCTTCCAGGAGATCTGTAGATCATTCAAACAACCAGGAATAAGCCCGGAAGTACTGAGACTATGGCTATTTTCTTATTCATTGAGGGATAGAGAAAAAACCTAGGGAACAAGTTAACGCCGGGTTCAACAAGAATATGGGCGGACCTTTGTCGTGAATTTCTCTCTTGTTTTAATCCTTCCCCTTTATCTGAAAGATTACGTAACGCGATTGTTACTTTTCAAAAAGAAGATGACGAACCAATGAACGAGGCATGGGACCGATTTACAACTCTCTTACGAAACTGCCCGATGCATGGATTCCCTGTGTGGAATCAGGTTGTCAAATTCTATGATGCTGCCAATGCACACACTCGGATAAGGATAGACTCAGCAGCAAACGATTTGTTATTGGACAAGGAACCAGAGGATGCAATCCTGGTGTTGAAAAAGTTAGCTAAGAACGATGAACAGTTCCCTAAAGATCGAATAGGAGGTAGACGATGAGTATCTGTCAAGGAATACGAATCTGACAACTCAGTCAAAACTCAAATTGCATATCTCACCAAGATAGTTGAAAACCTGCAGCGAAAGGAATCTAAGGTTCTATTTTCTGCCGAAGAGGCGTGTGAAACTTGCAGCAGAAACCATAGTACAAATGAGTGTCCCTTACAACTGGAAGAGGGGATGTATGTTGGAAATTATAACAAGAACATAAGCTATGATTCCAAAAACTACAACCCAAATTGGAGAAAGAACCCCAATTTTTTGCTGGAGTAACCCAAACAATGCATTGAACCCTCAAGTCCAGAATAACCAGAACTAAGGGGTCCCATAATCTTGTCACGACAACAACCACAGCAGCAACCACTACTCCAACCGGCAGCCACAACAAGCATACTAGAACAGACCCTGACAACTTTCATGTCTCAAATATGAGCATATATGGCAAAGATGGATCACTTTGTCAAGAAAACTAAATCCTTCATGGATAAGACAGAGATGAGAATGAAAAACCATAAAGAAACCTTGAAATCCCTAGAGACACAGATGGGTCAGGTTTCACAGTTCCTCAACCCAAGGCAGAATGGAGGATTCCCTAGTGATACTGAGGTCACTAGAAAACCCACACATGAGCAGTGCAAAGCTATTACAACGAGAAGTGGGAAACAATTACAAGGGTCGATAAATAAAGAAACATCTGAAAAGGAATCGACCCCACAGACACTTGCCGAGAACACTGCCCCGGTAGAAGCGAAACAACCTGTTGTCGCCACCTCTGCCACGGCAGCAAAAGAAATAGAGGAGCATATAGAAGAAACTACAGATTGTGAGCCTTCTCAAATCCGAAGACTACCGTCCTCCAACTCCTTTTCTGCAGCGGTTGAAAAAACAGAAACAAGAGTACCATCTTAAGAAAATCTATGATGTTTTTAAGCAAGTACACATCAACATTCCGCTGTTAGAAGCCATTAAGTAGATGTCTGGTTATGCAATGTTCCTTAAAGATGCAATGTCCAGGTGATCCATGCTTGGGGAGTTTGAAATTGTGATGATGACATAACGATGCATGGCAATCCTACATAAGTGTCCACCCCTAAAGAAGAAGGATCCTGGGAGTTTCATAATAGCATGCATAATTGGTGATAAATTTGTGGGTAAGGCACTTTGTGATCTAGATGCTAGTATTAATCTAATGCCCAAATCTGTATTCCAGAAGCTAGGTATTGGACAAGCAAGACCCACAACAGTCATGTTGCAACTGGCAGACCGCTCTTACATACAACCGGGAGGAAAAATTAAAGATATTTTGGTAAGAGTGGATAAGTTTATATTTCTTGATAACTTTCTTGTTTTAGATTGTGAAGCAGATGAAAACACACCGATCATCCTAGGGCGACCCTTCCTAGCCACAAGAAGAACAATGATCGATGTAGAGAAGGGAGAACTGACTACGAGAGTCAATGACTAGCAAATTAAGCTCAATGTTCTCCAAGCCATTAAACAAGCTGATGCAGAGGAAGAATGTAAGGCAATATCAGAAGTAATCATAGACCAACCCTGCATCAGATCAAGCTGTCACAACAAACAATTTGGTCACTGCCACCTCAGTCAAGTAGAAGACTGCCACGACAGTGTTGACGACAGCAACTCCTCAGACAATGATGCATCTGACACTGAATGTCCTGAGGAGGTAAATTGGATAGGCATGCGACCAGGTAAGTTCTTCGAGCCTTTGAATTAAACCTCGAATGAACATGTGATTCAAAAGCCTTCCATTGACTAGCCACCTGTTTTAGATCTTAAACCCCTACCAAGGCAACTTAAATACGTTTTTCGTGGTCTTAATGATACGTTGCCCGTAATCATCTCTTCTAAGTTGATGCATGAACATGAACAACATTTGATCAGGATGCTACAACATCATTAGAAGTCGATAGGATGGACCATTGCCGACATCCAAGGCATCAGTCTGGCAATTTGTATGCACAAAATCCTTTTGGAGGATGATCATAAGCCGACAATTGATGCTCAGAGAAGACTAAACGAAGCTATGCGAGAAGTGGTACGAAAAGAGATCATCAAGTGGCTTGATGCTGGAATTATCTATGCCATCTTGGATAGAAAATGGGTGTGCCAGTGCAATGTGTACCCAAGAAGGGAGGCATAACGGTAGTAACCAACAAGGACAACGAGCTAATCCCAACCAGGACTATGACCGGTTGGAGGGTTTGTATAGACCACCAGAAGCTTAATAAAGCTACCCGAAAGGACCACTTCCCCTTACCCTTTATTGATCAGATAGATTGGCGGGGAAGCCTTACTATTGTTTCCTTGATAGTTACTCATGTTACAATCAAATCACAATTGCACCAAAGGACCAGGAGAAGACAACCTTCACATGCCCATACGGAACATACGCCATTCGAAGAATGCCATTTGAATTGTGTAATGCACCAACAACTTTTCAGCGGTGTATGATGGCAATATTCTCCGATATGGTGGAAGATTTCCTGGAGATCTTCATGGATGACTTTTCCATCTTTGGAGACAGTTTCAACGATTGCCTAGGCAATTTGAAGAAGGTTCTTGAAAGATTTGAGGAGGCCAACCTTGTATTGAACTGGGAAAATGTCATTTTATGGTGGATGAAGGCATAATGCTGGGACACAAGGTCTCCTGTCGTGGCATAGAAGTGGACAGAGCAAAAATAGAATTCATTGAAAAACTGCCGCCACCCACA
This sequence comes from Hibiscus tridactylites, assembly GCA_958450335.1. Lineage (NCBI taxonomy): Eukaryota > Viridiplantae > Streptophyta > Magnoliopsida > Malvales > Malvaceae > Hibiscus > Hibiscus tridactylites. Next base: position 67,453,154 of record OY288266.1, on the reverse strand, counting down.
ACAGTCAAGGGCATTAGAAGTTTCTTAGGACACGCAGGGTTTTATCGTAGAGTTATTGCTAATTTCTCTAAAATTACTAAACCCATGCGTCTCTTGCTGGAACAGAATATGGTCTTTGATTTCAACACTAAATGTACTGAAAGAGAAGCTAGTAACAGCCCCAATAGTTCAACCACTAGACTAGAGTTTACCTTTTGAGATCATGTGTGACGCTAGTGACTATGCTATCGGGGCAACACTAGGGCAGTAGAAGGAGAAACTTTTCCGTATTATATACTATGTCAGCAAGACCTTAAATGATGCCCATATAAACTACACCACAACAAAGAAGGAGTTGCTAGCAATAGTGTTTGCAATTGACAAGTTTCGACCATACATACTTGGAACAAAAGTGGTTGTCCATACAGGCCATTCAGCACTAAAATATATGTTCACCAAGAAGGATGCTAAGCCAAGGTTGATACGTTGGATTCTGCTGTTGCAAGAATTCGATATTGACATCAAGGACAAGAAGGGAACAGAAAACCAAGTAGCTGATCACTTGTCAAGACTAAAAATGGGAAAGGACCAAGAGAAAGACAAGACTAACATACATGAGACCTTTCCAGACGAGTAGTTTTTCACTGCCACTAGCATTGCCGTGACAGCCATGACGAAAGGTAAGCTTCCTGAAATCCCTTGGTATGCTGACATTGTAAGTTACATTGTGAGTGGTTTATTACCTCCTGAACTTAATTACCAAGCTAGGAAGAGGTTCCAAAATGATGCAAAACATTATTATTGGGACGAACCTCTTTTATTTAAGTACTCTGCAAATTAGATCATCATGAGATACATACCACAGGAAGAGCAGAAAGAAGTGCTTCACCACTGTGATGCTGCTCCTTATGAAGGAGACTTAGAAGGAAACAAAACTGATGCCAAAGTTCTGCAATATGGTTTTTATTGGCCTACACTGTTTAAAGATGCACAAGCTTTTTACAAGAGTTATGGTAAATGCCAAAGGACTTGAAACATCTCTAGAAGGCATGAGATGCCCCCGTAGAACATTCTTGAAGTTGAAGTTTTCGATGTTTGGGGAATCGAATTCATGGGACCATTCCTAGCCTCTTGTGGGAATTTATACATACTATTGGCAGTAGACTACGTGTCCAAGTGGGTAGAGGCTATCGCCACACAAAAGAATGATGTCAAGACCATGCAAAGATTTCTCCACAAACATATCTTCTCAAGGTTTGGCATCCCAAGGGCAATCATTAGTGATGAGGGTAGGCACTTTGACAATAGGGTAATTGCTAGTGTGCTGAAGATATATGGAGTTACGCACATGATTGCAACAACATATCACCCTCAAACCAATGGGCAGACTGCAATCTCAAATAGAGTAGTGAAGAACATCCTAGAAAAGATGGTTAAACAAACTAGGAAGGACTGGTCTCTTCACTTGAATGATGCATTATGGGCTTACATGATTGCATTTAAGACACCATTGGGAATGTCGCTCTACTGCCTCATTTACGGAAAAACCTGCCACCTACCTATTGAGATTGAACATAGAGCATATTGGGCTATCAAGACAGTTAACATGGACTAGAACAAAGCAGGACAAAAAAGGTTGCCGGACTTGAATGAAATTTAAGAAATTCGAGTCATGGCCTATGACAATGCAAGGATTTATAAGGACAAAACAAAGAAGTGGCACGACAGAAAACTGCTGCCACGATAGTTTAGCCCAGGGTAGGTGTTGTTATTCAACTCTAGGTTGAAGCTTTTCCTAGGAAAGATAAAATTTAGATGGTCTGGACCCTTCCAAGTAGTCCAGTTTTTTCCTCATGGTGCCATCACAATCAAATCAATCAAGGACGGGCACCAATTCAAAGTCAATGGACAAAGGCTAAAACACTATCAGGGGAATGAAGCCTTAAGAGTGCAGGAAGTAGTTACTTTAGGAGATGCCCCTCAAAGCATCCCTAATTTAACTTAGTTTTATCTTATTTATTTTATTTGATTTATTTTTATTGTTTTAGGAAATAAGAATTTAATATTTTGTTTAAAACAGTTTTCAGGTAAATAAAGGAAGCAGAGTTAAGAGAAGGAACGAACCAACCCACCACACTCACAACCGCCCACGAAGCCCAATGGAACAAGGTTGTTGTGACAGTTGGTTACCAGCTATCGCGGTAGACGCGCAAAATATAGCATGTCAATAAGCTGTCGGGACAGACACAGAAACGTGTAATAGACGCGCAACATACACGAAAACACATGACAAATGTGTTAGGAAACCGCGTGACAGCTGGCTCCGTAATTCACGCCACCCATTATGGCTTCAACGGGCATAAAATCCCGTTCTATATAAACCCTTACCTCCATTTCATTTTTCACCTCATTCTCATTCTCTCTACTTTGTTTCCAAGTATTTTAGCTTTTCAAATATTTTCTTTCATTTCTACAGTTTCCTCACAATGACTACAAGATCAACCAGAAGGAGTGCTGCCTCCACATCTACCGCGGTAGTATCTACACCTAGCCATAGCATAATCCCTAGGAGGTTCACCTCGGCAGACTCAGAAAAGAGATATTATGGCTCTTTTCAGAAACAAGAGATGCGGGAGGAACGAGGTTTCACCTACACGAAGAAAACGAGAGATCTAGGGTTCATCTCCAATAGGATCATCGCGTTAAAGTGGCAGATGTTTGTGGTTCAACAAGAAGAGATGAATGTCACCTTGGTCCGTGAATTTTATGCTGCCATCTCATCCAAGGATGCCACAACAATAACTGTTTGGGGTAAGGAAATCTCTCTTGAGCAAACCTACATCTATACACTTTATGGCATTTATGTAGGCAAAAAGAAGGATGCACATAGTAGGTTTGTCAACAATCTATCACTGACAGACTATGATAGCATCCTGGCAGACTTGACGGAAGAAGGCACCAACTGGAACGATGATCCCAAGCATAAATGGACGGTGCGAAGGACCCAGCTCACATTGGCTACCAAACTCTGGAATCGCTTTGTGAAGAAGCGTCTTATGCCAACATCACACAACACAACACAACACAACGAGTGGTAGATCAACGTTGGTAAATACATACTCGATGGCATCCATGAGTTTGCAACAAGAGTAATGGGCCCCATTTTCTTCCCCTACTTAATCACCTCCCTCTGCCGAGCCAACAATGTACCGAAGATTGATGAAGACGTGAAGATCCAAGGAAAAGGGTGGACGCAGCAAAACATCTACAGCCTGATGGAGTTGAAGGTAGCCACCCTAATGGCTTATATAGATCCCTCTACTGAGACAGAGCCGACGACAGAACCAGACTCCACCGAACATGTCGCAGTAGAGCCCGAGCTGACCGAGCCTGCATACCCAGAAGCCACTTTCTCCAACCAGATATTCCAACTGCTAAAGAAGATGGAGGCCAAACAACTGGGATTCTTGGAATACATAAGGAACTTCACAACTGCCACGGTAAACTTTATCAAAGTTGAGTTAAATTATTCAAACGTGCAGATTCCCTCTTTTCCAAAAACTCTTCTTGAGTTTGGGGGTGTGTTGTCCTCCTTTATTTAATGAACTTTATTTAATTTGTGTCTTATTTATAGTTAATTTCGTGTTAAAAAAATTGAGTTAAGTCTTTGAACTGCATTTGCATGTCGCGGCATTCTCTGTCGTGAAAGTATCTTTAGGATGTTTTAGGAATTATTTAGAGCCTTGCATTAGTTCTGAACTTTAAAAATACCTTTGTGACTTATATGTTGTCCAGACTACTGTTAGTAAACATAGAATAGGAAGCTTAACCACTTGAGTTACCCCAAGAGGTACCTAACACCAGCTCTAGGAGAAGAAAAATTTAGACTCAGTTACGCATAGAGGTGCCTAACACCGTCTCTAGGAAGATAGCTAGAGGTGCCCAAAACCAGCTCTAGTAAAAATAAGAAAAACTTGGGTCTAAGTTAGAAAAAACTAAAGGAGCCTAAGAATTGCCCCCAGTTAAAAAAATTATTTTAAAATAAATCTCAAGTGAGTAACATAACTATTCTAGTTGCTAAAAAGTTTAGGCACATACATGTTCACAAAACCCGCACACACTTGCACAAGAATTATAGCATTGCTCCGGATAAATCCATAAACATCCGAAAAGGTACTGCTCTTGATAGTGAAGGTGTTGTAGGTAATGATATTTCACTGAGTTAAGCCAAGAAAAAAAAGTTTCATTCTTAGTTCGGTTGCATTTGCTTGAGGACAAGCAATAACTCGAGTTTGAGGGTGTGTTGAGTGTATAAATGTTTTATATTTTAGCCCTCATTTTCCCATTTTATTGATGCACTCAAGCATATTTAGTTGCATTTTAGGATATATTTTACATAAACATCACAAATGGAAAATATTGCACAGATGCTGCTTATTTTGGTTTATTTTTCCAAGTGCCTACCGTGGCAGCATCCAGGCAGCAAAGGAGCAAGTTAACTACAGAGCTGGAGAAAAGGACGGTAGGAGACTATCATTCATAACACTGTCGTCACATCTGTCGTGACAAAAGAGACGACAATGAAGATCGTGGTGAGAGAAAATGCAAAGTGGAGTTCGATCGATAGAGCATTTAAAGCATGGTTTTCATAGACCACTTGCATAACTGTCGGAGCACAGAAGCACATTGAAGGCCTGATCCTAAGTTTGAGGAAAAATTCAAAGCAAGAAGATAGGGCGAATTAAAAGACACATACTCAACGATTTAGTCTTCAATAGAGTTGTACTTTAATTCAAACTTGTATTCTTGGCCATTAAGAAAACTCAAGACCAAGGCCTATAAATATGCCTGTAATTCGACAAGGAAAATGATATCTAGCTCCTAGCCGTCTTCCCCCAAAACCCTAGTTGTTTCTCTCCCTCCATCATGTTCTAAACTTCCCCTAGGGCTATTTTTTGATCTTGTAAAGTAGTTATAAGGATTGTATTGTTTTTAGGATTTTTCTATTCAATTCAATAAAAGCTTCAAGTTTATTTACTCTGGTTTGAACATCTCATAAGAGTTTCGGGGGAACATTGCGAGGTTATCCATTTACTTAACATTGAGAGAGTTAAGTATACGAAAGGAGTAAGTACGAGTTTTCCAGTTTATGGTTAAACCATCTTGGCCTAGGGATAGGTACAAGGTTAAGCAGCTAAGGAAGAATTCACAAACATCGGTGTTCATCCTTCAATTCACGCCGCGAGGTATCATCTAAGATGTGTTCATCGACGTAACTTGAGCCTAGGGATATGACAAGTCACAACAGGGATTCTTGCTGAACTTGAAGTACAAAGTTGTTAATCGCTCCCACGACAACAACAGTCCTTTTGTTACTTGTAGATTGCTTGATAATCATTATCATTATCTATTGCTTGAGAATAGGCAACAAACCCTTTTAGTGATCAAGACAAGTCGAGGTGAAGCAAAGCTGGAGGCTAACTCTTATCATTATCTATTCAATTATTTATTTTGCTTTATTTATTTTAATATTCTCGAATTATTTCGCTTAAACCCTCCCTTTTGTTACTTGAAGATTGCTTGATAATCATCAAAATCAAATAAATATTGGGAACTCCTTAGTCCCAGCGGATCGACCCTTACTCTCACTATTCTACTTACATTATTTCTTTAATTGAGTTTAAATATATATTAAGGAATTGTGAAGCCAATTTTGGAAAATAATTTTTGGAATGTTGACATTTCGGTTAGTGACTAAAACGAAAAAATGGAAAACTATTTTTAAAGAATTGTTTTGAAAGTGGGCCAAAGCATAGAATCTTTAGGGAGCTAATATGATATTAATCAGCTATTCCTTTGATTGGACATATTTTAAATGTGTTTAATTAAAGGAAATAAAGAGAGTTTTTTTAGAAATAGGAAATTAGCTTTTATAAAATCTATTTTTGACGTAAGTTTCATTTTTTTTCTCTTTCTCCATCAGCCAAACATCTCTTTTTCTTTCAAATTTTCCAGATATTTTCTATCTTTCCAATTCTTTTTGATTTGCAAATGATTTCCTTGATGTTTTCTCCATTTATCTAAAAGGATTCTTGAAGGTTTTTCAACAAATATTGCCAATTGAAGAAATAGGTAAGGATTAGAGGTAATTTTCATTCAAATCCTATAATCAAGGTTCTTTACTGAAATTCCCAAGTATTTGGCTCTCTAATTATGTTAGTTAACAAGATTCCATGATTAATTTGATGAAATTGGTTAAATCAAGCTTAAATGATGATTTTGAATGATTTTCGCATTGGATCTAATTTGGCTGAGTTATAGTTGATTTTATTCTTGTTTTAGTTGTTAAATAATGTTGGAATAAAGGTTTGATCATATTAATCTCGAAACAAGATGGATCTCTAGTTGTTTAGGTTAGTAGATTTGGGTTTTTGTGGTGTTAATGCAAAATTGAGGTTGCTGGAGGTATAAAGATTCAAATAGGTTATTTTGGATGTTAATTGACGATTAAAAGTGCATGGAAGAGTTATGTTTTGGCTGGGCTGAGTTTGTCGTGTAATCAAAGGTGTTTTCGGTTGTTTCAGATAAGCGTTTTGGTGTTTTTGGGCAGAGCAACGGGGTAGGTTTGTTTGCTGGAGATTTTAATGCATTGAGATGCATTAATCATATGTTCTTGTGTGGTATAAATAGGGGAGAACGTACCAGAAGAAATCGGTGAAGTTTCATGACCTTTGATTACTTCGATTCGCGTCAGCTAGTCAAGGTTGCGTGTGTCTGTGAGTGAGAACGTGAATTTCAGTTTTGAAAACCTTTAAATATTGATTTGAGAACTTAGTGGTAAGCTTGAAACGCTTGCCTAAGTTTGGAAGTAAGTGAAAGGAATTTCTCTCTTGTGCTATTATGTGATGATATATGCATTATTTTGGTTTTACGGATTTACCAACTGTTAAAGCATGTTTTAAGAATGTTTTTACTATTTTTAATGATGTGATGTTGAAGGATTCACATGGTAAGTGATCATGGTAAGTATATGACTTATACTTGTGATTTTAAGCATGGTTTAATGCTTAGAAATATGATTCATTGATGATACTTTGAAAACAGTGAGGTATGTGTTTAATGTGAATTATATTGGCAAGCGATATTGTGAAAATGGTTTATAAATGATATCGGATATAGTTAGCCAACTATAGGATTGAGTGCACTATAAAAAGTTGTCGTGGATGTTGAGGGGTTAGTGTCCCGTGTCTCCGTCCAAGTCCCCTAACGATCTAGGAGGTTGGTGTCCTATCTCTCGTTAGTGGTTAAGCATCTAACCGATGATAGGGTTAGTGTCCCTATGGGTTGTAATTGTACCATGTTGATATAGTACCTATGGTTGTGAATGTAACAATTACAGTTAAGATGGCTTGAAGTTTCGAGTAGACACTTGTTGAATACGTGTATTCAATATGTCATTTTGAGATATGTACTTGCTTAATGATCACTTGTAAGTCAATATAATTGATGATGTATCATGAAATGGTTTATGTTGCATAATGTGGAATCTACATGTTTTACTCTTTAAGCTTTGAATATAGTAGCTATGCATGGGAAGGCTTGAATAAAGTTTGATTTGGAATGTGTTAATGAATCATGATACATGAGCATGAAGTTTAAAATGCTGATTTTTGTTTAAGGAAAGTGCATGGTTTTGAAAGGGCATGATGGTTTTCAAATGATATTTTAGTAAATTGAAATGAGATTTTAATATGGACATGAAAAATGGATTTAATGCAATGATTGTGTTTTGCTTTTGAGCTTCCTCACTAAGGCTTGTGTGCTTACGCTCTCATTTGTCCAACAATGCAGATAATTGAGGTTTTGGAGGTAGCAAGTAGCAAGGGGATCACAAGAGACTTCAATCGCAAAAGTATGTTTCGGATAGACTATATGTAATAAAGTCAATGGGGGATCTGTTGTGTTGTTGGGAGATTTGTGTAAACTCCCTTTTGAGGAAGTTTGGTTTGCTATTTTAGACATGTAAATGGCCTTTGGAGTTTGGATTATGCTTTACTTTGCATTTTGGAATCTTGCTTGGCTTAACATTAGGTTGCATGCCTATAGTTTACCTTTGATGCAAATACTCATGTTATGATGATGAACATGCCATGATTGACTAAGGATGGATGTTTAGATAAGTTGTATGCATGTTAGAAGAATGTTGGTCTGAATATGAATGCATTAAAGTGTGCAAAAACAACAAAAAGTATCATTACAGGCCCATGCATTTCGGTACACCCAAGGCTGTACCGAAACGGTGAGCCTGAAATGGATTAGTGGTTTCGAAACAAGGAAGGGTGTTTTGATATATTTGGCTATTGTAATCCCATGTTCCGAAACACCATAGAAGGTGTTTCGATACGAGCCTAAGCTTCGAGACGCTTGACCCAGTTCCAAAATGGGTGTTTCGATATAGGGCGGCCTGTATCGAAACACCCAGCTGTTAAGTTGGTTATTGGAATCTTTTGAAGTTCTGTTTCTTTACGTTTTAGTTGCTGAATGTTGTGAATGAAATTAAATGAGCTTGGATGATTGTTTTGAGCTGAGATTTGACAGAGAATCATGTAATGTGATTAATTAAAGGTTGGTAACTTAAAAATTGAAGAAGTCTCTATAATTTGATGAAATTAAAAAAATGGTCCCTAAAATGTGTTTGCATGCAATTGAGTCCCTAAGTGTTGTCTGATTGAGTTGCAAATAGTTCTGCTACGATGTTTATCACATAGGATAATAAAGAGCATCTAGAAAAGATAAAACGAAAAAATAGGGTCGTTTATTGGGGTAAACTTCTCTGTTTACTTAAATATTCTATGTGGAATCCGTTCGGTTCGGTCTTTCACCCAGACCGGGTGGAGGGGGTTATATTTGGTGGTATCAGAGATAGGTTACGAAGAAATGGGATGATGGTAAGTGATTGGTAAGTTGATATGATGTGATTCCAAGTGAACGATGATGTTTGATTTGCATGATGATTGTTATAATCATGTTGTTGATGAACAAATGATATTAATGTAATGCATGATGGTTGTGATGTATGTGTTCTGTTATATACATGATGATGTTATGGGCTGAATCTTATTGATTGTTGTGCATGGTGCTTGTGATACGTATGTTGGTTGCCTTACGCTATGCTTGGTAGAAATTGGGATACCCATTTGCTTATTACTATAGTTAAAGTGTTTTAAATTGAATTGGAAGTCTTGGATCCTTGCTTGAAGCTGGCTTGATTTCTTCATTTTGTTTTATTATCATGCCTTGACTATAATAGCACAATGGGACCGAGGAGAGAGTTATGGTCGGGTACGATTGTTGCTGCTGGAGAGCAAGGAAATCAAGAGAACAAGGTTCCTCCTAGTGGGAATTCACCTCCTCCACCATCTCCACCCGGGGTGAGGAGCAAGGACAACATGAGCAAGCTGCCCTATGTTGGGTGATTTGACACCTCTAGTTCAGGCGATGGCTGGAGCATTCCAGGCTGTTGTTGCCGGAGTGCAAGTGCAAGCACCTACTACTGGACAAACAAGGTTGTTATTAGAACGCTTGCGTATTTTGGGCGGTGTTGAGTACCGTAGTTTATCTCCCGAGGCATTCGAGGCTTGGATGGCCAGTACGATCCGAATTTTGGATCAAATGGGGTGCAATGATGAACATAAGTTGGGATGCACTATTTCATTGTTACAAGGTGATTCTTACAGTTGGTGGACAATTGTAACTACGGCTATGGAGTCTAATGAGGTGGATTGGGAGTTCTTCTAAGCTACCTTTAAGAAGAAGTATATAGGAGTTAGATACTTGCATGAAAAAAAATGCGAGTTTATGTCCTTGGTTCAGGGTAGATGACTATGGTTGGGTATGAGGTTTAGTTTGTTCGTTTGAGCCATTATGCTCCTGAGTTGGTGTCGGGTGATAGGCATTGTTGTGACCAATTTTGTTATAGATTGGTGCAAGAAGTGAAGACTTTTATGTTCGCCTCTGATTACACAGATTTTGATGTATTGGTGGCATGAGCCAAGGATATCGAGTAGAGTCTGGGTTTGACTTCTCGTGTAGATGGTTCTAGCTCAGGTAAGAAAGTTGTTGATTTTGGTCCTGGAGGTGGAAAACATAAGAGGCATCGTGATAAGAAGTTTCGCTTTGACGTGAAGCAAGGTGGAGGAAGGCTTGGACGTAGAGCTTATGGCTAGGGTGTTCAGTTAAAATCGACTTTTAATTCTTGTTGGGTATGTTGATCGCATGAGCATATGAGGTGAGATTGTCCTCGTTTGGCTCAAGAGGCGCAGGCTCCGGCAGCTATAGCGGCCAATGCTTTTTCGAGTTGTGGTTCGACTAACCGTTTGAAACCTGATTGTCCGTTGTTGGTTGGAGGTGATCAAGTTAGAGCACCAATTGTTGCACCACAGCAAGGTCGTGGGTGCGGTCGTGGTAACTTCCAGCGTCGGGTGGATGGTCAAAGTGCTGTAGCAGATGTTGTAGCTCTCCAACCCGAGGGTGGTGGTCCTGCGAGGGTGTATGCACATCACGAGGGACACAATGACACCAATGTGATTGTAGGTACTTTCACTTTGCAATCCTTGTCATTTTTATCTTTGATTGATTATGGTTCTATGCATTCATATATTTTGAGTGAGCATGCACATTTTCTTGATATCCCTATTGAGATGTTAGATGTGGGAATGCAAGTAACTAGTTCATTTCGTGAAAATGTTGTTACGAGAAGGTTCTATAGGAGATGTCCTTTATCTGTTCAAAGTCATGTGTTTGCGGTTGATTTAATGGAGTTACCTTTCTATGGTTTTGATGTAATCCTTGGGATAGATTGGTTAACTAAGCATAGGACTGTGGTTGATTTTGATGCTAAGCGAGTTACCTTGAAACTTGTTGATGATTACAAAGTGGTAATCGTGGGCGATAATGTGAAATTCTTGTCCAATGCTATTTTGGCCCTTGAAGCGAGTCGTTTGATGGAGTTGGGTTGTAAGGCTTTCTTAGCTTATGTTTTGAATCTAGGATCGAAGGCAGTGAATGTACAGGACATACATACAATATGTGAGTTTTCGTGTGTATTTCCGGAAGAGTTGCCTGGGTTGCCGCCAAATAGAGAGGTTGAGTTTGGCATTGAGTTGTATGGAAATACGACTACAGTGTCTATTGCTCCCTATCGAATGGCTCTAAAAGATTTGAAGAAGTTTAAGACAACTTCAAGAATTGCTAGATCGAGGGTTCGTTAGGCTTAGTGTTTCACCTTAGAGGTGCATCAGTCTTGTTTGTGAAGAAGAAAGATGCCACAATGCGAATGTGTATAGATTATCGACAATTGAATAAATTGACTTGATTGTTTGTTTGATCAATTTCTATGTGCTTCAGTGTTTTCTAAGATTGATTTGAGATCTAGATATTATCAGTTGAAGGTAAAGGATGTGGATGTGCCTAAGATAGCTTTTCGTAAAAGGTATTGGCATTATGAGTTCTTGGTGATGTCGTTTGGTTTAACGAATGCACCAGCTGCATTCATGGATATGATGAATCGTTTGTGGTTGTGTTTATTGATGATATTCTTGTGTACTCTAGTACGGAGGAGGAACACGATAAGCATTTGCAGATTATTTTGCAAGTGTTGTTGGAAAATTAGCTTTATGACAAGTTAAGTAAGTATGAGTTTTGGCTTAGAGATGTTATCTTTCTTGGACATGTGGTATCAGCCGAAGGTATCCGGGTTGATCCACATAAGATTGAGGCGGTGATGAATTGGAAGACGCCCAAATCGGTGACGAAAGTTTGTAGTTTCCTTGGTTTGGCGGGTTACAATCAAAGGTTTGTGGATGGTTTCTCTACGATTGATGCTCTGTTAACCAAGTTGTTGCAAAATAAAGTTCGCTTTGAGTGGACGGATGTTAGGCAACAAGCTTTCGAGAAGTTGAAGGAAGCTTTGACGCAAGCTCCTGTCTTGATTCAACCTGAATCGGGTAAGGAGTTTGTAATTTTTAGTGATGCACCATATGTTGGACTAGGTTGTGTATTGATGCAAGGTGGGAAGGTTGTGGCTTATGCATCTAGACAATTGAGGGTGCAGGAGCGCAAATATCCTACCAATGATCTTGAGCTTGTCGTGGTTGTGTTTTCTTTGAAAATTTGGATGCATTACCTTTACGGTGAGAAGTGTGTGGTTTATACTGATCATAAGAGTTTGAAGTATCTAATGTCTCAGAAAGAGTTGAATCTTAGGCAACAAAGATGGTTGGAGTTTCTTAAAGATTACGACTTGATGATAAAGTATCACCTTGTAAAGGCTAATGTTGTGGCCGCCTTAAGTAGGAAGGTGGTTGTAGAGTTAAGAGCGATGTTTGCTCGGTTGAGTATATCGCGAGATGGTGGATTGATAGTTGAGTTACAAGTTAAACCTTTATTGGTTCATTTGATTAAGAAGAAGCGGATGGTAATGCAACGAATTTTTGTTTCAATGATGATGATGCCTTGTGTTTTAAAAGTCGAATAGTTTTGCCGGATGATGTTGAGTTGAGGCGCACTATTCTGGCTGAGGCACATAGCATCCCTTTTGCTATGCATCTTGGTAGTACTAAGATGTATCGTGGTTTGAAGGATGAGTACTATTAGGTCGGGTTGAAGAAGGATATTTCTGATTTTGTTGTATGGTTTGTTAGTGCGTTAAAGCTGAGCATTAATTTCCTTCTGGGCTGTTGCAACCTTTTAAGATACCGGAATGGAAATGGGAGAGGATTATGATGAATTTCAAGTCTGGTTTACCTTTGACCCCATCAAAGAATAATTCTATTTGGGTGGTTGTAGACCGTCTTATGAAGTGTGCGCATTTCATAGCTGTGCATACTACGTATACGTTGGATAAGTTGGCAGAGTTGTACATTGCCGAGATAGTGCATTTGTATAATGTACCTAAATCAACAGTTTCAAATAGAGATATGAGGTTTACAATAAGGTTTTGGGAGTGTTTGCATATAGCTTTAGGTACACGGCTTAATTTCAGTACGTCGTATCATCCTCAGACGGATGGACAGTCTAAGCGAGTTTTTCAAGTGCTTGAGGGTATGTTGTGGTGTTGTGTTATAGATTTCCAAGGTTCTTGGGAGAAGCAACTACCTTTGGTGGAGTTTGCTTATAATAATAGCTTTCGAGCAAGTATACAAATGGCTCTGTATGTAGCCTTGTATGGTAGGAAGTGTAGGACACCTCTTTGTTGGGCGGAAGCGAGGAAAAAGTTAGTTTCCTTGCCGGATTTGCTAAAGGGAATGATGAAAAAGGTAAAGCTTATTTGTGATCCATTGAGAGTGGCTTGGGATTTTCAGAAGTCCTACACGAATTTGAAGCGTAGGGAGATTGAGTTTGTGGTTGGTGATCGCTTTTTTTGAAAGTATCGTCTTGGAAGAAGGTAATGAGGATTAGACGTAAGGGTAAGCTTAGTCCAAGGTTTATTGGACCATTTGAAGTTGTGCAACGTGTGGGTCCTGTTGCGTATCGGTTGAGGTTACCTCCTGAGTTGGAGAAAATTCATGATGTTTTTTATGTTTCGATGTTACGGAAGTATAGGTCGGATCCATCGAATGTTATGCCGGTGGAAGACATTGAGTTGCGGCCGAATTTGTCTTATGATGAGGAACCTGTAGAGATTCTTGATTTTAGTAGCAAAGTTCTTCATGGTAAGACAATTGAACTTGTGAAGGTGTTGTAGCGACATCGAGGAGTTGAGGAGGCCACGTGGGAAAGCAAGACGGGCATGTTGAAGTAGTTTCCACACCTTTTTCCTCTAGGTAAAATTTTAAGGATGAAATTTTCTAAGTGGGGGAGAGTTGTAACTCCCTAGTTTTTGGCCTATGAGTTTTAAAGGTGGTTTATAGTCTGATGAATCTAGACTAGAGATTCAGGTTAGTTCAGGGAAAACTTGGTTTTGGATGTGATAATATTATGAAAAAAAATTCCTAAAATCCTCTTTAAATATATATTAAGGAATGGTGAAGCCAATTTTGGAAAATGATTTTTGGAAGATTGACATTTCGGTTTAGTGACTTAAACACAAAAATGGAAAACTATTTTTAAAGGACTATTTTGAAAGACGGCCAAAGCATAGAATCTTTATGGAGCTAATATGATATTAATCAGCTATTCCTTGGATTGGTCATATTTTAATTGTGTTTAATTAAAGGAAATAAAGAGAGGTTTTTTATAAAAAGAGAATTAGCTTTTATTAAATCTATTTTGACATAACTTTCATTTTCCCTCATTTTCCATCATCCAAACATCTCTTTTCTATCAAAATTTCCAGAGATTTACCATCTTTCCAATTCTTTTTTATTTGAAAATAATTTTCTTGATGTTTTCTCCATTTATCTCAAAGGATTCTTGAAGGTTTTTCAACAAATCTTGCCAATTAAAAGAATAGGCAAGGATTAGAGGTAATTTTCGTTCAACTCCTCTAATCAAGATTCTTTATTGAAATTCCGAAGTATTTGTCTCTCTAATTATTTTTCTTAACAAGATTTCATGATTAATTTGATGAAAATGGCTAAATCAAGCTTAAATGATGATTTTGAATGATTTTCGTATTGGATCTGATTTGGCTGAGTTATGATTGATTTTAATCTTGTTTTGGATGTTAAAAATGTTGGAATAAAGGTTTGACCATTTTAATCTCGAAACAAGTTGGATCTCTAGTTGTTTAGGTTAGTAGATTTGGGTTTCTATGGTATTAATGTGAAATTGAGGTTTCTTGAGGTATAAGGATGCAAATAGGATGTTTTTGGATGTTAATTGATGAACAAAAATGGATGGAAGAGTTAGGTTTTGGCCAGACTGAATTTGTAGTGTAATCGATGGTGTTTTCAGTTGTTTCGAATAAGCGTTTGGGGCAGAGCAGCGGGGTAGACTTGTTTGCTGGAGATTTTAATGCATTGAGATGCATTAATCCTCTGTTCTTGTGTATAAACTTGGGAGAACGTACCAAAAGCAATTTAGTGAAGTTTCACGAGCTTTGATTGCTTGGATTCGTGTCGGCTAGTCAAGGTTGTGCGTGTCGGTTAGTGAGAACGTTAATTTAAGTTTTAAAATGCTTTAAAAGATGATTTGGGAACTTAGTGGTATGCTTGAAACGCTTAACTAAGTTTGGAAGTAAATGAAAGGAATTTCTCTCTCAATTGTGCTATTTTATGATGATTTATGCATTTTTTGGTTTAACGGATTTACCTACTGTTAAAGCATGTTTTAAGAATGTGTTTACTTGTAACCCCCTTAACCCGGCCTAGACGGTTGACCCGAATTAAGAAAGTCACACGGGGAAAACCAAAATCAACCCGAAAGTCAACCTTGATTAACGACCCTTTTTTTTCTTTTGAATCTTGTCTAGATGCACATTAGTCCTAATTGTGATCACACAAACATCATACACAAAGATCACAAACATCAGAGATCAAACAGGGACCCGATTGAACAAATTACAACTTTAGGGACCAAATTGTAATTTCTAATAAATATGAGGACTTAACCCAAATTAAAGTTACCAACTTGAAATTAATCAGGTTTCATGCTTCTCTGTGAAATTTCAGCTCAAAAGGACTTCCCGAACTCATACAATTGCACAAACAAGATTTAGGACTAAAACGCAAACATTTCAAAACATTTACTACCAATGTCAGCCCCCAACGGTCGACCGTTCCGGAACAGGCAGACCCCGTTTCGAAACACGGGCCGTTCCGCAACGCGTACCGGAACACGGGCTGGCAGTGGCCAAACCGTTTCGAAACGGTGCCTACCATTTCGGACGCCTGGGTTCATTCAAGGCACCCGTTCCGAAACGGTGTGCAATGTTCCGAAACGCCCTGCACAGATTGCAGCAAAAAGCATTCTTAAACATGCAATTAAACATCCAATCATGCTCCAATTGCCACCAAACTTTACCAGCATGCAATTCAACATATATAAGACTTATAAGCATCAACAAATCATCAAAACAACATCATAAGCAAAAAGCCCCAAATCTATAGGCATGCTTCCTACACAAGCTAGCTATTCAAGCACAAACTTCCAAAACAAGCATGTAATGATCCAACACAAAAACCAGCATTCTTATCATCATTCAACATACTTAGGGAGTTCCAAACACCTCCCAAAACATACACATTGGTCCCCCATTGCAAAATTACCAAAAGCTAAAATGTACTAACAAAACCTTCCATACATTGAGCTCTACTTTCACTTGAATGCTTGCCCTCCTTGCTGCCCTCAAGGTTCCCTAATGTTCTACATTATTGAATTAAGAAAACGAAAGAGAGCGTAAGCAAAAGCTTAGTGAGGAATGCTCTTAAAACCATTCAATAATGCTTTCAAAAACATTTATAAATCATGCTTTAAATCAACCTTTGCACATGCTCAAAAGCATACTTAAAACAAGCATCTCATGCTTCATAACATAACATGTCATATTGGTTCAAGTGATAGATTACATTTCTTTAAAACAAGTTCATCAACTTTCCCAAGGACTTTTAAACACCTTGGCCCCAAGGACTTTTAAACACCTTGGCCATGGACTTTTAACCACCATGAAAGAGGACCACACAAGGACTTTTAACCACCTTTGTGTCCATAGCTTGATTCACCCCAAGGACTTTTAAACACCTTGGCCCCAAGGACTTTTAAACACCTTGGCCCCATGGACTTTTAAACACCATGGCCCCATGGACTTTTAAACACCATGGAAAGGATCACCTAAGGACTTTTAACCACCTTAGTGTCCGCAACAAGAACCATCCAAGGACTTTTAACCACATTGATGTTCTTAAGTAACAAGGCTCACTCAAGGACTTTTAACCACCTTAGTGACCTTAACCTTTTTAAAACATCACTTGCCAATATACATCATTTTCATCATTTAATCCACTGTTTCAAAGCATTAAACCAAGCCATATTCATCATGCATTTAAAAGCATCAAACCACATTTAATCAATGTACAAAAACAAGGAACTCTTTCCTAGAGTTTCCTTCAACATATGGCTTACAACATCAGCAAATACCATGCTAAATCATGCTTTCAAAACAGTAATTAAAACATGCAATAAACCATTTTGCATCACAACAAAATCATGGCCACCACTAGAGAGTAATTCCGAAAACTTACACTTGAGCTTAGCAAAGTTGTTTAGACTTAAACTAAGCTCCCAAGACATTGGTTTCAAAGCCGAAAACCCAATTTCACACACGCACTCACCGATTCCACTTTGCTTCAAGCCAAAGCACCAAATCAAGCTTCCGGATCAACAACTCTTGGGTCCAAAGATGCCTCCCCTGTTTCAACACATCAAAGCAGAGGATTAATGCATCATCATGCATTAATTGCTTCAATAAAAGCACCTAAACTCGCTGCTCTCATCCACACACCATTTTCGGCCACCAAACACAACCGAAAATGCATCCAAACCACTTCTAAACAAAGCCCAGCCATAAACCAGCAAAACCACACATCCTTTAACATCATATAACATCTAAAAACAACCTATTAACATTCTTAAACCTCCAGCAACATCAGATCCACAAGATCACCTCAAAAACAACCTTGAATCACAAGCTAAACTTAGGAACTCAACCTATCCGGGATTGCATTAATCAAAACTCAATTCCTTATCAATTTAGAGTTCATTTAACATCAAAAACACATCTCAAATCACAGATTAATCAGATCTAACGAAAATCACCAAAAATCACCAAATCTTGCATTATAAGCCAAGATCCATTTCACCACTTAAAGACCTTTAATAAAACATCAATTAAGGATTGAAAACTTAGAAATTTCAGTAAAGAACTGATAGTTTAGAGGAGAAGGACGTTCTTACCTCCAAACTTGAGTTTCTCCTCTTTTTGGAATCAAAAACCTTGTTGAATCAAGTAGCAAATGAAGAGGTTTTGTAGATTTGTTGATTAGGAATCAAAAGAGAGTTGAAATGAGGGATTTAGGTGAGAAAATCAGATCAAATTCTATGGAGAGAAAGTGTTTGGGTTGAGAGAAAATGAGAGAAAGAAAATAGGAAAGTTAGTTATCCAAAATAGCCAAAATGGCTTTCCCTCCACTTCTAATATGTTTAAAATCAGAATTAAGTCTTAAAATATCTTAGAAAAATCTGGAGAAACTCCCTTTGGGTAAATAGCTCCTTAAAGATTCAAAGTTTCAACCCTTTATAAAACAGCCACAGAACTTTCAAAAATTACATTTTGGTCACTAGCCAAAATGTCACCCTTCCAAAACTCATTTTCCAAAATTGATTTCACAGTTCACTTAATTATATTAAAAGATGATTTTAGAACATTTTTCCATATTTTTAATGCAACTCGAACTAGGCTTTCCTAATTTCACCTCTTTAGATTCGAACAACACTTTGACCAAACCGGTCAACGCCCAAAACTCCTAAGCCCAAAACCGGGGCGTTACAACTCTCCCCCTTAAGAAATTTCGTCCTCGAAATTTACCTGAAGGAAAGAGATAAGGAAACTGCTTCAGCATGTCTTCCTTCCGCTCCCACGTGGCTTCCTCAACACCTCGATGCTTCCACAGCACCTTCACCAATTCAATGGTCTTGCCACGAAGAACCTTGCTATCCGAATCCAGAACCTTCAGCGGTTCCTCATCATAGGTCAAATCCGGATTCAAAACCACTTCCTCCACAGGCATCACATGCGAAGGATCAGATCTATACTTCCGGAGCATAGAAACATGGAACACGTCATGAATCTTCTCCAACTCCTGAGGTAACCTCAACCGATACGCAACAGGACCCACACGCTCAACCACCTCATATGGTCCAATGTACTTAGGGCTCAACTTACCCTTCCGGCCAAACCTCATCACCTTCTTCCAAGGCGAAACCTTCAAGAACACACGGTCACCCACCGCATACTCTATCTCCTTACGCTTCAAATCCGCGTAAGACTTTTGCCGATCAGAGGCAGCCTTCAACCGCTCACAAATGAGCTTCACCTTCTCGGTGGTCCCTTTCAACAAAGCCGGCATTGAAACCAACTTTTGACCAGTTTCAGCCCAACAAAGAGGAGTCCTACACTTCCTCCCATACAGAGCCTCATAAGGTGCCATCTGTATACTCGCCTGATAACTATTGTTATAAGCGAACTCAACCAAAGGCAGATGCTTCTCCCAAGAACCTTGGAACTCAATCACGCAGCACCTCAACATATCCTCCAAGATCTGGATAACCCGCTCAGACTGACCATCCGACTGAGGATGATAGGATGTACTGAAATGCAACCTTGTACCCAGTGCTTGATGCAAACACTGCCAAAAACGCGATGTGAACCTCGGATCCCTATCCGACACAATCGACTTAGGCACACCATGCAGCCTCACAATCCCAGCAATGTACAGCTCTGCCAGCTTATCCAAAGAAAACGTAGTATGCACAGGCAAGAAATGCGCACACTTCGTCAAGCGATCCACAATCACCCAAACAGAATTCTTCTTTGATGGAGACAAAGGTAAACCAGATACAAAATCCATGGTAACCCTTTCCCACTTCCATTCAGGGATTTTCAACGGTTGCAACAAACCAGAAGGAACCTGATGTTCAGCCTTAACTCGCTGACACACCAAACACTTGCTCACAAACTCTGCAACATCCTTCTTCAAACCCACCCAATAGTACTCATCACGAAGATCACGATACATCTTAGTACTACCAGGGTGCATAGCAAAAGGACTACTATGACCTTCAGTCAGAATAGCACGCCTCAACTCAACATCAGCAGGCACTACTATCCGACTCCCAAAACACAACACACCATCATCATTAAAGCAGAAATCGAAGGTCTACCCTCCGCGATATCCTGAACATGAGACACCAAGGAATCATCCAACAACTGCTTTTCCTTGATCAACTGAACCAACGATGGTTTCACTTGCAACTCAGCAACAAGACCACCATCTCGCGATATGCTCAAGCTAGCAAACATAGCCCTCAGCTCAACAGCTACCTTCCTACTCAAGGCATCCGCAACAGCATTAGCTTTTCCAGGATGATACTCAATCGTCAGATCATAATCCTTGAGCAACTCCAACCAATGCCGCTGCCTAAGATTCAACTCCTTCTGAGACATCAGATACCTCAAACTCTTGTGATCCGTGTACACAGTACACTTCTCACCATACAGATAATGTCTCCAAATCTTCAGAGCAAAAACCACTGCAGCCAGCTCAATATCATGCGTAGGATAGTTGCGCTCATGCACCTTCAACTGCCGCGACGCATAAGCCACAACCTTACCCTCTTGCATCAGCACACATCCCAAACCAACATAGGATGCATCACTATAGACCACAAACTCTTTCCCTGATTCAGGCTGAACCAAGATAGGAGCTTGCGTCAAAGCCGCCTTAAGCTTCTCAAAAGCCTGCTGTCTCGCTTCCGTCCACTCATACTTAACATCCTTTTGCAACAGCTTCGTCAAAGGAGCAGCAATCTTGGAAAAACCATCTACAAACCTTCGGTAGTATCCCGCCAAACCAAGGAAACTACGAACCTCATGAACAGACTTAGGAACTTTCCAGTTCATCACCGCCTCAATCTTCTGAGGATCAACACGAATCCCCTCAGCTGAGACCACATGCCCAAGAAACACCACCTCCTTAAGCCAGAACTCACACTTGCTCAGCTTAGCATAAAGCTGATTCTCCAACAAAGCTTGCAGCACAATCCTCAAATGCTCTTCGTGCTCCTCCTCATTACGCGAGTACACGAGGATATCATCAATGAACACCACAACGAACTTGTCGAGGTATTCATGAAACACACGATTCATCATGTCCATGAAAGCAGCAGGAGCATTTGTCAAACCAAACGGCATCACAAGGAACTCATAATGCCCATACCTTGTCCAGAAAGCTGTCTTAGGCACATCCACATCCTTCACCTTCAACTGATAATACCCTGACCTCAAGTCAATCTTAGAGAACACAGCAGCTCCCCGAAATTGATCAAAGAGATCATCAATCCTCGGCAAAGGATACCGATTCTTGATAGTCAACTTGTTCAGCTGACGATAATCAATGCACATCCTCATAGTGCCATCCTTCTTCTTCACAAACAAGACCGGTGCTCCCCAAGGTGACACACTCGGCCGGATAAAACCACGATCAAGCAACTCTTGCAACTGCGTCTTCAGCTCCTTCAGCTCCTTAGGTGCCATTCTATAGGGAGTAATGGACACAGGAGTTGTATTCTCATACAGCTCAATTCCAAACTCCACCTCGCGATTAGGAGGTAAACCAGGCAACTCCTCAGGAAAAAAACCAGGAAACTCCTTCACAACCATGATATCTTGCACCCTCAACTCCTTAGAGCTAGGATTCATCACAAAAGCTAGATAAGCTTCGCAACCCTGCCTCAGCATCCTACTCGCCTCCAAGGTAGACACCACATTGGCAAGAAACTTCACATTCTCACCAACCACAACAACTTCATAATCATCCGCAAGCCTAAGCGAAACCCGCTTATTTTCACAATCTACCACAGCACGATGCTCAGCAAGCCAATCCATACCAAGGATCACATCAAAACCATAAAAGGGCAACTCCATAAGATCAACATGAAAAACATGTTCTTGAACAACCAAAGGACACCTTCTATAAAGCTTTCGAGTCACAACAGTTTCACCAAAAGAACTAGTGACACGGACACCAACATCCAAAGACTCAACAGGCAAACCAAGCAATTCAGCATGCTCACGCAAAATGTATGAATGCGTAGATCCAGAATCAATCAAAGAAAGCAATGACAAGGATTGTAAAGTAAAGGTACCTGCAATCACATCTGCATCATTCCTTCCCTCACGCTGAGCATACACCCTAGCTTGGCCTCCACCTTCAGGCTGAATAGCCACAACATGGGCTACTCCACGACCACCTTCCTCTCTCCTCTGGAAATTACCACGGCCGCGCCCACGACCTCTCTGCGGTGCAGCAACAACAGGAGCACGCTCTTGGCCACCAGCCAACCTCGGACAATCTCGCCTCAAGTGGTCTGCGGAACCACAATTCCAGCATCCATTACCAGCTGCCGCAACAGGAGCTTGCACCTCTCTCACAGCACGAGGACAGTCACGCTTCATGTGACCACGTGAACCACAGATCCAGCAAGCACTCGGATCAGCTCTATCATTGCCTCCTCTAGCAGGTGCACCACCACCTCTCTTGGCTGAGGATTGATACTTCTGATCACGTCCCCTCTTGTTCCGTCCACCTCCGGAACTAAACTCAGCTGATCTCTTTCCAGCACTTACTCCAGCACTTCTCGCAGATAAACCCAAGTTCATCTCAATGTCCTTGGCTCGACCCACCAACACATCAAAATCATCATATTCAGTGGCCAGCACATACATTTTCACATCTGTCACGAGACCATAACGGAACCTCTCGCACCTTGCTCGCTCATCAGGTATCAACTCCGGTGCATACTGACTGAGTCGCACAAACTGCACCTCATACTCAGCCACACTCATGCTCCCTTGGGTAAGAGACATGAATTCACGCTTCTTCTCATCAAGATATCTCACTCCAAGATATCTCCTCTTGAACACATTCTGAAAGAATGTCCAAGTAACATCAGCTTCAGCCATCCCAGCTATGGTGGTCGTCCACCACGTATACGCATCGTCCTGCAGCAAGGACACAACACATCCCAGCTTTTGCACATCCGTGCAGCTCATCTGACCCAAGATACGCTTGGTACTCTCTAGCCAAGCTTCAGAACTCTCAGCTGACATACCCCTGAACTCAGTCCCACCAAGACTGCGCAGACGTTCCAAAGGTAGTCTAACTCCAGCATCTCCCTGATGCCCAGCTCCTTGAGCTCCAGCTACTGCTGCTCGAAAAGCACCCGCAATAGCTTGTACCAACATAGACATATCAGGCATAGCTTGCCCCAGACCAACCTCAGGTCCAGCAGCTCCAGCACCAGCTGCAGCTTCAGCTCTCTCACCTCCAGCACCACCACCAGGCGGAGGAGGGGGTAACACCGCACTACCCGTGTTCTCTTCGTTCTCGTTCTCATTGGGAGCCGTATCTCGCACACTACCTCGTAACTCTCTACGTGGTGCCATACTTTTACCATGCAATCACAATGCAAATAAAAACAAAGTCAGGCCCAGCAAGGTAAGCAATCCAAGTATTCAAGCTCAATTTCATTCAAAATCAACAACATTTCATTAGCTTTTGTTTGGCAATGGGTACCCTCAACATGCTATATCACAGCATACAACTCAATTGCATCCAAATCACAAGCCACTAAACATGCTTTCGATCAACAAGCATACAAGGCAAACATACTTCAATCATGCACACATTCATTCCCAATTACTCGAGAACTCAGCTCTGATACCACCAAATGTAACCCCCTTAACCCGGCCTAGACGGTTGACCCGAATTAAGAAAGTCACACGGGGAAAACCAAAATCAACCCGAAAGTCAACCTTGATTAACGACCCTTTTTTTTTCTTTTTAATCTTGTCTAGATGCACATTAGTCCTAATTGTGATCACACAAACATCATACACAAAGATCACAAACATCAGATATCAAACAGGGACCCAATTAAACAAATTACAACTTTAGGGACCAAATTGTAATTTCTGATAAATATGAGGACTTAACCCAAATTAAAGTTACCAACTTGAAATTAATCAGGTTTCATGCTTCTCTGTGAAATTTCAGCTCCAAAGGACTTCCCGAACTCATACAATTGCACAAACAAGATTTAGGACTAAAACGCAAACATTTCAAAACATTTAACTGCCAATGTCAGCCCCCAATGGTCGACCGTTCCGGAACAGGCAGACCCCGTTTCGAAACACGGGCCGTTCCGCAACGCGTACCGGAACACGGGCTGGCAGTGGCCAAACCATTTCGAAACGGTGCCTACCGTTTCGGACGCCTGGGTTCATTCAAGGCACCCGTTCCGAAACGGTGTGCACTATTCCGAAACGCCCTGCACATATTGCAGCAAAAAGCATTCTTAAACATGCAATTAAACATCCAATCATGCTCCAATTGCCACCAAACTTTACCAGCATGCAATTCAACATATATAAGACTTATAAGCATCAACAAATCATCAAAACAACATCATATGCAAAAAGCCCCAAATCTATAGGCATGCTTCCTACACAAGCTAGCTATTCAAGCACAAACTTCCAAAACAAGCATGTAATGATCCAACACAAAAACCAGCATTCTTATCATCATTCAACATACTTAGGGAGTTCCAAACACCTCCCAAAACATACACATTGGTCCCCCATTGCCAAATTACCAAAAGCTAAAATGTACTAACAAAACCTTCCATACATTGAGCTCTACTTTCACTTGAATGCTTGCCCTCCTTGCTGCCCTCAAGGTTCCCTAATGTTCTGCATTATTGAATTAAGAAAACGAAAGAGAGCGTAAGCAAAAGCTTAGTGAGGAATGCTCTTAAAACCATTCAATAATGCTTTCAAAAACATTTATAAATCATGCTTTAAATCAACCTTTGCACATGCTCAAAAGCATACTTAAAACAAGCATCTCATGCTTCATAACATAACATGTCATATTGGTTCAAGTGATAGATTACATTTCTTTAAAACAAGTTCATCAACTTTCCCAAGGACTTTTAAACACCTTGGCCCCAAGGACTTTTAAACACCTTGGCCATGGACTTTTAACCACCATGAAAGAGGACCACACAAGGACTTTTAACCACCTTTGTGTCCATAGATTGATTCACCCCAAGGACTTTTAAACACCTTGGCCCAAGGACTTTTAAACACCTTGGCCCCATGGACTTTTAAACACCATGGCCCCATGGACTTTTAAACACCATGGAAAGGATCACCTAAGGACTTTTAACCACCTTAGTGTCCGCAACAAGAACCATCCAAGGACTTTTAACCACCTTGATGTTCTTAAGTAACAAGGCTCACTCAAGGACTTTTAACCACCTTAGTGACCTTAACCTTTATAAAACATCACTTGCCAATATACAACATTTTCATCATTTAATCCACTGTTTCAAAGCATTAAACCAAGCCATATTCATCATGCATTTAAAAGCATCAAACCACATTTAATCAATGTACAAAAACAAGGAACTCTTACCTAGAGTTTTCTTCAACATATGGCTTACAACATCAGCAAATACCATGCTAAATCATGCTTTCAAAACAGTAATTAAAACATGCAATAAACCATTTTGTATCACAACAAAATCATGGCCACCACTAGAGAGTAATTCCGAAAACTTACACTTGAGCTTAGCAAAGTTGTTTAGACTTAAACTAAGCTCCCAAGACATTGGTTTCAAAGCCGAAAACCCAATTTCACACACGCACTCACCGATTCCACTTTGCTTCAAGCCAAAGCACCAAATCAAGCTTCCGGATCAACAACTCTTGGATCCAAAGATGCCTCCCCTGTTTCAACACATCAAAGCAGAGGATTAATGCATCATCATGCATTAATTGCTTCAATGAAAGCACCTAAACTCGCTGCTCTCATCCACACACCATTTTCGGCCACCAAACACAACCGAAAATGCATCCAAACCACTTCTAAACAAAGCCCAGCCATAAACCAGCAAAACCACACATCCTTTAACATCATATAACATCTAAAAACAACCTATTAACATCCTTAAACCTCCAGCAACATCAGATCCACAAGATCACCTCAAAAACAACCTTGAATCACAAGCTAAACTTAGGAACTCAACCTATCCGGGATTGCATTAATCAAAACTCAATTCCTTATCAATTTAGAGTTCATTTAACATCAAAAACACATCTCAAATCACAAATTAATCAGATCTAACGAAAATCACCAAAAATCACCAAATCTTGCATTATAAGCCAAGATCCATTTCCCCACTTAAAGACCTTTAATAAAACATCAATTAAGGATTGAAAACTTAGGAATTTCAGTAAAGAACTGATAGTTTAGAGGAGAAGGACGTTCTTACCTCCAAACTTGAGTTTCTCCTCATTTTGGAATCAAAAACCTTGTTGAATCACGTAGCAAATGAAGAGGTTTTGTAGATTTGTTGATTAGGAATCAAAAGAGAGTTGAAAGGAGGGATTTAGGTGAGAAAATCAGATCAAATTCTCTGGAGAGAAAGTGTTTGGGTTGAGAGAAAATGAGAGAAAGAAAATAGGAAAGTTAGTTATCCAAAATAGCCAAAATGGCTTTCCCTCCACTTCTAATATGTTTAAAATCAGAATTATGTCTTAAAATATCTTAGAAAAATCTGGAGAAACTCCCTTTGGGTAAATAGCTCCTTAAAGATTCAAAGTTTCAACCCTTTATAAAACAGCCACAAAACTTTCGAAAATTACATTTTGGTCACTAGCCAAAATGTCACCCTTCCAAAACTCATTTTCCAAAATTGATTTCACAGTTCACTTAATTATATTAAAAGATGCTTTTAGAACATTTTTCCATATTTTTAATGCAACCCGAACTAGGCTTTCCTAATTTCACCTCTTTAGATTCGAACAACACTTTGACCAAACCGGTCAACGCCCAAAACTCCTAAGCCTAAAACTGTTTTTAATGATATGATATCGAATGATGCACATGGTAAGTGATCCTTGTAAGTATATGACTTATACTTGTTATTTTAAGGATGGTTTAATGCTTGGAAAAATGATTCATTGATGACGCTTTGAAAACAGTCAGGTATGTGTTTAATGTGAATTATATTGACAAGTGATGTTGTGAAAATGCTTTACAAATGATATCGAATATAGTTAGCCTGCTATAGGATTGAGTGCACTATAAAAAGTTGCCTTGGATGTTGCGGGGTTTGTGTTCCGTGTCTCCGTCCAAGTACCCTAACGATCAAGGATGTTGGTATCCCATCTATCGTTAGTGGTTAAGCATCTAACCGATGATAGGGTTGGTGTCCCTATAGGTTGTAATGGTACCCGGTTGATATAGTACATATGGCTGTGAATGTACCAATTTCGGTTAAGATGGCTTGAAGTTTCAAGTAGACACTTGTTGAATCTGTGTATCTGTTATGTAGTTTTGAGATATGTACTTGGTTAATAATCAATAGTAAGCCAATATAATTGATGATGTATCATGAAAATGTAACCCCCTTAGCCCGGCCTAGATGGTTGACCCGAACTATGAAGATTACACGGGGAAAGCCAAAGTTAACCCAAAAGTCAACATTGATTAACGACCCTTTTTTTCTTTTTAAATCTCGTCTAGATGCACGTTAACCCTAAGAGAACACTTAAGAAACATGTACGTGTAAGACACAGCAATCAGATTTCAAAAAGGGACTCAATTGCACAATATTGAAATATTAGGGACAAAAATGTAAATCTTTGAAATTAGAAGGTCTTAGTTGATTTTAAGGTTACCAATTTTTAATTAGCCATATTACATGCTTCCCTGACAAATTTCACCTTAATCGAACACCTCAAGTTCATGCAATTGCAATTACAATTTTCGGGACTAAAATGTAAAGCTTGCAATCCTCAACACCATTCAAATCAGTGCCTAACGGTCACCTGTTTCGAAACGGTGTTGATCGTTCCGAAAAACAAGATCGTTTTGAGATTAGTTCCGAAACATGGCCTTCCAGTGGCCAAATCGTATCGGACGGCCTCCAGCCGTTGCGAAACACGAAGGTCATTACATACCCCCGTTTCGAAATGCCAGTGCCCGTTCCGATACGGTTTGCCCAGAAGTTGCAGAAATTACTGGTTTTTCTTCCATTAAACCATTCAAACACACCCTAATGACTTCCTAACCATGCCAACAAGTCATCATACATATAAGGTACATGTTTGCAACTTCAAAACACATTCATAGCATCAAACATAGAACTTCACAAGTCTATAGGCATGCATCCTAATATCCAAAACCAAACAACCGACAAAACACCAAATCAAGCATGAAATGGCCAATTACAAATCCAAATCATCATACCACAAACTAGGGAGTTCAACACATCTCCCAAAACACATCTTAAGTTCCCATTGCCAAAATACCAAAACTAATAGTGTTATGAAAACATCACCATACATGAGCTTAGTTTCCCTTGGACTCTTAGCCTCCTTGTTGCCTTCAAACACCTCAATTATCTACATTATTGGTTCAAGAGAGAGAGCGTAAGCACAATTGCTTAGTGAGGCATGCTCTAAAGAAAACAACACAATAATGCAATTAGAAAACACTTTCAACAAAGCTTTTAAACACATGCTCATCACTTTTAATCCAACCTTGCATACTTTACAAGCATCTCATGCTTCATTATAATCAACATAACATATTGGCTTTCAAGTGATAATCCATAACCATTTACAACACAAAACACAATCGGATACACGAATTACAAGCGTTGTCTCACACGCTTCATACACACTACCGAACAACATAAGGTGGAGTCTAACGGTACAATCACAACCCCTCAACACTCGTGATGGAGTTTAACGGTATAATCACAACCCCTCAACACCCTTGATGGAGTTTAACGGTACAATCACATCCCTTCAACATCACTCATCGGTAGTTGTATAATTCCACTAACGAGAACACGAGATACATAACACAAGATGCACACACGAACTTTTAACCACCGTTGTGATCTTACCTTACTTGTTAGTGTACTTGGATGGAGTTTACGGTACAATCACAACCCCTTAACATTTAAGGCGACTTTATTCACGGTGCACCCAATCCTATAGCCAGCTAACTATATCCGATTCAAGTACTTTAAAACCGTTACATCACTTGCCAATATACATCATTTACCATCAACAATCCACTGTTTTAAAGCATTAATTAAAGCCATTTATCATCATGCATCAGTATACATCAAAACCATATTAACAACATGTCAAACCAAGGATCTCTTACCTTGAGCATCCTTCAACACATGGCTTTCAAAACCAGCATTAACCATTCTAAAACATGCTTTCAAAACAGAATTTAAACATGCAAATTATAACCAATGCATCGAACCACTTCATGGCTCATCCAAGAGAGTTTTTCCGAAAACTTACTCTTGAGCTTAGTTAATTTGCTTAGACTAAAACTAAGCTCCCAAAACAATCAAACATCTGTTTCAAAGCTAGAAACCCAACTCCACTCACCAATTACGTTTCACAAGCTTGCCGAAACGCCGATCAAGCCTCCGGATCAACTCCAAAGGTGTCCGAAGATGTCTCCCCTATTTTAAACGCATCAAAGCAGATGATTAATGCATCATCATCCATTGAAATCTTCATCCAACACTCTTAAACCCATTGCTCTACTTAAAACCAACATTTCGGCTACCAAACACAACCGAAATCACCTCCAAACTCTTCCAAAACATAACCCAACCAAGATCCATCACTTCTAATCATTTTTAAACATCAATTAACATCTAAAATGAACCTAAACTCGTCCTTATACCTCCAACTATAATAGAACACCAAGATCACCCCAAAAACCACCATTTTCATAAGCAAAAACTTAACAAATACAACCTATTCGGGATTGCATTGATAAAACCTCATTTCCACATCATTAGACATCAAAAATATATTTAAGATTCATCTCAAATCAGAGCCCAAGCAATCACAACGAAATTCTTCAAGATTTCTTCCAAATCTTGAGTTTTAAGCCAAAATCAAGCTTCTAACATTAAAACCATTTATAAAACTTAAATTAAGGATTGACAACTTGGGAATTTCAGTAAAGAACTGAGTATTTAGAGGATAAGAACAATCTTACCTCTAAATAGTGATTTCTCCTTGATTTGAGCCAATTTCCTTGAAAATCCAATGAGAAAATCAAAAGGATTTGATGCTAGTTTGATTCGAAATAAATTGATGATAGAAATCTCATAAATTGGAGTGAAAATCAAAGCAAAAGTTGCTGGAGGAAAGTGTTTGGATGATGGAATTTTGAGAGAAAAAGAAATGAGAAAATTTTAGGAAAAGGTAGTTATGAAATTCCAAAAAGTGGTTTCCCTTTTTCTTTTAATTAATTAAAACATTAATTGAATCAACTAAATTAAGGAAAAATCTGGAGAAATCATTTTTGGGTAAATTAGCTCCATAAAGATTCAAAGTTTCAATCCTTACAAAACAGTCACCATTAAACTTTTCAAAAATCGTATTTTAGTCACTATTCCAAAATGTAGTATTTCCAAACATTATTTTGTAAAATTGATTTCACCGCTCTCTTATATATTTTAAAAGAGGATTTTAGATATTTTTCCATATTTTTAAAGCATCCCGAACTAGGCTTTCCCTAAAACCTCCTTTTATATTCGAACCGAAAATTAGAACGGTCTGGTTCAGACCCTAAACTTCTAAGCCCAAAATTGGGATGTTACAACTCTCCCCCCTTAAGAAATTTCGTCCTTGAAATTTACCTGGAGGAAAAAGGCACGAAAACTGCTTCTTCATATCATCCTTTCTTTCCCACGTGGCTTCCTCAACACCGCGATGCATCCACAACACCTTAACCAATTCAATGGTCTTGCCTCGAAGAACTTTACTGTCCGAATCTAGAATTTCAACCGGCTCCTCATCATAGGTCAAGTCTGGATTCAACTCCACTTCCTCCAAAGGCATAACATGCGATGGATCCGATCTATACCTCCGAAGCATAGAGAAATGAAACACATCATGTATCTTTTCCAACTCTTGCGGTAGCCTCAGCTTGTACGCAACAGGACCCACACGTTCAATCACATCATATGGTCCAATATAGCTAGGGCTCAACTTACCCTTCCGGCCAAACCTCATCACCTTCTTCCAAGGCGAAACCTTCAAGAACACACGATCACCTACTGCAAACTCAATCTTCTTACGCTTCAAATCTGCGTAAGACTTATGTCGATCAGAAGCTGCCTTCAATCGCTCACAAATGAGCTTCACCTTCTCGGTGGTTCCTTTCAACAAAGCCGGCATTGAAATCAACTTCTGACATGTTTCAGCCCAACAAAGAGGAGTTCTACACTTCGTCCCATACAAGGCTTCAAAAGGTGCCATTTGAATACTTGCCTGATAGCTATTGTTATAAGCAAACTCCACCAAAGGCAAATGCTTCTGCCAAGAACCCTGTAACTCGATCACAGATCACCTCAACATATCTTCCAGCACTTGGATAACACGCTCAGACTGTCAATCCGACTGTGGATGATAAGAAGTACTAAAATTCAACCGTGTACCCAAAGCTTGATGCAAACATTCCCAAAAACGGATGTAAACCTCAGATCTCTATCCGACACAATAGACTTTGGCACACCATGCAACCGCACAATCTCATCAATGTACAACTCTGCACACCATCAGGTCCAGCGACCCCAGCACCAGCACCAACACCAGCCTCATCACCTCCAGGACCACCACCACCGGGCGGTCCACCACCAGGGGGAGGAGGTATATCCACAACATTCTCAACGTTTTCCTCGTTCTCATTCTGAGCCATAGCTCTCGTATTCATCCTCATCTCTCTACGAGGCCCCATTTACAAGAAAAACAATGCACTGACACAAATGCAATAAACATAATTAGGCTCAACAATGTAAGTAATCCAAGTACTCAAGCTCATTTTTCAAAAAGAATTCCTTTCATTAGTTTCGATATGGAAATGGGTTCCTCTAACATGCTTCAACATAGCATAGCATCACAATTGCAACATACTTTACAATTCATACAACATACTTTCACCCAATAAGCATATCATGCAAATACACATACATAACCCACATAACCATTCCTATTTACACGAGAACCTGACTCTGATACCACCAAATGTAACCCCCTTAGCCCGGCCTAGACGGTTGACCCGAACTACGAAGATTACACGGGGAAAACCAAAGTCAACCCGAAAGTCAACCTTGATTAACGACCCTTTTTTGTTTTTAAATATTGTCTAGATGCATGTTAACCCTAAGCGAAAAATTAAGAAACATGTACGTGTAAGACACAACAATCAGATTTCAAAAATGGGACTCAGTTGCACAATATTCAAATATTAGGGACCAAAATGTATATCCTGGAAATTAGAAAATCTTAGTTGATTTTACGGTTACCAATATTTAATTAGCCATATTACATGCTTCCCTGACAAATTTCACCTTAATCGAACACCTCAAACTCATGCAATTGCAATTACAATTTTCGGGACTAAAATGTAAAGCTTGCAATCCTCAACACCATTCAAATCAGTGCCCAACGATCACCTGTTTCGAAACGGTTTTGACCGTTCCGATAAACGGGTTCGTTTCTAGACTAGTTCCGATCAGGCCCCCGTTTCGAAACGCCAGTGCTCGTTCCGATACGGTTTGCCCAGAAGTTGCAGAAATTGCTGTTTTTTCTTCCATTAAACCATTCAAACACACCCTAATGTCTTCCTAACCATGCCAACAAGTCATCATACATATAAGGTACATGTTTGCAACTTCAAAACACATTCATAGCATCAAACATGGAACTTCAAAAGTCTATAGGCATGCATCCTAATATCCAAAACCAAACAACCAACAAAACACCAAATCAAGCATCAAAAGGCCAATTACAAATCCAAATCATCAAAAGCATCATGCCACAAACTAGGGAGTTTAACACATCTCCCAAAACACATCTTAAGTTCCCACTGTCAAAATACCAAAACTAATAGTGTTATGAAAACATCACCATACATGAGCTTAGTTTCCTTTGGACTCTTAGCCTCTTTGTTGCCTTCAGACACCTCAATTATCTACATTACTGGTTCAAGAGAGAGAGCGTAAGCACAATTGCTTAGTGAGACATGCTCTAAAGAAAACAACACAATAATGCAATTAGAAAATACTTTCAACAAAGCTTTTAAACACATGCTCATCACTTTTCATGCAACCTTGCATACTTTACAAGCATCTCATGCTTCATTATAATCAACATATTATATTGGCTTTCAACAGATAACCCATAACCATTTACAACACAAAACACAATCGGATACGCGGATTACAAGCGTTGTCCCACACACTTCATACACACTACCGCGCAACATAAGGTGGAGTTTAACGATACAATCACAACCCCTCAACACCCGTGAAGGAGTTTAACGGTAAAATCACAACCCCTCAACATCACTCATTGGTAGTTGTATAATTCCACTAACGAGAACACGAGACACATAACACAAGATCCAAACACGGACTTTTAACCACCGTTGTGATCTTACCTTACTCGTTAGCATACTTGGATGGAGTTTACGGTACAATCACAACCCCTCAACATCCAAGGCGACTTTATTCACGGTGCACCCAATCCTATAGCCGGCTAACTATATCCGATTCAAGTACTTTAAAACCGTTACATCACTTGCCATTATACATCATTTACCATCAATAATCCACTGTTTTAAAGCATTAATCAAAGCCATTTATCATTATGCATCACTATGCATCAAAACCATATTAACAATATGTCAAACCAAGGATCTCTTACCTTGAGCATCCTTCAACACATGGCTTTCAAAACCAGCATTAACCATGCTAAAACATGCTTTCAAAACAGAATTTAAACATGCAAATTATAACCAATGCATCGAACCACTTCATGGCTCATCCAAGAGAGTTTTTCCGAAAACTTACTCTTGAGCTTAGTTCACTTACTTAGACTTAAACTAAGCTCCCAAAATCTTCAAACATTAGTTTCAAAGCTGGAAACCCAACTCCACTCACCAATTACGTTTCGCTAGCTTGCCGAAACGCCGATCAAGCCTCCGGATCAACTTCAAAGGTGTCTGAAGATGTCTCCCCTATTTTAAACGCATTTCGGCCAACACTCTTAAACCCGCTGCTCTACTGAAACCAACATTTCGGCTACCAAACACAACTGAAATCACCTCCAAACTCTTCCAAAACATAACCCAGCCAAGATCCATCACTTCAAACAATTTCTAAACATCAATTAACATCCAAATGAACCTAAACTCGTCCTTATACCTCCAGCTATAACAGAACACCAAGATCACCCCAAAAACCACCATTTTCATAAGCAAAAACTTAGGAAATACAACATATTCTGGATTTCATTGATAAAACCTCATTTCCACATCATTAGACATCAAAAATACATTTAAGATTCATCTCAAAACAGAGCCCAAGCAATCACAACGAAATTCTTCAAGATTTCTTCCAAATCTTGAGTTTTAAGCAAAAATCAAGCTTCTAACATTAAAACCATTTATAAAACTTAAATTAAGGATCGAAAACTTGGGAATTTCAGTAAAGAACTGAGTATTTAGAGGAGCAGAACAATCTTACCTCTAAATGGTGATTTCTCCTTGATTTGAGCCATTTTCCTTGAAAATCCAATGAGGAAATCAAAAGGATTTGATGCTAGTTTCATTCGGAATAAATTGATGATAGAAATCCCATCAATTGGAGTGAAAATCAAAGCAAAAGTTGCTGGAGGAAAGTGTTTGGATGATGGAATTTTGAGAGAAAAAGAAATTAGAAAATTTTAGGAAATGGTAGTTATGAAATTCCCAAAAGTGGTTTCCCTTTTTTCTTTTAATTAATTAAAACATTAATTGAATCACCTAAATGAAGGAAAAATCTGGAGAATCATTTTTGGGTAAATTAACTCCTTAAAGATTCAAAGTTTCAGTCCTTACAAAACAGACACCACTAAACTTTTCAAAAATGCATTTTAGTCACTATTCCAAAAATGTAGTATTTCCAAACCTTATTTTGTAAAATTGATTTCACCACTCTCTTATATATATTAAAAGAGGGTTTTTAGATATTTTTCCATATTTTTAAAGCTTCCCGAACTAGGCTTTCCCTAAAACCTCCTTTTATATTCGAACCGAAAATCAGACCGATCCTGCTTAGACCCTAAACTTCTAAGCCCAAAATTGGGGTATTACAGAAATGGTTTATGTTGCATAATGCGGAATATGCATGTTTTACTCTTTAAGCTTTGCACATGGTAGATATGCATGGGAAGGCATCAATAGAGTGTGATTGAAAGGTATTGATGAATCATGATACAAGAGCATGAAGTTTAAAATGATGGTTTTTGTTTAAGTAAAGTGCATGGTTTTAAAAGGGCATGATGGTTCTTAAATGATGTTTTAGTAAATTTAAATGAGATTTCAATGTGGACATGAAAAATGATTTTAATGCATTGATGATGTTTTGCTTTTGAGCCTCCTCACATAGACTTATGTAACGCCCGTGTTTTGGGCCTAGATATTTTAGAGGTTGAATCAGGCCGTCGAGAACGGTTCGAATCCATTAGGGGTGGTTTAGGGAACACCTAGTTCGGAATGCTTTAAAAATATGGAAAATATCAAAAAAACCTCATTTATTATATAAATTGTTATGGTGAAAACAATTTTATAAAATGTGATTTGGAAATAGTACATTTCGGTGTAGTGACCTAATTGCAGTTTTTGCAAAAGTTGACTAGTGACTGTTTTGTAAAGGATTGAAACTTAGAATCTTTAAGGAGCTAATTTTAACAAATTGTTTTTCATAACTACCTTACGATACTTTTTCCCTCTTTTCATTTTCTCTCAACTTCCACTCAGCCAAACACATTTCCCTCACCAAATAATCTATGGTTTTCATCTCTTTTGCTGAGATTTCATTATCCTAAGGATTTCCAACCTTTGCTTCATTAAATCATTTTGTTTTTACTTTGGATTTTCAAGAAATCTTGACCAAATTGAGGAGAAATCAACCATTAGAGGTAAGTTTCGTCCTTATCCTCTAATGATCAGTTCTTTACTGAAATTCCCAAGTTTTCAATCATTTGTTAATGATTTTTGAGTTGTTGTAATGTTAGAAGCATGAAATTGTTGTAAAATTCAAGATTCTTGGTGAGATCTTGATGATTTTCGTAACTCTTTGTTAAGCTCTGTTTTGAGGTTGATTTCTAATGTGTTTTGGATGATAATTGATGTTATGAATGAGGTTTTAACAAATGATTCCCGAATATGTTTGGATTCCTTTGTTTTAGATGCTAGATTTGTGGTTTTTGGAGTATTCTTGGTGTTCTGTTGTTGCTGGAGATATTAGGACGTGTTTTTGGTGATTTTTGTTGTTGATCGAGGTTTAGAAGTGTTTAGAATTGATAGATCTTGGCTGGGCTTTGATTTGAGAAAGTTTGGAGGTGATTTCGGTTGATTCGGATGGCCGAAATGGTGATTTTGAGTAGTGCAGCGAGTTTGAATGAGTGGCTGGTGATTTCATTGCATGATGATGCATTAATCCTCTACTCTTATGTGTAATAAACAGGGGAGATGTCTTCAGACGCTTTTAGTGTTGATCTGGAAGTGCCGGAAACGTAGACATTATTTCGGCAAGCAAGCGAAATGTAATCGGTGAGTGCAAATGGTTTTAGAAGTCCTTGAGGGAGAAGGAAACAAGGTTTCAGGATTTAGGATTGGTTTGAAACACCATCCTAAGTCTGGAAGTAAGTATGGCTTGATTGCTCTCAATAAGTGGTTGATGCCCTAAATGCTTTTAACATGCTCTTGATTTGTGTTAGACAAAATCCTACTGTTTTATGCATGATTTATAACATGAAAAGATGTTATGTGTTGATCCCATGTGGTAGCATGTCTATGAAAAGAGTTTTGAGATTTTTGTCTAGATGAAATGCATGAATTATGGTTTTGAAATGGGATGAGAATGATTTGAGAAATGTTGAATCAAAACAGTAGGTGAGATGATGTTTTTAATATAATATATTGGCTTAGATGATGAGATGATTATCGGATATAATTGGTCGACCAATAGAATGAAAGTGCACTATAAACTAAAATTTGTACGTGCTCTTTGGAGTCGGGCAATGGGGGTAGTGCCATCCCGATCCAAAGTGAGAATCGGATGATGAGAGATACCATCGGGGTAGGTCTTGGTGAAACACCCAAGCTTTGTGGCGAAGAGAGATACCACCATGAGAGTCCGGTGATGTGAGATTCCACCCGGCTAGGACTTGGCTTTAAGTCAAGCTAATCCGCATATCCGTGTAAAGATGTAATATTAAATGCCAATATATGAGATTGTATTTGATTCCCATGTACCAAATGTTGAGATGTTTTATGCTATGAGAAATCCATATGAGATTTGTGGCTTATGAAATGCTTTTATTTTCATTAAGCATGTGTATGGCTTTGCCATGAGATTTGCATTGGTTAAATGCATGAGTTAGACTGAAGGTACATGTGATTTTCAAATGGAGAATTGCTTGAAATGGTTTTGAAGCATGAGATAGAAAGAGCATGCTGTAGAAAATGGTTTTTGAGATAGAGTTTTAAAGTTGCATTGTTGAGTTGGTTTTTCTTGGAGCATGCCTCACTAAGCAAATGTGCTTATGCTCTCTTTTACCAACAATACAGATAATTGAAACATTTTTGGGCAGCAAGAAGGCTAAGGATATCCAAGGAAGTGAAAAGCTCAAGTATGGTGACGTTTACATATACTTTAGTAATGATAATTGGCAATGGGGACCTATGGTTAGTTTTGGGAGATGTATATTGAATTCCCAGTGGTTGTTGCAAGTTTATTACATCATATGATGTTTGTAAATGTCTTTTATGGTTTGGTTTGTGGCTTGTGGCTTTCATATGGTTTTTATGACTAGGGAGCATGCCTATAGTTCCAATGATTGCATGATTGACGCCATGCCTTGGTTTATGCTTCATAATGATGATCTCCAATGCTGAAACATGTTGCTTGTATGTTGTGGTATGTTTTAGGACATTTGTGGACGTGTTTAAGTGTGAAAAACCAGCTGAGTATCCAATTGCAGGGCTGTGAGTATCAAAACGCCCTTATCTGTTTCGAAACAGGGGCCTGAAATGGCCATAAAGTTTCAGAACGGATAAGAGTGTTCTGGAACGCTTTGGCTACTGGAAAGCCATGTTTCAAAACGAGTCCCGGAACGCACCCGAGTACCGAAACGGTCAACCCAATTTCGATACAGCCGTTTCGATACAAGGCTTAGTGTTTCGAAATGCGGGGACCGTTGGATTGGATTTTGAACTATTTCAAGTTCTTGTTTCTTACATTTTAGTCCCTAATGTTTAGGGATGCAATTCGATGAGTTTGGAAGGTCTGATTAAGTTGATACTTGACAGAGAGGCATGAAATAAGACTAATTGAATATTGGTAAACTTAAAATCTGCAAGGTCCTCGTAATTTGCAAAATTTACATTTTGGTCCCCAAATGTTTAATCTATGCAATTAAACCCCTAATTGCTTTTCGATCGCTGTGCCTTTTCTTCCTATATCTTTGGTGATCACATAGGATTAATATTGCATTTAGATAAGATAAAAAGAAAAAAGGTTGTTAATCAAGGTTGACTTTTGGGTTGACTTTGGTTTTCCCCGTGTAATCTTCGTAGTTCGAGTCGAGCGTCTAGGCCGGGCTGAGGGGGTTACAACTTGTGTGCTTATGCTCTTATTTGTCCATCAATAAAGATAATTGAGGTTTTGGAGGCAACAAGTAGTAAGGGATCACAAGAGACTTTAATCACATAAGTATGTTTCGTTTAGACTATATGTAATAAGGGCAATGGGGGATCCGTTGTGTTGTTGGGATATTTGTGTAAACTCCCTTTGGAGCAAGTTTGGTTTGCTGTTTTAGACTTGTAAATGGCCTTTTGAATTCGGTTTATGCTTTACTTTGCATTTTGGAATCTTGGTTGGCTTGACATTAGGTTGCATGCCTATAGTTTACCTTTGATGGAACTATTCATGTTATGATGATGAACATGCCATGATGATTGAGGATGGATGTTTAGATATGATATATGTATGTTAGAATCATGTTGGTCTGAGTATGAATGCATTAAAGTGTGAAAAACAAGCAAAAAGTGTCATTACAGACCCAGGCATTTAGGTACGCCCAAGGTTGTACCGAAATGGTGAGCCTTTAATGGCTTAGTGGTTTCAGAATAGGGAAGGGGTGTTTCGATACATTTGTCTACTGGAATCTCGTGTTCTGAAACACCATAGAGGGTGTTTCAATACGTACCCGAGCTTTGAGATGCTTGACCCTGTTCTGAAACGAGTGTTTCTATACATGGCAACTTGTACCGAAACTCTCACCTATTAAGTTGGTTATTGGAATCTTTTGAAGTTAAATGAGCTTGGATTATTTTTTGAGTTAGGATTTGACTCAGAGGCATGTAATGTGATTAATTAAAGTTTGGTAGCTTAAAATGGAATAAGTCCCTGTAATTTGATGAAATTACAAAATGGTCCCTAAAATATGTTTGTATGCAATTGATTCCCTAAGTGTTGTCTGATCGAGTTGTAAATTAATTTGTTGCGATGTTTATCACATAAGATAATAAAAAGCACCTAGAAAAGATAAAACAAAAAATAAGGTCTTTTATTGGGGTAAAATTCCCACTTTACCTCAATATTCCCCGTGTGATCTGTTCGGTTCGATCTTTCGCCCAGGCCGGGTCGAGGGGATTACATGATCTATCTTAATTAGAAATTTTGTTCGATGGGTGCGAGCATGAATGTTGATTTCTCCTCTATTGACACTCATCTCACGGTTTTGGATGCTAGAGTCACCTTTATGGAGGTTATCCCAGCCTCAATGGACATGACTCTGACCGCCTTTCGTTGAGAGTGGCGTGGCATACCTTCGGTGATGATTCCATGGGAGATAAAGGTGATGTTGAAGACGATGATGACGTTCCTTAGACATATCATATCATATCATCTCATGTAGGATTTTCTTTTATGCCTCTATCTATGTTCTTTCCTTTTGAACCTATGTTTTGATTATTTGTTTTTGAATTATGTTTTTAGGATTTTAGTTAGGATTTTATTTTGCTTTGAACTATTATGCTTTAAGTGCTTAATGAAGTTTATGTTGCCTTATGTTACTTTACCTTGCTTATATTATTACATTACTTATATTATTTTCTATCATTGATTTTGATCTAACAAAAAGGGGGAGAAGTAACAAGAGCCTTAAAAAATTCAAAGATAAATCTTTTAGTCTTAAAGTAAGGGGGAGGAATTTTAAAAAATTTATTTGGGTTTTGTTATATAAAAAAAGGAGATTGTAAAACTAAAATTGATTTTGATATAATAATATTTTTCAAGGACATCATTACAAAATGAAATAAATTTTTAAATACTCAAAAGACTCACAAAATGACAAGGACTTGAACTTAAGTGTTTCTAAAGCTAAATATCTAAAATATTTTCTAAGTATTTTTGAACTAAAATTTTCAAATTTAGTCCAAGCGTACCGATGCGGTTACATCCGTATTGATACGGTTTTTAGATACTAGAAAACGAGTTAAGAAATGTTTATCGTTACGCTCCTTGCCGCATCGATACAGTTTTTAGACTTGATATAAACTTGGAAACTAAAAACTACTTATCGTATCAATACGCTCCCTACTGTATCGATACGAGTTGGTAAGATTTGATAAATCTTGGCATTTAATTTTTTACTGTTGCATTGTCAGTTTATTGGAACCGAACACTTTGAAAATTGGTTAACTTTACCAATATGCTTAACTATCGTATCAATACACTTTTTGTTAACCAATTCTCCAGATTCTAGTGAGCAAAATTGGTACCGGAACGCACTATGTCGTACCGATCCCCTTTGTAAAATATGATTTTCATATCGATACGCCTCTTTGCGTATGGATACGCTATTTGTATACAACAACTCTTTCTACTTATGACAGGTACCGATACGGTGACGTGATTATCGATATGGTAGGTTGCAGAACTGCACTTATGGTGGGAAAAAGAGAGCCCAACAACTCTATTGATGATGACAACCACTCAAACGATTAGAATTCAATTAAGAGGTATAAAAGCAAGTCATAAAAGCTACATCAACAACAATTCATCAAGTCAAGCACATTCAAGAAAAAATCTAATCCAATTTTTGCTGAATAGAGTTAAACCCTTTTACCCATCTTGTGTAATCCATTTGTAATTCTTTATTTCAAGATTGGGGAGAGTGTACTTTTAATTTGGGGAAAATATTTTACCTTTGTGAGGTTTATTTTCATTTGCCAACAACTTTTCCTGTTACAAGTGATCTTTGATAGAACTTTGAGTAGAAAGCTTAATAGGTTTGTAAGGTTTCCTCCTAATCTGAGAAAAGGAGAAGATTTTCAAGTGAAATTGGTTGAAAATCCTTAGTGGAGCTAAGATAGTGGATGTAGAGCTTGTTCTAAGCTTGAACCACTATAAATATCTTGTGCTTTTATTTTTAATTTACTAATTTCATCCCTCAAACTTTTAAAAGCCAATTGACCCCCTTCTTGGCCATTTATTCAACGATTGATCCACACAACACAAGCCACCAGTCTTCAACGGTGAACATTTTCCTATTATTAGAATAGGATGATGTACTTCATCAAGGCCAAGGATAATCATCTTTGGAATCTTGTTGAAGATGGACCATTCGTAGCTCAAAGAAGAAAGGCAGAATGGAATGCTAGTGATAAGAAGATGATGGAGATAAACTCAAAGGCATTTCTCATTCTATATTGTGCATTGGGATCAATAATGTATGCCAAAATCTCTTCATATGAGGGTGCCAAGGATTTTTGTGACAAGCTTGAAGCCACATACGAGGGAACAAACGAAGTAAATGAGACCAAGATCGGTCTTCTCAACCATTAGTATGAAAACTTCAAGATGGATGTAACCCCCTTAGCCCGGCCTAGACGGTTGACCCGAACTACGAAGATTACACGGGGAAAACAAAAGTCAACCCAAAAGTCAACCTTGATTAACGACCCTTTTTTTCTTTTTAAACTTGTCTAAATGCACATTAATCCTATGCTTACCCTTGAGAAAATCATACTTGAAAAGCACAGTGATCGAAAAGCGTTAAGGGACTCAATTGCACAACTTACAAAAGTTAGGGACCAAATTGTAAATTCTGGAAATATCGATGACTTAACTGATTTTAAGGTTACCAAAACTTAATTAGTCATATTACATGCTTCCCTGTAAAATTTCACTTTAAACGGACATCTCAAACTCAAGCAATTGCAAATACAACTTTCAGGACTAACACGTAAAGCTTGCAAACTCCAAACCACTCAAATCAGTGCCCAACGGTCATCTGTTTCGGAACGGGGTTGACCGTTCCGAAACGCCAGTTCATTTCGAGACCTATATCAGAACAGGGCCTGACAGTGGCCAAAACGTTTCGGAACGACCCTATCCGTTTTGATACACGAAGGCCGTTACATGGCCCCCGTTTCGAAACGCTAGTGCCCGTTCCGATATGGACTGCCCAGAAATTGCATAATTTGCTGGTTTTTCTTACTTTAAACCACTCAAACACACCCTAATGACTTCCTAATCATGCCAACATGTCATCATGCAATTAAGGCACATGTTTGCAACATTAAAACACATCCATGACATCAAATAAGGAAATCCCCAAGTCTATCGGCATGCATCCTAATATCCAAAACCAACCAACCATCAAAACACCAAAACAAACATCACAATGGCCATTTACAATCCCAAAACATCAAAGGCATCATGCCACAATTGGGGAGTCCAAAACATCTCCCAAAACACAACCTAGGTTCACATTGCCAAATATCAAAAACCAATAATGTCGTGAAAAAGTCACCATACATGAGCTTAGCTTTCCCTTGGATTCTTAGCCTCCTTGTTGCCCTCAAACACCTCAATTATCTGCATTATTGGTTCAAGAGAGAGAGCATAAGCACAAATGCTTAGTGAGGCATGCTCTAAAGAAACAACACAATAATGCATTTTATAAAACACTTTTCACAAAGCCTTTTTAACACATAAACATCATTATTCATGCAACCTTGCATTCTTAAGCAAGCATCTCATGCTTCATTAGTTCAACATGTCATATTGGCTTTCAAGTGATAAACCATAACCATTTACAACATAAAACACAATCGGATACGCGGATTACAAGCGTTGTCCCTTACGCTTCATACACACTACCGAACACACAAGGTGGAGTTTACTGGTACAATCACAACCCCTCAACACCCGTGATGGAGTTTAACAGTACAATCACAACCCCTCAACATCACTCATCGGTAGTTGTATAACATCACTAACGAGAACACGGGACACACAACACAAGATCCACACATGAACTTTTAACCACCATTGTGATCTTAACCATCTCGTTAGTGTACTTGGATGGAGTTTACGGTACAATTACAACCCCTCAACATCCAAGGCGACTTTATTCACGGTGCA
The DNA here is from genome assembly GCA_958450335.1 of Hibiscus tridactylites. Taxonomy (NCBI): domain Eukaryota; kingdom Viridiplantae; phylum Streptophyta; class Magnoliopsida; order Malvales; family Malvaceae; genus Hibiscus; species Hibiscus tridactylites. Next base: position 67,409,858 of record OY288266.1, on the reverse strand, counting down.
CCCAATCCTATAGCCGGCTAACTATATCTGATGGAAGTACTTTAAAACCAACACATCACTTGCCAATATACATCATTTATCATCAACAATCCACTATTTTAAAGCATTAATCAAAGCCATTAAACCATCATGCATCACTATGCATCAGAACCACATTTTCTAATATCAAACCCAGGATCTCTTACCTTGAGCATCCTTCAATTCATGGCTTTCAAAACCAGCATTAATCATGCTAAAACATGCTTCCAAAAAAGAATTTAAACATGTAAATTAAATACATTGCATCCAACCAACTCATGGTTCATCTAAGAGAGAGTTCTCCCAAAAACATACTCTTGAGCTTAGTTAAGTTGCTTAGACTTAAACTAAGCTCCCAAAACCTTCAAACATTCATTACAAAACTGGAAACCCAACTTCACTCACCAATTTCGTTTCTCAAGCTTGCCGAAACGTCGATCAAGCCCCCGGATCAACACCACAAGAATCCAAAGATGTCTCCCCTGTTTAAATTACATCAAAGCAGAGGATTAATGCATCATCATGCATTAAAATCTTCGGCCATTACACCTAAACTCGCTACTCTCACCAAAACTAACATTTCGGCTACCAAACACAACTGAAATCACTTCCAAACTCTTCCACAACATTACCCAGCCAAGATCCATCACTTCTAAACATTCCTAAACATCAATTAACATCCAAAAAGAACCTAAACTCGTCCTTATACCTCCAGCTATAACAGAACACCAAGATCACCCCAAAAACCACCATTTTCATAAGCAAAAACTTAGGAAATTCAACCTATTCGGGATTGCATTGATTAACCCTCAATTACACATCATTAAACATCCAAATTACATTTAAAATCCATCTTAAAACAGAGCCCAAACAATCACCGCGAATTTCTTCAAAATTTCTTCCAAATCTTGAGTTTTAAGCCAAAATCATGTTCATAACAATAAATCCATTTATAAAACTTAATTTAAGGATTGAGAACTTGGGAATTTTACTAAAGAACTGAGTATTTAGAGGAGAAGAACATCCTTACCTCTAAATGTAGATTTCTCCTTGATTAGAGACAATTTCCTTAAAAATCCAACAAGTAAAATATTAGGATTTGATGTAGAAAGGATTAGGAATCAATTGGTGTTTGAAACCTCATCAATTGGTGTGAAAATCAATAGAAATGTTGATTTAGAAATGTGTTTGCCTGAAGGAATTTTGAGAGAAAATGAGATGAGAAAGTTTTAACAAAAGTTAGTTATGAAATCTAAAATTTTTTTTCCTCCTTTTCATTAAATTAATTAAACATTAATTAAATCATTAAAATCTAAGAAAAATATGGAGAAATCATTTCTTGGGTAAATTAGCTCCTTAAAGATTCAAAGTTTCAATCCTTACAAAACAGTCACCACTGAAGTTTTAAAAAATCACATTTTAGTCACTATTTCAAAATCTCGCACTTCCAAACCTTATTTTGTAAAATTGATTTCACTACTCTCTTATATATATATATTAAAAGAGGATTTTTAGATATTTTTCCATATTTTTAATACAACTCGAACTAGGCTTTCCCTAAAACCACCTTTTATATTCGAACCAAAATCAGACCAGTCCGGCTCAGACCTTAAACTTCCAAGCCCAAAATTGGGGTGTTACAACTCTCCCCCCCTGAAGAAATTTCATCCTCGAAATTTACCTGGAGGAAAGAGATACGAAAACTGCTTCTTCATGTCATCATTTCGTTCCCACGTGGCTTCCTCAACACCAAGATGCTTCCACAACACCTTTACCAACTCAATGTTCTTGCCTCGAAGAACTTTACTGTTTGAATCCAGAATTTCCACCGGCTCCTCATCATAGGTCAAGTCTGGATTCAACTCCACTTCCTCCACATGCATAACATGCGAAGGATTCGATCTATACCTCCGAAGCATAGAAACATGAAACACATCATGAATCTTTTCCAGCTCATGCGGCAATCTGAACTTGTACACAATAGGACCCACACGTTCAATCACCTTGTATGGTCTAATGTACCTAGGGCTCCACTTACCCTCTCGGCCAAACCTCATCACCTTTTTCCAAGGCGAAACTTTCAAGAACACACGGTCACCCACCGCATACTCAATCTCCTTATGCTTCAAATCCGTGTAAGACTTCTGTCGATCAGAAGCTACCTTCAATCACTCACAAATGAGCTTCACCTTCTCGGTGGTTCCTTTCAACAAAGCTTGCATTGAAACCAACTTCTGACCTGTTTCAGCCCAACAAAGAGGAGTTCTGCATTTCCTCCCGTACAAGGCTTCATAAGGTGCCATTTGAATACCTTCCTGGTAGCTTTTGTTATAAGCAAACTCTACCAAAGGCAAATGCTTCTCCCAGGAGCCTTGAAACTCAATCACACAACACCTCAACATATCCTCCAGCACTTGGATAACACGCTCAGACTGTCCATCCAACTGTGGATGATAAGAAGTACTGAAATTCAACCGTGTACCCAAAGATTGATGCAAGCATTACCAGAAACACGATGTAAACTTCGGATCTCTATCTGATACTATAGACTTTGGCACACCATGCAGCCACACAATCTCAGCAATGTACAACTCCACAAGCTTATCCAATGTGTACGTAGTATGCACAGGTAAGAAATGAGCACACTTCGTAAGGCGATCCACAATCACGCACACCGAATTCTTCTTCGATGGTGACAAAGGCAAACCAGACACAAAGTCCATGGTAATCCTTTCCCACTTCCACTAAGGAATCCTCAACGGTTGCAACAACCCAGAAGGAAACTGATGCTCAACCTTAACTTCCGGACAAACCATGCACTTACTAACAAACTCAGCAACATCTTTCTTCAAACCCACCCAATAGTACTCATCCTTAAGATGACGATACATGCTTGTACTACCAGGGTGCATAGCAAAAGGACTACTATGAGCTTCATTCAGAATAGCACGCCTCAACTCAGCATCTTTGGGCACTACTATCCGCCTCCCAAAGCATAAAACTCCATCATCATTAAAGCAGAAATCCGATGGCCTATCCTCAGCAATATCTTGAACATGTGGCACCAAGAATCATCCAACAGCTGCTTATCCTTTATCAACTGAACCAAAGATGGTTTCACTTGCAATTCAACCAAAAGACCTCCATCTCGCGAAATACTCAAACTGGCAAACATAGCTCTCAACTCTACAGCTACTTTCCTACTCAAGGCATCCGCTACAATATTATCTTTTCCCGAGTGGTACTCGATCGTCAGATCATAATCTTTAAGCAACTTCACCCAACGTCGTTGCCTAAGATTCAACTCTTTCTGAGACATTAGATACTTCAAGCTTTTGTGATCCGTGTACACAGTACACTTCTCACCATATCATGCGTAGGATAATTGCGCTCATGCACCTTCAACTAGCGCGATGCATAAGCCACCACCTTACCCTTTTGCATCAACACACACCCCAAACCAACGCAGGATGCATCACTGTACACCAAAAACTCTTTCCCTGATTCAGCCTGAACCAAGATAGGAGCTTGCGTCAAAGCTGCCTTTAGCTTCCCAAAAACCTATTGTCTCGCTTTTGTCCACTCATACTTGACATCCTTCTGCAACAACTTCGTCAAAGGTGCAACAATTTTTGAAAATCCATCCACGAACCTCCAATAGTATCCCGCCAAACCAAGGAAACTATGGACTTCATGTAAAGACTTAGGAGGCTTCCAATTCATCATTGCCTCAATCTTCTGAGGATCAACACGAATCCCCTCAGAAGAAACCACATGACCAAGGAACACAACTTCTCTAAGCCAGAATTCACACTTACTCAGATTAGCATAAAGCTGATTCTCCAACAAAGCCTGCAACATAATCCTCAAATGCTCCTCATGCTCCTCCTTAGTACGAGAGTACACAAGGATATCATCAATGAACACCACAACAAATTTGTCTAAGTATTCATGGAATACTCTAATTATCATGTCCATAAAAACTGTAGGAGCATTCGTCAAACCAAACGACATCACAAGGAACTCATAATGGCCATACCTCGTTCTGAAGGTTGTTTCTGGCACATCCACATCCTTCACCTTCAACTAGTAATAACCTGACCTTAAGTCAATCTTAGAGAACACAACCGCTCCCCGAAATTGATCAAAAAGATCATCAATCCTCGACAATGGATACCGATTCTTGATAGTCAACTTGTTTAGCTGACGATAATCGATACACATTCTCATAGTGCCATCCTTTTTCTTCACAAACAAGACCGGTGCACCCCAAGGTGACACACTCGACCGAATGAAACCACGATCAAGCAACTTCTGAAGTTGCGTCTTCAGCTCCTTCAACTCTTTAGGTTCCATACGATAAGGTGTAATGGACACTGGAGTTGTGTTCTCATACAGCTCAATTCCAAACTCCACCTCTTGATTAGGAGGCAACCTAGGCAACTCTTCAGGAAACACATCAGGAAACTCTCGCACTGTCCTGATATCTTGCACCCGCAACTCCTTAGAGCTAGGATTCATCACAAAGGCCAGATAAGCTTCACACCCTTATCTCAGCATCCGGCTCGCTTCCAATGTAGACACCACATTGGCAAGAAACTTCACATTCTCACCAACCACCACTACCTCATAATCATCCGCAAGCTTCAACGAAACTCGCTTGTTCTCAAAATCCTCCACAGCTCGATGTTCAACAAGCCAATCCATACCAAGGATTACATCAAAACCATAGAATGGCAATTCCATGAGATCGACATGAAAAACATGATTTTGCACAACCAAGGGACATCTTCTATACAACTTCCGTGTCACAACGGTCTCACCAAAGGAACTAGTTACACGCATACCAACATCCAAAGACTAACAGGTAAACCAAGCAATTAAGCATGTTCACGCAATATGTATGAGTGTGTAGATCAAGAATCAATCAAGGAAAGTAATAACAAGGACTGCAAAGTGAAGGTACCTACGATCACATTCGTGTCATTCCTCCCCTCTCGCTGAGCATACACTCGAGCCTGGCCTCCACCCTCAGGTTGGACAGCCACCACATGTGCCACATTCCTCCCACCATCATCTCTGTGGTGGAAGTTACCACGGTCGCGCCCACGACCTCTCTGTGGTGCAACAACACCAGGTGCACGTCCCTGACCACCACCGGCCAACAAAGGACACTCCCTCCTCATGTGGTCTACCGAACCACAATTCTAGCACGAATTACCGGTCACTGCCACAGGAACCTGTACCTCTCTCGCTGCCCGAGGACAATCACGCCTCAAATGGCCACGTGATCCACACGCCCAGCACATGTTCTGATCAGCTCTCGCCCTGTCTCCCTGAACAGGCGCACCATGCCCTCCATTACCACGCCTAGCAGAAGACTGATATCTCTTATCTCGTCCTCTCTTGTTTCGTCCACCACCGGAACTATACTCAACAACTCTCTTTCCCGAGCCTGAACCAACACTCCTGGAAGACAAACCCAGGTTCTGCTCAATGCCCTTCGCCCTACTAACCAGCACATCAAAATTCGTGTACTCAGCTGCAAGCATGAAAGTATTTACGTCAGTAATCAAACCATACCGGAAACGTTCACACCTCTCCCGCTCATCAGGGATAAGCTCAGGTGTGTACTGCCTGAGACGGACAAACTGGATCTCGTATTCAGCTACCGTCATGCTTCCTTGTGTAAGAGACATGAATTCTCTTTTCTTTTCATCCAGGTATCGCACACCTAGATACTTCCGCTTGAACGCGTTCAGAAAGAACGTCCAAGTCACATCAACTTCCTCCATTATGGAGACAATGGTCGTCCACCAGGTATAGGCATCATCATGTAATAGCGATACCACGCAACCTAACTTCTGCACATTATTGCATTTCATTTGTCCCAATATCCTCTTGTTACTTTCAAACCAAAATTCAGAACTCTCAGCAGATAAACCTATGAACTCAATCCCTCCCAGACTGCGCAGACGTTCCAAAGGTAATCTCACGTTAGCTTCACCCTGATGCCCAGCTCCATGAGCTCCAGTTACTGCCGCCTGAAAGGCTCCAGCAATAGCATGAATCAATACTGTCATGTCAGGAGCAGCTTGCCCCTGCCCAGCTTCAGGTCCAGCAACCCCAGCACCAGCACCAGCACCAGCACCAGCACCAACATTCTCTTCTCCACCAACGCCACTGCCGAGTGGTCCACCACTAGGAGGAGGAGGTATATCCACAACATTACCAGCATTGTTCTCATTCTCGTTCTGAGCCATAGCTCGCGTATTAATTCTCGTCTCTCTACGAGGTCCCATTCACTAAAACAATGCACTAACACAAATGATATAAACATAATTAGGCTCAACAAGGTAAGAAATCTAAGCACTCAAGCTCATTTTTCAAATACAATTCATTTCATTAGTTTTGATATGGCAATGGGTTCCTCTAACATGATTCAACATAGCATAACATCACAATTGCAACATACTTTTCAATTCACACAACACACTTTCATTTCAAAGACATATCATGCTATCACACATACATTGTAACGCCCCGGTTTTGGGCTTAGGAGTTTTGAGCGTTGACCGGTTGGTCAAAGTGTTGTTCGAATCTTAAGAGGTGAATTTAGGAAAGCCTAGTTCGGGTTGCATTAAAAATATGGAAAAATGTTCTAAAATCATCTTTTAATATAATTAAGTGAACTGTGAAATCAATTTTGGAAAATGAGTTTTGGAAGTGTGACATTTTGGCTAGTGACCAAAATGTAATTTTCGCAAGTTTGGTGGCTGTTTTATAAAGGGTTGAAACTTTGAATCTTTAAGGAGCTATTAATCCAAAAGTGGTTTCTCCAGATTTTTCTAAGATATTATAAGCTATTTTCTGATTTTAAAGATATCAAAAAGGAGGGAAAAGCTCATTTGGCAATTTTCTCAACTAACTTCTCAATTTTCTTTCTCTCATTTTCTCTCAACCCAAACACTCCATTTCAAGAGAATTGTTTCTGATTTTCTCACCTAAATCTCTCCTTTCAACTCTCATTTGATTGCTAATCATTGTATCTTCAAAACCTCTTCAATTGCTTCTTGATTCATCAAGGTTTTTCATTCCAAAAAGTGGAGAAACACAAGTTTGGAGGTAAGAACGTCCTTCTCCTCTTAACTATCAGTTCTTTACTGAAATTCCTAAGTTTTCAATCCTTAATTGATGTTTAATTAAAGGTTTTAAAGTGTTGAAATGGATCTTGGCTTATTATGCAAGATTTTGATGATTTTTGATGATTTTCGTTAGATCTGAGTAATCTGTGATTTGAGAGGTGTTTTTGATGTTAAATGATCTCTAAATTGATAAGGAATTGAGTTTTGATTGATGCAATCCCGGATAGGTTGAGTTTCCTAAGTTTAGCTTGTGTTTCAAGGTAGTTTTTGAGGTGATCTTGGTGATCTGTTGTTGCTGGAGGTATAAGGTTGTTAATAGGTTGTTTTTAGCTTGTGTTCCTAAGTTATGGCTGGGCTTTGTTTAGAAGTGGTTTGGATGCATTTTCGGTTGTGTTTGGTGGCCGAAAATGGTGGTTGGATGAGAGCAGCGAGTTTAGGTGCTTTCATTGAAGCAATTAATGCATGATGATGCATTAATCCTCTGCTTTGATGTTTTGAAACAGGGGAGGCATCTTTGGATCCAAGATTGGTTGATCCGGAAGCTTGATTTGGTGCTTTGGCTTGAAGCAAAGTGGAAATCGGTGAGTGAGTTTGTGGAAATTGGATTTCAGCTTTTAAAACCAAGTTTTGAAGGTTTTGGGAGCTTAGTTTAAGTCTAAACAACTTTGCTAAGCTCAAGTGTAAGTTTTCGGATTTTCTCTCTAGTGGTGGCCATGACTTTGTTGTGATGCAAAATGATGATTTGCATGTTTTTAATTACTGTTTTGAAAGCATGTTTTAGCATGGATTTTGCTGATAATGTAAGCCATATGTTGAAGGTAACTCTAGGTAGGAGTACCTTGCTTTTATACATTGAAATAATGTGGTTTGATGCTTTGAAATGCATGATGAAAATGGCTTGGTTTAATGCTTTAAAACAGTGGATTAAATGATGAAAATGATGTATATTGGCAAGTGATGTTTTGAAAAGATTAAGGTCACTAAGGTGGTTAAAAGTCCTTGAGTGAGCCTTGTTACTTAAGATCATCAAGGTGGTTAAAAGTCCTTGGATGAGTCTTGTTGCGGACACTAAGGTGGTTAAAAGTCCTTAGGTGATCCTTTCCATGGTGTTTAAAAGTCCATGGGGCCAAGGTGTTTAAAAGTCCTTGGGGCCAAGGTGTTTAAAAGTCCTTGGGGTGATTCAAGCATTGGACACAAAGGTGGTTAAAAGTCCTTGTGTGGTCCTTATTCATGGTGTTTAAAAGTCCATGGCCAAGGTGTTTAAAAGTCCTTGGGGCCAAGGTGTTTAAAAGTCCTTGGGAAAGTTGTTGAACTTGTTTTAAGAAATGAAATGTATCACTTGAGCCAATATGACATGTTAAGTATATTGTGAAGCATGAGATGCTTGTTTTAATGTTTAAGTTGAAGCATGAGATTGCTTGTTTAAAGTATGCTTTTGAGCATGTGCAAAGATTGATTTAAAGCATGTTTTGTAAATGTTTTGAATTGCATTATTGAATGGTTTTTAAAGAGTATGCCTCACTAAGCTTTTGCTTACGCTCTCTACATTTTCTTAATTCAATAATGCAGAGCATTAGAGTACCTTGAGGGGCAGCAAGAAAGGGCAAGCAATCAAGTTCAAGTAAAGCTCAATGTATGAAGGTTTTATAAGTACTTTTTAGCTTTTTGGTGATTTGGCAATGGGGGACCAATATGTATGTTTTGGGAGGTGTTTGGAACTCCCTAAGTATGTTGAATGTTGTTGAGATTGCTGGTTTTTGAATTGGAACCTTATATGCTTGTTTTGGAAGTTTGGAGTTTGAATAGCTAGCTTGTGTTGGAAGCATGCCTATAGAATTGGGGCTTTTTGCATATGATGTTAGATTGCTGTTTTGATGATTCCTATAAGTCTTAAATATGTTTAATTGCATGCTGGTAAAGTTTGGTGACATTTGGAGCATGTTTGATTGATCAATTGCATGATTTGGTATGCTTGTTTGCTGCAATCTGTGCAGGCGTTTCGGAACAGTATGCACCGTTTCGGAACGGGTGCCTTACATGAACCCAGGCGTCCGAAACGGTGTGCACCGTTTCGAAACGGTTTGGTCTCTGCCAAGGCCGTGTTTCGGAACGGGGTCGATCGGTTTCGGAACGGCCCGTGTTTCGGAACGGGGTCGATCGGTTTCGGAACGGCCGACCGTTAGGGGCTGACATTGGCAGTTATATGTTTTGAATTGTTTACGTTTTGGTCCTGAATCTTGTTTGTTCAATTGTGTGAGCTTGGGAAGTTCTTTTGAGCTGAAATTTCACAGAGAAGCATGAAACCTGATTAATTTCAAGATGGTAACTTTAATTTGGGTTAAGTCCTTTTAATTATCAGAAATTACAATTTGGTCCCTAAAGTTGTAATTTGTTCAATTGGGTCCCTGTTTGATCTCTGATGTTTGTGATCTTTGAGTATGTTGTTTGTGTGATCACAATTAGGATTAATGTGCATCTAGACAAGATTAAAAAGAAAAAAAAGGGTCATTAATCAAGGTTGACTTTCGGGTTGACTTTGGTTTTCCCCGTGTGACTTTCTTAATTCGGGTCAACCGTCTAGGCCGGGTAAGGGGGTTACATACATCACCCACATAACCATTCCCGTTTACTCGAGAACTCAGCTCTGATACCACCAAATGTAACCCCCTTAGCCCGGCCTAGACGATTGACCCGAACTACAAAGATTACACGGGGAAAACCAAAGTCAACCCGAAAGTCAACCTTGATTAACGACCTTTTTTCTTTTTAAACTTGTCTAGATGCACATTAATCTTAAGCGTACCCTTGAGAAAGTCATACTTGAAAAGCACATCGATCGAAAAGCGATAAGGGACTCAATTGCACAACTTACAAAAGTTAGGGACCAAATTGTAAATTCTAGAAAGATGGAGGACTTAACTGATTTTATGGTTACCAAAACTTAATTAGTCATATTACATGATTCCCTGTCAAATTTCACCTTAAACGGACATCTCAAACTCAAGAAATTGCAAACTCCAAAACCATTCAAATCAGTGCCCAACGTTCATCTGTTTCGGAACAGGGTTGACCGTTCCGAAATGCTGGTTCGTTTCGAGTCCTGTATCGGAATAGGGCCTGACAGTGGCCCAAACGTTTCAGAACGACCCTATCCGTTTCGATACACGAAGGCCATTACATGCCCCCGTTTCAAACGCTAGTGCCCGTTCCGATACGAACTGCCCATAAATTGCATAATTTGCTGGTTTTTCTTACTTTAAACCACTCAAACACACCATAATGACTTTCTAACCATGCCAACATGTCATCATGCAATTAAGGTACATGTTTGCAACATTAAAACACATGGATGTCATCAAATAAGGAAATCCCCAAGTCTATAGGCATGCATCCTAAAATCTAAAACCAACCAATCATCAAAACACCAAAACAAACATCACAATGGCCATTTACAATCCCAAAACATCAAAGGCATTATGCCACAATTGGGGAGTCCAAAACATCTCCCAAAACACAACCTAGGTTCCCATTGCCAAATATCAAAAACCAATAATGTTGTCAAAAAGTCACCATACATGAGCTTAGCTTTCCCTTGGATTCTTAGCCTCCTTGCTGCCCTCAAACACCTCAATTATCTGCATTATTGGTTCAAGAGAGAGAGAGCATAAGCACAAATGCTTAATGAGGCATGCTCTAAAGAAACAACACAATAATGCATTTTATAAAACACTTTTCACAAAGCCTTTTTAACACATAAACATCATTATTCATGCAACCTTGCATTCTTAAGCAAGCATCTCATGCTTCATTAGTTCAACAAGTCATATTGGCTTTCAAGTGATAAACCATAACCATTTACAACATAAAACACAATCGGATACGCGGATTACATGCATTGTCCCTTACGCTTCATACACACTACCGAACACACAAGGTGGAGTTTACCAGTACAATCACAACCCTTCAACACCCGTGAAGGAGTTTTACGGTACAATCACAACCCCTCAACATCACTCATCGGTAGTTGTATAACATCACTAACGAGAACACGGGACACACAACACAAGATCCACACATGAACTTTTAACCACCATTGTGATCTTAACAATCTCGTTAGTGTACTTGGATGGAGTTTACGGTACAATTACAACCCCTCAACATCCAAGGCGACTTTATTCACGGTGCACCCAATCCTATAGTCGGCTAACTATATCCGACGGAAGTACTTTAAAACCAACACGTCACTTGCCAATATACATCATTTATCATCAATAATCCACTATTTTAAAGCATTAATCAAAGACATTAAACCATCATGCATCACTATGCATCAGAACCACATTTTCTAATATCAAACCAAGGATCTCTTACCTTGAGCATCCTTCAATTCATGGCTTTCAAAACCAGCATTAATCATGCTAAAACATGCTTCCAAAAAAGAATTTAAACATGTAAATTAAATACATTGCATCCAACCAACTCATGGTTCATCTAAGAGAGAGTTCTCCCAAAAACATACTCTTGAGCTTAGTTAAGTTGCTTAGACTTAAACTAAGCTCCCAAAACCTTCAAACATTCGTTACAAAACTGGAAACCCAACTTCACTCACCAATTTTGTTTCACAAGCTTGCCGAAACGTCAATCAAGCCCCTGGATCAACACCACAAGAATCCAAAGATGTCTCCCCTGTTTAAATTACATCAAAGCAGAGGATTAATGCATCATCATGCATTAAAATCTTCAGCCATTACACCTAAACTCGCTTCTCTCACCAAAACTAACATTTCGGCTACCAAACACAACTGAAATCACTTCCAAACTCTTCCACATCATTACCCAGCCAAGATCCATCACTTCAAAACATTCCTAAACATCAATTAACATCAAAAAAGAACCTAAACTCGTCCTTATACCTCCAGCTATAACAGAACACCAAGATCACCCCAAAAACCACCATTTTCATAAGAAAAAACTTAGGAAATTCAACCTATTCGGGATTGCATTGATTAAGCCTCAATTACACATCATTAAACATCAAAATTACATTTAAAATCCATCTCAAAACAGAGCCCAAACAATCACCAAGAATTTCTTCAAGATTTCTTCCAAATCTTGAGCTTTAAGCCAAAATCAAGTTCATATCATTAAATCCATTTATAAAACTTAATTTAAGGATTGAGAACTTTGGAATTTCAGTAAAGAACTGAGTATTTAGATTAGAAGAACATCCTTACCTCTAAATGTAGATTTCTCCTTATTAGAGACAATTTCCTTGAAAATCCAATAAGTAAAACATTAGGATTTGATGTAGAAAGGATTAGGAATCAATTGATGTTTGAAACCTCATCAATTCGTGTGAAAATCAATAGAAATGTTGTTGTAGAAATGTGTTTGGCTGAAGGAATTTTGAGAGAAAATGAGATGAGAAAGTTTTAACAAAAGTTAGTTATGAAATCTAAAAATTGTTTTTTCTCCTTTTCATTAAATTAATTAAACATTAATTTAATCATTAAAATCTAAGAAAAATCTGGAGAAATCATTTCTTGGGTAAATTAGCTCCTTAAAGATTCAAAGTTTCAATCCTTACAAAACAGTCACCACTGAACTTTTAAAAAAGCGCATTTTAGTTACTATTTCAAAATGTCGCACTTCCAAACCTTATTTTGTAAAATTGATTTCACCACTCTCTTATATATATTAAAAGAGGATTTTTAGATATTTTTCCATATTTTAAATGCAACCCGAACAAGGCTTTTCCTAAAACCACCTTTTATATTCGAACCGAAAATCAGATCAGTCAGGCTTAGACCCTAAACTTCCAAGCCTAAAATTGGGGTGTTACAACTGTCCCCCTGAAGAAATTTCGTCCTCGAAATTTACCTAGAGGAAAGAGATACGGAAACTGCTTCTTCATGTCATCCTTTCGTTCCCACGTGGCTTCCTCAACACCACGATGCTTCCACAACACCTTTACCAACTTAATGGTCTTGCCTCGAAGACCCTAGGGGTGTGGGAAACTCTAATGGGCTTTCCCTAGGCCCCTTGGTGTGCACGTCGGGTGTTGTCTCGACCTTCTTGGTGTGCACGTCGGGTGCAGACTCGGGTTCTATGGTTTGGGCAGCGTAGAGGGTCCTAGGCAAGGCCCCCTTGGGTGCGTGTAATGGGCTTCCTCGGGTCCAACTCTCGTGGGCAGCACATGGGGTGCTTGACTTAGCCCCATGGCACACAGGAAGTCCTCCGGCTCGGCTTTCTCGAATGCAGACACCACATAGGGTGTTGTGCATGGCCCCTTGGTGCGCGGTGTTGGCATCTACTCGGGTCCCTCACTCGGGTGAAGGACGTTGTGTGCTAAGGCAAACACCTATGGGTGCGGGTTGCTCGGTCGTGGGAAGTCGAGCTGTGACATTCTTCCTCACTGAATCTATCGACTCCCTCGTCAATATGCGTTGATGAGTCTCGGTTCTCTTGTCCTCGAACGGCCTCGGCTCCTCGTCAAGTTTCCTCTTGGCTAAGGGAACTCTCGTGCAAAGTGTAAGGCCTTCGTGTCTGCTCTCGATCCGTCTCGATGGGTCGTGTCTCCTCGTCAAAGGAGACGTTCGCCTTGCTTTGTGCTTGGCTCAACTTGCTCCACTCTTAGCAATCGACATCCTCGTCCAACGGCTTAGGGATGATGGCAAGGTCTGCTTGCTCTCTCGATGGCAACTCCATCTCATAGGCCTTCTCACCTACTTGCTCCATGGCTTGGCTCGGTCCCTTACTCGATCTCACAAGCAACATGTGGACAAAACTAGAGCAAGTTAGAGTCAAATTTTCATAAATTGGGTCACTTACCTTGGACACAATGTCCTCGTGGGTTTGGGTCACTTCTCTTTGTCAATACTCAAGGCAAGTGATGATGGGGGGTCGTGGAATAGGCCCCCGTTGGTGCTCTCTAGCACTTCTCCTTCGGCTTGGTAGATGGTTCTGGTCTCTTGGCTTATTCCATCCACCTTGTCACTCGATTCCTCGTTATCCTTGTCTCTCGGCTTGACTATGATGGTTAGGGTGAGGTGTTCCCTTGACTTTGATGGCTTCTCCCATCGATAAGCATTCTTGCCTGCTCTCCCCATGACTTGATTTGGCTCCTCGTTCAATCTTGTAGGTATCCTACAAACAACCAAATGACCATGGTTAGGCTTGATTCTTCATATAAAGAATCACTTACCTCGGACGCAAGGTCCTTCTCAGTTCGATCCACTATGCCTTGTCGATACCCAAGGCAAGAGTTGTTGGGATGGATTGGCCCCTCGTCAATGTCATCGGACTCACCCATCTTTCTACTCTTAAAAGCAATTGGATGCCTCACTTGCATCGGTAACTCCTCAATGGCAAATTCCTCATTTTCAGACTCAACCGACTTGGTGTAGTCTAGCAACACCGGGTCTCGCTCATCCACCTCGGCTTGTGTAATGGTTGGAGACTTTAGGCTTGCTCCTTCCATCACGATGCTTTGGCTCGGTTCAATGGGATCATACCACTCATCCATGGACTTTAACCACTCGACAAACTCTGCTTGCAACTCTTCGTAGAAAAGTGCAAGCCCGACTTCCTTGGGAAATCAATTCACTTCATCAAACTCGGTTGGGAACTCGATCTCACGAACCACCTTGCTCCTTGTTGGCAATGTCTTTGGCAACTCCAAAGGCTTCTCATCTTTGATCTCTTCAAAGACTTGTCCCTTTGCCTTGGGGACTACTATGGCCTCGTCATCGTTGGCTCTTGTCTTGGGCACTCCAGATTTTTAAGGAGCTATTTACCCAATGGGAGTTTCTCCAGATTTTTCTAGCATATTAAATGATTTATTAATGGTTTTAAAATAAAAGAAAAGTGGAGGGAAGATATTTTGGCATTTCCTAACTAACTTTCCAAATTTCCATTTTCATTTTCTCTCATCTTTTCTCTCAAACCAAACACCTTTTCTCTAGAGCTTTTCCATCTGATTTTTTCACCTAAATAACTCATTTCAATTCTCTTTTGATCTTCAATCATTTCTTCAACAAAACCTTTGCATTTGCTAAGTGGATTTTCAAGAATTTGGTTCCAAAAAGGGAGAAAACTCAAGTTTGGAGGTAAGAACGTCCTTCTCCTCTAAACTCTCAGTTCTTTACTGAAATTCCCAAGTTCTCAATCCTTAATTTGTATTTTATAAATGGTTTTAAGGTTGTGTTCTTGATCTTGGCTTTTAAATGCAAGATTTGGTGATTTTTGGTTAAAATTCGTATGATCTGTTTAAGCAGTGATTTGAGGTGTCTTTTTGATGTTAAATGAATGTTAAATTGATGAGTAATTGAGGTTTAATCAATGCAATCCCGGATAGGTTGAATTTCCTAAGTTTAGCTTGAGTTCTTGGTTGTTTTTGGAGTGATCTTGATGTTCTGTTATAGCTGGAGGTATAAGGACGTGGTTAGATCCTTTTTGGATGTTAATTAATGTGTAAAGATGATTAGATTTGATGGATCTTGGCTGGGTAATGTTGTGGAGTTGTTTGGATGCATTTTCGGTTGTGTTTGGTAGCCGAAAATGGAGTGTGGATGAGAGAAGCGAGTTTAGGTGCTTTCATTGAAGATATTAATGCATGATGATGCATTAATCCTCTGCTTTGATGTGTTTAAAACAGGGGAGTCATCTTTGGATCCTAGTGGTGGTGATCCGGAAGCTTGATTGGTGTTTCGGCAAGTGGCAAAACGGAATCGGTGAGTGGATTTTAGTTTTCAGCTTGAAACCAGTGTTTTGAAGGTTTGGGAGCTTAGTTTAAGTCTAAGCAACTTAGCTAAGCTCAAGAGTAAGTTTTCGGAAAAACTCTCTTGGTGATGAACCATGGATTGGTTGTATGCAATGTGGTTTGTTTGCATGTTTTAAATCCTGTTTTGAAAGCATATCTAGCATGTTTATTTGCTGAGATTATAAGCCATGTGTTGAAGGATGCTCAAGGTAAGTGATCCTTGTTTTTGAACATTGTTTTAATGTGGTTTGATGCTTAAAGATGCATGATGTTTATGGCTTTGTTAAATGCTTTAAAACAGTGGAATATTGTGGTTAATGAGGCATATTGGCAAGTGATGGTTAAGGTCACAAAGGTGGTTAAAAGTCCTTGTGTGAGCCTTGTTTATTTAAGAGCAACATGGTGGTTAAAAGTCCATGGTTGGCTCTTGGTTAAGATCACAAAGGTGGTTAAAAGTCCTTGTGTGAATCTTGTGAATTTTAAGAACAACATTGTGTTTAAAAGTCCATTGGTTAAGGTTACAAAGGTGGTTAAAATTCCTTGTGTAAGCCTTGTTTACTTAAGAACTCCAAGGTGTTTAAAAGTCCTTGGAATATTCTTGTTAAGGACACAAAGGTGTTTAAAAGTCCTTGTGTGGTCCTTGCCATGGTGTTTAAAAGTCCATGGGTTAAGGACACAATGGTGTTTAAAAGTCCATGTGTGGTCCTTGGAAAGTATAAGATCACAATGGTGTTTAAAAGTCCATGTGTGGATCTTATGTGGAATGTATCACTTGTTGCCAATATGACATGATATGAACTTGAAGCATGATTTGCTTGTTTTAAATGCTTACGAGCATGATTAATTGTTGTTTTGAAGTAAGGTTTATAAAGGTGTTTTATAAATGCATTATTGTGTGGTTTTAAATGAGCATTCCTCACTAAGATTTTGCTTACGCTCTCTCTTTTCTTAAACCAATAATGCAGAGCATTAAAGTGCATTGAGGGCAGCAAGGAGGGCAAGAATCCAAGTGGTGAACCAAGCTCAAGTATGGTGAAGGTTTCTTAAACACTATTAGCTTTTGGCATTTGGCAATGGGGGACCTATGTCGTTGTTTTGGGAGATGTTTTGGACTCCCTAAGTTGGATTTATGTTGTTGATAATGTTTGAGATTGTAATTGGCCTTTGTGATGTGGTTTTGGTTTAAAGTTGCTTGAATGGTTTTCTAAGTAGGATGCATGCCTATAGAATTGGGGATTTTCATAATTGATGCCATGTTGATGTTTGGTTGATGCAATTATGTTCCTTGTATGTTGAATGACTTGCTGGTAAAATTTGGTTGCATTTGGAGCATGTTAGATAGGTCAATTATGTGTTAAACCAGCAACTTTTCTGCAATCTGGGCAACCTGTTTCGGAACAGGGGCTACCGTATCGGAACGAGGGCCTGAAATGGCCTGGGCGTTCCGAAACGGAAGGAACTGTTCCGGAACGGTTTGGCCACTGCCAGGCCCTGTTTCGGTACCAGTTTCGGAACGATCCCGCCTTTCGGAACGGGTCTTCCCTGTTCCGAAACACTCGACCGTTGGGCACTGAAATTATTGGTTATATGTTATGAAATGTTTGCATTTTGGTCCTAAAACATGTTTATGCAATTGTAAGAGTTTGAGATGTCTGTTTGAGCTGAAATTTGGTAGGGAAGCATGAAAGATGATTAATTTCAAGTTGGTAACTTTAAATTGGATTAAGTCCTTATAATTTACAGAATTTACAACTTGGTCCCTAAAGTTGTAGTTTGTGCAATTGGGTCCCTGTATGTTCTCTGATGGTTATGATCTTTGAGTATGCTTATTGTATGATCACGTTCAGGGATAATATGCATTTAGACAAGTTTAAAAAGAAAAAAAAGGGTCGTTAATCAAGGTTGACTTTCGGGTTGACTTTGGTTTTCCCCGTGTAAACTTCTTAATTCGGTTCATCCGTCTGGGCCGGGTTAAGGGGGTTACATTTGGTGGTATCAGAGCTGAGTTCTCGAGTAATTGGGAATAATTATGTGAATGATTAAAGTATGTATGCTTTGTATGCTTGTTGAGTGAAAGCATGTTGAGTGGTTTGTGAATATGTTGCAATTAAGGTTTATGCTGTGGTGAAGCATGTTGTGGGTACCCATTGCCAAATCAAAGCTAATGTAATGATATTGTTTTTAAGTGAAAATGAGCTTGAGTACTTGGATTGCTTACCTTGTTGGGCCTGACTTTGTTTATTTGCATTTTGATTGCATTGTTAGAGAATGGCACCTCGTAGAGAGTTAAGGAGTAATGTGCGAGCTACGGCTTAAAATGAGAATGAGAATGAGGAGAATGTTGAAAGTGCGGTGGATTTACCTCCTCCACCTAGTGGTGGTGGTGCTGGGGGTGAAGGAGCTGGAGCTGCAGCTGGTGCTGGGGTCGCTGGACCTGAGGCTGGTCAGGGGCAAGCTGTTCCTGACATGACGGTGTTGATTCAAGCTATTGCTGGAGCTTTTCAAGCAGCGGTAGCTGGAGCTCATGGAGCTGGGCATCAAGGAGATGCTGGAGTTAGACTACCCTTGGAACGTTTGCGCAGTCTGGGAGGGACTGAATTCAGGGGTTTGTCTGCTGAAGGTTCTGAGGCTTGGTTAGAGGGTACCAAGAGAATCTTGGGTCAGATGAGTTGCACTGATGTGCAAAAGCAGGGCTGTGTAGTATTGTAACGCCCCGGTTTTGGGCTTAGAAGTTTTGGGCTTGGACCGGTTCGGTCAGAGTGCGGTTCGAATATAAAAAGGTGAAATTAGGAAAGCCTAGTTCGGGTTGCATTAAAAATATGGAAAAATGTTCTAAAATCCTCTTTTAATATATATAAGTGAACTGTGAAATCAATTTTACAAAATGAGGTTTGGAAGGGTGACATTTTGGCTAGTGACCAAAATGTAATTTTTGAAAACTGCGTGATTGTTTTAAAAAGGATTGAAACTTTGAATATTTAAGGAGCTATTTACCTAATGGGAGTTTCTCCAGATTTTTCTTAAATACTAATGATTTAATTAAGGCTTTTAAATAAAACAAAAGTGGAGGGAAGATATTTTTAGTCATAACTAACTTTTCTCTCAAATCTTCCATTTTCATTTTCTCTCATTTTCTCTCAAACCAAACATCTTTCTCCAGAGCTTTTTCCTCTGATTTTTTCACCTAAATATCTCTTTTCAATTCTCTTTTGATTGCTAATTATCTCTTCATCAACACCTCACCATTTGCTAATTGGATTTTCAAGATTTTGGTTCCAAAAAGGGAGAAACTCAAGTTTGGAGGTAAGAACGTCCTTCTCCTCTAAACTCTCAGTTCTTTACTGAAATTCCCAAGTTCTCAATCCATGATTTGTGATTTATTTAAGGTTTTACAATTGTAATCTTGATTTGGCTTTAAAATGCAAGATTTGCTTGATTTTGGTGAAATTTCGTATGATCTGTTTGGGCAGTGTTTTGAGGTGTCAATTTGATGTTAAATGAATGTTAAATTGATGAGGAATTGAGGTTTGATCAATGCAATCCCGAATAGGTTGAAATTCCTAAGTTTTGCTTGAGTTTTTGGTTGTTTTTGGAGTGTTTTTGATGATCTGTTGTTGCTGGAGGTATAAGGACGTGTTTGGGATCATTTTGGATGTTAATTGATGTTTGTAAATGGTTAGAAGTGGTGGATCTTGGCTGGGTTAGGTTTTGGAAGTGTTTGGAGGTGTTTTCGGTTGTGTTTGGTAGCCGAAATGCTAGATTTGTGTAGAGCAGCGAGTTAAGTTGTGTTGCTGGTGCTTTTAATGCATTATGATGCATTAATCCTCTGTTGTTGTGTGCTTGAAACAGGGGAGATTGATCCGTGAGCATTAGAGGTGGTGTGAAAGGCTTCGGATGCTTGGAAGGCTTGTTGGCTAGCCTTGTTTTGTGTATCGGTGAGTGAAGTTGGGTTTTCGGCTTTAAAACCAAGGTTTGAAGGTTTTGGGAGCTTAGTTTAAGTCTAAACAACTTAGCTAAGCTCAAGAGTAAGTAAATGTAATTTCTCTCTTGGTTGTGTTATGAAATGGTTTTTAAAGCACTTGTGGTTGTTGGATGCAATGCATATGATTTGCATGTTTTAAATTCTGTTTTGAAAGCATATTTTAGCATGGTTTAATGCTGGTTTTGAAAGTCATGAGTGAAGGATGCTCAAGGTAAGAGATCCTTGGTTTTGTACTTTGGAATTGTTGAATTTATGCATAGTGTTGCATGTTGTTTAATGGCTTTGTGGAATGCTTCGAAAGCAGTGGATTGATGATGGTAAATGGTGGTTTTTGCATCGTGGTAATGCTTGTAAATCAATGGATTAATGTGGTAAGATGGTTATATTGGCAAGTGATGTAAGTGGTTCTTGGTTACTTAAATCGGATATAGTTAGCCGGCTATAGGATTGGGTGCACCATGAATAAAGTCGCCTTGGATGTGGAGTAATTAAGTGTGAACCGGTAACTCCATCCAAGTACACTACGAGATGGTTAAGTACACCATGGTGGTTAAAATTCCATGGGTGGGTTTAAGGTCATAATGGTGGTTAACATTCCATTTCAGGACCTTGGGTAAGCAAAGGTTGTAATGGTGGTTAAAATTCCATTCGAGGACCTTGTGCTTGTTAAGATCACAATGGTGTTGTAAAGTCCATGTGTGGATCTTGTGAAGTTTGTCCCGGATCTCGTTAGTGATGTTATACAACTACCAATGTTGATGCAAAGGTATATGGTGGTTAAAATTCCATATG
Source organism: Hibiscus tridactylites (assembly GCA_958450335.1). Taxonomy (NCBI): domain Eukaryota; kingdom Viridiplantae; phylum Streptophyta; class Magnoliopsida; order Malvales; family Malvaceae; genus Hibiscus; species Hibiscus tridactylites. The sequence continues at coordinate 67,389,160 of OY288266.1, read as the reverse complement.
GGGACCTTGTGCATGTTAAGGTCATATGGTGGTTAAAATTCCATATGAGGATCTTGTGAGTGTTAAGGTATATGGTGGTTAAAATTCCATATGAGAACCTTGTGAATGTGAAGGTCATATGGTGGTTAAAATTCCATATGGGGGCCTTGTGTATGGTAAGGTCAAATGGTGGTTAAAATTCCATTTGGGAGACCTTGAGATTGGTAGTGTGTATGAAGCGTGGGGACAATGCTTGTGATCCGCGTATCCGATTGGTTGTTGAGTTGAAAAGTGGATATGGTTTATCACTTGGAAGCCAATATAATGTTCTTGATTATAATGAAGCATGAGATGCTTGAAATGATGCATGGTTGCATGAAAAGTGTGTAATGCATATGAATGCATGTATTACTTGTTAGCTCGTACAAGTGTTATTGTCTTTTGATAATGGTGCATGAGTGCATGAAATCTCTTTAGTGCATTGAAGTCTTGTGAAGGCTTGTTAAAAAGGGCATATAATGCAAATGTTGAGTTGTGGTTCATGTGTTGCATTTACTTAATGCATGTGATTGATTGAATGAGTAAGTGGCTTTCAAATGGTTTCATGTTTTGAAATGATCTTCATGAATGAGAAAAGTATGATGTGAAGTGGAAATGTTTTCCAATGACCTTGTATTTAATCTTGCATATGATGTTTTATGCACGGATTGGCTAAATAGATAGTTTTGCAAATTTGTGATTTCAAAGGAATTACTTGGCTTTCTAAGCTAAGGGTTGGTTTTCATATTTGAAAGATGCATGATGTTAAGCATGTTGTTGAAAGGGTTTTCAAACATTGCTTTGATTTATCAAATCGAGTTTTCTTTTAAAAGTGGTTTTATGACTCGCTGCATTGATGGTGTTTTGGTTTTGAGCATTCCTCACTAAGCATTATGTGCTTACGCTCCTTTTTGTCCATCAATGTAGATCGTTGAAGTTGGAACAGCGGGAAGCAAGGGATTCAAGGAAAGCTCCACTTGAGATGTATGTCTCGGTTAATAGCTATAGATAATAAAGGCAATGGGGGGAGGATCTCTTATGTTGATGTTAATGAGTTTGTGTATGTTGGACAAGATTGGTTTTATGTTGTTGATAATGTTGGAACATGTAATTGGTCTTTATGAGTTGGTTTTATCAAATTGATGCTTGAATGGTTGCTAAGTAGGAAGTATGCCTATAGATTTGGGGCTTTTCATATTTGATGCCATGTTGATGTTTGGTTGATACAATTATGTTCCTTGTATGTCGTATGACTAGCTGGTAAAGTTTGGTTGCATTTGGAACATGTTTGGTAGGTCAATTGTGTGTTTAATCAGCCAATTATCTGCATTCTGAGCAGGCCGTATCGGAACGAGAGCTACCGTTTCGGAACGGGGGCCCTGTAATTGCCCAGGCGTTCGAAACGGAAGGTACCGTTCCGAAACAAAAATGCCTCTGCCAGGCCTCGTTTCGGAACACGTTGCGGAACGATCCCGCGTTTCGAAACGGGTTCTTCCCGTTTCGGAACACCTGACCGTTGGAGGCTGACATGGGCGGTTATATGTTTTGAAATGTTTGCATTTTGATCCTGAAACATGTTTATGCAATTGTATGAGTTTGGGATGTCCGTTTGAGCTGAAATTTGACAGTGAAGCATGAAACCTGATTAATTACAAGTTGGTAACTTTAATTTGAGTTAAGTCCTTATAATTTGCAGAATTTACAATTTGGTCCCTAAAGTTCTATTTTGTGCAATTGGGTCCCTGTTTAATCTCTGATGATTATGATCTTTGAGCATGCTGTTTGTATGATCATATCTAGGGTTAATGTGCATCTAGACAAGTTTAAAAAGAAAAAAAAAGGGTCGTTAATCAAGGTTGACTTTCGGGTTGACTTTAGTTTTCCCCGTGTGATCTTCTTAATTCGGGTCGACCGTCTAGGCCGGGTTAAGGGGGTTACATTTGGTGGTATCAGAGCTGAGTTACAAATGCTTTGGGAAATGGTAAGTTGTTGTAATATGTGTTTGAAGTTTATTCTGATGTGTGGTTGGAAGTCGGTTAAGAGTGCGTGATTTAAGTGAATTGTTGATGATTTTAAGCATGCTTTTTGATTGTTAATCTTCTTTGAGTTAATGTGGATTTGTGCTGATGTTGCGATGGTGTTATGAGCTGATTGTGATGAATGATGGAAGTGTAATGGGCATGATATTGATGATGCTATGCTGTTGCGAGTGGATGTTGTTTGATGAAAGCATGATCGAATATGTTGTTTGATATGCTTGATGTTGTGATATCCATGTCTTTATTGACTGTTATGTCATGTAAAAGGGGAGGATTCGGGATACCCATTGCCTTATTATTATAGCTATTGTGTTATTTTGGAGTTGGAGTTTGAATCCTTGCTTAAAGCTGGTCTAATTGATTTGTTTGTTTTATTGTGATTGTTTGCTGTTAATAGCATGGTGAAATCGATGAAAGAGTGGCAGTTAGGTGAGATGGTTGCTGCTTTAGGGCAGGTTGTTAAGGCGTGGAATTCACCTTTTTCTGGAGGTGTTCCGTTTCGGTCTTCTGTGCCTGGTGTTGAGGTAGTGAGGCAGGAGGAAGGAGTTGGTTCCGTGATGAAAAGTTCATCATCTGTTGTTCAAGAGGTGTTGGGAACATCTCAGGCTGTGGTAACAGTAAGGCCTGTAGACGTGCCGGTGGTGGGATGTCCGGGTTTGTCAAAGCAGCGTTTGCATGATTTGGGAATTATGGAGTATCATGGTTCGACACCTGAGTCGTTCGGGGCTTGGTTAGCCAGTGTAGTACTGATTTTGGATCAGGAAGGGTGTGATTATGCCTGTAAGCTGGGAAGCGTTGTCTCGTTGATGTTGGAGGACGCTTGTGCCTGGTGGACATCTGTAGCGGTGGCCTCGCACATCCAGGATATTGATTGGGACTTCTTTGTATCTGCCTTTTATGAAAGGTACCTTGGAGAGGAATTCTCGAGGGGTAAACAGTGTGATGGAAGGTTTTGTTTGAATCAAAGTCTGAGTGGTAGTGCCAATCTGGGGCAAGTGCTGCTTGATCAAGGAGTGGAAGCTCAGTTACCGGTATGTGACCGTTGTGGAAGGCGTCATGTTGGTGGCTGTTGGGGCGTAGGTGCTTGTTGGAACTGTGGATAATGGGTTGCTAGGATGATGGAGTTGGTCATGTTAGACGTGAGATATGAGGTTGTTCTTAGACGGATTCTGAGAATGTTATTGGTGGGTGTGAACTGACATACATGCACAGTTAAAATCATTTGTTATATACTATATTATATATGTACTGGTCCATGCATACATGTGGCATGACATTAGAGGTTTTGCATACATGTACATTAGGCGTTGGTAGGGCATATTGGTGACCATGCATAAAACGTTCACACTCGCTAATAACTAATCGAGTTTGTTAGTGCTGTGATAGAGTTAGGTTGGATGATGGATTTTTAGAGGTTGTTTTGGTGCTAGGAGAATATTAGAAGTTGTGGAGGGTTTTAAGCGAGCTGTTAGTAATTGGGAGTGCGGTGTAGCATGTTGGTAGAAAGAAAGTGTTTGGTGCTTAGTGGGTTTAGTAGTGTGGTGGTAAGAAGATTGCCGATTGAAGTTAGAATCGGTCAAGTGGTTGTGAATAGCTAGTACAGGTGGTAGTTCCTTGGAAGTTAGGTGATGTTGTATGTTGTGGGTGGTTAGCAAGGTGCTGAGGTAACTTGGCATAGGTGTTGCGTTGTGGGTTGTAGAAAAGGGTTAGTCTGGGAGAGTAGGAGTCTCGTAACCTAGTTATGTATGTGTAGGTTGGGCGGTGTCCTGGTAAGGCAAGTGTTGCAGTCAATCTTGAAGTGGAAAGGCAATGTAAGATCAAAAGCCATTGTTGGTTGGCCGAGCTTTGTGAGAAGTGTTGGTTAGATGTGGTTAAGTAAATTCTTTTTGAAGTCAGCTAGTGGTGTGTGGAACCGCTGGCGGAGCCAAGGATGGGGTTTTGTGACAAGGTTATCAGGTGATGGGTGAGTAGTCCGGGTGAGCTGTTGAAGTAATGATAGCGGCGGATGTAAAGGAGTATTAGCAATACGTTGAGAAGTTTAAGTAAGCAGTTGATGCTTAAGGATTCTTGCTTAGCGTGGTAACCTTTGGAAGAGGTTGAGCAGTTGTGCAAGGGGTTTTAGAGGAAGTGAAGGTTGTGGGATACATGGCGGCTGAATTGGTTTGGTGGGTGTCACTGTGTGCGCGAGTTTTGGGAATTATGAGTTAAGGTGGTGTATGCTGCAAAAAGGTTGGAGGTTCTTCAGGTTGTTGTTGGGGCTATGTGCAGTTCGAAAGTGTGAAAGGATAAGGTGTGGATAGTATCTGAGTGCTGGGGAATTCTTGAACAGTGTGTGGTGGTGTTAGGTTTGGTGGAGTTGCGCCTGGGGAGTGTTCAGTGGTGGTTGATGCTTTTGTGTTGCCTTGTGTGTTGATTTGAGAAGGTTGTTGTTCTCATTTCGCCAGTTGAAATTTCGAGGACGAAATTTCCTAAGAGGGGGAGAGTTGTAACGCCCCGGTTTTGGGCTTAGAAGTTTTGGGCTTGGACCGGTTCGGTCAGAGTGCGGTTCGAATATAAAAAGGTGAAATTAGGAAAGCCTAGTTCGGGTTGCATTAAAAATATGGAAAAATGTTCTAAAATCCTCTTTTAATATATATAAGTGAACTGTGAAATCAATTTTACAAAATGAGGTTTGGAAGGGTGACATTTTGGCTAGTGACCAAAATGTAATTTTTGAAAACTGCGTGACTGTTTTAAAAAGGATTGAAACTTTGAATATTTAAGGAGCTATTTTCCTAATGGGAGTTTCTCCAGATTTTTCTTAAATACTAATGATTTAATTAAGGCTTTTAAATAAAACAAAAGTGGAGGGAAGATATTTTTAGTCATAACTAACTTTTCTCTCAAATCTTCCATTTTCATTTTCTCTCATTTTCTCTCAAACCAGACATCTTTCTCCAGAGCTTTTTCCTCTGATTTTTTCACCTAAATATCTCTTTTCAATTCTCTTTTGATTGCTAATTATCTCTTCATCAACACCTCACCATTTGCTAATTGGATTTTCAAGATTTTGGTTCCAAAAAGGGAGAAACTCAAGTTTGGAGGTAAGAATGTCCTTCTCCTCTAAACTCTCAGTTCTTTACTGAAATTCCCAAGTTCTCAATCCATGATTTGTGATTTATTTAAGGTTTTACAATTGTAATCTTGATTTGGCTTTAAAATGCAAGATTTGCTTGATTTTGGTGAAATTTCGTATGATCTGTTTGGGCAGTGTTTTGAGGTGTCAATTTGATGTTAAATGAATGTTAAATTGATGAGGAATTGAGGTTTGATCAATGCAATCCCGAATAGGTTGAAATTCCTAAGTTTTGCTTGAGTTTTTGGTTGTTTTTGGAGTGTTTTTGATGATCTGTTGTTGCTGGAGGTATAAGGACGTGTTTGGGATCATTTTGGATGTTAATTGATGTTTGTAAATGGTTAGAAGTGGTGGATCTTGGCTGGGTTAGGTTTTGGAAGTGTTTGGAGGTGTTTTCGGTTGTGTTTGGTAGCCGAAATGCTAGATTTGTGTAGAGCAGCGAGTTGAGTTGTGTTGCTGGTGCTTTTAATGCATTATGATGCATTAATCCTCTGTTGTTGTGTGCTTGAAACAGGGGAGATTGATCCGTGAGCATTAGAGGTGGTGTGAAAGGCTTCGGATGCTTGGAAGGCTTGTTGGCTAGCCTTGTTTTGTGTATCGGTGAGTGAAGTTGGGTTTTCGGCTTTAAAACCAAGGTTTGAAGGTTTTGGGAGCTTAGTTTAAGTCTAAACAACTTAGCTAAGCTCAAGAGTAAGTAAATGTAATTTCTCTCTTGGTTGTGTTATGAAATGGTTTTTAAAGCACTTGTGGTTGTTGGATGCAATGCATATGATTTGCATGTTTTAAATTCTGTTTTGAAAGCATATTTTAGCATGGTTTAATGCTGGTTTTGAAAGTCATGAGTGAAGGATGCTCAAGGTAAGAGATCCTTGGTTTTGTACTTTGGAATTGTGGAATTTATGCATAGTGTTGCATGTTGTTTAATGGCTTTGTGGAATGCTTCGAAAGCAGTGGATTGATGATGGTAAATGGTGGTTTTTGCAACGTGGTAATGCTTGTAAATCAATGGATTAATGTGGTAAGATGGTTATATTGGCAAGTGATGTAAGTGGTTCTTGGTTACTTAAATCGGATATAGTTAGCCGGCTATAGGATTGGGTGCACCATGAATAAAGTCGCCTTTGATGTGGAGTGGTTAAGTGTGAACCGGTAACTCCATCCAAGTACACTACGAGATGGTTAAGTACACCATGGTGGTTAAAATTCCATGGGTGGGTTTAAGGTCATAATGGTGGTTAAAATTCCATTTGAGGACCTTGGGTAAGCAAAGGTTGTAATGGTGGTTAAAATTCCATTCGAGGACCTTGTGCTTGTTAAGATCACAATGGTGGTGTAAAGTCCATGTGTGGATCTTGTGAAGTTTGTCCCGGATCTCGTTAGTGATGTTATACAACTACCAATGTTGATGCAAAGGTATATGGTGGTTAAAATTCCATATGGGGACCTTGTGCATGTTAAGGTCATATGGTGGTTAAAATTCCATATGAGGATCTTGTGAGTGTTAAGGTATATGGTGGTTAAAATTCCATATGAGAACCTTGTGAATGTGAAGGTCATATGGTGGTTAAAATTCCATACGGGGGCCTTGTGTATGGTAAGGTCAAATGGTGGTTAAAATTCCATTTGGGAGACCTTGAGATTGGTAGTGCGTATGAAGCGTGGGGACAACGCTTGTGATCCGCGTATCCGATTGGTTGTTGAGTTGAAAAGTGGATATGGTTTATCACTTGGAAGCCAATATAATGTTCTTGATTATAATGAAGCATGAGATGCTTGAAATGATGCATGGTTGCATGAAAAGTGTGTAATGCATATGAATGCATGTATTACTTTTTAGCTCGTACAAGTGTTATTGTCTTTTGATAATGGTGCATGAGTGCATGAAATCTCTTTAGTGCATTGAAGTCTTGTGAAGGCTTGTTAAAAAGGGCATATAATGCAAATGTTGAGTTGTGGTTCATGTGTTGCATTTACTTAATGCATGTGATTGATTGAATGAGTAAGTGGCTTTCAAATGGTTTCATGTTTTGAAATGATCTTCATGAATGAGAAAAGTATGATGTGAAGTGGAAATGTTTTCCAAGGACCTTGTATTTAATCTTGCATATGATGTTTTATGCACGGATTGGCTAAATAGATGGTTTTGTAAATTTGTGATATCAAAGGAATTACTTGGCTTTCTAAGCTAAGGGTTGGTTTTCATATTTGAAAGATGCATGATGTTAAGCATGTTGTTGAAAGGGTTTTCAAACATTGCTTTGATTTATCAAGTCGAGTTTGCTTTTAAAAGTGGTTTTATGACTCGCTGCATTGATGGTGTTTTGGTTTTGAGCATTCCTCACTAAGCATTATGTGCTTACGCTCCTTTTTGTCCATCAATGTAGATCGTTGAAGTTGGAACAGCGGGAAGCAAGGGATTCAAGGAAAGCTCCACTTGAGATGTATGTCTCGGTTAATAGCTATAGATAATAAAGGCAATGGGGGGAGGATCTCTTATGTTGATGTTAATGAGTTTGTGTATGTTGGACAAGATTGGTTTTATGTTGTTGATAATGTTGGAACATGTAATTGGTCTTTATGAGTTGGTTTTATCAAATTGATGCTTGAATGGTTGCTAAGTAGGAAGTATGCCTATAGATTTGGGGCTTTTCATATTTGATGGCATGTTGATGTTTGGTTGATACAATTATGTTCCTTGTATGTCGTATGACTAGCTGGTAAAATTTGGTTGCATTTGGAACATGTTTGGTAGGTCAATTGTGTGTTTAATCTGCCAATTATCTGCATTCTGAGCAGGCCGTATCGGAACGAGAGCTACCGTTTCGGAACGGGGGCCCTGTAATTGCCCAGGCGTTCGAAACGGAAGGTACCGTTCCGAAACAAAAATGCCTCTGCCAGGCCTCGTTTCGGAACACGTTGCGGAACGGTCCCGCGTTTCGAAACGGGTTCTTCCCGTTTCGGAACACCTGACCGTTGGAGGCTGACATGGGCGGTTATATGTTTTGAAATGTTTGCATTTTGATCCTGAAACATGTTTATGCAATTGTATGAGTTTGGGATGTCCGTTTGAGCTGAAATTTGACAGTGAAGCATGAAACCTGATTAATTACAAGTTGGTAACTTTAATTTGAGTTAAGTCCTTATAATTTGCAAAATTTACAATTTGGTCCCTAAAGTTCTATTTTGTGCAATTGGGTCCCTGTTTAATCTCTGATGATTATGATCTTTGAGCATGCTGTTTGTATGATCATATCTAGGGTTAATGTGCATCTAGACAAGTTTAAAAAGAAAAAAAAAGGGTCGTTAATCAAGGTTGACTTTCGGGTTGACTTTAGTTTTCCCCGTGTGATCTTCTTAATTCGGGTCGACCGTCTAGGCTGGGTTAAGGGGGTTACATTTGGTGGTATCAGAGCTGAGTTGCAAATGCTTTGGGAAATGGTAAGTTGTTGTAATATGTGTTTGAAGTTTATTCTGATGTGTGATTGGAAGTCGGTTAAGAGTGCGTGATTTAAGTGAATTGTTGATGATTTTAAGCATGCTTTTTGATTGTTAATCTTCTTTGAGTTAATGTGGATTTGTGCTGATGTTGCGATGGTGTTATGAGCTGATTGTGATGAATGATGGAAGTGTAATGGGCATGATATTGATGATGCTATGCTGTTGCGAGTGGATGTTGTTTGATGAAAGCATGATCGAATATGTTGTTTGATATGCTTGATGTTGTGATATCCATGTCTTTATTGACTGTTATGTCATGTAAAAGGGGAGGATTCGGGATACCCATTGCCTTATTATTATAGCTATTGTGTTATTTTGGAGTTGGAGTTTGAATCCTTGCTTAAAGCTGGTCTAATTGATTTGTTTGTTTTATTGTGATTGTTTGCTGTTAATAGCATGGTGAAATCGATGAAAGAGTGGCAGTTAGGTGAGATGGTTGCTGCTTTAGGGCAGGTTGTTAAGGCGTGGAATTCACCTTTTTCTGGAGGTGTTCCGTTTCGGTCTTCTGTACCTGGTGTTGAGGTAGTGAGGCAGGAGGAAGGAGTTGGTTCCGTGATGAAAAGTTCATCATCTGTTGTTCAAGAGGTGTTGGGAACATCTCAGGCTGTGGTAACAGTAAGGCCTGTAGACGTGCCAGTGGTGGGATGTCCGGGTTTGTCAAAGCAGCGTTTGCATGATTTGGGAATTATGGAGTATCATGGTTCGACACCTGAGTCGTTCGGGGCTTGGTTAGCCAGTGTAGTACTGATTTTGGATCAGGAAGGGTGTGATTATGCCTGTAAGCTGGGAAGCGTTGTCTCGTTGATGTTGGAGGACGCTTGTGCCTGGTGGACATCTGTAGCGGTGGCCTCGCACATCCAGGATATTGATTGGGACTTCTTTGTATCTGCCTTTTATGAAAGGTACCTTGGAGAGGAATTCTCGAGGGGTAAACAGTGTGATGGAAGGTTTTGTTTGAATCAAAGTCTGAGTGGTAGTGCCAATCTGGGGCAAGTGCTGCTTGATCAAGGAGTGGAAGCTCATTTACCGGTATGTGACCGTTGTGGAAGGTGTCATATTGGTGGCTGTTGGGGCGTAGGTGCTTGTTGGAACTGTGGATAATGGGTTGCTAGGATGATGGAGTTGGTCAAGTTAGACGTGAGATATGAGGTTGTTCTTAGACGGATTCTGAGAATGTTATTGGTGGGTGTGAACTGACATACATGCACAGTTAAAATCATTTGTTATATACTATATTATATATGTACTGGTCCATGCATACATGTGGCATGACATTAGAGGTTTTGCATACATGTACATTAGGCGTTGGTAGGGCATATTGGTGACCATGCATAAAACGTTCACACTCGCTAATAACTAATCGAGTCTGTTAGTGCTGTGATAGAGTTAGGTTGGATGATGGATTTTTAGAGGTTGTTTTGGTGCTAGGAGAATATTAGAAGTTGTGGAGGGTTTTAAGCGAGCTGTTAGTAATTGGGAGTGCGGTGTAGCATGTTGGTAGAAAGAAAGTGTTTGGTGCTTAGTGGGTTTAGTAGTGTGGTGGTAAGAAGATTTCCGATTGAAGTTAGAATCGGTCAAGTGGTTGTGAATAGCTAGTACAGGTGGTAGTTCCTTGGAAGTTAGGTGATGTTGTATGTTGTGGGTGGTTAGCAAGGTGCTAAGGTAACTTGGCATAGGTGTTGCGTTGTGGGTTGTAGAAAAGGGTTAGTCTGGGAGAGTAGGAGTCTCGTAACCTAGTTATGTATGTGTAGGTTGGGCGGTGTCCTGGTAAGGCAAGTGTTGCAGTCAATCTTGAAGTGGAAAGGCAATGTAAGATCAAAAGCCATTGTTGGTTGGCCGAGCTTTGTGAGAAGTGTTGTTTAGATGTGGTTAAGTAAATTCCTTTTGAAGTCAGCTAGTGGTGTGTGGAACCGCTGGCGGAGCCAAGGATGGGGTTTTGTGACAAGGTTATCAGGTGATGGGTGAGTAGTCCGGGTGAGCTGTTGAAGTAATGATAGCGGCGGATGTAAAGGAGTATTAGCAATACGTTGAGAAGTTTAAGTAAGCAGTTGATGCTTAAGGATTCTTGCTTGGCATGGTAACCTTTGGAAGAGGTTGAGCAGTTGTGCAAGGGGTTTTAGAGGAAGTGAAGGTTGTGGGATACATGGCGGCTGAATTGGTTTGGTGGGTGTCACTGTGTGCGCGAGTTTTGGGAATTATGAGTTAAGGTGGTGTATGCTGCAAAAAGGTTGGAGGTTCTTCAGGTTGTTGTTGGGGCTATGTGCAGTTCGAAAGTGTGAAAGGATAAGGTGTGGATAGTATCTGAGTGCTGGGGAATTCTTGAACAGTGTGTGGTGGTGTTAGGTTTGGTGGTGTTGCGCCTGGGGAGTGTTCACTGGTGGTTGAGGCTTTTGTGTTGCCTTATGTGTTGATTTGAGAAGGTTGTTGTTCTCATTTCGCTAGTTGAAATTTCGAGGACGAAATTTCCTAAGAGGGGGAGAGTTGTAACGCCCCGGTTTTGGGCTTAGAAGTTTTGGGCTTGGACCGGTTCGGTCAGAGTGCGGTTCGAATATAAAAAGGTGAAATTAGGAAAGCCTAGTTCGGGTTGCATTAAAAATATGGAAAAATTTTCTAAAAGCCTCTTTTAATATATATAAGTGAACTGTGAAATCAATTTTACAAAATGAGGTTTGGAAGGGTGACATTTTGTCTAGTGACCAAAATGTAATTTTTGAAAACTGCGTGACTGTTTTAAAAAGGATTGAAACTTTGAATATTTAAGGAGCTATTTACCTAATGGGAGTTTCTCCAGATTTTTCTTAAATACTAATGATTTAATTAAGGCTTTTAAATAAAACAAAAGTGGAGGGAAGATATTTTTAGTCATAACTAACTTTTCTCTCAAATCTTCCATTTTCATTTTCTCTCATTTTCTCTCAAACCAAACATCTTTCTCCAGAGCTTTTTCCTCTGATTTTTTCACCTAAATATCTCTTTTCAATTCTCTTTTGATTGCTAATTATCTCTTCATCAACACCTCACCATTTGCTAATTGGATTTTCAAGATTTTGGTTCCAAAAAGGGAGAAACTCAAGTTTGGAGGTAAGAACGTCCTTCTCCTCTAAACTCTCAGTTCTTTACTGAAATTCCCAAGTTCTCAATCCATGATTTGTGATTTATTTAAGGTTTTACAATTGTAATCTTGATTTGGCTTTAAAATGCAAGATTTGCTTGATTTTGGTGAAATTTCGTATGATCTGTTTGGGCAGGGTTTTGAGGTGTCAATTTGATGTTAAATGAATGTTAAATTGATGAGGAATTGAGGTTTGATCAATGCAATCCCGAATAGGTTGAAATTCCTAAGTTTTGCTTGAGTTTTTGGTTGTTTTGGAGTGTTTTTGATGATCTGTTGTTGCTGGAGGTATAAGGACGTGTTTGGGATCATTTTGAATGTTAATTGATGTTTGTAAATGGTTAGAAGTGGTGGATCTTGGCTGGGTTAGGTTTTGGAAGTGTTTGGAGGTGTTTTCGGTTGTGTTTGGTAGCCGAAATGCTAGATTTGTGTAGAGCAGCGAGTTGAGTTGTATTGCTGGTGCTTTTAATGCATTATGATGCATTAATCCTCTATTGTTGTGTGCTTGAAACAGGGGAGATTGATCCGTGAGCATTAGAGGTGGTGTGAAAGGCTTCGGATGCTTGGAAGGCTTGTTTGCTAGCCTTGTTTTGTGTATCGGTGAGTGAAGTTGGGTTTTCGGCTTTAAAACCAAGGTTTGAAGGTTTTGGGAGCTTAGTTTAAGTCTAAACAACTTAGCTAAGCTCAAGAGTAAGTAAATGTAATTTCTCTCTTGGTTGTGTTATGAAATGGTTTTTAAAGCACTTGTGGTTGTTGGATGCAATGCATATGATTTGCATGTTTTAAATTCTGTTTTGAAAGCATATTTTAGCATGGTTTAATGCTGGTTTTGAAAGTCATGAGTGAAGGATGCTCAAGGTAAGAGATCCTTGGTTTTGTACTTTGGAATTGTGGAATTTATGCATAGTGTTGCATGTTGTTTAATGGCTTTGTGGAATGCTTCGAAAGCAGTGGATTGATGATGGTAAATGGTGGTTTTTGCAACGTGGTAATGCTTGTAAATCAATGGATTAATGTGGTAAGATGGTTATATTGGCAAGTGATGTAAGTGGTTCTTGGTTACTTAAATCGGATATAGTTAGCCGGCTATAGGATTGGGTGCACCATGAATAAAGTCGCCTTTGATGTGGAGTGGTTAAGTGTGAACCGGTAACTCCATCCAAGTACACTACGAGATGGTTAAGTACACCATGGTGGTTAAAATTCCATGGGTGGGTTTAAGGTCATAATGGTGGTTAAAATTCCATTTGAGGACCTTGGGTAAGCAAAGGTTGTAATGGTGGTTAAAATTCCATTCGAGGACCTTGTGCTTGTTAAGATCACAATGGTGGTGTAAAGTCCATGTGTGGATCTTGTGAAGTTTGTCCCGGATCTCGTTAGTGATGTTATACAACTACCAATGTTGATGCAAAGGTATATGGTGGTTAAAATTCCATATGGGGACCTTGTGCATGTTAAGGTCATATGGTGGTTAAAATTCCATATGAGGATCTTGTGAGTGTTAAGGTATATGGTGGTTAAAATTCCATATGAGAACCTTGTGAATGTGAAGGTCATATGGTGGTTAAAATTCCATATGGGGGCCTTGTGTATGGTAAGGTCAAATGGTGGTTAAAATTCCATTTGGGAGACCTTGAGATTGGTAGTGTGTATGAAGCGTGGGGACAACGCTTGTGATCCGCGTATCCGATTGGTTGTTGAGTTGAAAAGTGGATATGGTTTATCACTTGGAAGCCAATATAATGTTCTTGATTATAATGAAGCATGAGATGCTTGAAATGATGCATGGTTGCATGAAAAGTGTGTAATGCATATGAATGCATGTATTACTTTTTAGCTCGTACAAGTGTTATTGTCTTTTGATAATGGTGCATGAGTGCATGAAATCTCTTTAGTGCATTGAAGTCTTGTGAAGGCTTGTTAAAAAGGGCATATAATGCAAATGTTGAGTTGTGGTTCATGTGTTGCATTTACTTAATGCATGTGATTGATTGAATGAGTAAGTGGCTTTCAAATGGTTTCATGTTTTGAAATGATCTTCATGAATGAGAAAAGTATGATGTGAAGTGGAAATGTTTTCCAAGGACCTTGTATTTAATCTTGCATATGATGTTTTATGCACGGATTGGCTAAATATATGGTTTTGTAAATTTGTGATATCAAAGGAATTACTTGACTTTCTAAGCTAAGGGTTGGTTTTCATATTTGAAAGATGCATGATGTTAAGCATGTTGTTGAAAGGGTTTTCAAACATTGCTTTGATTTATCAAGTCGAGTTTGCTTTTAAAAGTGGTTTTATGACTCGCTGCATTGATGGTGTTTTGGTTTTGAGCATTCCTCACTAAGCATTATGTGCTTACGCTCCTTTTTGTCCATCAATGTAGATCGTTGAAGTTGGAACAGCGGGAAGCAAGGGATTCAAGGAAAGCTCCACTTGAGATGTATGTCTCGGTTAATAGCTATAGATAATAAAGGCAATGGGGGGAGGATCTCTTATGTTGATGTTAATGAGTTTGTGTATGTTGGACAAGATTGGTTTTATGTTGTTGATAATGTTGGAACATGTAATTGGTCTTTATGAGTTGGTTTTATCAAATTGATGCTTGAATGGTTGCTAAGTAGGAAGTATGCCTATAGATTTGGGGCTTTTCATATTTGATGGCATGTTGATGTTTGGTTGATACAATTATGTTCCTTGTATGTCGTATGACTAGCTGGTAAAATTTGGTTGCATTTGGAACATGTTTGGTAGGTCAATTGTGTGTTTAATCTGCCAATTATCTGCATTCTGAGCAGGCCGTATCGGAACGAGAGCTACCGTTTCGGAACGGGGGCCCTGTAATTGCCCAGGCGTTCGAAACGGAAGGTACCGTTCCGAAACAAAAATGCCTCTGCCAGGCCTCGTTTCGGAACACGTTGCGGAACGGTCCCGCGTTTCGAAACGGGTTCTTCCCGTTTCGGAACACCTGACCGTTGGAGGCTGACATGGGCGGTTATATGTTTTGAAATGTTTGCATTTTGATCCTGAAACATGTTTATGCAATTGTATGAGTTTGGGATGTCCGTTTGAGCTGAAATTTGACAGTGAAGCATGAAACCTGATTAATTACAAGTTGGTAACTTTAATTTGAGTTAAGTCCTTATAATTTGCAGAATTTACAATTTGGTCCCTAAAGTTCTATTTTGTGCAATTGGGTCCCTGTTTAATCTCTGATGATTATGATCTTTGAGCATGCTGTTTGTATGATCATATCTAGGGTTAATGTGCATCTAGACAAGTTTAAAAAGAAAAAAAAAAGGGTCGTTAATCAAGGTTGACTTTTGGGTTGACTTTAGTTTTCCCCGTGTGATCTTCTTAATTCGGGTCGACCGTCTAGGCTGGGTTAAGGGGGTTACATTTGGTGGTATCAGAGCTGAGTTGCAAATGCTTTGGGAAATGGTAAGTTGTTGTAATATGTGTTTGAAGTTTATTCTGATGTGTGATTGGAAGTCGGTTAAGAGTGCGTGATTTAAGTGAATTGTTGATGATTTTAAGCATGCTTTTTGATTGTTAATCTTCTTTGAGTTAATGTGGATTTGTGCTGATGTTGCGATGGTGTTATGAGCTGATTGTGATGAATGATGGAAGTGTAATGGGCATGATATTGATGATGCTATGCTGTTGCGAGTGGATGTTGTTTGATGAAAGCATGATCGAATATGTTGTTTGATATGCTTGATGTTGTGATATCCATGTCTTTATTGACTGTTATGTCATGTAAAAGGGGAGGATTCGGGATACCCATTGCCTTATTATTATAGCTATTGTGTTATTTTGGAGTTGGAGTTTGAATCCTTGCTTAAAGCTGGTCTAATTGATTTGTTTGTTTTATTGTGATTGTTTGCTGTTAATAGCATGGTGAAATCGATGAAAGAGTGGCAGTTAGGTGAGATGGTTGCTGCTTTAGGGCAGGTTGTTAAGGCGTGGAATTCACCTTTTTCTGGAGGTGTTCCGTTTCGGTCTTCTGTACCTGGTGTTGAGGTAGTGAGGCAGGAGGAAGGAGTTGGTTCCGTGATGAAAAGTTCATCATCTGTTGTTCAAGAGGTGTTGGGAACATCTCAGGCTGTGGTAACAGTAAGGCCTGTAGACGTGCCAGTGGTGGGATGTCCGGGTTTGTCAAAGCAGCGTTTGCATGATTTGGGAATTATGGAGTATCATGGTTCGACACCTGAGTCGTTCGGGGCTTGGTTAGCCAGTGTAGTACTGATTTTGGATCAGGAAGGGTGTGATTATGCCTGTAAGCTGGGAAGCGTTGTCTCGTTGATGTTGGAGGACGCTTGTGCCTGGTGAACATCTGTAGCGGTGGCCTCGCACATCCAGGATATTGATTGGGACTTCTTTGTATCTGCCTTTTATGAAAGGTACCTTGGAGAGGAATTCCTGAGGGGTAAATAGTGTGATGGAAGGTTTTGTTTGAATCAAAGTCTGAGTGGTAGTGCCAATCTGGGGCAAGTGCTGCTTGATCAAGGAGTGGAAGCTCATTTACCGGTATGTGACCGTTGTGGAAGGTGTCATGTTGGTGGCTGTTGGGGCGTAGGTGCTTGTTGGAACTGTGGATAATGGGTTGCTAGGATGATGGAGTTGGTCAAGTTAGACGTGAGATATGAGGTTGTTCTTAGACGGATTCTGAGAATGTTATTGGTGGGTGTGAACTGACATACATGCACAGTTAAAATCATTTGTTATATACTATATTATATATGTACTGGTCCATGCATACATGTGGCATGACATTAGAGGTTTTGCATACATGTACATTAGGCGTTGGTAGGGCATATTGGTGACCATGCATAAAACGTTCACACTCGCTAATAACTAATCGAGTCTGTTAGTGCTGTGATAGAGTTAGGTTGGATGATGGATTTTTAGAGGTTGTTTTGGTGCTAGGAGAATATTAGAAGTTGTGGAGGGTTTTAAGCGAGCTGTTAGTAATTGCGAGTGCGGTGTAGCATGTTGGTAGAAAGAAAGTGTTTGGTGCTTAGTGGGTTTAGTAGTGTGGTGGTAAGAAGATTTCCGATTGAAGTTAGAATCGGTCAAGTGGTTGTGAATAGCTAGTACAGGTGGTAGTTCCTTGGAAGTTAGGTGATGTTGTATGTTGTGGGTGGTTAGCAAGGTGCTAAGGTAACTTGGCATAGGTGTTGCGTTGTGGGTTGTAGAAAAGGGTTAGTCTGGGAGAGTAGGAGTCTCGTAACCTAGTTATGTATGTGTAGGTTGGGCGGTGTCCTGGTAAGGCAAGTGTTGCAGTCAATCTTGAAGTGGAAAGGCAATGTAAGATCAAAAGCCATTGTTGGTTGGCCGAGCTTTGTGAGAAGTGTTGGTTAGATGTGGTTAAGTAAATTCCTTTTGAAGTCAGCTAGTGGTGTGTGGAACCGCTGGCGGAGCCAAGGATGGGGTTTTGTGACAAGGTTATCAGGTGATGGGTGAGTAGTCCGGGTGAGCTGTTGAAGTAATGATAGCGGCGGATGTAAAGGAGTATTAGCAATACGTTGAGAAGTTTAAGTAAGCAGTTGATGCTTAAGGATTCTTGCTTGGCATGGTAACCTTTGGAAGAGGTTGAGCAGTTGTGCAAGGGGTTTCAGAGGAAGTGAAGGTTGTGGGATACATGGCGGCTGAATTGGTTTGGTGGGTGTCACTGTGTGCGCGAGTTTTGGGAATTATGAGTTAAGGTGGTGTATGCTGCAAAAAGGTTGGAGGTTCTTCAGGTTGTTGTTGGGGCTATGTGCAGTTCGAAAGTGTGAAAGGATAAGGTGTGGATAGTATCTGAGTGCTGGGGAATTCTTGAACAGTGTGTGGTGGTGTTAGGTTTGGTGGTGTTGCGCCTGGGGAGTGTTCACTGGTGGTTGAGGCTTTTGTGTTGCCTTATGTGTTGATTTGAGAAGGTTGTTGTTCTCATTTCGCTAGTTGAAATTTCGTGGACGAAATTTCCTAAGAGGGGGAGAGTTGTAACGCCCCGGTTTTGGGCTTAGAAGTTTTGGGCTTGGACCGGTTCGGTCAGAGTGCGGTTCGAATATAAAAAGGTGAAATTAGGAAAGCCTAGTTCGGGTTGCATTAAAAATATGGAAAAATTTTCTAAAATCCTCTTTTAATATATATAAGTGAACTGTGAAATCAATTTTACAAAATGAGGTTTGGAAGGGTGTCATTTTGGCTAGTGACCAAAATGTAATTTTTGAAAACTGCGTGACTGTTTTGAAAAGGATTGAAACTTTGAATATTTAAGGAGCTATTTACCTAATGGGAGTTTCTCCAGATTTTTCTTAAATACTAATGATTTAATTAAGGCTTTTAAATAAAACAAAAGTGGAGGGAAGATATTTTTAGTCATAACTAACTTTTCTCTCAAATCTTCCATTTTCATTTTCTCTCATTTTCTCTCAAACCAAACATCTTTCTCCAGAGCTTTTTCCTCTGATTTTTTCACCTAAATATCTCTTTTCAATTCTCTTTTGATTGCTAATTATCTCTTCATCAACACCTCACCATTTGCTAATTGGATTTTCAAGATTTTGGTTCCAAAAAGGGAGAAACTCAAGTTTGGAGGTAAGAACGTCCTTCTCCTCTAAACTCTCAGTTCTTTACTGAAATTCCCAAGTTCTCAATCCATGATTTGTGATTTATTTAAGGTTTTACAATTGTAATCTTGATTTGGCTTTAAAATGCAAGATTTGCTTGATTTTGGTGAAATTTCGTATGATCTGTTTGGGCAGGGTTTTGAGGTGTCAATTTGATGTTAAATGAATGTTAAATTGATGAGGAATTGAGGTTTGATCAATGCAATCCCGAATAGGTTGAAATTCCTAAGTTTTGCTTGAGTTTTTGGTTGTTTTTGGAGTGTTTTTGATGATCTGTTGTTGCTGGAGGTATAAGGACGTGTTTGGGATCATTTTGGATGTTAATTGATGTTTGTAAATGGTTAGAAGTGGTGGATCTTGGCTGGGTTAGGTTTTGGAAGTGTTTGGAGGTGTTTTCGGTTGTGTTTGGTAGCCGAAATGCTAGATTTGTGTAGAGCAGCGAGTTGAGTTGTGTTGCTGGTGCTTTTAATGCATTATGATGCATTAATCCTCTGTTGTTGTGTGCTTGAAACATGGGAGATTGATCCGTGAGCATTAGAGGTGGTGTGAAAGGCTTCGGATGCTTGGAAGGCTTGTTGGTTAGCCTTGTTTTGTGTATCGGTGAGTGAAGTTGGGTTTTCGGCTTTAAAACCAAGGTTTGAAGGTTTTGGGAGCTTAGTTTAAGTCTAAACAACTTAGCTAAGCTCAAGAGTAAGTAAATGGAATTTCTCTCTTTGTTGTGTTATGAAATGGTTTTTAAAGCACTTGTGGTTGTTGGATGCAATGCATATTATTTGCATGTTTTAAATTCTGTTTTGAAAGCATATTTTAGCATGGTTTAATGCTGGTTTTGAAAGTCATGAGTGAAGGATGCTCAAGGTAAGAGATCCATGGTTTTGTACTTTGGAATTGTGGAATTTATGCATAGTGTTGCATGTTGTTTAATGGCTTTGTGGAATGCTTCGAAAACAGTGGATTGATGATGGTAAATGGTGGCTTTTGCATCGTGGTAATGCTTGTAAATCAATGGATTAATGTGGTAAGATGGTTATATTGGCAAGTGATGTAAGTGGTTCTTGGTTACTTAAATCGGATATAGTTAGCCGGCTATAGGATTGGGTGCACCGTGAATAAAGTCGCCTCGGATGTGGAGTGGTTAAGTGTGAACCGGTAACTCCATCCAAGTACACTACGAGATGGTTAAGTACACCATGGTGGTTAAAATTCCATGGGTGGGTTTAAGGTCATAATGGTGGTTAAAATTCCATTTGAGGACCTTGGGTAAGCAAAGGTTGTAATGGTGGTTAAAATTCCATTCAAGGACCTTGTGCTTGTTAAGATCACAATGGTGGTGTAAAGTCCATGTGTGGATCTTGTGAAGTTTGTCCAGGATCTCGTTAGTGATGTTATACAACTACCAATGTTGATGCAAAGGTATATGGTGGTTAAAATTCCATATGGGGACCTTGTGCATGTTAAGGTCATATGGTGGTTAAAATTCCATATGAGGATCTTGTGAGTGTTAAGGTATATGGTGGTTAAAATTCCATATGAGAACCTTGTGAATGTGAAGGTCATATGGTGGTTAAAATTCCGTATGGGGGCCTTGTGTATGGTAAGGTCAAATGGTGGTTAAAATTCCATTTGGGAGACCTTGAGATTGGTAGTGTGTATGAAGCGTGGGGACAACGCTTGTGATCCGCGTATCCGATTGGTTGTTGAGTTGAAATGGGGATATGGTTTATCACTTGGAAGCCAATATAATGTTCTTGATTATAATGAAGCATGAGATGCTTGAAATGATGCATGGTTGCATGAAAAGTGTGTAATGCATATGAATGCATGTATTACTTGTTAGCTCGTACAAGTGTTATTGTCTTTTGATAATGGTGCATGAGTGCATGAAATCTCTTTAGTGCATTGAAGTCTTGTGAAGGCTTGTTAAAAAGGGCATATAATGAAAATGTTGAGTTGTGGTTCATGTGTTGCATTTACTTAATGCATGTGATTGATTGAATGAGTAAGTGGCTTTCAAATGGTTTCATGTTTTGAAATGATCTTCATGAATGAGAAAAGTATGATGTGAAGTGGAAATGTTTTCCAAGGACCTTGTATTTAATCTTGCATATGATGTTTTATGCACGGATTGGCTAAATAGATGGTTTTGCAAATTTGTGCTTTCAAAGGAATTACTTGGCTTTCTAAGCTAAGGGTTGGTTTTCATATTTGAAAGATGCATGATGTTAAGCATGTTGTTAAAAGGGTTTTCAAACATTGCTTTGATTTATCAAATCGAGTTTGCTTTTAAAAGTGGTTTTATGACTCGCTGCATTGATGGTGTTTTGGTTTTGAGCATTCCTCACTAAGCATTATGTGCTTACGCACCTTTTTGTCCATCAATGCAGATCGTTGAAGTTGGAACAGCGGGAAGCAAGGGATTCAAGGAAAGCTCCACTTGAGATGTATGTCTCGGTTAATAGCTATAGATAATAAAGGCAATGGGGGGGAAGGATCTCTTATGTTGATGTTAATGAGTTTGTGTATGTTGGACAAGATTGGTTTTATGTTGTTGATAATGTTGGAACATGTAATTGGTCTTTATGAGCTGGTTTTATCAAATTGATGCTTGAATGGTTGCTAAGTAGGAAGTATGCCTATAGATTTGGGGCTTTTCATATTTGATGCCATGTTGATGTTTGGTTGATACAATTATGTTCCTTGTATGTCGTATGACTAGCTGGTAAAGTTTGGTTGCATTTGGAACATGTTTGGTAGGTCAATTGTGTGTTTAATCAGCCAATTATCTGCATTCTGAGCAGGCCGTATCGGAACGGGAGCTACCGTTTCGGAACGGGGGCCCTGTAATTGCCGAGGGGTTCGAAACGGAAGGTACCGTTCCGAAACGAAAATGCCTCTGCGAGGCCTCGTTTCGGAACACGTTGCGGAACGGTCCCGCGTTTCGAAACGGGTTCTTCCCGTTTCGGAACACCTGACCTTTGGAGGCTGACATGGGCGGTTATATGTTTTGAAATGTTTGCATTTTGATCCTGAAACATGTTTATGCAATTGTATGAGTTTGGGATGTCCGTTTGAGCTGAAATTTGGCAGTGAAGCATGAAACCTGATTAATTACAAGTTGGTAACTTTAATTTGAGTTAATTCCTTATAATTTGCAGAATTTACAATTTGGTCCCTAAAGTTCTATTTTGTGCAATTGGGTCCCTGTTTAATCTCTGATGATTTTGATCTTTGAGCATGATGTTTGTATGATCATATCTAGGGTTAATGTACATCTAGACAAGTTTAAAAAGAAAAAAAAGGGTCGTTAATCAAGGTTGACTTTCAGGTTGACTTTGGTTTTCCCCGTGTGATCTTCTTAATTCGGGTCGACCGTCTAGGCCGGGTTAAGGGGGTTACAAGTATCATTGTTGCAAGATGATGCTTATACATGGTGGACAACCACTATCGCTGGGATGGCGGAAGCTGGCGTAACTTGGACGTTCTTTCAGAACGCGTTCAAGAGAAGGTATCTAGGTGTGAGGTACCTAGATGAAAAGAAGAGGGAGTTCATGTCTCTTACCCAAGAGAGCATGTCTGTGGCTGAGTATGAGGTTCAGATTGTTCGACTCAGTCAGTACGCACCTGAGCTTGTTCTGGATGAGCGGGGGAGGTGTGAAAGGTTCTGTTATGGTTTAGTGACGGAAGTTAAGATGTATGTGCTGGCTACTGAGTATGATGATTTCGATGTGCTGGTGGGTCGAGCAAAGGATATTGAGATGAACTTGGGTTTATCTGCTAAAAGTGCTGGGTCAAGTGCTGGTAAGCGAGCAGCTGAGTATAGTTTCGGTGGTGGACGGAACAAGAGGGGACGCTATCAGAGGTATCAGTCCTCAGCTAAGCGAGGTGGTGGTGCGCCTGCTCGGGGAGGCAACGCTAGAGTTGATCCGAGTGCATGTTGGATATGTGGTTCGCGTGGCCATATGAAGCGTGATTGTCCTCGTGCTGTGAGGGAGGTGCAAGCTCCTGTTATAGAAGATGTCCTTTGGTTGTTCAAGATCATGTTTTTCCTGTTGACCTTATGGAGTTTCCTTTCTATGGTTTTGATGTAATCCTTGGTATGGATTGGCTTGCTGAGCATCGAGCTGTTGTGGATTGTGAGAATAAGCGAGTTTCGCTGAAGCTTGCGGATGATTATAAGGTGGTTGTGGTTGGTGAGAATGTGAAGTTTCTGGCCAATGTGGTGTCTACGTTGGAGGCGAGCCGGATGCTGAGGCAAGGTTGTGAAGCTAACCTAGCTTTTGTGATGAATCCTAGCTCTAAGGAGTTGCGTGTGCAAGATATCAGGATTGTGAGAGAGTTTCCTGGTGTGTTTCCTGAGGAGTTGCCTGGGTTACCTCCTAATCGTGAGGAGGAGTTTGGGATTGAGCTGTATGAGAATACAACTCCTGTGTCCATTACCCCTTATAGAATGGCACCCAAAGAGTTGAAGGAGCTGAAGACGCAGTTGCAAGAGTTGCTTGATCGTGGTTTCATTCGGCCGAGTGTGTCACCTTGGGGTACACCGGTCTTGTTTGTGAAGAAGAAGGATGGCACTATGAGAACGTGCATTGATTACCGTCAGCTGAACAAGTTGACTATCAAGAATCGGTATTCTTTGCCGAGAATTGATGATCGCTTTGATCAATTTCGGGGAGCAGCTGTGTTCTCTAAGATTGACTTGAGGTCAGGATATTACCAGTTGAAGGTAAAGGATGTGGATGTGCCTAAGACAGCTTTCAGGACAAGGTATGTGCATTATGAGTTCCTTGTGATGCCGTTTGGTTTGACAAATGCTCCTGCTGCTTTCATGGACATGATGAATCGTGTGTTTCATGAATACCTGGATAAGTTTGTTGTGGTGTTCATTGACGATATCCTTGTGTACTCGCGTACTGAGGAGGAGCATGAAGAGCATTTGAGGATTGTGTTGCAAGCTTTGTTGGAGAATCAGATTTATGCTAAGCTGAGCAAATGTGAGTTCTGGCTTAAGGAGGTGGTGTTTCTTGGTCATGTGGTTTCTGCCGAGGGGATTCGTGTTGATCCTCAGAAGATCGAGGCGGTGATGAATTGGAAGGTTCCTAAGTCTGTTCATGAGGTTCGTAGTTTCCTTGGTTTGGTGGGATACTACCGGAGGTTTGTGGATGGATTTTCTAAGATTGCTGCACCTTTGACAAAGTTGTTGCAGAAGGATGTTAAGTATGAATGGACGGAAGCGAGACAGCAGGCTTTTGAGAAGCTTAAGGCAGCTTTGACGCAAGCTCCGATCTTGGTTCAACCTGAATCAGGGAAAGAGTTTGTGGTGTATAGTGATGCGACCTATGTTGGTTTGGGATGTGTGTTGATGCAAGAGGGTAAGGTGGTGGCTTATGCATCGCGGCAGTTGAAGGTGCATGAGCGCAATTATCCTACGCATGACATTGAGTTGGCTGCGGTGGTCTTTGCTTTGAAGATCTGGAGACATTACCTGTATGGTGAGAAGTGTACTGTGTACACGGATCACAAGAGTTTGAAGTATCTGATGTCTCAGATGGAGTTGAATCTTATGCAGCGACGTTGGGTGGAGTTGCTCAAGGATTATGATTTGACGATTGAGTATCACCCTGGAAAAGCTAATGTTGTAGCGGATGCCTTGAGTAGAAAGGTAGCTGTGGAGCTGAGGGCTATGTTTTCCAGTTTGAGTATTTCGCGTGATGGTGGTCTTGTGGTTGAGTTGCAAGTGAAACCATCTTTGGTTCAGTTGATCAAGGAAAAGAAGTTGCTGGATGATTCCTTGGTGCCTCATGTTCAGGATATCGCGGAGGGTATGCATTCAGATTTCTGTTTTAATGATGAGGGAGTGTTGTGTTTTGGGAGTCGGATAGTGGTGCCCAATGATGCTGAGTTGAGGCGTGCTATTCTGACTGAAGGTCATAGTAGTCCTTTTGCTATGCACCCAGGTAGTACTAAGATGTATCGTGATCTTCGTGACGAGTACTATTGGGTGGGTTTAAAGAAGGATGTTGCGGAGTTTGTGAGTAAGTGCATGGTGTGTCAGTGAGTTAAGGCTGAGCATCAGGTTCCTTCAGGTTTGTTGCAACCGTTGAGAATCCCTGAATGGAAGTGGGAAAGGATTACCATGGATTTTGTATCTGGTTTACCTTTGTCACCATCGAAGAAGAATTCAGTGTGGGTGATTGTGGATCGCTTGACGAAGTGTGCGCATTTCTTGCCTGTGCATACTACGTATTCTTTGGATAAGCTTGCGGAGCTGTACATTGCTGGGATTGTGCGGCTGCATGGTGTGCCTAAGTCGATTGTGTCGGATAGGGATCCGAGGTTTACATCGCGTTTCTAGCAGTGTTTGCATCGAGCTTTGGGTACACGGTTGAATTTCAGTACATCTTATCATTCTCAGTCGGATGGTCAGTCCGAGCGTGTTATTCAGGTTTTGGAGGATATGTTGAGGTGCTGCGTGATTGAGTTTCAGGGCTCTTGGGAGAAGCATTTGCCTTTGGTGGAGTTTGCCTATAACAATAGTTATCAGGCAAGCATTCAAATGGCACCTTATGAGGCTTTGTACGGGAGGAAGTGTAGGACTCCTCTTTGTTAGGCTGAAACGGGTCAGAAGTTGGTTTTGATGCCGGCTTTGTTAAAAGGAACCACCAAGAAGGTGAAGCTCATTTGTGAGCGTTTGAAGGCAGCTTCTGATCGGCAAAAGTCTTACGCGGATTTGAAGCGTAAAGAGGTTGAGTATGCGGTGGGTGACCGTGTGTTTTTGAAGGTTTCGCCTTGGAAAAAGGTGATGAAATTTGGCCGTAAGGGTAAGTTGAGCCCTAGGTACATTGGACCGTACGAGGTGATTGAGCGTGTGGGTCCTGTTGCGTACAAGTTGAGGCTGCCTCAAGAGTTGGAGAAGATTCATGATGTGTTTCATGTTTCTATGCTTCGGAAGTATAGATCGGATCCTTCGCATGTGTTGCCTGTGGAAGAAGTGGAATTGAATCCGGATTTGACCTATGATGAGGAACCGGTGAGGATTCTGGATTCGGATAGCAAGGTTCTTCGTGGCAAGACCATTGAGTTGGTAAAGGTGTTGTGGAAGCATCGTGGTGTTGAGGAAGCCACGTGGGAACGGAAGGATGACATGCTGAAGCAGTTTCCTTATCTCTTTCCTTCAGGTAAATTTCGAGGACGAAATTTCTTAAGGGGGGTAGAGTTGTAACGCCCTGGTTTTGGGCTTAGGAGTTTTGGGATTCGGACCGGTTCGGTCGGAGTGCGGTTCGAATATATAAAAGTGAATTTAGGAAAGCCTAATTCGGGTTGCATTAAAAATATGGAAAAATGTCTTAAAATCCACTTTTATTATATATAAGTGAATGGTGAAATAAATTTTACAAAATGAGGTTTGGAAGGGTGACATTTTGGCTAGTGACCAAAATGTAATTTTCGAAAACTATGACACTGTTTTAAAAAGGATTGAAACTTTGAATCTTTAAGGAGCTATTTACCCAATGGGGGTTTCTCCAGATTTTTCTAAGATATTAAATGATTTATTAATGGTTTTAAAATAAAAGAAAAGTGGAGGGAAGATATTTTGGCATTTCTTAACTAACTTTCCATATTTCCATTTTCATTTTCTCTCATCTTTTCTCTCAAACCAAACACCTTTTCTCCAGAGCTTTTCCCTCTGATTTTGTCACCTAAATAACTCATTTCAATTCTCTTTTGATCTTCAATCATTTCTTCAACAAAACCTTTGCATTTGCTAAGTGGATTTTCAAGAATTTGGTTCCAAAAATGGAGAAAACTCAAGTTTGGAGGTAAGAATGTCCTTCTCCTCTAAACTCTCAGTTCTTTACTGAAATTCCCAAGTTCTCAATCCTTAATTTGTGTTTTATAAATGGTTTTAAGGTTGTGTTCTTGATCTTGGCTTTTAAATGCAAGATTTGGTGATTTTTGGTTAAAATTCGTATGATCTGTTTTAAGCAGTGATTTGAGGTGTCTTTTTTATGTTAAATGAATGTTAAATTGATGAGTAATTGAGGTTTAATCAATGCAATCCCGGATAGGTTGAATTTCCTAAGTTTAGCTTGAGTTCTTGGTTGTTGTTGGAGTGATCTTGATGTTCTGTTATAGCTGGCGGTATAAGGACGTGGTTAGATCCTTTTTGGATGTTAATTGATGTGTAAAGATGATTAGATTTGATGGATCTTGGCTGGGTAATGTTGTGGAGTTGTTTGGATGCATTTTCGGTTGTGTTTGGTAGCTGAAAATGGAGTGTGGATGAGAGCAGCGAGTTTAGGTGCTTTCATTGAAGATATTAATGCATGATGATGCATTAATCCTCTGCTTTGATGTGTTTAAAACAGGGGAGTCATCTTTGGATCCTAGTGGTGGTGATCCGGAAGCTTGATTGGTGTTTCGGCAAGTGGCGAAACGGAATCGGTGAGTGGATTTTGGTTTTCAGCTTGAAACCAGTGTTTTGAAGGTTTGGGAGCTTAGTTTAAGTCTAAGCAACTTAGCTAAGCTTAAGAGTAAGTTTTCGGAAAAACTCTCTTGGTGATGAACCATGGATTGGTTGTATGCAATGTGTTTTGTTTGCATGTTTTAAATCCTGTTTTGAAAGCATATCTAGCATGTTTTAAAACTCTCAAGGTAAGTGATCCTTGTTTTTGAACATTGTTTTAATGTGGTTTGATGCTTAAAGATGCATGATGTTTATGGCTTTGTTAAATGCTTTAAAACAGTGGAATATTGTGGTTGATGAGGCATATTGGCAAGTGATAGTTAAGGTCACAAAGGTGGTTAAAAGTCCTTGTGTGAGCCTTGTTTATTTAAGAGCAACATGGTGGTTAAAAGTCCATGGTTGGCTCTTGGTTAAGATCACAAAGGTGGTTAAAAGTCCTTGTGTGAATCTTGTGAATTTTAAGAACAACATGGTGTTTAAAAGTCCATGGTTGGTTCTTGGTTAAGGTTACAACAGTGGTTAAAATTCCTTGTGTAAACCTTGTTTAGTTAAGAACTCCAAGGTGTTTAAAAGTCCTTGGGAGATTCTTGTTAAGGACACAAAGGTGTTTAAAATTCCTTGTGTGGTCCTTGCCATGGTGTTTAAAAGTCCATGGGTTAAGGACACAATGGTGTTTAAAAGTCCATGTGTGGTCCTTGGAAAGTATAAGATCACAATGGTGTTTAAAAGTCCATGTGTGGATCTTATGTGGAATGTATCACTTGTTGCCAATATGACATGATATGAACTTGAAGCATGATTTGCTTGTTTTAAATGCTTACGAGCATGATTAAATGTTGTTTTGAAGTAAGGTTTATAAAGGTGTTTTATAAATGCATTATTGTGTGGTTTTAAATGAGCATTCCTCACTAAGCTTTTGCTTACGCTCTCTCTTTTCTTAAACCAATAATGTAGAGCATTAAAGTGCATTGAGGGCAGCAAGGAGGGCAAGAATCCAAGTGGTGAACCAAGCTCAAGTATGGTGAAGGTTTCTTAAACACTATTAGCTTTTGGCATTTTGCAATGGGCGACCTATGTTGTTGTTTTGGGAGATGTTTTGGACTCCCTAAGTTGGATTTATGTTGTTGATAATGTTTGAGATTGTAATTGGCCTTTGTGATGTGGTTTTGGTTTAAAGTTGCTTGAATGGTTTTCTAAGTAGGATGCATGCCTATAGAATTGGGGATTTTCATAATTGATGACATGTTGATGTTTGGTTGATGCAATTATGTTCCTTGTATGTTGAATGACTTGCTGGTAAAATTTGGTTGCATTTGGAGTATGTTACATAGGTCAATTATGTGTTAAACCAGCAACTTTTCTACAATCTGGGCAACCTGTTTCGGAACAGGGGCTATCGTATCGGAACGGGGGCCTGAAATGGCATGGGCATTCCGAAACGGAAGGAACTGTTTCGGAACGGAATGGCCACTGCCAGGCCCTGTTTCGGTACCAGTTTCGGAACGGTCCTGCGTTTCGGAACGGGTCTTCCTTGTTCCGAAACACTCGATCGTTGGGCACTGAAATTAGTGGTTATATGTTCTGAAATGTTTGCATTTTGGTCCTGAAACATGTTTATGCAATTGTAAGAGTTTGAGATGTCTGTTTGAGCTGAAATTTGGCAGGGAAGCATGAAAGATGATTAATTTCAAGTTGGTAACTTTAAATTGGATTAAGTCCTTATAATTTATAGAATTTACAACTTGGTCCCTAAAGTTGTAGTTTGTGCAATTGGGTCCCTGTATGTTCTCTGATGGTTATGATCTTTGAGTATGCTGATTGTATGATCACGTTCAGGGATAATATGCATTTAGACAAGTTTAAAAAGAAAAAAAGGGTTGTTAATCAAGGTTGACTTTGGTTTTCCCCGTGTAAACTTCTTAATTCGGTTCATCCGTGTGGGCTAGGTTAAGGGGGTTACATTTGGTGGTATCAGAGCTAAGTTCTCGAGTAATTGGGAATGATTATGTGAATGATTAAAGTATGTATGCTTTGTATGCTTGTTGAGTGAAAGCATGTTGAGTGGTTTGTGAATATGTTGCAATTAAGGTGTATGCTGTGGTGAAGCATGTTGTGGGTACCCATTGCCAAATCAAAGCTAATGTAATGATATTGTTTTTAAGTGAAAATGAGCTTGAGTACTTGGATTGCTTACCTTGCTGGGCCTGACTTTGTTTATTTGCATTGTGATTGCATTGTTAGAGTATGGCACCTCGTAGAGAGTTAAGGAGTAATGTACGAGCTACGGCTCAAAATGAGAATGAGAATGAGGAGAATGTTGAAAGTGCGGTGGATTTACCTCCTCCACCTGGTGGTGGTGGTGCTGGGGGTGAAGGAGCTGGAGCTGCAGCTGGTGCTGGGGTCGCTGGACCTGAGGCTGGTCAGGGGCAAGCTGTTCCTGACATGACGGTGTTGATTCAAGCTATTGCTGGAGCTTTTCAAGCCGCGGTAGCTGGAGCTCATGGAGCTGGGCATCAAGGAGATGCTGGAGTTAGACTACCCTTGGAACGTTTGCGCAGTCTGGGAGGGACTGAATTCAGGGGTTTGTCTGCTGAAGGTTCTGAGGCTTGGTTAGAGGGTACCAAGAGAATCTTGGGTCAGATGAGTTGCACTGATGTGCAAAAGCTGGGCTGTGTAGTATCATTGTTGCAAGATGATGCTTATACATGGTGGACAACCACTATCGTTGGGATGGCGGAAGCTGGCGTAACTTGGACGATCTTTCAGAACGCGTTCAAGAGAAGGTATCTAGGTGAGAGGTACCTAGATGAAAAGTAGAGGGAGTTCATGTCTCTTACCCAAGGGAGCATGTCTGTGGCTGAGTTTGAGGTTCAGTTTGTTCGACTCAGTCAGTACGCACCTGAGCTTGTTCCGGATGAGCGGGAGAGGTGTGAAAGGTTCCGTTATGGTTTAGTGACGGAAGTTAAGATGTATGTGATGGCTACTGAATGATGATTTCGATGTGCTGGTGGGTCGAGCAAAGGATATTGAGATGAACTTGGGTTTATCTGCTAAAAGTGCTGGGTCAAGTGCTGGTAAGCGAGCAGCTGAGTATAGTTCCGGTGGTGGACGGAACAAGAGGGGACGCGATCAGAGGTATCAGTCCTCAGCTAAGCGAGGTGGTGGTGCACCTGCTCAGGGAGGCAACGCTAGAGTTGATCCGAGTGCATGTTGGATATGTGGTTCGCGTGGCCATATGAATCGTGATTGTCCTCGTGCTGTGAGGGAGGTGCAAGCTCCTGTTGTAGCAGCTTGTAATGCGTGCTGGAACTGTGGATCTACGGATCATATGAGGAGAGAGTGTCCTATGTTGGCTGGTGGCCAAGTGCGTGCTCCTATTGTTGCTGCACCACAGAGAGGTCGTGGGCGCGGCCGTGGTAACTTCCAGCGGAGAGAGGATGGTGGACGGAGTGTGGCTCATGTTGTGGCTATTCAGCTTGAGGGTGGCGGCCAAGCCAGGGTGTATGCTCAGCGGGAGGGAAGGAATGACGCGGATGTGATCGCAGGTACTTTTACTCTACAATCCTTGTCATTACTTTCCTTGATTGATTATGGATCTACGCATTCATACATTTTGCGTGAGCATGCTGAATTGCTTGGTTTGCCTCTTGAGTCTTTGGATGTTGGTGTGCGCGTCACTAGTTCTTTTGGTGAAACTGTTGTGACTCGAAAGCTTTATAGAAGATGTCCTTTGGTTGTTCAAGATCATGTTTTTCCTGTTGACCTTATGGAGTTGCCTTTCTATGGTTTTGATATAATCCTTGGTATGGATTGGCTTGCTGAGCATCGAGCTGTTGTGGATTGTGAGAATAAGCGAGTTTCGCTGAAGCTTGCGGATGATTATGAGGTGGTTGTGGTTGGTGAGAATGTGAAGTTTCTGGCCAATGTGGTGTCTACGTTGGAGGCGAGCCGGATGCTGAGGCAAGGTTGTGAAGCTTACCTAGCTTTTGTGATGAATCCTAGCTCTAAGGAGTTGCGTGTGCAAGATATCAGGATTGTGAGAGAGTTTCCTGGTGTGTTTCCTGAGGAGTTGCCTGAGTTACCTCCTAATCGTGAGGTGGAGTTTGGGATTGAGCTGTATGAGAATACAACTCCTGTGTCCATTACCCCTTATAGAATGGCACCCAAAGAGTTGAAGGAGCTGAAGACGCAGTTGCAAGAGTTGCTTGATCGTGGTTTCATTCGGCCGAGTGTGTCACCTTGGGGTGCACCGGTCTTGTTTGTGAAGAAGAAGGATGGCACTATGAGAATGTGCATTGATTACCGTCAGCTGAACAAGTTGACTATCAAGAATCGGTATCCTTTGCCGAGAATTGATGATCTCTTTGATCAATTTCGGGGAGCAGCTGTGTTCTCTAAGATTGACTTGAGGTCAGGATATTACCAGTTGAAGGTAAAGGATGTGGATGTGCCTAAGACAGCTTTCAGGACAAGGTAGGGGCATTATGAGTTCCTTGTGATGCGGTTTGGTTTGACAAATGCTCCTGCTGCTTTCATGGACATGCTGAATCGTGTGTTTCATGAATACTTGGATAAGTTTGTTGTGGTGTTCATTGATGATATCCTTGTGTACTCGCGTACTGAGGAGGAGCATGAAGAGCATTTGAGGAATGAGTTGCAAGCTTTGTTGGAGAATCAACTTTATGCTAAGCTGAGCAAATGTGAGTTCTGGCTTAAGGAGGTGGTGATTCTTGGTCATGTGGTTTCTGCAGAGGAGATTCGTGTTGATCCTCAGAAGATCGAGGCGGTGATGAATTGGAAGGTTCCTAAGTCTGTTCATGAGGTTCGTAGTTTCCTTGGTTTGGTGGGATACTACCGGAGGTTTGTGGATGGATTTTCTAAGATTGCTGCACCTTTGACAAAGTTGTTGCAGAAGGATGTTAACTATGAATGGACGGAAGCGAGACAGTAGGCTTTTGAGAAGCTTAAGGCAGCTTTGACGCAAGCTCCGATCTTGGTTCAACCTGAATCAGGGAAAGAGTTTGTGGTGTATAGTGATGCGTCCTATGTTGGTTTGGGATGTGTGTTGATGCAAGAGGGTAAGGTGGTGGCTTATGCATCGCGGCAGTTGAAGGTGCATGAGCGCAATTATCCTACGCATGACATTGAGTTGGCTGCGATGGTCTTTTCTTTGAAGATCAGGAGACATTACCTGTATGGTGAGAAGTGTACTGTGTACACGGATCACAAGAGTTTGAAGTATCTGATGTCTCAGAAGGAGTTGAATCTTAGGCAGCGACGTTGGGTGGAGTTGCTCAAGTATTATGATTTGACGATTGAGTATCACTCTGGAAAAGCTAATGTTGTAGCGGATGCCTTGAGTAGAAAGGTAGCTGTGGAGCTGAGGGCTATGTTTGCCAGTTTGAGTATTTCGCGTGATGGTGGTCTTGTGGCTGAGTTGCAAGTGAAACCATCTTTGGTTTAGTTGATCAAGGAAAAGCAGTTGCTGGATGATTCCTTGGTGCCTCATGTTCAGGATATCAAGGAGGGTAGGCCTTCGGATTTCTGTTTTAATGATGAGGGAGTGTTTTGTTTTGGGAGTCGGATAGTGGTGCCCAATGATGCTTAGTTGAGGCGTGCTATTCTGACTGAAGGTCATAGTAGTCCTTTTGCTATGCACCCAGGTAGTACTAAGATGTATCGTGATCTTCGTGACGAGTACTATTGGGTGGGTTTAAAGAAGGATGTTGCGGAGTTTGTGAGTAAGTGCATGGTGTGTCAGCGAGTTAAGGCTGAGCATCAGGTTCCTTCAGGTTTGTTGCAACCGTTGAGAATCCCTGAATGGAAGTGGGAAAGGATTACCATGGATTTTGTATCTGGTTTACCTTTGTCACCATCGAAGAAGAATTCGGTGTGGGTGATTGTGGATCGCTTGACGAAGTGTGCGCATTTCTTGCCTGTGCATACTACGTATTCTTTGGATAAGCTTGCGGAGCTGTACATTGCTGGGATTGTGCGGCTGCATGGTGTGCCTAAGTCGATTGTGTCGGATAGGGATCCGAGGTTTACATCACATTTCTAGCAGTGTTTGCATCGAGCTTTGGGTACACGGTTGAATTTCAGTACATCTTATCATCCTCAGTCGGATGGTCAGTCCGAGCGTGTTATTCAGGTTTTGGAGGATATGTTGAGGTGCTGTGTGATTGAGTTTCAGGGCTCTTGGGAGAAGCATTTGCCTTTGGTGGAGTTTGCCTATGACAATAGTTATCAGGCAAGCATTCAAATGGCACCTTATGAGGCTTTGTACGGGAGGAAGTGTAGGACTCCTCTTTGTTGGGCTGAAACGGGTCAGAAGTTGGTTTCGATGCCGGCTTTGTTGAAAGGAACCACCGAGAAGGTGAAGCTCATTTGTGAGCGTTTGAAGGCAGCTTCTGATCGGCAAAAGTCTTACGCGGATTTGAAGCGTAAAGAGGTTGAGTATGCGGTGGGTGACCGTGTGTTTTTGAAGGTTTCGCCTTGGAAAAAGGTGATGAGATTTGGCCGTAAGGGTAAGTTGATCCCTAGGTACATTGGACCGTACGAGGTGATTGAGTGTGTGGGTCCTGTTGCGTACAAGTTGAGGCTGCCTCAAGAGTTAGAGAAGATTCATGATGTGTTTCATGTTTCTATGCTTCGGAAGTATAGATCGGATCCTTCGCATGTGATGCCTGTGGAAGAAGTGGAATTGAATCCGGATTTGACCTATGATGAGGAACCGGTGAGGATTCTGGATTCGGATAGCAAGGTGTTGTGGAAGCATCGTGGTGTTGAGGAAGCCACGTGGGAACGGAAGGATGACATGCTGAAGCAGTTTCCTTATCTCTTTCCTTCAGGTAAATTTCGAGGACGAAATTTCTTAAGGGGGGGAGAGTTGTAACGCCCCAGTTTTGGGCTTAAGAGTTTTGGGATTCGGACCGGTTCGGTCGGAGTGCGGTTCGAATATATAAAAGTGAATTTTGAAAGCCTAATTCGGGTTGCATTAAAAATATGGAAAATGTCTTAAGATCCTCTTTTATTATATATAAGTGAATGGTGAAATAAATTTTACAAAATGAGGTTTGGAAGGGTGACATTTTGGCTAGTGACCAAAATGTAATTTTCGAAAACTGTGAGACTGTTTTAAAAAGGATTGAAACTTTGAATCTTTAAGGAGCTATTTACCCAATGGGAGTTTCTCCAGATTTTTCTAAGATATTAAATGATTTATTAATGGTTTTAAAATAAAAGAAAAGTGGAGGGAAGATATTTTGGCATTTCCTAACTAACTTTCCAAATTTCCATTTTCATTTTCTCTCATCTTTTCTCTCAAACCAAACACCTTTTCTCCATAGCTTTTCCCTCTGATTTTGTCACCTAAATAACTCATTTCAATTCTCTTTTGATCTTCAATCATTTCTTCAACAAAACCTTTGCATTTGCTAAGTGGATTTTCAAGAATTTGGTTCCAAAAAGGGAGAAAACTCAAGTTTGGAGGTAAGAACGTCCTTCTCCTCTAAACTCTCAGTTCTTTACTGAAATTCCCAAGTTCTCAATCCTTAATTTGTGTTTTATAAATGGTTTTAAGTTTGTGTTCTTGATCTTGGCTTTTAAATGCAAGATTTGGTGATTTTTGGTTAAAATTCGTATGATCTGTTTAAGCATTGATTTGAGGTGTCTTTTTGATGTTAAATGAATGTTAAATTGATGATTAATTGAGGTTTAATCAGTGCAATCCTAGATAGGTTGAATTTCCTAAGTTTAGCTTGAGTTCTTGGTTGTTTTTGGAGTGATCTTGAAGTTCTGTTATATCTGGAGGTATAAGGACGTGGTTAGATCCTTTTTGGATGTTAATTGATGTGTAAAGATGATTAGATTTGATGGATCTTGGCTGGGTAATGTTGTGGAGTTGTTTGGATGCATTTTCGGTTGTGTTTGGTAGCCGAAAATGGAGTGTGGATGAGAGCAGCGAGTTTAGGTGCTTTCATTGAAGATATTAATGCATGATGATGCATTAATCCTCTGCTTTGATGTCTTTAAAATAGGGGAGTCATCTTTGGATCCTAGTGGTGGTGATCCGGAAGCTTGATTGGTGTTTCGGCAAGTGGCGAAACGGAATCGGTGAGTGGATTTTGGTTTTCAGCTTGAAACCAGTGTTTTGAAGGTTTGGGAGCTTAGTTTAAGTCTAAGCAGCTTAGCTAAGCTCAAGAGTAAGTTTTCGGAAAAACTCTCTTGGTGATGAACCATGGATTGGTTGTATGCAATGTGATTTGTTTGCATGTTTTAAATCCTGTTTTGAAAGCATATCTAGCATGTTTACTTGCTGAGATTATAAGCCATGTGTTGAAGGATGCTCAAGGTAAGTGATCCTTGTTTTTGAACATTGTTTTAATGTGGTTTGATGCTTAAAGATGCATGATGTTTATGGCTTTGTTAAATGCTTTAAAACAGTGGAACATTGTGGTTAATGAAGTATATTGGCAAGTGATGGTTAAGGTCACAAAGGTGGTTAAAAGTCCTTGTGTGAGCCTTGTTTATTTAAGAGCAACATGGTGGTTAAAAGTCCATGGTTGGCTCTTGGTTAAGATCACAAAGGTTGTTAAAAGTCCTTGTGTGAATCTTGTGAATTTTAAGAACAACATGGTGTTTAAAAGTCCATGGTTGGTTCTTGGTTAAGGTTACAAAGGTGGTTAAAATTCCTTGTGTAAGCCTTGTTTACTTAAGAACTCCAAGGTGTTTAAAAGTCCTTGGGAGATTCTTGTTAAGGACACAGAGGTGTTTAAAAGTCCTTGTGTGGTCCTTGCCATGGTTTTTAATGGTCCATGGGTTAAGGACACAATGGTGTTTAAAAGTCCATGTGTGGTCCTTAGAAAGTATATGATCACAATGGTGTTTAAAAGTCCATGTGTGGATCTTATGTGGAATGTATCACTTGTCGCCAATATGACATGATATGAACTTGAAGCATGATTTGCTTGTTTTAAATGCTTACGAGCATGATTAAATGTTGTTTTGAAGTAAGGTTTATAAAGGTGTTTTATAAATGCATTATTGTGTGGTTTTAAATGAGCATTCCTCACTAAGCTTTTGCTTACGCTCTCTCTTTTCTTAAACCAATAATGCAGAGCATTAAAGTGCATTGAGGGCAGCAAGGAGGGCAAGAATCCAAGTGGTGAACCAAGCTCAAGTATGGTGAAGGTTTCTTAAACACTATTAGCTTTTGGCATTTTGCAATGGGCGACCTATGTTGTTGTTTTGGGAGATGTTTTGGACTCCCTAAGTTGGATTTATGTTGTTGATAATGTTTGAGATTGTAATTGGCCTTTGTGATGTGGTTTTGGTTTAAAGTTGCTTGATTGGTTTTCTAAGTAGGATGCATGCCTATAGAATTGGGGATTTTCATAATTGATGACATGTTGATGTTTGGTTGATGCAATTATGTTCCTTGTATGTTGAATGACTTGCTGGTAAAATTTGGTTGCATTTGGAGCATGTTACATAGGTCAATTATGTGTTAAACCAGCAACTTTTCTACAATCTGGGCAACCTGTTTCGGAACAGGGGCTACCGTATCAGAACGGGGGCCTGAAATGGCATGGGCGTTCCGAAACGGAAGGAACTGTTCCGGAACGGATTGGCCACTGCCAGGCCCTATTTCGGTACCAGTTTCGGAATGGTCCCGCGTTTCGGAACGGGTCTTCCCTGTTCCGAAACACTCAACCGTTGGGCACTGAAATTATTGGTTATATGTTCTGAAATGTTTGCATTTTGGTCCTGAAACATGTTTATGCAATTGTAAGAGTTTGAGATGTCTGTTTGAGCTGAAATTTGGCAGGGAAGCATGAAAGATGATTAATTTCAAGTTGGTAACTTTAAATTGGATTAAGTTCTTATAATTTACAGAATTTACAACTTGGTCCCTAAAGTTGTAGTTTGTGCAATTGGGTCCCTGTATGTTCTCTGATGGTTATGATCTTTGAGTATGCTGATTGTATGATCACGTTCAGGGATAATATGCATTTAGACAAGTTTAAAAAGAAAAAAAGGGTCGTTAATCAAGGTTGACTTTCAGGTTGACTTTGGTTTTCCCCATGTAAACTTCTTAATTCGGTTCATCCGTCTGGGCCGGGTTAAGGGGGTTACATTGCTCCTTGTTGGCAATGTCTTTGGCAACTCCAAAGGCTTCTCGTCTTTGATCTCTTCAAAGACTTGTCCCTTTGCCTTGGGGACTACCATGGCCTCGTCATCGTTGGCTCTTGTCTTGGGCACTCCCTCGAAGAAACGGATCGTTGCTAACTCCTTGGTGTTCTTGTCCGCAAATTGCTTCACCGGCACAATGCATTGTTGGTGGGGATCTAAAATACACAACACATCTCTTTTGGGCAAGACAAGCGCGTCAATCCGTTCAAGAAAAGATAAGCCCAAAAAAACCGTAGTCATCTAAAGGGGTTACCTTGATGGATGCTTTACCGTGCCAATTTCCAATCCGAAAATCCACTCCGTTTGCAACTCCCGTAATCGGTTCTTTTTTGGAATTGACAGTCTTTATCCATCCATTTATCTTCTCTACTCGAAGGTTTAGTCGCTTGGCCGCTTGCTCGGACACGAACAACTCGGATGCACCTGTGTCGACAAGGGCTCTCACGTCTTTGCCGGAAACTTTCATGTCCACGAACATAAGTCCCTTCTTTTAACGACCACTCTTGGCTTGAAGCGAACTTACTATGGAACCAAGCTGGGCAAACTCGTCCTCTTCTCCATCTCCTCTACAAATGGCGGAAAGGTTCGTCTTTTTCGGGCAATCCCAAACGTAATGTGGCCCTTTACAATGGTGACACACCACTGGACCTCGTTCCTTTCACTCCTAAGGCCTTGTGAATCGAAGGAATTTGTCATTCGATGGCTTACCACTACCACTCGGTGACTCCTCCATTTCACTTTCATTAGATCTATCTATGTTTTCCAATCACTTGAACGTGGCTTAGACTTGGATGACTTGTTTCGATCAACACTATGATCTTTCAATGACTAGGAAATGGCAATGGCCTTGGAGAGTTCTGTCACGTCTCTCCTCTCTAACTTGGGGTTTACCCACGACTTTAATCCATCCATAAAATGGAACAATGCATCTTTCTCGCTTAAGTAAAAAATTTGGAGTTGTAGCTCACTGAATTCTCGAACGTAGTTTCGGATTGATCCCTCTTGCTTAAGATGTCTAAGCTTGGATCGCGCCTCTCTCTCGGCATCTCCGGGGTAGAATTGGTTCTTGAATTCCGTTTGGAACTCGTTCCACGTTTGAACACTAGTGCCTCCACGTTTCTCGTCAGAGCACCTGCGTCTCCACCAAAGTAAAGCATGATAAGTTAAATATATTGACGTGGCATCCTCAATGATGCACTATGCTTTGAAGTACTGCTCGAGCCCCCACAAGAAATTCTCCACTTGTTGGGCTGATCTCGTCCCCTCGAAGTGCTTGGGTTTCGACACATCGACTAGCACCCTCGCTAGGCTAGACACCACGCCATTTCTCACGGCGGCATTGTAAACAAGCACCTCACTCTAGAGATCCTCGATCTCCTTTCTAAGCGCGGCTACCTCAGCTTGTTTAGCAAGATCTTCCACGTTCTTCTTGAGTGTTTTCACTTCGTCTTTGAGGGATCCGTCTTGTATATCGACGTGTTCATTGACATCGTTGATTATTCCTTGGAACTCTTCATTGAGTTTGTCATTCTGTTCGCCCAACACCCAACTCTTCACTTCTGCTTTAGTCGTCGAGCTAAGTCGATGGACTAAGTCAGCCTTCGAATTTGCTAAGCAAGAGTGCTTATTAAATTAGATAGGCGGAAGCTTGGATGGAAAATGGCTAGGCAAGCGATGAAGAGAAACTTCTCAAAACTCTTACTCAAGAAAGATTTACAAAGAATTGAAGATGAATACAAAGGTTGGCGGAAGGATCTATTTATAGCCTTGGCCCTCTCGATCTAATGGCTAAGAATGATTCGATCCAAGGGCTATAGATGAATCGTATCTCCTAAACATGGCAACTTTATCACATAATAACAAGTTGCCTAGAATACATGACTATGACATCATAGATTTGTTGTCAAGGAAGACTTTCCTCAAGTTGGGTCCATGGTGGATAGCTTTCCTTGTGTGTTGGTCAAAAGATGACAACTTAACAAGGGTCTTGGTCTCTTGGGCGGATTGGGCTTGGCATGGCCCGATTCTTGTGTCCAAAACCCCCTCTTTAGCATGCTTGGTGCTAAATCAGGCCCTATGGGTGTGAGCAACTTAGATTGGCTTCCCCTACGCCCCTTGGTGTGCACGTCGGGTGCTATCTCGGCCGTATTGGTGTGCACATCGGGTGCAAACTCGGGCTCTATGGTTTGGGCTGCATGGAGGTTGCCAGGCAAGGCCCCCTTGGGTGCGTGTAATGGGCTCCCTCGGGTCCAACTCCCGTGGGCAGCACATGGGGTGCTTGACTTGGCCCCATGGTGCGCAGGAAGTGCTCCGATTTGGCTCTTTCCAATGCAGACACCACATGGGGTGTTGTGCATGGCCCCTTGGTGTGTGGTGTTGGCATATACTCGGGTCCCTCGGTCGGGTGAAGGACGATGTGTGCTAAGGCAAGCACCTATGGGTGCGGCTTGCTCAGTCGTGAGAAGTCGGGCTGTGACATATTGCTTGTCCTCAAGCAATACAGCGTAAACATACTTGCCCTTTAAAC
The DNA here is from genome assembly GCA_958450335.1 of Hibiscus tridactylites. Classification (NCBI taxonomy): domain Eukaryota; kingdom Viridiplantae; phylum Streptophyta; class Magnoliopsida; order Malvales; family Malvaceae; genus Hibiscus; species Hibiscus tridactylites. The sequence continues at coordinate 67,349,581 of OY288266.1, read as the reverse complement.
TAATCAGAAAGAAAAAAAATTGTTTTAAACTTGATTTAACACATCAAGGTTGTGGCACCTGTTATTAGATTAGTGAGAGGGGAATAACATGAATTACCTCATAATTAAACTATAATATGCTAGTGAAGTGTGTGCAGAACAGTGCACAGGCTGAATCTGATGAATATTCTAAGTAAACATAGATGTTGTTATGATATACAAGGTTGATGCCGAGACAACATAATTAAGTAAAATTAAATAATCATGGCAATAAGGGCTTCAGCTCATCATCACAACTGCTCTTCTAGGTTTGAAATTAAGATAGAAGCAAACTAAAAAACCCCCATGGAGTAGAGTCTTCCCGTGAAGACTTTCATTCACTCATGCTAATTTGTCTGTCACTTCAAGATTTTTAGATTCATGGACTTTGATAGCAGCAGAGTGTCCTTGCACATGATTCCTCCTAGAGCCTGTTTCGGGCACATCTAGGGATAGATAGCATAAAAAATTTCTTTTTCTTGCCTTGGCACTGCTTTTGTTTTTCCTGTTTGTTGCTTGCCGCGGCAGCTTCCTGCAACAATTTTAGAACTTTACAAATAATTCAACAAGAAATGTTTATCAGAAACTCAAACATATTCAGCAAATAATAGTTGTGTTTTTAATTTTTGGCAACTATAGAAAAATCCTAAGTTTACTTCATGTTTTCACCCCAAAATTAAGTTCATTTGAACTCGGTACGAAAATTTAAATCGTCTATCCTATCATAGGCACAAGTTTTTTTTTAAAATAATTTCTTTTTAATTAATTTTCTAACGCAAGTACAAAATGCAACCCAATATGCACTAATTATGCCTAAACAAAAATAATGAGTGATAACCCCCCAAACTCGAGATGAACACTGCCCTCAATGCACAAAATAAAAACAAAAAAAGAAAATAGAAAAATAAATATAATTGATATAAAAATAGAAAAATAAAATAAATAAGAAGAAAAAAGAAAATAGAAAACACTAGAAGTTGACAGATGGTTGAGAGGAGGCTTGGGTTTTGGCGGCAGAGGAGGATTGGATGACAAGGCGGTGGCCGACATATGCTCGGGCAGAAGACTTGGCTAGTAAGACCTTTTCTGTTCGCAGTAGCTGGACTCTCTTAGGAGTAGGGTGAAGGTCATCATGAGGTTCTTCTGAAGGGGCTTCGCTCTCCTCGAATTCTGTCTCATCTTCCACTAGCTCGGCGGCTATGATGTGCTACTGCCTCTTCCTTGTTCCTTCCGTTGTTGGCGCTATCGGAGGGTCCATCACTATTGGGACTGTTGCTGCTACTGTTGCTGACGGCTAATCTACCTCATCGGAGGAGGAGGTGTTGGCCATCGTTGCTGCTGTGTAGATGTAAGAATGATGTTGCTGCTGCTGCTATGGGGAGTCTACCACCATGTTGGAAGCGGAGGTGGCGGAGTATGATGGGTAGTGCGTTAGAGACGACATCTGGTGGTGGAAGGTGGCATGGCGGGTAGCTGATGGTGTTCCTTGTCCGGGGGCAGCTGCGGTTGCTAGATCGGTGGGTTAGGGTAGCAGGGTGGGGCCGTCATCTAGATACTTCTGGAGGAGATAGGCCACAAAAGCCTCTTAAACCTCCTCCATATACTTCATGAAGGTTAACTGTTGATGCTCGATCTGTTTGTTTCTTTCAAAGATGTTGCACAGCAGAGTGAGGACTTCATTTGTCGGGGTAGCTTCAGTACTGCCAGGGGCGGTTGGTGTGGCTGGTTTGGCGGTAGAGGGCTGGCTGGGGGTGATGGGCTCTGTCTCCTAGGCCTGCATCATCTGCATGCGGACATTCCTGGTCCACCCCTCCTGTGCAGTTGTCATCTCATCTTCGAGCTCAGTTGGGACGTTGAAGTTGGCCCAAAGGTTGGTGATGAGAGACGAGAAGTATAGCCTACCTTTGTCTTGCGGAAGTAGTTGTGGATCTCCTTGCATATGATCTCCCCAACGTTGATTGTACGGTTCATCATGATGCTGTGGATGAGTGCGAGGCGCGGCTGGTCTATGGTAGAGTTGTGGGAGGTAGGCAGCAGATGGCGTTTGATGAAGGTATTGCACAGCATGGCCTCGGGCCGCAGTCGATAGTGTTGGACAGAGCCGCCATGCTTTCTTGCCAGCCATGACGTGTTGGCCTCGCATAGCTTGGCCTTGATTTTGTCGTAGTAGGCAGCCGTCAGTGACTGACTCCATTCCTCGTGGGGGTTGTCTTCCATCTCTAAGCCGTAGAAAATGTTGATCACGACGACGTTCATTTTGATAAGATACCCTCGGACGTAGACGAATGACATCTCTGGGCAGGGGTGATGGGCATAAAACTCTTTGACCAAGGTGATGTTGGCCATCGCCGGCTGCCGTGCGAATATTTCTCATCCCTTGCTGTGGATGGTCTCGGACAAGGTGGGCTCTAAGCCATGGTTCCCTATTTGCTTCGTATAGTGGAATCCTTGCTCCTCCAAAATTGCTTGCTTGGCAAACTGATTTTTATATCTCCTTTCATCTGCCTTGGAGCAAAAACGTTGGAAGGTGGGTTTGAATGCTGATGTTGAAGGTATGTGTGATACGGTTGGAATATAACTGAGACTTAAAATAAAATATTGTGAGAAAGGATAACAATCGATTCAAGAAGAATATAGCAAGGAGGTGAAAGTAAAGTAAATGAATGGAGTGATTAAGGTTTAAACAGAGATTGCCGAGAGATGTTGGGGTGACAATAATTGTCCAACAGTCAAGTTGTCTCGCGCACATTACGGGGTTTCTCCCTGTTATTTCTATAGCCGTTGACAGCTAGCCATTTGTAGGCAACTAGCCGTTACGCGATGTCTGCGCTGGGCCGCTCTTGGCTGTCTTGGCGGGATGGTGGGCGGGTGTTGAGTGTGCAAAAGTTCTATATTTTACCTCTTATTTAACCCATATTTCTGCTACATCAAGCATAATTCATTGCATTTAGGTAAAGTTTCACATATACATCACAATTAGGTAAAATAGCACAATTGCTACTGATTTTGGTTGCTTTTGCAGGTATCTGCTGTAGCAGACTCAGGACAGTGAAGGAGCAGAGCTGGAACATAGGACTGGAGTCGAGAAGCAAGATGTTGCCATGGCCACTACCGTGGCAGCCATGATGAAAACATTGGTGAAAGGGGAAAGTGAAGTGGAACTCGAAAGATGGAGGAATTCAAGTCGGTCTGTCGTGGACCACTCCTATATTTTTCTGAGCCCTAAGGCAGAATGAAGGCCAAGCCCAAAGTTCAAGGAAGAAACCCAAAGCAAGAAAAGAGGAAGGATTAAAGGCATATACTCAGAAGATTTAATCTTAAATAGAGTTGTACTTTAGTTTGAACTTGTACTCTTACCTGATTAGAAAACTTGAACTCAAGGCCTATATAAAGGCATGCAATTCGACCTAGGAAGGGATATCTCATCTCTAGCTGTCTTCCCCAAAACCCTTTGTCGTTTTCCCCCTTCTTGTCATGTTCTAAACTTCCCCTAGGGCTAAGGGTTGATTCTGTAAAGTAGTTGCAAGGATTGTACTGTTTTAGGAATATTTATGTTCAAGGCAATAAAACTTCAAGATTATTTATTCTGGATTTTCACATCTCGCAAGAGTATAAGGAGAGCATTGTGAGGTTATTTATTTGTTTGATATCGGGAGAGTCAAGCATACGAAAGGAATAAATACGAGTTTTCCATTTTATGGTTAAACCATCTCATCTTAGAGATAAGTACGAGGTTAAGTGGCTAAGGAAGAATTCAACAACATTGGTGTTCACCCTTGATTAACGCCGGGAGGTATCATCTAAGAAGTGTTCAGCAACAACACTTGGACTTAGGGATAGGACAAGTCATCCTAAGGATTCTTGCCAAACTTGAAGTACAGAGTTGTGGTATCGCTGCTGCGACAACAACAGACTTCTTCCGCGACAGGGACAACAACAGAACAAGAATTTCTATATAGTGCAACACCTACACTACCAAGCAAATCAATACCGGCCTATCTCTTAAACCTGATCTTTTACTTCTTTAATTTAAGTGTTATTCACAATTACTTTACAAACAATTTAAACTCTTTCTCTCTCTTGTGCAGCAATTACAGGATAAAGTTATTTCCAGTCCCTGTGGAGATGATATCTGATACTACAAGTATCACTTTACTACTTACGTCGTGTACACTTGCACTACATTGCGATAGGACTTTTGACACGCAACAAGTTTTTGGCGCCGATGCCGGGGACTAGAAACATATCTTTACCCTTACGTTTACTACACTTTTACTTTTTAATTTTTCTATTTTTATTGGAATTGTTTACCCAGTGCTTTTCACAAGGTTTTCCACTTGCTTATGTGCAGATCTAGAGGAACCGAGAAACCGAGTCCGCCTTTTGATAGAAAGAAACAATTATCTTGAGGAACATTTAGAAGCAATGCATAACGGGGTAAATAATAACCCGAGGAATGATGAAGATCCTCCCATAGATGACCGGAATGGACGGCCTGTCGATGCCGCTGCCGCACGATAGTCCTGCCGGACTACATGATCAATGATCATGTTGAACTGGAGACCACCTTGCGGGACGTGGAAGCTGAGAATTTTGAGCTGAAACTTGTTATGTTCAGCATGATAAACTCCGCTGGCCAATTTAGTGCTGCTGCAACAGAGGATGCCCGAGAACATCTGAAAAAGTTCCAAGAAATTTGTAGATCATTTAGATTACCAGGAATAAATCCGAAAATACTGAGGCTCCGGTTATTTCCTCATTCATTGAGAGATAGAGCTAAAACTTGGTGGAATAAACTAATGTCGGGTTCAATACGAACTTAGATAGATCTCTCTCGTGAATTTTTATCTCGTTTTAATCCTTCTCACTTATCTGAGTGATTGCGTAATGAAATTGCTACTTTTCAATAGGAAGATGACGAACCAATGCACGATGCATGGGACAGGTTTACAACCCTTCTAAGGAACTGCCCGATGCATGGATTCCCCGTGTGGAATCAAGTCATTAAATTCTACAATGCTGCCAACACACATACTCGTATGAGAATAGATTCAGTAGCAAATGGACTGTTGTTGGATAAAGATCCAGACGAAGCAATGGTGGTGTTGAAAAACTTAGCAAAGAATGACGAGCAATTCCCTACAGCAAGGAGAGGTGAACGAGGGATAGTTGTAAAAGATTATGAAGCTGACAACTCTCTAAAGACACAGGTTGCATACCTCACGAAGGCAGTGGAAAATCTGTTGAAAAAAAATTCTTAACCTATATATTGTGTAGAAGAGGTATGTGAGACTTTCAGTGGGAACCACAGTTCGGAAGATTATCCGTTACAGCTAGAAGAAGGGATGTATGTTGGAAATTACAAGAAGCCAAGAAATTATGATTCCACCAATTACAATCCAAACTGAAGGAAGGATCCCAAGTTTTCATGGAGCAATCCAAACAACGCACTTAATCCTCAGATGCAGAACAACCAAAAGCAAGGGGCACCCAGAATCTTGTCGTGACAGCAGCCACAACAGCAGCATGTAGCCGCACCTAGTATACTGGAGCAGGCATTGGCAACATTTATGTAACAGACAATAGCTTACATGGAAAACATGGATCACTTTATCAAGAAGACTGAGTCATTCATGGACAAGACAGAAATGAGGATGACAAACTATGAGGCTACACTAAAATCCATGGAGACACAAATGGGCCAGGTTTCCCAGCATATTAAGTCGAGGCAGAATGGAGGATTCCCTAGTGATACTGAGGTTACTAGAAAACCCACAAATGAGCAGTGTAAAGCAATTACAACTAAGAGTGGTAAACAACTGCAAGGGCCGGAGATGAAAACCATACCAATTGAGGAACCAACCCTAGATACACCTGTCGTGAACACTGCCTTGGTAGAGGAAGAACAACCTACTACCGACACACTTGTCACGACAACGTAGGAGATAGAGGAGCAATTAGAGGAAACTGAAGAACCTAAGCCTCCTCAGATCCGAATACCATGTGAAGGACGTTTGGAAGATTACCGTCCTCCACCTCCTTTTCCACAGCGGTTACAAAAGCAGAAACAAGAGTACCAGCTCAAAAAGATTTATGACATTTTTAAGCATGTACACATTAATATACCGCTGTTAGAGGCCATCAAGCAGATTGCCGGTTATGCAAAGTTTCTCAAGGACGACATGTCAAAAAGGTCCATACTTGGGGAATTCGAAACGGTAAAAATGACAGATGGATGCATGACTATCTTGCACAGGCATCCACCCTAGAAGAAGAAGGATCATGGGAGCTTCATCATACTGTGCATAATTGGTGACAAATTCGTGGCTAAGGCACTTTGTGATCTAGGTTCTAGCATAAATTTAATGCCAAAATCTATGTTTCAGAAATTAGGTATTGGACGAGCACGGCCCACGACAGTCATGTTGCAGCTGGCAGACCGCTTTTGCGTACAACCAGAAGGGAAGATCGAAGATATTCTGGTAAGAGTGGATAAATTTATTTTTCTTGCTGACTTTCTTGCTGACTTTCTTGTTTTAGACTGTGAAGCAGATGAAAATGCAACAATCATCCTGGGGCGACCCTTCCTAGCCACAGGCAGATCTGTGATTGATGTGAAGAAAGGAGAACTGATAATGAGAGTAAATGATCACGAAATCAAACTAAATGTTCTCCAAGCGATTAAACATGCCGATGCAGAAGAAGAATGCAAGGCCATCACTAAAGTAATCCTTAACCAACTCTGCATCAGATCGGGCTGCCATGACATAAAATTTGGTCATTGCCACAGCAGTCATCTAGAAGAATGCCACGGCAGCAACGACGATAGTGACTCCTCCGATTCAAAAATATCTGATACTAAAGGTCAGGAGGAGGTAAATTGGATAGGAAATCATCCAGGTAAGTTCTTTGAGCCATTAATTATACCTCGAATGAACATATAATCCAAAAGCCTTCAATTGAAAAGCCACATGTTTTAGATCTTAAGCCCCTGCCAGGGCAGCAGTTAATTGGAAATCTGTGTTTCAGAAATGATACATTGCTCGTAATCATCTCTTCCAAGATAATGCAGAAACAGAAGCAGCAGTTAATTGGAATGCTACAGCAGCATAAGAAGGTCATTGGATGGACGATAGCTGATATCCAAGGCCTCAGTCTGGCATTATGCATGCACAAGATTCTCTTGGAAGATGATCATAAGCCAACTATTGATGCCCAGAGACGTTTAAACAAGGCTATGCGAGAAGTGGCGCGAAAATAGATTATCAAATGGCTTGATGTCGGAATCATTTACGACGTCTCGGATAGTAAGTGGGTGAGCCTGGTGCTGTGCGTACCTAAAAATAGAGGATTAATCATGGTGACCAACGAAGAAAACGAGCTAATCCCAACCAGGACTGTGACTGGTTGGAGGGTTTGTATGGACTACCTCAAGCTTAACAAAGCTTCCCGGAAGGACCATTTTCCCCTACCTTTTATTGATCAAATGTTTGATAGATTAGCGGGGAAACCTCACTATTGTTTTCTTGATGGTTACTCAGGTTACAATCAGATAGCTATTGCACCGGAGGATCAAGAGAAATCTACCTTCACATGCCCATACGAGACTTATGCTTTTCGGAGAATGCCATTTGGACTCTGCAATGCACCAGCAACCTTCCAAATGTGCATGATGGCAATATTCTCCTACATGGTGGAGGATTTCCTAGAAATTTTCATGGATGACTTTTCCGTCTTTAGAGACCATTTTGAAGGTTGTTTTGGCAACTTACATAAGGTGCTTGAAAGATACAAAGAGGCGAATTTGGTCTTAAACTGGGAAAAATGCCATTTCATGGTGGATGAAGGAATAGTCCTAGGCCACAAGGTAAGTTGACGCGACATCGAGGTAGACAAAGCAAAAATAGAAGTCATCGAAAAGTTGCCGCCACCTACCACAATCAAGGGAATTCGGAATTTCTTAGGACATACGGGGTTTTATCGACGATTTATTGCCAATTTCTCGAAGATTACAACACCCTTATGTCACCTATTGGAGCAGAATCGTCCGTTTGACTTTAATACTGAATGTACTGAGGCATTCAGAATTTTGAAGCAGAAGCTGGTAACAACCCCGATCGTACAGCCACCAGACTAGAGTTTGCCATTCGAAATAATGTGTGATGCCAGTGACTATGTTATAGGGCAACACTAGGACAAAGGAAGGATAAGCTCTTCCACGTAATCTATTATGCCAACAAAACACTAAATGATGCCTAAGTGAACTACACCACAACAGAAAAGGAACTATTAGCAGTAGTGTTCTCGATGGACAAGTTTCGTTCGTACATAATTGGAAAGAAGGTGGTGGTCCATACAGACCATTCAGCATTGAAGTATCTGTTCACAAAAAAAGATGCAAAACCGAGACTGATACGTTGGATTCTACTACTGCAAGAGTTCGACATTTATATCAAGGATAAAAAGGAGCAGAAAACCAAGTGGCAGACCACTTGTCCAGGTTAGAGATGGGGAAGAGTCAATCAACAGATAAGACCAACATACTGGAGACCTTCCTGGATGAGCAGCTGTATGCTGCCACAAGCACTGCCGCGACAGCCACAGCGGCAGGTAAGTTTTCTGAAACCCCTTGGTATGCTGATTTTGTTAATTACATTGTTAGCGGGGTACTACCTCCTGAACTAAATTACCAAGCAAGGAAAAGGTTCCAAAATGATGCAAAACATTATTATTGGGATGAACCTCTTCTTTTCAAACATTGTGCAGATCAAATTATTAGGAGATGTGTACCACAGGATGAATAGGAAGTTGTGCTTCACCACTGCCATGCTTTCCCATATGGAGGACATCTAGGTTGAAACAAAACCGCTACCAAGGTTTTGCAATCTGGTCTTTATTGGCTCTCACTGTTCAAGGATGCCCAAGCCTTCTACAAGAGCTGTGACAAATGTCAAAGGACTGGGAACATCTCAAGAAGGCATGAGATGCCACTGTAGAACATTTTAGAAGTTGAAATCTTTGATGTACGGGGAATCGAATTCATGTGACCGCTCCCAGCATCTTGTGGGAACCTTTACATCCTACTGGCAGTGGATTATCTGTCCAAGTGAGTAGAAGTGATCGCCACTCAGAAAAATGATGCCAAAATTGTTTAGAGATTTCTGCACAAGAACATCTCCAGATTTGGTATCCCCAAGGCGATCATTAGTGATGAGGGGAGACATTTCGACAACAGGGTAATAGCTGTTGCCTTGAGAAAATACGGGGTAAAGCATCGGATTGCAACATCATACCACCCTCAAACCAATGGGCAGGCCGAGATATCCAACCGGGAAGTAAATAACATACTTGAGAATATGGTTAAACCCACTCGAAAGGATTGGTCTCTACACCTAACTGATGCACTCTGGGCCTATAGAACAACGTAAAAAATACCATTGGGAATGTCACCCTATAGACTCATTTATGGGAAAACATGCCACTTACCTGTTGAGATAGAACACAGAGCTTACTTGAGAAGATACGGGGTAAAGCATCGGATTGCAACATCATACCACCCTCAAACCAATGGGCAGGCCGAGATATCCAACCAGGAAGTAAAGAACATACTTGAGAAGATGGTTAAACCCACTCGAAAGGATTGGTCTCTGTACCTAACTGATGCACTCTGGGCCTATAGAACAACGTTCAAAATACCATTGGGAATGTCACCCTATAGACTCATTTATGGGAAAACATGCCACTTACCTGTTGAGATAGAACACAGAGCTTACTGGGCTATCAAGGCAGTAAATTTGGACTGGGATAAGGCAATACAAAAGATGCTACTTAACTTGAATGAAATTGAAGAAATTCGAGCAATGGTCTATGACAATGCCAAGATCTACAAAGATAAAACAAAAAGGTGGCACGATAGAAAGCTTCTGCCACGAGAGTTTTTCCCAGGGCAGCAGGTCTTGTTGTTTAATTCTAGGTTGAAACTTTTACAAGGAAAGCTTAAATCTAGATGGTCAGGTTCTTTCCAAGTTGTCCAGGTTTTCGCCCATGGTGCCATCGCAATCAAATCCTTAAAGGACGGGCACCAGTTCAAAGTCAATGGACAGAGAGTAAAGCATTATCAGGGGACTGAAGCCCCATGAATGTAAGAAGTAGTTACTTTAGGAGATGCCCCTCAAGGCATCCCTAATTTAACTTAGTTTTTATTTTTATTTTATTTTATTTATTAGGAATTGAGATTTATTTAGGAACTAAGATTTTATTTTAATTATTTTTAGGAAATAAAGGAAGCAAGGAGAAGAGAAGGAGTGAACCATCCCACCACATCAACAGCAGCCCAAAAGCACAACGGATGAGTCTGTCGTCAGAGCCTATCATCAACTGTCGCGGTAGACGCGGAGAAGACATCCTGTCACGGAGCTGTCACGATAAACACGCAAATGCGCAACAGACGCGCAACAGACACGGAAACGCATGACAAACGCGTCAGAAACCACGTAACGACTGGCCCCATTATTCGCGCCTGCTGTTACAACTCCAACGGGCAGAAAATCACCCATCTATATCAACCCCATTCACTATTCATTTTTCATCTCACTCTTATTCCCTCAACTTGTTTTCTCTAGATCTAAAAATTTTCTTTATATTTTCCAAAATCCTTGAAAAGATGACTAGCAGACAAACCTGTCGTAGTGCTGCCTCCAGTTCTGCCGCAGCAATAAGCACCCCAAGCCATAGTGCAATTCCAGACCGTTTCGCCTCTGCCAACTCCGCCAAGAGATACTGCAGCTCCTTCCAGAAGAGGGAGATGTGGGAAGAACGGGGGTTCCTCTACACCGAACCCACGGGAGACCTCGGGCTCGAAAGTTTCATAGCAAGAAAGATCTATGCCCTTAAATGGCAGTAGTTTGCAGCCCAACCAGAAGAGATGAACATCACACTCGTTAGGGAGTTCTATGTTGCCGTCCACAGCAAAGACACTACAACAGTGATAGTTCAAGGTAAACAAATCTCCTTCGAGCCTTCCTACATCAACACCCTCTACGGCTTATATGTGAGTAAAAAGGAGGACGCCCACAAAAGATTCGTCAACAGTCTGTCTCCGGCAAACTATGACGCAGTAATGGCAGAGTTCACTATGGAGGGGACAGAATGGAACACCGACCCAAAACATCGATGGACGGTGAAGAGAACCTAATTGACTCCACATGCCAAATTCTGGAATCATTTTATGAAGAAGTGCATCATGCCATCCTCCCACAACAGTACCGTTGATTGACCAAGGTTAGCCCTTGTACATTCCATTTTAAATGAGAGATCTATAAATGTCGGCCGATACATACGGGATGGAATTCTTGAATGTGCCCTTCGACTGTCGGGACCCCTTGTCTTCCCATACCTAATCACCACCATATGTCGAGGCCACAACGTACCAGAAATTGTTGAAGACGTAAAAGTCTGAGGGAAAGGGTGGACGGAGCAGAACATCTTCAGCCTCATGGAGCTAAAGGTTGCCACCCCGCTATCATACTTCAATCCCTCTACCACGGCAGAGCAGACGACAGACCCCAGTCACCCAAAACATGCCACAGCAGAGCAACAACAGACGACATCAGCACCTTCATTGGATGCCATCGCCCAGATTTTGTTGACATTGAAAAGAATGGAGGAAAGGCAGCTCGGACTGATGAGCTACATGAGGGATTTAACGGCAGAAACGGTAAATTTTATTCATAATAATTTACATTTTACACATGTGTTGTTCCCTTCCTTCCCAGAACAGTTCTTCGCTGCCCCCACACCTACTTCTACCCCTGCTGCAACACCTAAAACTCCATTTGCTGCCTCAATACCTACACCGGCCACGACAACTGAAGGCGGCAGCCCAACTGCCACTGCCAGAGGTGAGAAAAGAAAGGAGCCCTTGCCGAAACTCAACGAAGAATGTTTTGAAGGGTTCTCCTCCTCTTCCGTCTGGCAGGATTCTGACGGTGAGCAATCAGTTGCCCGAGACCTATCCAAGGACTTCACGCCAATGAAAAGGCAGAAGTTCAACGAGGCTGGCGAAGGACCCTCTGGCCATGGTAGATCTGCCAGCAGCAGCAACAGCTCAGATGATGAGGTAGAGGTGCTGGACAAGCCCCCACACATCTCACCAACCCGTGTCCAGCCACCGAGGGAAACAAAGAAAAAGACAGCCTCTGCCTCTTCCAGTACACTGCCGACCCATGCCATGAAAGTCACTGCCCGCCGACAGCTCCAAATCAGCAGCAGCAGCAGCGACAGCTCCTCAACTTAAGTTTCTATCTTATATTCGTTGTCTTGTTGTTATATTTCTTTTGTGATGTATTTTATTTTTCTATTTTGTTTTATCTTTCATGTTGTCATACATTGAGGGCAATGCAACCCTCGAGTTTGGTGGTGGCATCCCTCCATTAATGAAGTGTTAGTTGTGTCTTAAATTAGTATTTAAGTATTAGTTATTATTTAGTTTATTTTTATTTAAAAAAATTGGCTTAAGTCTTTGAACTGAACTTACCTGCCGCGACATACTCTGTCGTGACAGTGCCTTTAGGAAATTTTAGGATTTGTTTAGAGCCTTGATATGATTCTGATCTGTACAACACTCTTTGTGACTCTTATGCTATCTAGATTTCTATAGTACACTGGAATAGGGATGTTTACCCATTTGAAACTGCCCCTAAAGGTGCATATCACTGGCTCTAGCAAAACAATAAAAGAAAGAAAATTATTTAGACTCATTTGCTTGCAAAAATGCCTTGCACTGATTTTAAGAGATTTTTTTTGAGCTTAAGTTAGAAAAAACTAAAGAGCCCAAAAATTGCCTCCAAAAAAGATGCAGTTAAATCAAGAGTCAGAAAAAACTAAAGGGGCCTAAGAATTGCCTCCAGAAAAAAATTGAATTAGCATAAACTCATGTTTGTAAGCATGACTATTCTGGTACACTAAAGGAGTCTAGACACATAGTTGTTCACAAAACCTGCACACACCACACAAGAATTATAGCATGGTTACGAATAAATCTAGAGATGCCCGACAAGGTATTGCTCTTGATAGAGAATAATTGGTAGGTAATGAAAGGATCACTGATTTAAGCCATACCAAAAAGCTTTAATTTTTAGTTAGGTCATATTTTCTTAAGGGCAAGCAAGAACTTGAGTTTGGGGTGTGTTGAGTGTGCAAAAGTTCTATATTTTACCCCTTATTTAACCCATATTTCTGCTACATTCAAGCATAATTCATTACATTTAGGTAAAGTTACACATATACATCACAATTAGGTAAAATAGCACAGTTGCTACTGATTTTGGTTGCTTTTGCAGGTATCTGCTGTAGCAGAATCAGGACAGCGAAGGAGTAGAGCTGAAACACATGACTAGAATCGAGAAGCAAGATGTTGCCATGGCCACTGTCGTGGCAGCCATGACGACAACATTGGTGAAAGGGAAATGTGAAGTGGAAATCGACATATAGAGGAATTCAAGCCAGTTTGTCATGGACCACTCCTATATTTTTCTTAGCCCTGAGGCAGAATGAAGGCCAAGCCCAAATTTCAAGGAAGAAACCCAAAGCAAGAAAAGAGGACGAATTAATGGCATCTACTTAGAAGATTTAATCTTAAATAGAGTTGTAATTTAGTTTGAACTTGTACTGTTACCTTATTAGAAAACTTGAACCCAAGGCCTATATAAAGGCATGTAATTCGACCTAGGAAGGGATATCTCATCTCTAGCCGTCTTCCCCAAAACCCTTGTCGTTACCCCCTTCTCATCATGTTCTAACTTCCCTAGGGCTAAGGGTTGATTCTGTAAAGTAGTTGCAAGGATTGTACTATTTTAGGAATATTTATGTTCAAGGCAATAAAACTTCAAGTTTATTTATTCTGGATTTTCACATCTCGCAAGATTATCGCGAGAGCATTGTGAGGTTATTTATTTGTTTGATATCGGGAGAGTCAAGCATACGAAATGAATAAATACGAGTTTTCCAGTTTATGGTTAAACCATCTCAGCTTAGGGATAAGTACGAGGTTAAGTGGCTAAGGAAGAATTCAACAACATTGGTGTTCACCCATCGATTAACGCTGGGAGGTATCATCTAAGAAGTGTTAATCAACAACACTTGGACCTAGGGATTTGACAAGTCATCGCAGGGATTCTAGCCAAACTTGAAGTACAGAGTTGTGGTATCGCTGCTGCGACAACAACAGACTTCTGTTGCGACAGGGACGACGAAAGAACATGAATTTCTATACAGTGCAACACCTACACTACCGAGCAAATCAATACCGGCCTATCTCTAAAACCTGATCTTTTACTTCTTTAATTTAAGTATTATTCACAATTACTTTACAAACAATTTAAACTCTCTCTCTCTCTCGTGCGGCAATTACAAGATAAAGTTATTTACAATCCCTGTGGAGACGATATCCAATACTCCAAGTATCACTTTACTACTTGTGTCATGTACACTTGCACTACATTGTGATAGGACTTTTGACACGCAACAGCGGGCTCCTTGTTGGGCTTCTTCTTGTTCCGGCTCTTTTATTCCTAAAGCCTGAAATAAAAAAAATGATAAATAAATAAATTTTGAAAATTAAAAAATTAAAAAAATAAATTTAACAAATTAAAAATCTAATCCTAATAGAAAATAAATTGCAATAAATTAAACTCTATTCCTAAAACATAAAAATAATTAAGTTATGTTGGGAGTGCATTTGGGTGCATCTCCCAGACATAACCACTTTCTGAGGTACATTTTCTCGTCTTTCCATCATGGGGGTCCTCTTGTTCTTTTAGGTGGTGTGCTGTTGGGTTCTTCATCCTGTCCTTGGGTCTGCCATGACAGCTGCTTTCTTTGTCTGTCTTTGTGCTGACGTTGGAAACATGTGTGTCTGGGCATCCTTCCTTTTCCTTTGATGAGGGTTGTAAAACATTTAACATGATGCTCTGATTGTCTACCATCATGATCAGCTCCTTATGCTCCACATCTATTAACGTTATGTCTGTGGCCAGGAATGGCCGCCCAAGGATGATAGGGCATTTTCATCGGTCTCACAGTCTATGATAAGGAAGTCTAATGGAAAAATAAGGCTACCCACTCGAACTAGGATGTCTTCAATCCTGTCCTCCGGTTGTACAAACGAATGGTTAGCAAGTTTTAGCATAATGGAGGTGGGTTTAGCTTACCCAATTCCTAGTTTGTCGAAGACTACCTTAGGCATCAATTTTATGTTGGCTTCTAAATCGCACATGGCTTTTGTTTTGTTCTTGTTGCCTATTCTACATGGTATCACAAAGCTTCCCGGATCTGTTTGCTTGGGCGGAAACTTGTTGTGCAGCATAGCCATGCACTCCTCTGTCACAGCAACTGTTTCGAACTCCCCAATTCTCTTCCTCTTGGAAACCATGTATCTTAGGTATTTTGCATAGTTGGGCATGTTCTTAATGGCTTCTATTAGAGGGATATTTATGTGCACATGCTTCAGAATATCCAAGAATTTCCTAAACTGGTACTCTTGCTTCTATTGCTTAAGTCTCTGGGGGAAAGGTGCTGGCAGGCGGATGTCCTCTATAAGTTCTTTGCATGGGAACTTAATCTGTGGAGGATTATCTGCCTCATGACTATTGGCAGGCTCATCTACCGGGGCGGCTGGTGTTGATACTGTCGTGGCAGGTAGTTATGTCTGTGTTGGTTGTTCCTTTGCTGCATTTTCAATTCTGGGCCCATCCAACTGTTTCCCACTTCATGTTGATATGGCTTTGCACTGCTCATATGTGGGTTTAGCTGCTACCTTTGTACTACTAGATGCTGCACCCATTGTCATGTTGCTATAGATCGCAGTGAATTGCCCAAATTGGGTCTCTAGGTTCTTTATCGTAGCTTCCTGGTTGGTCATCCTCTTCTCTGTCATGTCCATAAATAACTCATTTTTATCAATGAATTTATTAGTACAAACAATAAATTCACTAGTTTTAGACATAAAAGTTTGTAAAGTTGCTTCTAGTGAATTGTTATGTGGTTGCTGAGCTTGTTGTCTGGACTGGTTCTGCTGGTAACCTCTATGTTGTTGTTGTTGTGGATTTGCAGCAGTTTTAGGATTACTCCAGGAAAAATTTGGATGATTTCTACATCCAGGGTTGTATGTGTTCATGGCGGGCCGGTTGTTCCTCTCGTATCCTCCCATGAAATTGGCAGATGCAGTACATTCAGAGGAATCGTGGTTGCCCCCACACTCATCACAGAATGGTTCTACAACCTTGGCTTCATAGACTTTTCCATTTGGTTTAACCATGTTCATAACCAGCTCTGTTAGTTTGTCAAGGCGGGCATTGACAGATTTTGAGGCTTCTACTTCGTTCACAGTAGATGGCCGCCTAATGCCACCTCGGCGGGCTGTTGGGTACTTATAGTCATTTTTAGAGGCTTGGTTCAGGATCTGTAGTGCCTCCTCTAGTGGTCTGTCGAGGATGATCCCGTTGGCAGAGGCGTCGATCATCATTCAAGTTGGGTAGTTCACCCCATTGTAGAACATTGACACATGTCTCCAAGCTGGAAAACCATGAAGCGGGTAGTTATTAAGCATCTGTTGATATTGCTCCCATTCTTCATACATTGGCTCATCATCCCCTTGTCAGAAGGCCGTGATCTTATTTTTCAATCTGTATGTGACATTAGATGGGTTGAAACGATCTAAAAATACTTGCACAGCTGTGTCCATGTGTTGAACGATCCTGCTCGCTGGTTGTTCAACCATTGTTTTGCCCTATCCCTCGGTGAATAGGGGAATAACCTCAGCCTTAGCACATCTTGGAGGACTCCATGTATTTTGAAAGCTCCGCATATCTCCAGGAATCCTCTTAAGTGCTGCCGAGCATCTTCTGTGCCAGTCCCTCCAAATTGCCCCAAAGTGTTGATCATGTTAAACGTAACAGGCTTCAACTGAAAGTGATCCGCCTCAATTTTAGGTTCTGTCACTGTAGGATCGAACCCTTTGAAGTCACGCTCTAAATAATCTCTAGCGGTTCAAACGTATTGTGGTTGTCTGGGCGGAATAGGGGGCGGCTCCCTAGGTGGAACTTGCTGGTGCTCTTTGGGCGGCGGGTCTTGGCCCATCCCTACCATTCTGAGCATTGTTGGCAGGGTTGTCATTTCTTTCTTCCATGATTTCCTCTGCTTTTCTCTCATCTTTAGCATTCCCTAGGGCTGTTCTGATCTCCTTTTTTAGTTCTCTTGCTCTTCGTTAGATCTCGTCAACGTAAACTATTTCGCCTTTTGGGATTTCTCTGATCATGCACTAGCAAAGGAAACTGTAAAAAAATCGAATAACGATAAAAACTAAAAATTAAAAGCAAATAAATAAAGGTGCAAAAATTAAAAACGAATTTCGCTATTACTAATCCCTGGCGACGGCTCAAAAACTTGTAGAGCGTTTTAGTGTTCTCTAAATATGAGCGCAAGTGCACACTCTTGTCAAGTAATAGTATAAAAGATATCGTCTCCTACAGGGATTGTACAACTTGACTTGAATCGTACACAAGGGAAAATTAAATGCACAAATAAGTTGAATTGTTTAAGAAAAAAGAAAATAAACACAAGTAAATATAAAGGGAAGAGTTCAGATTGATGGAATGGGCTGAGTTATGCTGCTGCTTAGTGTGAAACTGCGTTGAATATGATAAGTTGCTTTGCACTGCCAGACTTCGCTGCCTCGGCGAGGGATAGCAGGTAAGCTGCGGTGACGCTCTCGCTGCCCCAGCAGTGGAATGGAACCGTGTCTCGGCAGCGAACTCGGCAGAACGCTTCAAAAGTGATCCCACTTATGTCTAAGTCAGAATGTTGTTGATGCCCACTACAGATAATACCAGTCGCGGCATGAATCGTGCAAAGACAACAATGTTTGGTTCGTTCTCTTTTAGCCACCTTAAACCCTAACATATGTCTAGGCTAGATTGATCAACACTTGATTAAGGTGAAGACTGTACTTACTCCTTTCGTGAGTTCGACTCTCTCAATACCGAAGAAATGGATATTAATAAACTAATCTTTCGCCTTAATTGAAAACTATAAAGAACATGGAATGAGAAAACCTTGAATCTTTATTTCAAAAACAAACTTAAAAACCGAAACAATTGTTCTCACGCTAATTACAACATAACCCAAACCCAAAGAGAATTTTAGAACATAATGGAGGCAAGAAAACCTAAAGTATGCCTAAGGGAAAACCTAAGTTGTTTTTGAAGTAAAAGTACAACGGGTATATATAGGTATTAGCTAGGTCCAGTCCTTCTTGAAGTAGAAGTCTTCAAAGTAGCTTTTGCATTGAATGCAACCTTAAATTCTGACTTCTTTGAGTTGAATGTGGACTTCTTCACGTTGCCTTGCTCCGTAAGTAAGCTCACATTCCTCTTTCGGCGGCTCTGCCCGCTGTTACAGTCATCTGAAAATAGAGTCGACAATATTGTCAAGATCAGGATTTTCTGCTCTACATATCACACTGCAGTTCTCCAATTCCTCAGTTTGTTGTCATGGGCGATGTAACACCCCCTTCCCGACCTGGTAGAGAACCGGGTCGGAGAGCGCTACCGAAAAATATAACGGAAATCGGAGACATAAATTTTAGACTTTTAATCAATATTTTAGTGCCAATATATCAATTTTATTACTAACTCAAAATTCATTTTAGCTTTAAAATCTTATACAAAACATAGACAACATATACACAATAATAGGGCCACAAAACTAGTATAATTACTTTAACTACTTTGCCACCATACTAGGAGTTCATAAGGACAAAACACATTACTCTTAGCTTGTGGTGACTTGCCGATCCTTTGACTGCTCCGATCTCGGACCGAACACTTTGTTAGCCTGAAATGTTATGCAAATGAATGCATTAGACTTACATAGTCTAAGTGAGGTAGCCAATAACAATGAATGAACATGTTATGCAATGCTGCATACTTCAATGGCACATTTCACATAAGCAATATATATACATATTATAAATGAAAGACATGTTATCCAATCATAACAAAAACAATATCAATAATCAATATTTTCTCTTGGACCGATTCAACAGTATTTGGATACGCGAATTCCACCACATCACCAACAATAATGGTCGTGTCATAATCCCTCCGCCGCACCAATTGACCAATACACAACACATCCCTCCGCCGCACCAATGGCCGAAGCCCAATACCCGTACCAATGAGCTCATGAATTCTATGGCATGCCAATTGTATCCAATACTTCGAATCCAAGGTTCGACAACAATGATTCATAACAATATTTCATATCAATAAACAATATCAATAATTCATGTCAAACTTATCACATGTCAATGCTTTCAATGATTTTCATGACAACAATAATCATACTATGAATCACAGAATCAATGCAATGCTTACCGAACACTTACCAACATATGATCGATGACATAATGCTTCTAACTCAAAGGTTAGTACTAATAAATAACGACACATTCGAGTAGGCCCTTGCCTAACCCGAGACGCTGCTACACTCACCTCGATATTAGGGTTCCCGAATAACGACGCCTTTTTCCTTGATTGGTGGTTGTCCTTTCTCGACTTCTTGAACTAGGTTAAATAGGAATCGATTAGGACTGACAGGACAGTATCGAATAAATATAAAAATATTATTGAAACCCGATACCGAAACTTAGACCAACCAAGGATTTGAGCTTACCCCGACGTAGGCAGAGATTCGATATTACTATATCGAAAATATCGGACAACCAATCAAACACTGAACCACCTAACTATTTTTCTGTTTCCCTTTACCAATTTCCTTATATTTTGCTTCGAACATATTTCTCCTTTTTCTTCAATCTGCCCGAATACTTTCCCTCTTCCTCATTATTCCATTTCATTTCGCAACACCCCTTTTATACTTGAATTGTCGCCCCTCAATTACCCTATAATTTCTCCATGTATTCTTGCATTGTGGCATGAAATGGGAAATCAAATTCCCTTGCTTAGCCACGTAGTGGCATATTGCCACCTTTCATTTGGCTTTTGCCATGTATGTCCCTTACGTGGGAGTTGCCCACGGCAATTCCTTCAAATTGAAGGAGTTGGCCGTGGGTCCCATGGCCATATTCTTTTTTTTTTAATAACAATAATAATAATAATAAACCATTACGATTTAACCCGAATAATTAAATTTCGAACCTAATTTCAACTAGACCGGTTTTTGGGATGTGACAGGCGACATGTATGGTGGCGGCAACTACTCGGTAACTAATGTCTCTGTCCGGAACTACATTAGTACAGCTGTAACCCCCTTAACCCGGCCCAGACGGTTGACCCGAATTAAGAAAGTCACACGGGGAAAACCAAAGTCAACCCGAAAGTCAACCTTGATTAACTACCCTTTTTTTCTTTTTAAGCTTGTCTAGATGTACGTTAACCTTAGATGTGATCATACAAACAGTATACCCAAAGATCATAAACATCAGAGATCAAACAGGGACCCAATTCAACAATTTACAGCTTTAGGGACCAAATTGTAAATTCTGAAAACTTTAAGGACTTAACCAGATTTTAAGTTACCAACTTAAAATTAATCAGGTTTCATGCTTCTCTGCCAAATTTCAGCTCAAACGGGCATCCCAAACTCATACAATTGCACAAACAAGTTTCAGGACCAAATTGCAAACATTCCAAAACATATAACCGCCTATGTCAGCCCCCAACGGTCACGTGTTCCGAAACAGGCAGAGCCCGTTTCGAAACGCAGGGCCGTTCCGCAACGCGTACCGCAACGGGGGACTGGCAGTAGCCTTTTCGTTTCGGAACGGTCTCTCCCGTTTCGGACGCCTGGGCTGGTTTAGGGCACCCGTTCCGAAACGGTAGGCACTGTTCCGAAACACCCTGCACAGATTGCCTCAAGATGCATACTTAAACACACAATTGATCATCCAATCATGCTCCAAAAGCCACCAAACTTTACCAACATGCAATTCAACATATAGGAGACATACTTGCATCAACAATTCATCAATATAACAACATATATGAAAAGCCCCAATTCTATAGGCATGCTTCCTACACAAGCAACCATTTAAACACAAAATCTCCAAATCCATCACATATAAGCCAAAACATGTTCCAACAACATCAACAACATAAAACCATCCTTGTCCGAACATATACGAACACATAAACATCAACCCAAGAGATTCTACCCCATTGCCTTTATTAACTATAGCTATTCACCGAGACATACATCTCAAATGGAGTCCTCCTTGAATCCCTTGCTTCTCGCTGTCCAAACTTCAAGAATCTGCATTGATGGACAAAAAGGAGCGTAAGCACATAATGCTTAGAGAGGAATGCTCAAAACCAAAACACCATCAATGCAGCGAGTCATAAAACCTCTTTGAAAAGCAACTCGATTTGTTTACCTAGCAAAGTTTGAAAACCCTTTTTCAACAACATGCTTTAACCATGCATTGCTCAAACATGAAAACCAACCCTTAGCTTAGCAAGCTAAGAAAACCATTTCAAAGCTCAATTTGCAAAATCATCCATTTAACCATTCCATGCATAACCACCATATGCAAAGTTAAATTCAAACCTTGGAAAACACTTCCATTTCACAACATACCTTTCTTATACTTGAAAGTCATTCCAAGCAAGAAACCCTTTAAAACCATTACTCAAACAATCCAACACATGCATTAAACCAAGGCAATATATGAACCACAACATCATCTTCACATGCCTTTTAAAACAAGTCTTATCAAGACTCCAATGCATTTAAGAGATTTCATGCACACATGCATCATTTACCAAATGATAATCAACACTAGTTCAACTTAACAAGTAAACATGCATTCACAAGCATTTAACACTTTTCATGCAACCATGCATCTTTTCAAGCATCTCATACTTCTTTATAATCAAGAACATTATATTGGCCTCCAAGTGATCAACCACTTTCACTTTTCAACTCAACATCCAATCGGATACGCGGATCACAAGCGTTGTCCCCCACGCTTCATACACACTACCAATCCAAGGTCTCCAAATGGACTTTTAAACACCATTTGACCTCACCATCCTAAGGTTCCCATGTATGGACTTTCACACACCATACAACCTTAACTTTTCCCAAGGTTCCCATGTATGGACTTTTAAACACCATACAACCTTGACATGCACAAGGTTCCCATGTATGGACTTTTAACCACCATACAACCTTTGCATTCACCAATTGGTAGTTGTATAACATCACTAACGAGATCCGGGACACCCTACACAAGATCCACACATGGACTTTACACCACCATTGTGATCTTAACAAGCACAAGGTTCCCATATATGGACTTTTAACCACCATATAACCTTTGCTTAACCAAGGTCCTCGAATGGGCATTCAACCTCCATTATGACCTTAACCATCTCGTTAGGATACTTGAAGGAAGTTTACCGGTTCACTCTTAACCACTCCACCTCCAAGACGACTTTATTCACGGTGCACCCAATCCTATAGCCGGCTAACTATATCCGATCAAAGAACCAAGAACCACTTACATCACTTGCCAATATAACCATCTTACCACATTAGTCCAATGATTCACATGCATAACCAATATGCAAAAACCATCATTTACCATCATCAATCCACTGTTTTAAAGCATTACACAAAGCCATGAAACATCATGCAACACCATGCATCAAAACCACATTTTCAATGTACAAACCAAGGATCTCTTACCTTGAGCATCCTTCACATATGGCCTTCAAAACCAGCATTAAACCATGCTTAAAATATGCTTTCAAAACAGAATATAAACCATGCAAATCACATGCATTGCAACCATCAAACACAATTGCTTTTAAAGCCAATTCACAACACAACCAAGAGCGAAAAACCATTTACTTACTCTTGAGCTTAGCAAAGTTGTTTAGACTTAAACTAAGCTCCCAAAACCTTCAAACCTTGGTTTAAAAGCTGAAAACCCAACTTCACTCACCGATACACAAAACAAGGCTAGCCAACAAGCCTTCCAAGCATCCGAAACCTTCCGCAATGCCTCTAAAGCTCACGGATCAAACTCCCATGTTTCAAGCACACAAAAACAGAGGATTAATGCATCATTATGCATTAAAAACACCAGCAACACAACCAAACTCGCTGCTCATCACAAATCCAACATTTCGGCTACCAAACACAACCGAAATCACCTCCAAACACTTCCAAAACTTAACCCAGCCAAGATCCATCACTTCTAACCATTTTTAAACACCAATTAACATCCAAAATGATCACAAACACATCCTTATACCTCCAGGTATAACAGATCATCAAAAACACTCCAAAAACAACCAAAAACTCAAGCCACACTTAGGAAATTCAACCTATCCGGGATTGCATTGATTAAACCTCAACTTCTAATCAATTTAGCATTCATTTAACATCAAAAACACACCTCAAAACCCTGCTTAAACAGATCATATGAAAATTCCACAAAAATCACCAAATCTTGCATTTTAAGCCAAAATCAAGATTCCAATTGAAAAGCCTTTAATAAATCACAAATCAAGGATTGAGAACTTAGGAATTTCAGTAAAGAACTGATAGTTTAGAGGAGAAGGACGTTCTTACCTCCAAACTTGAATTTCTCCTTTTTAGAACCAAAAAGCTTGATGAAACAACTTGCAAATGGCGAGGTTTTGTTGTAGAGATGATTAGGAATCCAAGGAGAATTGAAAAGGACGATTTGAGTGACAAAATCAGAAGTAAATCTCTGGAGAGAAAGTGTTTGGGTTGAGAGAAAATGAGAGAAAATGAAAATTGGAAGAAAATGGAAAGTTAGTTACAAAATAGTAAAATGATTTCCCTCCACTTTTCTTAAGCTTTAAAATCAGAATTTTGCATTAAAATATCTTAGAAAAAACTGGAGAAACTCTTTTTGGAATAATAGCTCCATAAAGATTCAAAGTTTCAATCCTTTATAAAACAGTCACGCAACTTTCAAAAATTACATTTTGGTCACTAGCCAAAATGTCACCCTTCCGAACCTCATTTTTCAAAATTGATTTCACAGTTCACTTTTATATATTAAAAGATGATTTTAGAACATTTTTCCATATTTTTAATGCAACCCGAACTAGGCTTTCCTAAATTCACTCTTATATATTCGATCAGCACTTTGACCGAACCGGTCAACGTCCAAAAACTTCTGAGCCCAAAACCGGGGCGTTACAACTCTCCCCCCCTTAGGAAATTTCGTCCTCGAAATTTCAACCGACGAAAAGGGAATAACAACCTTCTCAAACCAACACACAAGGCAACACAACAGCCTCAACCACCACTAAACACATTTCACACAAAACTCCACCAACTCAACACCACCACATACTGTTCACAAAATCCAGAACACTCAAAGATAGCCACAACTTAACCTTTCACATATCCGGACTGGACACTGCCCCAACATCAACCTGATGAACTTCAACTTTTACAACACACATCACTGTAACACACAACTACCAAGACTTGTTTACACAGTGACACTAACCAAACCCATTCAACCACTATGCAAACTTCTCTGCTTCTAAAACTCTTGCAAACTCCCAAACCTCTTCCAAGGATTTTCCCAACAAGCAAAAATTCTTAAACATCAACTGTTTACCCAGACTCCTCAACGAATGCTGATAATACTTCACATCTGCCGCTACATTACCATAACGACTCACCAGGACTACTCACCCACAACCCAAAATTTACATCACAACCCCAATTCAACTCTGTCAGTCGTTTCGTACACCACCAGCTGACCACAAAAGAAGTTCACATACTCACAACCGGCCAACCACTTCTCACAAGAATCCTTTCAAACAACACTAGCCTTCGACCTTTCATTGCTTTTCCACTTCAAACTTTGACCACAACACCTGCCTTACTAGAACTTCGTCCAACCTAAACATACATATCAACTTCTCAACTCCTCAAAGGTTGCTAAGAACCAACACTTACAACCACAACCCTTCCACAACAACTTAAATCCTAAGCTACTTCAGCACTTGGAAACACAACCACTAAACTGCAACATCACTTAGCACCAAGGAACTACCACTTCCACTGAGATATTCAAACCACTTGACCGATTCTAACTTCAACCGGTACTCCTCACCACCAAACCACTAAACTCTTTAAGCATCAGACACTTTCCTTCTACCAACAGACTATACCACTCTCACTATTACTAGCAACTAGCTTAATATACTCCATTGATACTAACTCTCACCCAGCACCAAAACAACCTCAAAAAAACCCATCATCCAACCTATCCCAACCACCACACTAACAGATTCGATTAGTTATTAGCGAGTGTGAATGTCGTATGCATGATCACCTACATGCCTTATCAATGCCTAATGTACATGTATGCAAAACCTCTAATGACATGCCACATGTATGCATGGACCAGCACATATATAATATAGCATATAACAATGATTTTAACTGTGCATGAATGCCAGTTCACACCCTCCAATAACATCCTCAGAATCCGTCTAAGAACAACCTCCTAACTCACTTCTAACTTATCTAACTCCATCGTACCAACAACCATTAACCACAAGATACTCACTAAAGCCTTCTTCACAAAAGATGTTTCCAAACCACAACTATTACCCCCAACATGCTAGCAACAAGACTAAACTTACCACGCAAGGAAAACCAACAGAAACCAAACCAAGGTAACTAGAGCAAAGATTACTTAACAAGGTTACCTGGAAACACATCACCACCCTGAAGCTTCATCAGACGAGCTCTCTTCCTCGCGGAACCATCATCCTCCTGCCGCACCGCTGCAGCACCAGCTAACACTTTAAGGTCATCACCATCTCCCTGCGGTAAAGAACCCTGACTATTCCGAGCCAACACCAAACAATCACGCCTCCTATGCCCAGCAGACCCACATTTCCAGCAATTCTCATTTCCCAAACTCTTCACAACCTTCTGCTCTTTCTGCCACCTCTGAACCTTGCTTCGGCCGTGCCCACGACCTTTCAGACCCCCCTTTGGCTACCACTGAAGCTGACTTCACCCCAAGAGGACAATCGCGCTTAACATGCACTTTAGAACCACAGTTCCAGCAAGCACCTGCGCCCCAACAACCTCCAACATGACGCCTTTCACAACGGTCACATACCGGTGGCTGAGCTTCCACTCCTTGCTCAAGCAACACTTGCTCCACAACAGCACTACCTTCACATTGCTTAACCCTTGGAAACTTCTCTCCAAGATACCTTTCACAAAAGGCAGATACAAAGAAATCCCAGTCAATATCAGGGATATGTGACGCCACCGCCACAGATGTCCACCAAACACATGCGTCCTCCAACATCAAAGAAACAACACTTCCCAGCTTACAAGCATAATCACAGCCTTCCCGATCCAGAATAAGAATCACACTGGCCAACCAGGCCTCAAACATCTCAGGTGACGATCCATGATACTCCACAGCACCCAAATCCAACAAACGCTGCTTCGGCAAACCCGCACATCCCACAGCCAGCACATCCACTGACTTTACCTTTGCTACAGCCTGAGATGTTCCCAACACCTCTTGAGCAACTGGTGATGAACTCTTCATCACAGAACCAGCTTCTTTCTCCTTCCTTACCACCTCAACTCCAGGCACAGAAGACTGAGACAAAACACCTCTACAAAAGGGTGAATTCCATGCCTTAACAACCTGCCCTAAGGCAGCAACCATCTCACCCAACTGCCATTCCTTCACCGACTTCGCCATACTACTAACAACAACAAACATCACAACAAAACAAACAAACCAGTTTGTAACGCCCCGGTTTTGGGCTTAGGAGTTTTGGGCGTTGACCGGTTGGTCAAAGTGCTGTTCGAATCTAAAGAGGTGAAATTAGGAAAGCCTAGTTCGGGTTGCATTAAAAATATGGAAAAATTTTCTAAAATCATCTTTTAATATAATTAAGTGAACTGTGAAATCAATTTTGGAAAATGAGTTTTGGAAGTGTGACATTTTGGCTAGTGACCAAAATGTAATTTTCGCAAGTTTGGTGGCTGTTTTATAAAGGGTTGAAACTTTGAATCTTTAAGGAGCTATTTACCCAAAGGGAGTTTCTCCAGATTTTTCTAAGATATTTTAAGTCTAAAATCTGATTTTAAAGGTTATCAAAATTGGAGGGAAGCCATTTGGCTATTTTTAGATTTTATAACCAACTTCTCCTAATTTTCTTTCTCTCATTTTCTCTCAACCCAAACACTACTTTTCCAAAGAATTGAATCTGATTTCTTCACCTAAATCCCTCCTTTCAACTCTCATTTGATTCCAAATCATTGTATCTTCAAAACCTCTTCAATTGCTAAGTGTTTCAACAAGGATTTTGATTGCAAAAAGAGGAGAAACTCAAGTTTGGAGGTAAGAACGTCCTTCTCCTCTAAACTATCAGTTCTTTACTGAAATTCCTAAGTTTTCAATCCTTAATTGATGTTTAATTAAAGGTTTTTAAGTGTTGAAATGGATCTTGGCTTATTATGCAAGATCTTGATGATTTTTGATGATTTTCGTTAGATCTGAGTAATCTGTGATTTGAGAGGTGTTTTTGATGTTAAATGATCTCTAAATTGATAAGGAATTGAGTTTTGATTGATGCAATCCCGGATAGGTTGAGTTTCCTAAGTTTAGCTTATGTTTCAAGGTAGTTTTTGAGGTGATCTTGGTGATCTGATGTTGCTGGAGGTATGAGGTTGTTAATAGGTTGTTTTTAGATGTTATATGATGTTAATGGAAGTGAGGTTTTGCTGGTTTATGGCTGGGCTTTGTTTAGAAGTGGTTTGGATGCATTTTCGGTTGTGTTTGGTGGCCGAAAATGGAGGTTGGATGAGAGCAGCGAGTTTAGGTGCTTTCATTGAAGCAATTAATGCATGATGATGCATTAATCCTCTGCTTTGATGTGTTGAAACAGGGGAGGCATCTTTGGATCCAAGAGTGGTTGATCCAGAAGCTTGATTTGGTGCTTTGGCTTGAAGCAAAGTGGAAATCGGTGAGTGAGTTTGTGGAAATTGGATTTCAGCTTTTAAACCAAGGTTTGAAGGTTTTGGGAGCTTGGTTTAAGTCTAAACAACTTTGCTAAGCTCAAGTGTAAGTTTTCTGATTTTCTCTCTAGTGGTGGCCATGATTTTGTTGTAATGCAAGACGATGATTTGCATGTTTTAATTACTGTTTTGAAAGCATGTTTTAGCATGGATTTTACTGATGATGTAAGCCATATGTTGAAGGTAACTCTAGGTAGGAGTACCTTGCTTTTATACATTGAAATAATGTGGTTTGATGCTTTGAAATGCATGATGAAAATGGCTTGGTTTAATGCTTTAAAACAGTGGGTTGAATGATGAAAATGATGTATATTGGCAAGTGATGTTTTGAAAAGATTAAGGTCACTAAGGTGGTTAAAAGTCCTTGAGTGAGCCTTGTTACTTAAGATCATCAAGGTGGTTAAAAGTCCTTGGATGAGTCTTGTTGCGGACACTAAGGTGGTTAAAAGTCCTTAGGTGATCCTTTCCATGGTGTTTAAAAGTCCATGGGGCCATGGTGTTTAAAAGTCCATGGGGCCAAGGTGTTTAAAAGTCCTTGGGGCCAAGGTGTTTAAAAGTCCTTGGGGTGATTCAAGCATTGGACACAAAGGTGGTTAAAAGTCCTTGTGTGGTCCTTATTCATGGTGTTTAAAAGTCCATGGCCAAGGTGTTTAAAAGTCCTTGGGGCTAAGGTGTTTAAAAGTCCTTGGGAAGTTGATGAACTTGTTTTAAGAAATGAAATGTATCACTTGAGCCAATATGACATGTTATGTTATGTTTATGTTGAAGCATGAGATTGCTTGTTTAAAGTATGCTTTTGAGCATGTGCAAAGGTTGATTTAATGCATGTTTTGTAAATGTTTTGAATTGCATTATTGAATGGTTTTTAAGAGCTTTCCTCACTAAGCTTTTGCTTACGCTCTCTTCGTTTTCTTAATTCAATAATGCAGAGCATTAGAGTACCTTGGGGGGCAGCAAGAAGGGCAAGAATTCAAGTACAAGTAAAGCTCAATGTATGGAAGGTTTTTGTTAAACATTTTAGCTTTTGGGTGATTTGGCAATGGGGGACCAATGTGTATGTTTTGGGAGGTGTTTGAGACTCCCTAAGTATGTTGAATGTTGTTTTGAATGCTGGTTTTTGGATTGGATCATTGCATGCTTGTTTTGGAAGTTTGGTGTTTTGAATAGCTAGCTTGTGTAGGAAGCATGCCTATTGAATTGGGGCTTTTTGCATACGATGTTAGATTGTTGATTTGATGATGCCTATGGGTCATATATATGTTGAATTGCATGCTGGTAAAGTTTGCTGACATTTGGAGCATGTTTGAATGATCTGTTGCATGAATTGGAATGCTAGTTTACTGCAATCTGTGCAGGCGTTTCGGAACAGTGTGCACCGTTTCGGAACGGGTGCCTTACATGAACCCAGGCATCCGAAACGGTATGCACCGTTTCGAAACGGTTTGGTCTCTGCCAAGGCCATGTTTCGGAACCCGTTGCGGAACGGCCCGTGTTTCGAAACGGGGTCTACCTGTTTCGGAACGGTCGACCGTTGGGGGCTGACATGGGCAGTTATATGTTTTGAATTGTTTACATTTTGGTCCTGAATCTTGTTTGTTCAATTGTATGAGCTTGGGAAGTCCTTTTGAGCTGAAATTTCACAGAGAAGCATGAAACCTGATTAATTTCAAGTTGGTAACTTTAATTTGGGTTCAGTCCTTTTAATTATCAGAAATTACAATTTGGTCCCTAAAGTTGTAATTTGTTCAATTGGGTCCCTGTTTGATCTCTGATGTTTGTGATCTTTGAGTATGATGTTTGTGTGATCACAATTAGGATTAATGTGCATCTAGACAAGATTAAAAAGAAAAAAAAGGGTCGTTAATCAAGGTTGACTTTCGGGTTGACTTTGGTTTTCCCCGTGTGACTTTCTTAATTCGGGTCAACCGTCTAGGCCGGGTTAAGGGGGTTACATTTGGTGGTATCAGAGCTGAGTTTGCGAGTAATTGGGAATGAATGTATGCATGATTGAAGTATGTTTAGTTTGTATGCTTGTTGTTTGAAAGCATGTTCAGTGGCTTGTGATGTTGATGCAATAGAGATGTATGTTGTGATGTTGCATGTTGAGGGTACCCATTGCCAAACAAAAGCTAATGAAATGATGTTGATTTTGAATGAAATTGAGCTTGAATACTTGGATTGCTTACCTTGCTGGGCCTGACTTGTTTTATTTTGCATTGTGATTGCATGGTAAAAGTATGGCACCACGTAGAGAGTTAAGAGGTAGTGTGCGAGCTACGGCTCCCAATGAGAACGAGAATGAAGAGAATACAGGTAGTGCAGTGTTACCCCCTTCTCCGCCTGGTGGTGGTGCTGGAGGTGAGCGAGCTGAAGCTGCAGCTGGTGCTGGAGCTGCTGGACCAGAGGTTGGTCAGGGGCAAGCTATGCCTGATATGTCTATGCTGGTACAAGCTATTGCGGGTGCTTTTCGAGCAGCAGTAGCTGGAGCTCAAGGAGCTGGGCATCAGGGAGATGCTGGAGTTAGATTACCTTTGGAGCGTCTGCGCAGTCTTGGTGGGACTGAGTTCAGGGGTATGTCTGCTGAGAGTTCGGAAGCTTGGCTAGAGAGTACTAAGCGTATCTTGGGTCAGATGAGCTGCACGGATGTGCAAAAGTTGGGATGTGTTGTGTCCTTGCTGCAGGACGATGCATATACGTGGTGGACGACCACCATAGCTGGGATGGCTGAAGTTGATGTTACTTGGACATTCTTTCAGAATGCGTTCAAGAGGAGATATCTTGGAGTGAGATATCTGGATGAGAAAAAGCGTGAATTCATGTCTCTTACCCAAGGGAGCATGAGTGTGGCTGAGTATGAAGTGCAGTTTGTGCGGCTCAGTCAGTACGCACCGGAGCTGATACCTGATGAGCGAGAGAGGTGCGAAAGGTTCCGTTATGGTTTGGTGACGGAAGTAAAGACCTACATGTTGGCTGCTGAGTACAATGATTTTGATGTGTTGGTTGGCCGATCCAAGGACATTGAGATGAACTTGGGTTTAGCTGCGAAAGGTGCTGGAGCAAGTTCTGGCAAGAGAGCTGCTGAGTATAGTTCCGGAGGTGAACGGAACAAGAGGGGACGTGATCAGAAGTATCAGTCCTCAGCCAAGAGAGGTGGTGGTGCACCTGCTAGAGGTGGTTTTGCTAGAGCTGATCCGAGTGCTTGCTGGATCTGTGGTTCGCGTGGTCACATGAAGCGTGACTGTCCTCGTGCTGTGAGGGAGGTGCAAGCTCCTGTTGCGGCAGCTGGTAATGGATGTTGGAACTGTGGTTCTGTTGACCATCTGAGGCGAGATTGTCCGAGGTTGGCTGGTGGCCAAGATCGTGCTCCTGTTGTTGCAGCACCGCAGAGAGGTCGTGGGCGCGGCCGTGGTAATTTCCAGAGGAGAGAGGAAGGTGGTCGCGGAGTAGCTCATGTTGTGGCTATTCAGCCGGAGGGTGGAGGCCAAGCTAGGGTGTATGCTCAGCGCGAGGGAAGGAATGATGCAGATGTGATTGCAGGTACCTTTACTTTGCAATCCTTGTCATTGCTTTCTTTGATTGATTCTGGATCTACGCATTCATACATTTTGCGTGAGCATGCTGAATTGCTTGGTTTGCCTGTTGAGTCTATGGATGTTGGTGTTCGTGTCACTAGTTCTTTTGGTGAAACTGTTGTGACTCGAAAGCTTTATAGAAGGTGTCCCTTGGTTGTTCAAGAACATGTCTTTCATGTTGATCTTATGGAGTTGCCCTTTTATGGTTTTGATGTGATCCTTGGTATGGATTGGCTTGCTGAGCATCGTTCTGTGGTAGATTGTGAGAATAAGCGGGTTTCGCTTAAGCTTGCGGATGATTATGAAGTTGTTGTAGTTGGCGAGAATGTGAAGTTTCTTGCTAATGTGGTGTCTACCTTGGAGGCAAGTAGGATGCTGAGGCAGGGTTGCGAAGCTTATCTAGCTTTTGTGATGAATCCTAGCTCTAAGGAGTTGAGGGTGCAAGATATCAAGGTTGTGAAGGAGTTTCCTGGTGTTTTTCCTGAGGAGTTGCCTGGTTTACCTCCTAATCGCGAGGTGGAGTTTGGAATTGAGCTGTATGAGAATACAACTCCTGTGTCCATTACTCCCTATAGAATGGCACCTAAGGAGCTGAAGGAGCTGAAGACGCAGTTGCAAGAGCTGCTTGATCGTGGTTTCATCCGGCCAAGTGTGTCGCCTTGGGGTGCTCCTGTCTTGTTTGTGAAGAAGAAAGATGGCACTATGAGGATGTGCATTGATTACCGTCAGCTGAACAAGTTGACTATCAAGAATCGGTATCCTTTGCCGAGGATTGATGATCTCTTTGATCAATTTCGGGGAGTTGTTGTGTTCTCTAAGATTGACTTGAGGTCAGGGTATTATCAGTTGAAGGTGAAGGATGTGGATGTGCCTAAGACAGCTTTCAGGACAAGGTATGGGCATTATGAGTTCCTTGTGATGCCGTTTGGTTTGACAAATGCTCCTGCTGCTTTCATGGACATGATGAATCGTGTGTTTCATGAATACCTGGACAAGTTCGTTGTTGTGTTCATTGATGATATCCTCGTGTACTCGCGTACTGAGGAGGAGCACGAAGAGCATTTGAGGGTTGTGCTGCAAGCTTTGTTGGAGAATCAACTTTATGCTAAGCTGAGCAAGTGTGAGTTCTGGCTTAAGGAGGTGGTGTTTCTTGGGCATGTGGTCTCAGCTGAGGGGATTCGTGTTGATCCTCAGAAGATTGAGGCGGTGATGAACTGGAAAGTTCCTAAGTCTGTTCATGAGGTCCGTAGTTTCCTTGGTTTGGCAGGATACTACCGGAGGTTTGTGGATGGTTTTTCCAAGGTTCCTGCTCCTTTGACGAAGCTGTTGCAAAAGGATGTTAAGTATGAGTGGACGGAAGCGAGACAGCAGGCTTTTGAGAAGCTTAAGGCGGCTTTGACGCAAGCTCCTATCTTGATTCAGCCTGAATCAGGGAAAGAGTTTGTGGTCTATAGTGATGCATCCTATGTTGGTTTGGGATGTGTGCTGATGCAAGAGGGTAAGGTTGTGGCTTATGCGTCGCGGCAGTTGAAGGTGCATGAGCGCAACTATCCTACGCATGACATTGAGTTGGCTGCAGTGGTGTTTGCTTTGAAGATCTGGAGACATTATCTGTATGGTGAGAAGTGTACTGTGTACACGGATCACAAGAGTTTGAGGTATCTGATGTCTCAGAAGGAGTTGAATCTTAGGCAGCGACGTTGGTTGGAGTTACTCAAGGATTATGATCTGACGATTGAGTATCATCCTGGTAAAGCTAATGTTGTTGCTGATGCCTTGAGTAGGAAGGTAGCTGTTGAGCTGAGAGCTATGTTTGCTAGCTTGAGCATATCGCGAGATGGTGGTCTTGTTGCTGAGTTGCAAGTGAAACCATCTTTGGTTCAGTTGATCAAGGAAAAGCAGTTGTTGGATGATTCCTTGGTGTCTCATGTTCAGGATATTGCGGAGGGTAGACCTTCGGATTTCTGCTTTAACGATGATGGTGTGTTGTGTTTTGGGAGTCGGATAGTAGTGCCTGCTGATGCTGAGTTGAGGCGTGCTATTCTGACTGAAGGTCATAGTAGTCCTTTTGCTATGCACCCTGGTAGTACTAAGATGTATCGTGATCTTCGTGATGAGTACTATTGGGTAGGTTTGAAGAAGGATGTTGCAGAGTTTGTGAGCAAGTGTTTGGTGTGTCAGCGAGTTAAGGCTGAACATCAGGTTCCTTCTGGGTTGTTGCAACCGTTGAAAATCCCTGAATGGAAGTGGGAGAGGGTTACCATGGATTTTGTATCTGGTTTGCCTTTGTCTCCATCGAAGAAGAATTCTGTTTGGGTGATTGTGGATCGCTTGACGAAGTGTGCGCATTTCTTGCCTGTGCATACTACGTTTTCTTTGGATAAGCTGGCAGAGCTGTACATTGCTGAGATTGTGAGGCTGCATGGTGTGCCTAAGTCGATTGTGACGGATAGGGATCCGAGGTTCACATCGCGTTTCTGGCAGTGTTTGCATCAGGCTCTGGGTACAAGGTTGCATTTCAGTACATCCTATCATCCTCAGTCGGATGGTCAGTCTGAGCGGGTTATCCAGATTTTGGAGGATATGTTGAGATGCTGCGTGATTGAGTTCCAAGGTTCTTGGGAGAAGCATCTGCCTTTGGTTGAGTTCGCTTATAACAATAGTTATCAGGCGAGTATACAGATGGCACCTTATGAGGCTCTGTATGGGAGGAAGTGTAGGACTCCTCTTTGTTGGGCTGAAACTGGTCAAAAGTTGGTTTCGATGCCTGCTTTGTTGAAAGGGACCACCGAGAAGGTGAAGCTCATTTGTGAGAGGTTGAAGGCTGCCTCTGATCGGCAAAAGTCTTACGCGGATTTGAAGCGTAAGGAGATAGAGTATGCGGTGGGTGACCGTGTGTTCTTGAAGGTTTCGCCTTGGAAGAAGGTGATGAGGTTTGGCCGGAAGGGTAAGTTGAGCCCTCGGTACATTGGACCATATGAGGTGGTTGAGCGTGTGGGTCCTGTTGCGTATCGGCTGAGGTTACCTCAGGAGTTGGAGAAGATTCATGATGTGTTCCATGTTTCTATGCTCCGGAAGTATAGATCTGATCCTTCGCATGTGATGCCTGTGGAGGAAGTGGTTTTGAATCCGGATTTGACCTATGATGAGGAACCGGTGAAGGTTCTGGATTCGGATTGCAAGGTTCTCCGTGGCAAGACCATTGAGTTGGT
This sequence comes from Hibiscus tridactylites, assembly GCA_958450335.1. Taxonomy (NCBI): domain Eukaryota; kingdom Viridiplantae; phylum Streptophyta; class Magnoliopsida; order Malvales; family Malvaceae; genus Hibiscus; species Hibiscus tridactylites. Next base: position 67,314,642 of record OY288266.1, on the reverse strand, counting down.
GAAGGTGTTGTGGAAGCATCGAGGTGTTGAGGAAGCCACGTGGGAGCGGAAGGAAGACATGCTGAAGCAGTTTCCTTATCTCTTTCCTTCAGGTAAATTTCGAGGACGAAATTTCTTAAGGGGGGGAGAGTTGTAACGCCCCGGTTTTGGGCTTAGGAGTTTTGGGCGTTGACCGGTTGGTCAAAGTGCTGTTCGAATCTAAAGAGGTGAAATTAGGAAAGCCTAGTTCGGGTTGCATTAAAAATATGGAAAAATGTTCTAAAATCATCTTTTAATATAATTAAGTGAACTGTGAAATCAATTTTGGAAAATGAGTTTTGGAAGTGTGACATTTTGGCTAGTGACCAAAATGTAATTTTCGCAAGTTTGGTGGCTGTTTTATAAAGGGTTGAAACTTTGAATCTTTAAGGAGCTATTTACCCAAAGGGAGTTTCTCCAGATTTTTCTAAGATATTTTAAGTCTAAAATCTGATTTTAAAGGTTATCAAAATTGGAGGGAAGCCATTTGGCTATTTTTAGATTTTATAACCAACTTCTCCTAATTTTCTTTCTCTCATTTTCTCTCAACCCAAACACTACTTTTCCAGAGAATTGAATCTGATTTCTTTACCTAAATCCCTCCTTTCAACTCTCATTTGATTCCAAATCATTGTATCTTCAAAACCTCTTCAATTGCTAAGTGTTTCAACAAGGATTTTGATTGCAAAAAGAGGAGAAACTCAAGTTTGGAGGTAAGAACGTCCTTCTCCTCTAAACTATCAGTTCTTTACTGAAATTCCTAAGTTTTCAATCCTTAATTGATGTTTAATTAAAGGTTTTTAAGTGTTGAAATGGATCTTGGCTTATTATGCAAGATCTTGATGATTTTTGATGATTTTCGTTAGATCTGAGTAATCTGTGATTTGAGAGGTGTTTTTGATGTTAAATGATCTCTAAATTGATAAGGAATTGAGTTTTGATTGATGCAATCCCGGATAGGTTGAGTTTCCTAAGTTTAGCTTGTGTTTCAAGGTAGTTTTTGAGGTGATCTTGGTGATCTGATGTTGCTGGAGGTATGAGGTTGTTAATAGGTTGTTTTTAGATGTTATATGATGTTAATGGAAGTGAGGTTTTGCTGGTTTATGGATGGGCTTTGTTTAGAAGTGGTTTGGATGCATTTTCGGTTGTGTTTGGTGGCCGAAAATGGAGGTTGGATGAGAGCAGCGAGTTTAGGTGCTTTCATTGAAGCAATTAATGCATGATGATGCATTAATCCTCTGCTTTGATGTGTTGAAACAGGGGAGGCATCTTTGGATCCAAGAGTGGTTGATCCGGAAGCTTGATTTGGTGCTTTGGCTTGAAGCAAAGTGGAAATCGGTGAGTGAGTTTGTGGAAATTGGATTTCAGCTTTTAAACCAAGGTTTGAAGGTTTTGGGAGCTTAGTTTAAGTCTAAACAACTTTGCTAAGCTCAAGTGTAAGTTTTCGGATTTTCTCTCTAGTGGTGGCCATGATTTTGTTGTGATGCAAGACGATGATTTGCATGTTTTAATTACTGTTTTGAAAGCATGTTTTAGCATGGATTTTGCTGATGATGTAAGCCATATGTTGAAGGTAACTCTAGGTAGGAGTACCTTGCTTTTATACATTGAAATAATGTGGTTTGATGCTTTGAAATGCATGATGAAAATGGCTTGGTTTAATGCTTTAAAACAGTGGGTTGAATGATGAAAATGATGTATATTGGCAAGTGATGTTTTGAAAAGATTAAGGTCACTAAGGTGGTTAAAAGTCCTTGAGTGAGCCTTGTTACTTAAGATCATCATGGTGGTTAAAAGTCCTTGGATGAGTCTTGTTGCGGACACTAAGGTGGTTAAAAGTCCTTAGGTGATCCTTTCCATGGTGTTTAAAAGTCCATGGGGCCATGGTGTTTAAAAGTCCATGGGGCCAAGGTGTTTAAAAGTCCTTGGGGCCAAGGTGTTTAAAAGTCCTTGGGGTGATTCAAGCATTGGACACAAAGGAGGTTAAAAGTCTTTGCGTGGTCCTTATTCATGGTGTTTAAAAGTCCATGGCCAAGGTGTTTAAAAGTCCTTGGGGCCAAGGTGTTTAAAAGTCCTTGGGAAGTTGATGAACTTGTTTTAAGAAATGAAATGTATCACTTGAGCCAATATGACATGTTATGTTATGTTTATGTTGAAGGATGAGATTGCTTGTTTAAAGTATGCTTTTGAGCATGTGCAAAGGTTGATTTAATGCATGTTTTGTAAATGTTTTGAATTGCATTATTGAATGGTTTTTAAGAGCTTTCCTCACTAAGCTTTTGCTTACGCTCTCTTCGTTTTCTTAATTCAATAATGCAGAGCATTAGAGTACCTTGGGGGGCAGCAAGAAGGGCAAGAATTCAAGTACAAGTAAAGCTCAATGTATGGAAGGTTTTTGTTAAACATTTTAGCTTTTGGGTGATTTGGCAATGGGGGACCAATGTGTATGTTTTGGGAGGTGTTTGAGACTCCCTAAGTATGTTGAATGTTGTTTTGAATGCTGGTTTTTGGATTGGATCATTGCATGCTTGTTTTGGAAGTTTGGTGTTTTGAATAGCTAGCTTGTGTAGGAAGCATGCCTATTGAATTGGGGCTTTTTGCATACGATGTTAGATTGTTGATTTGATGATGCCTATGGGTCATATATATGTTGAATTGCATGCTGGTAAAGTTTGCTGACATTTGGAGCATGTTTGAATGATCTGTTGCATGAATTGGAATGCTAGTTTACTGCAATCTGTGCAGGCGTTTCGGAACAGTGTGCACCGTTTCGGAACGGGTGCCTTACATGAACCCAGGCGTCCGAAACGATTTGGTCTCTGCCAAGGCCATGTTTCGGAACCCTTTGCGGAACGGCCCGTGTTTCGAAACGGGGTCTACCTGTTTCGGAACGGTCGACCGTTGGGGGCTGACATGGGCAGTTATATGTTTTGAATTGTTTACATTTTGGTCCTGAATCTTGTTTGTTCAATTGTATGAGCTTGGGAAGTCCTTTTGAGCTGAAATTTCACAGAGAAGCATGAAACCTGATTAATTTCAAGTTGGTAACTTTAATTTGGGTTCAGTCCTTTTAATTATCAGAAATTACAATTTGGTCCCTAAAGTTGTAATTTGTTCAATTGGGTCCCTGTTTGATCTCTGATGTTTGTGATCTTTGAGTATGATGTTTGTGTGATCACAATTAGGATTAATGTGCATCTAGACAAGATTAAAAAGAAAAAAAGGGTCATTAATCAAGGTTGACTTTCAGGTTGACTTTGGTTTTCCCCGTGTGACTTTCTTAATTCGGGTCAACCGTCTAGGCCGGGTTAAGGGGGTTACACAGTTAGACCAGCTTTAAGCAAGGATTCAAACTCCAACTCCAAAATAACACAATAGCTATAATAATAAGGCAATGGGTATCCCGAATCCTCCCCTTTTACATGACATAACAGTCAACACAAACAGGGATATCACAACACCAAGCATATCAAACAACATATTCGATCATGCTTACACCAAACAGCATCCACTTGCAACAGCATATTAGCAACATAACATACTCATTACACGTTCATCATGCATGACACCAGCTCACAACATCAGCACAAATCCACATAAGCTCAACCAAGATTCATAACCATAAAGCATGCTTGAAAACATCAACAACTTGCTCAGAAACACGTGTTTCAACCAAATTTCAACCGCACAACAAGGTAAACATCAACACACATCACAACAACTTACCATTTTCCCCAAGCATTCGCAACACAGCTCTGATACCACCAAATGTAACCCCTTTACCCGGCCCAGACGGTTGACCCGAATTAAGAAAGTCACACGGGGAAAACCAAAGTCAACCCGAAAGTCAACCTTGATTAACAACCCTTTTTTTCTTTTTAAGCTTGTCTAGATGCACGTTAACCTTAGATGTGATCATACAAACAGTATACCCAAAGATCATAAACATTAGAGATCAAACAGGGACCCAATTCAACAATTTACAACTTTAGGGACCAAATTGTAAATTTTGAAAACTTTAAGGACTTAACCAGATTTTAAGTTACCAACTTAAAATTAATCAGGTTTCATGCTTCTCTGCCAAATTTCAGCTCAAACGGACATCCCAAACTCATACAATTGCACAAACAAGTTTCAGGACCAAATTGCAAACATTCCAAAACATATAACCGCCTATGTCAGCCCCCAACGGTCACGTGTTCCGAAACAGGCAGAGCCCGTTTCGAAATGCGGGGCCGTTCCGCAACGCGTACCGCAACGGGGGACTGGCAGTAGTCTTTCCGTTTCGGAACGGTCTCTCCTGTTTCGGACGCCTGGGCTGGTTTAGGGCACCCGTTTCGAAACGGTAGGCACTGTTCCGAAACACCCTGCACAGATTGCCTCAAGATGCATACTTAAACACACAATTGATCATCCAATCATGCTCCAAAAGCCACCAAACTTTACCAACATGCAATTCAACATATAGGAGACATACTTGCATCAACAATTCATCAATATAACAACATATATGAAAAGCCCCAATTCTATAGGCATGCTTCCTACACAAGCAACCATTTAAACACAAAATCTCCAAATCTATCACATATAAGCCAAAACATGTTCCATCAACATCAACAACATAAAACCATCCTTGTCCGAACATATACGAACACATAAACATCAACCCAAGAGATTCTACCCCATTACCTTTATTAACTATAGCTATTCACCGAGACATACATCTCAAATGGAGTCCTCCTTGAATCCCTTGCTTCTCGCTGTCCAAACTTCAAGAATCTGCATTGATGGACAAAAAGGAGCGTAAGCACATAATGCTTAGAGAGGAATGCTCAAAACCAAAACACCATCAATGCAGCGAGTCATAAAACCTCTTTGAAAAGCAACTCGATTTGTTTACCTAGCAAAGTTTGAAAACCCTTTTTCAACAACATGCTTTAACCATGCATTGCTAAAACATGAAAACCAACCCTTAGCTTAGCAAGCTAAGAAAACCATTTCAAAGCTCAATTTGCAAAATCATCCATTTAACCATTCCATGCATAACCACCATATGCAAAGTTAAATTCAAACCTTGGAAAACACTTCCATTTCACAACATACCTTTCTTATACTTGAAAGTCATTCCAAGCAAGAAACCCTTTAAAACCATTACTCAAACAATCCAACACATGCATTAAACCAAGGCAATATATGAACCACAACATCATCTTCACATGCCTTTTAAAACAAGTCTTATCAAGACTCCAATGCATTTAAGAGATTTCATGCACACATGCATCATTTACCAAATGATAATCAACACTAGTTCAACTTAACAAGTAAACATGCATTCACAAGCATTTAACACTTTTCATGCAACCATGCATCTTTTCAAGCATCTCATGCTTCTTTATAATCAAGAACATTATATTGGCCTCCAAGTGATCAACCACTTTCACTTTTCAACTCAACATCCAATCGGATACGCGGATCACAAGCGTTGTCCCCCACGCTTCATACACACTACCAATCCAAGGTCTCCAAATGGACTTTTAAACACCATTTGACCTCACCATCCTAAGGTTCCCATGTATGGACTTTCACACACCATACAACCTTAACTTTTCCCAAGGTTCCCATGTATGGACTTTTAAACACCATACAACCTTGACATGCACAAGGTTCCCATGTATGGACTTTTAACCACCATACAACCTTTGCATTCACCAATTGGTAGTTGTATAACATCACTAACGAGATCCGGGACACCCTACACAAGATCCACACATGGACTTTACACCACCATTGTGATCTTAACAAGCACAAGGTTCCCATATATGGACTTTTAACCACCATATAACCTTTGCTTAACCAAGGTCCTCAAATGGGCATTCAACCTCCATTATTACCTTAACCATCTCGTTAGGATACTTGAAGGGAGTTTACCGGTTCACTCTTAACCACTCCACCTCCAAGGCGACTTTATTCACGGTGCACCCAATCCTATAGCCGGCTAACTATATCCGATCAAAGAACCAAGAACCACTTACATCACTTGCCAATATAACCATCTTACCACATTAGTCCAATGATTCACATGCATAACCAATATGCAAAAACCATCATTTACCTTCATCAATCCACTGTTTTAAAGCATTACACAAAGCCATGAAACATCATGCAACACCATGCATCAAAACCACATTTTCAATGTACAAACCAAGGATCTCTTACCTTGAGCATCCTTCACATATAGCCTTCAAAACCAGCATTAAACCATGCTTAAAATATGCTTTCAAAACAGAATATAAACCATGCAAATCACATGCATTGCAACCATCAAACACAATTGCTTTTAAAGCCAATTCACAACACAACCAAGAGCGAAAAACCATTTACTTACTCTTGAGCTTAGCAAAGTTGTTTAGACTTAAACTAAGCTCCCAAAACCTTCAAACCTTGGTTTAAAAGCTGAAAACCCAACTTCACTCACCGATACACAAAACAAGGCTAGCCAACAAGCCTTCCAAGCATCCGAAACCTTCCGTAATGCCTCTAAAGCTCACAGATCAAACTCCCCTGTTTCAAGCACACAAAAACAGAGGATTAATGCATCATTATGCATTAAAAACACCAGCAACACAACCAAACTCGCTGCTCATCACAAATCCAACATTTCGGCTACCAAACACAACCGAAATCACCTCCAAACACTTCCAAAACTTAACCCAGTCAAGATCCATCACTTCTAACCATTTTTAAACATCAATTAACATCCAATATGATCACAAACACATCCTTATACCTCCAGGTATAACAGATCATCAAAAACACTCCAAAATCAACCAAAAACTCAAGCCAAACTTAGGAAATTCAACCTATCCGAGATTGCATTGATTAAACCTCAACTTCTAATCAATTTAGCATTCATTTAACATAAAAAATACACCTCAAAACCCTGCTTAAACAGATCATATGAAAATTCCACAAAAATCACCAAATCTTGCATTTTAAGCCAAAATCAAGATTCCAATTGAAAAGCCTTTAATAAATCACAAATCAAGGATTGAGAACTTAGGAATTTCAGTAAAGAACTGATAGTTTAGAGGAGAAGGACGTTCTTACCTCCAAACTTGAATTTCTCCTTTTTAGAACCAAAAAGCTTGATGAAACAACTTGCAAATGGTGAGGTTTTATTGTAGAGATGATTAGGAATCCAAGGAGAATTGAAAAGGAAGATTTGAGTGACAAAATCAGAAGTAAATCTCTGGAGAGAAATTGTTTGGGTTGAGAGAAAATGAGAGAAAATGAAAATTGGAAGAAAATGGAAAGTTAGTTACAAAATAGTAAAATGATTTCCCTCCACTTTTCTTAAGCTTTAAAATCAGAATTTTGCATTAAAATATCTTAGAAAAATCTGGAGAAACTCTTTTTGGAATAATAGCTCCTTAAAGATTCAAAGTTTCAATCCTTTATAAAACAGTCACGCAACTTTCAAAAATTACATTTTGGTCACTAGCCAAAATGTCACCCTTCCGAACCTCATTTTTCAAAATTGATTTCACAGTTCACTTTTATATATTAAAAGATGATTTTAGAACATTTTTCCATATTTTTAATGCAACCCGAACTAGGCTTCCCTAAATTCACTCTTATATATTCGATCAGCACTTTGACCGAACCGGTCAACGTCCAAAAACTTCTGAGCCCAAAACCGGGGCATTACAACAGCTCCTTGGTCTGCTGCCTCAGCATCATCTCCTCGACTCCTCTCTCCTTCTATCAGCCTCTAGCACCTGAAACTAAAACTAAACTAAAACAATACCTTTTCGTTAACAAATAATATATAATCTATAAAAAGCATAGAAAAGTAAAGAATACTGTAAAATGCAATGCATGATCCTAATTATGTCTAAAAGGTACTCAAAAACAACAATAATATGAGATGGAATGTGCATGAAATATAGAACTTATGGACACTTTACATGAAGGCAAGACCTACAACAGTTATGATGCAGCTTGCGTATAGATCCTATGTGCATCTAGAGGGAAAAACGAGGATATACTGGTAAAAGTTGATATATTTATTTTTCCCGCTGATTTTATTGTTTTGAATTGTGAAGTAGATGAGTTCGCACCTATTATTCTTAGGAGATCGTTCCTAGAAAAGAGAAGGACCTTGATGTTGGGTCACGTCGGCACGCCCCGTGGCGCAGCGGAAAAATAATCCGGCGTAATCCAGCCAGGATCCATGTACAGGAACGAATCTGGGGGTGAAAAGATGAAGAGTTACCTATTAAAACTCTGGAAACTGGAAACCTGACGATATGTCGAAATAACCACGTCAAGTAAAACCAGAATCGTCACAGGTTCACAACGACTTCTATGGAGTCCACTCGAAAAAAACGAACAAAGTTTCCGCCTCCCTAACACTTAGGGATAAATTTTGACAGGTTTGAACACCTTACAGGGAGAAGTCGAAATCCCTCCAGGGATTCTTGAGGGAGTCTGAAATCGACCAGGGGTTCTACCGGGACTTGGAATCGAACTAAGAAATCGCCAGGAATTTGCCAAGGGGCAAGAGGAACACCAAAAAAATATCGAACAGCTTCTCAGAAGAAATCTGGGACTTGTCGAAAATTCCATAGGGGAATTCCCAGGGATATGTCGAAATTTGCAAGGAGGAATAGGGATGATTTGGTTGCTAGCCCTTGCCCCTTTAAATAGTATTCAGAGATTTAATTCTAGTTGAATTCCTTAAATCCAAGTTCAACCAAAATTCATAGAATCTAATTCTACTTGAAATTGGTTTATATTAAATATACATTATATTTAATAATATTAAATGAAATATATATATTTAATTATGTAGAATCTTATTCTGCATAAAATATGGATTTAAATATATATTATATTTAATCCAAATATATATATTTTTATTATATAGAATATCATTCTATCTTTACTTGGATTTAAATATATTTAAATATATATATTTTTAATTATGTGGAATCTAATTCTACATAAACTTGGAATTAAATATACATTATATAAATTCCAAATTTATATTTTAATTTCTAGAATCTTATTATATAATATTTAAGTCTCTAAATATTTTCCATACTCTAAATAATATTTGATAAATAAATATTTATCCAATATTATTCCCATTTAAGGGAGTTGCCAATTTCCCCTATCCTATAGGGGATTTTCGGCAACCTCCCTAAAATAGGGAGTATGGTTTCAGATTTTTGTTTGTTTCATTCGAAGGGTGTGACCCTTGTAGGTTCATGCAACGTTAGCAGCAAAATTAGAATTGTTCTAATTTTACAAACAATGAGTGGCATCTTGCAATACATCATTGCTACCTAAGTTGCATGAAGTCATGGTTTCACTTTCCTAATTCCTGAATAAACTTTCTTAGATGAACACAAGTCATGGGTTAGTCACACTTGCGTTGTCCATCTAGTGTTTCTTGATGTCTTGAGTAGATTAGGATAAATGAATCTCTATGATATCTCATATCATAATATTCGAGCATGGCCATGCATTTTATAATCTCACTCAATCAAGTGGTCGAAGATATTTCTCCCATTATGTAGGAGGGATAAATCCTTTCTTGATCAACCATATTTCACTACATAGGTCATCATGTATCCAATCATCATTCTTTATAATGTATTCAGTTACGACACACGTTTGACTATGTCAAAATACGTAAATATTTATGTTGAAATCATGTTGATCTCAAGTCTGAGGATTATACAAATGTTTATCATGAACAATGTTGTGACTGTCACATAATTACCAAAGAAACATGCTCATAGTGGGTCAATCCAGTATGTTGTTCTCTAACAAATACTTATGTGTTCATTTTGATATCTCTATGTCAATGACAACACTTGTTATCAATCAACCACATATTAGTCTTTATATATTATCACGGTCCATGCCGGTAATAATATTCGACTAAGGATCCTATTTAACAATAATCGTATTATTGTATGGACATTATTATCCAAGGTTAGTTTCATGCACATAAACATACCATATGATAATAACGGCAATGCCATTACTTGATAAATCTAGTAAAATAGTATGTCTATTCAATCATCATATGATTGGTCTTTGGACATACTCCAACAATCTCCCACTAGCACTATGACCAATCATTATCGTATTTAATATGATATGGCTTAGTGTAACTGACATGCTTATGTTGTGTCAAAAGCTTTGTCAGGGAGTTGACAAAGTTATCAACTTTGTGCGTATGTTGCATACTTTCACATCTCCAAGATGTAAGCACTTTAGAATATGTTTGGATTTATTGATGAGATCTAGGTTTTATTTGTTTACGCAAAGGTTCCATCATAATAGAGTTATGTAGCATCTAATATGCTGGGAACAACCCTTAGTTCATAAGTGAACCCTTTAGATCCAAACATTCTTCTTTATTGCTATGTCGACTGTAATACATTCAGCCTATCTTGTAGAGTTAGATATTGTCTCATGTTGCTAACTCGCAGTATCTTTTATTAATGCAAAACGGATTGCGATCTTTAGTTCCTTTTGATGAGTATGTCATCTACATACAATACTTAGGAAAGTAACAATGCTCCCACTAGATCTTTTGAAAACAAGACTCCCCGTTGTTTCTAGATAAACCAAACCTTTTGATTGTATCTTCTGAAACGAATATCCCAACTTCGAGAAGCTTTCCTTAGTCTATAGATAGACCTTTGTAGCTTATATACCTTCCAAGTGTTTACTAGAGTGACAAAACCTTCTGGATGTGTCATGTACACATCTGTTTCAAGTTTTCCCTTAGGAAAGTGGTTTTGACATTCCTTTATTTGATTCCATAATCATCGTATGTAACTACTTGCAAGTGAGATTAAGATGGATTAAACATAGCTACAAGGAAGATTCTTTATCATAGTCTATAGTATGAAGTTTGACGAAAACTTTTAGCAACGAATCATTCTTTGTATGTTTTATCATCCATGTCGGTTTTTCCTTTTTGAAAAACTCATCCATACCTCTTAGGATTTACCCTTTTAGGTAACCAAAGTCTATATATGGTTTTAGACATGGATTCAATCTCATATCTCATGGCTCTTAGCAATTTCTCGAATTTGGGCTCACCATTGCTTTCTAATAAGACCTAGTCTTTATCTTGATCTGAAAAAAAAAAGAGTGTTTCCATTTACGGATAGAAATTCATATTTCTCAAGTATATGGTATTCTCTTAAAGATCAACACAATGGTTGTGTTTTGTTCCAATGTTCCTTGATCATTTGTGGAACATTCTCAATCTTTGGTTCATAAATTTGTTGTCTAAAATTTCTTCACATTCCAAATTCCATTTTTTCCATTTGTGAGAGGTAATCTCTTTTGAGAGAAACTCTCGTTTGAGCAACAATCATTTTGTTCTCGTTGAAAAATGAAATCCCTTAGTGATAAGTATTTTCTTTCGAGATAAACTATCGTTTGAGCAACAAATATTTTGTTCTCATTAAAGTTGAAGAAATAATATCCCTTTGTGAGAATTAATCTCTTTCAAGATAAACTCTCGTTTGAGAAAAAAACGTTTTGTTCTCGTTAGGATAAACAACAAATAGAGTTTTTAAGGTTCGAACTTTGTAAACAATTTAACATGTAAGTAACCTTAAAACTTAAAAGGTATTCTAGAACAATTCTTAGTCCATATCTTATATGGCGTTTTGGAAAAAACACGATTAAGTATGAGAGTTGTTTTTCTAGTGTGTAAAGAAGTCGAAAATGACTTGTTTTGAATCAAAACATGTCTAACATATTTGATTCTCTTTCTAAGACTTTTCGTTCCACTTGTGGCATTTAATTATGAGACAATCCCCTATTCTTTGAAAGTTCATCAAATTTTAAATATTCTTGAATTTGATCTCATCAAATTACATTAATACTTTTTATGAGTTTGAGATTAGTTATTTATTTTATTTATCTTATAAATATTATTGATTTGATTAGTTTAAATATCATTGATTCGTTGTGCCATAAGAGATTAAAAGAATAACATTTATTTAAATAATCTCAAAATTAAAAATATCTTGTCCTTACAAGATAACTAAAACTTAGGCACAAAATAATAATCTTAAAAACTAAAACAAATCTATTTAAGCAAAAACACATGTCCTAATGAATGATGTAGCAACTCCTGCTTTATTTTCATTCGCAGGTCCATGTCTATTATGATGCCTTCTCTTTAGAATCCTCTAAGGTTGATGCCTCACTCGCTTTTGCTTTCTTGAATTCTTGTAGGTGTGTGGGGCAGTTTCTCTTACAATGTCCGGTCTTTCCGCAATGGAAACATTTTCCATCCTTCGTAATTCCCTTCTTAGGTTTCAATGCCTACATTCCATCAGTTTTGGTCTTACCATCACCTTTAGACTTTGTTGTCGATTTACCTTTATTCTTGCCCTTGCGGACCATCAGAACAAGTTTAGGTCCTACCTTCTTCAGGTTGATTTCAGCAGTTCTCAACATGCCGAGCAACTGTGGCAACGTCTTGTTAATTTCATTCATATTGAAATTAAGGACGAACTGACTGAAACTATCTGGCAACGATTGCAGGATGACATCAGTAGCTAATTCGTCTTTCAGCGGAAAGTCGAGCTTCTCCAATGTTTGGATGTAGCCCATCATTTTGATGACGTGAGCTCCTACGGGAGATCCCTCACTCATCTTGCATTGAAACAGAGCTTTAGAGGTCTCGTACCTCTCTTGACGAGCTTGCCCTTCATAAATCTCCTTGAGATTTTGAATCATATCATAAGCTACCATGTCCTCATGTTGCTTCTGAAGCTCAGGGGTCATGGAGGCAAGCATAAGACAACCGACATCCAGCATGTCGTCCATGTGTTTCTCAAACTTGTCTTTGTCAGCTCTGGAAGCAGTGGAAACCGGTTCATCAGGAACAGGTTCTTCAATGACATATTCCTTCTTTTCCTGTTTGAGAACAATTCTCAAATTGCGGAACCAGTCAAGGAAGTTTATGCCATTGAGCTTATCCTTCTCAAGGATAGATCGCAGAGATAGAGTATTATTTGCCATTAATTCTACAACAAAGAAAATATGCTACATAAGTTTTACTAAATTTTAAAATTTATAGATAGGTCTTTACTATAAATTTACTCCCACTATTTTCTTCAAAATTAAAAACCCTCTAGTTTTAATTTCGGAAAAACGTTTCCATAGTTTTTCTAGTGAGTGAGGATCTGTATTTCACCATTCCTAAATCAGCTTTGGCCAGTCTTTTAGGAAATGGTTATTTAGGTAAGTAACACCTTACTAATTACATCTCATGTAATTCCTCATCTTTTGGCGAACAACTCTTGTTCCTTAAATCATCTTATGATTAACCAAAACTTTGAACCACTAGGTTTTCTAATCCTATTAGAACAACCCAGCTAAGTCAATACCAATATCTCAACCGGCGAATATCACTAGCTTATTCTTCGCGTTTAACTAAGATAGATAAATGTGACATTGCTTTGGCAAAGCTCGCATTATATCGATCAAAGCTTTAACGAGGGTAAATATTGGATGGTTAAAACAAACTTAGAATTATAGTGAGGGATTCTTAATTATCTCATCATTTTAACATTGATCCTATCAATAGAACTATGTTTAATCATGCTTATATAACATCCATTGCATCACATACAAGGTAAATATAAACGGTAAATAAATATGCAATGATTATAGCTCTTCTTAACCTAAGGTGACCCGTCCCAAGCCAATGGGAGGACCATTCTACTGAAGATAGAATCTGCTTATGAAATGCTTGGTCCACCAGGGAAGGCCCACCACGCTGCTATGTTGGTCTTGGCTTTATCTCCATTTGTATTTACAATTTTTAGAAACGCGTGTTACATGCGAGGGAGTGAGATGAGAAGAGAAGTACAATAGAAGATAGAGAAAGGCACGACACGCAGGCCGTATTTATAAAAACAAAAACTATAAAGGCTATGGGCTATAACCATGCAAAACAAACACCGTGCAATCAAACATGCATTTCAAACATCGTGCAAACAAAGTAACGACCTGTTTACGAAGTTTTAAACTGATTATCCCTATGTTGCGGTTAATGGGCCAAAGAAGGATCACGAGGTTTCATAAACCATTTGCGTTAATGAACAAATGCACCAGGTAGGTCAACATGAAAGATAGGTGGTGCACTAGGCACACTTAAGTACCAAGTCTTTGATGATGCCAATCCTAGACATGCATTTTTCATAACGTCTAACCAAAACTATTATGGATTCACCGTGAAAGATAGTTTGATAACTGTTATCTAATTAGAAGCCCTTTTAGAGATTTCATAAATCTATGAAACTACGAACAACTACTTGTTCTCTAGACTAACTATTAGTCTCAACATGTTAACATTTAACATTGAAGCAGCCTAACATAGTTATGATTAACTCTTAATCATTCAATGATAATCGAAATAAGTCTTTATTTGGTGTGATACGATAAACGATAAATATCTAAATTGAATAAAACAGCATGCATCTCATACATAAACATCACCCAAGAATTTAAGTCTGAATTCGTATGATACAAGTGGCTTTGATACCACTGTTGGGTCAGGTCAGCACGCCCCGTGGCGGAGCGGAAAAAATAATCTGACGTAATCCAGCCAGGATCCATGTACAGGAATGAATCCGGGGTGAAAAGATGAAGAGTTACCTTTTAAAACTCTGGAAACTAGAAAACTGACAGTATGTCAGAATAACCACGTCAAGTAAAACCGGAATCGTCACAGGTTCGCAACGACCTCTACGGAGTCCACCCGAAAAAAACGAACAAAGTTTCCGCCTCCCTAACACTTAGGGATAAATTTCAACAAGTTTGAACACCTTCCAAGGAGAAGTCGAAATCCCTTCAAGGATTCCTGAGGGAGTCTGAAATCGACCAGTGGTTCTACCGGGACTTGGATTCGAACTAGGAAATCGTTAGGAATTTTCAAGGGGCAAGAGGAACACCAGAAAAATATCGAACAGCTTCTCAGAAGAAATCTGGGACTTGTCGAAAATTCCAGATGGGAATTCCCAGAGATATGTCAAAATTTGCAAGGAGGAATAGAGATGAATTGGTTGCTAGCCCTTGTCCCTTTAAATAGTATTCAGAGACTTAATTCTAGTTGAATTCCTTAAATCCAAGTTCAACCAAAATTCATAGAATCTAATTCTACTTGAAATTGGTTTATATTAAATCTACATTATATTTAATAATATTAAATGAAATATATATATTTAATTATGTAGAATCTTATTCTACATAAAACATGGATTTAAATATACATTATATTTAATCCAAATATATATTTTTTATTACATAGAATCTCATTCTATCTTTACTTGGATTTAAATATATTTAAATATATATTTTTAATTATGTGGAATCTAATTCTACATAAACTTGGAATTAAATATACATTATATAAATTCCAAATATATATTTAAATTTCTAGAATCTTATTCTATAATATTTAAGTCTCTAAATATTTTCCATACTTTAAATAATATTTGATAAATATAATATTTATCCAATATTTTTCCCATTTAAGGGAGTTGCCGATTTCCCCTATCCCATAAGGGATTTTCGGCAACCTCCCTAAAATAGGGAGTATGGTTTCAAATTTTTTGTTAGTTACATTTGAAGGGTGTGACCCTTGTAGGTTCATGCAACGTTAGTAGCAAAATTAGAATTGTTCTAATTTTACAAACAATGAGTGGCATCTAGTAATACATCATTGCTACCTAAGTTGCTTGAAGTCATGGTTTGAAATTCCTAATTCCTGAATAAACTTTTATGTATTTCATCCTTTTGTCCTTTATATCTTAGATGAACACAAGTCATGGTTAGTCAAACTTGCGTTGTCCATCTAATGTTTCTTGATGTCTTGAGTAGATTATTATAAATGAATCTCTATGATATCTCATATCATAATATTCGAGCATGACCATGCATTTTCTAATCCCACTCAATCAAGTGGCCGAAGATATTTCTCCCATTATGTAGGAGGCACAAATCCTTTCTTGATCAACCATATTTCACTACATAGGTCATCACGTATCCAATCATCAGTCTTTATAATGTAGTCAGTTACGACACACGTTTAACTATGTCAAAATACGTAAATCTTTATGTTGAAATCATGTTGATCTCAAGTCTGAGGATCATACATATGTTTATCATTAGCAATGTTGTGAGTGTCACATAATTACCCAAGAAACATGCTCATAGCGGGTCAATCCAGTATGTTGTTCTCTAACAAATACTTATGTGTTGATTTTGACGTCTCTATGTCAATACTTGTAATAATATTATCACTGTCCATACTTGTAATAATACTTGTTATCAATCAATCACATATTAGTCTTTATATATTATCACTGTCCATACTTGGAATAATATTCAACTAAGGATTCTATTTAACAATAATCATATTATTGTATGGACATTATTATCCAATGGTTAGTTTGATGCACATAAACATACCAAATGATAATAACGATAATGCCATTACTTGATAAATCTAGTAAAATAGTATATCTATTCAATCATCATATGATTGATCTTTGGGCATACTCCAACAGAAGTATAGTAGAGTAGATGTGTACCACTGAGCTTTGTAAGCTCAGCGATCGGGATCGTTTTTTCCGTGCGTAGGTTGATCGTTGGATCGCGGAATCGAGAAGCACTATCAGTATGTTATTCTAGCATGTGGTGATTTCTAGAGTACGATACTCTTGTTTAGTGGGTTGTGTATTCATCTCTAATTCTTATTTTTGAGATTGCATTAATCAAATCGGATGTTCAAAAAATTTAAATTAAATTTGAGCTCATTTGTAATGATTTAATTATTTGTTTATATTTTCAACTGTTTGATTTAAATGTTTTGGAAAATATTTTAGTTGGGCTAAACTATGTTGAGAAAATTTATGATAATGAGTTGGAATTAAGGCCCAAATATGATATCCGACTTTAGCGTGTTACAGTAAAGGGGAAAAGGAGGCTATTGCTTTTATTAAGGAAAACTTCGAAAAATGCTACAGAGTTGGAAGTCAAAATTCTTGTCTCAAGAGGTAAGGAATCCTTAATTAAAGTAGTGGCCACTGCTAAACCCTCTTATGTTATGCAATGTTTCCTCCTTTCTTCGACATTCTGTGATGAACTCGACACCCTTCTTGGTAGATTCTGGTGGAACGGCTCAACAGAAAAAGAAAAAAGGTATAGATTGGATAAAATGAACTAATCTCTATAAAGAAAAAGATTGTGAAGGGTTGGGATTCTGAGACCTTAACTCTTTCAACAAAGCGTTGGTAGCTAAACAAGTTTGGAAAATTTTGAAGCACCCAAAATCCATGGTAGCAGAAGTCCTTCGGGGGATTTATTTCCCAAACGGTAATATCTTCTCGATAGTTAAAGGTAAAAACTCTTCGTGGGACTGGCAAAGCATTCATGATGGAATCAAGAATCAAGATTATCGCCAAGTGTGCCATGTGGTAAATTGGCAATGGTAAAATTGTTTCAATTTGGGATGATGGATGTATTCTAAAAATGACAAACATGTCAATTTCTTCAAGGAAACTCCCACAACGTCGGGAATATCTTGTTAGTGGTCTCATGGACTTACAAACTCGCGAATGGAGGATTGATAAACTTCAAAGGCTCTTTTCTTCTCTTGAAGTGGATGCTATCCTTTCCATTCCAATTGGTGTGGAAGACAACCTTATTTGGGTCTGGAACTAAAATGGTGAATACTCAGTTAAATCCGGGTATCATACTATTCTCAACTACTCTCCAAATCCTCAGTCTCTTGGATCTAGTTCCAATCTTGCTTCAAATTAATCCCTTTGGAATTCAATTTGGGGGATGAATGTTCCTCCAAAAATGAAGATGTTCTTATGGAGGGCTTTCCATGATATTGTCCCTACAAAAATGCACTCAAACGACAATTTCACGGAAAAGACCATATGGGAGATCATTGCTCGCAATGTGAAGAAGCAGAAAGCATCAAACATATCCCTCTCTTTTATCCAAGTAGTGATGCGCTCGACTCAGCTCGTAAGAACTCGAGTCGAGCCCAATCATATTATACTCGACTTAAATCGTTAAGAATTCAAGTTAAGTATTGATCGAGTCAAACTCGAGTGGCTCGTGACTTGTCCCAAGGACAAAGTCAAGATTTAAAATTAAGATAAAACATAAATGTTGAAGGAGGACAAATTTATAATTTATCTATTTCTTTTCAATAAATTTATATCAAACAAAGATAAAAAAAAAAAAGAAATCACATGCGTTGGGCAAGGGCCCCTCCCAAGGGACATGTAGTTTCGTCCCTGTTTCATCTCATTTACAACTATATTCATTATTATTATTATTATTATTATTATTATTATTATTATTATTATTATTATTATTATTCAACAACATACATTTTAGTAGAGGTGAATGACCAGCAAGTCAAGCTAAATGTTTTCAAAACCCTGAAGCATGCTGATGACCCATAAGAATGCAAAGTCATTCAAGCCACCACCGAATTCAATTTTGATATGAAAGCGAATTGCCTCGACAATTTTACTGTCGAACTTGAGGAGCCAAACGACGAGGAACGTAACGACGTAAATTGGATAGTAAGTCGACTGGGTAAATATTTCTAACCATTGGATTACTCGGATAAGGAAGGTAAACTCAGAAAACCTTATATTGAGCAACCTCCCATTCTCGAATTGAAACCGTTGCTAGGACAATTAAAATATGCTTATTTGGGAACCAATAACACATTGCCCGTAATAATTCCTTCTAAGTTTCAGTCTGAACAGGAAAAGAGGTTGATTAACTTATTGGCATTGCATAAAAAGGCAATTGGGTGGACAATTGCAGACTTGAAAGGAATTAGTGAAGCAGTATGTATGCATAAAATACTTTTGGAGGATGAACATAAACCGGCAATTGAGGCGCAAAGGATACTTAACCTTGCTCTGAAGGAAGTCGTGAGTAAAGAAATCATCAAATGGCTTGATGCCGAAACTATATATCCTATCTCCGACGGTGCATGGGTAAGCTCGGTCCAATGTGTACCGAAAAAGAGAGGTATAACGGTAGTAAGTAACAAAAATAATGAACTCATTCCAACTAGGACTGTCACTGGTTGGAGAGTTTGTATGGATTACCTTAAGTTAAATAAAGCTACTAGGAAAGATCATTTTCCTTTACCCTTTATTGACCAAATGCTTGACTGTCTTGCAGGCAAATCCTTTTATTGTTTTCTTGATGGCAATTCAGGTTATAACCAAATTGCCATTGCAGTGGAGGATTAGGAAAAGACTACCTTCACATGCTCGTATGGTACATATGCATTTTGAAGGATGCCATTTGGATTAATGCTCCGGTAAAATTTCCAAAGGTGTATGATGGCAATTTTCTCATACATGGTGGAAGATTTCCTTGAAATCTTCATGGATGACTTCTTAGTATTCGGAGATAGCTTCGACAATTGCCTCGACATTTTGGAAAAGGTGTTAGCACGATGTGAAGAATCTGATCTAGTTTTAAACTAGGAAAAGTGCCATTTTATGGTGGACGAAGGTATCATGCTCGATTATAAGATCTCATTCAAGGAAATCGAAGTAGATAGAGCCAAGGTGGAAGTGATTTAGAAATTGCTGCCACCAAATTTAGTCAAAGGGATCCAAAGCTTCCTTGAACATGCAAGTTTTTACAGAAAGTTTGTTCATAATTTTTCTAAGATTACTAAACCCTTGTGTACCTTTCTTGAACAAGACAAAGCTTTTGATTTTGATGATTCCTGCGCCTGAGAATTTGACACCATAAAGAAGCAACTTGCTTTGACACCCATTGACGTTCCACCTGACTGGACTTTGCCTTTAGAACTCGTGTGTGACGTAAGCGATTTTATGGTAGGAGCTGTTCTAGGTCAGCGAACATGTAAAATTTTCCATGTGATATATTACGCTAGTAAAACTCTTAATGGTGCACAATTGAATTACACCACAACGGAAAAAGAGTTACTAGTAGTGGTTTTCGCATTTGACAAGTTTTGATCCTATTTGATCGGCACCAAGGTAATTTTCATACTAACCACTCAGCAATTAAGTACTTTTTTGCTAAGAAAGATGCCAAAAGTCGTTTAATTTGTTGGGTTTTACTTTTATAAGAGTTTGACATTGAAATTAAGGACATGAAAGGGACGGAGAATTAGGTTGTTGATCACTTGCCAAGACTTGAAGGAGGAAATGACGAGGATGATTCTTTGGAGATTCATGGTTTTGTCTGTGACTAGCAGATGTTAGTTGCCACGGCAACACCATGGTATGTCGATCTAGTTAATTTTGTAGTTGTGGTATTATGCTTTATAACCTTACTCACCAAGGGAAGAATTGGTTCTGACATGATGCTAAGCATTATTATTGGGACGAGTCTCTTTTGTTTATGCAATGTGCATATCATGTTATAAGACGATGTGTTCCTCAGAAGGAGCAGCAAAATGTTCTTCGAAAATGCCATTTGTCACCCTATAGAGGCCATTTTGGAGATACTCGCACCGCAGCCAAAGTCTTACAATTCGGCTTGTATTGGACCACGCTTTACAAAGATGCCCAAGAATTCTACAAGTAGTGTGATCGGTGTCAACGAACGAGCAATATTTCTAGGCGACAAAAGATCTCACTACAGAACATCCTTGAAGTTGAGTTGTTCGATGTGTGGGGTATCAATTTCATGGGGCCTCTCTTATCCTCATTTGGCAATCTATACATCCTACTTGTCGTTGACTGTGTGTCTAAATGGGTCGAGGCATCTGTAGTCCCTAGAAACAATTCCAAAATTGTATATAGATTCCTGCATAAAAATATATTCACATGGTTCGGAATGCTGAGTGCAATCATTAGCGACGATGGCAAACATTTCGACAAAAAGCTCATTGCTAATATGTTGCAACACTTTGGAGTGACACATAAAATTGCCACGACATACCACCCGCAAACTAACGAGCAAGCTGAAATTTCCAATCGTGAATTGAAAGCTATCCTTGAGAAGGTTGTCAATCCCTCTTGAAAGGATTGGTCTTTTGAAATTGATGAAGCACTTTAGGCCTACGGAACAACATTCAAGACGCCCTTAGGCATGTCTCCTTATAAACTTGTCTACGATAAGACTTGCCATTTACCGATGGAGATAGAGCATAAGGCTTATTGGGCTATCAAGACCATTAACATGTACTGGGAAAGTGTAGGGCAGAAGCAGCTATTGGACCTCAACGAGATAGAAGAATTTCATGTTGTAGCTCATGAAAATGCCAGGATTTACAAAGACAAACGAAGCGTTGGCATGACAAAAAGTTGTTGCCGCAACAATTCTTGCCAGGGTAACTAGTGCTACTCTTCAATTCTTGATTGAAACTTTTTCTGGGAAAATTGAAGTCAAGATGGTCCGGACCATTCGAGGTCATAAAACCTTACTCTCACGTGGCTATTGTGGTGAAATCGATAGTGGATGGACACGAGTTCAAGGTTAACGGACAACGGTTGAAGCACTACACCGGTGCATATGTGACCAACGATAAGGATATCCTTAGGAGATGCATGAATGTGCTCTTTCTAAGATTTTTATTTTTTTTGTTTTCATTTTCTTTAATTTTCAAACTATTTTTTCTTTTCGGATATTTTAGGGGTTATTTTCATTCGTTTAGTTTTCGTTATCTTAGATTGAATAAGTTGTTTTTATCTTTTCTCAATTTATTTGATTTGTTCGTATCTTTATTTTGTTTTCTCTTTTTTATTTTGTTTGAATAATAGTTCAAGAGAAGAAGGAGTTCAGCTTAAGGTAGAGTTGAAGTGGATAGAGTTGAAGTATACATGCCACAACAAGTGCACATGCCTCGACAAGCATCCCAGATATTGCTAATATCCTCGTCCTTCGCAAAAGAAAATGAACCACAACAATGGCTCGAAGGAAACTAGTCATACCACGCGATGACTCCACCAACTAACACATTTGTGTCTCTGTTTCTTTTTATTATTATTCTTACATGCATTGAGAATAATGCTTCTCTCGAATTTGGCGGGTTGTTTTTATTTATAGTTGCATTCATCCCATATAGTTTGCATATGTTACTTGCCATATCTTTCACCGGATTAAACTACCTAGACTCGTTGTGATATATTGTGATGAATTTTTGCCACTGCACTTACATGATAGAACCTTCAATTTTAGTATTTGAATGGAAAGTACTCAGAATTTTACTATAATGTTGATTATTGATTGAAAATGTTGTGACTTGTTGATTAGGGGAGATTTAGTGAACTTAGGTTACTTAAAATTGGGTAAATTGAAATTAAAGATAAATTCTCACTAGAGATGCCTGAAACTAGCTCTAGTTGACTGATAATTGAATAAGAAATTGCTTTCTTCACTAGAGGTGCCCAAAATTAGCTCTAGTTGACTAATAATTAAACAAGAAATTACTTGCTTTGCTAGAGGTGCCTAACACTGGCTCTAGTAAACTTAAATGGCCCGGTAAATAAATTGATAAAACCTATTGTTCACATAGAATCATATTAGTCGACTTGTACACAACTCCACACACACATTGCCACTAACATTGTAGTTTGATCTTGAGTAATTTTCTATGTCGTTTGAAAAATCGAAAGGTAATCAAACTTTGTGCCACAGTTCTAAGGATTGAAGTTAGGTACGAAGTATGTTTTTGATGGTCGACGCCTTGGAAGGTAATTGTTAGTTTTTACATTGCTTGAGGACAAGCAATAGTTCAAGTTTGAGGGTGTGATGAGTGTGTAAAAGTATTGGTTTTCTCACCCTTTTTGCTCATATTATTGTTACACTTAGGCACAATTTAGTTGCATTGTTAGGCATTAATGCATAATTTCCTAGTTTCCTTCGTTATTGAGCTTGGTAGTACATTTTGGTTGTTTTTCATGGAAAATTTGCTACTGGTGCACTTTACTATGTGCAGGTTAGGATTGTCGTGAGAAGTGCAAATTGTCGTGGCAATTCAAGAGAATATTGAAGGACATGCCGAGCTGATTGCCGAGAGATTGCCAGGGTAAGTCAGAATTTGTGAGTTGCTGAGGATGAAGTTGAGAGAATCTTGGCGCCATTAACCTTGATATATTTCCTCTAAAATGGGATGATATGAAATTAAGGATAGGAAAAAAAATTTCGTATCTTTAGATAAGGAAATAAAGCTTGAGTTATTTCCATGTCTTTAACTAAGGAAATAAAACCTAAAGTATCTCCTCTAGAAAAGGGAATAAATCAAATATCTTTAAAGATCCTTGGAGCTTTTCGTGCCTAAATAAGAAAAGTTAACCACGGCCCTTAAGAAGTAGTGGATTTGAGAGAGAAAACATAGGATTGTTCGACATCTTCTTCTTTGTTTCCATCCAATTCATGTTAGGGAATTTTTATCTTGTATATTTTTTGCACCTAACCATGAACTAAATATAATTAGCTTGGGTTATTGTGTTTTGTGGTTGTGAAAACGTTTGGATTTGTTTAGATTTTGAGTTGCAAGTTAAATTCAAAGTTTGTTCATTCTTGGTTCTTAATTTTGATTGCGAGTGAATTGGGAGAGGATCTCGTGAATTTATCTATTTATCTAATATCGAGAGAGTTAGATTCAAGAAACGAACGAGCATAGTTTTCATACAAACAATCGTTGGTGAAAACTAATTCGACTTAGGAATAAGTTGCGGGTTTCAATGGCTAAGAGGAGTGTATGATTGGTTGTTGATCACCCATGGTTAACACGGGGATGTATTACCAAGGTATGCACAATTAACAGTGTTTCGAGTTAGAGATAACAAGAAGCCATTGAAGAACACTTCGCCGAACTTTGAAGGAAGTTGCCTAGTTGCTCAGGCAATCACACCATTCCCAGTTGCCCAGGCAATTACAATTGCCTAGGCAAATCGACTGATGTTATTTGTTTAAGACAATTCACCTACGCTTGCAATCAATTACCACAACGGTCCATTTAATAATCACACCACGACTCATGATAACCCAACTTACTCTCTCATTCTATCAACATCTTTTTTATTTACTTGTGCATTTTACTTTACTCGTTTACTTAAACTCCTACTATCACAAACTGTGTTTTTTTTTTCAGTGTAGGGAATTTGAATATGAACTTACAATCAATCCTTGTGGAGACAATATCTAAATTGTACTATAACTTGCGACGTGTACACTTGCACCAATTGTGAAGCACTCTAAACACGCAACAACAAGCTCGTTCGAAAGTTGATCTATTCACTTCCGGAATCATGGGATAGCAAGAAGACGACTATCATTGAAGCCAAGAACTTGAAGGAGCTCAAGCTTGATAAGCTAATAGGATCCTTACTAACCCATGAGTTGATGTCCAAACCCTTGAGAAGGGAGAAAGAGAAGAAGATTAAAGAGCAAGGAGTTGATGTAAACATCATTGCTCTTAATTCCTCCACAAGCCATTAAGAAGATTCAAGTGAGGATGAAGAGATGTCCTATCTCTTTATGAAGTTTGCCCGATTCATAAAACGCGAAATGGAAGAATTCAAGCATGAATCGAAGAAAAAGAAGATGAAGAACCCCAAAAGAACCTTAAATGCAAGGAGACGAGGCACACCAAATATGATTGCCCTCGCTTCAACAAAAATGGATCATCTTCAAAGAAAGCATATGTTGCAACTTGGAGTGATGAAGACTCCACCGATGAAGATGAAGTTGCCCATTATTGCTTTATGACCCTCCAAAGGGGTGAGGTAACTTCCAACTCATCTTGTTCAAATTCACATACATTTGATGAGTTACAAGAAGCCTATGACAAATTCGTTTTAGATTTTAAGACTTCATTTTCGAAAAATAAAAAGTATATTTCAAAATTGAAAATCGAAAATGATTTGCTTTTAAAAAAATTGGATTTTGAAGCAAAAATAAAAAAAATGAGCTCAAAGTGTTGAATTTACAAAATTTGCTTCAAAATTTTGAAAAAGATCATCAAAAAGAGGTGGATGATTTTAAGAAAGAAAATGATTTGATTTCCAAACAACTTGATTAGAAAATCAATTTTGGAGAATCAAATTTTTATCAAAGATAATCTAGTGCCTCTAGATTTGTAAATGGAAAATGTTTTAGAAGTATTTGGGTCCCAAAAGGACAAATTACTTCAACTAAAAAAGAAGAAATTGAAAAATAGATTCCTAGCGGGACTAAATTATGTGCAACTAATGCGTATGGATCCAAAGCAATTTGGATACCAAAATTCACTTGATTGTCTTGTTTTAGGTGTGATGAAGAATGATCAACAAGTGAAGAAATTAAAGGGGAGCTCCATACACACAAGGAAAATCACTTGAAGAAGGAAGGCTTTGCATCCTACCTTTGGTTCAAGTGGTAAAATATAGTTGAAGTTATTTGTTTTTAATTTATTTTATTTATTTTAATTCAACTAGTTAATCATAAATTGTTAGACTAACATTCGTTTGATGCTTGAGTAAGGGGAGCCAATTTTAAACAAAGTTCTTATCTTTTTCAAGTTTTATCCTTAAACCTCAATTGTTATTTTGAACTTAAAGTTATAATATTCTTTTTGATATAACAAAAAGGGGAGAAATGGTCGGAAAATTTGATTTGTCAAATGAATAAGGGGGGCTTTTAACAATTTTGAATCTATATTTTCTTATTCAAAAATAATTTCATAAAGGGGAAGAATAACAAACAATTTTTCAAGTTGGTTTTATTATATATAAAAAAGAGATTGTTAGGATATTTGTTTTGATATAGTAATTGAAAAATAGTTGGACTAAATTGAAAATATTGCAAAAATTATTTTAAGTCCAAACAACTTGAAAATATGTCTGATGATTTTTATAAGGCTTTGGAAAGATTTAAAACGTTTTTAAAATAGCCAAAATCAAGTTTTCAACTTAACCGTACCGATACGATATACCCCGTATCGATACACTTTAGGATTTTAGCTACAATATTTTTCCAGTAGCCAAAATCCATACCGGTATAGGCTTGGCCGTACCGATACGGAGAGGGTTCGTACTGATACGCTTTGTAGCATACTGATTCATGTTTCAACTACCCCAACATCTATTTTCCCAACGGCCTTTTAAGTTGAGGCTCGTACTGATTCGATCCAAGGTGTATCGATACACACAAGCTGATGAGAGCGCAACGGCTAATTTCTGAAGAACTCGTACTGATACGGACAACTCCAGAACTACATTTATTGCGGGAAATAAAGGCCCCAAAGGCTCTAATTCATCTTTAACGGTCTCCAACAGCTAGGAACTCATTTTAGAATATAAAAGGGACATTCAAGCTTCAGCAATGCAAAATGAAACAATTATCAACAACATTATGATGTCAAAATTGTCATAGGCCTTAATTTTTTCATTCTTGTATAGACAACACTTGTGAGCTTCATTGTCAATATATGCTCAAGTGTCTTAAGATTGGGTGAGTGCTTAAAGAGTGCAAACATCAACCTTGTAAGAGAAATTTTCAGTTTGCTTTTGTTTTTCTCCTTGTAAAGAGTGTTTAACTCAAGCCTTGAGGTAGAAGTTTTGAGTGTGTAAAGGTTTCCTCCTAAACCTAGAAAAAGAGACGCAATTCAAGAGTAAATTTGTTGAAAGGAAACTCCTTGTACAACTTAATATTGAAAAGAGGTTTAACCGTCAGAAAAGTATTCAAATTATATCATTTTTTTAGTTAGATGTTTAAACTATTTTTCAGACCAAATAGGCCACTAACGTTTTATTATGTTACTCAAATAAAGTTTTTTTCACCACGACTGTTAAAAAAGTCTCGTATCCAATCAGAACATGACACATGACCTATTTTTTGTTAATTTTCTAATTTAGATTTTTAAAAATTATAAAATCTTTAATTCTATAAAAAAAAACCAAAAGTATTTATATTTTTTTAAAATCCCCAAAACCCCAACTCTAAATTTTTAAATTCCTCCAATTCGACCATCGGCCACCCTTGCCTTCATCGGACCTCTATGACTCAAAATCATGTCATCTTGTTGTCGAAAATCGGCGAATGAACGTCGATTACACTGCCGACGAACATCCAACAATGAAGAAAAAAGAGGCCGATTGAGTTTTGACCGACGCCAAGAGGGTGGGGATGTCGAACGGTGAGGTATGCGATGCAAAGGCAATGAACGGTGATGTGATTTGAGGGTTTGATCAAAAGAAATTAAAACTTTAGGATTTTTAATGAAATTCAGAAGAAAAAAAAGACAAGTCACGTGTCATGTTCTGATTGGGTGATGAAATTTTTTAACGGTTGTTGATGAAAAAAAATATTTGAGTTACGGAATGAAACGTTAAACACTTATTAAACCCGAAAAATAATTTAGGCCGAAAAAAATTATATACTCCCTCTGTCCCACTAAATTGTCACATTTGAGTCAAACATTTTTAAGTTTGACCTCTTATAATTTAAAATTTATTATTGATAAAAATATAAAAAAATACATTTTAAAAACTTTGAATCAAGTAGTTTTTAAATATATATTTTATAAATTTTAATTAATTAAATTTTTTAACTAAATTATAGTCAAAGTTGAACAATTTTGACCAATATGTGACAGTAGTGGGACGGAGAGAGTAGTTTAAACACTTATTTTACTATTAAACTAAAAAAAACACTTTTACCTATATTATTCGAGAAGGTAAAGGGAAGGGAATGCACTCACAAAGTAATCACAACCTCTGTCATCGTCAACCCATGCACAAAATCACAGACATAAATTTGAGCATTTCCCTATCCCTTCTTTATTTTCACAAAGAAAGCGCCAATGTTATAACACCATCGGCAGACAAAACTAAATTATGCATTGCAATGCTCAAAGCTGCCGAGTTCTCAGAAACATTAGCAGCCTTCAAGACTTTTCCGGTGCAGGTGCAGGAGCTGAAGAGTTAGCACCGAAGATTTGCAAAGGTTGAAGCACTTGATCCACCCGATAAATAGCAAGCTGACCGTCCCTATAAATGGTGCCGGCAACATTGGTTTTCGCCACCCCCGTCATTAGAGTTACCGTTTTCCCTGCAGTGGTGACATTCAGAGGGAACTCACCGTCGCCGCTATCTCCAGCTTTAGTTTTCATAGGGCTACTAACAAATAGGAATTGGGATAATGGGACGTCAATTGGGAGGACATGATATAGCACCAGTTCAACCCTTTGTTCATCGTTGAGTGAATGCAATGCACCTGATTTCAGGCTCGAGAAAGCCTTATCCGTGGGTGCGAAAACGGTCTTCCCATTGTCCGTATTGTTGAGCTCACCCTGGAGACGATAGGAGACTCGGGTGGATTTTAGAAGACGGATGAAGATGCTGTATTGCCTGGCTTTTCCTAGGATTTTGGCGACATCAGGTGGACCATGTGGTGTTGGTGCCGGTGTGGGTGCCGGAGCCGGAGCTTGAGCTGAAGTTGTTGAGCA
Organism: Hibiscus tridactylites; assembly: GCA_958450335.1. Taxonomy (NCBI): domain Eukaryota; kingdom Viridiplantae; phylum Streptophyta; class Magnoliopsida; order Malvales; family Malvaceae; genus Hibiscus; species Hibiscus tridactylites. The sequence continues at coordinate 67,286,105 of OY288266.1, read as the reverse complement.
ATGGAGATGGAAAAAGAAGAGAAATGAGAGAATGAAGATGAGGTATAGGTTTTGCTTCGTTATCGCCATTGTTCATTTGGCAATGGAAACAATAGGAACTTGAAGGGATTATTAGGTGAGGAGAAACCATAGATTGCTTGGACAGAAAGGAAACGAAGAGGGAATTTGGAGTTTGATTGCTGAAAAAGTAATAATGATTATGTATGATTTAGGAGACATTAAAATTAAAATGATCCCAAATTTACCTAATATAATTTTAAAAAATCAATATAGTATTTAAGAAATCAAATTGAAGAACTTTAATTATCGATTAATCGATCAAATTAATTAAATATAATAAAGATTAAAGGTTGAAATCTAATTATAATATAATATTTAAAAAAAACAAATCAGTATAAGTTTTATTTTTATTGTTTTACCAACTTTTTTATATATAAATATATTGAATTGAATATTTATCAAATTAAAAATTCATAATTTTAAAAGAATGAGTAATGAAGTTAAATCTCCAGGGGATTGTTTGGGTATACTTGCATGCATACGTTGAGCCAAAATGTTGTTTTAAACTTTTGATTGCAAGGCATACCATAAATAAGAAAGTTGGGTGCCATGGAGATGACTAATTGCATAGATTAATTACAAAGTTGGCATTATGCTGGCAAACAATTATCACTTGCAAAAGGACACATTGACTATTTAAAATCATGTTTTAAATAAAGAAAAATAGACAATTTATTAGTAATGCAGAGTGATAACAAAATGTATTGCATATATAATAAAACAAACTGGTATGTTTTATGTATACACACAATCTGGCTATATCAAAGTGCATGGTCTAAAAGCTAATGACAATTAGGCCAAAGTTCTAATGCCCATTTCGGTTCTGAATCTTGTGAATGAAAAAAATAGGTGATGATGTCGATTTCGAGATCCGACCTGGTTCCATTCTGAAATTGTACCAGCTATCAGGGGTCTTGCAGCAAAGACAAATGCAGGGTCGAAAATGAAATTGAAACAGAACATTTGTAGCAGTCAGCTCCGGAGAAAGCTCCAAGGGCCCCTGCCAGTTCCTATCCTGAAGAACAATGTTTCATGACAAGTGTTAGAGAATTTCTCTGTTTGGTTCCTCGGAAACCATGATAGCTGATTACTGTTCCACGTAGAAACAGAAAATTGGCAAATAAATGAAAGCATAGATGAATTATTACCTCAAAAGACCAGCAAACACGCGCAAACACATAAAGATGGTCAAAGCAATCCAGATGCCGACATAGCCATGGCTGGAGGATAGTATGAACAAGCAAGAGATGCTCGTAACTGCAACCAAAACCTAGAAAAAAGGCCGAAGAAAATTATATGAAGAAGCGACGTGGAAAAAGCTCTGAGCATTGTTGGATGTTATGGTTTGATTCATATGCGGTGGGATGTTTGATTCAGCAATGTGAGGGTTACAATTGAACTAACCATGGAGCAGGCTGAATATGCAAAATCCGAAGCTCCATAGTTAACTCCATCAAAAACGAAGGCTAAAGCATTGATAGGTTGAGTTACTGCAATGAACTGATCGACAAGAAAATGTGGATGACCGAACAAATTAGTATTCGAAGAAAGAAAAGAGTATTTTTATGATTTTGAGGAAGGGGGCTATACTGGAAAGCTGATGTTCATGAGTCTCAAAACATCGAAATCCTTCGTGAACAAAGTCGAAGCAAATTGTGATACAGCAGCTAGAATAAATGATAGCAGAAGCCCCAAAACAACACCAATCTGAAGATAGATATCACAAGCAGAATTTAGAGCATGAAGCAAAGTGAAACAAGCGAAGTTTAATGGTCATGTAATGTTAGTACCTGCAGCACGCGAGAAGCAGCAACGACTGTCTTTTCATAATCTTTCTTCGCAAATGCACTTGCAAGGATTGCCTGGAAAAGGTAAGAAATATGAACTTCAGTCTTTTGAAAAATAATGTAACTGCAATTTGATTCTATGGCTTAAAGAGATGAAGGGAAAGCAAAGAAGCTTGTGCTTTCGATTGGTTCCAAACTAAGCCAACTTCTAAGGACTAAGAGAAAAACTTGTTGCAAAAATATGAAGAGTGGTAAACATAATGTAAAGGCAGTTCATTAAATTAACATGAAATCTTACTTGTCCTGCAACAGCCAATCCATCAGCAAGCAAAGAGGTTGCCAGCCAAATCTGTAAGCAAACCTGAAATGCAGCCATTGGTTTCGGTCCCAGCCTAGCCGCTAATGAGGTCGCCACGGTCATACAGGATGTTGTGGATATTACCTTAACCAATAGATGAAATCCTGAAGTGGTGACATCACAGATATCATAGTCCTGCAAGTGTTCTATATCATTTTCTTTCTCCCAGCAATTGAGGTAAATCAATTGGAAAGAAAGTTGAAGAGAACAAAAACTGGATTACAAAGTCCCTACTGAAACAATTGAAATATATTTTACTTCAAACATTTAAACATCCTTTTGATATTTTAAGTACCATAATTAAAGCACTCACCACTTTTAAGAAATCGACCGAATTGTAGCTCCTTAAAACTTGGAGGCAACAGAACTACATTTTCGACTAATCTCCAAATGAGTATGAGAAAAATTAAATACCTACAAATACGATGCACTAAGTGATTAACCAGATGAAGACACATTAAAAGACCAGAAAGAAGATGCGGCCAACTAACCAACAAAAAGAAAATAACTTACTGAGAAACTACATGAGCAATGGCTGCACCATTGACGCCCAGACCAAGTGTGAATATAAGTATAGGGTCCAGAAGAATGTTTGCGCTATCTCCAATGACTGCATTAGCAATTGCAAACAACTATGAGGGGTAGTTTACTCACAAACATAAACTGTGATAAATAATGAGATTCCTAACAATTTTATAACAAAGTTTCACATTCATAATGCATGATTGAGAATCCAAAAGGACAAGTAGGATATGAAATTGGTTTTGCAATGGCAGCCTTTAATAGTTTATAGATCCTACAAATACGATGTGCAAAACATCCATTGAACTCTATACTCTATGGAAATGGTATTTTTCAAATGTTAGAGTCCCATTCAGTAAATTCCTTTCAAGGGGATTGACCGAATAAGCCTCCACAAGCTGCTTTTGATTTCCAATAAAATTAACATTAATTAAAAGGAAAGCTTGCTTACTGATAGCATATAAGGGAGTTTTAGTATCCTTTAATCCCCGGAAAACACCTTGAGCAGCTAATGAAAGAAGAATAGCTGGAGCACCGAGTGATCGTAATGTCAAGTATTGTTGGGCTATCTTGAGCATAGGAGAATCCTGGACAAAGCAAGAGCAGTATCAGTACTGCTAATAGAAAAGTAGGAAACAAGCAAAATTAGAGAAATATTAGATATGCAGCATTTTAGATTCTTGGGGAACAATTAGGAAAAGTTCATTTCAAGAGGCTAATCAAATCTAGGCAATTGCTGTTTCTGAAACTAAACTGAGAACCTTCTATAAAACCAAGTAACATAAGCCAAAAGAGAGATACACTTTCTTCACACTGATTTATCAGAAAAAGATATCTGACACACCTTGTAATTCATTAAAAAAATGATACTACAACAACGAAGAAAAATGGTTGGTTAAGAGCTATTAACCTATTTTTTTTAAAAAAAAAAAAACTATTGTTTGCTATATGTTATACAATTGCATTTGTGACATTCTTTTTTAGATGATTCACGATGGTTCGGTTTCTAAAATGGAAGTCCATCTGATTATTTAAATTAATGGATCTTCCAAGCCTTTCTCATGTGTTAATCAGTCCTTTGATACTTGATATTTTGTGTTTATTCATAGGTTAAAAGATTATAAAAGTTGTGCAATCAATTCAACATTTCGAGCATAAAACTTATACAAAATTTCACCAACAAGAATTGGAAAGAACTACATTGGCATTAAAGGAGCCTTAGTCATTCATATGCTTGAAGACATACATGAAATGATAATCAGGGTTTAAATTGCAATAAGAGAATTACAAAACGAACACTCACAGGTTTTACTCCCATGTAATGTAAGATAGCTTTAGCGGTGGAAATAAGGAACAAAGTCTGAAGTATTCCAAGCATGCAACCTATAACCAGAGCTGAAGATGCTGATGGTACACGCCTTCTATTGTCCTCAGATTTGGTTATTTTCATGTCGCTTCTGCCTGCAAATGACATATTTATATTCTCAATGCTAAAATTATAGATAAGCCGAAACATGCTTAATGTAACGGATATAATCAAGACAGTGAAAGAACCTCATGAAAGTGAACCTTGTCTAAGAATGCAATTTATCAAAACTCAGATTAGCATTTCAACAAAAGCAGGGAGAGTGTATATAGAAAGCATACCAGTTAGAGGCACCATTTCATGGTCAACATCATGATTACTTCCTACATTTTCATCTTCTTCTGCTTCAGTAGATTTACTAGTAGCTTCTTCCTCAGCAACAAAGGAAGTGGTAATACTGACTAGTGGGAGCATGGTAATCCTTGATACTTGATTAAAAATTGCAATCGAAACTCCTACAGAAGCTAACTCCACCGCACCTATATGAGAAGATTCATAAGTATAGAATGAAACCAAATCTTATAACTGGTTAAATATTAGCTCAGAAGTCAATCATTAATGAAACCATTATTCATAGAAGAAATCTCATGCATTCACAAACCCTGTAGTGATGTCATCTTTGCGATGCCTAGCTTCTATTTCCAAAATCATAACAAAAACAAAATCCTTTCTCGTGCATGAAATATTCAAGATTCCATAATCTTGAACTGCTTTACTTTATATAGTGGTGATATTATAACAGAATCAGATGTTTTATAACTTCATGTTCAGAACATAGAAAATCAACTTCATTTACAAGGATGTGTAGCATAATTAGAAAGAGAGAAACAACGTTTTGTACCCATATCCCAACATATTAGAACATGGTGAAGGGTGAAACAAAGAATTTTATGTTGAGGGGGTTGAAATTATAAAAATTTTAAGGCCAAAATAGGCTGACTTTGTTTTTGCAAGGTGTACAAATCTCATATACACATTGCAATAATAGTAATAATAATAATAACAATAACTGTATCATATAATCACGCCAGCTGAAAGTGAGCACAAACCTATGCGGCCAATGAATGCTGTGTCTATTAGAGAAGCAACAGGATCTGCCATCAAAGCAAGTGTTGCAGGTAATCCGATGTTGACTATTTCAATGCCTAATTCATCATTCTTCAGAACATTCCTGCAAAATTATTATGATCAAAGAGTAATAAAACAGCCTAAATTATGGTTCAGATGGTCACGGTGTTTCTTCTTTTTGGGGTTTAAGATGGAAATCTGGGTTTAAAGTTTCAACCACGATCATCATTCCAAACTTTTCCAATTAGTCTAAATCAAAAGCAAACTATTTCCATTTAAGGCTGTTAATCTTTGAGCAACAAGCAAAACGTTTAAATTTGTGGAAAGACAGGGCAGATTTAAAGGGGAAAAAAACTAAAAATATACTACTTGGAAAATGAAGAATACCTTGAATCTCTGAACAACATGAAAAGGGGTAACTTTCCCATATTGTTCCACGGACTCGAAATGCCACCAACCGCCATGAATACAGTGTGGCTGTCCAACAAGCAACTGGTGTGTACCAGGTTCAAACTTCCTCAAGAAATAAATAAAAAAAAAACTTAAATGGCTAAGAACTTCCAAATAAAAAGAAAAGGAAAAGTGGAAATGGTCAGCCCCCGTCCAACAATCAGAATCAATAAAGACAAAGACGACCTTTTTACAATTGTGAGAATCTCAAAAGAAATTGAAATTCTTCATGCGTGCAAAGTGGAAGAACTTCCAAATAAAAAGAAAAGGAAAAGGAAATGGTCAGCCCCCGTCCAACAATCAGAATCAATAAAGACAAAGAATTCAATGGGATCGAAATGAACTTACAGGAATTCAAAAGGTACAGGATTGACTAGAGTTTTCCTCTTTTCTTTTGAAAATAAATTCTACACGACCAGGTATTGCATAAACCTCCCTTAGATAAACAAGGCCCAGAACTCCCACCAAAATGCTTAAATTAATAATAAGTTATTCATCAACGTAGAGAAGTTAACAAATTTATTTTATAAAAACAAGAACAGAAGGAAGGGTGGGAAGAACTTATATTATAAAAAAGAAATTGCTCAAGGACCACGAGTGTGAAACGGACTCTCCTGTTCCGGTCGTGGGTAGGCTGGTGGTTTTCATGCACCGTGGTCTCCAGCAATGACTTGCTCCGATTGAAAACAAACGGCTGAAGCTAAAAAAACAAACTGCTTGTTTACACACATATTAAATAAGGAAAATGCTGCGCCTGCGCATGCATTTCATCAAGGATAAACTTCCATCTTTCTCTCTCAACCGTTAAAATTCTACCATGGATTTTCTTTTCCAAGAAAAGATAATTTTCTCGCAAACCCCTTCAAAAACAGGTATCCAAAGGGTTTGGGATTTGAGTCATAATATCTTTCCTTGGTTTCAGGTTTAGATATCTTTGTATTTGTTTAAAAGAAAATTCTCGAGGTTTTTTTCTTCTATATATAGCAGCCGGTACAACTATAATTTGAATCATTTGTCTATTGGAAAATGAAAACAATGTAAAAGAATAAAGCATTTTCCTAATCAATAGCACCAAAAATGAAAAACAAGAGTTGAACGGTATTTTTGGAGGTTCTCGAAAAATAAATTGACAATAAACCAATGAAAGGCCATTGATTTAATCAGCAATACACGGAAAACAACCCAAAGGAATGAGAAGACAATTTAATCACTCAAATTTATACATTGGATTTTTTTGGGTCATTCAACTATTATATAGGCCGTAATTGAGACAAGACAGATCGCGAGCTACTCGGTCAAAGCTCAGTCAATACTCGATTCGGTTGAACTCAACTCCTAAAGTGTAGGGCTGGACATTCGATCGAGTCGAATTAAAAAATTTCGAGTTAGTCGAGTCAACATGTCCTATTTTATCATTCAAACTTTATTTGAATTTTTTTCGAGTCGAGTTTCGAGTTTTTGTATAAATTTAATTGTAATTATTTATAATGATATAGTACAAATTGATTCCAATTTAAATGACATTCTTTAGCCAATCATATAAGAAATTTATTTTATCCTTGAATAATAATACATAATCAATAGCAGATAATATGAGTGTTTGAAATGAAATAACTCAAAGCCAATTATGAATGAATTCGGGAAAGATATTTGTGTTTATATGCAGAACAATTGTACAAATGAAGAATGAATTGGTGTTCTTGTTGGCACATTAAAGAACCGAGAAAAGATAACAGTTAAAATTTGAGTTTTATAATAAACACATGTCAATCATTCTAACAAAAAATTATTCATCAAAGTCTACAATTAGTAGAACAAAAAATTTTATACATGAGTAAACATACCAAACCCTAATGATCTCAACTAACCCTGGAAAATATATAGAGAAAGTAAATCCATCAAACTTTACTTGCAACATTTTTTTTTTTTGAACAATTATATTTCAAGTATTCTAATATCAATTAGATTTTTACATTTGACAGTAAAAACAGAGCAAAAACTAATCGTACAGAGATGAAATTCTAATTTAAGAAATCGATCACGTCAAAAGTGAATGGGAAACAAAGTTGGAGTTGCGACAAAACTCACCGGTTTAAAATTCAATTTTTCGGTTATTCGAATTTGTAAAATTTAAGAAGAGAAACAAAACGGCCACGTCTTTAAAATTTAAGCCTAAAGCTCAAAACGATGTCGTTTTAAAATTCAATTTTTCGGTTATTCGAATTTGTAAAATTTAAACTCGGTTTGAACTCGAAAATCGACTCATTAATTTGAGTTGACTCGAATAACTCAAAATTTAAAAAAAAAAAATTAATTTTTTCGAGTCGAATTTTGCCAACCTCTACTAAAATGTATGTTGTTGAATAATAATAATAATAATAATAATAATAATAATAATAATAATAATAATAGTTGTAAATGAGATGAAACAGGGACGAAACTACATGTCCCTTGGGAGGGGCCCTTGCCCAACGCATGTGATTTCTTTTTTTATCTTTGTTTGATATATATTTATTGAAAAGAAATAGATAAATTATAAATTTGTCCTCCTTCAACATTTATGTTTTATCTTAATTTTAAATCTTGACTTTGTCCTTGGGACAAGTCACGAGCCACTCGAGTTTGACTCGATCAATATTTAACTTGAATTCTTAACGATTTAAGTCGAGTATAATATTATTGGGCTCAACTCGAGTTCTTACGAGCCGAGTTGAGCGCATCACTACTTGGATAAAAGAGAGGGATATGTTCGATGCTTTTTGCTTCTTCACATTGCGAGCAATGATATCCCATATGGTCTTTTCCGTGAAATTGTTGTTTGAGTGCATTTTTGTAGGGACAATATCATGGCAAGCCCTCCATAAGAACATCTTCATTTTTGGAGGAACATTCATCCCCCAAATTGAATTCCAAAGAGACTGAGGATTTGGAGAGTAGTTGAGAATAGTATGATACCCGAATTTAACCGAGTATTCGCCATTTTAGTTCCAGACCCAAATAAGATTGTCTTCCACACCAATTGGAATGGAAAGGATAGCATCCACTTCAAGAAAAGAAAAGAGCCTTTGAAGTTTATCAACCCTCCATTCGCGAGTTTGTAAGTCCATGAGATCACTAACAAGATATTCCCGACGTTGTGGGAGTTTCCTTGAAGAAATTGACATGTTTGTCATTTTTAGAATACATCCATCATCCCAAATTGAAACAATTTTACCATTGCCAATTTACCACATGGCACACTTGGCGATAATCTTGATTCTTGATTCCATCATGAATGCTTTGCCAGGCCCACGAAGAGTTTTTACCTTTGACTATCGAGAAGATATTACCGTTTGGGAAATAAATCCCCCGAAGGACTTCTGCTACCATGGATTTTGGGTGCGTCAAAATTCTCCAAACTTGTTTAGCTACCAATGCTTTGTTGAAAGAGTTAAGGTCTCAGAATCTCAACCCCTCACAATCTTTTTCTTTATAGAGATTAGTTCATTTTATCCAATCTATACCTTTTTTTTCTTTTTCTGTCGAGCCGTTCCACCAGAATCTACCAAGAAGGGTGTCGAGTTCATCACAGAATGTCGAAGAAAGGAGGAAACATTGCATAACATAAGAGGGTATAGTAGTGGCCACTACTTTGATTAAGGCTTCCTTACCTCTTGAGACAAGAATTTTGACCTCCAACTCTGTAGCATTTTTCGAAGTTTTCCTTAATAAAAGCAATAACCTCCTTTTCCCCTTTACTGTAACACGCTAAAGTCGGATATCATATTTGGGCCTTAATTCCAACTCGTTATCATAAAATTTCTCAACATAGTTTAGCCCAACTAAAATATTTTCCAAAACATTTAAATCAAACAGTTGTAAATATAAATAAATAATTAAATCATTATAAAGGAGCTCAAATTTAATTTAAAATTTTTGAACATCCGATTTGATTAATACAATCTCAAAAATAAGAATTAGAGATGAATACACAACCCACTAAACAAGAGTATCGTACTCTAGAAATCACCACATGCTAGAATCACGTACTGATAGTGCTTCTCGATCCCGCGATCCAACGATCAACCTACGCACGGAAAAAACAATCCCAAGCGCTGAGCTTACAAAGCTCAGTGGTACACATCTACTCTACTATACTACTGTTGGAGTATGCCCAAAGATCAATCATATGATGATTGAATAGACATACTATTTTACTAGATTTATCAAGTAATGGCATTGTCGTTATTATCATTTGGTATGTTTATGTGCATCAAACTAACCATTGGATAATAATGTCCATACAATAATATGATTATTGTTAAATAGAATCCTTAGTCGAATATTATTACAAGTATGGACAGTGATAATATATAAAGACTAATATGTGATTGATTGATAACAAGTATTATTACAAGTATGGACAATAATAATATTATTACAAGTATTGACATAGAGATGTCAAAATCAACACATAAGTATTTGTTAGAGAACAACATACTGAATTGGCCCGCTATGAGCATGTTTCTTGGGTAATTATGTGACAGTCACAACATTGCTAATGATAAACATATGTATGATCCTCAGACTTGAGATCAACATGATTTCAACATAAAAATTTACGTATTTTGACATAGTTAAACGTGTGTCGTAACTAACTACATTATAAAGACTGATGATTGGATACATGATGACCTATGTAGTGAAATATGGTTGATCAAGAAAGGATTTGTCCCTCCTACATAATGGGAGAAATATCTTCGGCCACTTGATTGAGTGGGATTAGAAAATGCATGGTCATGCTCGAATATTATGATATGAGATATCATAGAGATTCATTTGTAATAATCTACTCAAGACATCAAGAAACATTAGATGGACAACGTAAGTGTGACTAACCATGACTTGTGTTCATCTAAGATATAAAGGACAAAAGGATGAAATACATAAAAGTTTATTCAGGAATTAGGAAAGTCAAACCATGAATTCAAGCAACTTAGGTAGCAATGATGTATTGCTAGATGCCACTCATTGTTTGTAAAATTAGAACAGTTCTAATTTTGCAACTAACGTTGCATGAACCTACAAGGGTCACACCCTTCAAATGTAACTAACAAAAAATTTGAAACCATACTCCCTATTTTAGGGAGGTTGCCGAAAATCCCTTATGGGATAGGGGAAATCGGCAACTCCCTTAAATGGGAATAATATTGGATAAATATTATATTTATCAAATATTATTTAAAGTATGGAAAATATTTAGAGACTTAAATATTATAGAATAAGATTCTAAAAATTTAAATATATATTTGGAATTTATATAATGTATATTTAATTCCAAGTTTATGTAGAATTAGATTCTAAATAATTAAAAATATATATTTAAATCCAAGTAAAGATAGAATGAGATTCTATATAATATATATATATATTTGGATTAAATATAATGTATATTTAAATCCATGTTTTATGTAGAATAAGATTCTACATAATTAAATATATATATTTCAATTAATATTATTAAATATAATGTATATTTAATATAAACCAAATTCAAGTAGAATTAGATTCTATGAATTTTGGTTGAACTTGGATTTAAAAAATTCAACTAGAATTAAGTCTCTGAATACTATTTAAAGGGACAAGGGCTAGCAACCAAATCATCCCTATTCCTCCTTGCAAATTTCTACATATCCCTGGGATTTCCCCTCTAAAATTTTCGACAAGTCCCAAATTTCTTCTGAGAAGATGTTCGATATTTTTCTGGTGTTCTTCTTGCCCCCTGGAACATTCCTGGCGATTTCCTAGTTCGAATCCAAGTCCTGGTAGAACCCCTGGTCGATTTTAGACTCCCTCAGGAATCCCTGGAAGGATTTCGACATCTCCTTGGAAGGTGTTCAAACCTGTTGAAATTTATCCATAAGTGTTAGGGAGGTGGAAACTTTGTTCGTTTTGTTCGGGTGGACTTCGTAGAGGTCGTTGCGAACCTGTGACGATTCCGGTTTTACTTGACGTGGTTATTTCGACATACCGTCAGTTTTCCAGTTTCTAGAGTTTTAAAAGGTAACTATTCATCTTTTCACCCAGGATTCGTTCCTGTACATGGATCCTGGCTGGATTACGTCGGATTAGTTTTTCCGTTGCGCCACAGGGTGTACCGACGTGACCCAACAGTGGTATCGGAGCCAGGTTGTATCATACAAATTCAGACTTAAATTCTTGGGTGATGTTTATGTATGAGATGCATGCTGTTTGATTCGATTTAGATATTTATCGTGTATCATATCACAGCTAATAAAGACTTATTTCGATTATCACTAGATGATTAAGAGTTAATCATAACTATGTTAGGTTGCTTCAATGTTAAATGTTAACATGTTGAGACTAATAGTTAGTCTAAAGAACAAGTAGTTGTTCGTAGTTTCATAGGTTTATGAAATCTCTGAAAGGGCTTCTAATTTGATAAAAGTTATCAAACTATCTTTCACGGTGAATCCATAAGAGTTATGGTTAGACGTTATGAAAAATGCATGTCTAGGATTGGCATCATCAAAGACCTGGTACTTAAGTGTGCCTAGTGCGCCACCTCTCTTTCATGTTGACCTACCTGGTGCATTTGTTCGTTAACGCAAATGGTTTATGAAACCTCGTGATCCTTCTTTGGCCCATTAACCGCACATAGGGATAATCAGTTTAAAACTCTGTAAACACGTCGTTACTTTGTTCGCACGATGTTTGAAATGCATGTTAGATTGCACGGTGTTTGTTTTGCATGGTTATAGCCCATAGCCTTTATAGTTTTGGTTTTTATAAATACGGCCTGCAGGTTGTGCCTTTCTCTATCCTCTATTGTACTTATCTTCTCATCTCACTCCCTCGCATGTAACACGAGTTTCTGAAAATTGTAAATACTCATGGAGATAAAGCAAGAACCAAGGTAGCAGCGCGGTGGGCCTTCCCTGGTGGACCGTGCGTTTCAGAAGCAGATTCTATCTTCAGTAGAATGGTCCTTCCATTGGCTTGGGACAAGTCGCCTTAGGTTAAGAAGAGCTATAATCATTGCATATTTATTTACCGCTTATATTTACCTTGTATGTGATGCAATGGATGTTTTATAAGCATGATTAAACATAGTTCTATTGATAGGATCAATGTTAAAATGATGAGATAATTAAGTAAATCCCTCACTATAATTCTAAGTCTATTTTAACCATCCAATATTTACCCTCGTTAAAGCTTCGATCGATATAATGCGAGCTTTGCCAAAGCAATGTCACATTTATCTATCTTAGTTAAACGCGAAGAATAAGCTAGTGATATTCGCCGGTTGAGATATTGGTATTAACTTAGCTGGGTTGTTCTAATATGATTAGAAATCCTAGTGGTTAAAAGTTTTGGTTAATCATAAGATGTTTTAAAGAACAAGAGTTGTTCGCCAAAATATGAGGAATTACATGAGATATAATTAGTAAGGTGTTACTTACCTAAATAACCATTTCCTAAAAGACTGGCCAAAGTTGATTTAGGAATGGTGAAATACGAATCCTCACTCACTAGAAAAACCATCGACACGTTTTTCCAAAATTAAAACTAGAGGGTTTTGAATTTTGAAGAAAATAGTGGGAGTAAATTTATAGTAAAGACCTATCTATAAATTTTAAAATTTAGTAAAACTTATGTAGCATATTTTCTTTGTTGTAGAATTAATGGCAAATAATACTCTATCTCTGCGATCTATCCTTGAGAAGGATAAGCTCAATGGCATAAACTTCCTTGACTGGTTCCGCAATTTGAGAATTGTTCTCAAATAGGAAAAGAAGGAATATGTCATTGAAGAACCTGTTCCTGATGAAGCGGTTGCCACTGCTTCCAGAGCTGACAAAGACAAGTTTAAGAAACATATGGACGGCATGCTGGATGTCGGTTGTCTTATGCTTGCCTCCATGACCCATGAGCTTTAAGAAGCAACATGAGGACATGGTAGCTTATGATATGATTCAAAATCTCAAGGAGATTTATGAAGGGCAAGCTCGTCAAGAAAGGTACGAGACCTCTAAAGCTCTGTTTCAATGCAAGATGAGTGAGGGATCTCCCGTAAGAGCTCATGTCATCAAAATGATGGGCTACATCCAAACGTTGGAGAAGCTCGGCTTTCCGCTGAAAGACGAATTAGCTACTGATGTCATCCTGCAATCGTTGCCGGATAGTTTCAATCAATTCGTCCTTAATTTCAATATGAATGAAATTAACAAGACGCTGCCACAGTTGCTCGGCATGTTAAGAACTGCTGAAATCAACCTGAAGAAGGTAGGACCTAAACTTGTTCTGATGGTCCGCAAGGGCAAGAAGAAAGGTAAATCGGCAGCAAAGTCTAAAGGTGATGGTAAGACCAAAACCGATGGAAAGGAGGCATTGACACCTAAGAAGGGAATCAAGAAGGATGGAAAATGTTTCCATTGCGGCAAGACCAGACATTGGAAGAGAAATTGTCCCACACACCTACAAGAAGTCAAGAAAGCAAAAACGAGTGAGGCATCAACCTCAAAGGCTTCTAAAGAGAATGCATCATAATAGACATGGACCTGCGAATGGAAATAAAGCAAGAGTTGCTACATCATCCATTAGGACATGTGGTTTTGCTTAAATAGATTTGTTTTAGTTTTTAAGATTATTATTTTATGCCTAAGTTTTAGTTATCTTGTAAGGACAAGATATTTTAATTTTGAGATTATTTAAAGAAATGTTATTCTTTTAATCTCTTATGGCACAACAAATCAATGATCTTTAAACTAATCAAATCAATAATATTTATAAGATAAATAAAACAAATGACTAATCTCAAACTCGTAAAAGTATTAAGGTAATTTGATGAGATCAAATTCAAGAATACTTAAAGTTTGATGAACTTTCAAAGAATATGGGATTGTCTCATACTTAAATCCCACAAGTGGAATGAAAAGTCTTTGAAATAGAATCAAATATGTTAAACATGTTTTGATTCAGAACAAGTCATTTTCGACTTCTTTACACACTAGAAAAAACAACTCTCATACTTAATCGTTTTTTTAAACTTGGTTCGAAATGCCTTATAAGATATGGACTAAGAATTGTTCTAGAATACCTTTAAAGTTTTAAGGTTACTTACATGTTAAAATGTTTACAAAGTTCGAACCTTAAAAACTCTATTTATTGTTTATCCTAAAGAGAACAAAGCGTTTGTTTCTCAAACGAGAGTTTATCTTGAAAGAGATTAATTCTCACAAAGAGATATTATTTCTTCAACTTTAACGAGAACAAAATATTTGTTGCTCAAACGATAGTTTATCTTGAAAGATAATACTTATCACTAAGGGATTTCATTTTTCAACGATAACAAAATGTTCGTTGCTCAATCAAGAGTTTCTCTCGAAAGAGATTACCTCTCACAAAAGAAAAAAATGGAATTTGGAATTTGAAGAAATTTTAGACAACAAATTTATGAACCAAAGATTGAGAATGTTCCACAAATGATCAAGGAACATTGGAACAAAACACAACCATTATGTTGATCCTTAAGAGAATACCATATACTTGAGAAATATGGATTTCTCACTATCCGTACATGGAAACACTCTTCTTTACGGATCGAGATAAAGACTAAGTCTTATCAGAAAGCAATGGTGAGCCCAAAATTCGAGAAATGGCTAAAGAGCCATGAGAGATGAGATGAAATCCATGTCTAAAACCAAGTATAGACTTTGGTTACCTAAAAGGGTAAAACCTTAGAGGTATGGATGCGTTTTTTCAAAAAGGGAAAAATCGACATGGATGATAAAACATACAAAGGATGATTCGTCGCTAAAAGTTTTTGACAAACTTCATATTATAGACTATGATAAAACATCTTCCTTGTAGCCATGCTTAATCCATCTTAATCTCACTTGCAAGTAGTTACATACCATGATTATGGAATCAAATAAAGGAATGTCAAAACCGCTTTCCTAAAGGAAAACTTGAAACAGATGTGTACATGACACATCCAGAAGGTTTTGTCACTCCAGTAAACACTTGGAAGGTATGTAAGATACAAAGGTCTATCCGTAGACTAAGGCAAGCTTCTCGAACTTGGGTTATTCGTTTCAAAAGATACAATCAAAAGGTTTGGTTTATCTAGGAACAAAGGGGAGTCTTGTTTTCAAAAGAGCTAGTGGGAGCATTGTTACTTTCCTAAGTATTGTATGTAGATGACATACTCATCAAAAGGAACTAAAGATCGCAATCCGTTTTGCATTAATAAAAGATAGTGCGAGTTAGCAACATGAGACAATATCTAACTCTGATATGATGGAACCTTTGTGTAAGCAAATAAAACCCAGATCTCATCAATAAAACCAAACATATTCTAAAGTGCTTACATCTTGGAGATGTGAAAGTATGCAACATACGCACAAAGTTGATAACTTTGTCAACTCCCTGACAAAGCTTTTGACACAATATAAGCATGTCAGTTACACTAAGCTATATCGTATTAGATACGAGAATGATTGGTCTTAGTGCTAGTGGGAGATTGTTGGAGTATGCCCAAAGATCAATCATATGATGATTGAATAGACATACTATTTTACTAGATTTATCAAGTAATGACATTGTCGTTATTATCATTTGATATGTTTCCGTGCATCAAACTAACCATTGGATAATAATGTCCACACAATAATACAATTATTGTTAAATAGAATCCTTAGTCGAATATTATTACGGGTATGGATAGTGATAATATATAAAGACTAATATGTGATTGATTGATAACAAGTGTTGTTATTGACATAGAGATGTCAAAATCAACACATAAGTATTTGTTAGAGAACAACATATTGGATTGACCCGCTATGAGCATGTTTCTTGGGTAATTATGTGACAATCACAACATTGCTCATGATAAACATATGTATGATCCTCAGACTTGAGATCAACATGATTTCAACATAAAGATTTACGTATTTTGACATAGTCAAACGTGTGTCGTAACTGACTATATTATAAAGACTGATGATTGGATACGTGATGACCTATGTAATGAAATATGGTTGATCAAGAAAGGATTTGTCCCTCCTACATAATGGGAGAAATATCTTCAGCCACTTGATTGAGTGAGATTATAAAATGCATGGCCATGCTCGAATATTATGATATAAGATATCATAGAGATTCGTTTATAATAATCTACTCAAGACATCAAGAAACACTAGATGGACAACACAAGTGTGACTAACCCATGACTTGTGTTCATCTAAGATATAAAGGACAAAAGGATGAAATACATAAAGGAAGTTTATTCAGGAATTAGGAAAGTCAAACTATGACTTCATGCAACTTAGGTAACAATGATGTATTGCTAGATGCCACTCATTGTTTGTAAAATTAGAACAATTCTAATTTTGCTGCTAACGTTGCATGAACCTACAAGGGTCACACCCTTCGAATCAAACGAACAAAAAATTTGAAACCATACTCCCTATTTTAGGGAGGTTGCCAAAAATCCCCTATGGGATAGTGGAATTCGGCAACTCCCTTAAATGGGAATAATATTGGATAAATATTGTATTTATCAATTATTATTTAGAGTATGAAAAATATTTAGAGAGTTAAATATTATAGAATAAGATTCTAGAAATTTAAATATATATTTGAAATTTATATAATGTATATTTAATTCCATGTTTATGTAGAATTAGATTATACATAATTAAAAATATATATTTAAATATATTTAAATCCAAGTAAAGATAGAATGAGATTCTATATATAATAATATATATATATATATTTGGATTAAATATAATGCATATTTAAATCCATGCTTTATGTAGAATAAGATTCTACATAATTACATAGATATATTTCATTTAATATTATTAAATATAATGTATATTTAAAATAAACCAAATTCAAGTAGAATTAGATTCTATGAATTTTGGTTGAACTTTGATTTAAGGAATTCAACTAGAATCAAGTCTCTGAATACTATTTAAAGGGACAAGGGCTAGCAACCAAATCATCCCTATTCCTCCTTGCAAATTTCGACATATCCCTGGGAATTCCCCTCTGGAATTTTCGACAAGTCCCAGATTTCTTTTGAGAAGCTGTTCGATATTTTTCTATTGTTCCTCCTACCCCCTGGCACTTTCCTGGCGATTTCCTAGTTCGAATCCATGTCCTGGTAGAACCCCCGGTTGATTTCAGACTCCCTCAGGAATCCCTGGAGGGATTTCGACTTCTCCCTAGAAGGTGTTCAAACCTGTTAAAATTTATCCCTAAGTGTTAGGGAGGCGGAAACTTTGTTCATTTTGTTCGGGTGGACTCCGTAGAGGTCGTTGCGAACCTGTGACGATTCCGATTTCACTTGACTTGGTTATTCCGACATACTGTCGGTTTTCCGGTTTCTAGAGTTTTAAAAGGTAACTCTTCATCTTTTCACCCCGGATTCGTTCCTGTACATGGATCCTGGCTGGATTACGTTGGATTAAATTTTCTGCTGCGCCACAGGGCATACCGACGTGACCCAACAACTTCATACTAATCATAAACATAAGCATGCAAGCTAGTACGAGCAATAAGGAAAGATAAATAAACATGTGGCCCTACCACTAGTTGCCTAAACACATGCTCTCATTATACAAATATCAAACAAGGCACACAAGGCCAACCATTATAACCCCCTCGACCCAGCCTACACACCCGACCGAACCGAATGGGTCACACGAGGAATATTGAAGTAAACTGGGAAGTTTACCTTAATAAACGACCCTATATATTTTCTTTTTATCTTGTCTAGATGCACATTGTTACCCTAAGTGTTTATGTTGTGTGGATCGAAAAATTGATATAAACCAAGAGGGGGGTGAATTGGATTTTTAATGTTTTTGTGGTGGAAATTGCAAATTAAAAATATAAACAAGGGATTTTAGAGTGGTTCAAGTTACAAATGAACTCTACATCCACTACCTTAGCTTCACTAAGGATTTGCAACAATTCCAATAATTTATCTTCCCGTTTTCTAGGCTAAGGAGGCAACCCTTACAATTTCGGTTGAATTTTCTACCCAAAATTCAACCCAATCCTCACAACAAGATAACAAAGAAATTTGTTGGCTAATAAAGTATCTCTCAATACAAATGATAGCCCAATTACAGGCACTCAACCCAATTGAACCAGATAAGAATGAAAAATACAATTGGGGTTTCTAGACAAATAAGAATTTTTGCACAATTGCTTGGATTTGATGTATAGATGTTTTCTTGATGATCAATTGTTGTTGCTGACGCTTTTAGATGTCTCTTTTATACCTCCTCATTGATTTCTAGCCGTTTGGGTGGTTGGGAACATAAATGGAGCCATTAGAACCCTCTCTTACCACCATAAATGCACTTCTGCAGCTATACGTATCGATACGCGGGAAGGTGTATCGATACCTGTCTCAGAAAAGAAAGAGTTGTTGTGTGCAATAAATAAGGGGTATCGATAAGTGCGTAAGCGTATCTGTACGGGGTATCGAAACGGTAAAGGCCGTATCGTTACTTTTTTCTCAACTTAACTCACTGTCGATTTTCGTATCGGTACGGGGGTTAGGTGTATCGATACGGGTCAACGACCTTTTAAAGTTTGGTTACCAACCAACTGACACCAACAGTCATTAAATTTAAACCGACTTATATTTAAAATTTATAAAGGTCGTATCGATACGAGGGTTTTCCGTATTGGTACGCCTTTCAAACTCTTTAGGTTTTAACACAGGGGCGTATCGATACGAGGGTTTGCTGTATCGATACGTGTTCCGACAGTAACCAAGTTTGGCAAAAAGGTATCGATACGCTTGGGAGTGTATCGATACACCTGAACGTTTTTCAATGGTTTGGCCTTGGAACACTTAGAAAATATTTTGAGTTTGAGTTTTTCAAATCAGTTTCAAAGAGTTGGTGTTTTAAAATTATTAAGGGACTTTCAAAACAATTTTAAGTTTTTCAAATTGTTCCTTAAAGATCTAATTATATCAAAATCAAACATTGGTTTTACAATCTCCCCCTTTTTGATATAACAAAACTAAAACTTAAAATTTTTGACATTTTTGAAAAACTTTAAAAAGTTAACTCCCCCTTAATATGACCTTGGTAATCTTTGAGTTAAAATCAAAATATTTGAAGTGTGAGCTAGTTTCTCTCCCCCTTTTTGTTAGATCAAAAAATCTTGAGACAATTAAGTGCATAAAGAAGGCAAAGGTATAAATAAGCAACATTAATTTTATTCATCATAGCATCATACTTAAAATCCAAACAAAAACAGAAAATCAAAGCATAGGTTTAATCCTAAAACAACCTTAATCCTAAGAACATAAAGCAAATGTGCATAAAATAGAAAATCCTAAATGATATGCATGTGATGCAAGAAGAAACATCTAGGCATCGTCTTCGTCATCTTCATCATCAACTCCCATTGGCTCATTATCCCGCATGCTATTGCGCCACTCATCATGGAAATCGGCAATGGAAATATTCAAAGAATTGTGCCCGCTTTCAAGGGATGTGAGGCGATTCTCCATACCCGTCATCCTTGTATCAAAAGTAGTTTCAAGGGAAGTAAGACTAGTATTCATGTCCGTGCGCAACTCGGTAAATTGCTCATTGAGATAGGTCATGAGAGCATCCATGGAGGGTTGTGGGACTTGAGGAGCTTGAGGCTATTCAAATACGGCGACGACCTCGGGTGGTAACTCGGCAAGACGTACCCATTCACCATTAAGATATTGAAACTTCGTCCGAGCAAGAGATCGCTCATCAATAGGATTGGTGAGGGGAGTTGGGTAGTCAAAAGAGCAATCAATATCCTTTTTAATAAAGAAATAACTCAAAGTCGTACCATGTGTAAAGGAGGTGACGAGAGTTGTGTGATGATTTTGCACGAGGTAGACGATCTCCGCGAACATGAGTTGAGTAAGATTTGGGCGATTTCGCTCACGGAAACAACGGATCCAAAAATCATCCACTTGACGGATGGTGGAATATTTTCCCCCGGAGGGACGAAACCACTAAGACACCATCAAATGTAAGATCCGGTCTTGAGCATTTAGGGCGGTGAGGGATCCACTAAGAACATGCCCCAAAGCATGCTCATCATCAATGCCTTCATCCTCTAATTTGAAAACCTCACAAATGGATTTGACATCAAGGATGATTTTCTTCCCCATGAGGTAAGAGCTAATGGCAACAACTTCCCCATCACGAGTAATACATTTGGCATTAGAGTAGAAAATCAAAACCAAAAGGCGATAATAAAAACCGAGAATAGAGATGAAATCCATGAAGTTCCATCGACGAAATAAAGGAAGATATCCAAACTTAAAACGCTCGGAGTCGAGAAAAGGGACAGATATTACCCTTTCGGCACGAATCTTATAATTCTCATATTGACGAAAATGAGTTAGACCCGATTTGTTTTCAAAGGATTGCTCATAGATGGTAGAGTAGTTCGGACGAGCAATTGCTCCAAGGGTGGAAGATTCACCGGTTTGAGAAACCCTTGTACGCTTCCTCGATGGATTCTTTGGTGCCATGATCTAAAAGAGAAATAAGCAAGAGAATTTCTTCAATTTTGAGTAAAAACCAAGGTAAAAAAAATTAAGAAAAAATTAGAAGAAAAATTTTGAAAAACAAAAGATTTTATAAAAAGATGAAACAAAATAACAAAACAAAACAAAAAAATTTAAAGAAAAGAAGGAAATTTTACCTTGATAGAAACTTGGGAGATTGAAGAAAATTCTAGCACAATAGATGAGGGAGAGAGCTTAAAGCCTTTCTTGATTCAAAAACTCTTTTAGATTTGAGTTGAGGTGTGAAAAATATGAAGGAGGAAGAGCCTTTTTATAGGCAAAAATGGCTAGGGTTTTTAGGCTTTGAAGAGTTTTAATTTTGGTAAAAGTTGAACACATTAAAAGCCAAATTTAAAGCTGTCTGCGTAATCGAGTATCGATACGCCTGAGGGTGTATCGATACAGGGGTAGAATTGTCATTTCCGCAAAAATGTCCATTGGAGAGTCGTATCGAAACGGAAGGGTCCGTATCGAAACGACCCGTATCGATACGAGTTTAATCATATCGATACCCGTGAAGCGAAGTAGATTCTGGTAAACTAAATGAAGAACACGTATCGATACGCGTAGATCCGTATCGATACCGTATGCCCAGAAATGCATATTTGGTTCTAAGAACAACCAAAGGCTCGAACTTAACATCTCCTAAAAGTATGCAAATGATGAATGAGCAGTTCTAAGCATATTTTAACAGAATCGTACTCCCCCTAACTATAGGCATGGATGAAATTAGGAGTCTAAACACATAAACATGGCATTTCACAAGATCAAGCAAATTTAAGCACAAAAGAGGTCCTAAAAGGTCAAGATAGGCTAGCTAGACCTAACTCTCTCCTAAGAGACCAAAAACGCTCTTTGTCTAAAGGTTTTGTAAATATGTCTGCTAATTGATTTAAGGTATCTACATACTCTATAACCACATCTTCCTTAAGGACATGATCTCTAATGAAATGATGCCTTATTTCTATGTGTTTGGTTCTAGAGTGTTGGATGGGATTTTTTGTTAAACATATTGCACTAGTGTTGTCACATTTTTGGGGTATGGTTTCAACTTTAATTCCATAATCTAAGAGTTGTTGCTTCATCCAAAGGACTTGAGCACAACAACTCCCTAAGGATATGTACTCGGCTTTGGTGGTAGATAAGGCTACACTATTTTTTTTCTTAGAGAACCAAGATATGAGCATACTACCTAGGAATTGACAAGTTTCTGAAGTACTTTTCCTATCGATTTTGCAACCCCCATAATCCGCATCCGAGTAAGCATGGAGGTTGAAGGCAGATTCTCTAGGATACCAAAGACCTAAACAAGGAGTATCTCTAAGGTACCTAAAGATTCTCTTAACGACTATAAGGTTAGACTCTCTAGGACTAGCTTGAAACCTAGCACACAAGCAAACACTAAACAAGATATCCGGTCTACTTGCGGTAAGGTAAAGCAATGATCCAATCATAGAACGATAAAGCTTAGAATCAACACACTTACCTCCTTCATCATTGTCAAGCTTTGTAGATGAGCTCATAGGTGTAGCTTGAGGCTTTGCATTCTCCAAGCCAAACTTCTTGAGCATATCCTTTATGTATTTTGCTTGGTTGATGAAGGTGCCATCCTTCTTTTGCTTGATTTGGAGTCCCAAAAAGAATGAGAGCTCCCCCATCATGCTCATCTCAAATTCACCTTGCATTAACTTAGCAAACTCTTCACAATGACTTTCATTAGTAGAACCAAAAATAATATCATCAACATAAATTTGAACTATTAAGATGTCATTTTTATACATTTTTATAAAAAAGTGTAGTGTACACATTACCTTTTTCAAATCCTTTTTCAATTAAAAAGTTTGAAAGTCTTTCATACCAAGCTCTAGGATCTTGTTTTAAACTATAAAGAGCTTTGGTATGTTTGAAAACATGATTTGGAAATTTTGAGTCTTCAAAACCCGGTGGTTGTTCCACATACACTTCTTCATTTATAAAACCATTTAAAAATGCGCTTTTAACATCCATTTGAAAAATCTTGAAATTATGATAACATGCATATGCAAGCAACATCCTAATGGCTTCCATTCTAGCTACGGGTGCATAGGTTTCATCAAAATCTATTCTTGAGTGTAACCTTGTGCTACTAGTCTAGCTTTATTTCTTACAATGATACCACTCTCATCTAGCATGTTCCTAAAGACCCATTTAGTTTCTATTGTAGATTGATTACTATGCCTATCAACTAATGTGCAAACATTACTTCTCTCAAATTGATTTAACTCTTCTTGCATAGCCATAATCCAAAAGTCATCTTTCAATGCTTCTTTAATATTCTTAGGCTCTATGCATGAGATAAATGCAACATGATTCATTAATCTAAGAGAAGAACGAGTGATTACCCCCTTGGATGGATCACCCAAGATTTCACCATCTTTGACATAGTTCAACTCCCTTGGGTAGCTCACTTCCTTTTCCTCAAGAGCCAAGTCCTTCAAGGCTTCAAGAGGTGGATCTTGTGTGTCCTCTTCTTTTGTTGGAATCTCATCCTCCTTTGAAGTTTGTCCTCCATCAAAGGAATTTAGGATTCCTACATCATCATCATCACAAGAATCCTTCCTAGGAAGGAGGTTATCATCGAATACAACATGAATAGATTCTTCTACTACTAAAGTTCTTTTGTTAAATACTCGATAGGCTTTAGAGGTTAAAAAGTAACCTATAAAAATAGCTTCATCACTTTTTGCATCAAATTTACCTAAGTTGTCTTTTCCATTATTTAAAACAAAACATTTGCAACTAAAAGGGTGAAAATAGCTAATGTTAGGCTTTTTAGATTTTAAAATCTCATAAGGTGTTTTCTTTAAAATTGGCCTAATCATTACCCGATTTACAATATAGCAACGGTGTTTGTGGCTTCCGCCCAAAAATATTTAGGTAAATTGTTTTCACAAAGCATAGTTCTAGCCATTTCTTGCAAAGTTCTATTTTCCTCTCAACTACCCCATTTTGTTGAGGAGTTCGAGGAGCCGAAAAATTATGGCTAATACCATTTTCATTTAGAAAATCTTCAAACCCCAAATTTTGAAACTCGGTTCCATGGTCACTTCTAATATGTGAAATTTTAAGTTCAAGATCATTTTGGGTTAATTTTGAAAATGTGATGAATTTTTCCAAAGCCTCATCTTTAGTACTTAAAAATAGAACCCAAGTAAATCTAGAAAAATCATCAACATGTACAAAAGCATAAGACTTACCACCCAAGCTCATAGTTCTAATTGGCCCAAATAAATCCATATGGATAAGTTGTAAGCATCTACTAGTAGAAACATCATTAATGGATTTAAAGGAAGATCTATGTTGTTTACCCTTTGAGCATGCATCACAAATTTTATCTTGGGTAAACGTCTAACTAGATTAAGGGAGAGTAGTTTTTCTAAAACACTTATGCTAGCATGTCCTAGTTTCCTATGCCACAACCATGCATCATTTTCATTTTGTGCAACTAAGCATGCATGAGATGTATGAATGTCATCTAGATGCACCATGTATATGTTCCCTATGCGATGACCTATGAGCATAATATTATTAGATTTAATGTCTACAATTTTGCATCCATTTTTATCAAATAAAACATTAAATCCTTTATCACACAATTGACTTATGCTCAATAAATTGTGTTTAAGACCATCTACATATAAGACATTTTCAATGAGAATAGTAGAGTGATTACCGATGGAGCCAATACTTTTAAAGTGACCTTTGGAGTTGTCACCAAATGTCACTACTCCTCCACTTTTTGGCTTTAGATCTATGAATCTACTCTTGTCTCCATTCATATGCCTTGAGCATCCACTATCAAGGTACCATGAGTTTTGACTTTGTGCTTTGGCCTTGTAGCAATGGTCCCCCTACAAACAAAGATATTAAGTTTTTGTTTTTGGTACCCAAATCATTTTGGATCCATGAGTGTTAGCTCCCAAAACCTTGGTTCCCTTAGGAATCCAAGATGACATAGCAATAACATTGTTAGATTTTACAAGTTCTTTAGGAACCCATACACTTCTAATCCTTTTAGCTTTACTATGTCTAGGATAGCTACTTTGTTTGTAGTAGTTTGTCTTTTTCTTAGGTTGGTGTGTTCTAGAGGATTCACCTATTTCATGCTTGACACTACCAACATTTTTCAAAGACTTTTTGAGCTCATTTAGCTCAACCAACACCTTTTGGTGTTCACTATTACATTGAGACAATAGATGATTAAGATCAACATTTTTATCTTGAAAGAATTTTAGTTCATCTTTTAATCCTAATATCTTTTTCTCAAATTTTGAATTAGCTTGAGTGAGTGAGTCATTTTTCTCATTTAGTTCCAAAATAATCTTTTTATTCCTAATGGCCGACTCTTTATATTTCTCAATTAATTCATCATAGACCTCTTGTAACTCATCATATGCATCATTTAATTCTTCAAAATCTAAAGTAGATGAGTTAGAGGTTACCATGGAGGAATCTTCCTCAAGTGCCATGAGGCAAAGGTTAGCCACTTCTTGTTCGTCATCCTCCGATGACTCCTCATCACTCCAAGTAGCAAGCTTGGCTTTGAGCTTCTTCTTCTTCTCAAAGCACTTCTTCTTGAGTTTGCACTCAAAGCAAATGATAGGATCCCTTCCTTCTTCTTTGTTCTTGCTTTTCAAGTCCATCTTTCTTTGGATTTTTCTTCCCCGGTTGGACCTCATAAAACGTGAGAATCGTTTGGCTATCATAGCCAATTCTTCGAGTTCATCCTCCTCAATAGACGAGCTCTCTTCATGTTGTGAAGCTTTAGCTTTGAGAGCTATTACCATCTTCTTCTTCTTCTCAACCTCAAGCTTCTCTACCCTTTTCTCTTCTTTCTTCTTCTCATCTTCCCTTCCTTGCTTCATGATCTCATGAGTAAGGAGAGAACCCACAAGCTCATCAAGCTTCAAAGTTTTCAAATTCTTAGCTTCAATGATAGCGGTTCTCTTCCCATCCCAAGACTCGGGAAGTGAATAGAGTAGCTTCCGGACAAGCTTGTCTTCCGGTTTGATTTCTCCAAAACCCTTTAGCCCATTGACAATAGTGGAGAAACGATCAAACATCTTTGACACCGTCTCATCGGGCTCCATCTTGAAATTTTCATAACTAAGATTGAGAATTCCAATCTTAGTTTCTTTAACATCGTTGGTGCCCTCATAAGTAGTCTCAAGAGTGTCCCACACTTCTTTGGCACTTTCGATGGATGAAACCTTAGAATAGATGTCCGGACCGAAAGAACAAAATAGCATGTGAAGAGCTTTATCGTTGACTTGAATCTTTTTCCTTTCTTCTTCACTCATCTCCATCTTTTTCTTCAAAACCATCTTGCCTTCACCATCTTGCTTCAATGGAATATAAGGTCCATCTTCAATGACATCCCACACTTGGTAGTCATTTGACTTGATGAAGAGACGCATTCTATTCTTCCAAAATGAATAGTTATCACCATTAAAGAAGGGATGCTTTGTAGTAGATTGAGACTCGTACATGCCCGGATCGGAGGTTGAAGCCATCTCTTGATATATGATGATCACACTCTTCCAAGGAACTCCTCTTGTGGTTGTTAATCCTCAAAGAGGTAGGCTCTAATACCAATTGTTGAGTGGATCGAAAGATTGATATAAACTAAGAGGGGGTGAATTGGATTTTTAAAGTTTTTGTGGTGGAAATTGCAAATTAAAAAGATAGACAAGGGATTTTAGAGTGGTTCAAGTTCCAAATGAACTCTACATCCACTACCTTAGCTTCACTAAGGATTTGCAACAATTCCACTAATTGCTCTTCCCCTTTTCTAGGCTAAGGAGGCAACCCTTACAATTTCGGTTGAATTTTCTACCCAAAATTCAACCCAATCCTCACAACAAGATAACAAAGAAATTTGTTGGCTAATAAAGTATCTCTCAATACAAATGATAGCCCAATTACAAGCACTCAACCCAATTGAACAAGATAAGAATGAAAAATACAATTGGGGTTTCTAGACAAATAGGAAGTTTTGCACAATTGCTTGGATTTGATATATGGATGTTTTCTTGATGATCAATTGGTGTTGCTGATGCTTTTAGATGTCTCTTTTATACCTCCTCATTGATTTCTAGCCGTTTGGGTGGTTGGGAACATAAATGGAGCCGCTAGAACCCTCTCTTACCACCATAAATGCACTTCTGCAGCTATGCGTATTGGTACGCGGAAAGGTGTATCGATACCTGTCTCAGAAAAGAAAGAGCCGTTGTGTGCAATAAATAAGGGGTATCGATACGCGCGTAAGCGTATCAGTACGGGGTATCGAAAGGGTAAAAGCCGTATCAATACCTTTTTCTCAACTTAACTCACTATCGATTTCCGTATCGGTACGGGGGTTAGGCGTATTGATACGGGTCAACGACCTTTTAAAGTTTGGTTACCAACCAACTGACACCAACGATTTGGCATTCAATTGATTACAACATGCGATAAGGACCAACTTGTAAATTTCACCAAATACTAGAACTTCATCCAATTTTATGTTACCATCCTTTAATTAGTCATGTTACATGCCACTGTATCAAAACTCGGCTCAATCTGACCATTCAAACACATTCAATTGAACCACCAAACATTCAGTGACCAAAATAGAAGGAAACAGAACATCAAAAAAGGGCGTCGATACGGCCTCATGTACAGATACAATTTCTCTTTTTGCTATTTAGCCGTATCGATATGGTCTATCCTGTACCAATACGATATGCATGTTTTTGCTATACTGTACCAATACGGTAGCTCGCGTATCGGTATGCCTGGGCTTGTAATGTCACATTTTGCGGGATTTTCACACCTTAATGCACACACAATCACTCAAGCATGCTTCCAATATATATATATATATATATATATATATAACACCTCCAAACATCAAACCTCAATCATTCATGGCATATTCAACATTATAGCTGTTGCGTGTAAAAGAGTCTATCACAATAGAGTGCAAGTGTACACGACGCAAGTAGTAAAGTGATACACAAAGTATCGGATGTCGAATCAACAGGGACTAGAAATAGCCTTAACCTTGAATTGTTGCACAAGAAAGAAGATAATTTTAATTGTTTGTAATGGAATACTAAAGAATGCTGAAGATAAAGGATTAAAGAAATCAGGATAAAGAGAATAGGCCGCTATTGATTTGCTCAGTAGTGTAGGTGTTGCAATGTCTAGGACTTCATGTTCTTTCGTTGCTCCTATCGCAGCAGCACCTGTGACGGCATCGGTCTGTTGTTGTCGCGTCAGCGATCACACAACTCTGTACTTCAAGCTTGGCAAGAATCCCTGTTGTGCCTTGTCTTATCCCTACGTCCAAGTCTGTCGATGAACACGTCTTTGATAATACCTCCTAGCGTGAATCGAAGGATGAACATCGATATTGTTGAATTCTTCCTTAGCCACTTAACCTCGTCCTATCCCTAGGTCCGAGATAGTTCAACCATAAACTGGAGAACCAGTACTTATTCCTTTCGTATACTTAACTCTCTCGATATTAAGTAAATGTATAATCTTACAATGCTCTCACGATACTCTTGCAAGATGTTGAAAACCAGAATAAGCAAACTTGAAGTCTATTTTATTGAACAGAAAAATCCTAAAACAATGCAATCCTTGCAACTACCTTACAGAATCAACCCTCTAGGGGAAGTTTAGAACATAATGAGAAGGGGAAAACGACTAGGGTTTAGGGGAAGACAACTATAGAATAAGATATCCTTCCCTAGGTCAAATTACATGCATTTATATAGGACTTGTGTTCAAGTTTTCTAATATGGCAAGAATACAAGTTTAAATTAAAGTGCAACTCTATTAAAGACTAATTTTTCAAAGTAGATGTCTTTAATTCGTCCTCTCTTCTTGCTTGGAGTTTCTTCCTTGAACTTTGGGCTTGGCCTTCATTCTGATCTAGGGCTCAGAAAAATATATGAGTGCTCCACGACAGACCGGCTTAATTTCCTCTTTCTGTCGAGCTCCGTTTCACTTTTTCCCTTCACCATTGTTGTCGTCCTTAGCTACCACGGCAGCAGCCTCGGCAGCATTGTCCTTCTCGACTTCAGTCCTGTGTAACAGCTCTGCTTCTCCACTGCCCTGAGTCTGCTACAACAGCTACCTGTAAAAGTAACCAAAATCAGTAGCAACTGTGCCTTTTTTATATTATTGTGATGTATAATTGAAATCTATCCTAAATGCAATGAAATATGCTTCAATGCAGCAGGAATATAAGGTAAATAAGGGGTGAAAAGTAGAACTTTTGCACACTCAACACACCCCCAAACTCGAATCCTTGCTTGTTCTCAAGCAAATGCAACCTAACTAACATGCATGCTTACATACATACATATATATATATATATATTCTTGGCTTAAGTTAGTGAACAATCCTTATCCACAACACCATCCCCATCGTGTTTAGCACCTGTTCAAATATTTAAGGATCTATCTAGAGCAAAAGTATAGTTCTCGTGCATGTGTGTGCAATTATTGTGAACATACTTGAATATAGACTTGAGGCGAGTAGGTGAGATCTGGAGCAAAAGTATAGTTCTCGTGCATGTGTGCGCAGTCTTTTTCTTGGCTTCCCTCGGGGGCTGGATGCGAGTAGGTGAGATCTGGGGTAGTTTCTCCAGCACTTGAACCTCATCGGAAGAGAAGCTGCTGCTACCACTGCTGCTGCTGTCAGACTTCCCTTGGCCGGATGGTCCGTCACCGGTGTTTGGTTTCTACCTCTTCATCTAAGTGAATTCTTTGGAAAGATTCCTCTTGACAGAGGGCTCACCATCGGATTCCTCCCAAATTGAGAAGGAGGAGAAACCAACAATAAATTCGTCGAGGTCGGACGATGGCTCCTTTCTCTTTTCTCCCCTGGCAGAGGCAGTGGCGGTGTGGCTGCCACGTGCAGCTATCGCGGCTTGGGTTGGAGTGGACGCAACAGAAGGTGTTCTCGGTGTGGCAGTAGGGGTAGGGGTATTGGCAGGTTTTGGGTGCAACAAGATAATGATCGGGGAAAACAAGATAATGTACATTTGGAAAATTTTAATTGTTTTTAATGAAATGTACCGTTGATGTTGTGAAGTCGCGGACAAAGCTCATCAGACCCAGCTGTCGTTCCTCCATTTTCTGCAGGGTAGATAGGATTTGGGTGAAGGAGTCTGCTGTGGAAGCTGCTGCTGTAGGCTGCCTCTGCTATGCGGTGGCAGGCTCTGCTGGCTCACCTGCCGCGGCAGACGAGTTGAAGCAGGAGATTGGTGTTGCAGCTTTCAGCTCCATCAAACTGAAGATATTTTTCTCCGTCCATCCTTTTCCTCAAACCTTCAGATCTTCAGCAATATCCAGGACATTGTGGCCACGTCAGATTTCTGTGACGAGGTAGGGGAAGACAAGGGGTCACGATGGCCGTAGTGCACAGTCTAAAATCCCTTCCCGAATATAGCGACAAACATTAATGGGTCTCTCGTTTAAAATGGAATGAACGAGAGCTAACCTTGGTTTATCCACTGTGTTGTTGTGTGAGGAAGGCATAACCCTTTTTTTCATGAAGGCGTTCCACAGTTTTGCTTCGGGGGTGAGTTGAGCTCGTTTCACCGTCCGTGGGTGTTTTGGGTTTGTATTCCACTGGGTCCCTTCCTCTGTTAGTTCTGCCATGACAAGATCGTAATCTGCTACCTCCAGGCTCTCCACAATCCTCTTATGCCCATCTTCATTTCTGCCGACGTAGAGTCCGTAGAGGGTGTTAATGTATTCCGACTTAAGAGGGACTTTATTACCACGTACTGTCACGACCTTCGTATCTTTGCTGTCGACGACAGTGTAGAATTCTCGGGCTAGAGTGACGTTCATTTCCCCAGGTTGGGCAGCAAACATCTGCCATTGAAGTGCTCTGATCTTGCGGGCAATGAATGGTTCGAGCCTGATGTTCTCCGTTCGTTTGGTGTAGATGAACCCTTTCTCTTCCCACATCTCCCTTTTCTGGAAGGAGGTGTAGTATTGGTCATTGGAATCTACAGTGGCAAAGCGGTTTGGGATTCTGTCGTGGCTGGGAGTGGCTGCTGCTGCGGCAAAGCTTGAGGCAGCACTTCTTCTAGTGTTTCTGGTACTCATAGTTGCAACAGACTGTAGAAAAAAGAAATGAAATGTAAATATAGAGAGAAAGCAAGTAGAGAGAGTAAAAGTGAAGTGAAAAAATGAATAGTAAAATGGGGTTTATATAGATGAAGAGTTTGATACCCGTTGGAGCTGCAACAGCAAGCGCGAATAACGGGGCCAACTGTTACGCAGTTTATAACGCGTCTATCACGCGTTTCTGTCTATTGCACGTCAGTTACGCGTTTGCATGTATGCTGCGACAGCGTGTTGACAGGCTGTACTTTCTGCATCTGTCACGACAGCTGTGACGACATGCTCCTCATTTGAGCTTTTTGGGCTACTAGTGAGATGGTGGGCTAGTTCACTTCTTCTCCTCTCCTTGTCTCTTTTATTTCCTAAAAATAATTAAAATAAAAACTTAGTTCTTAAAAATAAAATAATTATAATTTCCTAATAAATAAAATATATATATATATAAATAAATAATAAAAATAAAATTAAGTTAAATTAGGGATCCCAGGAGGGACATCTCCTAAAGTAACCACTTCCTGCTTTATTGGGGCTTCAGTCCCCTGATAATGCTTAAGTCTCTGTCCCTTGACTTTAAATTGGTGCCCGTCTTTTAAGGATTTGATCGTGATGGCACCATGAGGAAAAA
The DNA here is from genome assembly GCA_958450335.1 of Hibiscus tridactylites. Lineage (NCBI taxonomy): Eukaryota > Viridiplantae > Streptophyta > Magnoliopsida > Malvales > Malvaceae > Hibiscus > Hibiscus tridactylites. Next base: position 67,254,095 of record OY288266.1, on the reverse strand, counting down.
CTTGCACAACTTGAAATGGGCTGGACCATCTATATTTCAGCTTCCCTGGGAAGAGTTTCAACCTAGAGTTGAATAACAACACAAGCTGCCCTGGGCAGAATTTTCGTGGCAGTAGCTTCTTGTCATGCCACTTCTTTGTCTTGTCCTTGTAAATCCTTGTTTTGTCATAGGCCGCTCGAATCTCTTCAATCTCACTCAAGTCAAGTAACCTCTTCTGTCCTACCTTTTCCAAGTCCATGTTCACTGCCTTGATGGCCCAATATGCTCTGTGCTCTATCTCAACAGGTAGATGGCATGTTTTCCATATATTAGCCGGTAGGGTGACATTCCCAATGGAGTTTTAAATTCTATTTTGTAGGCCTAGAGTGCATCATTGAGGTGTGAGGACCAATCCTTTCGAGTTGGTTTAACCATCTTCTCCAGAATGTTCTTTACCTCTCTGTTGGATATTTCAGCCTGTCCATTGGTCTGAGGGTGATAAGCTGTTGCGATCTGATGTTTAACGACATATTTCCTTAAGGAAGCAGCTATGATCCTATTGTCAAAATGCTTCCCTTCATCACTGATGATCGCTTTAGGGATGCCAAATCTAGAAAAATGTTCTTATGCATAAATCTCTGAAGAGTCTTGGCATCATTTTTTGTGTGGCGATCACTTTATCCCATTTGGACAAGTAGTCCACTGCCAAGAGGATATAAAGATTCCCACATGATGCTGGGAACGGTCCCATGAAATCAATCCCCCAAACGTCAAAGATTTCAACTTCAAGGATGTTTTGCAGTGGCATCTCATGTCTCCTTGAGATGTTTCCAGTCCGTTGACATTTGTCACAGCTTTTGTAGAATGCTCGGGAATCCTTGAACAGTGATGGCCAATAAAAACCAGACTGCAAAACCGTGGCAGCAATTTTGTTACCACCTAAGTGTCCTCCATATTGTGAAGCATGGCAGTGATGAAGCACAGCTTCTTGCTCATCCTGTGGTACACACCTCCTGATATTCTGATTTGCACAATTTTTGAAAAGAAGAGGTTCGTCCCAATAATAATGCTTAACATCATTTTGGAACCTCTTCCTAGGTTGGTAATTAAGTTCAAGAGGAAATATTCCGTTAACTAAATATTTAACGAAATCAACATACAAGGGGAGTTCAGTAAACTTACCTGCCGCCATGGCTGTTGCGACAATGCTAGTGGCAGCGAATAGTTGCTCATCAGGAAATGTCTCCAGTATGTGTGTCTTGTCTATTGGAAAACTCTTTCCCCTTTCTAATCTTGACAAGTGATCTGCAACTTGGTTCTTTGTCCCCTTTTTATCCTTGATTTCCATGTTGAACTCTTACAGCAGCAGAATCCAACGAATCAGTCTGGGCTTTGCGTCTTTTTTAGCAAACATATACTTCAGTGCAGAGTGGTTTGTGTGGACCATCACTTTTGTTCCAAGTATGTAGGATCAGAACTTGTCAATTGAAAACACCACTGCTAACAGTTCCTTCTCTGTTGTGGTGTAATTTACTTGGGCATCGTTAAGTGTTTTGCTAGCGTAGTAAATTACGTGGAATAGCTTGTCCTTTCTTTGCCCAAGTGATGCCCCTACAACGTAATCACTGACATCACACATAATTTCGAATGGCAACTTCTAGTCCAGTGGCTGTACAATTGGGGTTGTTACTAGCTTCTCTTTAAGAATTCTGAATGCCTCACTACATTCAGTATTGAAGTCGAAGGGATGATTCTGCTCTAGTAGGTGGCATAAAGGTTTGGCGATCTTCGAAAAATTTTCTATAAACCTTCGATAAAACCCAGCATGCCCTGAAAAACTCTGAATTCCCTTGACTGTGGTGGGTGGCGACAACTTTTCAATTACCTCAATCTTGGCTCTGTCAATTTCTATGCCGCGTCAGCTTACCTTATGGCCTAGGACTACCCCTTCACCCACCATGAAGTGACATTTCTCCAAGTATAATACCAAGTTCGCTTTCTCGCATCTTTCGAGCACTTTCTGTAGGTTGCCTAAGCAACTTTCAAAATTATCTTCAAAGACAGAGAAATCGTCCATAAATATCTATAGGAAATCCTCCACCATGTCGGAGAATATAGCCATCATACACCTCTGGAAGGTTGGTGGTGCGTTGCAAAGTCCAAATGGCATTCTCCGAAAAGCGTAAGTACCGTATGAGCAAGTGAAAGTTGTTTTCTCTTGATCCTCTGGTGTGATGGCTATTTGGTTATAACCTGAGTAACCATCAAGAAAATAGTAATAAGGCTTTCCCGCTAATCTATCAAGCATTTGATCAATAAAAGGCAAGGGAAAATGGTCCTTCCGGGTAGCTTTGTTAAGCTTCCGGTAGTCCATACAAACCCTCCAACCGGTCATTGTCCTCGTTGGGATTAACTCGTCTTCTTTATTGGTCACCACGGTTATTCCTCGATTCTTAGAAATGCACTGCACCGGGCTCACCCATTTACTATCCGAGATGGCATAAATTATCCCATCGTCTAGCCATTTGATAATTTCTTTTCGAACCACTTCTCGCATTGCATCATTCAAACGTCTCTGGGCATCAATGGTCGACTTATGATCATCCTCTAGGAGAATTTTATGCATGCTTAGTGTCGTATTGATGCCTTGGATGTCAGCTATTGTCCATCCAATAGCCTTTTTGTGTTGCTGTAGCATCCCTATCAGCTGCTTTTCCTGTTCATGCATCAACTTGGAAGAGATGATTACGAGCAACGTACATTTAATCCAAGAAAAACATATTTGAGCTGCCCTGGCAGGGGCTTAAGGTCTAGAACAGGTGGTTCTACAGTTGATGGCTTATGGATGATATGTTCATTCGAGGTATAGTTTAAGGGCTCGAATAACTTACCTGGACTATTACCTATCCAGTTTACCTCCTTAAGATCTTCAGTGTCAGATATGTCAGAATCTGAGGAGCTGCTGTGGCAGTGGCCAAATTTGATGTCATGGCAGTCCGACCTGATGCATGGTTGGTCAAGGATTACTTCAGTGATAGCCTTGCATTCTTCTTCTGCATCAGCGTGTTTTATTGCTTGGAGAACATTTAACTTAATCTATTGATCATTCACTTTCATAGTGAGTTCTCCCTTTTCTACATCAATTAGTGATATGCCTGTGGCTAAGAAGGGTCGCCCCAGGATGATTGGTGCATTCTTACCCACTTCACAATCTAAACAAGGAAAGTCAGCAAGAAAAATATATTTATCCACTCTTACCAGAATATCTTCAATCTTCCCTTCTAGTTGCACGTAAGAGCGGTCTGCCAGCTGCAGCATAACTGTCGTGGGTCGTGCTCGTCCAATACCTAATTTCTGGAATACATATTTTTGCATTAAATTAATACAAAAACCTAGATCACAAACTGCCTTACCCACAAATTTATCACCGATTATGCACGGTATTATGAAGCTCCCAGGGTCCTTCTTTTTTTGGGGTGGATGCTTGTGCATAATAGTCATGCATCCTTCTGTCAGTTTAACCGTCTCAAATTCCCCAAGTTTGGATTTCTTCGACATAGCATCCTTGAGAAATTTGGCATAACCGGGCATCTTCTTGATGGCATCTAACAACGGAATATTGATGTGGACCTGCTTAAAAATATCATAGATCTTCTTAAGTTGGAACTCTTGTTTCTGCTTCTGTAGCCATTGTGGAAAAGGAGGTGGAGGACGATAATCTTCAATGCGTCCTTCCCATGGTATTCAGATCTGAGGAGGCTTAGGTTCTTCATCCTTCTTCTTTGTCCCTTCTGCTGTCGTAACAGGTGTGGCGGCAGCATGCTATTTATCATCTGCCGGGGCAGCGTTCGCGACATTCGATTTTAGGGCTGGTTCCTTAATTGGTTCAGCTTTCTTCTCCGGCCCTGGTAATTGCTTCCCACTCCTAGTTGTGATAGCTTTGCACTGCTCATGTGTGGGTTGTCTAGCGACCTCAGTATCGCTAGGGAATCCTCCGTTCTGCCTTGGCTTAATATGCTGGGAAACCTGACCCATCTGCGTCTCCAGTGATTTTAGAGTAGCTTCATGATTAGTCATTCCCATCTCTATTTTATCCATGAACGACTCAGTCTTCTTTACGAAGTGATCCATATTTGCTATGTAAGTTCCTGTCTGAGACATAAATGTGGCCAAGGTTTGCTCCAGTATACTAGGTGTGGCTGCTGGTGGCTGTTGCGGCTGCTGTTGCAGTTGCTGCCGAGTCAGAATTCTAGGTGCTCCCTGATTTTGAGTGTTCTGTGCTTGAGGGTTCATGGCATTGTTTGGGTTGCTTCAAGAGAATTTGGGATCTTTCCTCCAGTTGGGATTGTAGTTGTTGGAGTCATAGTTTATTTGCTTGTTGAAGTTTCCAACATACATCCCTTCCTCTAGCTGTAGCGGGCAGTCTTCCGAACTATGATTCCCACTGCATGTTTCACATACCTCTTATGCAGAGTAGACATGTTTTGAATCTTTCTTCAGTAAATTCTCTACTACCTTTGTGAGGTACGCAACCTGTGCCTTTAGGGAGTTATCGGCCTCATAATCCTTTACAACTAGTACTCGTTTACCTCTCCTTGCTCTGGGAAATTGCTCTTCATTCTTTGCCAAATTCTTTAATACTACCATGGCTTCATGCGGATCTTTATCCAACGACAACCCATTGGCTGCTGAATCGATTCTCATGCGAGTCTGTAGGTTGGCAACATTGTAGAATTTGCTGACTTGATTCCAAACAGGGAATCCGTGAATCGGGCAATTCCTTAGAAGAGTAGTAAACTTGTCCCATGCCTCGTGCATTGGCTCGTCATCTTCATGTTGAAAAGTAGCAATTTCGTTACGTAATCGCTCAGATAAATGGGAAGGGTTAAAACGAGATAAAAATTCACGAGTTAAATCTGCCCAAGTTCGTATTGAACCCGACGTTAGTTTGTTCCACCAAGTTTTAGCTCTGTCCCTCAATGAATGAGGAAATAACTGAAGCCTCAGTATCTCCGGATTTACTCATGGTAGTCTAAACGAACCACAAATTTCTTGGAAAGTTTTCAAATGTTCCCTAGCATTCTCGGTAGCAGCACCACTAAATTGGCCAGCGGAATTAATCATGCTGAACATGACAGGTTTCAGCTCGAAATTTTCAGCTTCCACGTCTGGCAGGGTGGTCTCTAGTTCCACATGGTCATTGATCATGTAATCACGGCATGACCGGCGTGCAGCCTCGACAGCAGGAGGATCGGCAGGCTGTATGTTTCCTCCATCTCCTATAGGATCGTTAGGATCTTGGGGATTCCCTTGGTTGTTCCTCCTGTCTTCGTGTCTTCTGTTCACCATTGCTTCTAACAATTCCTCCAGGTACTCGTTTCTTTCTACTAGGAGGCGGACTCGTTTCCTGAGGTTGCACGTTCGTTCGATTTCAATGTCTAATTTGTGCTTAGGTAGGGTAAACAATCCAAATAAAAAATAGAAAAATTAAAAAGAATGTGCAGTAAAGGTAGGGTAAAGATATGTTGCCAGTCCCCGACAACGACGCCAAAAACTTGTTGCGTGTAAAAGAGTCTATCACAATAGAGTGCAAGTGTACATGACGCGAGTAGTAAAGTGATACACAAAGTATCGGATGTCGAATCTACAGGGACTGGAAATAGCCTTAACCTTGAATTGTTGCACAAGAAAGAAGATAATTTTAAATGTTTGTAAGGGAATACTAAAGAATGCTGAATATAAAGGATTAAAGAAATGAGGATAGAGATAATAGGTCGGTATTGATTTACTCAGTAGTGTAGGTGTTGCAATGTCTAGGACTTCCTGTTCTGTCGTTGCTCCTGTCGCGGCAGCACCTGCGGCGACAACAGTCTATTGTTGTCCCGGCAGCGATCACACAACTCTTTACTTCAAGCTTGACAAGAATCCACATTGTGCCTTGTCCTATCCCTAGGTCCAAGTCTGTCGATGAACACGTCTTTGATAATACCTCCCGGAGTGAATCGAAGGATGAACACCGATGTTGTTCAATTCTTCCTTAGCCACTTAACCTCGTCCTATCCCTGGGTCCGAGATAGTTCAACCATAAACTGGAGAACCCGTACTTATTCCTTTCGTATACTTAACTCTCCCGATATTAAGTAAATGTATAATCTTACAATGCTCTCCCGATACTCTTGCAAGATGTTGAAAACCAGAATGAACAAACTTGAAGTCTATTTTATTGAACAGGAAAAAATCCTAAAATAATGCAATCCTTGCAACTACCTTACAGAATCAACCCTTCGCCCTAGGAGAAGTTTTGAACATGACGAGAAGGGGGAAACGACTAGGGTTTAGGGGAAGACATCTAGAGAATAAGATATCCTTCCCTAGGTCGAATTACATGCCTTTATATAGGCCTTGGGTTCAAGTTTTCTAATATGGCAAGAATACAAGTTTAAATTAAAGTGCAACTCAATTAAAGACTAAATCTTCAGATTAGATGTCTTTAATTCATCCTCTCTTCTTGCTTCAAGTTTATGTAGAATTAGATTCCACATAATTAAAAATATATATTTAAATATATTTAAATCGAAGTAAAGATAGAATGAGATTCTATATAATAAAAATACGTATATTTGGATTAAATATAATGTATATTTATATTCATGTTTTATGTAGAATAAGATTCTACATAATTAAATATAGATTTCAGTTAATATTATTAAATATAATGTATATTTAATATAAACCAATTTCAAGTAGAATTAGATTCTATGAAGTTTGGTTGAACTTGGATTTAAGGAATTCAACTAGAATTAAGTCTTTGAATACTATTTAAAGGGACAAGGGCTAGAAACCAAATCATCCCTATTCCTCCTTGCAAATTTCGACATATCCCTGGGAATTCCCCTCTGGAATTTTTGACAAGTCCCATATTTCTTCTGAGAAGCTGTTCGATATTTTTCTGGTGTTCCTCTTTCCCCCTGGCAAATTCCTGGCGATTTCCTAGTTCGAATCCAAGTCCTCGTAGAACCCCTGGCCAATTTCAGACTCCCTCAGGAATCCCTGGAGGGATTTCGACTTCTCCCTGGAATGTGTTTAAACCTGTCGAAATTTATCCCTAAGTGTTAGGGAGGTGGAAACTTTTTTCGTTTTGTTTGGGTGGACTCCGTAGAGGTCGTTGCGAACCTGTGATAATTCCAGTTTTACTTGACGTGGTTATTCCGACATACCGTCGGTTTTCAAATTTCCAGATTTTTAAAAGGTAACTCTTCATCTTTTCACCCCGGATTCATTCTTGTACATGGATCCTGTCTGGATTACGTCGGATTAATTTTTCCGCTGCGCCACGGGGCGTGCCGACATAACCCAACACAAGTCACCCAATTAAGTTTACCAACTTATTAATACATTATGGACATGTACATTAATCATTTTTATTAATTATGTCATTAATCTGCATTATCTCATTAATTAAGGCATAAAATAATTAATTAATCTTTCACATTGATTTCTATCTTTAACTAGGATTCAGATTATTTCGTTCAGTGGGTACCGGTACTTGAACACGAGTATTGGTACGAAACCCCTAGGTATCGATACTCACAAGCATACCAATACTAATATAGCTTACTATAAATTATTAATTTCCACAAGTATCAGTACGATCAAAGCCTATATTGATACCCCGCTTCATGGGTTCACACTATTTCCTTGAATTACAATATTAAAACGCTTTATTCGATCTCTAAAGCTTATGAAAGTCATTAGAGTTTGTTTACTAACGCATTCAATCAATTAATGTTAATTACCAACATCATAATCATGTAATCGAGTATTTATCCCTTATGCATGATTCCTATCAAATCATGTCAATCTATTCAAACAGACATACAAGGAATCACAATTTTATCAATCAATCAAACAATCATCAAGTAATTATACGAGCACCTCAAACGACCCTACACGGTCTCTAAAGTCACCATGAGTCTCATCATATTCGTAACATCATCATGCATCGCACATATATCAAGTTTCATACTACCAGTCTCCAAACATTCTTATTTATTGTCTACATATTTTGCAGACACTAACATGTAAATCAATCACATTTATGATGCTCATGAAGGTGTACTAACCATAAGCCAAAGCGATAAATCCTCATCTAAGCTCCTCCACTCAAATCCTTAAACATAATGCTCGAGTCCAGAAAGCCCTTAGATAAAACAAATACAACTACATAAGCATTTCTATATCATCGGACTACTTTAGGGAATAAAACTCGTAAAAACAACTTACTGGGTTCGAAATTGACGAAACAAACTTAGAACATCAAAATCCCCTTGAGTAGGTTCCATAAGAAAAAGTCAACGGCGGTCAACGATCAATGACGGTCAACGGCGACAGTAGTAGCTTAGCTCGGGGTCAACCGCGGCTCGGCTTGGGGGTTAACGGCAGCTCATCTCGGTGGACCGATATAACATCCCCAGCCCGACTTTGTAGTAAACCGAGTCTAAGAAGTTAAGACCGATTAAACAAGCTAACTTGTATCACAAGTTAGAAACCATTCAACAGAAACTAGATGCTTCAAAACCTATAATCATTCGAACAAGCAAGAAAATGAGGATAAGAATTTCCTTTATGAGTAATTTTAATATTGGCTAGCCAACCCTAATCGAATCATCCACTAACCACATATTGCCTAGCATTCAACTTCCGAATCAAGCATTCAAGTAAACGTGAGTAGGCATCATAGATTTGCATACAGACACATCCATCCAAGTTTAATATTTACAAACCATAGTATCACAAAAAAATAATTTGCATGCTAAAGTATTCTATTAAGAAGTTTACAATTGAAGGAGTGCCACCATCCTATGAGTCAAAATAAGGTAACAAAACATACGTTTTAGCTTCCTGAGATCTTGCTTTCCTCCTTGGATTTGGTCTACAAGTACCAACCTTAACTCGAAACACATTAAGGAGAATCAATGAGATTGGAGATAAGACTTTCTTAAACAATAAGAAATTATAAGAATTATACTAGTTCCCTAATGTTTTTTCGAACAACCAAACCAAGTAAGACTAGTTCAACATGCTCGATTTCAAGACATCATGTATGTTTTACTAGTCAATTTCAAGCAAGCATGTTAGATATTCTCTTTGTTTAGTCCATTTCCATGATGTCAATTCAATTCAATTTCCCTAACTTCTCATATTAATAAATCTATCAATCAAGATCCAATTAACTATATCCAAGCATTTCCAAAAATAGGCATAAGTTAGTCAATTATAAGGGACATAAAGTCCAGAATTACATTAACGGTTTTCAATCAAAGTATTAATTAAAAGCATAGTCCAACTATTTGGGTCATAATAACGAGATTCATTACTGTGAATAATTCAGTTTTCTTGAGCCTTGATTGACAAGTTACTTGAACACACGAATCAATAATAAGTGTAACATTAACAAGAGTACATATAGTACTGAAACAAGGGCACTCAAGGTACCAATTCTATTTCAATATTGAACAAGAGTACCAAAGGTACTAAACGAACACTTGATCTTAACAACAAGGCACCGTAGTCCAAACTAGCGTGCTCGACGAATTCTATGGCATGCCAATTGTGTCTAAACCAACTCGAATCAAGGCTTATTTATACAAGTTTATTTTCAGCTATATCAAAATGCATTAAGTGCCTTTTTTCATTCATGTGAATTATGAAATCTTCATTCAAGACTAGTTTCACATTAACTAGGTTACACTTACAATAGATTTCAAGCTAGTTACGCTCTCGAATTATGATTCCCTCTTTTCCTATCACTGGTTGGATCTACAACAACCCTCTTGTCTCTTGAATCCTCTTGATTTTCTAACATGCAACATTACAAGAGTCTCATTAATCTCAAGAATTAATTAATTCATTTATATCTCTAATGAGGTTCAAAATGAAGACCAACACCCCTTTAAGCTAATCTTCTAATTACTCAAACATATTCATTTCGATGAAGCAATTCAAATTTGATCTTTAACTAGCGTACTCTTACATTTTTGGCATACAATCAAATTAACTAATCCACTAAACTCCTAAATCATAACATGACAGTTCTGAAATAGCATCAAAACAACTTTAATTATTTCATTAGAGTACATCATCCACTTGATCAAAGTTCTTGTTTTTCAAGCATGCTTAGCAATTCATTGAAGAATCATTACATTCCAATTCCATTTTTTTTCGTTTTCATATATTTAAACCAAAACAAGGCAGTCCCCAATCTAACCTTAAAACAACTTCAAATCCCTCAAATGGGTTCATTACCAATAGAATTGATATTCTTATAATTAAGCTTTTCTTAACAGTCTATTGAGAAACTATTATGCCACAATTTCACTTTAGAGAGTTTATAAGATCCTGTACCGAAACAGGGCAGTCCTCAAAATGCTCTAGACTAGACTAAAACAGTCCTTATAATACAATTTACCAATAAAATCGATTCAATAATCCAAGGCACCAAAATAGTTTTGGTTGTAACGCTAATTAACATGGTAACTTTCATATAGTTATTTTGTCAAAAATATAAAAAGACCATTCAAGAGTTCACAACAATTTGGTATTTTAGGCCATTGGAACCAACAACAAGAATCAAATAGCCTAGCTACTCATTCAATCACAATTTCCCAAATCATGGCAATATATTTTCATCAAAGTACTTATGTTTCAACCATTCATTCAAATCATTTTTCTATCTATATCTCATCTACGTAAACTCAAAGTGTATCCATCTATCCTTCTAATTTCATTCCATTTGAAATACTTCATCAACCAATCTTATAAATAATCAAACACGTAACAAGGATTGATGTTACCTTGTTGAACATTCAAGGCTCAATCTAGCATAAAAAACTCCTTCAACCAAAAGCTCAGCTCTACCATTTACACAAAGAAATTCTATGGATTTTCCTTTGTTTCTATAACTAAGTTCGGATAATCTCTATAGGGAGAAGAAGATGGTCCAATTGTTTGACCGAAACCTACAAGAGAAAACCTAAGTGTGGTACTTCAATTCTACAACTTTTACATGCAAAACCATGAGCTATACATTTATATTTTATGGTCCTTTAAAAGTGGACACTCGATTATGCTAAAATTCAATTTAGCCCTAAAGGGTTTTTATTTTAAACAATTAAAGATATTTCTTCAATTCTATCTAAATTATAAAATTCTCCTAGACCCCTTTTTAGTTTCTTACAAATCCCCCCCCCCCTTAAAGAAATTTGTCCTTGAATTTACATGAGGGAAACAATTGAGGATATTGTCCTCTTATTATAGATTCAGTTTCCCAAGTGGCTTTACTACTATTGTGGTTCTTCCATAAAACTTTAACAAGAGCCACATATTTATTTTGAAGTCTTCTGAATTCACGATCCAAAATCTAAACTGGTTCTTCTTCGCAAGTTAAATTAGGATCAAGCTCCATGTCTTCGGGCTCAAGAATATGGGAGGAGTCTGATATGTATCTACGAAGCATAGATACGTGGACTGAGCTTTCCTTTCTTTCCAAATCTGAGGATCTTCTTCCATAGAGAGACTTTTAGAAAAACTCGATCTCCCACTTCATACTGAATTTCTCTTATTCTCTTATCCACATAGGCTTTTTTCCTATCAAAAGCTTCTTTGAGTCGATTATGAATGATTTGAATTTGCTCTTTGGTTTCTTTTAGTAGATCGAGTCCCAACACTTTGCTTTCTCCCAATTCTGACCAACAAAGTGGTGTTCTATATTTTCTACCATAGATAGCTTAAAATGGAGCCATTTGGATAGAAGCTTGATAGTTGTTATTGTACGCAAATTCTTCTAGAGGCAAGGATTTCTCCCAGTCCTTCTTAAAATCAACTATGCAAGCCTGTAACATATCCTCAAGGATTTGAATCACCCGTTCTGATTGCCCATCAGATTGAGGATGAAAGGAAATACTCAGATTAATTTTAGATCCCAGGGCTTTCTATAGAGCTTTCAAAAACATAGAGGTGAATCGGGAATCCCTATCAGATATTATGGAGATCAAAACACCATGCAAACGAATGATCTCCTTTATATAAATTCGAGTCAATTGTTGCAAGCTTAGGGTTTTTTGAATGGGAAAGAAATGGACCAATTTCGTCAGCCTGTCAACTATTACCCACATCGCATCATTTCTTCTTGGTGTCAAAGGTAATCCACTGACAAAATCCATAGTAATTTGTTCCCATTTCCATTTAGGAAATTCAATAGGCTACAAGAGTCTTGTGGGGACTTGATGTTCAGCTTTGATTCTTTGGCAAGTTAAAGATCAAAGAAAAAAATCAACAATAACCTTCTTCATTCATGGCCACGAGTACAATTCTTTCATGTCCTTTTACATCTTAAATGACCCGAGATGAATTGAAAAGAGACTTTGGTGAGCTTCAGCTAACATTTCTCTCCTCAAGTTCTCATCATTTGGTACACAAACCTGATCCTTGAAGTATAGTAACCCATGCAACTTTAGAGTAAAGCCGAGGTTGGGTTTGACTTTCATGCTATCCAGAATTTTCCAAAGCTCGGAATCAGACTGTTGTAAAGTCTTTATTCTATCCAATAGATCATATTTAACTTGAATCTCAGATAAAAGCCTTTGGTTCTTTTGGAGTCAAAAATGAGCATTGATAGTAACCGGGGTTACAAGATAAATTATCAATATGGTTACACCATGTAAGATTGGCTTGATTAAAGCTTTTAATCGAATCAAAGATAGGAAAGAGGGTTCGAATAGGAATCCTTACCATTCGAATGTTTGCGGTTAAGTGCATTAGCTACAACATTCGCTTTCCCTGGATGGTAATCTATGATCACATCATAGTCTTTTAACAATTCAAGCCATCATCTTTGGATCCAAGTGGTGGTGATCCGGAAGCTTGATTCGTGCTTCGGCAAGAGGCGAAATAGAATCGGTGAGTGAAATTGGGTTTTCGGCTTTGAAACCAATGTCTTGGGAGCTTAGTTTAAGTCTAAACAACTTTACTAAGCTCAAGTGTAAGTTTTCGGAAAAACTCTCTAGTGGTGGCCATGGTTTGATTGTTGTGCAATGTGGTTTATTGCATGTTTTAAATTCTGTTTTGAAAGCATGATTTAGCATGGTTATTTCTGATTTTGTAAGCCATATGTTGAAGGAAGCTCAAGGTAAAAGTTCCTTGTTTTTGAACATTGATTAAATGTGGTTTGATTCTTTAAAATGCATGATGAACATGGCTTGGTTAAATGCTTTAAAACAGTGGATTATTTGATGATAATGATGTATATTGGCAAGTGATGTTTTGAAAAAGGTTAAGGTCACTAAGGTGGTTAAAAGTCCTTGAGTGAGCCTTGTGGATTCTAAGAACTTCATGGTGGTTAAAAGTCCATGATGATTCTTGTTAAGGTCACTAAGGTGGTTAAAAGTCCTTGAGTGAGCCTTGTTACTTAAGAACATCAAGGTGGTTAAAAGTCCTTGGATGGTTCTTGTTAAGGACACAAAGGTGGTTAAAAGTCCTTGTGTGGTCCGTGCCATGGTGTTTAAAAGTCCATGGGCCAAGGTGTTTAAAAGTCCTTGGGGCCAAGGTGTTTAAAAGTCCTTGGGATGAAACTTGTAAGAACACAAAGGTGGTTAAAAGTCCTTGTGTGGTTCTTGTGAATTATAAGATCACAATGGTGTTTAAAAGTCCATGTGTGAGTCTTATGTTGATCTTGTTTTTTAAAAAGATGAAGCTTATCACTTGTTGCCAATATGACATGTAATGATATGGAAGCATGTAATGCTTGTTTAAATTGCTTTGAGCATGAGTAAATGATGATTTGAAGTATGATTTATAAAGTGTTTTATAAATGCATTATTGAATGGTTTTAATGAGCTTTCCTCACTAAGCTTTTGCTTACGCTCTCTTTCGTTTTTCTTAAACCAATAATGCAGATCGTTAAGGTACTTTGAGGGCAGCAAGGAAGGCAAGCAAACAAGTGGAAGTTAAGCTCAAGTATGGGAAGGTTTTCCTAAACACTTTAGCTTTTGGGCATTTGGCAATGGGGGACCTATGTGTATGTTTTTGGGAGATGTTTGGACTCCCTAAGTATGTTAAATGTTGCTGGTAATGCTGGTTTTTGTATTTGGCCTTTACATGTTTGAATTGGAAGTTTTATGCTTGAATGGTTTGCTTGTGTGGGAAGCATGCCTATAGAATTGGGGCTTTTCACATATGTTGATATATTGATGAATGGTTGATGCAAATATGTCTCTTGTGTGATATTTGAGTTGCTGGTAAAGTTTGGTAGCATTTGGAGCATGATTGGTTGATCAATTGCATGTTTAAGGAAGCCTTTTGCTGCATTCTGTGCAGGCTGTTTCGGAACAGAGGCTTCCGTTTCGGAACGGGTGCCTTGAATCAGCCCAGGCGTCCGAAACGGGAGACACCGTTCCGAAACGGAAAGGCCACTGCCAGCCCTCGTTTCGGTACGCATTGCGGAACGACCCCGCGTTTCGAAACGGGCTCTCCCTATTTCGGAACACGTGACCGTTGGGGGCTGACATTGGTAGTTAAATGTTTTGGAAAGTTTGCATTTTGGTCTTGAATCTTATTTGTGCAATTGTATGAGTTTGGGATGTCCGTTGGAGCTGAAATTTGGCAGAGAAGCATGAAACCTGATTAATTTCAAGATGGTAACTTTGATTTGGGTTAAGACCTCTTAATTTACAGAATTTACAATTTGGTCCCTAAAGTTGTAGATTGTTCATTTGGGTCCCTGTTTGATCTCTGATGTTTATGATCTTTGAGTATCTTGTTTGTATGATCATAACTAGGGTTAATGTGCATCTAGACAAGTTTTAAAAGTAAAAAAAAGGGTCGTTAATCAAGGTTGACTTTCGGGTTGACTTTGGTTTTCCCCGTGTGACTTTCTTAATTCTGGTCAACCGTCTAGGCCGGGTTAAGGGGGTTACATCCAAGAAGGGTTTCAATACCCGATTCATAAGGTCCATAAATACAGCTAGAGCATTGGTTAAACCGAAGGGCATAACAAGAAACACGAAATTACCATATCAAGTCCTGAATGATATTTTAGGCGCATTAGATTCTTTCACTCCCATTTGATAATAACTGGACCGGAGATCAATCTTCTAGAACATACTTGCACCGTTAAGTTGATCAAACAAATCCTCAATTCTGAGTAGAGGGTACTCTTTTTTAACAGTGATCTGATTGAGTTTTCAGTAATCAATATATTACCTCATCGACCCGTCTTTCTTCTTGACAAACAAAACTGGGCTCCCCAAGGAGACGAGCTTGGTATAATGAAGCCTTTATCTTGCAGCTCTTGCAACTGCTTCTAGAGTTCCTTTAGCTCGACTGATTTGGCGGTAAACATGAAAGTTCCTAAGGAAAAACATCTGGAAATTGTGACACATATATAATGGACTCCAGTCTCAGTGGAGCCTTATTTAGTTCAAAAATAGGGTCAAAATGGAACCAGAATTTTGTAACTTGTTAACTAGATAGATTATGGATTCCTTTCCTAACCCGTGCAAAAAGAGTCTTTTAAATCTACAATCTACCCAAGCTTGGTGTTCTTCTAACCAGTCTAATCCCAAGATTAAATCAAATTCATCAAAGGGTAGGACTAACAATTTTGCTGGGAAAGGGATGCCTTGGATAAACATGGGAAAATTTTTACACATTTGATTTACAAAGACCCTATACCCTAAAGGATTTGTTGCTACAAGATTGCAATCAGAAATTTCAAGAGTCAAGTTAAATTTTTCAGTAAATTTGGAGCAAATAAAGGAGTGGGTCGAACCCGAATCAAACAAGGCATAAACTGGATTGTTGTAAAGTTTGATAGTACCTGCAATGACTTCAGGAGAGTCCTCTTCTTCTCATCCCTGGACATTATATACTCGAGCGAGATCCTGAGATCCTGCTGAGTAGAAGTAGGAACTTGGTTTCTATTTCTTCCATAATTCCCAGAGTGAGCTTGTTTCGATCCTTTCCCCCGAGATGGTTGACTTGAATTGCGATTGGAAGTTGCTCGAGTAGGAGTCTTGTTTGAGTTTTGCGGGCAATCTTTGATGAAATGGTCTAACCCCCTCACATTGAAACATACATTGTTTTGTTTTCTACAAAGTCTTGTATGATAGTTCTGACAAATTTTGCAAAGTTGATATTGAGATTCTCTGCTAGAGTTCCCTGAGCTATTCACCGAGAAAGTAGGTGCAAAAGTCTTAATTATGGTTTGGGGCTTAGGCAAGAAATTACCCCGCAGAGGAGAAAAAAGACTCGAAGTGTTCCCTTTTTTTGAGGTTTCGATTCCTTTAATGACCAAGAAGGCTTATCATCATTTCTTTTCCTTGTGTCCTTTCTGGTGCAACTTTCCTTCATTTTATCAAATGCCTTCATCTTTGCTTTAGTGGCTCTCACCAAATTCACCAATTCTTGAAAATCAGTGATTCCGAGAGCCGTAAACATAGGGCTTAGTTTGTCATTCATTCCATCAATGAACATACATCATTTATCCTCCTCCTATTTTATATACTCCGACCCATACTTACAATACTTGTAGAATTCATTCACATACTTCTCTATGGGCCTTCCTTTTTTCTTCAGGTACAAGAAAGGCTTTCTTCGCTCGGCGAAGTACTGCTCACCGTCGTACTTTTTATGAAATTCCTTAAGAAATAGTTCCCAATTAAGGGCATATGATAGAGCAGTTAAAATTGTGGTTTCCCACCAGCTTAAAGCTTCATAAGTTATGAAGGACAGAGCTTATTCAATTTTATGTTCATCCAAGCATTGTAGTTGCTTTGTTAGAATCTTGATACTAGTCTCTAGCTAGTATTTAGCAACTTCGGGATTTTCATCATTAGTCCCTGAGAAGGTATAGGCTAGGTGTTGAGCCAGCTTATCGTTTTGTGCTCTAGATTGTCCTACAACAGGATCAGGGGAGGCGTTTTGTAACCCCCTTAGCACAGTCTAGCCGCCAGATTGAACCAAATGTGTTACAGGGGAAAACCAAAGAGAAACCTGTTGAAGTTTCACTCCAATTAGCAACCCTATTTTTTTATCTAAATGATGTTAACATCTTATGTGAAAAGACTCACAGCGGAAAAACAACATTAACCAAGCGTTCAAACAACGAAGGACCAAAATACAAATCTAGCATACCACAAGGACCTAACATGAAATTAAGGTTACCATTCATAAATTAGTCAGGTTTCATGCTTGCATTCCTAAAAGCAGCTTAAAACAACCATCCGAACTCAGACAAACGATTGCATAACAAAAAAGGACTAAAATGTAAGAAAATAGAACTTCAAAGATTCCAATAACTAACAAATTGCCAGCCGTATCGATATAGGTTGCCCTGGATCGATACGGGCGTATCAAAACAAGTTCATTGGGCTTAGAACACTAGCCCTATTGAAACACCCTCGGGGGCATTTCAGAACCGTGGTTTCCAGTAGCAAAGTGTACCGGAACTGACCTCAACATATCGATACACTTAGGCCATTTCAGGTACCCCACATCGATACATTCTGGACCGTATCGATACGCTCGATCCGCAAAGCCTCATTCTGCTTGTTTATGGCAACCTTAGCCCCCTCCCCCCAAAGACCCTCCAAACAAGATATAAACATGTATACAACTCAACATACCGCAAAGCCTCAACAAACATGACAACAACATCCACTTGGCAAGAACGACATAGCAAGATTCTAGATGCAAGCAACTTAAGAATAAAAAATCCACCAAAACGGTCAAACTTTAAACAAAACCATACTTCAACATGTAAAGGTACTTTACAAGTCTAGAAAGGCATCATAAACAGGTCTCAACAAAGGGAGTCTCAAAACAACCTCCTAAAGCATAGAGGTTCTATCCCATTGCTAACATACTATTATTGGATGCCAAAACCATACTCAAGCAAAAGTAAACTTCTTGGACCACTCATTACTTCATTGCCGCCACAAATGGTCTACGAATATGTATTGTTGGAAAAGAGAGCGTAAGCATAGATACTTAGTGAGCGGTACTCAAAACATCAACAACAACGATGCAGTTTTAAAAACCATTTTCTTATATTTGAAAACCAAACCATTCTCCAAATCATTTCACAAGACAAATCTCCAACACAACATGCTTAACAACATATGCTAGACTTACAAATCAAGGTATAACGTCCACATCTATATGGAAACATATATCTCAAGATCAACAACAACATCAATGCGATAAGGCATAAAGAGCAATTTCAGTCACATGAGTATATTGACATATCAACACTTATACTCGAATATGCAGATAACGTTCGGTGGAATGTTGTAGAGTGTCCATAAGTCCTATATTTTGTACACATTCTTGCCCTTGTTATTGTTGTTCTTAAACCCATTTAGGCATATTTAGGTGCATTGCATGCATAATAACATTATTTGCTCTTTTACCATTCTTTTATTGAATATTCTATATTTGGTTATGAAAATATATTGTTTTAGTTTAGTTTTCTTTTCCAGGTGTTGTAGCTGTGTAGAGGAGGAGAGGACAGGAAATCAGGGAGCAAAAAGGAGCTATAATGAAGCAGTTCCAAAGTGCTGCCAAGGACACTGCCATAGCAGCCAGCCGCCTAGGCGGCAATACACCGACTCAGCCAAGATGGGTTGCGATTTATAGAGGATGATTTTATGAATCAAACGAGCACATCCTTGCAATTTACTGAAGCCTAGAACTGTGTGAATAGCATATTAAAGATTGATAAGTAGGAGTACTTATCTTTACTTGCTTGAGAGGGCAACGTCCAAACGGAGTCCACATCCAAGTCAAAGAAGTCAGCATTTAATGTAAAGTAGCTTTAAAGACTTCAACTCCAAGAAGGACTCAAACTTAAGACCATGAGCCCTATATATACCCATGTATTGAGGGTATATGGGCATAGACGATGTTTTTAGATAACCCTAGCTGCCCCCTAGTCTATCATAGGGTTTAGGTTTTTGTATGTAAAGTAGTTGTGAGAAACGGTTGCAAGAGTTTAAGTTGTTTTTGCAATAAAATACTCTTAGTTTGCTTAATTCATGTGCTTCACTTCCTTCAATTAGTTCCAAAAGTCCAGTTGAAGAATCCATTTGTCGGGCATGAAAATGTCAAAATCACGAAAGAATTAAGCACAGTCTCATCATGACGAGGTGTTGACTAATTCGACTTAGACATAAGTTAGAATTTCAATGGCTAAAAGAAGCAACCAAACGTTAACTGCATGTATTAGGTTTACGATGAGATTGCTAGGTATTGCCTACATCACGTAGCAATAGAATCCTAGCCTAGACATAGGTAGGATAACTTCAGAATTGCTTCACCGAACTTGGAGTATCTGCCAGATTTGCTGCCGAGACTTCTCTCCATCTCAACTGCCAAGACATCGAAAGTTGAAAGAGCAAAGTGCCAACGTGGTAGCAAAAGTTGCAAGAGCAGAGTGCCGTTGTGGCAGCGAAAGTTTCTGTTGCCTCAATCCGCCATTACCCGTAGAGGCAGCAGATCATGGCAGCGCAAAATACACTTGATCTTTACAAGACAGTCTACACATTACTGAGCTACAACTACCAGGCCCAATCTATCAACCTGAACTCTTTTTCTCTTCAATTACTTGTGTTTTTTACTTTTATGCTTTTTAATATTTAGAAATTTAACTGTGCAAGTTACTATTTGTTGGTGTAGGAAAACACTCATAGAAGTTGTTCTAATCCCTGTGGGAGACGATATCTTATATACTATAACTTGACAGGAGTGTACACTTGCGCTCAAAATAGAGTACACCTAATCGCTCTACAAGTTTTGGGGCCGTTGCTGGGGATTGGCAGCAGCAACTACGTCTGAATTCCTACACTTCTACTTTTAGTTTTTGTATTTAAATTTTTGTTTATTTTATTTTTCAAAAAAAATTACGCTTCTTGTTTGTTTGTGGTGTATGACACGGGCAAACCCTAAATCTGAGCTCGTATACGAAGAAGACATCAATAAGAAGGTTGAAGATCAGACCATTAAGTTGAACATCTTACACCCACTAAAGGAGAAAAAGGGAAAATAGGCATGCCAAAAAAGGAAGCCCACCAACCCAACCCATACACAGTCCCAACACCTAGCCGCTAGGGTGGAAAATATGGCAGCCAACACCCACCTAAGGAGAGGAAGGACATACCTGGACGAAAAGGCAAACACAAAACCCTCAGGACGTTGTTATGTTTGGGAGATGCACTTCCAAACATAACCTAATTTGTATTTTTATTTAATTTTTATGCATTAGGATTAGATTTTTTTTAAAATTTCCACAAATTTATTTTTCTTGCAATATATTTCATTTTCAGTTATACTTATTTAATTTATTTTAGGTTAGGAATGAAGGCAAGACCAAAAAGGATAAAGAATGAAAGAGAGGCCCAACCCAGCGGCCAAGGTGGCCCAATGACGCATAACAGGCATATTAGCATAACGGCTAGCCGCAATAGCTACATTTGCAACAGCTTGTGGCAACAACTATCTACGCAACAGCTAGAATCCCGTAAAACACACCGCAATTATTATCGCTCGTTGGCAGCGTGCCCACCAAGGCAGCAAAGAGTAGCAGCTATATAATGCCAACTATTCTCTCCTCATTCTTCACTTTTCTCTCTCTTTTTCTCTTAATTCTTCTTCTCTTCTTTGTTTTCAAGATCTCATCTGCATTATTTTCTTGTAATTGCTTTCTTTTCTTTAAGAAACATTGTCGTTCTCACAATTATGGCAACATCAAAACCCACAGCCTCATCCTCCAAGCAAACCTTCCAAAGGTTCTTTAATGCTGACGTAGCGACAAACTATCGGTGGAACTTCGCTGAGCGGAAAATTTGAGAAGAGAGAGGCTTCTAGTACACAAGGCAGAAAGGGGATCTTGGCCTTGAACCCAATGTATTTGAAAGAGTCTACACACAAGGATGGCATATTTTTGCACGACATTCAGAGGAGGTAAAAACCAATTAAGTTAGGGAATTTAATGCCCATAAACCTACCCCAAGAAACCTTTTCGTCTACGTTCGCGACGAGCGTGTCAAGTTCACGGTGGCAACAATAAATAGCTTCTACGGAATAGAAATCAAAGAGAATCCGCACGAAAAATGGAGCTTCGATCTAACGGCATCAGACTAGGAAAAGATCAAAAGAAAAATATGACAGCCCAACGCCAAGTGGCTCATCGAAAAAAATAATGGCTCAGTCAACCGCCGTGTAACCCCCTTAGCCCAGCCTAGACGTTTAACCTGAACTACGAAGATTACACAGGGAAAACCAAAGTCAACCGGAAAGTCAACCTTGATTAACGACCCTTTGTTTTTCTTTTTATCTTTTCTAGATGCACATTAAGCCTATGTGATTACTCAAGAATCATATAAGAGAAGGACACATCGTTTGGAAAACATTTAGGGACTCAATTACCTGAATTACACTTTTAGGGACCAAAAAATAATTTTTAGAAAATATAAGGACTTAATAGATTTTAAGCTTACCATTATGTAATTAATCATATTGCATTCTCCTCTGTCAAATTTCAACTAAAAAGAACATTCCAAGCTCAAGCAATTGCATCCACAACATTCAGGACTAAAATGTAAAACATGGAAACATAAAGAAAATCAAAATCATCATCCAACGATCATCCGTTTCGGAACACCAACCCTCGTATCGAAACGATGTTGACCGTTTTGGTACTTGGGTGTGTTCCGAGACCAGTATCTAAACATGCCTCTCTAGTGACCAAACTGTTCCGAAACGCCATCAGCTGTTCCGAAACGCTATCGCCATTACAGGCCTCCGTTTTGAAACAATTAAGGGTGTTTCGATACACCCTAAACTGTGACAGCAGAAAATGTTGTTTTTTCACACTTTTCCACACTCGAATCAACCCCAAGACATGCCACAACATGCATACATCCAAGATACATATCAACAATCATCATATCGAAGCTATAGCCTAAACATAGCAACCAACACATAAGTAAAGGCACTAAAGGCATGCTCCCTAGTTTGCCAAAACCAAAACAAGTCAAAACTCCAAATAAACCAAAATCCATACTCCAAAGGCCATTTACAACTCAAGTATAGCAAACCAACATGCTCAAAGTAAAAGAAACATTCTTAAGCATTCCAAAGTATAAATCCCACCTATTGCCTCTTATTACACTAAAGGGTGAACCACATAAATCTCTTTAGTAAGAGCTTGGATTCCTCTTCCTTTTGGGCTGCCTTCAAGGTTCAATTCTCTGCATTGATGAAACAAAAGAGCGTAAGCAATAAGCTTAATGAGGATCGCTAGACCACATTCATCAATGCATAACTCAATTTTTACAAAATCATCACTTTACGATACATGCCATTTATAAAACAAGTCTTCTCAAGACTTCAATGCACTTTTGAAACCTCATGCACATATGCATCAACGTACAACAACAAATAGACCTTTGCTCATGCTTTATCAAGCATCACATTCTTTCTTGCATCATACACATATATCTCATGCACCCTTGCATCATTCACAAGCATCTCATGCTTCACTTTGTTCATTTACATTATATTGGCTTTCAAGTGATAGTCCACAAATCATTTCAACACAAGACACAATTAGATACGCGGATTACAAGAATTGTCCCCACGCTTCATACAAACTACCGGACTACACAAGGTGGAGACAAATGGCACAATCACAACCCTTCAACACATGTGATGGAGACTAATGGCACAATCAAAACCACTCAACATCACTCATCGGTAGTTGTATAATTCCACTAACGAGAGTATGGGATACATACACAAGAATCACACACAAAACTAACCATTCACCGTTGTGATCTTATCCTCAATCGTTAGGGTACTTGGATGGAGATTACGACACAATCACAACCCCTCGACATCCAAGGCGACTTTATTCACGGTGCACCCAATCCTATAGCCGGCTAACTATATTCGATTTAAGTAACCAAAAACCATTTTTCATCACTTGCCAATATAATCATTTATCCACATTAATCCACTGTTTTTCAAACATAACAACAATGTCATTTTCACAAGCACACATGCTTAACATCATATGCATTTTCATATGAAAACCAAGGATCACTTACCTAGTGCATCCTTAACATAATTACATTAAAATCCAGCATTAAACCATGCTTAAAAACAGTAAACAAATCCACTCTTACATCAAATGCATTTTCATGCAACTTAACACATTTCCAAGAGAAGGATTGCCGAAACACTTACACTTGAGCTTAGTTAAGTATATCAAGCTTACACTAAGCTCCCAAGAGCACACTCAAAGCGTTACAAAGCAAGAAATTGTATTTCCGCTCACCAATACGCGAAGGCTTGTTCGTCGACACAGAAATTACACCTCCAGAGCCTCCAAAATCACCTCGTTAGCTTTCGGATCAAGATCCCCTGTTTTAACATCAACAAAACATAAATATAAATGCATTAAAATGCATCCTAACACCAGCAACAATCCATAGACTTGTTGGCCCACTCAAACTACACCAAAATACCTTTCCAAAACAACCGAAAACTCAAACGATTGCCTCCTAAACCAAGCCCAGCCACCATACATCACTTCCAAAGCATTAACAACATCAAATCACAACTAATAAACATTCTAACTCATCCTTATACCTCCAACACTCAAACTTCCACCATTATACCCCAAAATCACACTTAAAACTACCAAGAAACTCAAGGATTTCGGGATCTATGTTATAAACACATCATTTTTGTTGGGAAAATGAACTGCAAAAAAGCTGTTAGCACTGACTGGAAACTATAAGCAAAAACAGAACGTAAATTCGTTGACCGTGTCGTGGTATGGTGGCCACTGCCTTAGAAACAAAACTGCCCCGAACAGTGTAGTCACTTCACGGGCAGGCTGTCCCCCGAGGTGCACACGGACGCTCCTAGAATCGTACACTCGACTCTCGGAGTGAACAACAGTGGAACTGCTCGAACAAGTGGAGAAAACAGAGAGAAACTGGAATGCTTTGTGAATGTGTTTGATGATATGAAATGCTGCATGCAACATCTCTATTTATAGGCTGTATAACATGTCTATAATAGACATTTCACTGCCCGTACCCGAGCCCGAGCCGGCCGGACGGCGGCGGCGGCGGCGCGCGAGGACTTCCCTTGTTCTTTCCCACTCAACAAGGGAGGGAGGAAGTAAGGGTATAAATACCCTTCCCTAGCTATTTTCCCAACCAATGTGGGATATAGCTTTGGTAACTTTCTTGAAGCATTACCAACAATTTTAACATATACATCAACTTAAGAATCAATTAGAATCAACACAAAATAGTGCCCAACTCATCAAGTCCGAAAATTAAGATTTCATCCACATTTTCATAAGATTTCGATCTCCAATCAAAACTATATTGAAAACTCAATCAAAAATAGTTATTAGAAGCCAAATATCTTGAGAATTTCAATAAAGAACTTAGATTAGAGGTTGAGAACGAGATTTACCTCCAATCCTTGCTTCCTTCAATAGATGACAAGTTTTCCTTGCAAAAATCTTGAAGAATTAAAGAAGATCTCTTGAAATTGACTTAGAAAATGTTGAGAGGATTTTTGGGAGAAGGAATTCTAGAAAAGATGAGAGAAAATGGTGTTTGGTAAAATGAGAGGGAATTGGTAGTTACGTAAAATGAAAATCCACTAACTACCAATTAATTAATATTAAATTCTAATTAAAATCATTTAATTAAAACCCCTAAAGAAAGGTCAAATTGACTGAAAGCCCCCTAAAGATTCTAAGATTTTGGCTTCCACCTTAAAAATCATATTTTCCCAGTTTTGAAACATTACAATTTGGTCACTAATCAAAATGTCCATATCCAAATCCCTTTTTGTAAAATTGATTTGACAAACCACTTAATTATATTTTTAGAGGATTTTAACAATTTTTATCACAATCTTATCCTATCCCGATCCTTTATTTTCAAAAAATCACTTTACGCGATTCGAACCGTTCTCGACCGGTCCGATATGATGTCTAAAACATCTAGGCCCAAAACTAGGGCGTAAATCAAAGAGAATCCGCACGAAAAATGGAGCTTCAATCTAACGGCATCAGACTAGGAAAAGATCAAAAGAGAAATCTGCTAGCCCAATGCCAAGTGGCTCACTGGCAAAAATAACGACTCAGTCAACCGCCGCGACTTGGTGCCAGAGGCCATTCTTTGGAGTAACTTCGTCCAATGATGCCTAATGCCCACTTCGCATGGTTTAACAGTCAACAGACTGCGGGTGGCCCTAATCCATAACATATTGAAGGGGCAGCCAATCAACGTTGGAGAAGTTATACTTGAAGTAATCTATGGTAATGCAGCTAAACCCCAGTCCAAGGCACCCCTCAGCTTCCACTCACTCATCACTTGCCTCTGTGCTAATTTCTGTGTGCCTCCACATCCCAAAGATATATCACTGCCGCAAGGAAGGGTGGACAAAGAAGGCCCGTCTTTAGATGATGCAAGAGCCAGAGCCTGGAAAGCCAACAACCACCCAGCCGCCGTCCAATCCTGTCGCAACCCGGGCCGCAATGGGCAGTACTGATGCTATCATTTCTTCTGTTGTGGTTCATCTGCTTCGAAACCTCGTAGAGTGCAGCCAGAGAATTGAGCACAAACAAGTAATCTTTACGCGATACATCGCAGAGGTGCAAGAGGCCTTTGTGGCTTACTTGCTAGACGAATATCACGACGCTGACCCAAGGTTGTCAGCCTTCCCGTCGGAGTTAGCAGCTTCTAAAACAACCCAGATCGCACCTCGACCAGCTGCCACTTCAGCCGCCACAGACAGCAAAGGGCCACATATCCACCCCAAAAGAAGGACCACGCCCACTCCCATCCAGCCATACACCCTCACATCTTCCTTTGATTTTGAAAAAGAGTAGATCTAGGCTAAAAAGAAGATGAGACTATCGTCGCCACCCCTGCAGTAGAGGAAGCAACTGTCAAAGAGAAAGTCGAGGCCTCAGATTCATTAGACATGTAGATATCTGATTCCTCTGACAACGAACCAACTAGAGCAAAAAGGAAAAGGACGATGCTTGCCAGTGCGACCGAGCCTCAAGGCGAAGGGTCTAAAACCGAGCCATAAGCACCACCTAAAAGACCCACTCCCAGCCGCAGCCAGCCATCACGTGGCCAGAAGAAGAGCCCAACCACCAAATCTCCCACCTTACGCCGACTCGTCATCCCCGCCTCCTCAGAGTCATCCTTCGAGGCAACAGCAGAAACAGAGGGGAACTCACATAATTTTTAGCACATTTTCTTTATTTTATTTTAATTTTCCTTTGTCTTTTTCTTTTTTTTTATATTTTGTGTAAAGCATTGAGGACAATGCCAACCTTGAGTTGGGGGGGGGGGTTAGTCCTCTTTGTTTTCTTTGCTCTTAGTTGCATTTAGCCGCATGTAGTAGCATGTGTAAATTCTGCCCTAGCACATAATGAAATAGAAAGTCTTAGCTTAAAAACTTGTGACAATGATAGTTAGCAAACTTCCATATTCGCACCATACTTAAAACGAACTTAATCATGGGAAGAAGCATGACAAATACTTAGAAATTTTTTCAGTTGCCAATTATTCTTACACTGTCTACTAAGTGCTGAGTTTTGATTGAGTTCTAAGTCTAACACTGTCTGCTTAATTTAATGAAAATTTCTTAATTGGATGCAGGATTGCTGCAGCGACAGCATAAGGAAGTTAACTCCAAGTTCACTAGAGGTGCCCAAAATAGGCTCTAGGATTACTTGCTTAATACCCTAGAGGTGCTCGAAACAAGCTCTAGGAAGGATCATGAGCAAGGACACTCCGCTGCTATCAAAGTCCAAGTATCTAAAATTATTTGAAGTGATGGACAAATTAGCAGGAGTGAATGAAAGTCATCATGGGATGACTCTATTCAAAGGGTTCGGAGTTTCGTAGTATGCTCCTAACTTAGCTTCAGACCTGGAGAATAGTTGTGATGAGCTGAAGCCCTTGAGGCCATGATCAGAAAAAGAGGAAAGAAGTGCTCAACTGTGCTACCATGGCAGCAAAATCATATCCTTTTTCGTATTGAATTATTTTTAGCATTCTTTTTTTACTTAGTATACTCAGCATGTTTAGCATGGACACAGACCAGCACACACTGCACTGGCAGTAATTTTTTTTATTTAAGTTATTTCTTACCATTCCATATCACTAACATAAAATAGGTGTCACGGCCTTGAGGTAAGAAATCAAGTTAAAGGCTAGGTTTCTGTTAATTTTTGTGCAAGGGGCAGGTTTACTAGTTAGGTTGCATTGCTTGAGGGCAAGCAATAGTTCGAGTTTGGGGGTACGTCGAGTGTCTATAAGTTATACATTTTGTACATATTCATGCCCTTATAATTGTTGATCTTAAGCTCATTTAGGCATATTTAGGTGCATTGCATGCATAATAACAATATTTGCTCTTTTACCATGCTTTTATTGAATATTCTATATTTGGTTAAGAAAAGATATTGTTTTAATTTAGTTTTCTATTTCAGGTGTTGTAGCTGTGTAGAAGAGGAGAGGATAGAAAAGTAGGGAGCAAAAAAGAGCTGTACTGATGCAGTTTTAATGTGCTGCCAAGAAACTGCCATAGCAACCAGCCGCCTAGGCGACAATACATCGACTCAGCCAAGATAGGTTGCGATTTATAGAGGATGATTTTTTGAATCCAACAAGTCCAACCTTGCAATTTTCTGAAGCCTGGAACGGTGTGCAGAGCCGGTTATAGATTGATAAGTAGGAGTACTTATCTTTACTTGCTGCAGAAGGCAACACCCAAAAGGAGTCTACATCCAAGTCAAAGAAGTCATCATTTAATGTAAAGTAGCTTTAAAGACTTCAACTCCAAGAAGGACTCAAACTTAAAACCATGAGCCCTATATATACCCATGTATTGAGGGTATAGGGGCTTAGATGACGTTTTTAGATAACCATAGTTGCCCCCTATTCTATCATAAGGTTTAGGTTTTTGTATGTAAAGTAGTTGTGAGAAACAATTGTAAGAGTTTAAGTTGTTTTTGCAATAAAATACTCTTAGTTTTCTTAATTCATGTGCTTCACTTCCTTCAATTAGATCCAAAAGTCGAGTTGAAGAATCCAGTTGTCAGGCACGACAGTGTCAAAATCACGAAAGAATTAAGCATGGCCTCATCATGACGAGGTGTTGATTAATTCGACTTAGACATAAGTTAGAATTTTAGCGGTTAAAAGGAGCAACCAAACGTTGACTGCCTGTGTTAGGTTTACGCTGAGATTGCTAGGTATTGCCTACATCATGCAACAATAGAATCCTAGCCTAGACATAGGTAGGATCACTTCAGAATTGCTTCGCCAAACTTGGAGTATCTGCCAGATTTGCCACCGGGACTTCTCTCCATCTCACTTGCCGAGACAACGAAAGTTGCAAGAGTAGAGTGCCGCCGTGGCAGCGAAAGTTGCCGCCGCTTCAATCCGCAATTACCCGCCGAGGCAACAGATCCGGGTAGCGCAAAACACACTTAATCTTTACAACACAGTCTACACACTACTGAGCTACAACTACCTGGCCCAATCTATCAACTTGATCTCGCTTTCTCTTCAATTACTTGTGTTTTTACTTTTATGCTTTTTAATATTCAGAAATTTAATTGTGCAAGTTACTATTTCCTGCTGCATGAAAACACTCATAGAAGTTGTTCCAATCCCTATGGGAGACGATATCTTATATACTATAACTTGATAGGAGTGTGCACTTGCACTCATAAATAGAGAACACATAACCCCTCTACGAATTCCCATCATCGTAATCAAGATAACTAGACAACTTCCGGTGGAATCTCACATCACCGTACTCACAACGTCTAGAAAAATATATAAGCTTCCGGTGGAATCTCACATCATCGTACTCCTCCTTAATGGAATCTAGCATCAATAAGGCCATGTACGAATTTAACAATTATAGTGCACTCTCATCCTATTGGTCAAACAATTATATCGGGTAATAAGAATCTCTATAAGTGTCAATATACTCAACAAGGCCAACACATACCCATTGTTTTGCTAGGCCACAACATAACATTTCTCATCCCAATTACCATATACACATTTCCATGCATAGCATGTACTCAACACATGATACCTCAATAGGTACATCATTTACAACATGGGATAACATTTATACAAGAGCAATATGCATGATAACAGTGGAACATAACGTCAAACAAAAACACGATCATGATTAAAAGAGATCAAAACGTAAATAGTCGAAAACAAGGCGAAAACCATTAAACTTACTCTCGAGATTAGGTTAGTCTTTCAAGCACAACCTAAATCCCCAAAACATGTCCTTAACCAAGTTAAGGCTTATAAAATAGTTCCACTCACTAGCAACACACAAATGTTAGCCGAAACACTAAATCAAGCATTCGGATCACCCAAAATCGCGTCTGAAGTACCCAAATCAGATTCCCCTGCTTCTAAACAATTCAAAACAGAGCATTAGACCTTATTTCAACCCACAAACTTACAACAACTCAGAAATCCAACATCTAGCAAGATTCGCTTATCGATTCATATAAAAATTAACCGAAAACATCTGATAAAACAACCCAAACAATTTCCAGCTCAAACACAATAAGTTTATCATCAAAAACACATCTAATAACATCCGAAAAATCAACCCATCATCTTATCATTATTTAACACATAAAACATTGCCAACAACATTCCAAAACCCAGCAAGAAAAGATCCACATGAAAATCTTACAAAAATACCATTGTTAGCATTATTAAGTACATTTTCATAAATCTTTTGACAAATCTTTTAATCTAAAACCATTAAAGAATCAAGAACATAGGAATTTCAATAAAGAACCTTACATCAGAGGAGAAAAACACAGCTCACCTCTAATTGTAGAATTTCCCCTTGTGTTTCAATTAAAAGCTTGAGAAATCTAAAGAAAAACAAATGTGCTTTAGAGGAAAATCATAGGAAAATAGTTGGATTATGTAAAACAAATATAAAAAGGATTTTACCTTTGCAATCTTGAAGATAGAAAACTATTTGGTTGAAAGGAAAATGAAGAGAAAGATTTGAGAGAGTTTTTAACGTCAAAATTGTGATAAGATGGACAATCCCTTAAAATACCTTTTATTTAATTAAGCTCTTTTTAAAACCTTTTTAAAAAGTCAAAAATAAATAAGGGAAATGTCTGAATTAGACTTGGATAAATAGCTCCTTAAAGATTCAACATTTTGATTCTTTTACAAAACTATTACCAAAACAGTTTTGAAACATTACATTTTAGTCACTAGACTAAAATGTGACGCAACCGAAACTCATTGTCCAAAATTGATTTCACACACACCTTATATATAATAAATAAGGATTTGAGAAAATGTTTCAACATTTTTAAAACTTCCCAAAAAGGTTTTTCCCTGAACTCACCCACAACCCCGAAAACTTTACCAACACTTCTAAGCCCGAAACCAGGGAGTTACAACTCTCCCCCACTTAAGAAATTTTGTCCTCGAAATTTACCTGGTGGAAAGAGGTACGAAAACTGCTTCTTCATATCATCTTTTCTTTCCCAAGTGGCTTCTTCCTCGCCAAGATGTCGCCATTTAACTTTGACAAATTTGATGGTTCTACCACACAACACTTTGCTATTCGAAGCTAAGATCTCAAACGGTTCTTCATTGTACGAAAATTTTGAATTCAATTCAATCTCTTCCACCGGCATAACATGAGACGAGTCCGACCTATACTTCTAAAGCATTGAAACATGGAACACATTGTGGATCTTTTCTAACTCGGGTGGCAAAATCAATCTATAAGCGACAAGACCAACTTGTTCAACTATCTCGTAAGGACCAATGAACCTCGGACTCAGTTTACCTTTCCTACCGAATCTCATCACCTTCTTCCAAGGCAAAAAATTTCAAGAACACTTTGCCGCCCACGACATACTCTATTTCTCTATGTTTCAAATTTGCATACGACTTTTTTCAATCTTTAGCTACCTTCAAACAGTCACATATCAATTTCACCTTCTCGGTAGTACCCTTTAGCATGTCCGGCAACGATAAAAACTTATGTCCTACTTCGGTCCAACAAATAGGTTTTCTATATTTTCAGCCATACAAAGATTCGTAAGGTGTCATTTGAATACTTGCTTGGTAGCTATTGTTGTAGGCAAACTCTACTAACGGTAGATGCTTCTCCCATGAACCCTGATAATCAATAATGCAACACCTCAATATGTCTTCTAAAACTTGTGTGACCCTTTTTGACTGACTATCGGTCTGAGGATGATAAGAAGTGTTGAAACTCAAACGAGTACCCAAGGCACTATGCAAACTCTCCCAAAATCTAGCTTTGAACCTCAGATCTTTATATGACGCAATCGATTTAGGTACACCATGCAATTTGACAATCTTATTGATGTACAAATAAGCCAACTTATCTAAGGTACAAGTAGTATTAACAACCAAGAAATGTGCACTTTACATAAAACGATCAACGATTACCCAAATAGAATTCTTCTTAGAAGGTGTCGGTAATGCCATGGTTTTGGGCCTAGATGTCTTAGACATCGGATCGGACCGATCGATAATGGTTCGAATTGCATAAGGTGACTTTTGGAAATCAAGGATCGGGATAGGATAAAATTGTGATAAAAATTGCTAAAATTCTCTAAAAATATAATTAAGAGGTTGGTCAAATTAATTTTACAAAAAAGGATTTGGAAAATGGACATTTTGAGTAGTGTCACAATTGTAAAGTTTCAAAACTAGGAAAATGTGATTTTAAGGGTGGAAGCCAAAATCTTAGAATCTTTAAGAGGCTTTAAGTCAATTTGACCTTTCTCCATATATGACATGTGTTTTCAAAGGATTTTAATTAAAATAACATATTAATTAATTGGTAGTTAGTGGATTTTCACTTTACGTAACTACCAATTCCCTCTCATTTTAGCCAAACACCATTTTCTCTCATCTTTTCTAGAATTCTTTCTCTCAGCGTTTTTTCTAAATCAATTTCAAGAGATCTTCCTTAGTTCTTCAAGATTTATCAAGGAAAACTTGTCATCTATTGAAGGAAGCAAGGATTGGAGGTAAATCCCGTTCTCAATCTCTAATCTAAGTTCGTTATTGAAATTCTCAAGATATTTGGCTTCTAATAACTATTTTTGATTGAGTCTTCAACATAGTTTTGATTTGAGATCAAAATCTTATGAAAAAGTGGATGAAATCTTGATTTTCGGACTTGATGAGTTGAGCAATGTTTTGTGTTGATTCTAATAGATTTTTAAGTTGATTTATAGGTTAAGATGATGTGTTATTAACATAGGTCCCGAAATCCTTGAGATCCTTGAGTTTCTTGGTAGTTGTAAGTGTGATTTTGGAATGTAATGGTGGAATTGTGATTGCAGGAGGTATAAGAATGAGTTAGGATATTTAATATATGTTTTTTAATGTCGTTAATGCTTTGGAAGTGTTGCATGATGGTTTGGCTTGGTTTAGGTGGCAATCGATTGAGTTTTTGGTTATGATGGAAGGGTATTTTGTGTAGTTTGAGTAGGCAACAAGTTTATGGATTGTTGCTGGTGTTAGAATGCATTTTAATGCAATTAGATCTCTGTTTTGTTGATGTGAAAACAGGGGATCTTGATCCGGAGGCTAACGAGGTGATTTTGGAAGCTTCGGAGGTGTAATTTCTGTGTCGACGAACAAGGCTTCGCGTACCGGTGAGTGGAAATGCAATTTCCTGCTTTGTAACGCCTTGAGCGTGCTCTTGGGAGCTTAGTGTAAGTTTGATACACATAACTAAGCTCAAGTGTAAGTGTTTCGGTAATCCCTCTCTTGAAAATGTGTTAAGGTTGATTAAAACGCATTTGTTGTAGGAGTGGATTTGTTTACTGTTTTTAAACATGTTTAAGCATGGTTTGATGCTGGATTTATATGTCGCTATGTTAAGGATGCACTAGGTAAGTGATCCTTGGTTTTTATATGAAAATGCATATTATGTTAAGCACGTGTGCTTGTGGAAATAACATTGTGGTTATGCTTGAAAACAATGGATTAATGTGGATAAATGATTATATTGGCAAGTGATGAAAATGGTTTTTGGTTACTTTAATCAGATATAGTTAGCCGGCTATAGGATTGGGTGCACCGTGAATAAAGTCGCCTTGGATGTTGAGGGGTTGTGATTGTGTCGTATTCTCCATCCAAGTACCCTAACGATTGAGGTTAAGATCACACCGGTGAATGGTTAGTCCCGTGTGTGAGTCTTGTGTATGTGTCCCATACTCTCGTTAGTACCGGTGAATGGTTAGTCTCGTGTGTGAGTTGAATCCGGATCTATCATATGATGAGGAACGTGTGAGGGTTCTGGACGTGAGTAGTAATGTTCTTCCTGGAAAGAAGATAGAGCTTGTGAAGGTGTTGTGGCGACACCGAGGAGTTGAAGAAACCACGTGGGAAAGCAAGGCGGACATGGTGAGGCAATTTCCGTATCTCTTTCCATCATGTAAAAATTTCGAGGACGAAATTTCCTAAGTGGGGGAGAGTTGTAACGCCTTGGTTTTGGGCCTATATGTTTTAGACATCGGATCGGACCGGTCGAGAACGGTTCGAATCGCGTAAGGTGACTTTTGGAAATCAAGGATCGGGATGGGATAAAATTGTGATAAAAATTGCTAAAATCCTCTAAAAATATAATTAAGAGGTTGGTCAAATCAATTTTACAAAAAGGGATTTGGAAAACGGACATTTTGAGTAGTGACCAAATTGTAAAGTTTCAAAACTAGGAAAATGTGATTTTAAGGGTGGAAGCCAAATTGTTAGAATCTTTAGGGGGCTTTAAGTCAATTCGACCTTTCTTCAAATATGACATGTGTTTTAAATGGATTTTAATTAAAGGATTTTAATTAAAATAATATATTAATTAATTGGTAGTTAGTGGATTTTCATTTTACGTAACTACCAATTCCCTCTCATTTTAGCCAAACACCATTTTCTCTCGTCTTTTCTAGAATTCATTCTCTAAAAAATTCTCTCAACATTTTCTAAATCAATTTCAAGAGATCTTCCTTAGTTCTTCAAGATTTTGGCAAGGAAAACTTGTCATCTATTGAAGTAAGCAAGGATTGGAGGTAAATCCCGTTCTCAACCTCTAATATAAGTTCTTTATTGAAATTCCCAAGATATTTGGCTTCTTATAACTATTTTTGATTGAGTTTTCAACATAGTTTTGATTTGAGATCAAAAACTTATGAAAAGGTGGATGAAATCTTGATTTTCGGACTTGATGAGTTGGGCACTGTTTTGTGTTGATTCTAATTGATTTTTAAGTTGATTTATATGTTAAGATGATGTGTTATTATCATAAATCCCGAAATCCCTGAGATCCTTGAGTTTCTTGGTAGTTGTAAGTGTGATTTTGGGGTGTAATGGTGGAATTGTGATTGCTGGAGGTATAAGGATGAGTTAGGATGTTTAATAGATGTGTTTTGATGTAGTTAATGCTTTGGAAGTGTTGTATGATGGCTGGAATTTCTTTAGGAGGCAATCGATTGAGTTTTCGGTTGTGTTGGAAGGGTATTTTGGTGTAGTTTGAGTGGGCAACGAGTCTATGGATTGTTTCTGGTGTTAGAATGCATTTTAATGCATTTAGATCTCTGTTTTGTTGATGTGAAAAAGGGGATCTTGATCCGGAGGCTAACGAGGTGATTTTGGAAGCTCCGGAGGTGTAATTTTTGTGTCGGTGAACAAGGCTTCGCGTACCGGTGAGTGGAAATGCAATTTCCTACTTTGTAACACCTTGAGCATGCTCTTGGGAGCTTAGTGTAAGTTTGATACACTTAACTAAGCTCAAGTGTAAGTGTTTCGGTAAACCCTCTCTTGGAAATGTTTTAAGGTTGATGAAAACGCATTTGTTGTAGGAGTGGATTTGTTTACTGTTTTTAAGCAAGGTTTAATGCTGGATTTATATGTCGCTATGTTAAGGATGCACTAGGTAAGTGATCCTTGTTTTCATATGAAAATGCATATGATGTTAAGCACGTGTGCTTGTAGAAATGACACTGTGGTTATGCTTGAAAAACAATGATTAATGTGGATAAATGATTATATTAGCAAGTGATGAAAATGGTTTTTGGTTACTTTAATCGGATATAGTTAGTCGGCTATAGGATTGGGTGCACCGTGAATAAAGTCGCCTTGGATATTGAGGGGTTGTGATTGTGTCGTAATCTCCATCCAAGTACCCTAACGATTGATGTTAAGATAACAACGGTGAATGGTTAGTCCCGTGTGTGAGTCTTGTGTATGTGTCCCATACTCTCGTTAGTGGAATTATACCACTACCGATGAGTGATGTTGAGGGGTTGTGATTGTGCCATTAGTCTCCATCACGAGTGTTGAGGGGTTGTGATTGTGCCATATGTCTCCACCTTATGTAGTTCGGTAGTTTGTATGAAGCGTGAGGGACAATGCTTGTAATCCGTGTATCCGATTGTGTCTTGTATTGAAATGGTTTGTGGACTATCACTTGAAAGCCAATATAATGTAAATGAATAAAGTGAAGCATGAGATGCTTGTTTGTGATGCAACGTTGCATGAGAAAGTTTTATAGGATGCAAGAATGCATGAGATGCTTGGTAAAGCATAAGCAATGGTCTAATTGCATTTATGATGTTATATAAGTGCATGTGTTCTAAAAAATGCATTGATATCTTATAAAGATACGTTTTATAAAAAGCCATGTGACATAAGTGGTGGTTTTGTAATTTATGTTAAATGCATTAGTAAATGTTGTTTAGCGATCCTCACTAAGCTTTATTCTTATGCTCGTTTGTTTCATCAATGTAGAAAATTAAACATTTGGAGGCAGATAAAGAGCAAGAGGAATCCAAGGTTTTGATAAGGAAATGTATGTGGTTCACCCTTAGTGTAATAAGAGGCAATGGGTGGGAATTTATACTTTGGAATGTTTGAGAATGTTCCTTTTACTTTGAGCATATTGGTTTGATTATATTTGAATTGTAAATGGCCTTTGGAGTTTGGATTTTGGTTTATTTGGAGTTTTGACTTGTTATGGTTTTGGGTGAGCTAGGAAGTTTGCTTGGGTGTTGGTTGCTATGTTTAGGCTTTAGACTCGTTATGATAATAGTTGATATGTATCCTTGATGTATGCATGATGTGGCATGTATCGGGGTTGATTTGAGTATGAAAAAGCATGAAAAACCAGTAATTTCTGTTGTCACAGTGCAGGGCGTATCGAAACCCTTAATTGTTTCGAAATAGAGGCCTGTAATGTCCATAGCATTTCAGAACAGCTGAAGGTGTTTCAAAACAGTTTGGCCACTAGAGAGGCCTATTTCGATACTAGCCTCGGAACACACCCAAGTACCGAAATGATCAACACCGTTTCGATACAGGCATTTCGGTACGAAGGGTTGGTGTTCCGAAACGGATGACTGTTGGATGATGATTTTGAATTGTTTTAAGTTTCCATGTTTTACGCTTTAGTCCTGAATGTTGTGGATGCAATTGCTTGAGCTTGGAATGTCCTTTTTAGTAGAAATTTGACAGATGAGCATGCAATATGATTAATTACATAATGGAAAGCTTAAAATCTAACAAGACCTCATATTTTCTGAAAATTACATTTTGGTCCCTAAAATGTGTAAATCAAGCAATCAAGTCCCTAAATGTTTTCTGATCGCGATGTCCTTCTCTCCTATGATTCTTGAGTAATCACATAGGGTTAATGCGCATTTAGAAAAGATAAAAAGAAAACAAAGGTCGTTAATCAAGGTTGACTTTCGGGTTGATTTTGGTTTTCCCCGTGTAATCTTCGTAGTTCGGGTCAAATGTCTAGGCTGGGCTAAGTGGGTTACATTTGTTGTTATCAGAGCGTGGTCTCGAAAGAACTGGGAATGTTGGTATGCGTTATTGATGTGAGTTGTAGTTTGATGTTAGAAAAGCATGTTAATGTTTGAATTTTTGAACTTGTGCTATTTTGATTGATGTGAATTCCATGTGAGGTGAACATGATGTTCTGATGATGATGTTGTGTGGATATCTGCTGATTTGGATTGATAGAAAGTATATAAGCATGATATTCTTGCATGCTATGCTTTGTGGGGAAATTGGGCGCCCATTGCTTTATTACACTAATTAAATATTTTGTAAACTTGGATTCTTGCTTGCAGCTGGCCTAAATGGTTTGATTTGTTTTGTTTTTGTTCTTGTGTTTGTTTAAAATAGCACATGGGACCCAGAAGGGAATTAAGGTCTAATACGATAGTGCCTGCGGCTGAGCAGGAAA
This sequence comes from Hibiscus tridactylites, assembly GCA_958450335.1. Lineage (NCBI taxonomy): Eukaryota > Viridiplantae > Streptophyta > Magnoliopsida > Malvales > Malvaceae > Hibiscus > Hibiscus tridactylites. Next base: position 67,216,697 of record OY288266.1, on the reverse strand, counting down.
ACCAGGCTGAACAGGGGGCTAATGTCCCTCCTGGTGGAGATCTACCTCCTCCACCACCACCTGGAGGTGGGGATCAGGTGCAACAAGGACAAGTTGTTCCTGGATTGGGTAATTTGGCGCCACTAGTTGAGGCAATTACCAGAGCGTTTCAGGTTGTTGTTGCTGGAGCGCAAGTGCAGGCCCCTGCAACTGGGCAGGTGGGTCTACCCTTGGAGAGGTTGAGGAGCTTGGGAGCAGTACAGTTCTATGGTTTGGCATCTGAGGTGTATGAGGCCTGGTTGGCCAGTACGATCCGCATAATGGATCAAATGGGTTGTAGTGATGAGCGCAAGCTCGGATGTGCAGTTTTCTTGCTGCAAGGTGATGCTTACAGCTGGTGGACGACTACCACAACTGGTATGGAACCCAACGAAGTTGATTGGGAGTTCTTCAGGGGTGCCTTCCAGAGAAAGTATCTAGCTGTAAGATACTTGGATGAGAAGAAATGGGAGTTTATGTCTCTTGTTCAGGGTAACTTATCGGTGGCTGAGTACGAGGTTCAGTTCGTACGTTTGAGCCAATATGCTCCTGAGTTGGTACCTAGTGAGAGGCATCGCTGTGATCGCTTCCGGTATGGAATGGTGCAAGATGTTAAGACAGACATGCTAGCTGCAGACTACACCGATTTTGATGTGCTTGTGTGTCGGGCAAAAGACATCGAGCAGAACCTGGGCATGTCTTCTGGAGGTGTTGGTTCTAGCTCTGGAAAGAGGGCTGTTGAGTATAGTTTCAGTGGTGGTCAGAACAAGAGAGGTCGTGACTAGAGGCATCAACCTGAGGGAAGGCGTGGTGTTCCAGGTCGAGGTGGGCAAGCGGAGGGAGGTCGTATGAGGTCCGAGCAGCATACATGCTGGACATGTGGTTCAAGGGACCATTTGAGGCGAGATTGTGCTCGAGCGGCTAGAGAGGTTCAGGCTCCTGTTGCAGTGACAGGGAACTCCTGCTGAAATTGTGGTTCGGCAGATCACATGAGAAGGGAGTGTCCTTTGTTGGCCAATGGTGGCGAAGGACGTGCTCCTTTGGTGGCTGCACCTCAGAGAGGCCGTGGGCGCGGCAGTGGGAGCTTTCAGATGAGGGATGTGGGGCAGCGGGGTATTGCTCACATTGTAACCGTTAGACTTGAGGGAGGTGGACCAGCGAGGGTGTATGCTCAGAGCGAGGAGCACAACGATACTGATGTGATCGCATGTACCTTTGCTCTCCAGTCTTTATCTTTGTTGTCTTTGATTGATTCTGGATCCACACATTCTTATATCTTGAGTGAGCATGCACATTTGCTTGATATACCTGTTGAGATGCTTGGAGTAGGAATGCAACTGACTAGTTCTTTTTGTGAGACTGTAGTCACTAGGAAGTTTTATAGGAGGTGTCCTCTGTCTGTGCAAGGTCAAGTTTTCTTTGTGGATTTGATGGAATTGCCTTTCTACGGATTTGATGTAATCCTTGGCATGGATTGGTTGATGGAGCATAGATCCGAGGTTGACTATGATGTTAAGCGAGTCACCTTAAAGTTGGCTGACGACTATGAGGTTGTTGTGGTAGGTGAGAATGTGAAATTCTTGTCGAATGTGATTTCGGCCTTGGAAGCAAACCGTATGATGAGGCTGGGGTGTGAGGCTTACCTTGCTTAAGTGATGAATCCTGGAACTAATGATGTGCGCATGTAGGATATCCGAACGGTTCGCGATTTTCCGGGTGTCTTTCCGGAAGAATTGTCTGGATTGCCACCAAATAGAGAGGTTGAGTTTGGTATAGAGTTGTATGAGAATACAACTCCGGTGTCCATTTGTCCTTATCGTATGACACCCAAAGAGTTAAAGGAGTTGAAAATGCAGTTGCAAGAGTTATTGGATCGAGGTTTCATCCAGCCAAGTGTGTCACCTTGAGGTGCAACGGTTTTGTTTGTAAAGAAGAAAGATGGGACGATGAGGATGTGTGTATATTATCGGCAACTGAACAACTTGACGATCAATAACAAGTATCCTTTGCCTAGAATTGATGATCTCTTCGATCAATTCTGGGGAGCCTCAGTGTTTTCTAAGATAGACTTGAGATCGGGGTACTATCAGCTGAAGGTGAAGGATGTGGACGTACCTAAAACTGCTTTTCGAACAAGGTACGAGCATTATGAGTTTTTGGTGATGCCGTTTTGTTTGACCAATGCACCTGCTGCTTTCATGGACATGATGAATCGTGTATTCCATGAATTCTTGGATCAATTTGTGGTGGTGTTCATCGTTGATATCCTTGTGTATTCGCGTACTGAGGAGGATCATGTTAAGCACTTGAGAATCGTTTTGCAAGTGTTGTTGGAAAATCAATTGTATGCGAAGCTGAGTAATTGTGAGTTTTGGCTTAGGGAAGTGGTCTTCCTTGGGCATGTGGTATCGGCTGAGGGTATTCGCGTTGATCCGCAAAAAGTGGAGGTTGTGATGAGTTGGAAAGTGCCTAAGTCAGTGACTAAGGTACGAAGTTTCCTTGGGTTGGTTGGGTACTACTTTAGGTTTGTCGAGGGTTTCTCAAAGATAGCAACACCTTTGACCAAGTTGCTGCAGAAGAATGTTCGCTTTGAGTGGACAAAGGCAAGGCATCAAGCTTTTGAGAAGTTGAAGGAATATTTGACGCAAGCTCCTGTTTTGATTCAACCTAAGTCTGGTAAGGAGTTTGTGGTCTACAGTGATGCGACCATTGTTGGTTTGGGTTGCGTGTTGATGCAAGAGGGTAAGGTGGTGGCCTATGCATCTAGGTAGTTGAATATACATGAGCGCAACTACCCTACTCATGATCTTGAGCTTGCAGCTATGGTGTTTGTCTTAAAGATTTGGAGGCATTACATGTATGGTGAGAAATGTGTTGTGTTCACGGATCATAAACGCTTGAAATACATTATGTCTCAGAAGGAGTTAAATCTTAGGCAACGACGTTGGGTGGAGTTTCTTAAGGATTGTGATCTAGCGATTGAGTACCACCCAGTCAAGGCTAATGTTGTGGTTGATGCTTTGAGTCGGAAGGTGGTTGTCGAGTTGAGATCAATGTTTGCTCGTTTGAGCATATCGCGTAAAGGTGGTCTTGTGGCGGAGTTACAAGTGAAACCATCTTTGTTGCAGTTGGATAAAGAGAAATAGATGCTTGATGATTCTCTTGTTTCGCATGGTCAAGACATTGCGGAAGATAAACCTTCGGATTTCAGCTTTAGTTATGATGGTGTTCTGTGTTTTGGGAGTCGAATAGTGGTGCCAGATGATGCTAAGTTAAGGTGCACTATTTTGACTGAGGCTCATTGTAGTCCTTTTGCTATGCACCCGGTTAGTACAAAGATGTATCGTGACCTAAAGAACGAGTACTACTAGGTGGGATTGAAAAAGGATGTTGCGGAGTTCGTTAGTAAGTGTATGGTGTGTCAGCGAGCGAAGGCTGAGCATCAGGTTCCTTCTGGATTGTTGCAGCCTTTGAGAATTCCAAACTGGAAATGGGAGAGAATCACCATGGATTTTGTGTATGGGTTGCCTTTGTTACCGACAAAGAAGAATTCAGTTTAGGTGATCGTAAATCGGCTTACAAAGTGTGTACATTTTCTTCCTGTGCATACTATGTATACTTTGGATAAGTTGGATGAGTCCATCAACCTCTGAGCTTCTAAATATGATACAACATTGGACAAGAACTTAATGTTCTCGCCTACTACCACTACTTCATAATCGTCTAAAAGTCTCAAAGATACTCTTTTTGTCTCAAAATCTACCTTAGGCCTTATGATCTACAAGCCAATACATGCCCAAAATCACATCAAAACCATAAAATGGCAATTCCGTCATATCTATCGGGAACACATGACCTTAAACCATCAAAGGACATCTTATATACACTTTCCTAACCACAACGGTTTCACCAAAAGAACTTGTAACATTCATTCCCACATCTAATATCTCACATGGTATATCCAACAACTTTGCATGCTCACGCAAAATGTACGAATGTGTAGAGACAAAATTAATCAAAGAAAGAAAAGTCAAAGACTGTAATGAGAAGTTACCTGCAATGACATTTGTATCATTCTTGTCCTTGCGATGCACATAAACTCTAGCTGGTCCACCACCCTCGGGCTGTACAACAACCACATGAGCTACATTTCTTTGTCCATCATCCCTACGCTGAAAGTTACCTCGACCGCTTCCATGGCTTCTATGATGCTCAACTGCTCGAATCAGAGCCTATCCATCTCTAGTAGGATGTGGAAAATCACGTCTCAAATGTGCTCGAGATCCACAATTCCAACACGAGCCATAACTACCCCAACACTCACCGAAATGACGTCTCCTACATTTAGCGCACTCAAGTGTGCGAACAATAGCTCCTTGACCCTAATGGCCACGTCCTGGGTCACCACCTCCACGCCTATGGTCAGGTTGGTACCTCCTATCCTTGTGCCTCTAGGAATGGTCCCTATCCCAATCAGCAGGTATTTTTCCTGAACTAGATCCACCACCATGAGTAGTCAATCCCAAGCTTTGTTCGATATCCTTGGCTCTGGTGAGTAAAACATCAAAGTCTACAAAATCTGAGACCAACATAAAGGTCTTCACCTCCTGAACCAAGGCATATCAGAAACGTTCACATCGTACCCTCTCAGTGGGAACCAACTTAGAAGCATACTCACTCAACCGGACAAAATGTACCTCGTACTCGGGTACGGTCATGTGACCCTGAACTAAAGCCATGAACTATCTCTTCTTCTCATCTTGATATCTAGGACCAATATACTTCTTCTGGAAGGCAGTTCGGAAGAAATCCCAAGTAACATCACCTTCAGGCATACCCGATGTAATAATGGTCCACCATACATAAGCATCACCCTGAAGAAGTGACAAAACACAACCCAACTTTCGCGCATCGGTACACTCCATCTGACCCAAGTTACGAATAGTACTCTCAAGCCAAGCCTCAGATCCCTCTAGTGACAAACCACAAAACTCAAATCTGCCGAAACTATGGAGTCTCTCAAGGGGTAAACCACTCCCTGCACCTTGAGGTGGTGCCACAACACGAATACCGACTATAGCTATCTGAAATGCCCTGGCTATAGCTAGAACCAAGGGAGTCATAACTATCCGAGCCTGCCCCTGGAAACCTTGAGGTTCAACACCTCCGACACCAACCCTAACAACACCCTTGAGAGGAGGGGGAGGAGGTGGCAAATTCTCTTCATTCGCGTGCCCAACATTCTCATTACCCGGATTACCAAATGTAGGCCCACGACGAGACCTCATCTTACCAATAAAGCAAATCTAACAACAACAAACAAATAAACACAGAAATGATTTGGGTTAGCAATAGAAAGGGTCCAAGATGCTCAAGTCCTTTAATCAAAACCATTTTCACAATTGTCTATAGCAATGGGTGCCTTTATCTACAAAACAACCAACGAAAAAATCAATGATCATGCTCACAAACACCATGCATTGCAAGCAACAATCAAACACATCAAACTTGCCTCACTTACCTTCCCAATTGCTTGATAACCTAGGCTCTGATACCAAAAATGTAAACCCCTTAGCCCGATCTAGCCACCAGACCGAACCAAACAGGTTATACGGAAAAAAATGAAGAAAAATTTGTTAAGGTTTCACTCCAATTAGCAACCCTATTTTTTTCTTATCTAAATGCCATTAGCATCCTATGTGAAAAGACTTGTAGCGGAAAAAACCATTACCCAAGCGATCGAACAAGGAAGGACAAAAATGCAAATCTAGCATACCACAAGAACCTAACATGAAATTAAGGTTACCATTCTTAAATTAGTCAGGTTTCATGCTTGCATGCCTAAAAGTAGCGTAAAACAGCAATCTAAATTCATACAAACGATCGCATAACAAAAAGGGACTAAAACGTAAGAAAACAAAACTTCAAAGATTCCAATAACTAACAAAATTGTTAGCCGTATTGATACAGGTTGCCTTGTACCGATATGGGCGTATCTAAACAGGTTCGTTGGACTCAAAACACTAGCCCGTATCGAAACACCCTTGGTGGTGTTTCGGAACTGAGGTTTCCAGAAGCAAAGTGTACCGGAACGGACCTCAACGTATCGATACACTTAGGCCATTTCAAGTTCCCCGTATCGATACAGTCTAGACCGTATCGATACGCTCGACTTGCAATGCCTTATTTTTCTGGTTTATTGCAACCTTAGCCCCCCAAAGACCCTCGAAAAAAGATATAAACATATATACAACTAAACATATCACAAAGCCTCAACAAACATGGAAACAACATCCACTCTGAAAGAACAACATAGCAAGACTCTAGATGCAAGCAACTTAAGCATAAACAATACACCAAAACGGTCAAACATCAAACCAAACCATACTTCAACATGTAAAGGTACTTTACAAGTCTAGAAAGAAAATATAAACATGTCTCATCAAAGGGAGTCTCAAAACAACCTCCCAAAGCATAAAGATCCTATCCCATTGCTATCATACTATTATTGGATGCCAAAACCATACTCGAGAAAAAGTAAACTTCTTGGACCACTCCTTGTTTCCTAGCTACCACGAATGGTCTACGGATTTGCATTGTTGGAAAAGAGAGACTAAGCATAAATGCTTAGTGAGTGGTGCTCAAAACATCAACAACAACAATACAATTTTAAAAACCATTTTGTTATATTTGAAAACCAAACCATTCTCCAAACCATTTCACAAGATAGATCTCAAACACAACATGCTTAACAACATATGCTGGACTTAAAAAACAAGGCATAACGCCCACATTTGTATGGAAACATATATCTCAAGCTCAACAACAACATCAACGCGATAAGGCATAGCAATTTTAGTCACATGAGTATATTAACATATTAGCACTTTTACTCGGATATGCAGATAATGTTCGGTGGAATGCCCTTCACCGTAATCAAAACAACTTCCGGTAGAATCTCACATCACCGTACTCACAACGTCTAGCAAAAGATATAAGCTTTCAGTGGAATCTCATATCACCGTACTCCTCTTTAGTAGAATCTAGCATCACTAAGGCCACGCGCGAATTTTATAATTATAGTGCACTCGCATCCTATTGGTTGACCAATTATATATGGTAATAAGAATCTCTATACGTGTCAATATACTGAACAAGGCCAACACTTACTCATTGTTTTGCAAGGCCACAACATAACATTTCTCATCCCAATTACCATATACATATTTCCATGCATAGCATGTACTTAACACATCATACCTCAATAGGAAAATCATTTACAACAAGGGATCTCATGGAATAGCATTTATACATGAACAACATGCATTATAACAGTGGAACATAACATCAAACAAAAGCACGATCATGATTAAACGAGATCAAAACGTAAATAACCGAAAACAAGACAAAAACCATTAAACTTACTCTCGAGCTTAGGTTGGCCTTTCAAGCAAAACCTAAACCTGAAAAACACGTCCTTAACCAAGTTAAGGCTTTCAAAACAGTTCCACTCTCCAGCAAGACACAAACGTTAGCCGAAACACCGAATCAAGCCTACGGATCACCCAAAATTGTGTCCCAAGTACCCAAATCAGATTCCCCTACTTCTAAACAATTCAAAACAGACCATTAGAGCTTATTTGAACCCACAAACTTGTAGAAACTCAGAAATCCAACATCTACCAACATTCGCTTATCGATTCATATCCAAAATTAATCGAAAACATCTGATAAAACAACCCAAACAATTTCCAGCTCAAACCCAACAAGTTTATCATCAAAAACACATCTAATAACATCCAAAAAATCAACCCATCATCATATAACCATCAGCTACTGACCCTTACCAATCTAAGCCAAAAACTCAATATTATCAACCAAAAACTTCACCAACTAATCCAATTTCGGGATTTATATGATCAACCCATTATCTCAACATTATCTAACACCAAAAACATTACAAAACCCAACAAGACAAGATCCACACAAAAATATTATTTTTAGCTTGATTAAGTACGTTTTCAGAAATCTCTTTACAAAACCTTTAATCTAAAACCATAAAAGAATCAAGAACGTAGGAATTCCAATAAAGAACCTTACATTAGCAGAGAAAAACTCAGCTCACCTCTAATGGTAGAATTTCCCTTTGTGTTTCAATGAAAAGCTTGAGAAATCTAAAGAAAAACAAATGGGCTTTAGAGAAAAATCATAGGAAAATAGTTGGGTGATGTAAAAGCAATATAAAAAAGAATTTTATCTTTTCAATCCTGAAAATATAAAACTGTTTGGTTGAAAGGAAATGAAGAGAAAGCTTTGAGAGAGTTTTTAACGTCAAAATTGTGATAAGATGGAATATCCCTTAAAATACCTTTTATTTAATTGATATCTTTTTAAATCCTTTTTCAAAAGTCAAAAATAAATACGGGAAATGTCTAAATTAGACTTGACTAAATATCTCCTTAAAGATTCAACATTTTGATTGTCACACTCGCCAAAACAGTTTTGAAACTTTACATTTAGTCACTAGACTAAAATGTCACGCTACCGAAATTCATTTTCCAAAATTGATTTCACACACACCTTATATATAATAAATAAGGATTTTAGGAAAATTTTCCACATTTTTAAAACTTCTTGAAAAAGGTTTTTCCTGAACTCACCCACAACCCATAAACCTTTACCAACACTTCTAAGCCCGAAACCAAGGCGTTAGAAGTTTTGTTTCAAGGAGATAAAAACTGGTTGAACATCTCTGTCATGCTCAAGAATCATTCTTTCTGAATAGGATTTAATTGAGGAGCTTTAAGTTGAGGTTCAGCAGCCTTTTAGTAACAACATATATGAAAAGATCAATAAAGTTCAAGGGAGGTTTTAATAAAGTTAAACCATAACCTAACCTTTTAGATTGTAGCTTAAATCATAAATTACTAACATATTATCCTAAAACTTAAACCATAACCTCTAAACTATAAATTTTAACTCTAACCTTAAATTCTAACCATAATCTCTAAATTCTAAACCCCTAAACTTAAACCAAAATGTTAGATTAAGGAGCTTCAAGTTGACGTTCAACAGCCTTTTAGAAACATTCTTCCTGACTCATCCTCACACTTTCTTCCTTCATTGAATGAAGCAACATGACTATCTTTGTCCCTAACCAGATGTGTCTTAGACATCTGAAAAGATCAATAAAGTTCAAGGGAGGTTTTAATAAGCAAGATCACAAGTATAGATTGTAATTGACTCCTAGGTGGCACAATTTAACTAAAGATACAATCGAACTTGGTTTAGTCCTAGGACCGACTAAACCTAAGTTCGAATTACCAATTTATAACATCCCCAACATGACTTAGAAGTAAACCGGTTCTAAGGAATTAAGACTGATTAAACAAGATATCTGGTATCACAAGTTTGAAACCATTCAACCAAAACTAGATGCTTCAAAACATATAATCATTCGAACAAGCAAGAAAATGAGGAAAATAATTTACTTTTTGAGTAATTTTGATATTGACTAGCATATATTGCCTATCATTAAATTCCTAATCAAGCATTCAAGTAAACGTGAGTAGGCATCATAGATTTCCATACAAACACGTCCATCCAAGTTTAATTTTTACAAACCATAGTATCACAACAAAATAATTTGAATTCTAAAGTATTGTATTAAGAATTTTACAATTAAAGGAGTGCCACCATCCTAGGAGTCAAAATAAGGTAACAAAACATGCGTTTTAGCTTCTTAAGATATTGATTTCGTCCTTGTATTTGGTCTAGAAGTACCAACCTTAACCTGAAACACATTAAGGAGAATCAATGTGATTGGAGACAAGAATTTCTTAAACAATAGGAAATTATAAGAATTAGACTAGTTCCCCTAATGTTTATCGAACAACCAAACCAAGTAAGACTAGTTCAACATGCTATATTTCAAGACATCATGTAAGTATTACTAGTCAATTTCAAGCATGTGTGTTGGATATTCACTTTCTTTAGTCCATTTCCATGAGGCCAGTTCAATTCAATTTCCCTAACTTTCCATATTAATAAATCTATTAATCAAAATCAAATTAAGTATACCCAAACGTTTCCACAAATAAGCATAAGTTAGTCATTTACAAGGGACATAAAGTCCAGAATTACATCAAGGGATTTCAGTCAATGCATTACTACTGAAGCATAGTCCAACTATTTGGGTCATAATAACAAGATTCATTAATGTGAACAATTTAGTTATCGTGAGCCTTGATTGACAAGTTACCAAACACACGAATCTATAAATAAGTGTAACATTAACAAGAGTACATATAGCACCGAAACAAGGGCACTCAAAGTACCAATTCTATTTCAATATTGAACAAGAGTACCAAGGGTGCCAAAAGATCATTTAATCTTAACAACAAGGGATTGTAGTCCAGACTAGCGAGCTCGAAAGATTCTATGACATGCCAATTGTGTCTAAACCAACTCGAATGAAGGCTTATTTATACAAGTTTATTTTCAGCCATATCAAGAGGCATTAAGTGCCTTTTTTCATTCATGTGAATTATGAAATTCTTCATTGAAGACTAGTTCACATTAACTAGTAAACTGTAATAAGATCAAGTAATTTAACTAATTTGGCTTACCACAAGATGCTTACCTCAGTTAGCATTCAATCTCACTTTAATCAAGCTATTATACAATGGAATTTTCATAAATTAACTAGAATTAGACATCCACATTCATACATTCATTCTAGGTTACACTTACAGTAGATTTCAAGCTAGTTACGGTCCTGAATTACAATTCCCTTTTCCTATCACTAGTTGGATCTATAAAAATCCTCTTGTCTCTCGAATCCTCTTGATCTTCTAACATGTAACATTACAAGGGTCTCATTAATCTCAAGAATTAATTCACTCATTTATATATCTAATGAGGTTCGAAATGAAGATCAACACCCCTTTAAAGATAACCTTCTAATTACTCAAACATATTCATTCAAAAGAAGCAATTCAAAGTTGATCTTTAACCAGCACACTCTTACATTTTTGGCATATAATCAAATTAACTAATCCACTAAAAACCTAAATTATAACATGACGATTCTGAAATAACATCAAAATAGCTTTAATTATTTCATTAGAGTCTATTACCCACTTGATCAATGTTCTTGTTTTTCAAGCATGTTTAGCAATTCATTAAAAAATCATTACACTTCAATTCCGTTTTTTCATTTTTCATGTATTTAAACCAAAACAAGGCAGTTTCCAATCTATCCTTACAACAACTTTAAATCCCTCAAATGGGTTCATTAACGATAGAATTGATATTCTTATAATTTAGCTTTTCTTAACAATCTATTGAGAAACTATTATGTCACAATTTCACTTTAGAGAGTTTATAAGATCCTTTACCGAAACAGGGCAGTCCTCAAATTTCTCTAGACTGGACTAAAACAGTCCTTATAATACAATTTACCAATAACATCAATTCAATAATCCAAGGCACCAAAACAGTTTCGGTTGTAACACTAATTAACATGGTAACTTTCATATAGTCATTTTGTCAAAAATATAAATAAGATCATTCAAGAGTTCACAACAATTTGGTATTTTAGACTATTGTAACCAACAATAAGAATCGAATAGCCTAACCCCTCATTCAATCACAATTTTCCAAATCATGGCTATATATTATCATCAAAGTACGTATGTTTCAACCATTCATTCAAATCATTTTTCTATCCATATCTCATCTACGTAAACTTAAAGTTTACCCATCTATCATTCTACTCTCATTCCATTCGAAATACTTCATCAACCAAGCTTACAAATAATCAAATATGTATCAAGGATGGTTGTTACCTTGTTGGAAATTCAAGACTCAATCTAGCATAAAATACTCCTTCAACAAAAAGCTTGGTTCTATAAATTCCACCAAGAATTTCTATGGATTTCCCTTTCTTTCTCTAATTAAGTTTGGGTAACCTCCATAGGGAGAAGAAGGTAGTCCAATTGTTTGACCGAAACCTATAAGAGGACACCTAAGTGTGGTCATTCAATTCTACAACTTTTTACATGCAAAACCATGAGCTATAAGTTTATATTCTATGTTCCTTTAAAACTGGCCACTAAATTATGTTAATATTCAATTTAGCCCTCAAGGGTTTTTATTTTAAACAATTAAAGATATCTCTTCAATTCTAACATTCTCCTAGACCCCTTTTTGTGTGTTACAACTGATCTGGATCGGCTTTATAGGTGTAGAGTGATTAGGTGTTCTCTATTTATGAGCGCAAGTGCACACTCATGTCAAGTTATAGTATATAAGATATCATCTCCCACATGGATTGGACAGCTTGCTTCGAATTGTTGTTCCTACACAAGAAAAGTAAATGCTCAAGTAAGGTGGTTGTTTGAGAAGAAAAGTAAAATAAAAACACAAGTAATAATAAAAGAAAATGATCAAATTGATAGAGAGGGTAGGGTTATGTTGCTGCTCAGTGTGAAACTGCGTTGAATAGGTCAAGTTGTTTTGCACTGCCACGATCTTCTGCCTTGGTGGGTAATGGCGGATTGAGGCGGCGAAAACTTTCGTTGTCCCATCAGGTGAGATGGAGAGAAGTCCCGATGGCAAGCCTTGCGTATACTCCAAGTTTGGCGGTAAGAAAACCTAAACTATGCCTAAGGAAAACCTCAGTTTTCTTGAATTAGAATTACAATGAGTATATATAGGCTTTAGCTAGGTCTAGTCCTTCTTGAAGTAGAAGTCTTCAAAGTAGCTTTTCACATTAAATGTGACTTTAAACTCTGACTTCTTTGAGTTGAATGCGGACTTTATCACGTTGCCTTGTTTAGCAAGCAATCTTGAGATTTAACTTTGGCGGCTCTACACGCTGCTACAGACGTTAGAAAATTGAGTGGACAACATCTATAGAATCAGGATTCCCTGCTCTACAAATCACACTCTGCTTCTCCAAGTCCATATTTTGTTGTCTTGGGTGGCAAGGTGGGCGGCAGGAGCTGTTGTCTCTGTCTGGAACTGCATCAGTACATCTCTCTGGTTCGCTGCCTCTGTAACACCCCGGTTTTGGGCTTGGAAGTTTTGGGCGTTGACCGGTTCGGTCAAGTGATGTTCAAATATAAAAAGGTGAAATTAGGAAAGCCTAGTTCGGGTTGCATTAAAAATATGGAAAATGTTCTAAAATCATCGTTTAATATATATAAGTGAACTGTGAAATCAATTTTACAAAATGAGGTTTGGAAGGCTGACATTTTGGCTAGTGACCAAAATGTAATTTTTGAAAGTTGCGTGACCGTTTTAGAAAGGATTGAAACTTTGAATCTTTAAGGAGCTATTATTCCAAAGGGAGTTTCTCCAGAATTTTCTAAGATATTTTAAGGTTTAATTCTGATTTTAAATGGATTAAAAGTGGAGGGAAGATATTTTTGGGTTTTAACTAACTTTTCTCTCAATTCTATTTTCTCTCAAGCCAAACGTATTTCCTCCAGAGTTTCTCTTCAGATTTTGTCACCTAAATCTATCTTTTCAATTCTCTTTTGATTGCAAATCATCTCCACAACAAAACCTCTCAATTTGCTATTTGGATTTTCAAGATTTTGGTTCCAAAAAGGGAGAAACTCAAGTTTGGAGGTAAGAACGTCCTTCTCCTCTAAAATCTCAGTTCTTTACTGAAATTCCTAAGTTCTCAATCCTTGATTTGTGATTTGTTAAAGGCTTTTCAATTGGAATCTTGATTTTGGCTTTAAAATGCAAGATTTGCTTGATTTTGGTGAAATTTCGTGTGATCTGTTTGGGCAGTGTTTTGAGGTGTCAAATTGATGTTAAATGAATGTTAAATTGATGAGGAATTGAGGTTTAATCAATGCAATCCCGAATAGGTTGAATTTCCTAAGTTTTGCTTGAGTTTTTGGTTGTTTTTGGAGTGTTTTTGATGATCTGTTATAGCTGGAGGTATAAGGACGTGTTTGTGATCATTTTGGATGTTAATTGATGTTTAAAAATGGTTAGAAGTGATGGATCTTGGCTGGGTTAAGTTTTGGAAGTGTTTGGAGGTGATTTCGGTTGTGTTTAGTAGCCGAATTGTTGGATTTGTGATGAGCAGCGAGTTGAGTTGTGTTGCTGGTGTTTTTAATGCGTAATGATGCATTAATCCTCTGTTATTGTGTGCTTGAAACAAGGGAGTTTGATCTGTGAGCTTTAGAGGTGGTGCGGAAGGTTTCAGATGCTTGGAAGGCTTGTTGGTTAGCCTTGTTTTGTGTATCGGTGAGTGAAGTTGGGTTTTCAGGTTTTAAACCAAGGTTTGAAGGTTTTGGGAGCTTAGTTTAAGTCTAAATAACTTTGCTAAGCTCAAGAGTAAGTAAATGGATTTTCGCTCTTGGTTGTGTTGTAAATTGGCTTTAAAAGCAATTGTGATTGATGGTTGCAATGCATGTGATTTGCATGTTTTAAATTCTGTTTTGAAAGCATATTTTAAGCATGGTTTAATGCTGGTTTTGAAAGCCATATGTGAAGGATGCTCAAGGTAAGAGATTCTTGGTTTTATACATTGAAAATGTGGTTTTGATGCATGGTGTTGCATGATGTGTAATGGCTTTGTGTAATGCTTTAAAAACAGTGGATTGATGATGGTAAATGGTGGTTTTTGCATTATGCTTATGCATGTGAATCATTGGACTAATATGGTAAGATGGTTATATTGGCAAGTGATGTAAGTGGTTCTTGGTTTCTTTGATCGGATATAGTTAGCCGGCTATAGGATTGGGTGCACCGTGAATAAAGTCGCCTTGGATGTGGAGTGGTTAAGAGTGAACCGGTAAACTCCATCCAAGTATCCTAACGAGATGGTTAAGGTCATAATGGAGGTTGAGTGCCCATTCGAGGACCTTGGGTAAGCAAAGGTAGTAATGGTGGTTAAAATTCCATTAGTGGACCTTGTGCTTGTTAAGATCACAATGGTGGTGTAAAGTCCATGTGTGGATCTTGTATAGGGTGTCCCGGATCTCGTTAGTGATGTTATACAACTACCAATCGGTGATGCTAAGGTTGTATGGTGTTTAAAAGTCCATACATGGGAACCTTGTGCATGTTAAGGTTATATGGTGTTTAAAAGTCCATATATGGGAACCTTGTGTAAGTTAAGGTTGTATGGTGTTTAAAAGTCCATACATGGGAACCTTGTGAAAATTAAGGTTGTATGGTGATTGAAAGTCCATACATGGGAACCTTGTGAAAATTAAGGTTGTATGGTGATTGAAAGTCCATACATGGGAACCTTGTGAAAGTTAAGGTTGTATGGTGATTGAAAGTCCATACATGGGAACCTTGAGGAAGATAAGGTTGTATGGTGGTTAAAAGTCCATACATGGGAACCTTGTGAATGGTGAGGTCAAATGGTGGTTAAAAGTCCATTTGGGGACCTTGGATTGGTAGTGTGTATGAAGCGTAGGGACAACGCTTGTGATCCGCGTATCCGATTGGATGTTGAGTTGAAAAGTGGATTTGGATTATCACTTGAAGGCCAATATGATGTTCTTGATTATAATGAAGCATGAGATGCTTGGAATGAAGCATGGTTGCATGGGAAGTGCATAATGTTTTAAGTATGCATGTTTGCTTGTTAAGTTTGAACAAGTGTTGATCATCTATTGAGAATGATGCATGTGTGCATGAAATCTCTTTAGTGCATTGAAGTCTTGCTAAGACTTGTTTTTAAATGCATATGATGCAAATGTTGATGATGAGGTTCATATGTTGCATTTGTTTAATGCATGTGTTGGATTGATTAAATAAATGGTTTTAAATGGTTTCTTGCTTGAAATGATAATCAAGTATGAGAAAGGAATGATGTGAAGTGGAAGTGTTTTCCAAGGTTTTGAATTTAACTTTGCATTTGGTGTTTATGCATTGAAAGGTTAAATTGATGTTTTGCAAGTTGTGCTTTGAAAAGGTTTACTTAGCTTGCTAAGCTAAGGGTTGGTTTTCATGTTTGAGCAATGCATGATTTTGAGCTTGTTGTTGAAAAGGGTTTTCAAACATTGCTTTGGTTTATCAAATCGAGTTGCTTTTCAAAGGGGTTTTATGACTCGCTGCATTGATGGTGTTTTGGTTTTGAGCATTCCTCACTAAGCATTATGTGCTTACGCTCCTTTTTGTCCATCAATGCAGATCTTTGAAGTTGGAACAGCGAGGAGCAAGGGATTCAAGGAGAACTCTACTTGAGATGTATGTCTCGGTTAATAGCTATAGATAATAAAGGCAATGGGGAAAGAATCTCTTATGATGATGTGTAACGAGATTGTGTATGTTGGATAAGTTTGATATATGTTGTTAAATCATGTGGATTAATGTGGCAACGTTTGGATCATCTTATGCTTAAATTGATTTGTTATGCATCTTGTTTAAAAGCATGAATGAGCTTTGAATGTGTTTAATGTGTTGATGCACCTAGGGGTGAGCATGTATCTAGATCTTGATGCATATATGTTCCTTATGTGTTGAGTAACTTGCTGGTGTGGTTTGATTGCATTTGGAGCATGTTCGGTTGGCCAATTGTGTGTTTAAGAAAGCATTGTGCTGCATTCTGTGCAAGTCGTTTCGGAACAGTAGCTACCGTTTCGGAACGGGTGCCCTGTAGTAGCCCAGGCGTCCGAAACGGGAGACACCGTTCCGAAACGGGAAGCCCTCTGCCAGCCCTCGTTTCGGTACGCGTTGCGGAACGGTCCCGCGTTTCAAAACGGGTTCTCCCTGTTTCGGAACACTTGGCCGTTGGGGGCTGACATTGGCGGTTAAATGTTTTGAAATGTTTACAAATTGGTCTTGAATCTTGTATGTGCAATTGTATGAGCTTGGAACGTCCGTTTGAGCTGAAATTTGGCAGAGAAGCATGAAACTTGACTAATTACAAGTTGGTAACACTAATTTGGGTTAAGACCTTATAATTATTAGCTTTTGCAATTTGGTCCCTAAAGTTGTAATTTGTTCAATTGGGTCCCTGTTTGATCTCTGATGTTTATGATCTTTGAGCATGCTGTTTGAATGTTCATAACTAGGGTTAATGTGCATCTAGACAAGTTTAAAAAGAAAACAAAAGGGTTGTTAACCAAGGTTGACTTTCGGGTTGACTTTGGTTTTCCCCGTGTGACTTTTTTAATTCGGGTCAACCGTCTAGACCGGGTTAAGGGGGTTACAGCCTCAACATCACATTCTCAGCTCCTCTTTCCTTTTGTCAGCCTTTAGTACATAAAACCAAAAGTACACTAAAACTTTACCTTTCTTCACCAAATAAAAGATAATATATAAAAACATGGCAAAGAAAAGAAATACTGTAAATTGCAATGCATGGTCCTAATTATGCCTAAGATGTACTAAAAAACAACAATTATATGAGATGGAATGTGCATGAAATATGGAACGTGTGGACACTTTACACACCCCCAAACTCGAACTATTGCTTGTCATCAAACAATGCAACCTAAACATACTTACCCTTATAATAAGCAGAAAGAAAAATGTGTTTTTCAACTTCGTTTCATACCTCAAGGCTGTGGCACCTATATTAGAATAGTGAAGGGAACTTAGCAAGAAAATAACTCAGAATTAATTTCTAATGCCAATGCAGTGTGTGTAGAATTGTTTACAAGGTGAATATGCAGAATAATAAAATAAACAAAGATGTTGTTACGATATATAAGGTTGCTGCCGAGACATCATAGCTTAACACAATATTTTAATCATGGCAATGTGGGCTTCAGCTTATCATAACTACTTTTCTAGGTCTGAAATTAAGATATGAGCAAACTACAAAACCCCGAACCCATGGAGTAGAGTCATCCCGTGAAGACTTTCATTCACTCATGCTAATTTTCCATCGCATTAAAACTTTTATATTCATGGACTTTGATAGCAGCCGAGTGTCCTCGCACATGATTTTTCCTAGAGCCTGTTGCGGGCACCTCTAGGGTAAACAACAATGTTCTTTGTTTTTACTTCTGCTACCGTGGCAGTGCTGTATTTTTCTGTTTCTCTTTTCTGCCTCAGCAGCTACCTGCAATCATTGCTAGAACATTGCAAAGAATTCTAAAAACAACCAAGCAGTGTTCGTTAGATATTCTAACAAATCCAACAAGTAACAATAGTGTTTGACAATTTTGGCAATTGAAAAAAAATTCTAAGTCATGTTTCATGCTTTTCCCACACTAATTTCAATTTATTATTGGCGCAAAAAAAAGTAATCGAATAACTATCATAGGCACAAGTTATATAACAAATTTTTATGTTCCGATTATTATTAAGGCAAGTACAATGCAACCTATATGCTACTAAGTATGCCTAGACAAAAGATGAGAGAGCTATCCCCTCGAAACTCGAGATGGGAAATGCTCTCAATGCACTAAATAAAACAGAAAAAAATAACATAAAAATAACTACAAGTGATAAAGAAAACAGAAAAAAACGAAAAAAAGGGAAAGAACAAAACTAGAATTTGGCTGAGGGTTGAGAGGAGGCTTGAGTCTTTTCTACCGAGGAGGAAGAAGAGGTTTGGATAATGAAGCAGCGGCCGACAGATGTCTTGGAAGCAGTCTTAGCATGTGAGATTTTTGCTGTCCGCGGCGGCTGGACTCTTTTGGGCGTGGGACGAGGCTCTTCTTGAGGTTCGGCAGGGGAGCGGCTAGCGGTGCTTTGCTCTCTTCTGACTCGGCCTCGTCGTTCACAGGCTCGATGGTTATTATGTGTCGTTTCCTCTTCCGAGTGCATTCCTCTATGAGTGCCGCCGAAGAGTCAATCGCCATTGGGATGGCTACTGCTGCTACTACCACTGTTGTTGATGGTTTCAGTTGATGCTGCTGCTCAATCTCGTCTAATGAGAAGGTGTTCGCCATTGTCACTGCTGTGAAGGCAGGTGAATGGTGCTGCTAAAGCCTCTCGGGGGAGTCTTCCACTGTGGTTGATGCGGTGGTGGTTGAGTAAGATGGGTAGTGCGTCGGAGAGGGCTCCTGGCAGTGGGAAGCGGCATGGCAAGAAGCAGCGGCAGATGGCGTTCCTTGTGCTGGGACTGCGGCTCCAAGGTCTGCAAGATATGGAGGCAGGGTGGGTCCATCATCAAAGAATTTTTACAGGAGATATGCCACAAAGGCTTCTTGGACTTCCACTACGTATTTCATGAAGGTCAGCTGCTGCTACTCCATGCGTTTGGTGCTGTTGATAAAGGTGTGCAGCAGCGTGAGGAATTTGTTGTCTAAGGCAGCATAGTACTGCCGGGGGTGACTGGAGTGTTAGGCTGGGTGGTAGAAGGCTGGCTGGGGGTTATGGGCTCTATCTTCGGGGCCTACATCATCTCCAGGTGGACTTTTCTGGTCCACCCTTCTTTTTCTGTTGTCATCTCATCTTTTAGGTCGGTCGGAACACCAAAGTTGGTGCAAAGGCCTGTGATGAGGGACAGAAAGTACAACCTTCCCTTTGTCTTCCGAAAGCAGGTGTGGATCTCCTTGCAGATAACTTCCACAACATTGATTGGCTGATTCATCATGATGTTATGGATTAAGGCAAGGCGTGACCGATCGACGGTAAAGTTTTGGGAGGTGGGCAGCAGGCGCCTCTTTACAAATGTGTTCCACAACATTGCCTCGGGCAGCAGATGGCGGTGTTGAACAGATCCTCCATGCTTGTCGGCCAACCATGATGTGTTGGGCTTGCATACATTGGCCTTGATTTTCTCATAATCGGCAGCCATCGGTGACTGCCTCCACTCCTCGTAAGGGTTGTTGTGCATATCCAAGCCATAGAAGTTGTTGACGACATCGTTGAGCTTGATAGGTTCCTCGCGACATACACAAATGGAATCTCTCAGCGGTGATGGTGGGCATAGAACTCCCTTACCATGGTGATGTTGGCTATCTCTGGGTATCGTGCGAAGATTTCCCATCCCTTGATGTGGATGGTTTCGAACAATTTATGTTCTAGGCTGAGATCTCTTGTCTACCTTGTGTAGTGAAAGTCTTGCTCCTCCCAAATGTTCTGCTTTGCGAACTGAGTTTGGTATCTCTTTTCAGCTATGCGGGAGAAGAAGAGTTGGAAGATAGGTTTGGGTGCCAATCAAGAAGCCATGTGAGACGGTTGATGTTTATTGAAATTCTGAAAGAAAATAGGTGGGAGCAGTGGATGCAAGAAATAGATAGCAAGAAGGTGGAAGTAAAGTAAATGAATGTAGTGAAAAGTGTATAAATAGAGGTTGTCGAGAGGTGCTGTGGCGACATTAAATGTCTAATGGTTCAGTTGTCTCACGCACGTTACGTGATTTATGCCCGTTATTTTTGTAGCCGTTGGCAGCTAGCCATTAGTGGTCATGTAGCCGTTACGCGTTTCTGCGATGGGCTGTCTCAGCGGGATGGTAGGCGGGCTCCTTGTTGGGCATATTTCTTTATCCGACTCTTTTATTCCTAATCCTAAAATAAAAATAGAAATAAAAGTAATTAAATAACTTCTAAAAATAAAAAGTTGGTAACTAATCTAATCCTAAAATAAATTAAACTCTAATCCTAATGCATGAAAATAAAAATGAAGATAATTAAATACTAAAATAAATTCTAAAAAATAAAAAATTTGAAACAAATGTAATCCTAAAAAAATTGCAATAAATTGAACTTTAATCCTAATTGCATATCCAGGTTTTTTTAATGGTAGCCTCCTGGTTGTTCATCTTCACCTCCGTCTTGTCCATGAAAGATTCAGTTTTATCAATGAATTTATTAGTGCGAATAATAAATTCACTAGTTCTAGAGATAAAAGTATGAAGAGTTGGTTCTAGTGAATTATTGTTTTGCGGCTACTGAGCCTGCTGTCTGGACATTTTTTGTTGGTAGCCTCCCTATTGTTGTTGTGAGTTTACAGCAGTCATTGGGTTGCTCCAGGAGAAGTTGGGATGGTTCTTCCATCCAGGGTTGTAGGTTTTCTGGGAAGGTCTGCTTTTCTTCTCGTATCCTCCCATAAAGTTGGCAGATGCGGTGGAGTTAGAGGAATCATGGTTGCCCCAACACTCGTCACAGAACGACTCCACAGGCTTTACCTCATAGAGTTTCCCAGCAGGTTTTACGATGCTCATGATAAGCTCTGCCAGCTTGTTGAGACGAGCATTGATAGATTCTGAAGCTTCTACCTCGTTTATAGTGGTTGGCCGCCTAACGCTGCCTCGGTGGGTTGTTGGATACTTGTAGTCATTCTTGGCGGCTTGGTTCAGAATCCGTAGTACCTCCTCTGGTGTTCTGTCAAGGATTATTCCATTGGCTGAGGCATCAATCATCATCCGTGTTGGATAGTTCACCCCGTTGTAGAATATTGATACATGTGTCCAAGCCGAAAGACCATGTAGCAGGCAATTGTTCAGCATCTGTTGGTACCGCTCCAATGCTTCATACATCGGCTTATCATCCCCTTGTCGGAAGGTTGTTATCTCGTTTCGTAGTCTGTTTGTGACATCAGACGAGCAGAATCAAACTAGAAAATCTTTACACAGCTCTATCTATGTGTTGAACGACCCTATTGGCTGGTTGTTTAACCATTGTTTTGCCCTATCCCTCAGTGAATAGGGAAATAGTCTCAGTACGTCTTGACGGACCCCATGTATTATGAATGCTCTACAGATGTCCAGGAATCCTCTCAAGTGTTGTCGAGCATCTTCTGTGGCAGTCCCTCGAATTGCCCTAACGTGTTGATCATGTTAAACATAACGAGCTTCAACTCGAAGTGATCTGCCTCAATCTCAGGTTCTGTCACTGTTGGATCAAACCCTCTGAAGTCATGTTCCAGATAATCTCTAGTGGTTCGAACATTCTAGGCTGCTTGGGCGGAAGAGGGGGTTGTTACCTTGGTGAATCTCATTGTTCTATTGGCGACAAATCTTGTTGCCCTTCCCTGCCGTTTGCTACATTGTTAGGAGGGTCCATGTTTACCTTTACTTTATCTTTTTCCTCTTTGGTTTCCCTAGGGTTACTCTGATCTCCTTCTCGAGCTCTCCTGCTCTACGTTCGATATTGTAGTAGAAGAGAATTTATCCTTTTGGATTCGCTCTGGTCATACACAAGCAAAAGAAACTGTAAAATTCTTTTTTTTTTATTAAAAGTAAAAATAAAATAAAAAGTAAAGAAATTAAAGTGCAGAAATTAAAGACGAAATTTGCTATTACCAATCCCCAGCAACGACACTAAAAACTTGTAGAGCGATTAGGTGTTCTCTATTTATGAGCGCAAGTGCACACTCCTGTCAAGTTATAGTATATAAGATATTGTTTCCCACGGGGATCGGACAACTTGCTTCGAATTGTTGTTCCTGCACAAGAAAAGTAAATGCTCAAGTAAGGTGGTTGTTTGAGAAGAAAAGTAAAATTAAAACACAAGTAATAATAAAGGAAGTGATCAGATTGATAGAGAGGGCAGGGTTATGCTGTTGCTTAGTGTGAAACTGCGTTGAATAGGTCAAGTTGTTTTGCGCTGCCACGATCTGCTGTCTTGTCGGGTAATGGCAGATTGAGGTGGCGGCAACTTTCGCTGCCACTGTGGAACTTTGCTCTAGCAACTTTCGATGTCCTGACATGTGAGATGGAGAGAAATCCCGAATGGAAGTCTAACAAATACTCCTAGTTCGGTGAAGCAATTCTGAAGTGATCCTACCTATGTATAGGCTAGGATTCTGTTGCTGCGTGATGTAGGCAATACATAGCAATCTCAGCGTGAACCT
This sequence comes from Hibiscus tridactylites, assembly GCA_958450335.1. NCBI lineage: Eukaryota > Viridiplantae > Streptophyta > Magnoliopsida > Malvales > Malvaceae > Hibiscus > Hibiscus tridactylites. The sequence continues at coordinate 67,193,942 of OY288266.1, read as the reverse complement.
ATAACATACAGTCAACGTTTGGTTTCTTATGTCTAAGCCGAATTAGACAACACCTCGTTATGATGAGACCGTGCTTAATTCTTTCGTGAGTTTAACACTTTCTTGCCCGACTAATGGATTCTTCAACTGGACATTTGGAATTAATTGAAGGAAGTGAAGCACATGAATTAAGCAAACTATGAGTATTTTATTGCAAAAAAAAACTTGAAAACCTAAACAATCGTTCTCACAACTATTTACAACATAACCCAAACCCAAAATGATAATTAGAACATGTCGGCGGTAAGAAAACCTAAGCTATGCCTAAGGAAAACCTCAGATATCTTGAATTAGAATTACAATGAGTATATATAGGCATTAGCTAGGTCTAGTTTGTCTTGAAGTAGAAGTCTTCAAAGTAGCTTTCCACATTAAATGTAACTTTAAACTCTGATTTCTTTGAGTTGAATGTGGACTTTATCATGTTGCCTTGTTCAGCAAGCAATCTCGAGATTTAACTTCAGCAGCTCTGGACGCTACTACAGACGTTAGAAAATCAAGAGGACAACATCGATAGAATCAAGATTTTCTACTCTACAAATCGCACTCCGGTTCTCTAAGTCCATAGTTTGATGTCTTAGGCGGCAAGGTGGGCGGCGACAGCTACTCGGCAGTTGTTGTCTCTGTCTGAAATTGCATCAGTACAACTCCCTGGTTCGTTGCCTCAGCATCACATTCTCAGCTCCTCTTTCCCTCTGTTAGCCTTTAGTACCTAAAACCAAAAGTACACTAAACAGTACCTTTCTTCACCGAATTAAAGATAATCTATAAAAACATTACAAAGCAGAGAAATACTATAAACTGCAATGCATGGTCCTAATTATGCCCAAGATGTACTCAAAACGAAAATAATATGAGATGGAATGCGCATGAAATATAGAACTTGTGGACACTTTACAATAGGCTGGCTCGGATATTGGCCAAACTGACTAGATTATCTCCCCACAACCCCTGGAGCATGCACATGCGTAGGCGGCATCCTGTTCCACATCATCTGGTGACGGAAATCAACAATCGAGCTCCAAATCCAAGCTTCTAGCAACGAGGAGTCCAATGGTTGCCTTTAATCATGGTAGAGGGCAGCAGATGATAGAGCATTCGAAGCTGAATGCTTCCCCAAACTTTTATTCTTCCTACAATGGTGAACAATGACTCCAACGACGACAAGATGACCATCATTTGACTCGTCTCTACGAGTAGAACTTAACAGTGCTGACAGTGTGACCATCGACCACCAAATGACAATGAAAGTTGGCTCAACCACTTTATCTCTCTAAAACTCTCTATTATGCTCTCTCTGTCTCTTTCTCTCTTCAATGATATTTTCTCTTTCCTTTCCCAGCATGCAACAACAGACCAATTTAATGCTCTCATACAAAAAATGGGTAAACTATACATAAGGCTATCCAACCTTTCAAAAACTCCCACTTATCCTCTTAGAATTTCACTTGCTTTCAAAATGGTCATCAATTATTTTAAAACCGAGCTCCCAACTTTAAAGTCTTGAAATTGAATCACTAAATTAAAGATCCACCACACGAATTTGAGACCCGGTCTATCGAACAAGAATTTGGGTCATTACATTTACCCCATATGGTTAGAAGCCGTAAGTATTTGCTACCTTCTTCCATTACAGCAAAACCCAAAGCGTTAGTGAGAGAATACTTGCAAGTGGGGCATATTCTTCCAATTAGATACACTGAGAAGGCTTGGTTTTCAATACTCCTTTCGATAATCCAAGAGAAAATATTGGATATTAGAAGGAATAGGGATGGCAAGATCAGGTCACCTTGTCTGAGGCTTTTGGTCAAGTAGAACATTTCCCGCTTTTTCTTATGATCACCAATGAAAAGGAGACCGAGTTAACGCACTTCATAACGTTTTGAATCCAATTTTGCGCATCACAGTTTGTAATACATCCAGTCAACTTTGTTGTAAGTTTTTTCTAGGTCAATCTTGAGAGCCATTATATCAGCAAAAGCCTTTCCTTCTTTTTTAGGACATGGAAGGCTTCATGTACAAGAATGATATTTTCGTGAATCATCCTATCAATTACAATTTCTGATTGGGATGGTGGAATAATGTTAGGAAGTATTGATGTAACGCCCCAATTTTGGGCTTGGAAGTTTAGGGTCTGAACCGGAACGGTCTGATTTTCGGTTTGAATATAAATGGTGGTTTTAGGGAAAGCCTAGTTCGGGATGCTTTAAAAATATGGAAAAATATCTAAAAATCCTCTTTTAATATATATATATATATATAAGAGAGTGGTGAAATCAATTTTACAAAATAAGGTTTGGAAGTGCAACATTTGGAAATGGTGACTAAAATGTAATTTTTGAAAAGTTCAGTGGCGACTGTTTTGTAAGGATTGAAACTATGAATCTTTAAGGAGCTAATTTACCCAAGAAAGGATTTCTCCAGATTTTTCTTAGATTTTAATGATTCATTTAATGTTTAATTAATTAAAGGAAAAGAGGGAAACCATATTTTAGCTTTTCATAACTAACTTTCTTAAAAACTTTCTCATCTCATTTTCTCTCAAAATTCCCTCAGCCAAACACATTTCTGCAGCAACATTTCTTTTGATTTTCACACTAAATTATGAGGTTTCAATCATCAATTGATTCCTAATCCTTTCTGCATCAAATCCTCTTCATTTGCTTATTGAATTTTCAAGGATTTTGGCTCTAATCAAGGAGAAATCTACATTTAGAGGTAAGGATGTTCTTCTCCTCTAAATACTCAGTTCTTTACTAAAATTCTCAAGTTCTCAATCCTTAAATTAAGTTTTATAAAAGGTTTTAATGTTGTGATCTTGATTTTGGCTTAAAACTCAAGATTTGGAACGAATCTTGAAGAAATTCGTGGTGATTGTTTGGGCTCTGTTTTGATATGGATTTTCAATGTATTTTGGATGTTTAATGATGTATAATTGAGGTTTAATAAATGCAATCTCGAATAGGTTGATTTTCCTAAGTTTTTACTTGTGAAAATGGTGGTTTTTAGGGTGATCTTGGTGTTCTGTTATAGCTAGAGGTATGAGGACGAGTTTAGGTTCTTTTTGGATGTTAAATGATGTTTAGGAATGTTTAGAAGTGATGGATCTTGGTTGGGTAATGTTGGGGGATAGTTTGGAAGTGATTTCGGTTGTGTTTGGTAGTCGAAATGTTAGATTTGGTGAGTGCTGCGAGTTTAGGTGTAATGGCTGAAGATTTTAATGCATGATGCATTAATCCTCTGCTTTGATGTGTTTAAAACAGGGGAGACAACTTCAGATTCTTGTGGTGTTGACCCGGAGGTTTGATCGGTGTTTCGGCAAGCTTGCGAAACGGAATTGGTGAGTGAAGTAGGGAATTCCAGCTTTGTAATGAATGTTTGAAGGTGTGGGAGCTTAGTTTAAATCTAAACAACTTAACTAAGCTCAAGAGTAAGTTTTCGGGAAAACTCTCTCTCTTGGATGAACCATGAGGTGGTTGGATGCAATGTATTTAATTTGCATGTTTAAATTCTGTTTTGAAAGCAAGTTTTAGCATGATTATTGCTGGTTTTGAAAGCCATGTGTTGAAGGATGCTCAAGGCAAGAGATCCCTGGTTTGATGTTAGTAAATGTCGTTTTGATGCATAGTGATGCATGATGGTTTAATGGCTTTGGTTAATGCTTTAAAACAATGGATTATTGATGATAAATGATGTGTATTGGCAAGTGATGTGTGGTTTTAAAGTACTTGAATCGGATATAGTTAGTCGGCTATAGGATTGGGTGCACAGTGAATAAAGTTGCCTTGGATGTTGAGGGGTTGTAATTGTACCGTAAACTCCATCCAAGTACACTAACGAGATGGTTAAGATCACAATGGTGGTTAAAAGTCCATGTGTGGATTTTGTGTTGTGTGTCCCGTGTTCTCGTTAGTGATGTTATACAACTACCGATGAGTGATGTGGAGGGGTTGTGATTGTACCGTTAAACTCCATCATGGGTGTTGAGGGGTTGTGATTGTACCGGTAAACTCCACCTTGTGTGTTCGGTAGTGTGTATGAAGCGTATGGGTCAACGCTTGTAATCCGCATATCCGATTGTGTTTTGTGTTGTAAATGGTTATGGATTATCACTTGAAAGCCAATATGACATGTCGTACTAATGAAGCATGAGATGCCTGTTAAGAATGCAAGGTTGCTTGAATAATGTTGTTTATGTGTTAAAAAGGCTGGAGAAAAGTGTTTTATAAAATGCATTATTGTGTTGTTTTTTAGAGCATGTCTCACTAAGCATTTGTGCTTACGCTCTCTCTCTTGAACCAATAATGCAGATAATTGAGGTGCTTGAGGGCAGCAATGAGGCTAAGAATCCAAGGGAAAGCTAAGCTCGTGTATGGTGACTTTTTCACAACATTATTAGTTTTTGATATTTGGCAATGGGAACCTAGAATGTGATTTGGGAAATGTTTTGGACTCCCTAGTTGTGGCATGATGCCTTAAATGTTTTGGATTTGTAAATGGCCATTTTGGTACTTGCTTTGATGCTTTGATGGTTGGTTGGCTTTGGATATTAGGATGCATGCCTATAGTCTTGTGGATTTTCCTAATTGAAGCCATGAATGTGTATTGATGTTGCAAACATGTGTCTTACATGTATGATGACTTGTTGGCATGTTTAGGAAGTCATTAGGATGTGTTTGAGTGGTTAATTGTATTTTAAACCAGCAAATTCTGCACTTTCTGGACAGTCCGTATCGGAAGGGCACTAGCGTTTCGAAACGGGGGCCTGTAATGTCCTTCGTGTATCGAAATGGATAGGGTCGTTTCGAAATGTTTTGGCCACTGCTAGGCCCTGTTTCGATACAGGTCTCAAAACGAACCTGCGTTTCGGAACGGTCAACCCTCGTTCTGAAACAAATTACCGTTGGGCACTGATTTGAATGGTTTTGAGGTTTGCAAGCTTTACGTTTTAGTCCCGAATTTTGTATATGCAATTGCTTGAGTTCGAGATGTCCATTTAAGGTGAAATTTAACAGGGAAGCATGTAATAAGAATAATTTGATATTGGTAACCTTAAAATCTGTTAAGTCCTCCATCTTTCTAGAATTTATAATTTGGTCCCTAACTTCGTATGTTGTGCAATTGAGTCCGTTATTGCTTTCCGATCACTGTGCTTTTAAAGTATACTTTTCTCAAGGGTACGCTTAAGGTTAATGTGCATCTAGATACGATTAAAAAGGAAAAAAAAGGGTCGTTAATCAATGTTGACTTTTGGGTTGACTTTGGTTTTCCCTGTATAATATTCGTAGTTTGGGTCAACCGTCTAGGCCGGGCTAAGGGGGTTACATTTGGTGGTATCAGAGCTAAGTTCTCGTGTAATTGGGAATGATTATGTGGGTGATGTATGTGTGATTGCATGATGTTCCTTTTTGAATAAAAGTTTCATGAGTGAATTGTAAGTATGTTGCAATTGTGATGTTATGCTATGTTGAAGCATGTTAGAGGGACCCATTGCCATATCAAAACTAATGAAATGAATTGTTTTTGAAAAATGAGCTTGAGTGCTTGGATTACTTACCTTGTTGAGCCTAATTATGTTTATTGTGTTTGTGTTAGTGCATTGTTTTAGTGAATGGGACCTCGTAAAGAGACGAGAATTAATACGCGAGCTATGGCTCAGAACGAGAATGAGAAAAATACCGATAATGTTGTGGATATACCTCCTCCTCCTGGTGGTGGACCGCCCGATGGTGGTGGTGCTGGAAGTGATGGAGCTGGTGTTGGTGCTGGTGCTGGGGTCGCTGGGCAGGGGCAAGCTGCTCTTGACATGACAGTGTTGATACAGGCTATTGTTGGAGCCTTTCAGGCAGCACTAGCTGGAGCTCATGGAGCTGGGCATCAGGGTGATGCAAATACGAGATTACCTTTGGAACATTTGCGTAGTCTAGGAGGGACTGAGTTCAGAGGTTTATTTGTTGAGGGTTCCGAATCTTGGTTGGAAAGTACCAAGAGGATATTGGGACAAATGAACTGCAATGATTTGCAGAAGTTAGGATGTGTGGTATTGCTGTTACATCATGATGCGTATACCTGGTGGACGACCATTGTCTCCGGAATGGAGGGAACTGATGTGACTTGGACGTTCTTTCTGAACGCGTTCAAGCGGAAGTATCTAGGTGTGCGATACCTGGATGAAAAGAAAATAGAATTCATGTCTCTTACACAAGAAAGCATGCCGGTGGCTGAGTACGAGATTCAGTTCGTCCGTCTCAGTCAGTACGCACCTAAGCTTATTCCTGATGAGCGGGAAAGGTGTGAGCGTTTTCGATATGGTTTAGTGACGTACGTAACGACCTTTATGCTTGCAGCTGAGTACACGGATTTTGATGTGCCGGTTAGTAGGGCGAAGGACATTGAGCAGAACCCGGGTTTGTCTTCCAGGAGAACTAGTTCTGGCTCAGGCAAGAGAGCTGTTGAGTATAGTTTCGGTGGTGGACGGAACAAGAGAGGACGAGATAGGAGATATCAGTCTTCTTCTAGGCGTGGTAGGGGAGGGCATGGTGCGCCTGTTCAGGGAGACATGGCGAGAGCTTATCAGAACACGTGATGAGCGTGTGGATCGTAAGGTCATTTGAGGCGTGATTGTCATCGGGTAGTGAGAGAGGTGCCGGCTCATGTGGCAGTGACTAGTAATTCGTGCTGGAATTGTGCTTCGGCAGACCACATGAGGAGGGAGTGTCCTTTGTTGGCCGGTGGTGGTCAGGGATGTGCTCCTGGTGTTGTTGCAACACAGAGAGGTCGTGGGCGCGGCCGTGGTAACTTCCAGCGCAGAGATGATGGTGGAAGGAATGTGGCACATGTGGTGGTTGTCCAACCTGAGGGTGGTGGCCAGGCTCGAGTGTATGCTCAGCGAGAGGGGAGGAATGACACAGATGTGATCGCAGGTACCTTCACTTTGTAATCCTTGTCATTACTTTCCTTGATTGATTATGGAGCAACACACTCATACATATTGCGTGAAGATGTTCAATTACTTGGTTTACCTGTTGAGTCTTTGGATGTTGGTATGCGTGTAACTAGTTCCTTTGGTGAGACCGTTGTGACACGAAAGTTGTATAGAAGATGTCCCTTGGTTGTGCAAAATCATGTTTTTCATGTTGATCTCATGGAATTGCCATTCTATGGTTTTTATGTAATCCTGGGTATGGATTTGCTTGTTGAACATCGAGCTGTGGTGGATTTTGAGAACAAGCGAGTTTCGTTGAAGCTTGCGGATGATTATGAGGTAGTGGTGGTTGGTGAGAATGTGAAGTTTCTTGCCAATGTGGTGTCTACATTGGAGGCGAGCCGAATGCTGAGGCAAGGTTGTGAAGCCTACCTAGCCTTTGTGATGAATCCTAGCTCTAAGGAGTTGCGAATGCAAGATATCAGGATTGTGCGAGAGTTTCCTGGTGTGTTTCCGGAGGAGTTACCTGGATTGCCTCCTAATCGAGAAGTGGAGTTTGGGATTGAGCTGTATGAAAACACAACTCCAGTGTCCATTACTCCTTATCGAATGGCACCTAAGGAGTTGAAGGAGCTGAAGACTCAACTTCAGGAGTTGCTTGATAGTAGTTTCATTCAGCCGAGTGTGCCACCTTGGGGTGCACCTGTCTTGTTTGTGAAGAAAAAGGATGGCACTATGAGAATGTGCATCGACTACTGTCAGCTGAACAAGTTGACTATCAAGAATCAGTATCCATTGACGAGGATTGGTGATCTTTTTGATCAATTTAGGGGAGCGGCTGTGTTCTCTAAAATTGACTTAAGGTCAGGGAATTACCAGTTGAAGGTGAAGGATCTGGATGTGCCAAAGACAACCTTCAGAACGAGGTATGGGCATTATGAGTTCCTTGTGATGCCATTTGGTTTGACGAATGCTCCTACAGCTTTTATGGACATGATGAATAGAGTGTTCCATGAATACTTGGACAAATTTATTGTGGTGTTCATTGATGATATCCTCGTGTACTCTCGTACTGAGTAGGAGCATGAGGGACATTTGAGGATTGTGTTGCAGACTTTGTTGGAGAATCAGCTTTATGCTAAGCTGAGCAAGTGTGAATTCTGGCTTAGAGAAGTTGTGTTCCTTGGTCATGTGGTTTCTGCTGAGGGGATTCGTGTTGATCCTCATAAGATTGAGGCAGTGATGAATTGGAAGCCTCCTAAGTCTGTTCATGAAGTGTGTAGTTTCCTTGGTTTGGCAGGATACTACCGGAGGTTCGTGGATGGATTTTCAAAGATTGCTGCACCTTTGACGAAGTTGCTGCAGAAGGATGTCAAGATGAGTGGACGGAAGCGAGACAGTAGGCTTTTAAGAAGCTGAAGGCATCTTTGACGCAAGCTCCTATCTTGGTTCAACCTGAATTAGGGAAAGAGTTTGTGGTGTACAGTGACGCATCCTACGTTGGTTTGGGGTGTGTGTTGATGCAAGAGGGTAAGGTGGTGGCTTATGCATCGCGCTAGTTGAAGGTGCATGAGCGCAATTATCCTACGTATGACATAGAGGTTGATGAGGTGGTTTTTGCTTTGAAAATTTGGAGACATTACATGTATGGTGAGAAGTGTATTGTGTACACGGATCACACAAGTTTGAAGTATCTGATGTCTCAGAAGAGTTGAATCTTAGGCAACGACGTTGGGTGGAGTTGCTTAAAGATTATGATCTGACGATCGAGTACCATCCGAGTAAGGCTAATGTTGTAGTGGATGCCTTGAGTAGGAAGTAGCAGTGGAGTTGAGGGCTATGTTTGCCAGTTTGAGCATTTCGCGAGATGGCGGTCTTGTGGCTGAATTGAAAGTGAAACCATCTTTGGTTCAGTTGATAAAGGATAAGCAGATGTTGGATGATTCCTTGGTGCCACATGTTCAGGATATTGCTGAGGATAGGCCATCAGATTTCTGCTTTAATGATGATGGAGTTTTAAGTTTTAGGAGTCGGATAGTAGTGCCCAATGATGCTGAGTTGAGGCGTGCTATTCTGACTGAAGCTCACAGTAGTCGTTTTGCTATGCACCCTGGTAGTACAAAGATGTATCGTGATCTTCGAGATGAGTACTATTGGGTGGGTTTGAAGAAATATGTTGCGGAGTATGTGAGCAAGTGCATGGTTTGCCAGCGAGTTAAAGCTGAGCATCAGTTTCCTTCTGGGTTGTTGCAATCGTTGAGGATTCCTGTGTGGAAGTGGGAAAAGATTACCATGGACTTTGTGTCTGGTTTTTCTTTGTCGCCATCGAAGAAGAATTCGGTGTGGGTGATTGTGGATCACCTTACGAAGTGTGCTCATTTCTTACCTGTGCATACTACGTACACATTGGATAAGCTTGCAGAGCAGTACATTACTGAGATTGTGCAGCTGCATGGTGTGCCAAAGTCGATCGTGTCGGATAGAGACCCGAGGTTTACATCGCGTTTCTGGGAATGTTTGCATCAAGCATTGGGTACATGGCTGAATTTCAGTACTTCTTATCATCCACAGTCGGATGGACAGTCGGAGCGTGTTATCCAAGTGGTGGAGGATATGTTGAGGTGCTGTGTGATTGAGTTTCAAGGCTCTTGGGAAAAGCATTTGCCTTTGGTGGAGTTTGCTTATAACATTAGCTACCAGGCAAGTATTCAAATGGCACCTTATGAAGCCTTGTACGGGAGGAAATGCAGAACTCCTTTTTGTTGGGCTGAAACAGGTCAGAAGTTGGTTTCAATGCCAGCTTTGTTGAAAGGAACCACCGAGAAGGTGAAGCTCATTTGTGAGCGATTGAAGACAGCTTCTGATCGATAGAAGTCTTACGCAGATTTGAAGCGTAAGGAGATTGAGTATGCGGTGGGTGACCGTGTGTTTTTTAAGGTTCCGCCTTGGAAAAAGGTGATGAGGTTTGGCCGGAAGGGTAAGTTAAGCCTTAGGTACATTGGACCATACGAGGGGATTGAGCGTCTGGGTCCTGTTGCGTACAAGTTGAGGTTGCCGCAAGAGTTGGAAAAGATTCATGATGTGTTTCATGTTTTTATGCTTCGGAGGTATAGATCGGATCCTTCGTGTGTTATGCCTATGGAGAAAGTGGAGTTGAATCCAGACTTGACCTATGATGAGGAACCGATGGATATTCTGGATTCAGACAGTAAAGTTCTTCGAGGTAAAACCATTGAGTTGGTAAAGGTGTTGTGGAAGCATCGTGGTGTTGAGGAAGCCACGTGGGAACGAAAGGATGACATGAAGAAGCAGTTTTCGTATCTCTTTCCTCCAGGTAAATTTCGAGGACGAAATTTCTTAAGGGGGGAGTTGTAACGCCCCAATTTTGGGCTTGGAAGTTTAGGGTATGAACTGGACCGGTCTGATTTTCGGTTTGAATATAAAAGGTGGTTTTAGAGAAAGCCTAGTTAGGGATGCTTTAAAAATATGGAAAATATCTAAAAATCCTCTTTTAATAAATATATAATAGAGTGGTGAAATCAATTTTACAAAATAAGGTTTGGAAGTGCATCATTTCGAAATAGTGACTAAAATGTAATTTTTGAAAGGTTTAGTGGTGACTGTTTTGTGAGGATTGAAACTTTGAATCTTTAAGGAGCTAATTTATCCAAGAAAGGATTACTCCAGATTTTTCTTAGATTTTAATGATTCATTTAATGTTTAATTAATTAAAGGAAAAGAGGGAAACCATATTTTAGCTTTTCATAACTAACTTTCTTAAAAACTTTCTCATCTCATTTTCTCTCAAAATTCCCTCAGCCAAACACATTTCTACAACAACATTTCTTTTGATTTTCACACTAAATGATGAGTTTTCAATCATCAATTGATTCCTAATCCTTTCTACATCAAATCCTCTTCATTTTCTTATTGAATTTTCAAGGATTTTGGCTCTAATCAAGCAGAAATCTACATTTAGAGGTAAGGATGTTCTTCTCCTCTAAATACTCAGTTCTTTACTGAAATTCCCAAGTTGTCAATCCTTAAATTAAGTTTTATAAAAGGTTTTAATGTTGTGATCTTGATTTTCGCTTAAAACTCAAGATTTGGAACAAATCTTGAAGAAATTCGTGGTGATTGTTTGGGCTCTGTTTTGAGATGGATTTTCAATGTATTTTGGATGTTAAATGATGTGTAATTGAGGTTTAATGAATGAAATCCCGAATAGGTTGATTTTCCTAAGTTTTTACTTGTGAAAATGGTGGTTTTGGGGTGATCTTGGTGTTCTGTTATAGCTGGAGGTATAAGGACGAGTTTAGGTTCTTTTTGGAGGTTAAATGATGTTTAGGAATGTTTAGAAGTGATGGATCTTGGCTGGGTAATGTTGGGGAAGAGTTTGGAAGTGATTTCGGTTGTGTTTGGTAGCCAAAATGTTAGATTTGGTGAGTGCAGTGAGTTTAGGTGTAATGGCTGAAGATTTGAATGCATGATGATGCATTAATCCTCTGCTTTGATGTGTTTAAAACAGGGGAGACAACTTCGGATTCTTGTGGTGTTGACCCGGAGGCTTGATCGGCGTTTCGACAAGCTTGCGAAACGGAATTGGTGTGTGAAGTTGGGAATTCTAGCTTTGTAATGAATGTTTGAATGTGTGGGAGCTTAGTTTAAGTCTAAACAACTTAACTAAGCTCAAGAGTAAGTTTTTGGGAAAACTCTCTCTCTTGGATAAACCATGAGATGGTTGGATGCAATGTATTTAATTTGCATGTTTAAATTTTGTTTTGAAAGCATGTTTTAGCATGATTATTGCATGTTTTGAAAGCCATGTGTTGAAAGATGCTCAAGGTAAGAGATCCTTGGTTTGATGTTAGTAAATGTTAGTAAATGTGGTTTTGATGCATAGTGATGCATGATGGTTTAATGGCTTTGTTTAATGCTTTAAAACAGTGGATTATTGATTATAAATGATGTGTATTGGCAAGTGATGTGTGGTTTTAAAGTACTTGAATCAGATATAGTTAGCCGGCTATAGGATTGGGTGCACCGTGAATAAAGTCACCTTGGATGTTGAGGGGTTGTAATTGTACCGTAAACTCCATCCAAGTACACTAACGAGATGGTTAAGATCACAATGGTGGTTAAAAGTCCATGTGTGGATCTTGTGTTGTGTGTCCCGTGTTCTCGTTAGTGATGTTATACAACTACCGATGAGTGATGTGGAGGGGTTGTGATTGTACCGTTAAATTCCATCACGGGTGTTGAGGGCTTGTGATTGTACCGGTAAACTCCGCCTTGTGTGTTCGGTAGTGTGTATGAAGCGTATGGGACAGCGCTTGTAATCCGCGTATCCGATTGTGTTTTGTGTTGTAAATGGTTATAGATTATCACTTGAAAGCCAATATGACATGTTGTACTAATGAAGCATGAGATGCTTGTTAGGAATGCAAGGTTGTATGAATAATGATGTTTATGTGTTAAAAAGGCTGGAGAAAAGTGTTTTATAAAATGCATTATTGTGTTGTTTCTTTAGAGCATGCCTCACTAAGCATTTGTGCTTACGCTCTCTCTCTTGAACCAATAATGTAGATAAGTGATGTGCTTGAGGGCAGCAAGGAAGCTAAGAATCCAAGGGAAAGCTAAGCTCATGTATGGTGACTTTTTCACAACATTATTAGTTTTTGATATTTTGCAATGGGAACCTAGGATGTGATTTGGGAGATGTTTTGGACTCCCTAGTTGTGGCATGATGCCTTAAATGTTTTGGATTTGTAAGTGGCCATTTTGGTACTTGCTTTGATGCATTGATGGTTGGTTGGCTTTGGATATTAGGATGCATGCCTATAATCTTGTGGATTTTCCTAATTGATGCCATGAATGTGTATTGATGTTGCAAACATGTGTCTTATATTTATGACGACTTGTTGGCATGATTAGGAAGTCATTAGGATGTGTTTGAGTGGTTAATTCTATGTTAAACCAAAAATTCTGCACTTTCTGGACAGTTCGTATCGGAACGGGCACTAGCGTTTCAAAACGGGGGCCTGTAATGTCCTTCGTGTATCGAAACGGATAGGGCCGTTCCGAAACGTTTTTGCCACTGCCAGGCCCTGTTTCGAAGCAGGTCTCGAAACGAACCCGCGTTTCGGAACGGTCAACCCCCGTTTCGAAACAGATGACCGTTGGGCACTGATTTGAATGGTTTTGAGGTTTGGAAGCTTTACGTCTTAGTCTCGAATTTTGTATATGCAATTGCTTGAGTTCGAGATGTCCGTTTAAGGTGAAATTTGACAGGGAAGCATGTAATATGAATAATTTTATATCGGTAACCTTAAAATCAGTTAAGTCCTCCATCTTTCCAGAATTTACAATTCAGTCCCTAACTTTGTATGTTGTGCAATTGAGTCCCTTATTGCTTTCCGATCGCTGTGCTTTTCAAGTATGCTTTTCTCAAGGGTACGCTTAAGGTTAATGTTCTTCTAGATAAGATTAAAAAGGAAAAAAAGGGTCGTTAATCAAGGTTGACTTTCAGGTTGACTTTGGTTTTCCCCGTGTAATCTTCGTAGTTCGGGTCAACCGTCTAGGCCGGGCTAAGGGTGTTACAATTGCCTTGAGTCTTGTGGCGAGAACCCTGGTGATAATATTCACAGAGAAATTGCAAAGGCTAATGGGCATATAGTGGCCCACTTCCATAGGGTCCTTTTTCTTCAGAATAAGAACAATATTGGTGTCATTGAGGTCTTTCTCAAGAATACCATACTTGAAGAACTGAGATACCATAGAAATAGTTTCCTTGTTTATAGTATCCAAGAACTATTGCTAATAAATACCAAAAAAGCCAACAGGACCCAAGGTTTTAAGAGCTCCCATATTGAAAACAACATTCCTAATTTTCTCTTTCCTAACCTCCTTGCATAATTCTCCATTCATATCTTTTGATATAACATGAGGAATGAAATCAAGAATCTCCTCCGTATTGATGAAGTTATCCTTGGGATAGAACTTTTTGAAAAAACAAACAATAGAAGTGCTTTACAACAAGTTCTTCTTCCTGCAACCATCGCCTTTCATCATCTTTGATTTCTTTGGATGACATTGTATCTTCTATTTTGGAGCGTAGTAGCATGGAGGAAGATGGTGTTCTTATCGCCAAAATTTAACCAATTAACTCTCGCTTTTCTATGTCTTTTGGAGATTGGATTTAATCCCATTTAGTTCTTCTTTAATCTCACCCGTCAAGGTGCAATTTTGAAGCTCCAAAATAAGTTTATTGAGTTCTTTACTAGTTTTCATATTACTCACAAACTTCTACTTACTCCACAATCGAAGTTTAACTCTAGTAGCCTTGATTTTTCTACAAAACAACTGCCTACTCGATGTAGATAAATTTTGATTCCATGCTTTTTTTCACTGTATTTGTGCAATCCTTCTCTAGTAATCATTTTGACTCAAACTTGAATGATTTTTTCCTCCTCTTTTTTTAATCTCTGTTAGAGAAATACAACCGGCTTGTGATATGAGGCAATGACAGCTTCCATAACACCAATAGATTTGAGAAATGGGAAGTTAGATTCACTAGAGAATAAAATACAATCCAATTTTTCCACGATAGCCTGGTCATTGATCGGTGTGAAATCGTCACACTATTAGTGCAGGATACACTATTAATGCAAGAATAGAAAGATGGCAATCATGTTTGAATGTCGATCCCACGAGGGTGGTGTATTCAGCTCAAGACTTATGTAACTACAATACAATAATACTGTGAAAATGGAAATTGTGAGTGCAAACACGGTTGCAATAAAAGAATAAATTGATGAATACAAGATTAATTGTGGTAGCAATAACAAAATATATGAAGAGTTAAGAATAATGAAGATAAAGCTTGGATCTCCTTGGTTTAGTTTGGTAGAAAGATGAAGTACACTTCGAGGAAATGTGATGGCTCAATCAGCAATTAGAAGGCCAACTTGAGTACTAGCTTCCATTTAATCTTCAACCGTTGACTCAGGGATGTAGATCAACATCAACTCTCATCGTAAGTCGGAAATATAACCCTTTGAACTAGCATATCATATTTCGTTGTATCCATTCAACTTTCGTTATAATACTCGTAAACCTAACATAACATTACATCTATCAATGTTAGTGGCTAGTTTAACACTCTTATGTAAAACGATAATTAGATCAAACATTTAAAGCTTAAGAAAAAGCTAATACAAAGATATATTAAACTGAAGAAAAGGTTTCAACAAGTTCGTAAAGCTAAAAAGTTCAAACCATCGTCAATTAAGAATAACATACAAAAGTAATCTCCAACAAACATCTAAATAAAGAAGGGTTTAAGAAGATAACAACATGTTTTTCCTCGATCCAGCACTTGATTCCTCTTATCGTAAGATAATTCTGCCTTACTTCACCTTAGATCTCCGGAAATGAGCTTAAGCTACCATGGAATGATAGAGAAAGCTCGAAGGTTAAAGTTGATATTAAAATAGAAATCGCGTGATTCTCTCTCTTCCTAGATTCTCCCTTTTATAGGCTGCTCAAGAAAAGGACTCCTATCCTACAAGTGTTTTGCGTGACCCAAGGCCGTAAAAAATTTGTTATAACAAATAATGCAGTTGGTAGGGTCATCCTTATCTTTTAGCAGATTGAACAGCTGGTAGATGTAGTGGTGAAACTTCCTCTGCAAGGACATTAAAAATGCAGCAGCAACAAGGCAAAATAAGAAGAAATATATGAAATAAGAGCAATTGAAACTTAGTTAGATAAACTGCAGGAAATAGGAATGAAAATACATAAATGGATGCATTAAACACTAATGTGTCGACAATTAAATCTCTAAATCTAGGAAAAATACATGCTCTTTAAAGAGCTATCAAATCCCAAACTTGAGTTTTTACTTCTCCTCAAGTAAAATTTAAATCAACAAGGTCCAGCCATAGTTTAGAGGCATTCTAGATACTTGAATCTTTCTGATCAACCAATAAACTCATTGCATCGACAAGATAAAAAATTGCATATTCAACTCGACATAAATATATAAGAAAGCGATTTAAGAATTCATAATATCATTATATCACCTTAGAATCTTTCTACCTATCAACATTTATTTAATACCACATATACAACATAAACATCATATATATATATATATATATATATTCATTTCTTGTGTTTTCTTCTTTTTTATATAGCGAGGGATATCGAACAATGAATGCACCATAGACCCTAAGAAGTAAGATGTTGTGCAACGACATACACTCATGCACCGATAGCCTTTGACCAGATTCATTTTTCTAACACATGCATCGAAGTGTCCCCCCTTAAAGCTACTTTACTTTATTGTACCCACATTGGAGTACCTTTTATTTATACATAATAAGATATTCTAACACATACAACACATGATGGAACAAGCAAAAGTCATCTAAATTCAAAGGAATGATGCTAGATATTCTCTAATCAAACAAACAAATATATCAATGCAAAGTTAAAAATGCAATCATCCATCATGTATATCCAACATGCTTATTAATGATCAAAACAATTCAATATTTACACATCGATTGCAAGCAAAAGACTTTTAACACAAAGGGAACCTTGCATTTGCGTAAAAAAAATTCAAAATGGGGGTGTATTTCAATTCCTATGTGTATACCCCTAAACTTAAAGATTGTATTGTCCCCAATGCAAAAGAAAATAGAATAAATGATAGAATGTAATGACAAAATGCAATGACAAAATGTGGTTACAATGATGAATGTAATGCTATTATAATGGCAATGCAAATATCATTACAATACAAGAAATAAAAATGAAATTACACTATATGGAGTGCACGCCTACAAAACTAAAACAAACTAACTCATTTGTCAGGCTCTTGGGACGATGAGGCGGAGCATCTTTTCTTCTTTTTCTCCTATTCCCTTATTTTCTCTTCTTATTCCTTTACTCCTTGGACTTCGAGTGCTTTCTCTTCTTCTCTTTCTTTGGAAGAGGGGCCTCTTCATCATGTTTAGCTTCATCTTCTTTCTAGGGCCCATTTTCATTATTGGAATCATCAGTCGCATCTGTAGGAAGAATTTTTAGTGGTGGTGCCTTGCATAGTACCATAGCAACAGGGTTTTCCATTCGGTCATCTTCCCCAGACACAACTTTAACCGGTCTCGCAACAACTCGCTTAATCTCTAGTCCTTCAAACGTTGCATCCACAATCTTGGATGCAATCGAACGTCTTTCAACAAAAATCTTTTAAGCAGTGGTCTTCTCAACATGTAAACTATCTTCCTCATCTTCATCAATGTCCTCAACTAGGACTTCATCATCTTCAGCAACAGTGGGTGGTGTGTCGACATCCGTAAGGACATTCATGTTGAAGAGACAATTCTTTCTGATCTTAAGCGATGCTTCCTTTCTTGGTATGTCATCAGCTTCGTTTGCATTGTCATGAGAATTCACTGACTTGGCTGGTGATTCTTTTGTGGTTGCATTGGAGGAGAAATCATAGCTACAGATGATGGATGGGAATAATTGAAATTCGAGTAGGGAACTAGAGAGTGACTCTGCTCATTGTAGAGAGAGAAGAACTATGCCACCTCTTTACATATGCATAAAATAAATTATGCGCCAAATTCATTGTTTGTATTATGGCTTCAACTCTTCCCAGTGTGCTCGTTACAATGTCAAGTTTGTCATCTATAGTAAGAACTTTCTCCTAAAATTAATCACTTATAGGGACATTCTATGTGCAACGTCCATCCTTGCCTTGCCATTTTCATCCCTCTTCGTAGTACCCATTCTCGGTGTGGAAACCTCTAAAGTGCGAGCCATTATCTCAATTGCAACCTTGATGATTGGCTCTTTGTTTGATGTCTGCTTCTCATTTTGCAGGGGTTTTACACCCTTCAATTCACAAAGCTGCATGATTATCGAGGGAAAGGCCAATAATGTATTCTTTTTCTTAGCAAAACCCTTAATCTCTTTGTGGATGATTGCACCCAAATCAATCTTTTTTCCTTTAATGATAGAATGTGTCAAGCACATTCTATCAAGTGAGCCAGTTGATAGCTCTTTAAAGAGCATGGTTTTCCCTCGATTTATAGGTCTTATCGTCCCCACATTGACACCAATTGCATCCATTTAAGCATTTTCATGTCTATTTCTGCATATTTTCTAACTTAGTTTCAATGGCCCATATTTTGTATACTTCTGCCTATTTTTTGCCTTGTTTTCGCTGCAATACTAATGTCCATACAGAGGTTGTTCTAACCATTGCAGACAGTTCGACACTGCATCTGCCAGCTGTCCAGTCTCCTTGAGAATAAGAACGAATATGCCAGATGTTCATTCTATTACAACAAATTGTATGACGCTGGGCACACGAATAATAAGCAAGATAGGTTTCGTTCCTCAGGTGGTCTATATAAGAACAATTTTGGAGGAAAGAGAAAGTCGTGATATTCATATTTACACAAAAACCTTGTTCCCCTTCAACCATTTGTTTAAGTGTATTGAGTATATGACTTTTAAATTAGAATCGACCTTATATTTTTGTTAGTGAAATAGTAAATTTTGTTTAAGTTTTGGCGATTGGGGTTTCCTAAAAATTGTAGAGATCTGATTGGTATGGGGATAGAGATGAAAAATTCACCGAAGCATATAATAGGGATTACCCAAAACTGTACATGCAAGTGTTGGGGACGGAGTGGGGAATGCAAAACTTTCCCCGAACTGACCAATTCCCACCCTACAGTTTCTACCTTTCAAAAGTTGGGAATTTGTGAAATGAAGCCCACTACAGTAACATTACAATTGGTTGATAGATATTTAACTCATCCAGACGGTTAAATCAAGGATGTTTTGGTCCGTGTTGATAAGTTTGTTTTCCCAACTGATTTTATTATTTTTCATGGTGAGTCCGATAAAGATGTTCTTATTATTCTTGGTCTTCCATTTTTAGCTATTGGGAAGGTAGTAATCGATGTGTCAAAAGGAGAGCTTACAATGAAGGTTGATGATGATAGAATCACAATTGGGATATTTACTACTACTTTGGGAAGGAATTATGAAGAATGTCACCATATTGACATCCTTGATCACATTATTAAGAAAGACTTCTATCATTGTAGTATTCTCGTTGCATCAGATACGACATTGACAGTGGTAGAAGAAGATCGCCCAAATTGTGACCACATCGTTAAAGTTCTCACTACGACAGTGCGACATAAATGGCAAGTTGAATCCTTAGATCTTGCTCACCGTCAATCCCTAATATCAATCCATCAATTGAAGAAGCCTCTACTCTAGAAATCAAACCCTTGCAGCTGAGTACACGGATTTTGATGTGCTGGTTAGTAGGGCGAAGGACATTGAGCAGAACCCGGGTTTGTCTTCCAGGAGAACTAGTTCTGGCTCAGGCAAGAGAGCTGTTGAGTATAGTTTCGGTGGTGGACGGAACAAGAGAGGACGAGATAGGAGATATCAGTCTTCTTCTAGGCGTGGTAGGGGAGGGCATGGTGCGCCTGTTCAGGGAGACATGGCGAGAGCTTATCAGAACACGTGATGAGCGTGTGGATCGTAAGGTCATTTGAGGCGTGATTGTCATCGGGTAGTGAGAGAGGTGCCGGCTCATGTGGCAGTGACTAGTAATTCGTGCTAGAATTGTGCTTCGGCAGACCACATGAGGAGGGAGTGTCCTTTGTTGGCCGGTGGTGGTCAGGGATGTGCTCCTGGTGTTGTTGCAACACAGAGAGGTCGTGGGCGCGGCCGTGGTAACTTCCAGCGCAGAGATGATGGTGGAAGGAATGTGGCACATGTGGTGGTTGTCCAACCTGAGGGTGGTGGCCAGGCTCGAGTGTATGCTCAGCGAGAGGGGAGGAATGACACAGATGTGATTGCAGGTACCTTCACTTTGTAATCCTTGTCATTACTTTCCTTGATTGATTATGGAGCAACACACTCATACATATTGTGTGAAGATGCTCAATTACTTGGTTTACCTGTTGAGTCTTTGGATGTTGGTATGCGTGTAACTAGTTCCTTTGGTGAGACCGTTGTGACACGAAAGTTGTATAGAAGATGTCCCTTGGTTGTGCAAAATCATGTTTTTCATGTTGATCTCATGGAATTGCCATTCTATGGTTTTGATGTAATCCTGGGTATGGATTTGCTTGTTGAACATCGAGCTGTGGTGGATTTTGAGAACAAGCGAGTTTCGTTGAAGCTTGCAGATGATTATGAGGTAGTGGTGGTTGGTGAGAATGTGAAGTTTCTTGCCAATGTGGTGTCTACATTGGAGGCGAGCCGAATGCTGAGGCAAGGTTGTGAAGCCTACCTAGCCTTTGTGATGAATCCTAGCTCTAAGGAGTTGCGAATGCAAGATATCAGGATTGTGCGAGAGTTTCCTGGTGTGTTTCCGGAGGAGTTACCTGGATTGCCTCCTAATCGAGAAGTGGAGTTTGGGATTGAGCTGTATGAAAACACAACTCCAGTGTCCATTACTCCTTATCGAATGGCACCTAAGGAGTTGAAGGAGCTGAAGACGCAACTTCAGGAGTTGCTTGATAGTAGTTTCATTCAGCCGAGTGTGCCACCTTGGGGTGCACCTGTCTTGTTTGTGAAGAAAAAGGATGGCACTATGAGAATGTGCATCGACTACTGTCAGCTGAACAAGTTGACTATCAAGAATCAGTATCCATTGACGAGGATTGGTGATCTTTTTGATCAATTTAGGGGAGCGGCTGTGTTCTCTAAAATTGACTTAAGGTCAGGGAATTACCAGTTGAAGGTGAAGGATCTGGATGTGCCAAAGACAACCTTCAGAACGAGGTATGGGCATTATGAGTTCCTTGTGATGCCATTTGGTTTGACGAATGCTCCTACAGCTTTTATGGACATGATGAATAGAGTGTTCCATGAATACTTGGACAAATTTATTGTGGTGTTCATTGATGATATCCTCGTGTACTCTCGTACTGAGTAGGAGCATGAGGGACATTTGAGGATTGTGTTGCAGACTTTGTTGGAGAATCAGCTTTATGCTAAGCTGAGCAAGTGTGAATTCTGGCTTAGAGAAGTTGTGTTCCTTGGTCATGTGGTTTCTGCTGAGGGGATTCGTGTTGATCCTCATAAGATTGAGGCAGTGATGAATTGGAAGCCTCCTAAGTCTGTTCATGAAGTGTGTAGTTTCCTTGGTTTGGCAGGATACTACCGGAGGTTCGTGGATGGATTTTCAAAGATTGCTGCACCTTTGACGAAGTTGCTGCAGAAGGATGTCAAGATGAGTGGACGGAAGCGAGACAGTAGGCTTTTAAGAAGCTGAAGGCATCTTTGACGCAAGCTCCTATCTTGGTTCAACCTGAATCAGGGAAAGAGTTTGTGGTGTACAGTGACGCATCCTACGTTGGTTTGGGGTGTGTGTTGATGCAAGAGGGTAAGGTGGTGGCTTATGCATCGCGCTAGTTGAAGGTGCATGAGCGCAATTATCCTACGTATGACATAGAGGTTGATGAGGTGGTTTTTGCTTTGAAAATTTGGAGACATTACATGTATGGTGAGAAGTGTATTGTGTACACGGATCACACAAGTTTGAAGTATCTGATGTCTCAGAAGAGTTGAATCTTAGGCAACGACGTTGGGTGGAGTTGCTTAAAGATTATGATCTGACGATCGAGTACCATCCGAGTAAGGCTAATGTTGTAGTGGATGCCTTGAGTAGGAAGTAGCAGTGGAGTTGAGGGCTATGTTTGCCAGTTTGAGCATTTCGCGAGATGGCGGTCTTGTGGCTGAATTGAAAGTGAAACCATCTTTGGTTCAGTTGATAAAGGATAAGAAGATGTTGGATGATTCCTTGGTGCCACATGTTCAGGATATTGCTGAGGATAGGCCATCAGATTTCTACTTTAATGATGATGGAGTTTTAAGTTTTGGGAGTCGGATAGTAGTGCCCAATGATGCTGAGTTGAGGCGTGCTATTCTGACTGAAGCTCACAGTAGTCGTTTTGCTATGCACCCTGGTAGTACAAAGATGTATCGTGATCTTCGAGATGAGTACTATTGGGTGGGTTTGAAGAAATATGTTGCGGAGTATGTGAGCAAGTTCATGGTTTGCCAGCGAGTTAAAGCTGAGCATCAGTTTCCTTCTGGGTTGTTGCAATCGTTGAGGATTCCTGTGTGGAAGTGGGAAAAGATTACCATGGACTTTGTGTCTGGTTTTTCTTTGTCGCCATCGAAGAAGAATTCGGTGTGGGTGATTGTGGATCACCTTACGAAGTGTGCTCATTTCTTACCTGTGCATACTACGTACACATTGGATAAGCTTGCAGAGCAGTACATTACTGAGATTGTGCAGCTGCATGGTGTGCCAAAGTCAATCGTGTCGGATAGAGACCCGAGGTTTACATCGCGTTTCTGGGAATGTTTGCATCAAGCATTGGGTACATGGCTGAATTTCAGTACTTCTTATCATCCACAGTCGGATGGACAGTCGGAGCGTGTTATCCAAGTGGTGGAGGATATGTTGAGGTGCTGTGTGATTGAGTTTCAAGGCTCTTGGGAAAAGCATTTGCCTTTGGTGGAGTTTGCTTATAACATTAGCTACCAGGCAAGTATTCAAATGGCACCTTATGAAGCCTTGTACGGGAGGAAATGCAGAACTCCTTTTTGTTGGGCTGAAACAGGTCAGAAGTTGGTTTCAATGCCAGCTTTGTTGAAAGGAACCACCGAGAAGGTGAAGCTCATTTGTGAGCGATTGAAGACAGCTTCTGATCGATAGAAGTCTTACGCAGATTTGAAGCGTAAGGAGATTGAGTATGCGGTGGGTGACCGTGTGTTTTTTAAGGTTCCGCCTTGGAAAAAGGTGATGAGGTTTGGCCGGAAGGGTAAGTTAAGCCTTAGGTACATTGGACCATACGAGGGGATTGAGCGTCTGGGTCCTGTTGCGTACAAGTTGAGGTTGCCGCAAGAGTTGGAAAAGATTCATGATGTGTTTCATGTTTTTATGCTTCGGAGGTATAGATCGGATCCTTCGTGTGTTATGCCTATGGAGAAAGTGGAGTTGAATCCAGACTTGACCTATGATGAGGAACCGATGGATATTCTGGATTCAGACAGTAAAGTTCTTCGAGGTAAAACCATTGAGTTGGTAAAGGTGTTGTGGAAGCATCGTGGTGTTGAGGAAGCCACGTGGGAACGAAAGGATGACATGAAGAAGCAGTTTTCGTATCTCTTTCCTCCAGGTAAATTTCGAGGACGAAATTTCTTAAGGGGGAGTTGTAACGCCCCAATTTTTGGCTTGGAAGTTTAGGGTATGAACTGGACCGGTCTGATTTTCGGTTTGAATATAAAAGGTGGTTTTAGAGAAAGCCTAGTTCGGGATGCTTTAAAAATATGGAAAATATCTAAAAATCCTCTTTTAATAAATATATAATAGAGTGGTGAAATCAATTTTACAAAATAAGGTTTGGAAGTGCATCATTTCGAAATAGTGACTAAAATGTAATTTTTGAAAGGTTTAGTGGTGACTGTTTTGTGAGGATTGAAACTTTGAATCTTTAAGGAGCTAATTTACCCAAGAAAGGATTACTCCAGATTTTTCTTAGATTTTAATGATTCATTTAATGTTTAATTAATTAAAGGAAAAGAGGGAAACCATATTTTAGCTTTTCATAACTAACTTTCTTAAAAACTTTCTCATCTCATTTTCTCTCAAAATTCCCTCAGTCAAACACATTTCTACAACAACATTTCTTTTGATTTTCACACTAAATGATGAGGTTTCAATCATCAATTGATTCCTAATCCTTTCTACATCAAATCCTCTTCATTTTCTTATTGAATTTTCAAGGATTTTGGCTCTAATCAAGCAGAAATCTACATTTAGAGGTAAGGATGTTCTTCTCCTCTAAATACTCAGTTCTTTACTGAAATTCCCAAGTTGTCAATCCTTAAATTAAGTTTTATAAAAGGTTTTAATGTTGTGATCTTGATTTTCGCTTAAAACTCAAGATTTGGAACAAATCTTGAAGAAATTCGTGGTGATTGTTTGGGCTCTGTTTTGAGATGGATTTTCAATGTATTTTGGATGTTAAATGATGTGTAATTGAGGTTTAATGAATGAAATCCCGAATAGGTTGATTTTCCTAAGTTTTTACTTGTGAAAATGGTGGTTTTTGGGGTGATCTTGGTGTTCTGTTATAGCTGGAGGTATAAGGACGAGTTTAGGTTCTTTTTGGAGGTTAAATGATGTTTAGGAATGTTTAGAAGTGATGGATCTTGGCTGGGTAATGTTGGGGAAGAGTTTGGAAGTGATTTCGGTTGTGTTTGGTAGCCAAAATGTTAGATTTGGTGAGTGCAGTGAGTTTAGGTGTAATGGCTGAAGATTTGAATGCATGATGATGCATTAATCCTCTGCTTTGATGTGTTTAAAACAGGGGAGACAACTTCGGATTCTTGTGGTGTTGACCCGGAGGCTTGATCGGCGTTTCGACAAGCTTGCGAAACGGAATTGGTGTGTGAAGTTGGGAATTCTAGCTTTGTAATGAATGTTTGAATGTGTGGGAGCTTAGTTTAAGTCTAAACAACTTAACTAAGCTCAAGAGTAAGTTTTTGGGAAAACTCTCTCTCTTGGATAAACCATGAGATGGTTGGATGCAATGTATTTAATTTGCATGTTTAAATTTTGTTTTGAAAGCATGTTTTAGCATGATTATTGCATGTTTTGAAAGCCATGTGTTGAAAGATGCTCAAGGTAAGAGATCCTTGGTTTGATGTTAGTAAATGTTAGTAAATGTGGTTTTGATGCATAGTGATGCATGATGGTTTAATGGCTTTGTTTAATGCTTTAAAACAGTGGATTATTGATTATAAATGATGTGTATTGGCAAGTGATGTGTGGTTTTAAAGTACTTGAATCAGATATAGTTAGCCGGCTATAGGATTGGGTGCACCGTGAATAAAGTCACCTTGGATGTTGAGGGGTTGTAATTGTACCGTAAACTCCATCCAAGTACACTAACGAGATGGTTAAGATCACAATGGTGGTTAAAAGTCCATGTGTGGATCTTGTGTTGTGTGTCCCGTGTTCTCGTTAGTGATGTTATACAACTACCGATGAGTGATGTGGAGGGGTTGTGATTGTACCGTTAAATTCCATCACGGGTGTTGAGGGCTTGTGATTGTACCGGTAAACTCCGCCTTGTGTGTTCGGTAGTGTGTATGAAGCGTATGGGACAGCGCTTGTAATCCGCGTATCCGATTGTGTTTTGTGTTGTAAATGGTTATAGATTATCACTTGAAAGCCAATATGACATGTTGTACTAATGAAGCATGAGATGCTTGTTAGGAATGCAAGGTTGTATGAATAATGATGTTTATGTGTTAAAAAGGCTGGAGAAAAGTGTTTTATAAAATGCATTATTGTGTTGTTTCTTTAGAGCATGCCTCACTAAGCATTTGTGCTTACGCTCTCTCTCTTGAACCAATAATGTAGATAAGTGATGTGCTTGAGGGCAGCAAGGAAGCTAAGAATCCAAGGGAAAGCTAAGCTCATGTATGGTGACTTTTTCACAACATTATTAGTTTTTGATATTTTGCAATGGGAACCTAGGATGTGATTTGGGAGATGTTTTGGACTCCCTAGTTGTGGCATGATGCCTTAAATGTTTTGGATTTGTAAGTGGCCATTTTGGTACTTGCTTTGATGCATTGATGGTTGGTTGGCTTTGGATATTAGGATGCATGCCTATAATCTTGTGGATTTTCCTAATTGATGCCATGAATGTGTATTGATGTTGCAAACATGTGTCTTATATTTATGACGACTTGTTGGCATGATTAGGAAGTCATTAGGATGTGTTTGAGTGGTTAATTCTATGTTAAACCAAAAATTCTGCACTTTCTGGACAGTTCGTATCGGAACGGGCACTAGCGTTTCAAAACGGGGGCCTGTAATGTCCTTCGTGTATTGAAACGGATAGGGCCGTTCCGAAACGTTTTGGCCACTGCCAGGCCCTGTTTCGATGCAGGTCTCGAAACGAACCCGCGTTTCGGAACGGTCAACCCCCGTTTCGAAACAGATGACCGTTGGGCACTGATTTGAATGGTTTTGAGGTTTGGAAGCTTTACGTCTTAGTCCCGAATTTTGTATATGCAATTGCTTGAGTTCGAGATGTCCGTTTAAGGTGAAATTTGACAGGGAAGCATGTAATATGAATAATTTTATATCGGTAACCTTAAAATCAGTTAAGTCCTCCATCTTTCCAGAATTTACAATTCAGTCCCTAACTTTGTATGTTGTGCAATTGAGTCCCTTATTGCTTTCTGATCGCTGTGCTTTTCAAGTATGCTTTTCTCAAGGGTACGCTTAAGGTTAATGTTCTTCTAGATAAGATTAAAAAGGAAAAAAAGGGTCGTTAATCAAGGTTGACTTTTAGGTTGACTTTGGTTTTCCCCGTGTAATCTTCGTAGTTCGGGTCAACCGTCTAGGCCGGGCTAAGGGTGTTACAATTGCCTTGAGTCTTGTGGCGAGAACCCTGGTGATAATAGAGAAATTGCAAAGGCTAATGGGCATATAGTGGCCCACTTCCATAGGGTCCTTTTTCTTCAGAATAAGAACAATATTGGTGTCATTGAGGTCTTTCTCAAGAATACCATACTTGAAGAACTGAGATACCATAGAAATAGTTTCCTTGTTTATAGTATCCAAGAACTATTGCTAATAA
The DNA here is from genome assembly GCA_958450335.1 of Hibiscus tridactylites. NCBI lineage: Eukaryota > Viridiplantae > Streptophyta > Magnoliopsida > Malvales > Malvaceae > Hibiscus > Hibiscus tridactylites. Next base: position 67,167,257 of record OY288266.1, on the reverse strand, counting down.
ATACCAAAAAAGCCAACAGGACCCAAGGTTTTAAGAGCTCCCATATTGAAAACAACATTCCTAATTTTCTCTTTCCTAACCTCCTTGCATAATTCTCCATTCATATCTTTTGATATAACATGAGGAATGAAATCAAGAATCTCCTCCGTATTGATGAAGTTATCCTTGGGATAGAACTTTTTGAAAAAACAAACAATAGAAGTGCTTTACAACAAGTTCTTCTTCCTGCAACCATCGCCTTTCATCATCTTTGATTTCTTTGGATGACATTGTATCTTCTATTTTGGAGCGTAGTAGCATGGAGGAAGATGGTGTTCTTATCGCCAAAATTTAACCAATTAACTCTCGCTTTTCTATGTCTTTTGGAGATTGGATTTAATCCCATTTAGTTCTTCTTTAATCTCACCCGTCAAGGTGCAATTTTGAAGCTCCAAAATAAGTTTATTGAGTTCTTTACTAGTTTTCATATTACTCACAAACTTCTACTTACTCCACAATCGAAGTTTAACTCTAGTAGCCTTGATTTTTCTACAAAACAACTGCCTACTCGATGTAGATAAATTTTGATTCCATGCTTTTTTTCACTGTATTTGTGCAATCCTTCTCTAGTAATCATTTTGACTCAAACTTGAATGATTTTTTCCTCCTCTTTTTTTAATCTCTGTTAGAGAAATACAACCGGCTTGTGATATGAGGCAATGACAGCTTCCATAACACCAATAGATTTGAGAAATGGGAAGTTAGATTCACTAGAGAATAAAATACAATCCAATTTTTCCACGATAGCCTGGTCATTGATCGGTGTGAAATCGTCACACTATTAGTGCAGGATACACTATTAATGCAAGAATAGAAAGATGGCAATCATGTTTGAATGTCGATCCCACGAGGGTGGTGTATTCAGCTCAAGACTTATGTAACTACAATACAATAATACTGTGAAAATGGAAATTGTGAGTGCAAACACGGTTGCAATAAAAGAATAAATTGATGAATACAAGATTAATTGTGGTAGCAATAACAAAATATATGAAGAGTTAAGAATAATGAAGATAAAGCTTGGATCTCCTTGGTTTAGTTTGGTAGAAAGATGAAGTACACTTCGAGGAAATGTGATGGCTCAATCAGCAATTAGAAGGCCAACTTGAGTACTAGCTTCCATTTAATCTTCAACCGTTGACTCAGGGATGTAGATCAACATCAACTCTCATCGTAAGTCGGAAATATAACCCTTTGAACTAGCATATCATATTTCGTTGTATCCATTCAACTTTCGTTATAATACTCGTAAACCTAACATAACATTACATCTATCAATGTTAGTGGCTAGTTTAACACTCTTATGTAAAACGATAATTAGATCAAACATTTAAAGCTTAAGAAAAAGCTAATACAAAGATATATTAAACTGAAGAAAAGATTTCAACAAGTTCGTAAAGCTAAAAAGTTCAAACCATCGTCAATTAAGAATAACATACAAAAGTAATCTCCAACAAACATCTAAATAAAGAAGGGTTTAAGAAGATAACAACATGTTTTTCCTCGATCCAGCACTTGATTCCTCTTATCGTAAGATAATTCTGCCTTACTTCACCTTAGATCTCCGGAAATGAGCTTAAGCTACCATGGAATGATAGAGAAAGCTCGAAGGTTAAAGTTGATATTAAAATAGAAATCGCGTGATTCTCTCTCTTCCTAGATTCTCCCTTTTATAGGCTGCTCAAGAAAAGGACTCCTATCCTACAAGTGTTTTGCGTGACCCAAGGCCGTAAAAAATTTGTTATAACAAATAATGCAGTTGGTAGGGTCATCCTTATCTTTTAGCAGATTGAACAGCTGGTAGATGTAGTGGTGAAACTTCCTCTGCAAGGACATTAAAAATGCAGCAGCAACAAGGCAAAATAAGAAGAAATATATGAAATAAGAGCAATTGAAACTTAGTTAGATAAACTGCAGGAAATAGGAATGAAAATACATAAATGGATGCATTAAACACTAATGTGTCGACAATTAAATCTCTAAATCTAGGAAAAATACATGCTCTTTAAAGAGCTATCAAATCCCAAACTTGAGTTTTTACTTCTCCTCAAGTAAAATTTAAATCAACAAGGTCCAGCCATAGTTTAGAGGCATTCTAGATACTTGAATCTTTCTGATCAACCAATAAACTCATTGCATCGACAAGATAAAAAATTGCATATTCAACTCGACATAAATATATAACAAAGCGATTTAAGAATTCCTAATATCATTATATCACCTTAGAATCTTTCTACCTATCAACATTTATTTAATACCACATATACAACATAAACATCGTATATATATATATATATATATATATATATATATATATATTCATTTCTTGTGTTTTCTTCTTTTTTATATAGCGAGGGATATCGAACAATGAATGCACCATAGACCCTAAGAAGTAAGATGTTGTGCAACGACATACACTCATGCACCGATAGCCTTTGACCAGATTCATTTTTCTAACACATGCATCGAAGTGTCCCCCCTTAAAGCTACTTTACTTTATTGTACCCACATTGGAGTACCTTTTATTTATACATAATAAGATATTCTAACACATACAACACATGATGGAACAAGCAAAAGTCATCTAAATTCAAAGGAATGATGCTAGATATTCTCTAATCAAACAAACAAATATATCAATTCAAAGTTAAAAATGCAATCATCCATCATGTATATCCAACATGCTTATTAATGATCAAAACAATTCAATATTTACACATCGATTGCAAGCAAAAGACTTTTAACACAAAGGGAACCTTGCATTTGCGTAAAAAAAATTCAAAATGGGGGTGTATTTCAATTCCTATGTGTATACCCCTAAACTTAAAGATTGTATTGTCCCCAATGCAAAAGAAAATAGAATAAATGATAGAATGTAATGACAAAATGCAATGACAAAATGTGGTTACAATGATGAATGTAATGCTATTATAATGGCAATGCAAATATCATTACAATACAAGAAATAAAAATGAAATTACACTATATGGAGTGCACGCCTACAAAACTAAAACAAACTAACTCATTTGTCAGGCTCTTGGGACGATGAGGCGGAGCATCTTTTCTTCTTTTTCTCCTATTCCCTTATTTTCTCTTCTTATTCCTTTACTCCTTGGACTTCGAGTGCTTTCTCTTCTTCTCTTTCTTTGGAAGAGGGGCCTCTTCATCATGTTTAGCTTCATCTTCTTTCTAGGGCCCATTTTCATTATTGGAATCATCAGTCGCATCTGTAGGAAGAATTTTTAGTGGTGGTGCCTTGCATAATACCATAGCAACAGGGTTTTCCATTCGGTCATCTTCCCCAGACACAACTTTAACCGGTCTCGCAACAACTCGCTTAATCTCTAGTCCTTCAAACGTTGCATCCACAATCTTGGATGCAATCGAACGTCTTTCAACAAAAATCTTTTAAGCAGTGGTCTTCTCAGCATGTAAACTATCTTCCTCATCTTCATCAATGTCCTCAACTAGGACTTCATCATCTTCAGCAACAGTGGGTGGTGTGTCGACATCCGTAAGGACATTCATGTTGAAGAGACAATTCTTTCTGATCTTAAGCGATGCTTCCTTTCTTGGTATGTCATCAGCTTCGTTTGCATTGTCATGAGAATTCACTGACTTGGCTGGTGATTCTTTTGTGGTTGCATTGGAGGAGAAATCATAGCTACAGATGATGGATGGGAATAATTGAAATTCGAGTAGGGAACTAGAGAGTGACTCTGCTCATTATAGAGAGAGAAGAACTATGCCACCTCTTTACATATGCATAAAATAAATTATGCGCCAAATTCATTGTTTGTATTATGGCTTCAACTCTTCCCAGTGTGCTCGTTACAATGTCAAGTTTGTCATCTATAGTAAGAACTTTCTCCTAAAATTAATCACTTATAGGGACATTCTATGTGCAACGTCCATCCTTGCCTTGCCATTTTCATCCCTCTTCGTAGTACCCATTCTCGGTGTGGAAACCTCTAAAGTGCGAGCCATTATCTCAATTGCAACCTTGATGATTGGCTCTTTGTTTGATGTCTGCTTCTCATTTTGCAGGGGTTTTACACCCTTCAATTCACAAAGCTGCATGATTTTAAAGAGCATTCTATCGAGGGAAAGGCCAATAATGTATTCTTTTTCTTAGCAAAACCCTTAATCTCTTTGTGGATGATTGCACCCAAATCAATCTTTTTTCCTTTAATGATAGAATGTGTCAAGCACATTCTATCAAGTGAGACAGATGATAGCTCTTTAAAGAGCATGGTTTTCCCTCGATTTATAGGTCTTATCGTCCCCACATTGACACCAATTGCATCCATTTAAGCATTTTCATGTCTATTTCTGCATATTTTCTAACTTAGTTTCAATGGCCCATATTTTGTATACTTCTGCCTATTTTTTGCCTTGTTTTCGCTGCAATACTAATGTCCATACAGAGGTTGTTCTAACCATTGCAGACAGTTCGACACTGCATCTGCCAGCTGTCTAGTCTCCTTGAGAATAAGAACGAATATGCCAGATGTTCATTCTATTACAACAAATTGTATGACGCTGGGCACACGAATAATAAGCAAGATAGGTTTCGTTCCTCAGGTGGTCTATATAAGAACGATTTTGGAGGAAAGAGAAAGTCGCGATATTCATATTTACACAAAAACCTTGTTCCCCTTCAACCATTTGTTTAAGTGTATTGAGTATATGACTTTTAAATTAGAATCGACCTTATATTTTTGTTAGTGAAATAGTAAATTTTGTTTAAGTTTTGGCGATTGGGGTTTCCTAAAAATTGTAGAGATCTGATTGGTATGGGGATAGAGATGAAAAATTCACCGAAGCATATAATAGGGATTACCCAAAACTGTACATGCAAGTGTTGGGGACGAAGTGGGGAATGCAAAACTTTCCCCGAACTGACCAATTCCCACCCTACAGTTTCTACCTTTCAGAAGTTGGGAATTTGTGAAATGAAGCCCACTACAGTAACATTACAATTGGTTGATAGATATTTAACTCATCCAGACGGTTAAATCACGGATGTTTTGGTCCGTGTTGATAAGTTTGTTTTCCCAACTGATTTTATTATTTTTCATGGTGAGTCCGATAAAGATGTTCTTATTATTCTTGGTCTTCCATTTTTAGCTATTGGGAAGGTAGTAATCGATGTGTCAAAAGGAGAGCTTACAATGAAGGTTGATGATGATAGAATCACAATTGGGATATTTACTACTACTTTGGGAAGGAATTATGAAGAATGTCACCATATTGACATCCTTGATCACATTATTAAGAAAGACTTCTATCATTGTAGTATTCTTGTTGCATCAGATACGACATTGACAGTGGTAGAAGAAGATCGCCCAAATTGTGACCACATCGTTAAAGTTCTCACTACGACAGTGCGACATAAATGGCAAGTTGAATCCTTAGATCTTGCTCACCGTCAATCCCTAATATCAATCCATCAATTGAAGAAGCCTCTACTCTAGAAATCAAACCCTTGCCAGCTAATATTAAATATGTATTCCTATGTGATGCAGAAAAATTCCTAGTCATTGTCTCTGCAACTCTGGACGCAATAAAAGAAGTTGATAGATATACTAAAAAGACACAAGCGTGTTATTGCTTGGATAATTGCTGAAATAAAGGGAAATAGTCTGTCGGTATGTATGCACAAAATTAAGTTGGATGATGAGAACAAACAGTCCATTGAACCGCAAAGAAGATTGAATAAAAATGAAGGAAGTGGTCAAGACAGAGATCCTTAAATGGTTGGAGCATGCATTATCTATGCAATTTCTGATAGTGCATGGGTGAGTCCAGTCCACTACGTCCCTTAGAAAAGTAGCATTAATGTGATTCTTAATGATGCTAATGAGCTAATTCCAACTTTTATCCCTACTGGTTAGTGAATTTTTATAGATTACATGCACCTCAATGCACCCACAAGGAAAGACCATTTTCCTATTCCTTTCATTGATCAGATGTTAGATTGACTTACGTGCAATGAATATTATTGCTTCTTAGATGGATACTCTGGCTACAATCAAATTTCTATTGTCCTTGAGGACTAAGAGAAGACTACCTTCACATGCCCTTTTGGGACATTTGCTTTCCGTCACATGCCTTTCAATCTATGCAACGCACTTGCCACATTTCAAAGGTGCATGCTAGCAATATTCTCAAACATGATTGATAATTCGCTCACTATATTTATGGACAATTTTTTGGTCTACGAGAATATTGCTTACCACTATGTCGAAAACCTGGAAAAAGTACTGTAGGATTGTGAAAACACCAATATGGTTCTAAACTGGAAAAATGTCATTTCAAGGTCACAAACGGGATTGTGTTAAGCCACAAAATTTCAGAAGCTAAAATTGAGATTGATATAGCCAAAGTTGATGATATTGAAAAACTACCACCACCCACAAATGTGAAAGTCATCTGCAGTTTCGTAGACCACGTTGGGTTCAATAGGAGATTCATTCGAGACTTCTCAAAGATTTTCATACTTTTATGCTTACTATTGGAGCAAGTTAGAGACTTTGTTTTTTTATGAATAATGTCTAGTTGCATTCAATACAGTTAAAATGCAGCTTGTAGACGCAATGTTTTCTGATGCACCGAACTGGGAGAAAATGTTTAAACTTATGCGCGATACAAGTAATCTTTTTGTGAACTCAATCTTGGGACTCTAACTCCCAGATTTTGGGCCTAGATGTTTTCGGGTTTAGTAGACGGTCTGGTGGATCGCGATTAGTGGTTCGAGTTGGATTCGAGATTAAAATAGAATTTAATATTTTTATACAAGATAAAAAATATGGGATACTTTCTAATAATCATTAGTAATTATATTGATATGATTTGCAAAATAAATTTTTGGAAATAGGTTTTGGAAATGTGACATTTTGGCCGGTGACCAAAATGTAATGTTTGAAAACTATTTTTTAGTGAATGTTTTGTAAAAGATTCAAAACTTAGAATCTTTAAGGAGCTATTACACCAAATGTTTTAATCTGATTTCTCCTTTAATTTAGATTATTTTTAATGACTTTTTAATGGTTTGTTAAATAAAAATAAAAGGGTTTTGTTAAAATAGATTTTTAAAGCTTATATCATTTTCTTACGTAACTACCTTTTCTCTCAACCTTTTCTCTCCATGTTTCTTAGCAGCCAAACTATCTTTTACACTAAAAAATAAATAGGAATCAACTCATTTAATTTCCATTTTGATTTCCTATTTGATCTACATCAATTGCTATTGAATTTCTTGAAGATTTCAACCAATCAATCCTCTCTAAGGGAGAAATCAACCATTAGAGGTGACTTTCATTTCTATCCTCTAATCAAAGGTTCTTTACATAAATTCTCAAGTTCTTGACTCTTTAAATATGTTTTCTAATTTGTTTTGATGATTTCAATGAAGAAAAATTGATTAATCAAGGTTTTAATTTAGGAAATTGTATAATTTTGCATTGGATCCAATTTAGATGATTCTTGGTTGATTTTAATCATGTTTGAGATGTTTAATAGTGTTGATAAGAAGGTTTTAACATTAGAATCTCGAATCAATATGAATCTCTAATTGTTAAGGTTGTTAGTTATGGGTTTTTGAGAAGTTTTGATGGTTTATTGAATGTTGGAGGTATAAGGATGATATTAGATGATTTTTAGTTGTTAATTGATTTTGTTTTGATGATCAAATCGTTGAGTAATGGCTGGGCAATGTTTAGATTGGTTTTGAGATGTTTTCGATTGTTTTCAAAAGACGATTGTTGGCTTTTAGTTAAGCGAAGCAAGGAGTGGTTGTTGTTGGGATTATAGATGCACAATGATGCACTAATCCTCAGTAATAACATGAATAAAACAGGGGATATTGATCCTTCATTGTTCGACGAGGTTTCGTTAGCTTCAGACGCTTGATTTCAAATTGACGAGTATAGTGTGGTGTTGTCGGCGAGTGGAAACATGGTTTTCAGCTTTATAAAGGTTTTAAGGTGGTTTTGGGGGTTTAGATTAAGCTTGAAACACTTTTCTAAGCTCGGAAGTAAGTATTGGAAGTTTTCGGTCTCGTGTTTGGTTTCATTGTTTATAAATCTCATGCTCTTTTAATGAATTTGTTTAACTACTATTTTACACATGTTTGAGATTAAAAGATGTTATAAATGTTCCCATACTAGTGATTTATGATGTTAGAAAGTGGTTTGCATCATGTTTTGAAATATGCTTATGTATATAATGATGCGTTTGAAATGGGACATTGGAAAGTGATTTTGTTTGTAAATGCATATGGAAAAGCAGTGAGGTATCTTGGGTTGAATTATATATTGGCTAGTGACAAATGGTTTAAATGTTATCGGATATAGTTGGCCGGCCATAGAGTTAAAGTGCACTATAATAAGTCGCCACATGTGTGTCGAGGGGTTAATTGTGTCGTTTTCTCTACCATGTGAACCGCAACGGTTGAGGGGTTAATTGTGTCGTATTCTGCCGCTAGTGGATTTATATATCATAATTGTAGGGTATTAAGTGTCCGATACTACGGTTTGAGGATGTATATTAAGTGGGAAGAGTAACCACTTGAGAAACTCGTGTATCCGATGAGAGTTTTGTGTAAAGAAATGATCTTTGTCTTTTGTCACTTGTTAAGCCAATATATAAGAACAAATGTATCATGATTTGGGATGAGATTTTTTATAATGTGATTTATACATGAGATACAGTTGAAGCATTGCTATTTGAGAACAGGCATGTGAAGGCTTAATTTGAGGTTTTGCTTTTGGAGCATGTTGAGATAATGATACATGTTGAGATAATGATTTACCAAATGTGTTTTTGGAATGAGAATGAAGCTTGTAATGTTTTTGGGCACGAAACTAGAATACAAATTTTAGTACAAATGGTCTTAAAAGCATTGTTGAGTGTTTTCTTAAGCGTCCTTCAATAAGCTTTATGCTTACGTTCTTATTTCACATCAATGCAGATAAGTAAGTGTTCGAGGCAGCAAGCGAGCAAGAAAGAGGATTTCCAAGTGTGGTTTTGTTCACAAATATGGTTCTCAAACTAGTCAAGTAGTAATAAAAGGCAATGGGTGCTCATTGTGTTTTGGGAGTAGGTTTAATGAAACTCCCTATCTTGATACAAGTTTATGTTTGTATTTCAGACTTTTAAATGGCCTATAATGTTTGGTATATGCTTCAAATTTCATTTGAGGTATTGAATGGTTGTTTGCTTTGGATGAATGCCTCTAGATTTATATATTAAGTTTGGTTCCATGAGTGAAGCATGTTTTTATGGTTCGAGATTGTGGTTTAATCCCTACTATGTTTGTTAATTTGTTAGAAGCATGTTAGAAAGTTTACGGATGATTAAAACATGAAAAACTAGTATTTTTGGACATTACAGGCTCAAGCATATCGAAACGTCGGCTAGAATTTCGGTACGGTGTGCTTGGAAATGCCCAGGCATTTTGGTACGTGAGCAATTGTACTGGTACGGGACAAAGCAAATTTGAGGGTCGCTTCAATACGTAGGGTAATGTTTCGACACACTTTATGGTTACTGGAATTTGAGTTTTGAAATAGCCTAAGCGTATCACTACGCCTACACGTGTATCGATACGCCTAACAGTTTTGTTAGTTAAATGGAATTTGTAACTTGTATTTCAACCGTTTTGGTCCTCGTTTGATAAGCATGCAATTGTTTGTGTTAGAGATGTTGTTTTAAGTTGATTTTGGACCAGCGAGCATGTAATATGACTAAACGTGGAATGATAACTTAAAACTTGGTAAAGTCCTTATGGTTTTCTTGTTTTGCAATCTAGTCCCTAAATCACATATTAAAACATTTGAGTGTTAAATCGTTGTATCAAGTTTTAATTCACTTCCTTAATCTTCACCATAGGTTAATGAAACGCATCTAGACAGGATAAAAAGAAAAAATGGTCATTTATCGAGGTGAACCTTCACGGGTTTTCTTTGGTAAACCCAATGTAGCTCGCTTGGTTCAGTCTTTTGTCTAGACCGGGTCAAGGGGGTTATAAGACAATTGGTCTTTGCATCCAATTTTAGATTGAAGATTGTAGAGCGTTTGGGTGTCCTCTATTTATGAGCGCAAGTGCACACTCTTGTCAAGTTATAGTATAAAAGATATCATCTCCTACAGGGATAAGACAACTTGATTCGAATCGTTGTTCTTGCACAAGAAAAAGTAAATGCACAATTAATTTGATCGTTGGGAAGAAAAGTAAAATAAAAACACAAGTAATTAAAAAGAGAATAAATCATGTTGATGGAATGGGCAGGGTTATGCTGCTGCTTAGTGTGAAACTGCGTTGAATAGGACAAGTTGTTTGGCACTGCCAGAGTCTGCTGCCTGGGCGAGGAATGGTAGTTAGACTACTGAGACCCTCCCGCTGCCTCAGCAGGGGAATGGAACCGTGTCTCGACGGCAAACTCGGCAGAATGCTTCGAAAGTGATCATGCTTATGTCTAAGTCAAAATTCTTTTGATGCCGACTACATACAATACTAGTTGTGGCATTAATCATGCAAAGACGTCAATGTTAACTCGTCCTCTTTTAGCCGCCTTAAACCCTAACCTATGTCTAGGTTGGATTGATCGCATCGTCTATAGATAAAATCGTACTTACTCCTTTCGTAAGTTCTACTCTCTCGATATCTAACAAATGGATAGAATTCAACTAATCTTTTGCCTTAATTGAAAACTGTGAAGAACATGGAATAAGTAAACCTTGAAGTTGTATTTGCAAAAACAAACTTAAAAATCCAAAAAAAAGCGTTCTCACACTAATTACAACATAACCCAAACCCAAGGAAAATTAAGAACATAATGGCAGCAAGAAAACCTAAACTATGCCTAAGTGAAAACCTAACTTGTTTTGAAGTAATATTACAATGAGTATATATAGACATTAGCTAGGTCTAGCCCTTCTTTGAGTAGAAGTCTTCAAAGTAACTTTTTGCATTAAATGCAACTCTAAATGCTGACTTCTGTAAGTTAAATGTGGACTTTATCACGTTGCCTTGCTCCAAAAGAAAGCTCGAGTTCCTCTTTCGGCGGCTCTGCCTACTGCTACAGTCATCTGAAAATTGAGTGGACAACATCAATAGAATCAGGATTTTCTACTCTACAGATCACACTCGAGTTCTCCAATTCCACATATTGATGTCTTAGAAGGTAGGTAAGGCGGCGATAGCTACTCGACATTTGTTGTCTTTGTCTCGAACTGCTTAAGTACAGCTCCTTGGTCTGCTGCCTCAGCATCATGTCCTTAGCTCCTCTTTCCCTCTGTCAGCCTTTAGTACCTGAAACTAAAACTAAGCTAAAAAAAGTAAATGTTCTTCACCAAATAGCATATAATTTATAAAAGCATGGCAAAGTAAGGAAATACTATAAATGTAATGTATGGTCCTAATTATGCCTAGATAGCACTCAAAACAGGAATACTATGAGATGAAATGTGCATGAAATATAGAACTTGTGGACACTTTACACACCCCCAAACTCGAACTATTGCTTGTCCTCAAGCATTGCAACCTAAACATACTTGCCCTTATATTAACCAGAAAGAAAGACATGTTTTCAACTTGATTTCGTACCTCAAGGTCGTGGCACCTATGGTAGATTACTTAAGGGAAAATAGCAAGAAAATAACTAAGAATTAATTTCTATAATGCTAGTGCAGTGTGTGCAAAACTGTGTACAGGCTGAATATGCAGAATAACGAGATAAACAAAGATGTTGTTATGATATGTAAGGTTGCTGCCGAGATAACACAGTTAAGCACAATTATTTAATCATGGCAATGAGGGCTTCAGCTTATCATAACTACTCTTCTAGGTCTGAAATTAAGATATGAACAAACTACAAAACCCCGAATCATGGAGTAGAGTCATCCCATGAAGACTTTCATTCACTCATGCTAATTTGTCCATCACTTCAAAATTTTTAGATTCATGGACATTGATAGAAGCCGAGTGTCCTCGCACATGATTCTTCCTAGAGCATGTTTCGGCACCTATGGGGAAAACATCATATTTTCTTTGTTTTTTTCTGCTACTGTGGCAGTGCTCCATTTTTTCTATTTTTTGTTTCGTGCATCGGCGGCTACCTGCAACCATTGTTAGAACTTTGCAAAGAATTCTAAAAACAAAGCAGGGAGTGTTCATTAGATATTCTTGCAAATTAAGTTTTATTTATTTATTGGTGCAAAAATAATTAACCAACTAACTATCATAGTCACAAGTTATAACAAAATTTTCTATTCCAATTAATATTAAGGCAAGTACAATGCAACCTATATGCTACTAAGTATGCCTAAACAAAAATGTGAGAGCGACTACCCCCCAAAGTTGAGATGGGCATTGCCCTCAATGCACAAAATAAAAAAAATAAAAATAGAAAATAAATACAAGTGATACAAACCGAAAAAAAAAGCATAAAAGAGAATAAAAGAGAGAAATAAACTAGAAATTGGTTGGGGTTGAGAGGAGGCTTGAGTCTTTACTGCTGAGGAGGAGGACGAGGATTGGATGAATAGGCAGCAGTCGATAGATGTCTGAGTGTCAGATTTGGCAGCGGAGACCTTGGTTGTCTGCGACGGTTGGACTCTTTTCGCAGTGGGACAAGGTTCTTCTTGAGCTTCGGTAGGAGGAGCGGCAGGAGGTGCTTCGTTCTCTTTTGATTCTATTTCATCGTCCACTAGCTCAACGACTATGATGTGCCGCTTCCACTTCCTTGTTCCTTCCTTCGTTGGTGCTGCCGAAGGGTCTATCGCCATTGGGATGGCTTCTGCTACTTGCGTTGCTGGCAGCTGCTGCTGCACCTCTTCTGATGAGGATGAGTTGGCCACTATTTTCGATGTGTAGATGAGGGAATGATGCTGTTGATGCCGCTTTGGAGAGTCTACCACCACGTTGGAAGCGGAGGTGGCTAAGTACAATGGGTAGTGCGTTAGAGACGACATATGTCTACAAAAGGCGGCATGGCGGGCAGCGGCGGCTGATGGCATTCCTTGTGCTGGTGTAGCTGCGGCAGCTAGATCTGTAGGGTATGGTGGCAAGGTGGGGCAGTCATCTAGGTACTTCTGCAGAAGATAAGCCACAAAGGCTTCTTGGACCTCCCCACATACTTCATAAAGGTCAGCTGTTGTTGCTCGATTCTTTTGTTGCTATCGATGAAGGTGTGTAACATAGTGAGGACTTCGCTTGTTGTGGCAGCTTTAGTACTGCCGTGGGCAGCTGGAGTGGCAGGCTGGGCGAAAGAGGGTTGGCTGGGAGTAATGGGCTTTGTCTCTGGGGCGTGCATCATGTACATGCGGACTTTTCTGGTCCACCCTTCTTTTGTTGTTGTCATCTCATCCTCGGGGTCGGTTGGGACGTTGAAATTGGCCCAATGGCCGGTGATGATTGACTGGAAGTATAGCCTGACCTTCATCATACGGAAGCAGTTGTGGATCTCCTTGCATATGATTTTCTCAACATTGATGGGCCGGTTTGACATGATGTTGTGGATGAGTGCAAGGCGTGGCCGGTCGACAATGGAGTTGTGGGAGGTGGGCAGCAGACGCCTCTTGATGAAGGTAATCCACAGCATTGATTCAGGCAGAAGGTGGCGGTGTTGGACAGAGCCGCCAAGCTTTCCTGCCAACCAGGGCGTGTTGGGCCTTGAGCTTGTCGTAATCGATAGCCGTTAGTGACTGCCTCCACTCCTCATGAGGGTTGTCATCCATCTCTAGGCCGTAAAACATATTGATTACAATGGTGATTAGCTTGACATGGTCCCCTCGGACATATACAAACGACAGCTCTAGGCTGGGATGATCGGCATAGAATTTTCTTACCAAAGTGATGTTGGCCATCTCCAGCTTCCATGCGGACATCTCCCATCCCTTGTTATGGATGGTCTCAAATAGGGAACTCTAAGCCAAGGTCTCTTGTCTGCTTCGTGTAGTAGAAACTTTTCTCTTCCCAAATTGCCTGCTTGGAGAGCTCATCCTTGTATCTTTTGTCGTCTGCCCTAGAGAAAAATCTTTGGTAGGCGGGCTTGGGTTGGGATGCGGATGCCATGTAAGACGGATGTAATTAAATGAAACTTGAAATAAAATAATGTGAGACGAGAGAGCAATGGATTCAAGAAGAATATAGCAAGGAGATGAAAGTAAAGTAAATGAATGGGGTGAGAGAGGTTTAAATAGAGGCCGCCAAGAGGTGTCGTTGTGGCATTAAATGTCCAACGGTCCAGTTGTCTCGCTCACGTTATGGGATTTCTGCCCGTTATTTCTATAGTCGTTGGTAGCTAGCCGTTACGTGTTGTCTATGCTAGGTCGCCCTTGGCTGTCTTGGCGAGATGTTGGGCGGGCTCTTTGCTGGGACTTCTTCTTGATTCGACTCTTTTATTCTTAATCTTAAAATAAAAATAAAGATAATTAAATACTAAAATAAATTCAAAAAAATAAAAATGTGGAAACTAATCTAATCTTAAAAAATTTCAATAAATTGAACTCTAATCCTAATGAATAAAAATAAAGAAAATATGAAAATAAAAATTAAGTTATGTTGGGAGTGCATTTCGGTGCATCTCCAGACATAACCACTTCCTAAGGTGATTTTACTTGTTCTTCCCTCCTAGGGGTCCTCTTGTTCCTTAAGGTGTTGTGCTGCTGGATCCTTTAGCCTGCCTTGGGTATGTCATGACAGTTGCTGCCTTGGTCTGTCTTAGTGTTGATTTTGGCGGCCTAAGCATTTGGGCATCCTTCCTTTTCTTTTTATGAGGGTTGTAACACATTTAACTTGATGATATGGTTTTCTACCCTCATGGTCAGCTCCCCATGTTCCACATCTATTACAGTTCAGTCCGTGGCCAAGAATGGTCGCCCAAGGATGATAGGGGCTTTTTCATTGGCCTCACAGTCTAAGATGATGAAATCATCTGGTAGAATAAGGTTGCCCACCTTCACTAGGCTGTCTTCGATCTTGCCCTCCAGTTGTAGAAAAGAATGATTGACAAGTTTCAGCATGATGGAGGTAGGATTGGCTTGACCAATTCAAAGTTTGTCAAAGACTGCCTTAGGCATTAGGTTGATGATGGATCCTAAGTCGCACAGGGCTTTTTTTTCATGCTTGATGCCTATTCTGTATGAAATAACAAAGTTGTTCGGGTCTGTTTGCTTGGGCGGTAGTTTGTTGTACAGCATGGCCATGCACTCCTCTATTACAACAACTGTTTCGAATTCCCCAATTCTATTCCTTTTAAATATCATGTCCCTGAGGTATTTGGCATAGTTGGGCATGTTCTGAATGGCTTCTACAATAAGGTATTTATATGCACCTGCTTCAGAATATCCAAGAATTTCCTGAATTGGTGCTCCTTTTTTTTGCTACTTAAGCCTCTGGGGACAGGTGTTGGCAGGCAGATGTCCTATATTCGTTCTTTGCAGGGGAACTTTGTCTATGGAGGATCATCTGCCTTAGGATTGCTGTCAGATTCAGCTGCCGAGGGGGCTGTAGTTGATGTTGTCGCGGTAGGTGGTTCTTTTTGTGCTGGCTGTGTTTCTGGTTGCTTTTCCACACTGGGTTCATCCAAATACTTCACACTTCGAGTTAGTATGGCTTTGCACTTCTCATAGGTGGGCTTGGCTCCTGCCTCTATACTGATGGATGCTGCTCTCGTTGTTATACTGCTAAAGATCACTGTGACCTGCCCAAATTGGGTCTCCAAGTTCTTTATCGCAGCCTCTTGGTTGTTCATCCTCATCTCTGTCCTGTCCATGAAAGACTCGGTTTTATAAATAAATTAATTAGTGCGAACAATAAAATCACTAGTTCTAGACATTAAAGTATGAAGAGTTGCTTCTAGTGAATTATTGTTTTGTGGCTGCTGAGCCTATTGTATGGACAGGTTTTGCTGGTAGCTTCTATGTTGCTGTTGTGGATTGGTAACATTCTTGGGATTGCTCCAAGAAAAGTTTGGATGGTTCTTCCATCCAGGGTTGTACGTGTTCTGAGCAGGCATGTTGTTCTTCTCGTATCCTCCCATAAGATTGGCAGATGCAGTACATTTAGAGGAATCGTGGTTGCCCCCACACTCATCACAGAATGGCTCCACAACTTTGGCCTCAAAGACTTGCCCAATGGGTTTCATTGTGCTCAAAACCAGCTCTGTCAGCTTATCGAGGCAGGCATTGACAAATTCTGAGGCTCACACTTTATTCATAGCAGATGACCGCCTAACGTCGCCTTAGCGGGCTGTTGGGTACTTGTAATCATTCTTGGCGGCTTGGTTCAAGATCCGTAGCGCCTCCTCTAGTGGTCTATCAAGGATGATTCCGTTGGCTGAGGCATCAATCATCATCCATGTTGGGTAGTTAACCCCATTATAGAACATTGACACCTATGTCCAAGTTGGAAAACCATGAAACGGGCAGTTGTTGAGCATTTATTGGTACCGCTCCCATGCTTCATACATCGACTCATCATCCCCTTGTCAGAAAGTTGTTCTCTCGTTTCTCAATCTGTCTGTGACATTGGATGGGCTGAAATGATCCAGGAAATCCTTGCACAGCTCTGTCCATGCGTTGAATGGCCATGTTGGCTGGTTGTTTAACCAGTACTTTTCCCTATCCCTCAGGAATAGGGGAATAACCTCAGCCTAAGCACGTCTTGATGGACTCTGTGTATCTTGAATGCTCTGGAGATGTCCAAGAATCATTTTATGTGCTGCCGGGCATCTTATGTGGCAGTCCCTCCAAATTTCCCTAACCTATTGATCATGTTGAACATCACGTGCTTCAGCTCAAAGTGATTCACCTCAATCTCAGGTTCTGTCACTGTCGGATCAATCCCTCTGAAGTTATGTTCCAAGTAGTCCCTGGTGGTTCGAACGTACTGTGGTTGTCTGAGATGCACTTGTTGTTCTCTGGGCGGCGTGTCTTGCTTCCCATCCCTGTCGTTTACATCATTGCTGGCAGGGTTGTCATTTTCCATGTTTATATTTTATTTTGTTTCTTCTTTGGTTTTTCCCAGGGCTGATCTGAGTTCATTCTTTAGATCTCTTGCTCTTCGTTCTACATCGTTGTATAGAATAAATTCTCCTTTTGGACTTACCCTGGTCATGCACTGGCAAAGGAAACAGTAAATTTTTTCGATTAAAAATAAAAAACTAAAAATAGAATTAAATGCAAAGAAATAAAAGTGCAGAAATCGAAAACGAATTCCGCTATTACCGTTCCCCAGAAACGGCACCGAAAACTTGTAGAGCATTTGGGTGTTCTCTATTTATGAGCACAATTGCACACTCCTGTAAAGTTATAGTATAAAAGATATCGTCTCCCACAGGGATTGGAAAGCTTGATTCGAATCGTTGATCATGCACAAGAAAAAGTAAATGCACATTTAATTTAATTGTTGAGAAGAAAAGTAAAATAAAAACACAAGTAATTAAAAGAGAAGAAATCAGGTTAATAGAATGGGCAAGGTTATGCTACTTGTCACGGCGTGAATCATGCAAAGACAACAATGTTAACTCGTCCTCTTTTAGCCATCTTAAACCCTAACATATGTCTAGGCTGGATTGATCGCACCGTCTATAGATGAAATCGTACTTACTATTTTCATGAGTTCGACTCTCTCAATACCGAACAAATGGATAGAATTCAACTAATCTTTCGCCTTAATTGAAAACCATGAAGAACATGGAATAAGTAAACCTTGAAGTTTTATTTGCAAAAACAAACTTAAAAATCCTAAACAACCATTATCACACGAATTACAACATAACCCAAACCTAAGGAGAATTTAGAACATAATGGCGGCAATAAAACCTATATTATGCCTAAGGGAAAACCTAACTTGTTTTGAAGTAATATTACAATGAGTATATATAGGCATTAGCTAGGTCCAATCCTTCTTGGACTAGAAGTCTTCAAAGTAACTTTTTGCATTAAATGCAACTCTAAATGCCGACTTCTTTGAGTTGAATGTGGACTTTATCACGTTGCCTTCCTCCGCAAGTAAGCTCGAGTTCCTCTTTTGGCGGCTCTGCCTGCTGCTACAGTCGTCGGAAAATGGAGTGGACGTCATCAATAGAATCAAGATTTTCTACTCTACAGATCACACTTTAGTTCTCCAATTCCACAGCTTGCTATCTTGGGCGGCAGGTAAAGTGGCGACAGCTACTCGGCAGTTATTGTCTCGGTCTGGAACTGCTTCAGTACAACTCTTTAGTCTACTACCTCAACATCATGTCCTCAGCTCCTATTTCGCTTTGCCAGCCTTTAGTACCTGAAACTAAAACTAAGCTAAAACAATATCTTTTTTCACCAAATAACAGATAATTTATAAAAGCATGGCAAAGTAATGAAATATTGTAAAATGCAATGCATGGTCCTAATTATGCCTAGAATGCACTCAAAACCAGCAATAATATGAAATGGAATGTTCATGAAAAATAAAACTTGTGGACACTTTACAAAGATGCATCTAGAAAACTTGAGTTTGCAATGGTCTAGACATGTTGAAAGTGTGAAGGCATTTACACACGGTTGTATCATAATCTTAGATACGAAAGGAAGAACCCCCATTCAATGCCAATGGTCAACAATTGAAACTCCATTATGGCGACTTTGATTTTGGAATTATTGAGACTATTAAATTGGTCGATTTTTTTGAAATCCCTTTTATTTGCTTCATTAAGGGTATATTTTATTTTCCTTTTTTCGATATAATTTTCTTTATTTCCTTTAGCATAAAAAAATCTCTTCATTTTGTCTCTTCTCTAACCACTTGTACGATAAAGAACTTACAAAATAAGCAAGAATTATATTAAGGGTAAATCGGGGAATTATATTAAAATCATTTATCCCCAACAATACCACCCCTTCATCACATGCGTGGGGAGATGATGAATGGGCATATTTTCTCATCAAGATCAAACTGTTGAATTTCATCGCATCGGACGATAATCATTGTGCCTTTTCCTTTTCCTTTTCTTTTCATCTTTAGTAAGCAACTTAGTTCTTCATTTATTTCTCACCTACTTTTTGGCTTTCTCTACACATTTAAAGCTTTCAAGTTTGCATATTTTTTCTGCAAATTTTCTCCTTTCCATCTTTCTATATATAATCATCCATGGCAAAGAAGAGAGAAGCCCGAAGGTTAGTAAAAGTGACCCCCGTTCAAGATCTTCAGAGCTTTGATTCAAACCCTCAATATGAAGAACCCATCGTTCTGAAAGAAATTCTTGAGTACGAGTTTTTCTAGACTACGATAGCTATTGAACATTTCACTAAACACATAAAAACGCGAAGTATCCCTTCAGAGCAAGGAATCAAATTCTCCACTGAAGAAGAACCTGGAAAGTCCATTCACAGCATGATCGCTCTCACAATTGAGACAAATTATGTGTTCATCTTGGTAGCTACAATGTTGCCATGGTAAGAGAGTTCTATGCGAATGTGTATGAGCCTTCCTTAAAACGTGTTTTTGTGAGAGAATACTATATTCCTTGGAGTGCCTCTCTTATTAACAAGTTATTTAATACTATTATAACTATCGACGAGCAGGCTTTGTTTGTGGTTGATATAACTGATGAAAAAATCGTTCTTTTAGTTGAAGACTTATGTATAGCAGGTGTAGTATGGTCAGGGACCAATGATGGGAAATTTATCGTGCTTAGGAAGTACTTAGCCTTGTATGCTAAAGTTAGGTTTCAATTCATCAATTCTAGACTATTGCCATCTGCCCACAACACCATTGTATCCTTCGATAGAATGTGCCTTATACATTCTATTATCAATGAAAGGAAGATTGATATGGGGGCAATAATACACAAAGAAGATTGGTATATTGGCTTTCCCTTCATTGATCATGCAGCTCTGCAATTCAAAGGGTCTAAAACCCTAGAAGAATAAAGATATGATTGCCAATAAAAGGGCTATCAGCAAGGTTGCTATTGATAGGATGATTCATGCTTTGAAGTCCATACACCACATTTGGGTACTACACCAAATGGTCCAACAGCTTCCTACATCAGTTTCCAGCTTCTCCTCTTATGCCCTCTCTGCTGCCTCGGCGGCATCTACCTGGGCGGGTACCTGCGCACAGTTAGAAAATGCACTTGAGCAGTATCTTTTAGATAAAAAAAATAATTAAGTTCATCAAATAAAGCAGAATATCTAATCTATGTAGTTTTGTGTATATTTTCCTAATAAATGCAACTAAATTATACTTAAGAACAACAATAATTGAGCTAAACTAGGGCATAAATATAGGACTTTTGCACACTTAAACATTTCTCAAATTCAAGATTTTAGTAGCTCAAAACCGTACTGATACAGTTCCTAGCATATTGATACGCCCATCTGAATGCTCTAAGGTTGTATCGAAACACCAACCCGCGTACCGAAACACTAGACCAAATTTTGCTTACTCGTATCGATGCAAAAGCCCGTGTATCGATACGCCTGGACCTGAAATGTCCTAAATTGCTAGTTTTTCATGCAACAAGGGCTCAAACACATTCCAACATTTCTCAAACAAATATACAACTATTCTTAAGATCTAGCCACATCAAAACATCAGAGAAATAGGATCACAACATGGCATCACACTTCATTCATGTTTCTATAGGCATGCTTCCTAAAACCATTCCATAAAGAGGCTAAAATGCAAAACATTCAAAAACCAATCCAGATAGGTTATTAACAAGTCCACAACAGAAATATAAACTTGCACAACTTGGGAGTTCAGCAAATAACCCTCCCAAATAAAACTTGGTTACATTTCCCTTTATTACTGCAAAGCATTTAAAACCATACATGAGCAAAATTTAGCACTTGGCTCTCTTCCTTGCTTGCTAGCTGCCACGACCATTTACTTCTCTGCATTAATGAGAAAAAAGAGTGTAAGTTTAAATGCTTAGTGACGGATGCTCAAGGAAAACATTCATCAATGCATTAAAAACTATTTATGTCAAAACATGTGTTTAAACTTCATGCCAAAACATCTAATGCTTCTCAAACCAATTCAAATCCAAGCATAAAACCTTTGTTAAACATGCATCATGATTCTCTAGCATACTCATATGCTAACCTCAATTTAAGCCTTAACATGCTTACCTAACCAAAGCAAGCTTAAAGAGAAAACATGTATAAGTCTCATTATACAACACAACCATTTTCCATGATACATCATCTCATATATTGGCATTGAAGAGACCCAAAACCAGATTCTTCTGTTACAATTACTCATACATCGGATACACGGATTACCCAAGTGGTTACTCTTCCCACTTAACAAACATCATCAACCTGAGAATGGCTTACTTTTTCCCCTCAACGGTTAACCGGAGCATGGCTTACTCTTCGTACCTCAACTATCGGGGTACTCATGTTGGAGAATGGTTTACTCTTCACCCCTCGAAAAACACGAGGCAGCTTATTATAGTGAACTTTAAACCCTATGGCTAGCCAACTATATCCCATAACATTAGAACACTAGTCACTTGCCAATATATACCAATAAACCACATTACCTTACTGTTTTACATATGCATCAAAATAAACCATATATCAATACATTAAACATGTATTTTAGCTTTCTCGAAAACCTTTCACAAATCATTTCACATACTCAAGTATCATCAACATAAGCTCATTTGCAAACTCTTTCAAAGCTAATCATGCATATAACACTAGGTAAACAATATTAAAACATTTGCATGAGATTTACATTTATGAAACTGAAAATGAGAGCGAGAGAACCCTTTTACTTACTTATGAGCTTAGTTCAGCGTTTCAAGCTCAAACTAAACTCCCATAAACACTCCCAATCCTTTGTAAAGCTTTAAAACTCGTTTCCAGTCACCGACTATGCAAAGCATCCACGCCGATACAAAAATCAAGCGCTCGATGCCTCCAAAACTTCACCTCATGCTACCGGATTATTCTCCCCTATTTTATACACATAAAACTAGAGGATTAATGCCTCAAAGTGCATCCAAAAATCCCAGCAACAACAATCTACAACTTCTCCTCACTAAACCTCATCAAACTCCTCCTGAAACAACTAAAAACACCAACAAACACTACTCTAATCAAACCCAGCCATAACCAAACGATTCGAACAACTCATCAACATCAATTTATGCTAAAATAAACCCTAATATCATCCTTCTACCTCCAGGATTCATTAATCACAAACAACTCCTCAAAATCACAATTCTAGCAACCTAGAAAATTAGAGATTCACCTAATTTCGGGCTTCCAGTGTTAAAATCAACTTATTAACATTATAAAACATCAATATCATGTTCTAATCTGATCAAGAACCCAACAAAATAGATCCAAAACGAAACTCAATCAATTTCACCAGTTCAATCTCAATTTAAGCCAATTTTTTACAATTAAATCACCAAAACCCATTAGAAAACATATATAAAGGATCAAGAACTTGGAAATTTCAGTAAAGAGCCATTCATTAAATGAGAAGAACTAACCTCGCCTCCATTGATTGAAATCCCTCTCAATTGGATGATTTACTCTTGAAAAACAAAGAAAATCAAGGAGATTTTATAAAAACAAGTTAAGAAATCCATGACAAATTATTAGTTTAAGAAAATAAGATCATTACCTCAAATATTTGCTGAAAAATGAGTGTTTGGCTGAAGAGATTTGGAGAGAAAACTTAGGAGACAAAAGTTACGTCAAATTTGCTTTTAAGAATAACTACATTCTTTTAGTAAATCCCCTTTTGATCATTTAATTAAAACATTTTAAAACTAATCCAACTGAGAAAAAATATAATAAAAACATTTAGGTACATTAGCTCCTTAAAGATTCAAAGTTTTGACCCTTTTATAAAACAATCGCTAAAAATAGTTTTACACTTTTACATTTTGGTCACTAGTCACAAAATGTCAAATCTTCAAATCCCGTTTTATAAAATTGATTTCACCAAAATCATTAATATATTAAATGAGAATTTTGGAACATTTTCCCATATTTTTATCATTATCAAAAATATTTATTCTAATTTAAATCCTGAAACTAACTTAAATCACTAACATGGTTTTCCCGAACCATCTAATCTTTCCGGTTAACATCTAGGACCAAAATCAATGTGTTACAACTCTCCCCCACTTAAGAAATTTTGTCCTTGAAATTTACCTGAAGGAAACAAATGTGGAAACTATTTCAACATGTCTGTTTTGCTCTCCCACGTAGCCTCCTCCACAACACCTTCACAAGCTCGATCATCTTGCAACGAAGGACCTTACTACTAGAATCAAGAATCTCTATAGCTTCCTCGTCATAAGAAAAATCTGATCGCAACATAATATCTTACACAGGCATAACATGCGATGGATCCGTCTGATACTTCCTCAATATTGACACATGAAACAAATTGTGAATCTTTCCAACTCAGAAGGCAACCTCAATCGATAAGCCACATGATCTACACACTCCGCAACCTCATATGGTCAAATAAACCTTGGACTAAGCTTTCCTTTACCTCATAACTGCATCACCTTCTTCCAAGGCGACACCTTCAAGAACACACGGTCACCTATAGCATATTCAATATCCCTAGTCTTCAAATTCGCGTAGGATTTCTGACGATCTGAGGCCGCCTTCAAGTGATCACATACAAGCTTCACCTTCTCATTCGTGTCTTTCAACACATTCGGTAAAGAAAAATGTTTTCCCCAACTTCAGCCAACACAAAGGCGTATGACTCTTTCTACCATACAAGGCCTCAAACGATGCCATTTGTATACTAGCTTGGCCACTATTGTTATAAGCAAACTCCACCAAAGGCAAATGCTTCTCTCACGTTCCTTGGACTTCAATGATGCAACATCTCAATATATCCTCCAAAATCTGGATTACACGCTCAAATTACCATCCATATCAGGATGATACGAAGTATTGAAACTAATCCAATTCAGGATTAGGCAGAGGAGGTGGAAAACCCCCAAGAGGAATATCATTCCCCTGAACTCTCTGCTCAACGGTAGCAACATTCTTTCCTGGTCTCATTTCTCTCCTCGATCCCATTTTCAAAATATGAATCTACGGCATGATAATACAACAAAACACAATAGTTAGGAAAGCTTGAAGAAAGAATCCAAGATGGTCACTTTTCAAAAAAAACATTTCTCAATTGTAGTAATAAGGCAATGTGAACCCCAAGTTTACCCCAACACAGTATATTTCAACATAACAGCATACCATCCAACATTGTGCATATCAAACAATAGTCAACCAATCAATAATAACATCCCAATTATCACAAACCATCGTGCAAGTTTCAAACAATAATTAACCAACATAACTTACCTCTCCCAACTATTGTAAATCTGGCTCTGATACCACCAAATGTAACCCCCTCGACCCGGCCTAGACGCTCAACCAAACCAAACGAGCTACATTGAGTTTGCCGAAGCAAACCCATGAAAAGGTTATTCAAATAATGTCTTTTTTTCTTTTTTTCCTATCTAGATACAATTAATTAACATACGTTGTACATGATGGCAGCAGTTCAATTGTCATACAAATCAGACATCGATAATGCATTCAATTGCAAACACGAACATTAAGGGAACAAATCGCAAAACTGTTAAATTACAATGACTTAGCCCAATTTTAAGTTACCAATCCTCAATTAATCAAATTTCATGCTTCCATATCAAATTTCAGCTCAATATGACCACCCAAATACATACAATTGCATTCACAACAATCAGGGACCAAAATGTAAGAATCAAAAACTTCAAATATCAATTTAACCATAAAACGGCTACTCATATTGATACACGAGCAAGTGTATCGATGCCATTAAACATTTCTCAAATTCCAGATTCTAGTAGCTCAAAATCGTACCGATACAGTTCCTCGCGTATCGATACGCTCAGCCAAATACTCTAAGGTCGTATCAAAACACCAATCCGCGTATCGAAACACTAGACTAAATTTTGCTTACCTGTATTGGTACAGAAGCATGTGTATTGATACGTCTGGTGTAACACCTGGGTTTAGGGGTCGGATGGAAATAATATTAAAATATTGTTTCGGGTTTCGGTTTTAAAATTTAAAATAATAAAATATTATTTTGGGCTTTAGATATTCGAATCAAAAAAATTCTATGTTGGATGTAACCCCCGAAGCCCGGCCTAGACGCCCGACCCGAACTACGGAGATTACACGGGGAAAACCAAAGTCAACCCGAAAGTCAACTCTGGTTAACAACCCTTTTTTTTTTCTTTTTAATCTTATCTAGATGTACATTACTCCTATGTGTGATCATACAAACAACATATTAAAAGATCACAAACATCAGAGATCAAAGAGGGACCCAATTGAACAAATTACAACTTTAGGGACCAAACTGTAATTTCTAATAAATTAAAGGACTTAACCCAAATTAAGGTTACCAACTTGGAATTAGTCAGGTTTCATGCTTCTCTGTGAAATTTCAGCTCAAAAGAACAACCACAGCTCATGCAATTGATCATACAAGATTCAGGACCAAAACATAAACAAAACAAAACATTCAAAGATTCTTTTAACTGATTTTAACGGTCCGGTATCGATACGCCACGTGTCGTATCGATACTCGGGGAAGGCAGTAACCAAATTCAAGCAAGGGTATCGATACCCTCCCCCCAGTATCGATACTCCATTCATATGGTATCGATACTTGCTCATCAGGTATCGATGCCCCTAGCCTGAAACTTGCAAATTTGGCTCAGGTGTATCGATACCCTAAGCTCGAGTATCGATACCCCTGTCTGCAGACAACTCCAAAACAGCATCAAACATGCTTCAAACATCAAATTAACATCACCAAACCATTACACAAAGTCAACCAACATGCAAGGACCTCAATTGCATCATCAATTTAACACATTAACATCACATAAGAAAAACCCCAATTTATATGGCATGCTTCCTAGTTAAGCTATCCATTCAACTCCAAACTTGCAAAACAAGCATATAAGGTTCCAAATCAAAAACCAACATTCTCAACAACATTTAACAGACTTAGGGGGTCTTAAACACCTCCCAAAACATATACATTGGTCCCCCATTGCCAAATCAACCAAAAAGCTAAAAGTGCTTGTAAAACCTCATACATTGAGCTTAAGTAGAACTTGATTGCTTGCCCTCCCTTGCAGCCCACAAGATGCTCTAATTCTCTGCATTATTGAATTAAGAAAACGTAGAGAGCGTAAGCAAAAGCTTAGTGAGGCATGCTCATTTAAAACAATTCAATAACGCATTTAAAACCATTTACAAAACATGCTTTAAATCAATCCATGCATAAGTTCAAAGCATTCTTAAAACCATGTAACCACATGCTTATAACATAATCAAACCAAGCATCACATGCTTCTTACACACTTTCCATGTCATATTGGCACAAGTGACAAATTCCATTTTTGATGAACAAGATCAACATCTTTGTCAAGGACTTTTAAACACCTTGACCCCAAGGACTTTTAAACACCTTGGCCATGGACTTTTAAACACCATGATCATGGACCACACAAGGACTTTTAACCACCTTTGTGTCCGTAACTTGAATCACCCCAAGGACTTTTAAACACCTTGGCCCCAAGGACTTTTAAACACCTTGGCCCCATGGACTTTTAACCACCATGGAAAGGAGCACCTAAGGACTTTTAACCACCTTAGAGTCCGCAACATCGAAGGACTTTTAACCACCTTGATGTTAATGTAACAAGGCTCACTCAAGGACTTTTAACCACCTTAGTGACCTCCACTTTTTCAAAACCATCACTTGCCAATATGCATCAATTTCATCATAATATCCACTGTTTTAAAGCATTTAAACCAAGCCATTTCGTCATGCATTTCATGCATCAAATCCACATTTAAACAATGTACAAATCAAGGAACTCCTACCTAGAGTTACCTTTAACACATGGCTTAAATCAACAGCATAATCCATGCTAAAACATGCTTTCAAAACAGTAAGTAAAACATGCAAATCATCATTTAGCAAAATATCAAGTCATGGCCACCACTAGAGAGAAAATCCGGAAACTTACACTTGAGCTTAGCAAAGTTGTTTAGACTTAAACTAAGCTCCCATAACCTTCAAACCTTTGTTTAAAAAGCTGAAAATCCAATTCCAAAGTTGCACTCACCAAAAACCACTTAGCTTCAAGCCTAAGCACCAAATCAAGCCTCCAAATCAACCGAACTTGAATCCAATGATGCCTCCCCTGTTTCAACACATCAAAGCAGAGGATTAATGCATCATCTTGCATTAATTGCTTCAATGAAAGCACCTAAACTCGCTGCTCTCAATCAACCTCCAATTTCGGCCACCAAACACAACCGAAATTGCATCCAAAACACTTCCAAACAAAGCCCGGCCATAAACCAGCAAAACCTCACATCTATTAACATCAAACCACATCTAAAAACAACCTAAAAGCAACCTTATACCTCCAGCAACACCAGAACACCAAAATCACCTCAAAAACAACCTTAAAACACAAGCTAAACTTAGGAAACACAACCTATCCGGGATTGCATTAATCAAGACTCACTTCCACATCAATTTAATGATCATTTATCATCAAAAACACTTCTCAAAACTCAGATTTAACAGATCAAACGAAAATCAAATGAAAACACCAAAATCTTGCATAATTAGCCAAGATCCATAAATCTACTTGAAAACCCTTAATTAAACATACATTTAGGATTGAAAACTTTAGGAATTTCATTAAAGAACTTAAAGTTCAGAGGAGAATCGTTCATACCTCCAAACTTGTGATTTCTCCACTTTTTGGAATGAAAACTTCGTTGAAACTTGTAGCAATTGAGTAGGTTTTGATTACACAATGATTTGCTAACAATTGTGAGTTGAAAAGATGAATTTAGGTGAAGAAATCAAATCAAAATCTCTGAAAATGGTGATGTTTGGTTGGAGAGAAAAGGAGAAGAGAAAATAGGAAGTTAGGAAAGAAAAATAGTAAAAATGAGTTTCCCTCCTTTTATCAAACCTTTAAAAATCAGATTTTAGGATTAAAATATCTTAGAAAAATCTGGAGAATTCACTTTTGGGCAAATAGCTCCTTAAAGATTCAAAGTTTCAATCCTTTTTAAAACAGCCACCAAACTTGCGAAAATTACATTTTGGTCACTAGCCAAAATGTCAACCTTCCAAAACTCATTTTCCAAAATTGTTTTCACAGTTCATCAATTTATATTAAAAGATGATTTTAGAACATTTTTCCATATTTTTAATGCAACCCGAACTAGGTTTTCCTAATTTAACCACTTACGATTCGAACAGCACTTTGACCAACCGGTCAACGCCCAAGACTTCTAAGCCCAAAAACCGGGGCGTTACAACTCTCCCCCCCTTAAGAAATTTCGTCCTCGAAATTTACCTGAAGGAAAGAGATAAGGAAACTGCTTCAACATGTCTTCCTTTCGCTCCCACGTGGCTTCCTCAACACCTCGATGCTTCCACAGCACCTTCACCAACTCAATGGTCTTGCCACGAAGAACCTTACTATCTGAATCCAGAACCTTCACCGGTTCCTCATCATAGGTCAAATCCGGATTCAAAACCACATCCTCAACAGGCATCACATGCGAAGGATCAGATCTATACCTCCTGAGCATAGAAACATGGAACACATCATGAATCTTCTCTAGCTCCTGAGGTAACCTCAACCGATACGCAACAGGACCCACTCGCTCAACCACCTCATACGGTCCAATGTACCGAGGGCTCAACTTACCCTTCCGACCAAACCTCATCACCTTCTTCCAAGGCGAAACCTTCAAGAACACACGGTCACCCACCGCAAACTCTATCTCCTTACGCTTCAAATCCGCGTAAGATTTCTGCCGATCCGAAGCAGCCTTCAACCGCTCACAAATGAGCTTCACCTTCTCGGTGGTCCCTTTCAACAAAGCAGGCATAGAAACCAACTTTTGACCAGGTTCAGCCCAACAAAGAGGAGTCCTACACTTCCTCCCATACAGAGCCTCATAAGGTGCCATCTGTATACTCGCCTGATAACTATTGTTATAAGCGAACTCAACCAAAGGCAGATGCTTCTCCCAAGAACCTTGAAACTCAATCACGCAGCATCTCAACATATCCTCCAAAATCTGAATAACCCGTTCAGATTGACCATCCGACTGAGGATGATAGGATGTACTGAAATGCAACCTTGTACCCAGAGCTTGATGCAAACACTGCCAAAAACGCGATGTGAACCTCGGATCCCTATCCGACACAATCGACTTAGGCACACCATGCAACCTCACTATCTCAGCAATGTACAACTCTGCCAGCTTATCCAAAGAAAACGTAGTATGCACAGGCAAGAAATGTGCACACTTCGTCAAGCGATCCACAATCACCCAAACAGAATTCTTCTTCGACGGAGACAAAGGCAACCCAGACACAAAATCCATGGTAACCCTCTCCCACTTCCATTCGGGGATTTTCAACGGTTGCAACAAACCAGAAGGAACCTGATGTTCAGCCTTAACCCGCTGACACACCAAACACTTGCTCACGAACTCTGCCACATCCTTCTTCAAACCAACCCAATAGTACTCATCGCGAAGATCACGATACATCTTGGTACTACCAGGGTGCATAGCAAAAGGACTACTATGACCTTCAGTCAGAATAGCACGCCTCAACTCAACATCAGCAGGCACAACTATCCGACTACCAAAGCACAACACTCCATCCTCATCAAAGCAGAAATCTGAAGGTCTACCCTCCGCGATATCCTGAACATGAGACACCAAGGAATCATCCAACAACTGCTTATCCTTGATCAACTGAACCAACGAAGGTTTCACTTGCAACTCAGCAACAAGGCCACCATCCCGCGATATGCTCAAGCTAGCAAACATCGCCCTCAGCTCAACAGCTACCTTCCTACTCAAAGCATCCGCAACAACATTGGCCTTTCCAGGATGATATTCAATCGTCAAATCATAATCCTTGAGCAACTCCAGCCAACGTCGCTGCCTAAGATTCAACTCCTTCTGAGACATCAGATACCTCAAACTCTTGTGATCCGTGTACACGGTACACTTCTCACCATACAGATAATGCCTCCAGATCTTCAAAGCAAAAACCACTGCAGCCAACTCTATATCATGCGTAGGATAATTGCGCTCATGCACCTTCAACTGCCGCGACGCATAAGCCACAACCTTACCCTCTTGCATCAGCACACACCCCAAACCAACATAGGATGCATCACTGTAGACTACGAACTCTTTCCCTGATTCAGGCTGAATCAAGATAGGAGCTTGCGTCAAAGCCAACTTCAGCTTCTCAAAAGCTTGCTGCCTCGCCTCTGTCCACTCATACTTAACATCTTTTTGCAAAAGCTTCGTCAAAGGAGCAGCAATCTTGGAAAAACCATCCACAAACCTCCGGTAGTATCCGGCCAAACCAAGGAAACTACGAACCTCATGAACAGACTTAGGAACCTTCCAGCTCATCACCGCTTCAATCTTCTGAGGATCAACACGAATCCCCTCAGCTGAAACGACATGTCCAAGAAACACCACCTCACTAAGCCAAAACTCACACTTGCTCAACTTAGCATAAAGCTGATTCTCCAACAAAGCTTGCAAAACCACCCGCAAATGCTCTTCGTGCTCCTCCTCAGTACGCGAGTACACGAGGATATCATCAATGAACACCACAACGAACTTGTCCAGGTATTCATGAATAACACGATTCATCATGTCCATGAAAGCAGCAGGAGCATTTGTCAAACCAAACGGCATCACAAGAAACTCATAATGCCCATACCTTGTCCTGAAAGCTGTCTTAGGCACATCCACATCCTTCACCTTCAACTGATAATACCCTGACCTCAAGTCAATCTTAGAGAACACAGCAGCTCCCCGAAATTGATCAAAGAGATCATCAATCCTCGGCAAAGGATACCGATTCTTGATAGTCAACTTGTTCAGCTGACGGTAATCAATGCACATCCTCATAGTGCCATCCTTCTTCTTCACAAACAAGACAGGAGCACCCCAAGGCGACACACTCGGCCGGATAAAACCACGATCAAGCAGCTCTTGCAACTGCGTCTTCAGCTCCTTCAGCTCCTTAGGTGCCATTCTATAGGGAGTAATGGACACAGGAGTGGTATTCTCATACAGCTCAATACCAAACTCCACCTCGCGATTAGGAGGTAAACCGGGCAACTCCTCAGGAAAAACACCAGGAAACTCCTTCACCACGCGGATATCTTGCACTCTCAACTCCTTAGAGCTAGGATTCATCACAAAGGCAAGATAGGCTTCACAACCTTGCCTCAGCATCCTACTTGCCTCCAAGGTAGAAACAACATTGGCAAGAAACTTCACATTCTCACCAACCACCACTACTTCATAATCATCCGCAAGCCTAAGCGACACCCGCTTATTCTCACAATCCACAACAGCACGATGCTCAGCAAGCCAATCCATACCAAGGATCACATCAAAACCATAAAAGGGCAACTCCATAAGATCAACATGAAAGACATGCTCTTGAACAACCAAAGGGCACCTTCTATACAGCTTACGAGCCACAACAGTTTCACCAAAAGAACTAGTGACTCTAACACCGACATCCAAAGACTCAACAGGCAAACCAAGCCACTCAGCATGCTCACGCAAAATGTATGAATGAGTAGATCCAGAATCAATCAAGGAAAGCAAAGACATGGATTGCAAAGTAAAGGTACCTGCAATCACATCAGCATCATTCCTTCTTTCGCGCTGAGCATACACCCTCGCCTGGCCTCCACCCTCAGGTTGAATAGCTACAACATGAGCTACTCCTCGGCCACCTTCCTCACGCCTCTGGAAATTACCACGGCCGCGCCCACGACCTCTCTGCGGTGCCGCAACAGCCGGAGCACGCTCTTGGCCACCAGCCATCCTCGGACAATCACGTCTCAAGTGGTCAGCAGAACCACAATTCCAGCACTCATAACCAACATTACCAGCTGCCACAACAGGAGCCTGCACCTCCCTACCAGCACGAGGACAGTCACGCCTCAAGTGACCACGGGAACCACAAATCCAACAAGCACTAGGCTCAGCCCTAGCAAAACCTCCTCTAGCAGGTGCACCTCCACCTTTCTTAGCTGAAGACTGAAACCTCTGATCACGTCCTCTCTTGTTCCGTCCACCTCCGGAACTATACTCGGCAGCTCTCTTCCCAGAACTAGCTCCAGCACCTTTCGCAGACAAACTCAGATTCATCTCAATATCCTTGGATCGACCAACCAACACATCAAAATCATTGTACTCAGCTGCCAACATATAGGTCTTAACATCCGGCACCAAGCCATAACGAAACCTTTCGCACCTCTCTCGCTCATCAGGTACCAGCTCCGGTGCATACTGGCTAAGGCGTACAAACTGTACCTCATACTCAGCCACACTCATGTTCCCCTGAGTCAGAGACATGAATTCACGCTTCTTTTCATCCAGATATCTCACTCCCAGATACCTCCTCTTGAATGCATTCAGGAAGAATGTCCAAGTGATGTCAGCTTCAGCCATCCCAGAGATTGTGGTCGTCCACCACGTATAGGCATCACCTTGCAACAAAGATACCACACAGCCCAACTTTTGCACATCCGTGCAACTCATCTGTCCCAAGACACGCTTAGTACTTTCTAACCAGGCTTCCGACCTCTCAGCTGACATACCTCTGAACTCAGTCCCACCAAGACTGCGCAGACGCTCTAAGGGTAATCTAGCACCAGCATCTCCCTGATGCCCAGCTCCTTGAGCTCCAGCTACCGCTGCTCGAAAAGCACCCGCAATAGCTTGTACCAGCACAGACATGTCAGGCATCGCTTGTCCCTGACCAACCTCAGGTCCTGCAGCTCCAGCACCAGCTGCCTCAGCTCCAGCTCTTCCCCTCTCCGCACCACCACCAGGTGGAGGAGGAGGTAGCACAGCACTACCAGTGTGCTCATCATTCACATTCCCTTCAGGAGTCGTAGCTCTTACGTTACTCCTTAACTCTCTACGTGGTGCCATACTTTACCATGCATTAACAATGCAAAATAAAACAAGTCAGGCCCAGCAAGGTAAGCAATTTCAAGTATTCAAGCTCAATCTCTTTCAAAAACAACATCACTTCTTTAGCTTTTGTTTGGCAATGGGTACCCTTATCATGCATCATCACAACATACTTCACAAAAACATCATCAACATAAATCACTGAACATGCTTTCACCCAACAAGCATACAAACCAAACCATGCTTCAATCATGCACAACAACATTCCCAATTACTCAAGAACTCAGCTCTGATACCACCAAATGTAACCCCCGAAGCCCGGCCTAGACGCCCGACCCGAACTACGGAGATTACACGGGGAAAACCAAAGTCAACCCGAAAGTCAACTCTGGTTAACAACCCTTTTTTTTCTTTTTAATCTTATCTAGATGTACATTACTCCTATGTGTGATCATACAAACAACATATTAAAAGATCACAAACATCAGAGATCAAACAGGGACCCAATTGAACAAATTACAACTTTAGGGACCAAACTGTAATTTCTGATAAATTAAAGGACTTAACCCAAATTAAGGTTACCAACTTGGAATTAGTCAGGTTTCATGCTTCTCTGTGAAATTTCAGCTCAAAAGAACAACCACAGCTCATGCAATTGATCATACAAGATTCAGGACCAAAACATAAACAAAACAAAACATTCAAAGCTTCTTTTAACTGATTTTAACGGTCCGGTATCGATACGCCACGTGTCGTATCGATACTCGGGGAAGGCAGTAACCAAATTCAAGCAAGGGTATCGATACCCTCCCCCCAGTATCGATACTCCATTCATATGGTATCGATACTTGCTCATCAGGTATCGATGCCCCTAGCCTGAAACTTGCAAATTTGGCTCAGGTGTATCGATACCCTAAGCTCGAGTATCGATACCCCTGTCTGCAGACAACTCCAAAACAGCATCAAACATGCTTCAAACATCAAATTAACATCACCAAACCATTACACAAAGTCAACCAACATGCAAGGACCTCAATTGCATCATCAATTTAACACATTAACATCACATAAGAAAAACCCCAATTTATATGGCATGCTTCCTAGTTAAGCTATCCATTCAACTCCAAACTTGCAAAACAAGCATATAAGGTTCCAAATCAAAAACCAACATTCTCAACAACATTTAACAGACTTAGGGGGTCTTAAACACCTCCCAAAACATATACATTGGTCCCCCATTGCCAAATCAACCAAAAAGCTAAAAGTGCTTGTAAAACCTCATACATTGAGCTTAAGTAGAACTTGATTGCTTGCCCTCCCTTGCAGCCCACAAGATGCTCTAATTCTCTGCATTATTGAATTAAGAAAACGTAGAGAGCGTAAGCAAAAGCTTAGTGAGGCATGCTCATTTAAAACAATTCAATAACGCATTTAAAACCATTTACAAAACATGCTTTAAATCAATCCATGCATAAGTTCAAAGCATTCTTAAAACCATGTAACCACATGCTTATAACATAATCAAACCAAGCATCACATGCTTCTTACACACTTTCCATGTCATATTGGCACAAGTGACAAATTCCATTTTTGATGAACAAGATCAACATCTTTGTCAAGGACTTTTAAACACCTTGACCCCAAGGACTTTTAAACACCTTGGCCATGGACTTTTAAACACCATGATCATGGACCACACAAGGACTTTTAACCACCTTTGTGTCCGTAACTTGAATCACCCCAAGGACTTTTAAACACCTTGGCCCCAAGGACTTTTAAACACCTTGGCCCCATGGACTTTTAACCACCATGGAAAGGAGCACCTAAGGACTTTTAACCACCTTAGAGTCCGCAACATCGAAGGACTTTTAACCACCTTGATGTTAATGTAACAAGGCTCACTCAAGGACTTTTAACCACCTTAGTGACCTCCACTTTTTCAAAACCATCACTTGCCAATATGCATCAATTTCATCATAATATCCACTGTTTTAAAGCATTTAAACCAAGCCATTTCGTCATGCATTTCATGCATCAAATCCACATTTAAACAATGTACAAATCAAGGAACTCCTACCTAGAGTTACCTTTAACACATGGCTTAAATCAACAGCATAATCCATGTTAAAACATGCTTTCAAAACAGTAAGTAAAACATGCAAATCATCATTTAGCAAAATATCAAGTCATGGCCACCACTAGAGAGAAAATCCGGAAACTTACACTTGAGCTTAGCAAAGTTGTTTAGACTTAAACTAAGCTCCCATAACCTTCAAACCTTTGTTTAAAAAGCTGAAAATCCAATTCCAAAGTTGCACTCACCAAAAACCACTTAGCTTCAAGCCTAAGCACCAAATCAAGCCTCCAAATCAACCGAACTTGAATCCAATGATGCCTCCCCTGTTTCAACACATCAAAGCAGAGGATTAATGCATCATCTTGCATTAATTGCTTCAATGAAAGCACCTAAACTCGCTGCTCTCAATCAACCTCCAATTTCGGCCACCAAACACAACCGAAATTGCATCCAAAACACTTCCAAACAAAGCCCAGCCATAAACCAGCAAAACCTCACATCTATTAACATCAAACCACATCTAAAAACAACCTAAAAGCAACCTTATACCTCCAGCAACACCAGAACACCAAAATCACCTCAAAAACAACCTTAAAACACAAGCTAAACTTAGGAAACACAACCTATCCGGGATTGCATTAATCAAGACTCACTTCCACATCAATTTAATGATCATTTATCATCAAAAACACTTCTCAAAACTCAGATTTAACAGATCAAACGAAAATCAAATGAAAACACCAAAATCTTGCATAATTAGCCAAGATCCATAAATCTACTTGAAAACCCTTAATTAAACATACATTTAGGATTGAAAACTTTAGGAATTTCATTAAAGAACTTAAAGTTCAGAGGAGAATCGTTCATACCTCCAAACTTGTGATTTCTCCACTTTTTGGAATGAAAACTTCGTTGAAACTTGTAGCAATTGAGTAGGTTTTGATTACACAATGATTTGCTAACAATTGTGAGTTGAAAAGATGAATTTAGGTGAAGAAATCAAATCAAAATCTCTGAAAATGGTGATGTTTGGTTGGAGAGAAAAGGAGAAGAGAAAATAGGAAGTTAGGAAAGAAAAATAGTAAAAATGAGTTTCCCTCCTTTTATCAAACCTTTAAAAATCAGATTTTAGGATTAAAATATCTTAGAAAAATCTGGAGAATTCACTTTTGGGCAAATAGCTCCTTAAAGATTCAAAGTTTCAATCCTTTTTAAAACAGCCACCAAACTTGCGAAAATTACATTTTGGTCACTAGCCAAAATGTCAACCTTCCAAAACTCATTTTCCAAAATTGTTTTCACAGTTCATCAATTTATATTAAAAGATGATTTTAGAACATTTTTCCATATTTTTAATGCAACCCGAACTAGGTTT
The DNA here is from genome assembly GCA_958450335.1 of Hibiscus tridactylites. Lineage (NCBI taxonomy): Eukaryota > Viridiplantae > Streptophyta > Magnoliopsida > Malvales > Malvaceae > Hibiscus > Hibiscus tridactylites. The sequence goes on along the minus strand of OY288266.1, from coordinate 67,130,694 downwards.
TCCTAATTTAACCACTTACGATTCGAACAGCACTTTGACCAACCGGTCAACGCCCAAGACTTCTAAGCCCAAAAACCGGGGCGTTACATTGGATCAAAATTGTTTTGGGAATTAAATCCCATGGATTTTATGATAAAGGAGGATTTGCCATCTCATTAATGGCAAGATGGTAATTATGAGAGCCTTCAAATTTAAAACCCCCTTTATGTTAAAATAAGCTTTGTCTTCATCTTCTTTATTCCCTTTTTCATCTTGAAGACATGGAAGCCCTCTCCCTCCCCTTTCACCATTTCAACTCTTTCAACTTCATCTTTGGAGCTTTTTAAAAGGTAATTGTGTTTTTGACTTAGTCTTGTCTTCCTCTCCATGTTGGTACCAATATTTCTCATTTTTGTTCATGATTTTGAAATTGGAAGTTTTAGGGTTTTGTTTAAAAATGAGAGCTTTATGGTCTTTAACTTAAGCTATCGATTTATTATTGTTAGATAAGTTGTTTGCAACTCTTAAGGTCCAACATAAGTGAATTTTAAAGTGTTTTAACATGATTCCCGAAATTGGGTAAAAATGGGTTTTTTGGAGGGTTTTGGGTGAGTTTTGGGGGTTGTTTTAGGTGGAAATTGATAGCCCATTGGTAGTACTATGGTTAGGGGTTGATTTGGGAATTTTTGTGGGTGCTATGGATGTTGGAAAGATGGTTTTTGGACATGGTTTAGGGGCTGTCCGAAATTGCTAAAAGTGGGGTTTGGTCATGGCTTGCAACATTGTGAATTGTATTTGAATTGTGTTCCGGGTTGGTCTTTTGATGTTGGGCTGATTTGGAATTGTTTGAAATGTGTTTGAGGTTGTTTGGAAGCGGGAATTCGTGTTGGAAAAGCTTTGGGAAGAAATCCGGAAATTTGAGGGAGGTTGCTAGCTTGGCTTGGAGCTTGGATGTTTAGGTGAGTGGTTAAATATTTTCAAAATGGTTTTGAGTATTTGGTTCAAGCATGTGAACCTAGGATGGGCTTGGTAAACCCACCTAGAGTTGGGATTAGAGTGGTAGCCTAATCCCAAGCTTTGATTAGAGACTTTGGTTGCACTTTTTAATGGTTGTATATGCCTCGTATTAAATTGTGATGGTGTTGATTATGTATATGTTGTATACATGCATGTTGAGGCATGATTGATGCATTGTTATATGCATGTTGATGATAGATATGATATGGTTATACACATGTGTAAAATATAATGTGATATGGTTGTTAATGATGTACATGTGATGTTGACGTGTGAAATGATATTATGAGGTGGTTTCATGATCCGAGGATCATGGTGAGTACATGCTAGGCATGGAAATGTGGTTTGTGCATGACGGTAAGTCATGGTAAGTACGTGCTAAGCACGGAAGTGTTATGAATTGATATTGTGAATGATTAATGAAATGTGTAGTATTGGCACTAGTATGCTTGGGTACAAATGATCGATCATTAGGATGTTAGTGTGTACACATGAGTCAAAAGTCGCGCGTGGCCTTGGTGGCGTTGAGTCACCAAGGAGGAGTATGGGTTCGCCCGGAAATTGTATTTATATTAGTCGGTGATGAGTGGAATCCCATCGACGGGGCGTGAGGATGAGTGGAATCCCCTCCGCGTGAAATGAGGCGTGAGGATGAGTGGAATCCCCTCCGCGTGAACGGTGATGAGTGGAATCCCACCGTCAGGTAATGGTTGAGTTGTTGGATGTGAGTTCCAACGGTTATCCGCGTATTCGAGTCATAGCTAGGTGCCAATACAGATTGTAGTTTATATTGCCAATTTGTGGTTAATTTGTGAGCCAATGTGTTTTGGAGGTGTTGCTAACATGGTTTAATATATGTGATTTCATATGTTGTGGATTTAAACATGTTGAGCATGACATGATATTGAATATATGTTCATGCATCATCTATATTTATGGCTCGCGTGGATCGGAGGTAAGATCATGCATTTTATCTAGGTTGTAGCTCGTGCTTGGACCCTGCATTGTCGAGGTTTGTTTTTAAAGAGCTTACCCTCACTAAGCTTTTATGCTTACGCTCTCTTTTGTTCGACAATGCAGATCAATAGCTTGAGGGTGGCAAGGGCAAGGAAATGCCTCCAAGTGTTGCTTACGGTTAGCTCAAGTATGATGTTTAAATTTAAAGATTGTAATAGTAAAGCAATGGGATAGGTGTTGTTGGGTTGAGTTTGATGTATGTCTATGGTTGACTTGATTTGTAAGCATGAGGTATCTTGCCATATGCTTGTATGATGGATGGCTTATGGATGCTTAAGTTGCTTGAATGGCTCGTAAACTTATTTGAAATGTATGATGCTTATTGGTTCTTTTTAATGTCTTCAAGCATGCTTGTAGGAAAGGCTCTACATGTGTAATTTGCTATGTATGAAGGACTGTCTAAAATCCATGCTTGTATGTGTTTGAGTATGTTAAATCTAGGATGTATGTCTCTAGACTTCGTTTGAATGATGATTGTATGAATGCATGATGTGGGTTGTTGCCATAGTGATAGACATGTCTAATTAATGTTGAAGCATGCTAAAATGGTTGTTATACCTTAAGATGTCTTGTCTTGAAGTTGCTTGGTGGTTTGTTGGTGTTTTGGGGCATCCTTGTGCCTCAAAACAGCCCAGATAAGTCTGCAGACAGGGGGTGTTTCGGAACGGGTCCCCGTGTTCCGAAACGGCCCCTGTGTAAATGGCCTGCCGTTTCGAAACGGATGAAGGTCGTTCCGGAACGTTTTCGATACTGGAATTTTGAGAAATTGGCGAGATGAAGTCGTTCTGAAACGGGCCTCTGAGGTTCCGAAACGGTCAAATCTCGTTGACCACAAGATATTGACCGTCAAGGGCGTTCCGATACGGGTCTCCCCTGTTTCGGAACGGTCCCCTTGTGGTTGACCCAGGCCCGTTGACTAGGTCAGGGCGTTTCGGAACACCCTATAGGTGTTTCGAAACGGCCTGCTGTAATGAAGTAAAATGGACTGTTTACCTTTTTGTTGGTCGGTGAATGTTTCGTTGTTTGTATCTTCCGCTGTTGTGCTCCACATAGGAATTAAATATGCATCTAGATAAGACTAAAGCTAAAAGAAATTTTCTGGGTCGTTAACCGAGGGGAAGCCCTAATGGGTTTCGCTTCGGTTTTCCCCGTGTGGCCCACTCGGACCGGTCATCCGACCAGACCGGGACGAGGGGTTACATATGGTGTAACACCCCAAAAATTATGCCCAAATTGTAAACCCCTAGATTTGAAAAAAAATCCCTATTGTAGAAACCTAATTTTGAAATCTCTATTTGAAAACCCTAACAATTGAGAATTTTAATTCAAAAACCCTTATTTGATAAAAGACTAAATTAAACTTAAAATTTAATTCTTATGGCTAAATTAGGAATTTTTAGAGTCAAATGATCTTTAATCATAATTTTATGAATTTTTTGAACAAATCAAAAGCTTGGGGGCTTATTGGGTGATTAACCTATTTTATTTTTAAATCTAGATCAATTTCGGCTACTAGTGTTTTATTTCTTTTATAATTATAATTATTTTATATTATCTTATTCCAAAATCCCTTTCCCCATGTATTTATCACCGAAACCCTATGTTTTTTACCCTTTCAATCGTCTCTCTCTATATATATAACCCAATTACCTTAAAAAAATTCTAGCCGCAACCTAGTTATCACCCAAAATGTTTCGGTTTTGCTGTTTCACGTTCATTGAATCGAATATTCCATTGCCCTTTTACTCGTCTTTTCTCTTTACATCGATGACATGTGGATTTCGTTCTAATCAGCGTTCCAGCTCTTGATGACTTAGTTTCAATTTAGTTAGACCATGTGTTAGGTCTGAGCTTGGAAGCCGTCTTCGATGTTTGAGCTATTGTCTGTTTAAGGTGTGTTTTCTTCTGGTGCTAAAAATAAAGTATATATTATTTTTCTATGTGTTGGTGTTTACACATTGTGTGATTATTATATGTATTATGGATTGTATGATTGACATCATGTGCATATGAATTCAGAATGTGTTTTAATTATGATATATGGAATATTTGATTTATGAAACATCGGATTTTTGGAACTATGATTTATGAATTTATGGACTATGGTTTATGAAGTATGTTTACGAAATATCAGATTTATGGAGCTATGTTTATGGAATTTGATTTTTAAACATCATATATGTATGAGCATGAGTTGGGATTTGTACGGAGGAAGTTCAGTGGTTTCATCCTTCGGGCAGAATTCCATTTCGGATCAGTGGTTCCACCCTTCGGGTTAAGTTCCACTTCGGATTGGTGACGATGTAGAGAGTGGTTCTGGGGAACCTTACTCTTCAGACGGCGATGTAATTGGGTGCATTGCACTAGGCTTGTGATTTGTGTTATGGTTTAAAAGATTTCATTCAAAATAATATTATGTTTTATAATTATGGTTTTTTTTTTGCACTCTAGAGACACACTAAGCTCTTTAGCTTACTCCCTCATAGTTTTTCTTTTACGGATATCTAGGACTCTAGGCAACTTGGTACTTGGAGAATTTTATATTTTATCTGATTATTTTATTATTCAGTACGAAACTATTTTAGTTTAATCAGATTTCTTTTTATTATTTTGGGACATTGATGTAATTTTAGACTATTTATATTTTGAGATTATTTTTAGCATTCATCTACTATTATTTTAATTCAGAGATTTTATATAATTATTCGAATATCTATTATGATATTCATATTTATATTTATTATTAAATTTATGTTATTTTATTTTAATTTAAAGTATATCTTTTTAAAATTAGTTTTCTTGTTTGAAAAGTTTTCAAACGTGACTTCCTAAATTCGGCTATTTCTTCTAGGTCGGGTTTAAGGGTTACATTTAGTGGTATTAGAGCCTAGGTTCAACCCTCGGACTGTGAGGCTCACATAAAATTTTAAACCTAAAATATATTTTGCATGCATATTAAATATTTTCGGGCAAAATGAGATTTTCTGATAAATTTATTATTTTAAAGAATTACATAAATGTATTGAATAGAGACTCCAAGTACCAACTCTAATTCTAGGATTGTCCCTTTTGTAGATAGATTACTATGTCACCTCGTGGGATCTCTAAATTACCGACCGATCATGATCATACTTGTTCCTATGAATTTGAGATCAAAGTCTATCTGAAAGCCATATGTTGTCATTCGTAACCTGATCTAAAATGTCTTTTTAAAATTGTTATCAAAACTTCTTTTCTTGAAGTATGTCGTTAGTATGAAAATTTTGAGGACAAAATTTCTTTTAAGAGTGAGAGAGTTGTAACACCCCAAAAATTATGCCCAAATTGTAAACCCCTAGATTTGAAAAAAAATCCCTAATTTAAAAACCCTAATTTTAATTCTTATGGCCAAATTAAAAATTTTAAGAGTTAAATGGTCTTTAATCAAAATTTTACGACTTTATCAAAAGTTTGGGGGCTTGCTAGGTGATTAATCCATTATTTTAAAAGAAGATTGAATTTGAATTAAATTATATTTATACCAGCCGTATCATTTTATTATTATTATTATTATTATTATTTAAATGTTATATATATATATACTATTTTTTAAAATTGAATTCTAAATCTTTTAGATTTCTGCTCCACTCGCCTCTTTATCCTTTAAATTGTTTTTTTATTTATTTTATTAAAACTTATTATTATAATAATATTATTTTCCCTAAAACCTATATATATATATAATTATAATTTAAAACCCTAATAACCTAAGTTCCTTTCCCAATGTTGCAGCAGCAGAAACCTTAAGCTATTCCCAACCACTTCGTCAAAAAAAAAAGAGAGAAAAGATTAACATCTTTCCCTTATTCGAATGAATATATTGTTCCTAAAACCACAAGCAAACAACTTTGCATTTATATTTTCTTTCTTGAAGAAATCAAAGCCATGTGGTAAGCCTCTAATAGTCAGATCTCATGCTACACACCCTATCAGGCAGCAAGCTCGAATGATCGATCACAGTTCGATTCAATTATGGCTAGTTTATATCTTGCATCTCTTGGTGTACGTAGAATAAGCGTCGCATGATAGTTTGATAGTTTCGAACTATTTAAGGTGTGTATTATTTCAGTACTATATTTAAATTATGTACTATTTTTCTATGGGTTGGTGTTTTATCTCTTGTGTGATTATTTATATGTATTATGGATTGTATGGTTGACATCATATGCATACGATTTCAGAATTTATTTTGGTTATATACTATGAACATTGATTTATGAAACATTGGATTTATGGAACTATGATTTATGAATTTATGGACTATGATTTATGAATTATGTTTATGGAATATCGGATTTACGGAATTGGTTTTTATAAAACTTGAATTTTAAACATCATATATGTATGAGCATGGGTTGGGATTTGTACGGAGGAAGTTCAGTGGTTTCATCCTTCGGGCTGAATTCCACTTCGGATCAGTGGTTCCATCCTTCGGGCTGAGTTCCACTTCAGATGGTGACGATGTAGAGAGTGGTTCGGGGGAACCTTACTCTTCGGACGGTGATGTAGACGGGTACATGACATAGAGTTAGGTGCATCGTGCCATGCATATCTGCGTATTTGATTGTCTGCTGATTTGATTTGTAATTGTATGATACATGAGATACTCTGATTTTAGCACCTTAGAGATACACTGAGCTTAATAGCGGACTCCCCCTTAGCTTCTATTTCAGATTTTCAGACATAGGAGTTCGGTACTTGGAGGACCACAGTTATCAGATTTATTACTATTTTAGTATGGATATTCTTAGTTTCCAGTTTTATTTCGGTTTTATTGCGATTATTTCATTATTTGGGGTTTTATGTAAACTCAATTATTTTTATTTTAGATTTTAAATCTGCTTAGCATAAAAATTTCAATGATAAACGATGTTGTTTTAAATTAATATTTTAAGTATTAATTTCTGAAAACCTAATAAATAAATTAGTTGAGGGTTACGTTTTCAATTTGACTTTCTAGATTCGGCCCATAACCCTTGGGTCGGGTCTAGGGGGTTACATCTGGACCTGAAATGACCAAAATTGCTGGTTATTAACAAGTCCATAACAGAAATATAAAACTGCATAACTTGGGAGTTCGACAAATAACCCACCCAAATACAACTTGGTTACATTGATGAGAAAAGAAAGCGTAAGCTTAAATGCTTAGTGAATGATGCTCGAGGAAAACACCCATCAATGAATTAAAAACTATTTATGCCAAAACATTTCATGCTTCTCAAACCAATTCAAATTCATACATAAAATCTTTGTTAAACATGTATCATAATTCTCTAGCATACTCATATGCTAACCTCAATTTAAGCCTTAACATGCTTAACTAACCAAATTAAGCTTAAAGAGAAAATATGTTTAAGTCTCATTATACAACACAACCATTTTCCATGATACATCATCTCATATATTAGCATTAAAGTGACCCAAAACCATATTCTTTAGTTAAATTACTCATACACCAGATACACGGATTTCCCAAGTGGTTACTCTTCACACTTAACATACATCCTCAACTAGAGCATGGCTTACTCTTCACCCCTCAACGGTTAACCAGAGCATGGCCTACTCTTCACCCCTCAACGGTCGATGCATAAATCCACACGACGGGAGCATAACTTACTCTTCGCCCCTCAACTGTCGGGGTACTCATGATGGAGAATGGTTTACTCTTCACCCCTCGACAAACATGAAGCGACTTATTATAGTGCACTTTAAACCCTATGACTGGCCAACTATATTCGATAACATTAGAACACTAGTCACTTGCCAATATATACCAATAAACCACATTACCTCGCTATTTTACATATGCGTCAAAACAAACCAAATCTCAATACATTAAACATGCATTTTAGCTTTCTAAGAAACCTTTCAGAAATCATTTCACACATGCAAGTATCATCAACGTAAGCTCATTTGTAAACTCTTTCAAAGATAATAATGCTTATAACAGTAGGTAAACAACATTAAAACATTTGCATGAGATTTAAATTTATGAAACCGAAACTGAGAGTAAGAGAACCGTTTTTCTTACTTTTTGAGCTTAGTTAAGCGTTTCAAGCTCAAAATAATCCCCATAACACCTTCAAACCTTTGTAAAGCTTTAAAACTCGTTTCCACTCACCGAGTACACAAAGTGTCCACACCGATACAAGAATCAAGCGTCTGATGCCTCCAAAACTTCACCTCATGCTACTGGATTATTCTCCTCTGTTTTATCCACATAAAACTAGAGGATTAATACCTCAAAGTGCATATAAAAATCCCAGCAACAACAATCTTCGACTTCTCTTCACTAAACCTCATCAAACTCCTCCCGGATAAATCGAAAACACCAACAAACACTACTCTAATCAAACCCAGTCAAAACCAAATGATTGGAACAACACATAAACACCAATTTACACTTAAAAATACCCTAATATCATCCTTATACCTCCAACATTCATTACTCACCCACAAATCCTCAAAAACACAATTCTTGAAACCTAGAAAATTAGAGATTCACCTAGTTTCGGGATTTCAATGTTAAAACCAACTTATTAACATTATAAAACATCAATATCATGTTATAATCTGGTAAAGAACCCAGCAAAACATATCCAAAACGAACCTCAATCAATTTCACCAATTAAATCTCAATTAGGCCAAATTTCCACAATTAAATCACCAAAACCCATTAGAAAACATATATAAAGGATCAAGAACTTGGGAATTTCAGTAAAGAACCATTCATTAAAGGAGAAGAATGAACCTCACCACCATTGATTGAAATCTCTCTCAATTGAATGATTTACTCTTGAAAAATAAAGGAAATCAATGAGATTTGTAAATAAGTTATGAAATCCATTAGAAATCATTAGTTTAAGAAAACAAGATCATTACCTCAAATCTTTGCTGGAAAAATGAGTGTTTGGCTTAAGAGATTTTAAGAGAAAAGTTATGTCAAATTTGCTTTTAAGAATAACTACCTTTTTTAATAAATCCATTTTTAATCCTTTAATTAAAACACTTTGAAACTAATCTAATTGAGAGAAAAATCTGATAAAAACATTTAGGTATATTAGCTTCTTAAAGATTCAAAGTTTTGACCATTTTACAAAATAGTCACTAAAAACAATTTTACACTTTTATACTTTGGTCACTAGTCCCAAAATGTCAAATCTCCAAATCTCATTTTCCAAAATTGATTTCACCAAAATCATTAGTATATCAAATGAGGATTTTAGAACATTTTTCCATATTTTTATAATTCTCAAAAATATTTATTCCAATTTAAATCTTGAAACTAACTCGAATCACTAACTCGGTTCTCCCGAACCATTTCATCTTTCATGTTAACATCTAGGCTCAAAATCGGGGCGTTACAGTTGCTAATTTCTCCTTGAAGCCTCTTTTATCTTTAGAATAATGAGGGGCATAGGTAAAGGTACAATGCCATTCCACACCATTCTTATAAGAGATTATGGCATCGATAAAATGTCATTCCGCCTTAACTAGATTGTCGTGTCATGTCCCAAGGAAATCTGCTGCGCCATAACGACGCAATCTCTCAAAATACACTGAAAGGACAAATGCATGTGGGAGAAATAATCAGCCCCACGACCTCTCTCGTCTTCCAACATCTCATTAGTTTCAGGAACGTAATCCTCATCGTAACTCCCCTCTCGGGAGCCGCAACTCTCCTCCTGATCGTGTGTTCTTCTAGTCATGATTACTTTCTGCACAAGCAAATAAATAAGGTTACACCATCGAATATTCAGCTTTAACTGAGTACGACTTTGACTTATGGGCATGTATTCACTAGACACCCTTTTTAGACCTTCTACTACCCTGGGGCTTTCCTAGAACCGACTAAACCTAGGCTCTAATACCACTAAATGTAACGCCCTAAACCCGACGTCATATTTGGGCCTCAACCCAACCCATAAGAAAAATTGTGCAACTAGATTAAGCCCAAACCACAATCATTTCCATAAATTCAACAACGTTTTGGAAAAGGACGATGCAAAATAGTTAAATCGTTTACATTGAAGCTTCAATTTAAAACAAGTAATAAACCATTCAACATGATCAAATAAATCCAAAATAAGAGTTACAGACATAAAATCTCTTATGAATACATTGCCCGATAAGTCTAAGTATTGTACTCTTGATCACATCAATGAGCTAAAGTCATGCACCTATGGGCTCTTTCAATGCAACATTGCAACCTAAAAACCTACGAACGGAAACAATGATTCCGAACGATGAGCTCATAAAGCTCAGTGGATACGCCTCTACTCTAGCAAGCTTCATGCAAAGATAAACATAAGCATGTAACTAGAAAAGATGACATGGCATTGAAAACAAGTATGTTATTACCATAATTCATACACATATAATATGGAATCATGAATCACCTCATAGCAATCATAACCAAAAACATAGAGTGAGACCCATGGCCACACAACATCGGGAACGTACACTCTAAGTAAGACTCGGGGCAACATAGCATTGGGAACATACGCTCTACACTCAGAATTCCCCATCGAGTACCTTTGAATGAGACACGGGGCCACACAACGTTGGGAACGTACATTCAGAAATATCTTACCATGGTGTTGTAGCACTCTCACTAGGTATTCGGATCCCACCAAATAAGTGCCCACATGGCATACGACATCATAACATAACCATATCGTCCTATGGTTTCTATCAACATATAAGTCACACATGACATTTTCTGAATTCTTAAGATTTATGCTCGAGTATCAGGATATTTCTCAGTTTTTCATTTTACAACTCATTTCAGATCATTAGGGGTCTATTGGAACGATCATTATAATTTTTTTAGCCTACTGGGTAAAAATCAGCATTTTTGGGCAAAAAGCCAGTGGGTACCGGTACTGGTCTACGTGTACCAGTATGGTACCCTTGGGTATCAGTACTCGCTGCGTACAGATACGAAATTAGCTCACTGGAATTTTATCCAGCCCTCGTGTACCGGTACGGGTCGACCCATACCGATACCGCTTTACATGATGTACCGATACAAGTTGAACATTGTATCGGTACCCCCTTCATAGTTCATAGCAATGGAATAGTGCTCTTAAACCCAGAACATTGGGGTATCGGTACTGCTCCCCGCGTACCGGTATTGAAGCCCAGAAACGACTTCCTAGGCTTAGAAAATCATTCCCCAAGCCTCCAACACGAACCTCAAAACCCCTTAAGTTGATCCTACAGATTATAAGAGATATTTAGGGTGATTTACTACCATTTTTACAGGCCACTAACACTTAATCCCGGATTTACCATTAGCGACCATTTTCAAGCATTTAAACACCCAAATCATCAAAAACAAGTATACAATGCATCATCCTTAGGATGCACATGAAACAAAGGGAGTTGGAAGTGTACCAACCTTCCTCTAAAAGCTGGAAAGGAGACTTCTTGCAAACAAGCCTTAACCCTTCCCCTTGCCTTGATCTTTATAGTGCTCTACAACCTCCTTCACTACAAAGAGATGATGTAAAACGGATTACAACATTATTGGAATGTCTGAAGATACAAAAGAAAGAACTCTACTATAAGAAATGGAGTTAAATCATCCATTCTCGCTCTTCCTCTTCAACCCTCACCAAAACTCATATTTCTCAACCCCAACCATTTTCTTCTATTTTTACCTTGTTTGATAGATCCATTGATGTAGATTCCAACACTCTCAACTTGTAGTCCGAAAATCTAACTCAAAAAGATCATTATCTCAAATCTTTGCTGGAAAAATGAGTGTTTGGCTTAAGAGATTTTAAGAGAAAAGTTATGTCAAATTTGCTTTTAAGAATAACTACCATTTTTTAATAAATCCATTTTTAATCCTTTAATTAAAACACTTTGAAACTAATCTAATTGAGAGAAAAATCTGATAAAAACATTTAGGTATATTAGCTTCTTAAAGATTCAAAGTTTTGACCATTTTACAAAATAGTCACTAAAAACAATTTTACACTTTTATACTTTGGTCACTAGTCCCAAAATGTCAAATCTCCAAATCTCATTTTCCAAAATTGATTTCACCAAAATCATTAATATATCAAATGAGGATTTTAGAACATTTTTCCATATTTTTATAATTCTCAAAAATATTTATTCCAATTTAAATCTTGAAACTAACTCGAATCACTAACTCGGTTCTCCCGAACCATTTCATCTTTCATGTTAACATCTAGGCTCAAAATCGAGGCCTTACAGTTGCTAATTTCTCCTTGAAGCCTCTTTTATCTTTAGAATAATGAAGGGCATAGGTAAAGGTACAATGCCATTCCACACCATTCTTATAAGAGATTATGGCATCGATAAAATGTCATTTCGCCTTAACTAGATTATCGTGTCATGTCCCAAGGAAATCTGTTGCGCCATGACGACGCACCCTCTCAAAATACGCTGAAGGGACCAATGCATGTGGGGGAAATAATCAGCCCCACGACCTCTCTCGTCTTCCAACATCTCATCAGTTTCAGGAACGTAATCCTCATCGTAACTCCCCTCTCGGGAGCCGCAACTCTCCTCCTGATCGTGTGCTCTTCTAGTCATGATTACTTTCTGCACAAGCAAACAAATAAGGTTACACCATCGAATATTCAGCTTTAACTGAGTACGACTTTGACTTATGGGCATGTATTCACTAGACAACCTTTTTAGACCTTCTACTACCCTGGGGCTTTCCTAGAACCGACTAAACCTAGGCTCTAATACCACTAAATGTAACGCCCCTCTCGGGAGCCGCAACTCTCCTCCTGACCGTGTGCTCTTCTAGTCATGATTACTTTCTGCACAAGCAAACAAATAAGGTTACACCATCGAATATTCAGCTTTAACTGAGTACGACTTTGACTTATGGGCATGTATTCACTAGACACCCTTTTTAGACCTTCTACTACCCTAGGGCTTTCCTAGAACCGACTAAACCTAGGCTCTAATACCACTAAATGTAACGCCCTAAACCCGACGTCATATTTGGGCCTCAACCCAACCCATAAGACAAATTGTGCAACTAGATTAAGCCCAAACCACAATCATTTCCATAAATTCAACAACGTTTTGGAAAAGGACGATGCAAAATAGTTAAATCGTTTACATTGAAGCTTCAATTTAAAACAAGTAATAAACCATTCAACGTGATCAAATAAATCCAAAATAAGAGTTACAGACATAAAATCTCTTATGAATACATTGCCCGATAAGTCTAAGTATTGTACTCTTGATCACATCAATGAGCTAAAGTTCTGCACCTATGGGCTCTTTCAATGCAACATTGCAACCTAAAAACCTACGAACGAAAACAATGATTCCGAACGATGAGCTCATAAAGCTCAGTGGATACGCCTCTTCTCTAGCAAGCTTCATGCAAAGATAAACATAAGCATGTAACTAGAAAAGATGACATGGCATTGAAAACAAGTATGCTATTACCATAATTCATACACATATAATATGGAATCATGAATCACCTCATAGCAATCATAACCAAAAACATAGAGTGAGACCCATGGCCACACAACATCGGGAACGTACACTCTAAGTGAGACTCGGGGCAACATAGCATTGGGAACATACGCTCTACACTCAGAATTCCCCATCGAGTACCTTTGAATGAGACACGGGGCCACACAACGTTGGGAACGTACATTCAGAAGTATCTTACCATGGTGTTGTAGCACTCTCAATAGGTATTCGAATCCCACCAAATAAGTGCCCACATGGCATACGACATCATAACATAACCATATCGTCCTATGGTTTCTATCAACATATAAGTCACACATGACATTTTCTGAGTTCTTAAGATTTATGCTCGAGTATCAGGATATTTCTCAGTTTTTCATTTTACAACTCATTTCAGATCATTAGGGGTCTATTGGAACGATCATTATAATTTTTTTAGCCTACTGGGTAAAAATTAGCATTTTTGGGCAAAAAGCTCAATGGGTACCGGTACTGGTCTACGTGTACCAGTATGGTACCCTTGGGTATCAGTACTCGCTGCGTACAGATACGAAATTAGCTCACTTGAATTTTATCCAGCCCTCGTGTACCGGTACGGGTCGACCCATACCGATACCGCTTTACATGATGTACCGGTACAAGTTGAACATTGTATCGGTACCCCCTTCATAGTTCATAGCAATGGAATAGTGCTCTTAAACCCCAGAACATTGGGGTATCGGTACTGCTCCCCGCGTACCGGTACTGAAGCCCAAAAACGACTTCCTAGGCTTAGAAAATCATTCCCCAAGCCTCCAACTCGAACCTCAAAACCCCTTAAGTTGATCCTACAGATTATAAGAGATATTTAGGGTGATTTACTACCATTTTTACAAGCCATTAACACTTAATCCCGGATTTACCATTAGCGACCATTTTCAAGCATTTGAACACCCAAATCATCAAAAACAAGTATACAATGCATCATCCTTAGGATGCACATGAAACAAAGGGAGTTGGAAGTGTACCAACCTTCCTCTAAAAGCTGGAAAGGAGACTTCTTGCAAACAAGCCTTAAGCCTTCCCCTTGCCTTGATCTTTAGAGTGCTCTACAACCTCCTTCACTACAAAGAGATGATGTAAAACGGATTACAACATTATTGGAAGGTCTGAAGATACAAAAGAAAGAACTCTACTATAAGAAATGGAGTTAAATCATCCATTCTCGCTCTTCCTCGTCAACCGTCACCAAAACTCATATTTCTCAACCCCAACCATTTTCTTCTATTTTTACCTTGTTTGATAGATCCATTGATGTAGATTCCAACACTCTCAACTTGTACTCCGAAAATCTAACTCAAAAGATAAAGGATGAATATGTCTTTAAACTTTGAAGGAAAAGAAGAAGAAAAGAGATAGAGGATGAAGGGGACAAAGATGATCTCATTCTCTTACATTTTCTGCAACCATTAAACCAAATCTCCTCCTTTAAAATGAGGAAAACTACCTCTCTACCCCTCCATCATCCTCATAAATACTTACTCAACCAAGGCCCCTAGCCCAACAACACAAAGGAAGCCACCAAGGCTTTCATGAGCAACCAATAACCCAAATCTTCATCCCAACACATACGGCTCACGGGTCAGGTTAAATCGACCCACGAATTTTGAAATTCAGGTCGTTACATCAACAATCAAAAACCAACATCATTCCTCTCAGGACATTTCCCAAGCATACCAAGAACAAAGCTAGAGAAAGAGAAGATATCTCAATGTATGAGAAATGCAAGTAGCAGGCTAGAACATAAGTCGACCAGGCCGATACTCAGCTTCGAACAAACGACCTGAAAGGGAACCGAGAGCAAGAGACTGGAAATCAACGGACAAAAGTGTGAGAAAAAAACTTCCTCCTCTAGGAGCTCAACCCTCAAAATCACTCCCGAAACTGACCAAATTAAACCAAGAAAACTGAAGAACCAACTCAGGGATGGAAACCCACTCCACTGAGACAAAAAATGAGCAACAATTCGTGACTTATCGATAAACAGAATCAAGGGATTTTGGAATAGGCCGAAACCCTAGAACAAAGTTTTTTTTCTCTCCCAATTTTATTTGAATCTTAATCGTTGGTGGTTTTGCTCAAACATAGTGTCAATCGAATGAAAAATTAGAAGATGAGAGGAGCTTTAACTTTATTCATTTGATTTTTTTTTTTTTTTTGCTAGAATGAACCATAACCATTATCATAAGAAATAATCAAGGTTGAATAAACAATAGTTCGTATAGCTCTCAAATGCAAAACAAGAAAATTGATGTAATTTGAATATGAACACATGTGTAAAAAAGAAAAGCAAAAAATGTCATACTGCTAAGGCCTTCAATGTCACATTACTCCATGAAGTGAAAGAATCGACCTTTTGTAACCCAGAATGGTTCCACGAACATAGAGCTTGACGTGCTCTCCTCGGCGTCCTTTCACCATTATTTTTTCTCGAAATAAGTTTTTTTGTTGCTTGCCTTGACCACATTATAAGCATTGTCATCCATGATACATAGAGGCTGGATATACTCCATACGGATTGTTTTGGCTTTGAACGATAAGAACAGAGACAGAGGGAAGGGAGAAACATGGCTCAAAGAAAGAGTCAGTTGCAAGAACGTCGGAGAGAGGCAATAATGATTGTTCCGAACAACTATTTAGTACAGCTTGTTCAAATGAACTATGCAAAACCCAATATAAATTAGTTGTCAATGAGTCGGATGTCACTAGTTAAACTAAAAAAATAAAGGCAATAATAACTTGCAACAGAATGTAATCAGCCATTGAAGGTAAACAACAAAAGCAATAATAACATGGTATAATAAGCACCAAACACATTACAAGCCAATAGATTCAGAGGGCCTTGGTAATCCTTGAGCATCAAACATCACATTAACAAAATCGGATTAACCATATATATATATATATTATCTTACAACTTTTTTGAATGTAGAATAAATATTATCTTACAACTTGTTCATATGGGTAAACGTTCGATCGAGTCGAGTCGAATTAAAAAAATTTGAGTTATTCGAGTTGACGCGTCATATTTTACAACTTGAACTTAATTTGAATTTTTTTTCGATTTGAGTCGAGTTTACGAGTTCCTATACAAATTAAATTGTAATTATTTACCATGTTATAGTATGATTAAATTTCAATTTAAATGACTTTCTCTAATCATATAAAATATGCATATATATATATATATATATATATATATATATATCTTCATATTATTTTTCACATTATAAGTAAGATTTGTAATGTTATTTAATAAAATTATCATCTAAACTTCTAAAATATATTTGTAATATTATTTTTAAATAAAGAACTTTTGAGGATAAAATATTTATGCGAGTATAAATGAGTTAATGAATTGATGTGAAGAAAAAAACTAAAAAAATCAGTTGAATGATCAAATTGAATAAAATGTAAAGTCAAACGACTAAATTGCAAAACGAATATATTTGTTAAAAATATGAATTGAAGTTATATAGATATTATGTAGTGCTAGTGAATCGTGTGGTTTAATTTTGATCAAAAATAAATTTAAAACGAAAGAGGAATTGAAGAAATAGGAAATCATTCAAAGTTGAGGGGCTAAATTGAAAAAGTAGGACATTTAATTTAAAAAATATATATGAATTGAAGATAAATAGGTATTCTGCAGTGGTTTATGAGCACGCATTTTAAATTTGATCAAAATTTGACTTAAAACGAATGAGGGATTGAAGAAATGGGGTAATCATACAAAGTTAAGGGACTGAATTGAAACAATATGAAATTTATTTTCACAAAATATAAATTGAAGATAAATTAGTATTCTAAGTTGGTTTAGGAATATGTGGTTCAAATTTGGTCAAAATGGACTTAAATTAAATGAGTAATTGAAGAAAAATGAAATCAGGGACTAAATTTCAAAACTGTAAAATTCAATTTTTCGATTTTTCAATTTTTCGAGTTGGGAAAATTTCAACTCAACTCGAACTCAAAAACTTTTCAAGTTACTCGAGTTGACTCGAATAATTCGAAATTGAAAAAAATATATCAATTTTTTCGAGTCGAGTCGAGTTTTGCTGACCCCTACTTGTTCATCAATAGTCATCACAGAAGTATTTTAGCCATCCACAAAATAACGGACTGCTTGTTTATCCTAAAATGCATTCACCAATAGTCACCACAGGAGCATTTTCCATCCTCAAAATGATGAAACCGGTTGTTATCCCTCACAATAATTACTCTTCCGGTGCACTTGGACATAAACTTGATTGCTGTATGACAATCACCGCAGATGCGTAAGTTCTTCATAACCCTAATTGGCCTATCTGGTGGGAAGGTAATGAGCCCAAATGCAACAGCTAGTCTTTCACTGTGATATCTGATTGTCTGATTCTTTTCTTCACCGTTGACTTCTCTCAGCACAAAGCTCGTGTCTGCAATATAACCAGCTTGCTCCATTTCGTCTCTTAATTCCTCTAATTTTTGGTAAATATCTATTGTTTTCGCATGGGACCTATCCCCGGCAGCAAATGTGTGAACCTTATTTCCCTCCTCAACCCAACTCAAACCTGTCTCTTTCTTAATCCCTCGGTCTCTAAGCATCTTCCTAGCTTTGGCAGCATCATCATATCTCCCGGCAGCAGCATAAGCATTAGACAATAACACATGCAAACCTGAGCTCACAGGTCCCAACTCAAAGATTCTATCCGCAGCATAAGCCGCCAATTCAGTGTTCCCATGAATTCGACACCCTGTTAAAAAAGCTCCCCATACAGACTCCGTTGGCTGAATAGGCATTTCCCTGATGATCGAAAGTGCCTCCTGCAGTTTACCTGAGCGACTGAACAAATCAACCAAGGAGGCGTAATGTTGATCACCTGGCTCAATTCCATATTCCTTCATTAGTTCAAAGTAATGCTGCCCCTTCTCAACAAGCCCAGCATGGCTACAAGCATATAGCACGCACAAAAATGTAATAAAGTTCGGTTTGACCCCAAGGTCTTCCATCTGTTTAAACAAATCCAAAGCTTTCTCAGTATGTGAATGCTGAGCACAAGCAATCAGCATTGCATTCCACATCCCAAGATTCTTAACAGAGACTTCATCGAAAACCCGGTAAGCACCTCCAATCACTCCACACTTAGAATACAAAGATATCAAAGAACTACCCACGAAACTCGACGAATCATAATTCGTTTTAAAGCACAATCCATGTATCTGCTTACCCAACTGAAGCAGAGTCGAGTTAGCACAAACCTGTACAACACTGGAAAAAGTAAAATCATTCACGTCCAAACGTTCATACGTCGCTTGTTTGAATAATGTCAAAGCTTCCTCAAATTCACCTAACTGAGCATACCCATAAATCATCCCACTCCAAGAAACAACATTTCTGTGAGGCATTTCGTCAAACAATTTCCTCGCAGCCTTAATTCTCCCACATTTCCCATACATATCAACCAGAGAACTGGCCACGAATACATCGGTACCATACCCAGTTTTCAAAACCAAGCAATGCATGGATTGCCCGATATCAGACCTTCCCAGAATAGCACACGACTTGGTAGCGCTGGGGAAGATATGATCGTCGGGCCTGACGTTACCAACAAGCATTTCACGGAAAAACTGGAGTGCAAGGGAAGGGAGTTCATTTTGAGCGAAAGAGGAGATGACGGAGCTCCAAGTAGTGGGGCTTTTATGTGGGGCTTCGAAGAAGAGTCGACGGGAAAAGAGAGGGAGTTGGGTTTTGGAGTAGAAGTTGATGAGGTGATGGGAGATGAGAGGGATGGTTTGGATGCCTGATTTGATGATGTGGGCATGGAGTTGGAGACCCTTCGGGAGGGACCTTGTGTGGGTTAAAGAGAGGAGAATGTTACAGATGTTTCTGTAGTTTTGATCGAACGAGTGGTGGTTGAAAGGGTTTTGGGGAGGTTTTGAGGTCGGGGGATTTACCGTTTCCAGGAATTGATGGAGCATTAGATCGGTCAGCGATTTTGGGGATTTGGAGCGGAAGGTTGCAAGTTATATACTTATAGCCGGACCGCTCAGCTGGGCCATGAGTAGTACACCAGGCTAAGGTTAGTTAGGTTTATTTACTTGAATTCTGTTAACCTAAAATTTTATGTTTGTATTTAAACATATTTATACATAATTAAACAAATATTTGAATTTGGACATTAATATTCTCTCATCATGAGGTATAACGCATGCTCAAGTCACTTTCCCTTAATAAAGTAATCTCCCAAGTTTTGGATCATACACGATTTGTCAAAACCATTTTAAACAAATTCCAACAAAGGAATAAAACTTTCAATTAAGTGAGTAAATATATTTGGTCGGTTGGTCAAGCTAGTCATTTTTATTCCCTCAATTCTCATAGATCACGGGTTCTAGACATACTAGGAACACTCATTCCTTGAACACTCATTCCTTTCTCTAGAGTCCATTTCTTTTCCCCTCTAGGTAGGATTCCGAATAGAATTAATATTTATATAAAAAAAATACATTTAATTAAGTAACCCCTAAATCAAAACGGCGAAGGTAGCAACAACATCAGTAACACTACATTTTTGTTCCCTTACCTCCTCATAATTTCTTAATTTTCACCAATAATATGATGGCATATGACTAAGGCCAGAGTCAAAAATTTTGATTTATTGTGTCATAATTTAAAGTGAGTGGAGTAAGTATATGTGTCAATTTCTTTAAGGAGAGATATCAATTATGTTTTAAGGACACAAGAGATTCCGAGAAATAATGTTTTCAAGATTTAGATCAAGAGGGCTTCTGTGGAGATGAAGTTATTGATATGGAGGCATATGGAATAATAGTTCTCGTGAATGCACAAGGCTTGGTTCAAGATGGGAATCTTGATGCAGAATCAACTCGGCCGTCTTGCGCGAACATGGTCACTGGAGTTCGTAAGGAAAGGAAGGAAATAGAAAAAGGATCGATAAATCATGAGGGAGTAGAAGTACTTGATGAGGACGTTATTGTGGATAACTCGGGTTCGTTTCCTACTATTAGGTTTTCTGATTGTGTTCATGATAAGATTGATCAAAGCATGAATAGACCTTGATAGTTCATCTTCTTGTCGTTTCATTGGATATAAAACTCTATTATCACGAATTACGGTTCTTTGGAATCTGGTGGGAGGATTTCAACTTATCGATTTAGATAATAATAATAATTTGGTGAAATTCTCTAATGAACATGATTATGTCAAAGCTTTAACGGCAGGCCTTTGGACTATTTTGGGGAGTTACTTGATAGTACAACCTTGTAGTCGTTTTCCTGACTTAAGAGAAACATTCATCTCAAGTTTTACTTTGGGTTTGATTGCCAATTTTGCCTTATCGGTATTATATGAATAGCTTATGTCGGCGCATTGTTGCCATCTTGGCACGTTAGTGAAAGTTAACTACAATACTTTAGCTTGTGGTCATGGGAAATTCGCTCAACTTGCGATGGTGGTGGATATTAATAAACCTCTGATTCCTTGCATTGGAATTGATAGATTTGTCCAAAAGCTTGAGTATGAAGGTCTGCATAGCATTTGTTTTTCCTATGGGATTTACGGTCACTCAAAGGAGAGTTATGGGAAGGATGGGGATGATGTCGGAAAGGATAAGTCCGATGTTCAAGATACTTGACTCCCGACCCCAGCATCTCATGGCGCGGACCTATATGGCCCTTGGATGGTGGTGGATAATAGGAGACGTAAACCTATGGTGGAGAATAAAGGTAAACTGGTTGTGAATCAGCCGAATGGACCAGCGGATGGCTCCCGGTTTGCGGTCTTAGATTCCCTTGAAGAAGGAACTAGTCATAAAGATGTTGCTACTAACGAGTGAGTACCAACACATGTTATTTTTTTTATATAAGGCAAGCTATGGGTAAAGTAGTGGTGGTTGTGGATACTCTTCAAACACCAAAATGGAGTTATATCCATAATGAGGCATACAAAGCTTCGAACCCGGATAAGAAAAAGAAGGCTAGTTTGGAAGGAGCAATAAGGATCAGGGTGTATCCCTCGGTGGATAGTAAAGAAGTTATGTTAGCTACTCGGTCACTTGAACATGTCAAGGGTAATCATATCACGGTGATGATTAAGAAGAAAACAATGAACGATAAAAGCAGCACGGAGGTTAAGTTATCTAAAGTTCATGGTGTGGTGAATAAGAATTTCAAATAGAATATTAGACGTGGTATAAAAAGCCCGAAGTGGGTGCAAGCAGTTTCAACTCAGCTTGATTGTTTGGGTAACTCAAGTGCTGCTTGAGCCTCTTTATATTGTCATGGGGCTAGGTTTTGACTCGCCAACCCGTGCAGCCTTAGACGTCGATCTTAAGTCGAGGACTAAGTAAGCCTTCGAATATCTAAGCTGGAGCGCTTAGAACTTGATGTTGCAGAAGCTTTGAGAAAATGGTGATGATGGCTAGGCAAAGAAAGGTAAGAGATGCAAGGTATTTTTTAAGCAAAGAGCCTCGTTAAAAACTCCCCCTAAGCCTAGACGGGGAGAAAAGAGTACTCGATGCCTTCTCTTACTAATAGACAAAGAATAATGAAATGTAGAAGATGTGGAATGTTTACAAAGGATGGGGGAAGGCCCTATTTATAGCCTTGGCCCCCTCGATCCAATGGCTACGAATGACTCGGTCCAATGGCTTTGGATGAGTCATACAAAGATAATCTCTTCTAAATGGCAAGTCTATCATCCTATTACAAAGTTGCCTAAGATATGTGCCCAATGACATCATTGCTTTGGTGTCATTGGCTTGTTTCCTCAATTGTGGCTCCAAGAAAGAAAGCTTTCCTTATGTGTTGGTCAAAGGATGACACCTTAGCTTGGGTCTTGGATGCTTGTGTGGATTGGGCTTGGCATGGCCCGGTTCTTGTGTCCAAAACCCTCTCTTTAGCATGCTAGGTGCTAAATCAGGCCCTAAGGGTGTGAGTAACTCGGATTGGCTTCCCCTAGGCCCCTCGGTGTGCACATCGGGTGTAGACTCGGCCTCCTTGGTATGCACGTCGGGTGCGGGCTCAGGCTCCATGGCTTGGGCGGCATGGAGGGTGCATGGCAAGGCCCCCTCGGGTGCGTGTATTGGGCTCCCTCGGGTCCAACTCTCGTGGGCAGCACATGAGGTGCTTGGCAAGGCCCTATGGTGCGCTGGAAGTGGCTCAGCTTGGCTCTCTAGGATGCGGACAGCACAAAGGGCGTTGTTCATGGCCCCTTGGTGCGTGGTGTTGGCAACTACTCGGGTCCCTCGGTTGGGTGAAGGACGTGGTACGCTAAGGTCAGCACCTATGGGCGCGACTGGCTCGGTCGTGGAAAGTTGGTCTGTGACAATATGTTGATGGATAGAGTTTGATAATAGATACTCGAGTGTGTGAGATTCTATTATCAGAAGATGATGCGGATTTGTATATTTCTAATGAGATGGAGGGTTCGAAGAAGGAAGGACATGCATTGGTCCAGTAAGTCTTGTTTATTTTTCTATATGATTTATAATGACGTCGTTTATGTTTTGAAATTACAAGGGTGCGGCTAGCCCAGCGTTCAAACGAAATTTTCATTCTTTTGCTAGAGATTTTCAGCCGAAAGTAATTATGATTTGTGAGCCTCGCATTAGTGGAAAGAAAGCCGATGAAGTGATATCGAAACTCAAATTTTCTAGATTGTTTCGGGTGGAGGAACACAGATTCATTTGGGGCATCTAAATATAGTGGGATGATGAGGTAGACTTGGAAGTGTTACAAATCTCGAATCAATTCATACATGGTCACATATTTAATACTGAATTGAAGATTTGGGTCTTCTTTATCGTAGTGTATGAAAGTCCGAAGATAGCTCTTCGTAAACAATTTTGGAGCAAGTTGAATGATCTTAATCTTAGGGATGCTAATCATTAGGTTCTTGTGGGCGACTTCAACTCGATTATTAGTTCCAAAGAGAGAAGAGGAGGTGCTAATGTATCGGTGAGTGGTAGCAGAGATTTTTCAGATTTCATCTTTGAGTCCGGGTTATTGGATGTCGGGTTCTAAAGTCCACCTTTCACATGGTCTCAAGGTGATTTACATCAGCGTTTGGATCGTTGTCTCATAAATACGAGCTGTATGGATTTATTCTCTGATTCATGAGTAGCTCATCTTGATCGCTTAGGGTCTGACCATCGCCCCGTGCTATTTAAACATAAAGCGGAGAATGTACCCATCAACACTCGTCCTTTTCAATACATAGCGGCTTGGAATGATCATCCAAATTTCCAAGATTTTCTCCGGACCACTTGGGCACCAAAGGGTCAATTTGTTGATAAGTTAGACGTATTTCGAACAGGGGTGAAGGTTTGGAATTCCAAAAATTTTGGGCATAGTCGCAAGCAGAAATGGGAACTCATGCTTGGATATGTGGTATTGATAGGGCTTTGTAGAAATCTCATTTCGAGTTCCTTAGTATGTTAGATATTTTGTTACGTGAAGAACTAGAAAAATGTAATGGATCAGGAGGAAAGCTTATGGCAATAAAAGACGAGTGTGAATTGGGTTGTGAATGGTGATCACAACACTAAGTTTTTCCATGCGTCAGTTAAGGCGCATCACCAGAGTAACAAAATATCGGCACTAAAATTGGGGGATGGAGCATGATGTACGGATGCTGAAGAATTAATGGAAATTGCAATTGACTTTTTTCGCACATTGTTCACTATGGAAGCTGATTCGGACATGGTGCAGTATAGTCGAGGTAACTTCCCTTTCCTAGCTCGTGAGTCTTTGTTAGGTGTAATAAATCCCGTTATGGTTGAAGAAATTCATCGAGTCTTTTTCAAGATGACCCCTTTGAAACCACCTGGTAAAGATGGTATTCATGCAGCTTTTTACCAGAATAACTGAATATTGTGGGGTAGTCGGTTTGTCATTTTATTCAGGGTGTGTTTGAAGAGGAATTATGGCATGATAATATAAATCATACCTTATCGGTATTGTTACAAAGGTGAGTTGTCCGGAATCTATGTCAATCTAGCCCCATTAGTTTACGCAACGTGATTTATAAGGCAATTATGAAAGTAATTGTTAACCGATTGAAACCATTACTTCCCCTATGGATTTCTGAAAATCAAACTAGCTTTGTTCCTAGGAGATCGATAGTGGACAATATAATCATGGCACAAGAGGTGATTCATTCGATGCGTTAGAAAAAAGTCTAAAGGGTTGGATGGCTCTGAAAATAGATTTAGAGAAAGCTTATGATTGTTTAGAGTGGAATTTTATTTACGATACTCTGATTGATATTTGTATTCCTGATAAGCTACGTAACATCATCATACATTGTGTTTCATCTGTCAATACTCAGATTTTGTGGAATGGAGCAATGATAAAGGCTTTTAGTCCATTGAGAGGTATTAGGCAAGGTGACCCACTTTCTCCTTATCTTTTTGTTTTATGTATGGAGCGAATAACACAGGCAATTCATAAAGAAATTAATGTGGGTTCGTGGAGACAGTTTCAGATTGCATCTAGTATCTCGATATTTCACATTTATTCTTCGTTGATGACTTAATTCTATTTGTCGAAGCTACTATTGATCAAGTAGAGGTGATCTAATCGATTTGTTACACTTCTGTAATACACCTGGACATAAGGTTGGTGTTCAAAAGTCTATGTTATTCTTTTCAAATAATGTGCTAGTGGAGAAACGAACTCAAATTAGTGAAAAGATTGGCGTCCCAATTGTTGATGAGTTGGGAAAATATTTGGGTGTCCCTTTTATTCAATAAAAGGGTTACAACAGCTTCGTTTCAATACTTAATTGAGATGGTTCAGACTTGTTTAAGTGGATGGAAAGCGCGACCATTATCATTAGTCAGGCTTATAACTATTGGCAAATCAGTTCTTGTCGTCGTCCCGATCTACACTATGCAAACAACTTTTCTACCTAGGAAAGTTTGTGAACAACTAGAGCGTCTAATTAAGCGTTGTGTGTGGGGTATCGAGTCGACGAAACGAGGAGTTAATTTAGTCAGGTGTTCAAAAGTATGTCAACAACATGTAGTCGGCGGGCTTGGGTTCAGAATTATGGATAAGCAAAATGATGCCTTACTAATGAAAATTGCTTACTACCTCTTGACAAAGAATGATGCGTTGTGGGTTCATTTCATTCGAGATAAATATAAATGTAAAAAGGGGGTTCCGCTAGAGTTAAAGAATTAGAATGTTTCCAATTTCTGGAAAGACTTGGCACGCGACTAGTTTGATGTAAGGGATAACGTAGTTTGGTGTATGAGTCGAGGAACTGAAATTCATTTTTGGTTTGATCCGTGGATGGATGATTGTTACCCTTTGATTAATCATGTTACAACTGTATGAGTAATTGATCCCAACGAGTTACGAGGGCTGATATGGTTGACGTCGATGGTAATTGGCTATGGTCACATTTTGAGGATTGTTTACCAATCCCTATTCTTCTGAGAATTGCTGTGAAGAAGGGTCCTTGGCCAATATACTAGGCGGATCAAGTTGGTTGGGCAAGGAATGAGGGTAGGCGTTTCACTATGCAGTCAGCATATAAGGTTCGTGCGAAGCTAAACATAAACTCCACAGTCCCAATCTAGAAAATTATACATATGTATCGTGGTTCGAAGAAGATTAAATTATTTCTTTGGCTCATTTGTCATAGCCGAGTCATGACTAATGTTGAAAGAGTTAGGTGCCACTTCATCGAGGATGATAGCTTCCCACTTTGTCCATGCCATGAGGAGGATTCGAACCACTTGTTCAGGTCCTGCCCATCAGTAATGGTGGTTTGGTCAAGCATGACGAAAGCTGATAAACTAGATGAGTATATTTCTATAGAGTTGATAGATTGGACCGAGATGAATTTAAAGGATGATCGACGATTCGTAGTATCGGTAGAAAATTGGAAATTTTATTTGGAGCTCTAGTATGGAACATATGGATTTACCGTAATTCGGTAGCCTTCGATTCACCCCTCGAAGATAACTGGTTGATTTTGTGTCCTAACAAGCATCTCCAAGAGCTTGTTTGTAAAGAACTGCAGACAAGCTGCATATCAACTATGGGGCTCAATGGACCAAATTGCGTGGGATGTCAAACCAATTTTCATCTTGCGACTGGATGTTAATAAACACCAATGGTGTCAGGCACATTGACATCGACTATGCCGCTTGTGAAGAGGTTATCCAAAATACGAGTGTTGAATGGTTATTTGGTTTTACCAAATTTATAGGTATTTGTTTGGTGCTTGAATCAGAATTGTGGGGAGTCGCATTGAGCCTCTCGTATGCTTGGAATTTAGGAGTGAGAAAATTGGCTTTGGAGTCGGACAGTGTTGATGCGATTCAAATGATTTTGCACAGTAAAGGTAAAAATGTTCATCTAACTATTTTAGCTCACATTAATGATCTATTACAAATAGGATGGACAGTTCAATTTAGGTACATTCGCGGGATTCATAACATGGTGGCATATAAGATGGCGAAACTCGCAAATTCTATGAGTTTTGAGTGTCGTAGCTTTGCTCGACCACTTGCTAAAATTTTAAGTCTATGATATGATGATATACGCACGAGAAGTAGCTGATTTGTTGGTTGATGTTCTGTAACCCCATTTTCTTTGTTCGTTCAGGATGAGGTAGATTTTATGGTTTTCATTTTTCCAGGTTATCCTATACGACATTTTAAATTATTATCATGATGTACTCTTTTCCTCCATTTAAGTTTAGGGAGGTTTTTAGGGAAGTTCTGCCATAAGGTAGCCTAAAATGAGGCTAAAAAGGCAGCTGGTTCCCGGTAATTACATAAATGCTTACGATTCAATAACATATTTATGTCATTACACAAAGTCTTAAAGGATAACTCCTAATCTAAAACCAACTAAACTTATAGTAGGAAATTGTGTTATTACACAAAGTCTTAAAGAATAACTCTATATGTTACCAAACATATAACAAATCAAGTACCTACACAATGTTTTACATTACCTACAAAAATGTTTGTGGAACTTCTTAGAAAAAGGTAACTACGCAAAATTCTTACCCCATTTGGCATCCTAAAGAAGAATTGGTATTGTTCACATCGCACTGGTACTGTTCATGTAACATCGATAGAAAATTGTGTTATTACACAAAGTCTAAAAGGATAACTATATACGTTACCAAACTCATAACACATAGAGTACCTACACAATGTTTTAAGAGAACTACAAAAATGTTTATGAAATTTATAAGAAAAAAAGGTAACTACATAAAATATTACCTCATATCTCCTAATC
This sequence comes from Hibiscus tridactylites, assembly GCA_958450335.1. NCBI lineage: Eukaryota > Viridiplantae > Streptophyta > Magnoliopsida > Malvales > Malvaceae > Hibiscus > Hibiscus tridactylites. The sequence goes on along the minus strand of OY288266.1, from coordinate 67,102,854 downwards.
TAAAACCAACCAAACCTATGGTAGGAAAGCGTGTTACTACACAAAGTCTTAAAGGATAACTCTATACATTACCAAACTCATAATAAATAGGGTACCTATACAATGTATTACTAGACCCACAGAAATGTGTATGGAATTTATAAGAAAAAAGGTAGGTACACATATTATTACCCCATATCTCTTTATCTAAAACCAATCAAACTTCTGGTGGGAAACTGTGTTACTACACAAAGTCTTAAAGGAGAACTCTACATGTTACCAAACTCATAACAAATAGAGTACCTACACAATGTTTTACGAGACCTACAAAAATGTATATAGAATTTATATAAAAAAGTAACTACACAAAATATTACCCATAACTCCTAATCTAAAACCAACCGAACTTATGGTAGGAAATCGTGTTACTACACAAATTTTAAAGAATAGCTCTATATGATACCAAACTCATAACAAATATGGTACCTACATAATGTTTTACGACACCTACGGAAACGTTTATCGAATTTGAAAGAGAAAAGTAACTACACAATTTATTACCCCAAATCTCATAATCTAAAACCAACCAAACTTATTGTAGGAAATTGTGTTATTATATAAACTCTTAAAAGATAACTCTATATCGTATCAAACTCATAAGAAATAGAGTACCTACACAAAGTTATGTTGCAACTTTTTTTCTTACATTTTTCTGTTATATTTTGTGTTATAACCGAGTAATACTTTGTGTTATGACCGATTGACCTGTTTAACCTTTCACTACTTTTTTATTTTTTAGTGTAGTTACTTAAATTCTTACAAAAATGATAATAATTTATGTAGTGCCTCATTTTAGTTTTACCGTAAGCCTGCCTCATTTTAGATTTTTTCAGGTTTTTAACGAGGCACATGATAATAATATCTTTTTTTTACCCAATTTTTTTAAAAGAACTTAATTAATGGAACATTTTTGTTCAAAGGCTTAAAAATATTTTAAAATATATTAAAATGTTTCTCAACTCAAAAAATAATTCATGGGTGAATTGTTTTTCTTAGATTTAAAACCTCATTTATTATTTTAAAAAAATTCAAATGACTACCGTATTGATAGATTTTTTACACATTAAGGATTTTTCAATGTTATTTTAGTATCTTTGTAGTTAAAATTTGGCTTAATAGGCAAATAGATAGGGGTGTTCAAACTTCGGTTAAAACCGAACTAACTGAACTGAACCGAACCAAAAAAATTTCGGTTAATCAGTCGGTTAATTTTAAGTTTGGTCTGTTAACGGTTAATGATTTTTCAAATTTTGGTTATCGGTTAATTCGGTTCAAAATCGGTTAATTAATCGAATTAACCGATTTAACCGAAATTTTTATATATTATATATTTCATATATTTATTTTTAGTCACTAAATTATTAAAAATTATAAAATAGTCATTAAATTTTTTGATATATTATAAAATGGTCATTAAACTTTATCAAATTAGCGTAAAATGATTTATCAATAATTTATAACGTGCAAGTTAATGACTATTTTGTAATAGTTCGATAAGTTTAATGGTTATTTTATAATTTTTGAAAGTTTAGTGACCAAAAAGATTATTTTAAAATAGTTTAGTGACCATTTGGGTGATTTACCCAAAATTTTCTAACAAATTTCGGTTAATTTGAAAACGACCGAATTAACCGAACTTTTTTTGGTTCGGTTAAAAATTTTCGAAAATTTTTGGTTCGGTTAACGGTTAATATGGAAAAAATTTCGGTTAATGAAAATTTGGAAGTTTGGTTCGGTCGGTTAACCGAACCGACCGATTGAACACCCCTACAAATTAGTGTTTAAACTATGTCCTTTTTTCCAGTTAGGCGCCAAAACTATTTTTTAGACCAAATAAGTGCCTAACTTTTTATTCTGTGACACATTTAAGGTCCTCCGTTAATTTTCACCGTTAAAGGACACATGTCATCTCTTGAAAAATCCAAAATTATATTAAAAATAAATCAAAATTAATAAAACAAAATAAAAATATATCCTGAAATTTTCAAATATTTCCAAAATAGTCCCTAAATCCCTAACCCCAAAATCTTACCACTCCCGCCAGGTTGGCCGCGTTGCTAGCGACGGAATGAGGCGCCCTCCCCTCTTTTCGCCGAAAAACCCACACGTTATTCGTCGCCCCTCAGGCCGCCGTTCGTCACGAATTGTTCGAAGGGGCCATTTGGCATTTTCAACGATTCGCACGACGTCGGGCGATTTTCGGCGACGAGGCTCGGCGAGCTCGGAGGCTCGATCTCGGCTCGAAAACAATTCTATTGGGCTCGGCTCGAGCACAAAGCTCGTCAGGCTTGGCTCGAAATGAAAAATTTTCCTATAATTTTTTTGTATAAAATATTTGTTAAAAATCCCTTTCATAACCAACACTAAAACGAAATTCAATGACCGGAAAGGGGAAAAGTGCCAAAAATTAGATTAATCCAAATAATCAATAAATATTCTTGTAATACAAACACATAATTAAAGAAAATACAAAATCAAACAACAATCAATTAATGAAAGAAAATACAAACACATAATTTATTTTAGTGCTTGTGTAGATTCCGAGCCTGTTCATGAGCGCTCGACTCGGCATGTTAAGGTTTCGAGCCGAGCCCAAGCCCGAGTCGAGCTCACTCGAGCCGAGCTTTGACCGAGTCGAGCCCGAGTAGCTCGCGATCCGGTCAGGCTCATTATCACCCCTAGTCGTGATGGTCCAAAAACCGATGTGGTGGGTGGCGGCGTGGAAATCGACGGTTGGAATCAACCCAGATCAGGATTTAGATTTTGGGCAGTTAGGAATTTTGGAATTTAGGGTTTTTTGTGAAATCTGAAAAACTTAGAGAATTATTGAAAATCAAGTAATTTTATTTATTTTTAATATAATTTTGCAATTTCAGGAGATGACATGTGTCCTTTAACAATGTGAATTAACGGAGAACCTTAAATGAGTCACATAATGAAATTTTAGGCACCTATTTTGCCCAAAAAATAGTTTTGGCACCTGACTGAAAAAAGAATAGCTTGAGCACCTATTTGACGGTCAGGGGCGGAACTAGAAATTTATAAAGGGGGGGACCAAAATGAAATTTAAAAAAATTAAAAATTTATGAAGGGCCAAAGTGAAATTAAAAATTTTGAGGGGGGCCAAACTAAAATTTTGCAAATTTTGAAGGGATTATAGAGGTAATTTTACCTTTTTTCTAAAAAAATTCTATCATCTTCCTAATGAAAAAAAATTGGGGGGGGGGGGGGGACCATACCCCCTTAAACCCCCCAATGTTCCGCCACTGTTGACGGTTATGCCTTAAAGTTTCAAGGGTTTTTTAATTTTTTTGAAAGCTAAGGTGATTACAAGTAGTATCTATTCTGGATATACTCTCAACCATTTGACAATGCATGCTCAATCACCTTGCTACAGTTGCTGGTACTCGAACTCGTGAACTCTAGAAATAACAACCGTTCTCTTAAAGTTTTAAATGTTTTTTTTAATTTATTTTAGTACCTTCATTGTTTTTTTTTTAATTTTAATGATTGTTCATAATTTTTTAAAGATGATATTGTTACAAGAAATATCTATCGGCACTAAATATGGTATGGGCGTAAATATATAAAATTCACATATAAACTTGAAAATGAATAAAATTGAGTCAAGCTCATTTTTAAAAAATATTATATGTTATTTGTTGTTAGTTTTTTGAAAATAATACGAACAAACTGTTCGAATCTAAATTTTATAAATAACAATCTTTCATTTTTCACACAGACCACTCAACTATTTAAGTCAAAGTTCAAACTTTAAATATGAGTGTTTGAGGTTGATTTTTTATTTTTGTGTGAACTCAAAATTTGGAGAAATTATATCATAGACTTTTTTACCACATGAATCTTTTTATCAATAAAAACCATTCACTTAATAATAAAATGATATAAAAAATTAATAAAATAAATAAATTTTATTAGTTAATGCGATGTGATGATGATGGCCCAATATATAATTACTTTGAAATTTGACCATGTTTTTGTTAAAAAATTTCGAACGGACATTAGGACTGAATAAATAACCCTACCTTGTACGGGTGTAGATTACGAATATCCAAAACTAAGGCAGAAAGACAACAAAATCTTAGTTGGTAGCCCATAACGACTGGGTTCAAGATTTCCGGTCTAGAGAGGCCCATAAACTGGAAACACGGTTTCATCTCGTAGCTCCCGGCTTTCGAACCATTAAACAAATCCTTCTACTTCCATCAGTTCTTCTAGACTGAAACAGAAACAACCTTGATTCTCCACACTTTACCCAGGAATGGACCGACGACCAGAGCCACAACAACAAAACCTACTATGGAAATCGGAGCCGGAATCAATGGTTTCGCTCACAATCGGCAGAGCCATAACCACTCTCCTCGCCGCCCGCCCCAAGAAACTTCACCTCTCCATTTCTCGCCTCTCCTCCGACTCCTCCATCAAATCCTCGCTTGGTAGTCGACGCTCCCAAACGCCTCACTTCTGAATCTTTCTTGATTATTTCTAATAAAACTTGACTTTTTTTTAAATGTTAAATTTGCAGATTATTTGGATGATTCGCTCTGGTTTCTTCACAAGTACGTTCGAGATGCGGCTCAGAGAGGCGAGACTTTGGATGAGATTCTCGTTCCCATGACCCAACACGTATTCAAACCTATCTTTCTTTTTCTTTTTAATGTTTGATTGTTGTTTCCTTTCAAACGAATACACATTCAGCGGCATGTTGTTTTTTTCACAATTTTTAAAAAAAATTAACTTCAAATATTCGGAATGTTACTTGATTCATATAAAAAAGAAAGTGAGAAAGAAACTATAAAGGCTTATGTGTTTGCTTGCTGGTTGCCAGTCGTTGAAGTTCAAGGACTCGAAGCATGACAGTCAACCTATGATTCTTCTCAATTGGCTCTTCCAAGACGATCTTCTTTTTCAAGCAGTTTCCATGAATCTTGCAAATATGATTGTAAGGAAAGATGACCGGTATATAGCTTTTGGTTGGTGTACTCTTGTAAGAGGGCTCGCGGAGCACGAAAATGTCACGGATCAGTATTTGTTTAATGGTAAAAAGATGAATTCCTATTCTATTTCTATATAAGTTGTTTCTATGGTGTAGATAATGAATCTATGATATGGAACCGTCATGTTATAATTGCTGTTTTACTTTTCTTGGTACCAACAGTTTTTATAACTTAACATTGTTCATTGTCTCTAAGGCATTGCTCTACATTTTTTGGTATCAACAATTTTTTTAGAATATAAAAGTAATTTGAAATATGATTGTTTTAATAAGAAAAATGCATGATTTTAGTTTTATGTGGTTTATATTTGTGTCTCGGTAGAATTGATTTTTCTTGCCAAAATTTCAAGTGTAGTGGTTTATATTCTGTCGAGAAGTCTGTTAAATAATCTTTAGTAATTAAAATTGTGCTTCACACTTTGACATTGAAAATTGATGATTTTTTTTTTTTGAACAATTGATTTCAGGAATAAAGGAGAAGTACAGTGCTTTGTTGAAGATACTTTGTACTTCTATACCACATTTATCATGTGTTGCACGTAAAGGAAGGTAATATTCAATATCATGGGCATTGGATAACTGCTCCTGATGTGACTAAGTGATTATTAATGGTTGCTTGTGCTCAAATGACCTGAACTAGTTTGCCTTCCATTAAGTTTTTGTTTTGTCAACTTGAAGGTCCTGAACCTTTCTCTGATCTTTTTGATGGTAAATTAGGTATCATGTAAGCTAGAATTTTCATCTTTTCTTTCAATTTTCTGTTGGGATTGCCTGATGGTTTTGATTCACATGATGAGAGGCGGCCCTCTTGTATCCCATTATCCCATCTACCTCCCCTATATTTTGATTTCAAACTGAGATCTTGAAAATGAAGACTCAACTCTAACACTTGGGTATTTCTAATGCTAATAGCATTTCTCTTCTCTTAATGTGAATGATACTTTACAGCTTCATCCGTATCTGGTTTCATGATATCTTGGGAGGGTATTTTTTTAAAGCCCTTAGATGAGAAATTGACATTATATCTACTCCAATGGGGTGTTGTGTTCCTATTGTCCATGCTATATTTGCAACTTGAGAATTTAGAGTTTATGTCAGTATACAATTTTAAAAGTGATTAATGGTCTTTTCTTTTAAAAGGCATTGTGATTTTATGTTTAGCCGAATCATCTCACGATTGCCATTTGTTCCTATAGCATTTTGCAGGATAAATTTGAGCTCCCTTCGCGCCTTTCAGTGGCGGCTGCAGACTGTTTGTTGGCTTTAACTGAAGGGCTGATGAAAAAGCCTGATATGCTAAGTAACAGAACTAAATCATTGAAATCCAGTGAATCCAATCCTCCAGTTAGTTTATTAGCATCAAGAATTCATGAGAGCAAAATAAACACAGCTCAAAAATCTTCTGAAGTTTTAAACATGGATGTGGCAGATTTGCTTTGGGATTATCTACAGGATCTCATTTACTTGGTGGATAAACTTCTTGCTGTAAGTGTTATAAGTTGGTTATTTTCTTTTTGTCTAGTGTCTACCCTTATTTATATGCTTTCTGCATCTTTTCATTCATCAAAACAATTGCATTTTATTATTCAGGTTATAGCATATTACACTGTAGAGTTACATTAGATGTCTGGACTCTGGAGGGTGAGTGTTCTGAAAGGTTTGATGGATTTATTTTTTCATGGTTATATTTGCTTTTTTACTTATTGGAGAGAAGAACCTAGCCAAAAGGGATTGGAGAAATGGAGAAGTTGCTTAGAATTGTGGGCTGGGCTTGCAGTGCATCCTACAAACTTATTTAAAGCAACTGGGGAATGTAAAAGAAAAGGTTAAAGGTGTTCTTTTATCAGAGAATACATCACAGGTTTTGAGAATCAAGAATGAACTTTAGAAATACAGAACAAGAGAAGTATTTAAACTGGAAAAGCAGGCTGCTAATGCCCATCATAGCGCGGAAATCAAATGCTAAGAAGTTTCCCAAGTGACATTTGAGTTATCATTAATTGAAAAGATCGGTCTTCCTCTAAATTATGGTTTGCATATTAGGGGAAGAAATGAAAATGAATCCTTTAGGATACGAGTCATAAAACTGGTCTTGAAAATAGCTTTGTGATGAAAATTAACTGTTTGAAGAAACTGTTCTGGTAATGTCTTTAAAACATTGGAAGATGATTGCTTTGACCTTATTAGGGTGTATGGTTTTCTTTACAATAGGTTGCACCACACCCTTTTGGTAGGAAGTTGGAGAAAGCGAATAGACCTTCTAATTCTGGTAAACAGTACCCATTTGTTTGACAATATTCTTTTGCTGCTTCTTTCAAAAATATTAACTAGTATGAGCCCTTGTTAGCCCTCAAAAGTGTTATTTTATGACTATTAATTATATTTCCAAAACAACTATTGCTAAACAAACCTGAGTTATTCTACAACAAATGTTTGAATCCTTTTGGATATGGGTCATAAAACTGGTATTGAAAATAGCTTTCTGGTGAAATTTTAATTATTTGAACAAACTGTTTTGGCAGTGTATTTAAAAATTTGGAAGATGATTGCTTTGGCCTTACTAGGTTGTATGATTTTCTTTACAATATGTTGCACTACACCCTTTCTTGTAGGAAGTTAGAGAAAGCGAAGTTACCTTCTAATTCTGGTAAAAAGTACCCACCTGTTTGACAATTCTCTTCTTTGCTGCTTCTTTCATCGATATTAACTAGTACAATTCCTTGTTAGTCCTCATATTTTCTGACTATTAAATACATTTCTAAATCAACTATTGCTCAAGTTTAGAAAGCAAGTTGAGATGACTAGTTGTAATCAGAATAGCACTCTTCTCAAATTTGCATGTAAATATCTCATATTTTCTTACAGTAGTGAAGGTTTTTCTCTAAAAACCAAAATATGAGATTGATTCATTTATTATGCATAACAGTGGAGCAGAAAAAGTCGTCCATTGCATGCTAAAGGATTGGAGCAAGTGCTTAAGTGGTTGCAGGAGATGCAAGTGCATTATGGTGGCCTTCAAGAAGAGGCAGGTCCTACACTCTTTAATTGTGCTTCTAAGCATATCTACCTTTAAATTTAATCATGTCTGTTGTTTGTTGAACATGATTTGCTCATTTGCAATCATGATGGCAGGCTCAAATTCTAAAAGCCAGGGCATTGCTACTCTCTTCATGCTGGAAGCATTATGGCATGTTATTGCACTTGGAAGATAAAAAATCTACTAAGAAGTACAAGGAATTGTTGGACCAGTACTTGTCCGGCATCCAGGTCAGATATATCATTATTGTATTCTATAATATTATGAAATTTATGGTTATATGGCTTAATGCTTCTATATTTTGATGATGGATTTTGTTCACATGATATGCATGAGATTTACCTTATAGAAAAACTTTCAGCTCCTTGTTGGCTTGGCTTTCCTGATGATATAAACAAGTTTTCATTTTGAATTATTGAAGCCTAATCACTTGTAGCCCCATATGCTGTGTGAAAGAGGAGAGAATGCAAATATATACTTACTTTTGGTATCCGTACGATGATGCCACTAGTTTCTTGGTATAGATCTAGGCCAAGGGAGGATTAAGAAACAAATCCTATATTTTAGTAAAGAAAAATAAGTGGTCTTTGAAGATCCTTGCTTTCTGTTCAATTGAAGAACAGGAAAAAATATTTACAATGAGAAATCAGAAAACTAGAAAGCTTGGGATACTGATTGAGAAGTCAATGATTATATTGACCATGCAATTGTAAACTGATTTATAGGTACACCAAGGCACAACAGCATTTGTAACTAATAATTGGTAAAGCGCTTGAATTTATTCTCTTTTCCTGATGACTTATGGTATTGTAAGGTGAAACTAGAAACCTTCTAACCATTTTATTGCAAAAATTCATCTTTGAGGATGCATATTTTTGTATTCCCTTTTTCTTGTTGAGTACTCTGCAACGGTGTATTATATATATATGATTTTTTCCCCATATGGTTTTTCCCTATGTGGTATCATTAGTAGTTATGCCTAATTTACTTATTTATCTTTCATTTCTAGTTGGTAGTCAATACTATCACTGTATCATTCATATTTGAGTTTCCTGTCTGTTTAGAATTATACTTCTGAAACCATTTAGAAGTCGGCAATACTAAAGAATATTACTTGGTAGCTTTATGAAGTTGTATATCTGAGTTTATGCCTAGTGTCACAAGAATTCCTAGAAATGACATGATTGTTCTTGTAAGAGCTCATGTAGTATCGGTGCGTGGATGCTTTCATTTGTTTAATGGGATAACATACATGTATCAGCAGGTACATTTCTGTGGGATCATGATGCTGTCTTGTTATTGATTATTTGATTTAATATTATTAAGTCTTCTTTTATCTGATGGATCTGTTAAGTTGCTAATGCTAAGAAAAGGAATAAAAATGCAGTACTATACAAATAACCACGCCGAGGAGCATGCTGATAGCAAGGATGGTGGTATAGAGACCAGAAAATTTTTCCTAAATTGCTTATGCCTTCTGCTTGGGCGTTTTGATGAGAAAAAATTTGAATGCGTATTGTTGGATTATGGCAAGCAGATATCACATGTTCTTTTATCACAGGTAAGTATTCATGAAGTAATCTTCTTTAGTTAAACAAGGACTGCAATGTATGTCTTTAACACTTCAATGTAAATGAGTTGACTGATTGTTCAATCTTACCATCCATGATCTCTAGATTTAAGTAGTTATGATGCATTGTTGTTGTCATTTTATATAACACAAGGTCTTAAGGATTGTGTCTCAATGTTGACGTACTAATACTGGTGTCTGTTCTTGCTGCATTTTGGCAAGCTTCATTGCACTGATGAAGATGTAATAGATGGGGTTGTACATATATTCAAAGTGATCATTTTTAAGAGAAATAATTCATCCGGAAGCAGTATATCTGACACCAATCAAATGGACTCTGTGGTACCATTGCTGCTTCACCTTCTTGATGAGCGAGATGCTGCGGCTAGAGCCGTTGTTATACTCATCGCAGAATACTGTTCCATGTAAACTATAAATTTTCATCCTTAGTTTTATACAGCAACAATAATTTAATGGCTTCTGTTTAAACCTGACAGTAATTTATTGTTCACCAGAAGTACTGATGATCACTGCCTTGAAGAAGTTCTTAAACGGCTAGCTTCTGGCAACGCTATTCAGAGAAAGAATGCTTTTGATGTTATATCAGAACTGGTTCATATGTCAAAAGATTCATCACATAAAGCCCATCACACAACCTGGTATGAGATTTTGATTTATCTGCTATAATTTGTGGTTTCCCGGGTTTTCATTGATCTTTCCGTGTTTTTATTGCAGGCAGGTTATAGCAAATCACTTACTGGAATGTCTTCAATATGAAGAAGCTGCAATCCGGGAGGAAACACCCACTTTACTTCCACTGATTGGTTAGGTTTAACCTTATAATAAGTGTATACTTTATTGTGTGGGAATTCATAATTTATCACTTTATATATGCTAATGCTATTTTTATGTTCTTCAACTAGTTTGGGTATAAGCTGTTTTGAGTCTTCTGGTTGTTTTTTGTGTGTGATTAATGACACACACCAAGATCATGATTAATGTTCTTTTATTCTATTTTCTTGAACACTAATGATTTGAGTGAACAGTTATGACTGAATTATTTATTTTTGCAGACCCATCCTTTCCAATGCTATTTATGTTCTAGAACTGGTTTAAGCTGTTGTAGAGTCTTGTGGTTTTGTTTATGCATTTGGTCACATATTTCAATATCTCGATGATTGTTCTTTTATTCATTTTGTTTTTTTAACATCGATGGTTTGAATGAACTTTCTGTATGACTGAATTATTTATTTTTGCAGACCCATCATTTGTGTTGCCTGCATTAGTTCGTCTTGTCTGCTTATCAGAGGAAAAAGTACGACCAGCAGCTAGTGAAGCCTTATGTAGAGTGCTCAAGCATCATAACCAGAACCCTGAAGTTATATGCATGATGCTTGACAGTCTTACGTATGTTGCTTTCTTCTTTAAGTTCTACCTCCAATCTTTAACATGACTCTAATCAGGAATAAAGAAAAGTATTTTTTTGTTCATGAATGTCTGCTTGTACCTATGTTACTTGAACTCTGGTGTAAGTGTCGGACACAGGTACTTCATGAGAAAAATGAAGAGTTCGAGCAACATAGGCTTGTACATGTGCAAGAATGTTGGAATGCAAGCTTATGGAGTCTCTCATAACCTGCAAGTTCTACTTCGTAACAGTGTTAAACAGTTTTTGCTCTTATTTAACATTTATCTCCACTAATCCTTACAGAAACCTCAGTCAGGGCCAAGCTGATGCAGAAGCTGGAGCAAGCATAAGCAAAGGTGGGGTTCTTACTGTTGCACTTCCTTAGGCTATTTTCTTCCCAATTTATTGTTGCTGAAACAAAGTGCTTTGGATGTGTTTTATGGACTGCTCTCATTGCCTTTTAAGTTCTGAAACCAGTCATATATGCAGTATCTATTCATCTAATATTTGTATGGATGCCGGTCTATTATTATCATGTTGTAGTTCTTTAGTATTCTGACTGATACCTTTTCAGTTTTTAAAAGTTGAGGAAGCAGTCTTTTCCTTTTGATATGTGTGTATTTGGATTCTGAATGTAGAGGGATGTTTCAAGCTTCTCTCCTTTTTCTTTCTACTCACTTCCTTGTTTTGTTATCCTTCCCTCATTGTTGATTAAGCATAGAGAATTCAAACTGAGTTTTCTGTTACTTTGCAAGTTTCAGTAGTTACTTTGGACTATGAGACAATCCTGGATTTATGCAATCTTTTTGTACTGTTGTGGCAGGATCAAATTTATGCGATCGAGTGCTAAGGCTGATCCCAGAGTGGTCCAAAACTGTAAGAATTGAGAATGATAATACTACACTGCATTAGATGTTTATTTTTCCATCATATTTTCTGCGATTTTTTTTATCTACAGACTGACGTGCATAAGTACGTACATACATGTGAACCTACATGCATGCTTCCTATCAGTTAAGTGCTAATATTAGTGTGAGAAAGGGGCCATGGTGGCCGGAGATGCAGTTAATGATGGTGGTTTGTGTGTGATTGGAGGTTAGAGATTTGTTTGTTTGAAGAAGATGAAGAGGATATTTTCCAGAGAGAACAATATGTTTCTCTGTATTTTCTTATTATTCTTAATTATTAAATGTATACAGAGTAAGCCTTTAAATAGGCTGATATAGAGTTCTAATATAACTAAAACTATACTTTTATCTCTAATTTAAATAATATTTGTCCCTAATTTAAATAAGACTTCTAGTAAATCTAAACTACTGACTTGAGAATAAACTCTAATTATAGATAAAATAAAACTCTACCACTTCTCGGATAACTTACACTCCCCCTCAAGCTCTAACACTTCTCGGATAACTTACAATTAGTACTAGCTTTATAGATAAAAATATAGTGAATTCTTATTTTCTGAACTACAAAAGGGAAGAGGAAAAACAAGATTGCATCGAGACTGTTTGAGTTACTCATTCATGGCATCCTTAATACTAAATCTGATATCCACAATTCTCTGGGACTGTTGAGTTGGGTACATTTAGACTTCTTTCTTGTTTCCTTTTATCTTTTTGATATATACTTATACTTTTTTCTAATTTTGAAGTATTTTTTCTGTATAGATCTTTCATGTTTAACAGGCATCCTTACTGCAGGGGAACATTTTTCTGCATAAATCTTATGTCTTTGTGTCTTGCTAATAATCCTACTGTCTTTGATTTGGTAGCAAGAAATTGCACGTCTCTTTTGTTTTCATTGTTTGGTCTGAATGTCGTCTATATGATGAAAAAAAACTGATCTTCTAATGCCATTATTATTATCATTGTTGTTGTTGTGTTCATCCTTTTTTCCCCGACTTGAGAACTTTTTTTTGAACATACCCGACTTAAGAACTTGACTGTTAATTGAATTGCCAAAACAATTTTCTGTCACGGTTACTTCTAAGTATGTTACTACATACTTTTGCGTCACAGTATTGTGTGGGGATGGTGAAGTCCTTGAATTTGAGGCTTCTCTCTCACACATAGAGAAAATGTAGATGAATATGCATGAACATGCAAGTGGGTGCATAAATGCAACAAAAGATGCATGTGCACATGATAGCTAAGGTAACATTAGCAGTCAATTAAACAAAGCTATATTTCCGGATGATGAAGTGTAAGTTAGTACGTGTAAGTATGGGAATATATTATGTATCTTGTACTTATGGAAAGTTACTTTTAGTAGGATATCTTTAGAGATCATATCTAGGGTAGTATCTTGTAAATTAACTATAGAATCTTTAGTTACCTAGAATACTAAGTCAGTCTTTTGTATATATATTTCTACTCTTCTATGAATAAAATAGAGAGAGAATTTCCTACAATTCTACATGCTATCAATTTAGGTCATCCTTTCCTTTTCTTCTTTTTTCCTTCTTCGATCGATTTTCTTTCTTCTCGATGGACCAAGAAAACTCAGAAGCTAGTTCTCCATTCATCCCCCGTTCTTCTGATTTCACTTTGTCCAATGCCTCTCTTTCCCCTATCACATCCTATAAACTCAATGGCAACAACTACCTTCCTTGGTCTTAATCAGTTAGGCTATACATCACTAGAAGAAGAAAAGTTCCCTATCTCTCAGACACGGAATCTATTCCTGATCCGTCTGATCCTGCCTACTCCAATTGGTTGAGTGAAAACACTATGATTATTTCTTGGTTAATTAACTCCATGGTTCTTGAAATTGGAGAAAATTTCATGCTCTACAAAACAACAATCGAGATCTGGAGTGCAGCTCGCGATACCTACTCGAGTGTTGATAACACCTGTGAATTGTTTGGTGTTGAGAATCAGATCAAGGATCTCATACAAGGCGAGATGACCGTGCTCAGTACTTTGGAGTTCTCACTTAGTGCTGGCAACAACTCGATCTATATGAAGCAAATGAATGGAAATGCAATGATGATATCAGCTTCTACAACAAGCTTAAGAATCAATGGAGGCTCTTTCAATTTCTGTCTGGTTTGAATGGGGAACACCAAGGGCTTCTTGGCTACTAAGCCTCTTCCAATGGTTCGGGAGGCATTTTCAGAAGTTAGGAGGGAGGAAAGCAGGTGCTCCTTGATGGTGCCACCGGTGGTTTAAGCAGATGCCTCTACTCTTCTTACACATTCCACCTCTGGAAGTGTGCAGAAAAAGGGCAGACCTTGGTGTACCCACTGCAAAAGGGCAGGTCATGTCTTGGAAACCTGTTGGAAGCTGCATGGGAATCCAGCAGATTGGAAACCCTCTCTCTCCAGATTTCAGAAGGCAGCTAACATTGTTTCTACTGAGACTTCGACCAGTAGCTTTAGCAAATAGCAGATTGTGGAACTTCAACACCTCTTTAGTCGCCTCTCCTCTGCCACTTCTTCCACAGCCTTGACATCCACTGAAGGTAAAATTGCCCCCTTGCAATCTGTCAATTCCTACCTATGGATAGTCGATTCTGTTGCCTCTGATCATATGACGGGGAATCCCAAGCTATTTTAGTCTTTCTCCAGCAACAGTCTGCCTTGCTCCATTTAAAATTGCAGATGGTTCCCTCTCTAAAGTACTAGGAAGAGGTTTAGTTCGAATCAATGACAAACTAGTTCTTCCTAATTTGCTCTATGTTTCTAGTTTAACTTGCAATTTGTTATCTGTCCGTGCATTGGTTAAAGATGTTAACTGTGATTTTAAGTTTGGAGTTGCTGGTTGTGTTTTTCAGGAACAAAGATCGAAAGTGGTGACTGGCAATGCTAGGTTGTGTAATGGACTCTAAATCCTTGATGCTTTACCTGGTTTCAGTTCTTCTTGCTCTAATGGCCTTCATACCTCTGTTTTATCTTCTAGTTTACTTTCTAATGATGTGTTGATGTGGCATTTTAGGTTGGGACATCCCAATTTTCATTACCTTAAAAAGTTGTTTCCCAAGCTATTTATCAATAAAAATCCTTCTTCTTTTACATGTGATGTGTGTCAAATGGCTAAACATACTCGACAGACTTATGTTTCTTCACCCTTTAAACCTACTTCACCCTTTTCAACTATACATAGTGACATTTGGGGCCCTTCTAAGGTTACAAGTCTTTCCGGATCTAGATGGTTTGTGTCATTCATAGATGATTACTCTAGGACCACTTGGACATTCTTAATGAAAGAGAAATTTGATATTGAACACATATTTAAGAATTTTTATGCCATGATCCAAACTCAGTTTGCTACCCGAATTAAAATTGTAAGGAGTGATAATGGGAGTGAGTATCTTAGCAAGTCTCTTGGGTATTTTTTTAGGGAAAAAGACATCTTTCATCTTACTCCTTGTGTCAACACACCTTAGCAAAATGGTGTTGCTGAAAGAAAAAATAAACATTTTCTAGAAGTCACTCGATCTCTCTTGTTTTCTGCTAATGCTCCTAAGTATCTTTGGGGGATGCTCTTCTTATAGCAACCTACCTCATCAATAGGACGGCCAACAAAACTCTCGGGTTTGAGATCCCTTCCCACATACTTCAGCAACATTTTCCTCACTTTAAACATTTCTTCTCTGACCTGCCTCTTCGAGTCTTTGGATGCACAACCTTTGTTCACGTGCACAACCAACATCGAGGCAAACTTGATCCTAGGTCTTTAAGATGTGTCTTTCTTGGGTACTCCTCAACTCAAAAGGGTTACAAATGTTACTCTCCCTCTACTCGGAATTTTTTTGTCTCTTTTGATGTTACATTTTTCGAACATCAACCCTATTTTGACAGACTGCTATTCAGGGGGAGACTTACAGGGAATTTTAGTCCTTGTGTGATCTACATTAGAGACATCTCTTGCCTATCCTTAATGGTGAAACCATTAGTACTTTAACGCAACCAACACAATCTTCACAACAGCCTGGTCCCTCGAATGAAGTTGTGGTTGCTATCCTTAATAATCCAGTCACTACTCTAGTGGATACACCTTCCCCACTACAATTGAGTCCTTTGCAAAGTTCCAGTTCTATTACAACACCTCCTCCAACTCTTAAAGCTATATCACATTTATCCCCAATTTTTTTGACTCCTCAAATTGCAGACAAACAACTCAGTGTTTATACCAGAAAAAAGAACTCTCCCAGAGGCTATTATTCAACCTAATACTTGCCAAGAGCTAATTTTGAGCTATGCTATGTCGAAACAAGAGGTAATGGTATTACTCAAGACTCTACTACTATTGATTTAGATGATTTTCCCATTGCTATTAGAAAAGGAGTAAGAAAATGCACTGCTCATCCCATTAACAGATTTGTGGCCTATGGAAAATTGTTATCTGGCTTTAAAGTTTTTACAGCTAGTCTTGACAGTGTACAAATCCCCAAGTCAGTAGAAGAAGCTCTCAAAAGTCCTGAGTGGAGGAAGGCAGTAGAAGAAGAGATCAAGGCACTGCAAAAGAACAATACTTGGAGCCTAACTAATCTACCAGAAGGGAAGAGAGCTGTTGGGTGCAAATGGGTGTTTACAGTGAAGTATCACTCAAATGGAAGTGTTGACAGATACAAGGCGAGGCTTGTAGCTAAGGAATTTACTCAATCTTATGTGGTTGACTATCAAAAAACCTTTGCACCAGTGGTCAAGTTAAACACCATCAGGGTATTACTTTCAGTTGCTGTTAATAAAGACTGGAAGTTGCACCAACTGGACATTAAGAATGCATTTCTTAATGGAAACCTTGAGGAGGAAGTATACATGGAGGTTCCACCAGGTTTGAAGGAAAAATCAACAAAGAGGACAATATGCAAGTTAAATAAATCCTTGTATGGATTAAAGCAATCCCCTAGAGATTGGTTTGATCGATTTGCTAGAGCTATGGTTTAGAATGGATTCCAGCAAAGTCAGGCAGACCATACCTTGTTCAAAAAAGTATGACCAAATGGTAAGATAACTCTTCTTATAGTTAATGTTGATTACATAATTATTACTGGGGATTTTGTGGAAGAGATAGAGAATTGAAGATTGCTCTCGCAAAGGAGTTCGAAACAAAAGACTTGGGGAGTCTTTGATACTTCTTTGGAATGGAGGTAGCAAGGTCTAATGAAGCGGTAGTTTTAACCAGAGGAAATACATTTTGGATTTACTAACAGAAACCAGAATGCTTGAGTGCAGGCCAGCTGAGACGCCAATGGAACCAGGCTTGAAATTCAACAAAGATGGAAAGGGAAATCCTGTGAACAAAGAGTCCTATCGAAGGTTGGTAGGAAAACTAATTTATTTATCACTTACTCGACCTGACTTAGCATATGCAGTGAGCATAGTAAGCCAACATATGAGTGATCCTCGAGAAGAGCTGTTGAGTGGATCAATGGATTGATCAAGGCTAAGAAGGGGGTGAATTGGGTTTTTTAAAAATGTTGGAGTTAATAGAAAGACTAAAAATGAAGAACAAAGAATTTTAGAGTAGTTCAAGTTTCAAATGAACTCTACATCCACTACCTTAGCTACCACTAAGGACTTCCAACAATTCACTAATTGTTCTTCCCCTTTTCAAGGCTTAGGAGGTAACCTTTACACAACCGGTCAAATTTTCTATCCAAAATTTGACCAAACCCTCACAAGAGTACAAAGAAGAATTAAAGGCAAGAAAGATATCTCTCAATACAATATTGCCTCTTTAAGTACAAGCACTCAACCCAAATTTGATAACAAGATCAGAATTGAACACAATACAATTTGGGATTTTACAAGAGATTAGAAAATAAGCACTTTGAGCTTGGATTTTTGCTAGGATGTTTATCTTTGATGCAATAGTTGTTGCTGGTCTTCAATTAGCTTCAATTCTAGCCGTTTGGGTGGTTAGGGTAATGAATATAGCTATTGGGACCCTCTCTTTCCACCATAAATGCACTTCTGCAGCTTACCGTATTGGTACGCGTGGACCTGTATCGATGCAATTTTTTTCAACTGAGCTCACTGGAAGTTTCCGTATCGATACAACTAGGAGCGTATCGGTACAGTCAATCCGCAATGAGTATAGTAAGGAATTTAGTTCAGCATGACAGAACGAAACATATTGAAATAGATAGACATTTTATCTATAAAAAGGTCAACAGTGGAACTGTGAAGCTCAACTACATTCCTACCATGAGTCAAATTGCTGATGTTTTCACCAAGGCACTTCCAAGAGTGACCTTTGATGTTTTTTTTATCCAAACTGGGGGTATACAACATATACACAACAGTTTAAGGGGGGAGTGTAAGTTAGTACGTGTAAATATGAGAATATTTTATGTATCTTGTACTTATGGAAAGTTACTTTTAGTAAGATATCTTTAGAGATCATATCTAGGGTAGTATCTTGTAAATTAACTATAGAATCTTTTGTTACCTAGAATACTAAGTCAGTCTTTTGTATATATATTTCTACTCTTCTATGAATAAAATAGAGAGAGAATTTCCGACAATTCTACATGAAGTTTAATACTTAATCAAGCTAATTTTTTTTTACGTTGCTGATAGTAAAACCATGGACTAGGTTGGGATGTGCATAGTTAACCTAACTTGTTTGAGATTATTTTTGATATGGTTGGTTTAGTCCAGTTGTTTACTCAAATGTGATGGTCGTTATCATCTTCATTTTGTTGGTTCTGTACTATCTGAGAACTAAGACAATTGCCTAATACATTCTTTCCTCTCTACATGCATGTATAAGTTTGATCTATTTCCTGTATGCATAACTATGAAATTGGATGGTTGGAGCTCCAGTTTTTGTGCCGGTATTTGAATTATTTAATTTTCTTGTTCTGAAATATTTCAGGTTCAAGACTGGAATGCATTAACTGGATTGTTGGTTGACAAGATGTTTGCAGAGCCATCAAATGCTACTATTGTCAGGTTTTTGAGTCACATAAATGAGCAGTTAGCTGAAGCTGCAGATGTAGTCCTTTCTCGTGTTGTTTTGCAAATGAAAGGCCATAAAGAGTAAGCACATAATGTACCCAAACTATCACATAACATAATTTTTTGTGTTAGCATTTTAAGGCTTTTTTTTCAACTTCAAAAGGAGTGAAAGTATATTATTTAAGGCTGATGACATTGGAGCCATAAGTGCCTATATTCTGCTCTAGTATTTTTGTGAAGGTGGCAAGTGCATATTTAATATGATAGGAAGGCATGTGTATGATATGAAAATATTCCCTTAAAGACAGGGTAGATTTCAGCTGTCGGGTAAGGCATGGGTGGGTTGTAGTTGAATCTGCACTAATAAGGAGGTTAGCAAGGTGTGAAAGCCTGTGGAGTAACTCGAGTTGAAAAAAGTAAACATGAGAGTATTATTTATAGAAGAATGTGTAAGAATGCACATAGTCTTCTAGTTTGTATATGAGTTAATCTATTATTAAAAGTGTTGTAGTTGTACTCTAAGTTTATCCGATAGAGTTAGAAGACTAAACCTAGTAGGACTCATTGTCTAACATAAAGTCCTAAGCCTATAAAGTCTGTATGTACTCTGTAATTTATTATGAGATTTTTTATCATCTAATAAACAAAAGAGTTTTTTGTTTATCTTCATGGTATCAGCCTAATTCGATCCAAATTGAATTTTCTTTTTCTTCTTCGTTGGTAAGTTTCGGTTCTAGTGAACTGCAATCTTCATCCTCAACATCTGCTACTTCGATGGCATATTTTTTGGAACCTTCTGGTTCGAATGCTTTGTGCCATAGGTTTACAGGCACCAATTATGTTCAACGGTCTCAATCTGTCAAGCTCTTCCTTATCGGAAGAGGAACCTTGGGATATGTAACTGGGAAAACATCAAAGCCTGCTGCAGTTGATGAAGGCCTTGAAAAGTGGATCCAAGAGAATGGTCGGATCATGTCTTGGCTCATTAACACCATGGCTCCTGAAGTTGGTTCTCAGTTTCTTTTCTACGAGACTGCCAAGGAGATTTGGGATGCTGCTCGGATACTTACTCCAGCACAAAGAACAACTCAGAATTGTTTGGGATTGAAAGCACCGCTGCGGCAATGAAACAAGATGAGATGACTGTTACTTAGTACTACACAACTCTCACTAATTTATGGCAGCAAATGGACATGTATGAAGCCATTGAATGGGAAACCCCAACTGGTGCTAGACTGTTTCGAAAGGTCAATGAATAGAGAAGAATTTTCCAATTTCTCAATGGATTAAATAGGGATTTTGATCCAGTCAAATCCAAAATTCTTAGACTTAATCCCCTTCCATCCTTGAGAGAAGTATTTTCTGAGATTCGAGGAGAGGAAAGCCGACGCCTTTACATAATACCAGAAGCTCCTGTTCCTGACAGCTCTGCCATGGTTAATGTGTAACCTGTAACTACTTCAAATAATACTTCAAAAAAGAAGGGACGAGTTACCTGTAACTACTTCAAAAAGCAAGGCCATTTAAAGGAAAATAGCTGGAAATTACATGGGAAGCCTTTTGATTGGAAGCTTGACAATGGTAAAACCCAATCTGCTTCCTCCTCTGATGATGGTCCAAATAATACTTTAGGGGTTTTGCTAAGCAACAAATGGCTCAGTTGCAAAAGATGTCTCGTACACTAACTGACAGTATTGAAGGTAATTTGGCCAGTACAAAACCTGAAGGTATGGATTACAATTCCTCCTCTATTGCTTTTCTTTCAACTTCAAATACACCTACTTGAATTGTTGATTCTAGAGCCACTGACCATATGGCTGGTAATAAGGATTGTTCTTTGATTTTCATATCTCTTCCTTTAAGAAATCCATTAAGATAGCCGATGGTTCTTACTATAAAGTCGAAGGAAAAGGTTCTATCTTTCTTACTCAAGATTTACTTATGAAAGATGTGTTATTTGTGCCTGATCTAAAATGCAACTTATTGTCAGTGAGTAAATTATCCAAGGATTTCAACTGTGTCTTGAAGTTTCAAGGTTCTGATTGTGTTTTACCGGAACTGGACAGGAAGCAAATGATTGGTAGTGCTAGCTTACAGAATGGTTTTTATGTCTTCTCCAATACTCAGTTCCCTCAACTCCTTTCTTCTACAACTTGTTTTTCTTCCTTAGGACAAGATGGTTGTGGCATTTTAGGTTAGGCCATCCAAGTTTTTTCTATCTTTCCAAATTGTTTCCTCAATTATTTCATAATAAAAAAATCTTCTTTTAAATACCATATTTGTCCTTTAGCAAAACAAACAAGACATTTATATTTACCTTCTAACTATAAACCCTCACATCCTTTTTCTTTTATACGCAGTGATGTTTGGGATCCTCGTGTGAAGAATATTACTGGGGGTCGTTGGTTTGTCACATTTATTGATGATCATAGTAAACTTACTTGGACATACTTGTTAAAAGAAAAATTAGAAGTTAGTCGAGTCTTTGAACAATTCTATAGTATGGTTGAAACCCAATTTGAGAATAAAATTCGAATTTTTAAGTCCGACAATGGGGGAATTTTTCACTAAATCCTTAGGTGTATGCTTTAAACATAAAAGCATTGTTCACATTAGTTCATGTGTTGATACTCCCCAACAAAATGGGATTGCGGAAAGGAAAAATTGACATCTTTTGGAGGTAACCCGAGCCCTAATGTTCTCCAACAATGTTCCTTAATACTTGTGGGGTGAGGCATTGTTGACTTCGATTTACCTTATTAATCGTATGCCTAGTAAAGTATTAAATTTCCAAACACCTAGAGATGTGTTTTTGTCTTTCTTCCCATCTTTTAAACCTATGAGCCCTAATCTTCCTTTGCGTGTTTTTGGCTGCACTGTGTTTGTTCAAAATTTAAGTCCTACAAGATCTAAACTTGACCCCAAGTCTATGTGTAAGTTATCCGAGAAGTGTTAGAACTTGAGAGGGAGTGTAAGTTGACGAGGAGTGTTACAATTTTATTTAATGTGTAATTAAAGTTTAATCCCAAGTCAATAGTTTAGATTTACTAGAAGTTTTATTTAAATTAGGGATAAATATTATTTAAATTAGAAATAAAAGTATAGTTTAACTATAATAAAACTCAGTAATTGCCTATTTAAAGGCTCACTTTGCACACATTTGAATAATTAAGAATAATAAGAAAATACAGAGAAGCATATGAAATGTGTTTTTGTTGGATATTCTTCACTCAAGAAGGGCTACAAATGTTACCATCCCCCTTCTATAAAGTTCTTTGTTACTATGGATCTAGCCTTTTTTGAGCAAGAACCTTATTTCTCCAAGACTGAAATTAAGGGGGAGATATGTGGTAATAATTTTCAGCTTGTTCCTACATAGGTTCCTCTTTCTTCACCTTCTCATTATTCTCCCTTACTTGAGTCTCAAACTTCTCCCTATACTCCACCTAACCCATATATTACTCATGTTACTTCTCCTGTATCAAAACAGTTAACTCGAACTTCTTCACAGCCTCCCAAACAATTGCAGGTCTATACTCAAAAAAGGAAGATTATTCCAGAAACTGTTCTGCAATCTAGCACTCGTCAAGAGTTAAACTTCAGTCCAGTTGCTTGTGAAGAAAGTGGAGGTAATGAATCTGTTAATTTACCTTCTCATCTACTTTATGATTATGAACCTATTGCTAGGAGGAAATGGGTGAGACAGTGTACCAAGTACCCTATCCAAAGGTATGCTGCCTATGGAAGTTTAATGCCTTCATTCAAAGCTTTTACAACATGTTTAGGCAAGGAACATATTCCAAATAGCTATGAAGAAGCAGTCTAGAATCCTAAATGGAAGAAGGCTATAGAGGATGAAATTGAAGCATTTCAAAAGAATGAAACATGGACTATTATCTACCCCAGGGCAAGAGGACTGTCGGCTGTAAATGGGTGTTTGCCATCAAATATAAACTCTGATGGGACCATACAAAGACACAAGGCAAGGTTGGTTGCAAAAGGTTTTACTCAAACCTATAGGATCGACTTCAAAGAGACCTTTGCTCCAGTGGCAAAATTGAATTATGTTCGAATTCTTCTTAGTTTGGCAGTGAACTTTGACTGGAAACTACACCAACTAGA
This sequence comes from Hibiscus tridactylites, assembly GCA_958450335.1. NCBI lineage: Eukaryota > Viridiplantae > Streptophyta > Magnoliopsida > Malvales > Malvaceae > Hibiscus > Hibiscus tridactylites. The sequence continues at coordinate 67,079,749 of OY288266.1, read as the reverse complement.
TATCAAGAATGCATTCCTAAATGGAAATATTGAGGAGAAAGTTTACATGGAGATTCCATCTGGAGTAAAAGGTGCAGGACAACCTTAGAAAGTTTGCAAATAAGCTAAATCACTCTATGGAAACAATCTCCTAGAACTTTTTTTGAGAGATTCACCAAGGTTATATTGAAGAACGGGTTCAAGAAATCTTCGGCCAATCATACCTTGTTCAGTAAGTTAACATCATCCAATAAAAAGGTGATCCTAATTGTGTATGTGGATGACATAATTTTGACCGGAGATGATGAAGAAGAAGTCAGCAAATTGAAGAAGTTTTTAAGCAGAGAATTTGAAATTAAAGATCTTGGGAGTTTGAGATACTTTCCTAGGCATGGAAGTAGCAAGGACCAGCAAAGGGTTATAAACCAACGAAAGTATATCCTGGATCTTCTTAAAGAAATTGGTTTACTGGGTTGCAAACCTGCAGACACACCAATGGAGACATGCCTAAAGTTTAACAAACCAGAAACTGGTCTTGCAGCTGACAAAGGACTCTACCAAAGGTTAGTAGGTAAATTGATTTACCTGTCCCTCACTAGACCTGACATCTCTTTTCCAGTAAATGTCATAAGTCAATATATGACAAACCCGAAACAACAACACATGGATGCAACAAAAAGGATCTTAAGGTATCTAAAAGGTACACTAGGACATGGCCTATTTTTCAGGAAAAATCAAGACAGAACCGTAAAGATTTACATTGATGCAAGCTGGGCCGGAGAACTCTCTGACAGAAGGTCAACCAGTGGGTACTGTTCCTATGTTTGGGGAAATCTGGTGACTTGGAAGAGCAAGAAACAAACGGTTGTTGCAAGAAGCAGTGTTGAGGCAGAATTCAGGGCCCTGACTTTGGGAATATGTGAAGGAATTTGGCAATTGAAATTTCTTAGAGATTTGGGAATGACACAAGATGAAAGTTTTGAAATGTTGTGTGATAACCAATCAACTATCCAGATAGCTAAGAATCCTGTACAACATGACAGGACGAAACACATTGAAATCGACAGACACTTCATTGCTAAGAAATTAGCTAAAGGGATAGTGTCTCTAAACTACATCCCTACAGAAGAACAAGTGGCAACACTCTCACAAAGCCTCTGCCAAAAGCTCCTTTCAACAAATTTTTGTCCAAACTGGGATTATACAACGTATATTCACCGGTTTGAGGGGGAGTGTAAGAATGCACATAGTCTTCTAGTTTGTATAGGAATTAATCTATTATTAAAAGTGTTGTAGTTGTACTCTAAGTTTATCCGATAGAGTTAGAAGACTAAACCTAGTAGGACTCCTTGTCTAACATAAAGTCCTATGAGTATAAAGTTTGTATGTACTCTGTAATTTATTATGAGATGTTTTATCATCTAATAAACATAAGAGTTTTCTGTTTATCTTCAGAATGTTCAAGATAAAAATGAGAGTAAAAGTCATTATGTGAATGATAAGGAGATATGCATATCAGTGTTGTCAAGATATGCACCTAGCCTCACCCGCGCCTTAACATTATGCAACAAAAGTGCCTCAGACTCTTTTCAGGCCAGACCCATTTGGCGTGTGCCTAGGTTTCTTTATAATGTGGCTTTGCCACACAAACGAGAATACTTGATGGGACCGCCAATACAGAGAATGTTTGGGCAAAAAAGATAAGAAGCTTATCAGTTAATCTATTTTAATGTTTTGAGTTTTGACTACATATTACCTAATGTTTTTTGGGTACAAAAAGTGGCTACTGCTTTTGAATAGGTAAGGTATTGTAGATGCTAGGATTCGAACCCCTAGACCTGCTGAATGCCATCTCTTAAGGTTGGCTACAGAAACAAGTAGGCTAATTCTGGGGATCATTATGTATGTAAAATTTCACAATTACATGTTAAGAGTTATCTTAAACTAAGTAGCTACATTGGACAGTTTAAGAAATGGCCTGTGCCTGTCTGTGATACAGCGAGGTATGTAATTCCCTTGGCCAACAATCATTTTATTCTTGCAATAATTTAAGTTATATATTGGGTACATTTTTTTGGAACAAGTTTTAAAGGAGCTTGTAATTGTTTTCCCTGTAAACATATATCGTCAACTTTCATTAGTTAGCTTTTGTATTAATTTCTAGAAGTCAAGAGGTTATGATTTTCTACTTGTCAATAAAATGTTCATTTTTCTAATTTTGGATCATTAATGAGACTAATCCTTGTGCTAGATAAATCTTGTACATGAAGCACGTTCACTTGACATTAGAAAGGATTAATTCAATGGTAGGTCTTGCTGTTTTCTTATGTGAACGGTCAATTTTCCCTCTTGTAGGATTGATGAAGGTTTCTTCTCTAGATGGGAGACAAGAACTTATTCAAGTGATGACTCCATGAGAATGCAGCAATCTTTGTTTGAGAGACTTTGCCCTTTACTCATAATTAGGCTGCTTCCATTGAGAGTATTTAATGATCTCAATTCCTCTGTTATGTATGGTCAAATTAATAATGCGTCTTTTATGAACGGTATCTTTTCTTCCTTACCTATGACTATCCAATTTGTTCCCCTCATTTCTTTTTATGGGTTGAAGATCTGATTGACTTCATAACTTTGTGATGCATGTTACAAAACTTTAAATAATTGATTACATTTTATACTCTTTTTTTCCTTATCTATGGCCAACAATAAGGTCTATCCTTTCCATCTATTCAATGAAAATGTGATTCAGTAATACAAATTATAAATTTAACTAATTGATTATGTTTTACTCTTTTTCCTTAAATAGAAGAAAATGAAAATAATGTCATGGATAACTTTTGATTCTATTACATTGCAGAGTATAGAGATGTCAACCTCATTGATGATGATGATAGTGTTGCTGCTTTCCTTGTTAATAGGTTTGCCCTTGGTAATTAGTATTATTAACTTCTGTAATTTCATTGGCATTCTACTAATGTCTTATTACCTTCTCCATTTCAGAGCATTTAGTAAGTTTGAGTTTGAAGATGTAAGAAAACTTGCTGCTGAGCTTTGTGGGCGCATCCATCCTCAAGTACCCAGCAGTTGCTTGGCTTAATTATTTGTTCACACTGCGTCTTTCCTTGACATATACCGATATTTTACATAAATATTTTTGTAATCCTTGTATAGAGATTTTTGTCTTATATGCCTCATGGTTCTTTAGGTCCTGCTTCCACTTGTTTGCTCGCAATTAGAACATGCCGCAGAATCTCAGGATATATTGAAGATTATTGCATGCCTGTTTTCAGTGTGTACATCCCTTGTGGTAATCATCTCTTCTTAGTAGATATTTGTTACAGAATGGTATATTACTGCACTGATTGTGAGTTCATCTTTAAAGCTAATTTATTTCTTTCTTCATGTTTCTAGGTACGAGGGAAGGAGTCCCTTGTGCATCCCTTTGTTTTTCAAATCTGGAGAACAGTTGAAGTGATTTTGTTATGGCCGTCATCAGATGGTGACCAAGGTACTTAACCGTTCAACCGGCTAATTCTCCTTCCTTCCCCACCCCAGACTAAAAAGTTTTTATCCTTTAGTTAATATTTTAATAGTATGTCTAAACTAATCTTTTTGCTGTCTCAGTTTCCAAAGCACAACATGGTTGCATTGATTGTCTGGCACTGATAATATGTGCCGAGTTGCAAGCTCCTGAATCGTTTAAAGATTGCACCTCATGGAGGAGCGACATTGTTATTCAGAACGGTAATTGTGGTTGGTTTTTTCTTCCTGATATGAACATATATGTTATACAATTGGCAAGATATCACTGTCTTCGGTGTAAACTGTAGGGGATGCTACTGGAAAACTCTGTGCCCTCAGACATGTGATCAGTCAATTAACAAATGATAAGAGTGAACATATTCCTGGGTCTGCGTTGCCAGATAAAAGCTGTGAACCGGTTCCAGTTCCTTTTCGCCTATGCATGGCAAATGTTCTCATCAGTGCTTGTCAGAAGATATCTGATGGCAAAAAATCCCTAGCTAAGACAATTCTTCCATGTTTAATTGGTTCAGCTGAAGTACTTCTGCCACCCAATTTGTTTATCCAGTTGATTTTATTTTCTTTTAGTTTTTACGTCTGGTTCTGATCTTCTGATCTTTTTTTTTTATTATTATCATTTTGCCTACGTGGGATCAAATTATGTAGGTAATAAAGCAACCTGAGATTAGAGCTGCGTGCATCCAGGTTATGTTCTCTGCTGTGTATCATCTGAAGTCTGCGGTTCTTCCTTATTCTTGTGATCTGCTCAAGCTTTCTCTAAAATTCCTTGGAAAGGGATCAGAACAGGTATTATAATATCTCGATTTTCCTTTCTTGTAGAAATTCTCATAATGTCTCCATTTTCGATTGCTCTTAATTCTAGTATATGTTCATGTTAAACGTGAAGAAATTTACTGGAAAAACTCTCTTAATTTCTATACAAGAGGTTACATTCTTATATACAGCTTATGTCCTTAACTTAGGTAACTTTTAAGCTAGGAAAGAGACTAATCTAGGAAACTTAAAATCCCTTAAAGTTAGGGATTGTAACTACTAACAAGGATCTACAGAATCCTATCTAAATATACATAGAATCTCTAATTTATGCACATATTTCTTGACACTCCCCCTCAAGCTGGGGAATGAATGTCCTCCATTTTCAGCTTGCTAGTTAACCTCTGAAAAATCTTCCTAGGTAGCCCCTTGGTAAGAATATTTGCAACTTGATCTCCAGTTGATACATAGGGAGTACAAATTAGGCCACTGTCAAATTTTTCTTTTATGAAGTGTCTATTCACTTCAACATGCTTTGTCCTGTCATGTTGAACTGGATTATGAGCAATATTAATTGCTGATTTATTGTCACAATATAGTTTCATTGGACCTTCCCACTTGACCTTTAAATCTTTTAAGATAATCTTCAGCCACAATAATTCACAAATCCCAAGTGCCATGGCTCTAAACTGGGCTTCTGCATTAGACCTGGCCACAACATTTTGTTTTTTGCTTCTCCAGGTTGTAGGATATTGTCGTTGGTATTAATTTAGGATTAAATTCCTAAGAGTTAGTAGTTAACTACACTTATTATTTTATGTAAATAGATTAGGATTAAAACTCCTAAATAGTCCTAAGTCTTGTAAGAGTTAGAAGTTTTGTAGTACTAGGAGTCCTTATCCTAGTTTAACTCCTAAAAAGACTCTATAAAAGGAGTCTTATGTTGTATTTCTTTTTTAACGTGAAATAACAGAAACAACTTTCTGTTTTCTATTCTTTCTACACAGGTTACTAAGTTTCCTCCCAGAAATGTACAATAGCCTGATGTTGATCTTCTATCAATTAAGGACCCTGCATAATCTGCATCAGTATAGGCTTCCAATGTCAGATTTTCTCCCTTTTTAAATAAAATTCCTCTTCCTGGTGTGCTCTTTAGGTACTGTAAAATCTAAGTCACTGCTCTCAGATGTGATTCTTTTGGATTATGCATGAATTGGCTCACAACCCCAACTGCATAGGCAATGCCTGATCTAGTGTGTGATAAATAGATCAGCCTTCCCACAAGTCTCTGATATGAGCCTCTATCCACTACTGCATCATTTGTTGCATCTCCAAGTTTGTGGTTAACCTCTATTGGTGTCTCGACTGGTTTGCACCCTAGTTTGCCAGTTTCTGTCAGCAAATCTAGAGTATATTTTTGTTGAGATATGAAGATTCCTTGCTGTGAATATGCAACTTCAATTCCAAGGAAGTATTTTAGTCTTCCAAGATCTTTGACTTCAAACTCCTTGATCAAACACCGCTTTAAGTTGTCAATTTCTTTCGAGTCATCCCCTGTGACTATGATGTCATCTACATAGTCTATTAAGGCAGCAACTCCCCCTAAGGAATGTTTTACAAATAAAGTATGATCACCCTGACTTTGTCTGTAACCTAGCTTCAACATCACCTCCTTGGTAAACCTGCTAAACCAGGCTCTTGGGGATTGTTTTAGCCCGTACAAGGCCTTTTTCAATTTGCAAACTGTTTGTCCACAGTTTGGACTAAATCCAGGAGGAATGTTCGTGTAAACTTCCTCTTCAAGATCTCCATGCAAAAAGGCATTCTTGATGTCATATTATTGTAATCTCCATCCTTGATTGGCAGCCAATGACAACAAGATCCTTACAGTATTCATCTTTGCAACAGGGGCAAAAGTTTCAAGGTAATCTATCCCATAGGTTTGGGAATACCCTTTAGCCACCAACCGTGCTTTATATCTCTCAAGGAGCCATTTGATTTGTACTTCACTGTGAATATCCATCTACAACCCACTGTTTTCTTTCCTTCTGGCAGCTTCACCAAGTCCCACGTTTTGTTCTTTTCCAGTGCTTCCATTTCAACTTTCATAGCACTCTTCCAATTCTCATTTTCTAAAGCCTCAGATACATTTTTAGGAATGGCAATGGAATTTAGGCTAGTAAGGAAGGCTTTATTGTTGGAAGATAAGTTTCTGTAGGATATGGACAAATAAAGAGGGTTTTTTGTAGTACAAGTTCTTTTCCCTTTTTTAATTGCAATAGGAAATTCAATCCCTATGATCAGAATCAAGATTAGTATTCTCAATATTATTTGAATCAAAGATAGGTGCAGTAATTTCCTCAGTTTGTGGAGGAGACAAGGGTGATGATTGAGCATGCATTGATCTCCTTTTCCTCGAGTAAGTTTGTAGAGGACTAGCAATATCTTGAATTCCAATCTTAGGTGTGGTGGGTTCAGGTTGTATGTCAAAAGAAGGTTGAGGATCAAATTCACAAAGAGATTGAGTAAGATCAGGCTGGGATTGGCCAAGTTGGGCAAATTTAGAATCATTTTGGACAGGCTGCGCAGATTCAGAATCATTTTGGACAGGCTGGGCAGATTCAGAACCCTTTTTGATAGGCAAGGTGAGAGGTTGAAGAAGGAAATAATCTTTGTCCTTATCTTCTCTGAACAAAATCTCCCCCTGAAGATAAGGTTGAGTAAAATAGTTCACTCTCAACAAAGGTGACATCAACAAAAGTAAAATGTTTCTGTGTAGGTGGATGATAGCACTTATACCCTTTTTGAGTAGACGAGTACCCTACAAAAATGCATTTCAATGCCCTTGGATCCAACTTATCCCTATTCTGAGAATGAATATGAACAAAGCCAACACAACCAAATATTTTAGGCTCAAGATGAAGAGAAGGACTAAAGTTAGGGTAGAAACTGTTTAGGATTTGAATAGGACTTTGAGATTCAAGAACCTGAGTTGGTAATCTGTTGATAATATAGGTGGCAGTTAACACAGCTTCCCCCCCAATAGTGTTTAGGAACATTTTTTTGAAACAACAAGGCTCTTGTTATTTGAAGAAGATGGCCATTCTTTCTTTCAACTACACCGTTCTGTTGAGGGGTGTTTACACAAGATGATTCATGTATGATGCCTTTTTCTTGGAAATAGGAAGATATGACTTGATTAAAGTAGTCCTTAGCATTGTTTGACCTAACCCTTTTTATATCAGCCCCAAATTGATTTTTAACCATGGTTTAAAAGGGCTTAAAAGTAGAACTGACATCAGATTTTTGTTTTAGAAGAAATATCCAGGACACACGAGTGCAATCATCTATAAATGAAACGAACCACCTAGCCCCGATTATATTTGGAACAGTGGATGGTCCCCAAACATCACTGTGAATGAGAGAAAAGGGTGTAGATGCCTTTTTATTACTTATGGGAAAAGAAGCACGTTTGTGTTTGGCAAGCTCACATATGTCACAATGAAATTCTTCATTATTTAAGGATTTGAACAAGGAAGGAAACATGAACTTTAAAACTTTAAATGAAGGATGCCCAAGACGAAGGTGACGAAGCCATATTTGGTCTTTGGTGGTTTTAGAATTTGACACAAGTGAAAAAGATGAAACACTGACTTGTCCACTGGAATTTTCAAGATAATACAGTCCATTTTCTTCTTTAGCTTGCCCAATCATCCTCCTTGTTCCCTGTTCCTGAAAAACACATTGGGTAGGATAAAAGATAACACAACAGTTAGTGTCTTTAATGATTTTTTTGATAGACAGGAGATTAGTGAACAATTTAGGCACATGAAGAACATTTTTAAGTGTCAGGGTGTTACTTATAACAATATCTCCTTGATCAGCCACGGTTATCCTACTTCCATCTACAACTGTTATCTTTTTATTACTAGGGCAGGGTATATAATTGATAAAATTTAGAGAAGAATTGGTCATATGGTCTGTTGCTCCTGAGTCAATCACCCAGGAGTTTTGGGTAGGAAAATTCGAGACTTTAGATGTTTGGGAAGAGGATATACCTGAAAAAGTGAGACTACAAGTACCTGAAGAGGAAGGTTTTTTCAGGGATCCAAGTAAACTTTTCAATTTCTCTATTTCTTGGTGATATATGGCCTCCTCATTCATCTGCTTGGTGATATATGCCTTTCCCTGTCCTCTTGATGGTCCCGCTCTCTCAAATTTTTTTTGTTTGTTGTCTGTGGCTTCCCATGAAGCTTCCAACACTTCTCTTTTGTATGGCGAGACTTCTTGCAATAGGTACACCATAAAGAGTCTTTGTGCATCATTTTTGATCCTTCTGACTTCTCCTTAAAAACCTGTTGTTCCAGGTTTGATTTTCTTTCTGTTGCACTTCTGGTGGCTAGAGCAGAACCTTCCTCTTGATTGCTCTCAATCATAACCCCTCTTCTTCCTTCCTCAGCCCGAATGATTGCAATGGCTTCATTTAGAGAGAGTAGATCCTCTTTACCAAGAATCTGGACTCTTACTGCATCAAACTCAATATTTAGTCCAGCAAGAAAATCATAAATTCTTTCTTTTTCAACAAACCTTTTTAGGACAGCTGCATCTTCACTACACTTCATTTGAATACATTGGTAGTGATCCATCTCTTGCCATAAATTTTGCAGCAAGTTGGAGTATTCTGTGATGGATCTGCCTCCTTGCTTGGTGGATGAGATTTTGGTCTTAATCTCATAAATCTGGGCAGCATCTTTAACCTTTGAATATGTTTGTTTTACAGCCTCCCATATCTCTTCGGCTGTATTGAGAAACATACAAGTATCACTAATTTCTGGTAGCATGGAATTCCATAGCCAGGACATGACTAGTGAATCCTGTTCATCCCAAGCCTCAAAATGAGGGTCTCCCTCCTTAGGTCCAGTTCCAAGGAGGTTACTTAGCTTTCCTCTACCCTTCAAAAAAGTACGAACAAGCTGAGACCATTTAAGATAGTTTTTTTCATTCAATCTATAGGCAGCTTGTATGCTTTGCAAGTCACCTATCTGATTCGAATGGCTCCCTTCACTCACTGAGATTCCTTACACAGTCTTGGTACTGCTCTCATCGCCTACCTCAACCATATTTTTCTGCTGGATTTAACAGTGAACCTTCATTGAACACTTAAGGAGGAATTTTAAGGGAAAAGAAGGGTGTTAATCGAGATTGACAGAGCTTAAAAAAGGAACTAACAAGGCTTTGATACCATGTCAAAATAGAGTGATTTACTGAAGATAACTCTCTTGATTTCTATAAAACAGCTTACATCTTTATATACAACTTATATCCTTAACTTAGGTAACTATTAAGTTAGGAAAGAGACTATTCTAGGTAAACTAAAATCCCTTAAAGTTAGGGATTGTAATCACTAACAAGGATTTACAGGATCCTGTCTAATTATACAAATAATCTCTAATTTATGCGCATATTTTCTGACAGTTTACATAACAATTAACAATTTTGATAACGGTTTTATGGACATGAGATATGATTAGCATATATTGATGATTCAGAGTAAGTTAGAACGTATAAAGTTCCATGCTAACTCAAGACCACACCAAGCTTGCCCCAACCTCACCGCGACAAATATCCCACCCAAGATAGCAATATCCGTAACAAAACACATGGAACGTCAAGATACACCCAAACATCACACAAGCTCAACCCTCAACCAATGCCCCTCCAAGCAAAACTAACTCCCAAGCAGCACCTCCCTCGACCACAAACAACACAAACAAATTCTAGCACCAACGCAACCTATAGAAGAACCAACAACAAACCCAAGTCATAACAACACCAACAAACACATTCAAACAACACAACCTAAAACAAAAATAAATGAAAAACTCTTCCTCGCCTCATCCACCATCAACAATCTTTACCATTATCCTTGAGAATTTTAACAATGTTAGTTATGATTTCCTCTTTTACCATTCACCGCTTATGAGCTAAAGTAACTTATATTCAGGGAATTTTTGAAACAACCCCTACATTCGCCTCAACGACATCTAAATCCACATCAATTGCGGACACTGCACTTTAGACATCACCTACCATTTTCTTACCCTATGCAACATCCACCGAAGAACCCCCAACACCATCAACCTTTGTAGATCGGCCCACACACCCAACTACTGCATCCAAGACATGTCCACATACAAGATCAACACTTGGAGACTCTACTTTATCCTTCTCCCATAGAGCATTTGAAACCCATCTTGGATGCCAACAATGGCTCGAGCTTCATTAACACCACCATCCAACTCTACATGTGTATCACCGTCATTACCATGCTCATCACCCTTATCTAAATTGTTTAATGTTACCCCACATCTCTCGCTAATCTTATCTGAAATAGTAATTGTAACCTCCCCTTGACCCCTTTTCGAACATGAACCCGAGGGGGCATCATAGTCGCTCACACCCTTGAGGTTTAGACCAATCAGTAGTGTCACCTTTGTGATTCTTATACGAAATTCCACATCTTGCACCAAAAGAGAAACAATTACATCAATCCTTTCTAAACTACACATTGTAATTCTGGCTAATAATATGTGGATCATAATTGTAGAAAACTAGGGATGAAAATTCCTTAATATCAAGCAACTGTTAGTTAGTTGTTATCTTCCTAATATATTGTTAATAGTTGTAAATAAGGAATTAGATTTTTCATAGTTTAGGCTTTCTCTTGTAAACTATAAATATGTTCTTTCTGAGACAGACAATAAGAACTCATCAGCAGTTTTTATCTAAGAATGAACAAGTAAAGACTTGAATGTATGGAAAAGAGAGGAATTTCTTGTCATGTGGTCTGATGCACCTGAATCAATAATCCAATTTGAACCATTTGTCTGATCAGCGAAACTTACAAAATTTGAACTACCTTTAGGTGCTTTAGAGGCAAGATTTGATTCACTAGAAGGTGTTATCGGGTTGAGCAATTTTTGCAAGTCTTCTATTTGTTGCTTGCTAAAAGCTTCATGCAATTTTCAACAGTTTTCTTTTTGGTGAATTGTTGGATCGATAGCCTAAATTGACATTCACGGGAAGAAAATAGAAGAATCTCAATTTTTACCAACTTTAAGTTAACCCTATGTTATTTTTGATAGTTTTCAAAATCTTCCAGCAAGTATGTTGCACCTCCAACCACTGCACATGTTCTTGAAAACCTTCAGAATTTGTCTACAGAACTTGTCTTTGAAGATCAGCCTTTTATTCCCGATCATGTTTCACCTTCTACTTCTACCTAACCTATTACCCCACAAAAAGATCTACCCATTCAGCTTGAAAGTAAATAGCTCAATGTCTATAAAAGGGGGAAGAATCACACTAAAGAAGCTGCTACACATCCTGGAGATTGTCAACCGTTGGAATTTAGTCCTACTGCCTTAGATGCAAGGTAAGGAATTGTTTCAAGATGAAATTCCTACTATTGACACTTATGGTTTTCCAATTCCTTAAGAGGATGGATGTGAGAAAATGTACAAACCATCATCCCATTTAAAGGTTTGTCGCACATGGAAATTTGAAGCTGTCATTTATAGCATTCGCTACCAACCTTGATAGCACTGTAATTCCTAAATTAATGGAGGAAGCCTTGAGAGATCCAAAATGGAGAAATGTCGTTGAAGATGAGATAAGTGCACTATAAAGAAATCGGACTTGGAAACTAGTTAATTTGCCACAAGTGAAAAGACCAGTATTTTGCAAAGCAAAGCTTGTAGCAAAAGGGTTCTCTCAATCTTATGGGATAGACTACCAAGAGATTTTTTCCCCCTAGTTGCTAAGCTAGACATGTTAAGGTATTGCTTTCCCTTGTTGTTAACAAGGATTGGATTCTTCACCAACTGGACATCAAGAATGCCTTCTTGAATGGGACTTTTGAAGAGGTGTATATGCAAATTCCTCAAGGATAGACAATAATGTTAATCAGAAGGTTTGCAAAGTTTCTGTATGGTTTAAAACAGTCATTAGAGCTTGGTTCAACTGATTTTTAAGGGTCATCATCAACAATGGCTATAAACAATGTCAAACCGATCATACATTGTTCATAAAGGTAACCCCTATCGAAAAGAATGTTATTTTGATTGTTTATGTGGATGCCATTGATGAAATTGAGAAACTGAAGAAGCTGCCAGCTCTTGAATTGGAAACAAAGACCTTGGCAACCTAAGATATTTTCTTGCAATGGTGGTAGCTAGAACAAAGGTTGGTATGGTAATTGATCAAAGGAAATAGATCTTTGACTTATTGCCTGAAATTAGAATGCTAGGGTGTAAGCTTATAGAGACCCATATGGATTTTAATCTGAAATGGAACATGGATGGAGTTAGCGACCTTGTTAACAAAGAACAATACCAGAGATTGGTAGGAAAGCTCATCTACTTGCCTCTTGCAAGACTTGACATAGCCTTTCCAATCAGCATCGTTAGTTAGCACTTATGTGAACCAAGGGAGAAGTAGCTTGAAGCAATAAACTGCATTCTAAGGCACTTAAAGTTCACCCTTGGACATTAAAGATTTTTATTGATTCTAGTTAGGCTGAGAGATAATTGATAAAGGTAAAGTGGCTATTGTTCCTTTGTTTGGGGCAATTTAGTAACCTGGAGAAGTAAAAAACAATCGTTGGTTGCCAAAAGTAGTGTTGAGGCAGAATACAGAGCCCTAGCACTTGGGATTTGTGAGGGGATATGGTTGCGAAAACTCCGACCAAAATTGGGATTCAGTGAATTTACACAGTTTGACTTACAAACTGACAGTCAGAATGACGCTTATCTTAGAAAAGGTCAACAATGGAATGGTTAATTTGAACTATGTTCCTACCAAATAACAGCTGGCAGATGTACTCACCAAGGTACTTTCAAGAGCTACCTTTGATGAAATCACATCCAAGCTAGGGCTTTACAATATTTGCAAAAAATTAGCTATTATCTTCTAAGAACTATGTCTCTCCCGGCTTTGGGTGAGTGTGTGGATAATAACATGTGGATCATAATTGTAGAAAGTTAGGGATGTAAATTCCCTAATACCAATCAACTATTAGTCGGCTATTATCTTCCTAATATCTTGTTAAGGAATTAAAGTACTCACATTGAGACTCTTCCACTCAAACTCCTCCCTAATTGTAGTAATATGCAAATTTGTTCTCTCAAATGGCGCCAGTTTCGAAGCCTTTTTGTTAATATTAATCAATGAACCCTATAACGATGCTATTTGGCGGAAAGTAAAACGAGACTAGGCATGTATCAAGACCCCATACACTCCTATTATGAAACCCAACAATATGCACCGATTATTCTTCAACCTTAGTAATCAATGAACTCCATGAATTGTGTCACGAACTTATTTTTTCTCTTGCTCATGTGACACTTAGACACTTTCTTTAGTGACTAAGTTAACTTGTATTCCATAAAGATGTAAGCTAAGCGAAGTGAAAAAAAAAACAAGGCAAATATACTTTAAGTAGGAAACAAGAGAACATAGTATTAAATACTTAAAAAGAGAATTTTATTGGCTTGAATGATGCTTTATAAGAAGTTAGTGTTCTTACTTTCTTGGTTACCTTGACTAATGGTCAAGGCCACTTATTTATAGCCTTCTATCTCCTTAACAGACGGTGGATATCAATCTAATCTTATGAGTAATATTTTGCTTCTAGAGAAATCTATACAACCTTGAAATATCTTACATCTCTTAGAACATTTCAAAATCATCATCATATTTTAGGACCTTTTAGAATGGTTCAGTCTTCTTCAACATTCTATAACCTTCTAGAATGCTTCAGATCCTTCTAGTATGCGTTAGATCTTTCTAAAATCTTCTATAACCTTTTAGAATCTTTTGGAGCCTTTTAGTATTTCCTGGGCCTTCCATGGTATTCTAGAACATTCTAAAGTGTTTTAGATTTTTTGTAGAGTGCTAGAACTTTCTTTAATGGTCTAGAATTTTTCCACCAATGTATTTATTCTTCCAAAACAAATTTAAATTTTAATTGATTAAATTTTTGGTTTGTGACAATTGACACTATCAAACAATTACCAAACTACAATATTGGATATGCGTGTCATCGAGAAGCCACTCAAACCGATTGCAGTTCCTCCGATAATGAACCCTCGCTGAAATGTCGATTATATTGTTCCATTGCACTCCTTTTAAGCTTCAAGACGTTGTTTGACTCTGTTATTACCAATAACACTCGAAACCAGTGATGATTCCTGACCTAGGTACGAGACATTTGCCAGCATCGGTTGCTTCCCAATTGTAGCACCCTGGCCAGTATTCAACCTATCCGCCATTGGCAGTTGTTCAAAAATTGTGGCAGTTTGCGATCGCGTATGCATCTATTTTCACTGTCGTAGCAGCTTGCATTCTCGTATGAGCTTGCATTCTCGTATGAGCCTGCTTCCCCATAGCAGCTTGCGATTTCGAGGAAATGTGCTTCCAAGAGAGGGATTGAACAATATATTTAGCCTTAAAGGTAGAAATCATAGAACTAATAGCCTAAATCCATTTAAACAATTAGTTGCAATCCTCACATCCCTCACCGACACCATTCTTACAAAACCAAAGCGTCAGCCCGCTTTTTGCTTGTTTCTCGGGATAAAAACATCTAGACCCTCTCTAAACTTGTCAAAGGTTAATTGCAAACCCTGCCAATGTATACCTTTTGATAGATTCCCTGCATATAGCGTAACACAATCACCATGGCTAGTTGCCACCGCACGCCCTAGGCACTCTTTCCCCCTCTCCATTTTTTAGTTAACTCTTCAGGGTCATAGTTTGTAGATGAAATTGAAATGTTTAAAAGTTTTGGTTTCAATTTTAGAATGAGGGTCGTAGTTTGGGGACGTGCGGTGCAATTAACTAAAAAATATAAATAATCTTTTAACTAATAAACGATTTCAAGAGTTTGATCCCATCCTTAATATTATAAAACATTATTTCATGAAATTATGATTTTTATTTTAAATTAAAATATTCCAAAGTGAAAAAGTTCATTTAAACAAATAAATATATATTAACAAGGTTTACAACTATTTCCAATACTAATATAATAAACCCCGCGAATGTATACCTTCTGATAGATTCCCTGCATATAGCGTAACACAATGGCTAGCTGCCGCCGCCAGCCCTAGGCACTCCTTCCCCCTCTCCATTTTTTAGTTAACTCTTCAGGGTCATAGTTTGTAGATGAAATTGAAATGTTTAAAAATTTTGGTATCAATTTAGAATGAAGGTCATAACTTGGGGTCGTATGGTGCAATTAACTCAAAAATATAAATAATCTTTTAACTAATAAACGATTTCAAGTCTAAACTCTTATGATTTCCTATAAATAATTAGTATAAAAACAGCTATTTTAAAATATCAATGTAGAAATTTAACCATTTATGTCACCGGTCATGTCTGTCTTTTATGGTTTTCCCTTTTTATAACTTACAGCTAAACATATATGTTTTAGGAAAAATATTTGATGCACTGCAAGTTAAATTTTAGTTTACACAAACATGCTCTTTTAGGGGTTTAGTTTAGAGTTTAGAGATTTAAGTTTTAGTGTTTTGAATTTATGGTTTATGGTTAAAATTTAAAGTTTAGAGTTTATGATTTAGGGGTTTAAATCAGGGATTTAAATTTTAGGTTTTAAAACTTAAATAGGCATGCTTGTGGGAAAAAATTTCATCGCCTGTACATCAAATATTAACCCTATGTTTTAACCATAATTGTTTTGGGGTTCGCCTGATTGTACCCACAAAAGTGTCTAAAGTTTACAAAATTTGTGCAATTATTTTTACTGATGCTGATATTAGCTGATTTTACCAAGTTCACTGGTGGCCACTGGCCAGTTCCGTGATGGTACTCATACATTCTTACACCTTTCACTTTCTTTTTCAATTCGACTGCCCCACAGTTGTGTTCATTCTTTCTTTCCCCCCTGCATCATTAGAAGTTTGGAACTTAGAATGTGTTAAGAGTTTATTTAAGTTGGCGCTGATTGACTTGATTTTCATCAGGAAAGGATGGCTGCTGCAAAGCTTATGGCTTCTCTTATGGGGAGTGAAGATTCGGTTTTGGAGAGTATATCTCACCTATTACTGGAAGCAAGGTCTGCACTTTCTGATATTTGTTTGACTGATCCATCATTTGACATTCAACAACTTTGTAAAAAGTTGCTAACATGCATAACTTCTACATAGCCATTTTTTATAACGAACTATAGTAGTAATGCTATGGGGTATATTTATTGAGAGCAGAAATACGTCTTTGTGTGTATATGGTACCATTTAGTATTTTTTTTTTATTTTCAATATTACAATGTTGTATGAATCTCTTTAGACAATTTTGGTCTAATTCAATATTCCAACAACGTTTTCCCAGCCCCAACACATAGGGAGTCGTAGACCCAAAAACAACATAATTGTAAGATTTTTAATTGAGAGGTTATGTTTTGGGATGCCAAGGTGATATAATTTAAAAGATAGGTAGGGCATTGACTTATAAGGTTTAAGGATGTTCGGCGGAAAATTTGTTTATGTTTGTTTATTTATTAAACGAATAAACATTAACAAAATTTTTTATTCGTTTAATTTAACGAACGAACATGAATAAAGGGCTTGTCTGTTCATTTACGTTTGTGAACTTTACACGCCTATTTATATTTATTATTTTTCATAACAAAAGTATTATATTTAAAAAAAAATTAAATTTATTGACATATGTTTATTCGCATATGTTCGTTTGCAGTTGTTTATCTTAATAAATGAATACGACCAAGCTACATTTTTTAACGAACGAACACAAACATAAAATTATGTTCGTTTAGTTGTTTGAGTTCATCTATTTGTTTATTTAAAATTAAACGAACGAATATGAGCATATCTTAGTTTGTGTTCGTTCGGTTCGTTTACAAGCCTAACATGGTTTAAATATTGGGGTGTACTTGTGATTCTTTGCTTTATTCGTTACCTATTTTATACTTCCCATTAGTAATATAATTTTAACAAAAAAATTATATACTTAAGAATTTGATAAGCTTACAAATGAGTCATGGGCTTAATGATAAGAAAGAGGTTTTTGTAACATTGATGTATAGGTTTAAACCATGCCATGTGTAATTTACACTTGAGTTGCTTTGATTAGTTACTATATTTTGGTTTGTTAGGTGCATTATTCAGTTGTTTAATTGTATCATTGTATGTGATTGTGATAGTTTATTATAATAGTAATTTCATGTTAATAATTTCAAATTAAAAAAAAATTGAAATTAGATTTTCCATTAGTCAACGTAAATATCGTGCAAAATACTAATCTCAGTGTTTAAAAGGTCCGTTGATATTTTTGCCCTTATTTTTCCTTCAAAATTATCGTTTTAGTCCTTACATTTTTCGTCTATTTCACCCTTAAATTTCATTGTTTTATCATGTTGAAATTATAGAAGAATATAAAATTTTATTACTTTTTTGGTCAATTGGTTTTAATTGTATAAAAAAATAAAATTTTTAAGGTCAATTGTTAAAAAAAATTTAAAGACAGATGATTTTTTAAGCAAACTATTTATTTAGTCACCTAATTATTATAGTGTTTTGTTTGGCACCAAATTATTCGAACTTCCATTTTGATTATTAACATTATTGTTTTGGTCGTTTCATTAAAACTTCCAATATTACGTTGTTTTGTATTAAAAATGAAAATTTGTATTTGGGGTGGGATGAGAGTAGAGGTCGCAAATAAGTCATTCGATATGGGTTATTTTTGGTTTGACTGCATTCAGTTTAAGTCGGTTTGGTTTGGTTTTTTGTCTATGGTAATTTCAGTTCGGGTATCGGGTCAGTTAATTTTAGATCGAGTTAATATCGAGTTAATAGGAGATCGATCAGTTTTAGTCGAATTTTCAAGGCGAGTTAGGTTTTTTTCACCCTATATATGACTTTATATAGCATATATATTTATTTTTTATTTTAATATATTTTCTTTATTTCGAGTTGTCTTCGGTTTGGTTTCATTCGGTTCAGTTGAAAATCAGTTCGGGTCCATTCAGTTTGGTTGAAAATCGGTTGGGTCTATGTAGTTTGGTTGAATATCGGTTTTGGTCCATTTTTGGTTCAACTAAAGTTCGATTCGGTTCGGTTTATTTTGAGTTTTGGATCAAATTGGGATCACTACGTTTGGTTAGATTTTGGGTTTTGGTTTAAGTAAACCAGTTTGATTTCGAGTTTCGAGTCAAGTTTACAAGATCTAGATGAGAGCTATTTTTTTCTTGAATATTTTTGTCTTATTTGAAAAATTAGAAAATGAAAACGGAAGTCGAAGAACCTAAAGGAATTGCATACGTCAATATATATATGGCAAGTTTACTTAAATATGGCAGCAACTTTACTTGTCAGATTAATTCTAATTCTATAGTATATGCTATCGTAAAAGTGAAGTCGGTAGGAAAAGGATCCGACTTTACTATTTATTTTTATTTTTTTAATTAAAAATGTTAAAATCGGTGGAAAAAACAGTCACTAAACTATACCCGAAAAAATAAAATGGTAACAAAACTTTCAAAAATCACAAAATGACAATTAAACTTTATGTTTTATAACAAAATGGTAACTAGACGCTAAATTCCGTTAAGTTTTTGTTATTACTTTGGTATAATAACACATTTAGTCATTCATATTTATATAGTCAATAAATTTACTTCTAATTCGAAATAATTTACTAAATTTGTCCCTCGTTATTTATGCATTCTTTCAATTTGGCCCTTAAAGCAAAATTCCAAAGTATGGTAACATGATAAATAATTACAATTAAATTTTATAGGAACTCGAAAACTCGACTCTACTCGAATCGAAAAAATTTCAAATAAAGTTTGAGTTGTAAAATGTGACGTGTAACTCGAATAACTCGAAAAATTCAAATTATTTTTTTCTTTTAAATCGAATATTTTTTAAAATAGAGCATTTAATGTTTCATATTTAAATCACATCGAAAATTTAATAACTACTTTAAATATTCGATTTAAAAGAAAAATTTGATTTAAAATATTCGAATATTTAATTAATTTTTTATAGGAACTCGAAAACTCGACTTGACTCGATTCGAATCGAAAAAATTTCAAATAAAATTTGAGTTGTAAAATATGACGCGTCAACTCAAATAACTCGATTTTTTTACTCGACTCGATCGAACGCTCACCTCTATCTTAAGATATGACACATCAACTCGAATAACTTGAAATATTCGAATATTTTAAATCATTTTTCCTTTTAAATTGATTATTTTTTAAAATAGAATATTTAATATTTTCATATTTAAATCACATCAAATATTTAATAATTTCTTTAAATATTCGATTTAAAAGAAAACAATTGATTTAAAATATTCAAATATTTAATAACTACATTAAATATTTTTCTTTTAAATATTCGAATATTTAATAACTACTTTAAATTTGAATATCTTAAATTAATTTTTTTAAATCGAATATTTTTAAATTTAATCAAAAATTTAAGTATTTATTAAATATTCAATGTGATTTAAAAGAAAAAATGATTTAAAATATTTGAATATTCGAGTTGACGCGTCATATCTTAAGATAAATGTGAGCGTTCGATCGAGTTGAGTACAAAATTTTCGAGTTATTCGAGTTGACGCATCATATTTTACAACTCAAACTTTATTTGAATTTTTTTATTCGAATCGAATCAAGTCGAGTCGAGTTTTCGAGTTCCTATAAAAATTTATTAAATATTCGAATATTTTAAATCATTTTTTCCTTTTAAATCGAATATTTTTAAATTAAATCAAATATTTAAAGTAGTTATTAAATATTCGATGTGATTTAAATATGAAAATATTAAATATTCTATTTTAAAAAAATATTCGATTTAAAAGAAAAAAATGAATTAAAATATAAGAATATTTCGAGTTATTCAAGTCGACGCGTCATATCTTAAGATGGAGGTGAGCGTTTGATCGAGTCGAGTCAAAAAATTTCGAGTTATTCGAGTAGACGCGTCATATTTTACAGCTCAAACTTTATTTGAAATTTTTTTGATTCGATCCAAGTCGAGTCGAGTTTTTGAGTTCTTAATTGTAATTATTTATCATGTTACCATACTTTGAAATTTTGCTTTAATGACCAATTTGAAAGAATGCATAAATAACGAGGGCTAAATTTAGTGAATTGTTTCAAATTAAGACTAAATTGATTGACTGTATAAAATTGAAGGACTAAATATGTTATTATACCAAAGTTTTAACAGAAACTTAACGTAATTTAACGTCTAGTTACCGTTTTTTTATAAAACATAAAGTTTAATTGCTATTTTGTGATTTTTGAAAGTTTGGTTACCATTTTGTTTTTTCGGTATAGTTTAGTGACCTTCTGTGTACTTTACCCAAAATCATAATATTCTGGAAAATAATCTGACATCTATCATATCGTGAAAATTTATTTTAAGATAATATTCATGTCTTTTGGCGTGTATATATATATATATATCCCAAATATTAATTTATTAACCAAGACCATGTCTTTAAAAATAGTTTCCCAAATATTATACTTTCAAGGGTAAATACGAATTAATGTTTGGAACAGATTGACAATGACGCATGCCAATTTTAATGTTGCACGTTCACTCCCATATGTCCTTTTTTCATGTAGAAATTAGAAATGATCCAATGTTAAATATCATAAATACAAGGGTAAACAAGACCGATGGTCACACAACATAGGGGTGCAATTAACCCACTAAAAATATTCACTATATAAAAATATTAAAATTGTATTAATTTTTTTATAAAAAATATTAGAAGTAACCCCACTTGATTTGTTAGGATATGAGTCAACAATACTTATTGTAGTGGTATAAAAATCTTTCATATCTCATACCTACTCTGACCCCACTATATGAAAATCCTGGCTCCGCCCCTATTGGTAACCATTATGTAGGAGAATTTTCATTTTGGTCACTCATCAAGTTATTTTCTTGAAAATGTTTATATTCTCTTATGTCATCACTTTATTGGTAAGAAAATTAAGGTAATTTTGGTTATAAAGGTCGGGAATCAAACCTGATACCTTTGACGAAGCCTCTAGCACAAGAAATCATATTATGAACCCTCTTTACCACATTAATTATGGTCTTAACTAATAAAACTACTCATTTTTTTCTATGTCGTTTTTATCAAGTGAATATTATTTTCATAGTTTATTAGCTTCTGCAACACTAAAAAAATGGTAAGAGAGAGTGAGAGAGTGTGAGATGGGAAACGCCTAGCAAATGGTGACTATCGGTCTTCTCCCGCTACCTTCGGCTGGGCTGCTTTCGTCGACAACCTTAGTAGGAGAGTTATCAGAGCAGCGCTGTGGGAACTTTTTAGCCATCGTAGCAAGATATTAAAAAATTTTCATCCCTTTTGTTAACAAAAAACCGAAATACAAGAACACCACTTTTGCTTTCATTCACTTCGGTAGCTCTGTGGATATGCAAAGGGCCATAGCAAAGTTCCACAACTCCATTATTGATGGTAGGAAGATTTCAATATCCGTTGTAAAATTCCCTCTTGTTCAGTCTGGCGCATCCGCATCTTTCAAGGCCAATGTATACCCTAAAAAGGTCTATAATGAAGATGTTCATGTGGGTAAAGTTAATAAGGATCCAGTCCATAAACTGTTTAATACTCTAGGTAAGATATCCTACAAAGATGTCCTCATGAGTGACAAGGGTGCCGAGCAGGTTAGCGACAACCCTTGTAAGTATGGTGCGAATGTATCAAATGATAATTCTGACAAGAATACCTTATAAAATTTCTCTATACTTAAGGATGACATCTCTTGAATTAACAACTCCATTGTTGGTATTTTGAAGAAGAATTTTGATAGGGAATTTGTTCAAAAGGCCTTAGTTAGTGATGGTATTCGAGTTAAGATTGCCTTATGGGATAGTTTGACAAACTCATGCATCATTACTTTTGACTCCAAGGATGACAAAGAAGAAGTTTGGCGTAATGAAAAGGATGAGTCCGCTTTTGGTTTAATTATCTTCACGACATGGTCATGAAAGAGGGCGCTTGTTAGCTCCTCAAAAGTACTGATTTTCATGCATATATTAAAATGCCTTTGCTTGCTTTTGAGTATATTTAGTTGCATTTAGTTGTTAATTTCATGCATTTGTATAAAGAGTTAGGAAATTTTGCCTATGCTAGTGTGAAGGCTTGTTTTGTTGGCAATTTTTGCAGGTTTGGCATTACGGTTGGCAGAACACAACAACACATGAGGGAATGCTAAAGAGAATGCCAAGATGTTGTTGGCACGGATGGACCAAATATTACCAAAGCACTGGTTGGTAGAGAAGAGGAATTTGATGCCCGACCAAGTAACAGTTGAACCCGAAAAAATAAGACTAGATCAGGTTGCGAGAAAATAGCAATTGTGTAACACCCCACGCCCGGGTTAGGAGCGAGAGGCGTTACTCAGATAAAACACATAACACATAACATATATAAACATGTAATTAGAGAATCAAACATGTGGACATATTAAACCATACTAACATACATGTAGGTGGGCAAACAAAAACTTTCTTATAATCTATCAAAGCATATCGTGTTAACCACTTTAACATATCAACTTTATAAATTCAATCATGTTAAACACAAAACATTACCAACTTGGGATAACTTACTAATCATATTAAAACATGTTTACAAATCAAAACAATCATCTAAGAACTAATTTAAACCAATTCATACATAATAAGCATCCAGCTAACATATTACATAACATATACAATCAAGAAATCACTTATCGTAGCATATTATAACTTTTAACCATGTTGTAATCATTAATTTTGTCCGGGTTAACCTCTTTTTATTTCATCTTACAATAATGGGCTTATGTGGGCTTTTTCATATGTTTCCACGATCTAAATAAAATATGTAGTGTGGGCTTTGTTTAACTTAAATTAATTTATATATGCGTGTTATACTATTTTTATAAAAAAACCCGTAAATATTATTATTATAAGTTGTCATTAATATTATCATATATTATTATTAATATTATTAGTAATAATTATCCTCATTATTATCATATCTTAATATTATTATTATTATCACTTTACTATTATTATTATTATTATTATTATTATTATTATTATTATTTACCGTATTACCGTCATATCAAACTGAAAAAGAAAGACAATTTAAATAAAGTTGCCCATTGACATAGAATAAAAAATAAATAAGCCCAATTTTTATTAAGAGTCCATTACGTACTAAAACCCCCCAAAAAATATACATAGTACAAGGCCTCTTTCGGGCCCAACAAGATTGAACCAAAAACCCTAATTTTACTTTATCATTGTAGCCGCCCAATCCTAACCGTCAGATCTAGATTAGATTTGACGATCCAGATTACACCAAAAGGAGACTCTTGGATGCCCGACGCGCCGCACGTGCCAAACCAGGTGACGGTTCGGCCCCCACACATGCGATTGCGCTTCACCGCCTGGCCATTTGAATGCAACCCACACCCAAATCGCGACCTTCAAACTCCACGACATTGACGGCCAAGATCGAGGCTCCCAGCCACGTCGGCTTGTGGCCTCCATTGCCCTTGCTGATCCTCTGGTCCCCTCCTCTCTCGCATCACATGCGCACAAAACAACAAAAGAAATCAAAGGCAACAAACCAACAAACTAGTGCTGCAACATGAATACAAACAAAACGATAATAGCAGCCAGTAGCATTTTAGGGTCATTTTATGTAATATTTTGGCTATAAAAAGCCCGAAACCAAATGTAAATCCCTAAGCATTATTGGGGGAAAGTTCCAGATATCAATACAAAAGGCAACCATTTTCAGAGGTATCATCTTCATTTTTACATTTCGAAACAAAAAAAGAAATAGGGTTTCGTTCTTTTACCCTCACGGTCGTTTCCGTTTCGTCCGCCGGTGATAATCCCCTGGTCTTCTAGATCGCACGGGTGAGCCGGCGGTGATCGAATCATCTACGAACAAAGGGTTTCAAAAGACTAGGGTTTCAATTCTATTTCTTTGGGGTTTTGAAAGAATAGGAACTGTTTTCGAAAATTGAAGGTCAGATCAGGGCTTAGGTTAGAATGGGTCTCTGTTTGGGGCGTTTAGGGGCTCGCCGGCCGTCGAATAACGACGACTGACGTATCAGGTGCCGTGGTCGAGAGAGAAAGGGGGACTCTAAGGGCGACTAGGGTTTTCTGAGGGAGAAAAGGGGGGCTCCGTTGAGTTAGGATGAGTTTTTATAGAGTTTTAGGTTTTTAGTTTTAGGGAAACTGCGCGTTTAGTCCCTCCGCGTCGAGTCTGTTACGGGATAGGGGTCTCTGTGTCTTCAAATTGCACCTTAGGTCCCTAGGGTTTTGGCTCCATGTTCAATGTCGTACCGAGTCGAGTCTTCCCCTGGTTTAATCATCTGTCCCGTCCCCCGTATTTTGTTCCCGTTCCAATTTAGTCCTTGTTTACAGTTTTAAGCTTATTTTCATGTTGTTCTTGATTTAGCCTCTGTTTTTTTGCATTTCTTTCAATTTGGTACAATTTCTTGCTTGTTTTTCTTTTCGTGGTATGATTAATATGTGTTTGTTTTTTTAATGATTTTGCTTGCTTTTTTAACTATATGTTTGCATGAATGAAATGTGTTTTATTTTGTTAGTGGCCATGCTATTGTTTTTTTTATCAATAACATGATGTGATGAGTCTTATAAGCTTTAATGTAAAGGTGGCTTGTTCTGTTATGTAATCTAGGGCCTTATAAAATATGAACAAGTGTGGCTTTTAAAAAAAATATTTAGCATGTCCAAAATTAATTTGTAGTGTCTTCTAATGTGACATAGAAACGTTTAGAGGTTCGTTTTGTTAAAACGTGATAAAAACGTCAGTTTTGCTTAATAAAAATGATAAATGTTTTAAATGGTGTTTTGGGCCTTTTTTTATGTATCTTACCTTAATGTCCTTTAATTTGGGGTTTTTGGGCCTTAGATTTTAAGTGGGTAGATTTAGGGTCTTTTGGGCTTGCTTCTTAGTTTAAGTGGGCTTGGGATTAGTTAGACCCGCCTTATAGGGACACAGTTTGAAAAATTGGGCCGATTTAGGTTTAGAGCTTAAATTAAGTTTAGGGCTCTAATCAGTTTAATTAGCTTAAATTCATTATTGGCTTCTTAGAATGGATATTAAGTTCGTTAAGCCGGTTAGCCACTCTCGCTTTTTAAGATAAAATTAATATCATGTATAGACGAGATAAAACAAGATAATCCATAATTGATTCGAGTCCCTTAATTAGGATTAAAATGATCTAGGATTTAATATTAGAATCACACAATGAATAATTAGATCATTAACGAAATTTCCATAATTTGAACCTTTAAGTTAGGGCCTTGGGTGGGCTTTTATTCGTTTATTTTCCGAGCTCTTTTATGGCATGCATCTCAGATCTGTCATTCATGAGACCGCAAATTATCAAGTACGTTAATCGAACTTAAAATATACCCAAAGAGAGGTATTAATTAACTTCGATATTCGTGTTATGATAGTCCAAGCTTAATGGATGTCGATCAAATATTTGGGTTAATTTTCACCGTCTCTAGGTAAGCGGAAACATAAAAAAGAAAATACCACGCATCATCTTTTACTTGCTTGCATCGTGCATAAATGTGACGTACAGGATCCAAACCCTAAACTAACACGACAGTCAGTCTTATATGATGTCGGTTTAGTCTATTGTCCGGTGTACTGTCGTCATTTCTAGTTAAATATTCAAATTAATTCCAAAGCCACAATTTGATATAGTCTGCGCTATTTAAGTCATATTTTCATTTAAGAACCCCTTTATTAAATTCACTTTGTTTTTTAAATAATTTCTATCGATAAAAAAGGCAACAAGTAATTTGGTACCGATTTTCAGGCATGATGGGGGTATTAACCCTTCCCCACACGTAACCAACACCCGAACCCGTTTTAAAGCGAATCTTTGGTTTTTGTGGTGTCCGGTGTTGCGTGTAAAATAGTCTATCGCAATTGTAGTGCAAGTGTACACGACGCAAGTAGTAAAGTGATACGAAGTATCGGATATCGTCTCCACAGGGATTGGGCTAATGACTTCACCTTGAATTACTGCACGAAGTAAAGGGAATAGTTTAGAAAGTTGTCACGAATAAAGTAAAAATGTAAATAAAAGAATTGAATTATCAAGATAGAGAGAATGGGCCGGTATTGAATTGCTCGGTAGTGCAGGTATTGGATTGCTTAGGATCTCCAGTTCTGTCGTCGCTCCCGTCGCCGACAGCACCTGTCGCGATGTCTGTCCGTTAGTTGTCGCGGCAGCAGACACTAACTCAATACTTCAAGCTTGGCAAGAATCCCAGATCTGCCTTGCCCTATCCCTAGGCACAAGTCTGTCGATGAACACGTCTTTGATGATACCTCCCGGCGTGAATCGAAGGATGAACACCGATGTGTATGAATTCTTCCTTAGCCACTTAACCTCGCCTTATCCCTAAGTACGAGATGGTTCAACTATGAACTAGAGAACGCGCTTATATCTCTTTCGTATACTTAACTCTCCCGATGCTAAGTAAATAGATAACCTCACAATGCTCTCCCGATGCTCTTGCAAGATATTAAAACCAAGATAAAAGAACTTGAAGTTTATTTTATTGAACTTGAAAAATCCTAAAACAAAGCAACCCTTGCAACTACTTTACAAAACAACCCGTGGCCCTAGGGGGAATTTAGAACATGTTGGTGACGGGTGGACGGCAGGGTTTGGTTTCGGTTATGGGGTAATCGGTTATGCCCTAGGTTTAATCTATGCCCTTTATATAAGCTTTGGGCTCAAGTTATCTAAGGTAATAAGGATTACAACTTTAATTAAAAGTAAGATTCTAATAAAGACTAAATCTCGAAAATATCCTACTTTTCAGCCGCATCCCTATCTTGTGGGAATTCCTTTCATTGAGCTTTGGCTTGACATATCTTTTGATCCGGGGCTTGGAAAATTATTTGGCTTCCACACGACAGACGAGCAGATTTTTCTCTATCTATCGATGTCCACTTCATTTTTCCTCTTCAATAATCTGCTGTCACCATGCTGTCACGACAGGTCCATGACAGGTTCGTCTTCTTCAGCTGCTTGTTCAGTTCAGCTTTCCTGCTTATCTGCCCTACGCCTGCCTTTATCCTCAACCTTGGCAGTTACCTGCAAAATACACCATCTTTTAGTAGAATCCGTGCCTTTTATATAATTGTGATGTTTAATTGAAAACTATCCTAAATGCAATGCAATGATGCTTGAATGCAGCAGAAATATGGGTTAAAAGGGTGTAAATAATAGAACTTTTACACACTCAACACACCCTCAAACTCAAGTCTTTGCTTGCCCTCAAGCAATTAAACCTAAGAAAAAAAAATGAAAAATTTTGTGTTGGCCTTCAAACAGTGAACTGTCCCTTACCCGTCGCTCATTCTCTATGGCGCAGCAACCTGTCGGAAGGGTTAGGATCTGTCCGGTATCTCCCTATAGTTCTTGTGTAGTGTGTGCATGCTTGTGAACAGTTATATGCTAAGACTCTCTTAGTTTCACTAGAATATTCAACTCCTTAACTCAAATCTTTATGCCAAAGTTTATTTTTTAGATGGCACATTTTCATGCTTCTTTTTCTTCTATTTTCAAGCTAAAATTTTTCTAGAGCCAGTTTTGGGCACCTCTAGTTAGCTTCCTAGAGCCGGTTTCGGGCACCTCTAGGTTTTTGATTTTCTTTTGCTAAACTTCTTTCCTAGAGCCAGTGTTAGGCACCTCTAGGGGCTATTCAAGTTCTAAGCATCCTATTCTAGTTTGGCTAAAAGAAATCTAAGCAATATAACAGTCACAAAAGTGTTTAAGTTTTCAGAACTATAGAAAGGCTCTAAACTTTCCTTAACCTGTCCTAAAGATGCTGCCACGACAGAGCCGTCATGACAAGTAAGTTAACTTCACAGTTTTAAGCCAACAGTTTAATTTTCTGATTTTTTTTAGAAAATAAGTAAATAAAAAGACATAACAACTAAACAAAAGATGTGCTAAAGACTCCATTAAATATGGAGGGTTGCCTCCCCCAAACTCGAGGGTTGCATTGCCCTCAATGCAAAACGACATAAAAACAAATAAAGAAAAACAAGATAAATAAAAGTACATCACAAATATATAAGGGCAGGCAGCAATAAGAGGAGAAAAAGAAATAAAAACTTAAATTTTATTCGCTGTCCTCGCTGCTGCTGCTGACGCGGATTTGATGGTAGCGTCTGCGTTGAGGAGGGGTCTGGGTAGGTTCCGGAGCAGGTTGATCGACAGATTCGTCAGCCTGTTGAGGGGCAGGGTCTTCCTCCGGTTGGGGGACAGGGTCGTCGGCAGGTTGAAGGGCAGGTGGCTCTACTAGCCTGACATCGGAACTGCTGCTGCTGCTGTCCCAGCTGGTGGTCATGATGGCTTTGGACAGCCTTCGCTATTCTGCGACATGCTTAATGCGTTTCACCCGTGTGAAGGCGCTGTCCAAATTCCTCCGGACAAGGGGGCTGTCATCAGTGGCAGCTCGCTTTGTTCCTCGAGGGGAGGTGTCTGCCGGTGGGCTGCCGGCTGCCGTCGAGGAAGGTGTGGAGGAGGCAGATTCGCCGTGGGGAAAAACAGGTGGTGTGGGAGTAGGGGAGGGGATATTGAAATAATGGGCGGGGA
The DNA here is from genome assembly GCA_958450335.1 of Hibiscus tridactylites. Taxonomy (NCBI): domain Eukaryota; kingdom Viridiplantae; phylum Streptophyta; class Magnoliopsida; order Malvales; family Malvaceae; genus Hibiscus; species Hibiscus tridactylites. The sequence continues at coordinate 67,050,714 of OY288266.1, read as the reverse complement.
AGGTGGGGAAAATGACATCCGTAAAATTCAAAGTATTGGTAATGAAATTTACCGTTGCATTAGAGAAGTCTCGGATGAATGTCATTAAGCCCATCTGGCGCTCCTCGATCCTCAAAATGGCCGCAAGGATGTGGGCGTTCTGATCTGCCGGAGTGGTGTTGGTGGCAGCTTCTGGGGCAGGTTCAGTGGCAGGCTCGGTGGCAGGCTCATCATCAGACTCAGCAGGAGGGGCGTTTGGATCGAAGGCGTTAAGGGGCGATACGACTACCAGCTCCATGAGGCTGGAGATGTTGTTGTCTGTCCATCCGCTGCCCTGCTTGATTTTGTCTGAAGGGTCCTCCGGTACAGCAGCGCAGCGGCAGAGGGCAGTGATGGTGCAGGGCAGGCAGAGTCGTGAGTCCGATCGGAAGGCGCAATCAAGAATGTCGTCCCTCATGTACCTGCCCATATTGATGGGCCTGTTGTGCATGATAGAGTGGATGAGGGCCAGCCGCTGTCTGTTGACTGTCGTATGGTGGGACGAGGGCAGGATACGCTTTTTGATAAAAGCGTTCCATAGTTTTGCTTCAGGGAGTAGCTGCCCCCTATTGACAGAGTGGGGGTTCTTCTTACTTGTGCTCCATGTCGTGCCCGCCTCTGTCAATTCCCTCATGACAGCATCATGTCCGGCAGCGTCGAGGGTGTCCCAAAATTGTTGGTGAGCGTCTTCATTAGGGCCAAAGAAGAGGCCGAAGACATGGTTGATGCTGCTGGCGGTGAAAGGAACTGTCACTCCTCGGACGGTGACAGATGTTGCCGTCTTACTCTCGATTGCCGCGTAAAATTCTCTGACCAAGGTGTCATTAAGCTCTGCCGGCTGCTCGGCGAAGTCTTCCCACAGTTGAGCTGTTATGGCCTGCATGATGAACGGTCGGAGTCCAAACAAAGGGGCATCTCTGTTGTAGATAAAGCTCCTCTCCTCCCAAAGTTCCTTGTTAGCGAACGGGGATGCTGCTGCTGAAGAAGAAGCGGCAGCAGCGTTCTGACGGGTTTGTCGTGAAGACATTTTTGGTTGCAAGGGCTGAAAATGAAAGAAAATAGATAAAACTAGAAGAGAATAGCAAGAGAGAAAATCTGAAGTGATGAAAAATGAAAAGGAGAAGGGGTTTATATAGCTGTTGGGGAGCTGCCCATTTAATGCCGCAACGGCAGGCGGGAATAACGGAGCGGCAGATTGAATGTAGAGTGTCTGACACGTCTGTCGGGCATTAATGCCTCTGCTGTGCGTCTGCCGCACGATTCTTCGTCTACTGCGCGTCTGTTGACAGCCTGTCAACTCCGTCTGCGCTGGCAGCCGAAACGACAGGTTATCATAAATGGGCTTTATTGGGCTGGTGGATGGGCGGTGGGTTTTGGGCCACTTCTTCTTTCTCACTTGCCTCCTTTATTTCCTAAAAACTGAAATTAAAAACAAAACATTATTTGAATAAAATAAATCTAATTCCTAATAAATAATATTAATAATAAACATAAAATAAAATAAAAAAATTAGGAAATTATGTTAAATTAGGGATGCCTTGTGGGGCATCACCTAAAGTAACCACTTCCTGTATTCCTGGGGCTTCAGTCCCTTGATAGTGCTTGAGGCGTTGTCCATTGACTTTGAATTGGTGCCCGTCCTTTAGTGATTGAATTGTAATGGCACCATGGGGAAAAACTTGAACTACTTGGAACGGGCCAGACCATCTAGATTTGAGTTTCCCTGGAAAGAGTTTCAACCTAGAATTAAACAACAACACAAGCTGCCCTGGGCAGAACTGTCGTGGCAGCAACTTCTTGTCATGCCACTTCTTAGTTTTTTCCTTGTAAATCCTTGCATTGTCGCAGGCCATTGTCCGTATTTCATCGATCTCATTCAAATCCAACAACCTTTTCTGGCCTGCCTTGTCCAAGTCCATGTTTACTGCCTTGATCGCCCAATATGCCTTGTGTTCTATCTCGACAGGCAGATGGCAGGTTTTCCCATAAATCAAACGGTATGGAGACATGCCCAATGGAGTCTTGAAGGCTGTTCTGTATGCCCATAATGCATCATTCAGAAGCAAAGACCAATCTTTCCTAGTTGGTTTAACCATTTTTTCTAGAATGTTCTTCACTTCCCTATTGGATATCTCAGCCTGTCCATTGGTCTGTGGGTGGTATGCTGTCGCTATCCTGTGCTTGACACCATATTTTCTCAAGGCGGCCGCAATTACCTTGTTGTCAAAATGTCTCCCTTCATCACTGATAATCGCCCTAGGGATGCCAAATCTAGAAAAGATGTTTTTGTGCAAAAACTTTTGGACTGTTTTGGCATCATTCTTTTGAGTTGCGATTGCTTCTACCCACTTGGAGACATAATCCACTGCTAGGAGGATGTAAAGATTTCCACATGAAGATGGAAAAGGTCCCATAAAATCAATCCCCCAAACATCGAAGATTTCGACTTCTAAAATATTCTGCAGTGGCATCTCGTTTCTCCTCGAGATGTTACCTGTCCGCTGGCACCTGTCACAGTTTTTGTAAAATTCTTGTGCGTCCTTATACAGTGTCGGCCAATAGAACCCGGACTGCAGCACCTTGGCAGCCGTTTTATTGCCTCCTAAGTGTCCTCCATATTGTGAAGCATGACAGTGATGGAGAATGTCTTCTTGTTCTTCTTGTGGTATACATCTCCTTATAACCTGATCTGCGCACATTTTGAAAAGAAGAGGTTCGTCCCAATAATAATGTTTAACATCATTTTGAAACCTCTTCCTGGCTTGATAAGTAAGATCAGAGGGTAATATTCCGCTAACAATAAAATTAACGAAATCCGCATACCAAGGAAGGTTAGAAGACTTACCTGCCGCCATGGCTGTCGCGACAGCTAGTGCGGCAGCAAAGAGCTGCTCATCTGGGAAGGTCTCCAGTATGTGTGTCTCATCTGGCGGTAGACTCTGTCCCGTTTCCAACCTCGACAAGTGATCTGCCACCTGATTTTCTGTCCCCTTTTTATCTTTTATCTGAAGGTC